>OX382378.1:10255566-11600566 GCA_947508005.1 Amphipoea lucens | reverse complement strand
AAAAAAAAGGCTGCCATTTAGAAATCTTTGACAGTTGCTACGGGAAGTCAGAAGGCCAGAAGCCAGAAGGGTACTCTGACAACCAGTTTTATCAACTCCAGTCTATACTGCCTCTCTGACCTCCATAACCCAACCGGGTTGTGGAGGTCAGATAGTCAGTTGCTTCATGTAAAATACTGGTATTCAGATGCATCTGGTTAGACTGGAAGTCGACCCCAATATAGTTGGGAAAAGTCTAGGCAGATGTTGATTTAATTATTTCCGCAAGATTTCACAAGTTATCGGTTCCTGAACAATGATGTAGTGAAACTGCGAAAAAATATCATTAGGGGTGGCACTCCTCATACATGTACCTAACCGAGGGATGGAAAAAAATGCACATTCGTGTGTTTCTTGTTGGATCCCATGATTAGAAAGATGCTTCTAAGTCACTGCTATTAAAGTCAACAGTTTTTGAGATATGAGATATTTTCGGTAACAATTGCAGAAATAACTTTTTTTTTTCATAGTATTTTAGAGAAATAATTTATGAATTACAAACTATTTTTGCGGCCTGAAAACGCAATAGGTACCTGCTGTGCATGCGTCAATATTCATCAGACTAAGAAATTTTCACTTCACAGTGCGTGGTCCAACAGCTCAACACACACGGCCTATTTTTATATTAACATTCATTCGTTCATTTTTGTATTATTTTTTTCTTTTTTTTAATTTTTTTTTCTTAATTTAAACAAAATATTCTGTTTATATTTCCTTACCAAAACCAATAGAAAATAATACTGAATTCATTTTCAACAACTATGTTCATGTCTATACGACACGCCAATTTCAATATTATAGTTACGCCAATTTAAGATTTAATCTTCATTTGAAAACCTTGTTTAAGGACCGATACTAGTTCAGATTGCGAAAATTGCCTTAGCATTAACGGCTGTAGTTCCAACAGTTCTGCAGTTTTCACTTTGAAATTAATATACGATAAAGATGAGGACTACTGCGAGGTGTCATCGGTTGCGAAAACACGATTGCATACAATTTTCTCGATACAAAGAAGTCTCAAAGTTACCTCTAAACCGCAAAATAAAAGGAGAATATTCAATGAAAATTTGCAAGCTAATCAAACTATGCATAAAGCAGGTGTCATAGGTTCGTTTTTATTTTTTTAATCGTTAAATTTAACGTAAAAAGATGAGATCCGAAATATCCAGCTTTATAACCACTCATACCTTGAACCGCTCTGCCGCCCGGCCCCCGACAGGACCCCGATTCAGTACTTGTCAGTACCGCTTCGGCTATCAGACGGGGAACCTGTGTCACTTTGCTTGCGCTCAAAAGACCCGATTGACAACGTTTTATGTTCTGAAGAAATTATGTAATAAAGTAAAATGAAATATAGATGTAAAATATAAGGCCTCGTATTTTTATTTTTTCCAAATGTTGTAGTTTTCATTCATAAAATAATTTTTGAAATGGTTTAAAATCGTAATCGCATGTCAATGTCAAAACATTGTCAGAAATTTAGGGAGGTAAACGTACCTATTTTAGACAGTTCCCAATGTGTAATGGTGTTTTCAATATATTCAGCAAAACTATTTTTATAAATAATTTTATCTATTTATTGATACAGGGTGTAAAAAGACTTATAGCCGTCGTACATCAAACTAAGTAACATTGCACAAAAGATCTGTGACAAAAGTAATTGCTGGAAATCGACTTTAATTTTTGGTGTGAAAATTTGCTGTATGCGCACTACCAAAAACAGCAAATTTTGCACCCGCATGTAACTGTACAGGGGTCCTGGAGGTATTTAAAGTTGTGTTATAATATCAAAACTTGTTTTCGTAAAAAATATCGTTTATGCTCACTAGTTCCTTCGCGTAGTTCCTTTGAAGGAACTACTGAGAATTTTTGGATCAGTAGTTCCTTTGCAAAAGCTGAAGGAACTACTGAGACTAGATATTTCCTTTAGCAGTTCCTTTGAAGGAACTACTGAGAACTTTTTGATCAGTAGTTCCTTTGCAAAAGCTGAAGGAACTACTGAGACTAGATAGTTCCTTTAGCAGTTCTTTTGAAGGAACTACTGAGAACTTTTTGATCAGTAGTTCCTTTGCAAAAGCTGAAGGAACTACTGAGACTAGATAGTTCCTTTGAAGGAAATAAACACATATAATGCTGCCCGCTGCTGCCGCATGCAGGACCGTAGGTTCGGTAGGAAAAGAAAGAGAAGCGCGATGACACAACGGTGGTAATTTATTGCAAATATGAAGCTATTATCTATTTACAAAAACTATTTAATAAAAAATAATCCATCACTGAATGCAGTTTGGCATCAGAAATTTAATGGTATATTTTTAATTATAATTAAAAATAAAATAATTTTACAAACCATTAAAGTAAAAATACTTGCATACGAAATTGTTCCATAGACTCTTACCACACCTCGGACACCATACAACGCTCGCAAAATAATTACCTATTACTACTACATAAACAAATGACGTTTTTATACGTGCAAATGTGTGCGTGAAATCTAGTAGCGTAAAAAAAATTGGCGCGGAAAGCAATTTGTGTCGGGGAACCGAACGACGACGGCGGTGGCGCTGCCCGAACGTGTGCATTATTATGAAGTGACCATGTAGTTCAATTGTTTATTTATATAGTCGGGTTCGTAATGAAATAAAAACACTAAAATAGTTTAGTTTAAATGACTTATCTGTAAATAATCGGTTATTAAATCGCATGTTATTAAAAATGCGAAATGTTACAAACAGTTTATGTAAATACGAATTCGGAAAAGCATCACAATATCCAACCATCGTGATTAAAACTCAAATAAAACTTTTAAATCGCATAATTGTGTGTTCGTATCAGCAATACAGCGCTGCGGTTCGCGAGCGCCCTTGCTAAAGAGTCGGCGACGAATACCTCGAAGTGCGGGTTGAGGTGCGGTATCTGATATGAGGTCGAGGAAGGGAGTGTCCTTTCTGTACGTAGTACTATTAAGTATTCTGTGCTCTTACTGATAAGGAGCATGATTAGTTAAAAATTATTAAATTATTTTTAGTTAAAAATCTTATATATCCAAAAAATGTATGTAATGTGCCGTCCATAAAATATGGAATAGAAAGTGAAACAACTGCCATGGAACAACTAGCATCAAATTTAATATTAAAAAAATAGAGCCTTGTGGTCTTTTTATTGATAAAGAGTTACCTTTTCTAGGTGCAACTCCGGACGGAGTTGTGCAGGGAGAAGACACAATAGTAGAAATAAAGTGTCCAATTTCTGCATTCAGGACTTCGTTGGACGATGCAATAGATTTAAAAAAATAAGGTTTTGGAGGAAAACGAAAGATGAATTTTCCATAAATTTGAAACATCCTTGGTACATTCAGGTGCAGGGACAACTACACATAACTAGTAGAAAAACATGTATTTTTGCCGTATGGTCGGGATGTAAAAATCATATCAAAACTGAAATTATACAGAAAGACGATCATTATTGGGCAAAATTCATGAGACCTACTTAAATTAACAAATTTTTACTCATCCATCATACATGTTGCCAGAGTTATGTGATCCCAGACATACACCTAATGTGGAAATTAGGGATTTAAGGGAATTCACATAAATGTTCTTGCTTTCGTCATTCTCCTCCTCTTGATTCCTTTTTTTTAATTTAAATGTTTTCATTTTTAACAACTTATTTTAAAATTCGTTCTATTCTAAACCTCCGTTAAAGCCAAAATGTATGAAACTTTATAATGGACATCAGTCATTCCGATGACGTATTATTATGCGTTATAACCATTGCGTGCTCTTGACAGTGCTGGGTTGCCAGCTGTTTTAGAACCCAGCTCGCGACGATTGGAAAAGACCAGACAGATTGACCATAATGCCTTAGAAGTTAGGTCGGCCTTTGGTGTGTGATGCAACATGTAAGTATCGACTACCTTGCTTCCTATTACGGTTGGCTGTGCTAGTGCGATTACTGCGGGTGCAGAAAACCTCAAACAGCGCAAATAGATACTCTAATCTTATTCCGACTTATATGTACCAGCCGTTTGGGGCTGATACACTAGGGCCATAAGGTCCGAGTGCCTACTTAATTTTTCGAGAAATCGCCAAGCGATTGGTCGACTCTTCACGTGACCAGAGGACTAGCCTATTTTTTGGCCAAAGATTCAGCAAAAAGAAAGTAATTTTAAGGCTTTGTCATGGCAAAGGATTTTATTACTAATCAAGTTATTTTGAATCTTATTTCAATGAGTTTAGAATTTATGTTACTTTATTTCGATACCACGATGCCGGGAAATGATGCGACGTGCCGCGGGACGCTGCGGCATGACGCGACGCGCCGAGGGATGCTGCGGCATGACGTGTCATGCCGTTTCATTCCACGTAATGCCGCGGCGCGCCATTGCATCCCGCGGGACGTGTGGGTCACGTTGTGTCGAGGAATTATGATTGCTAAGCTAGTTGAAATAAGATTGAAACTTGTGCTGCGGTCATTTCGGTTAATGGGACGCAGTCCGGTCTGTGCGGGCTTTCAGCAGGATGCCACGGAACGCCGCGGGATGCCGCAGCACAACCTGCCGTGGCACGCTGTCAGTGAGCTGAGCGCCGGCTCGTATTTGGCTGTCGATGTCTTATGGTGACAAATATATGGCGGTAGAGCAATGGTCTTTGGTCGGTCATAGAACACTAATGCAGTAGGTATATTGCGGATTTCGATGTAAACTGTATTTGCTATGCGAATGATGAGTGTCTCATGTTTGTTTTGTTATACCTACTTATTATTTACCTGCCCATTTAAAAGAATTTTATATATACTGAACATACAATGTGAATGTAATAAATTAATGTTAAGTTTAACCATTTTATTTCTTGACATCCTTCCAACAACAGTTCAGTTCACCCTAACTGAATCAGTATGTCAGTGCGAGTGGGATAGAATGATACATAGCGCGGGGAAGTGGGGGCAAAATCTGAATTTGAGCTGAACTATTACAAGCCCTTAATTAGTAGAAAGTTATTAGTGAAAAAGGAATGCTGCATAACTACTTGTTCATAGCAGGTACCTAAGACAGTTAAGATAAAAAAAAAACCGTTAAGTGCGAGTCGGACTCGCGCACTGAGGGTTCCGTATGCTATACTAGCTAGCTATGTAACTACAAATTTACGGTTTTCGAATTTTTTCCTTTATTTGTGCTACCTTGCTTGATTGCTTCTTGCCTTTCATGATTCTATGTCAACGGGAAGCACCCTATAAATTTTGATTCCCTTGAGATTGTCGAAATATAGGTACGTTATCTTCCGTACTACCGTATCTTTTTAGAAGTTTGATTTTGTCACAGCTTCAAGGGACTGTAGACTTGAGTAAGTATATAGTTTTAATTTCAACTCGATACCTCAACGCGTTCCCAAGATAAAAGATCTTGACAAACAGACAGACAACAAAGTGATCCTATAAGAGTTCCGTTTTTTCCTGTACGGAGGAGGTACGGAACCCTGAAAACGACGGGGTTCGGTTTGTATATGTCGCAGCCAACTGGTTTAATTAGCCGTTTAGTTAACCGCCTAGCCTTTTAACTAAATGTCAGCCGTTCGACTAACGGCCTGAATGATATTCAATTATAATTTAGGTTGGAACTCCGTTGTGCTCCATGGAACTCCGTAACCAATCACGTGCGAGCCGAATTGGTCGCAGTAACTAAGCCAAGGCACCCCGACCAAACGGGTTAGGTTAGGTTTGACTGTGTGTTTGCCCAGACCGGGGTCGTCCGGCGTCATGTGCTGGCTTGGTCCCTGGGGTGTTCACGGCGTGTTATGTGTTCTGGTACGCCGGTGATGGGGAATACTCCTCAGAGGAGGGTCCGGTGACGGACAGCCGCAGCGGGTTCACGGATGAGTGCTAACGCGTGCCCGTGTTCCCGCCGTAAGCAGCAAAGGAGGACACCGTGGTGTTTTAGTGGGTTAGAGTTCCACATAACTGCACTATCTCCCAGTAGTAGTGCAGAATGCATGAACATTTCTCCACGTTAAAAAAAAAGGTTAGATTGTGAAGCGGTAGAGGAGAACACCGTAGAGTTTTAGTAGGTTAGAGTCCCGCATAACTGTACTATCTCCCCGTGGTAAAGCAGAATGCATGAGCATTTCTCCAGATAAAAAAGAAATAAAGGTTAGAACTGTGATCCCCCGGTGGGTTCCCGCATTGTCGAGGCGGGGGGGAGCTCAGTAGCCGTGACTTGGTCACCCACTGTGAAGCGAAGCGGAACCTGAGGAGGGGCCGCTCGTCAGGGCTTTTGCCGGTAACGCAGAGCATGTAACCTTTTGCCGGTAAGTCGACGACATACGTAGCGGCCAACAATTAGCATGCGGTGCCGCTTGGGCGACATCGCAACTATCTCAAAAACTACACGAGTTATCTACTTACAATTTCCATTAGAAGTGTTTTTCAACTCCAATTTTTTTCAGAATTTTCCACCCATAAGTAGATGTTTTTGTTCCAGATTGGGGAATTTGAGGATATTTCATTTCAAAGAGACACCAATTCAAATGCATTATGTTTACTGCTGCAAGGATGTTATGTTGGTAAGCATTTGTCTGTGACATTTGTGCAATTGTTTTGTGAAATTTATTAAAAAAAAACAAGATGCGTTTAGTCCACTCTCGGCCCCTCGAACCCCAATAAATAATGTGTCCCCTGGACCCCTAACTATAGTTTATTCTAGACCCTTTTGGGTCGGGCTGCGTTAGCGCGCCAAAATAAGCTTGTAGCTTTCTACCTGTATCCAGATTAGACCGCTGTCCGTGTTTGAACGCGTATTGTGTGCTCCGCAAAAATCGCTTATGTCGTTCTGTGCAGTAGAGTACTGCAAAAGCCATTCCAACAAAAAGAGAAAAACAAAGAGATTTATATTCAATTAAGTACTAAGTATTGTGATTCCATGTTCACAAGTTACGTACATTTGTTTATGCAAATTTTATTATGACGTCGTGGACCAATAAAAACTAAAATTATTAATTCTATTATTAGTACGGAATTTTGTAGAGATCAGTGAGCGGAGTTCGCGCAGCTAAATTTTGGGCCAAAGTTGTTTGAACTTTTTGCCATTGATACGCTAAGAAGAAGTACAGAATACATTTCCACAAGTATGCCTCATACTATAAAAAAAAAAACAATGGTTAGTAAAACAACAAAATACTATTACACGACAAAATAGGTTTTAATCAATAACCTGTTTCCAAACACTATGTTTTAGTAAGCATTCATACATTACGCTCTTCGTGAAATCTGTAAAATTAATTTGAAAATTATTACAAAATTGTCAGATATAAGCATATCGCGGGTTTATAAGAAAATTAATTTTTACTATGTTTGATGGTACAGTTGAACAAACAATTTGGTATAGAGGCAACTGACTAACACTATTAGACAACATACATACCTAAACTTACGCTTTTTCTCAGGAAGGTACATAAATTACAGAACGCCATCTGCGACGATCCTATCCTCCTTTTGCTTTGTTTACGTTCATATATCTGCGGGGTAATTGCGTAGCACACTAACAGTAGGAATGGCTTTCATTTTGACAGGTCAACAACATTTTGAACTCGATCACGCCTGATGGAAAGCGATGGATGAGGTCATTGGAAATCCCACGCATCGACGAAACACAGCAGGCTGCTTGAAGCCGGATTCCGGTGGGAAGTCGCAAACCAGGCGGGCGTTAGCCCTACCACCGCAAGAGAAGAATTGGCCAGTCAAATAAAATGTTGGGTGTGACTGTCCAGGATGCACCGAGCGCTCGGTTCAGTTGAGCAACTGGCGGAACAAACTGCGGGACACGAGGAGGCTTCTTCATGCATCCCAGAGATTTAGATTGTAATTGATAGTGTGTTACGCAATTAGGGTGCTCTTCATACACGCACGTCGTCGGTTGCGTGCACTACGAACCTGACCTTTCTGAAGAACATCAAAAACACACACGCTACTTTTTGCATCGGCGATCGGCGATTCAGCTGCTTTTTAGAAGCTAAATGCAGCGACCAAGCATTCCACACCGCACACTTAAAAACGCCAAACGCGGCGATTCAATCGTTTTTAGGAAGCTCGATACAGCGGCTGAACGCTACACCCCGCACACATTCGGATGCCGGCCGCAGCGATTTGGCATTTGCGCCAGCATCGTCGGAGCAGTCGCTAAAACGCGTGATTCTGATACCACGTCCGAACGCAGAGAGTCGCCAAAACGCGATGCAGCATCGGAGCAGTCGCTAAAACGCGCGATTCCGATACCGCGTCCGAACGCAGAGAGTCGCCAAAACGCGATGCAGCATCTATACAGCCGCATTATCGCCGATCGCCGATGCAAATAGTAGCGTGTGTGCTTTGGCCCTAAGTTCACTATTTATGTTCTTCTAGTGAGACCCGTCCCAGCGTTTCGACTCACATCTGCCTTATAAATACCTTTCGTTAGTCGCCTTTCGTTAGTCGCCTTTCGTTAGTCGCCTTTCGTTCATCCTCTCAACATAACCAAACTATCTAAGTATACTCTTTTAATTTTTTGTCACTACTTTTTTTTAAGCCGCAACGGTAACCAAAAAGACATTCACCTCAATTAATTAAAAAATATGAGTTGGCTGAGAAGTAAGTTACATCACTCTCTTAAAGTATGCCATAAGCTCGTAAAGTTGTTTTTACGCACATAGGAAAAATGAATATTGGCAGTGAAGAGGAAAGATGAATGCCCATTTTTTTTACCTGTATACCAAATAACTTGACCGACTGTACCTACTAATCTACAATAATTGATTAGCGCATTATTAGCGACTTCGCATTTGTATTCTTTATTATTTTAGGCTCATCATAACGTAATCAGCCTTTAATGTTCCCACTGCTGGCATACAGGCCTCTTTCTGTGAGTGGGCCATAATCTACCTTTCCGCTTTTAGGCTCATCACGGCAAGTTAATATTGGTAATAATACTTTTATCTTAGCCATACCCACCTAAGGTCCAGCCACGCTAAATTTGCCAATGATATAAACAGTAATGGCCGCTCGAAATATAAAATCGATTTACAAGAACATTAATCATCATCATTTAATTAATAAGTGTTCTTGTATATCGATTTTATTCAATTTTGAGCGGCCATTCTTGTTTACATCTTTGGCTAATTTGTTTAAATTTTGAGCGGCCATTCTTGTTTACATCTTTGGCTAAAAAGCCCGGCCGCGTTAAACGCGGCCGGACTTTATGTAACTTGAAATTTGCAGTTTTTGATTGACATCGCTTATTCGCTTAATAAAACCTTATTCTATTTCAACATCTTACCATGACTAAAGTGACAGTTCTGTTTGTACATTGCGCAAGCATTCCGGAACGTCTTTCTTTGTTTTCGTCTAATGTCAACACCGCAAAGTTTTTCGCCTCCAACAGAGCGACAGTATTTTGCGCGCCAGCACCAATGCTCATTGATGACCTTCTCGTGTCCCCGCTCAAAGGGTGTTGTTTCTTCCCAGTACCTCTATTAACAAAACAAAAATATATATATTAGAAACAACGCCAACAACTGTTCTTCCAAAGCTATAGTCTTCATCAACCGGTCTATTCTGTAAAAATCTCATCGTGAGAACTTAGGTGAAGTCAGCTTGTAGTGAGCAGTTGTTCAACCTGCTGCTAGGTTGAATGACAGTTCACAGTTAACAATAGGGTAGTTTCCTGGGTAAAAAAATAATAATTCTAATTAGTCCGTCAGTTAGATTATCGAAAAATAATGGACCCTTATTTTTTCTTTTGTCAATCAAACAAAAAATGACAAAGATAAAGCGCGTCAAAATTTGGGAGTGGGGGGTCGTGACGTCACGCCGTGCTACACTTTTTAGCACGGCGTGACGTCACGACCCCCCACTCCCAAATTTTGACGCGCTTTATCTTTGTCATTTTTTGTTTGATTGACAAAAGAAAAAATAAGGGTCCAATATTTTTTGATAATCTAACTGACGGACTAATTAGAATTTTTTAGGAAACTAGCCTATTCACTTTAAGCTCACCTCACCTAAGTTTTCACTCGAAATCGTATCGTATGTCGTCAAAAGCAAGCCTATCCCCGCATCGTAATAAAAGTGATCGGTCGCGCGAATACGCGATGGTCACGTTCATATGTCACTTAGCATAATCAGCCTATAATGTTCCCACTGCTGGGACACAGGCCTCCTCTCTTCTAGATCCCGCGTCCACCACGCGGGCCTAGTGCGGGTTGGTAGATGTCACATGTCTTCGAATTTTGGGTTCTAAGACATGCCGGTTTCCTCACGATGTTTTCCTTCACAGTCTTGAGAGCAGTGGTGATGAAATTATTTACACAAAGTAAAGCGCCTGCCTAGGTTCGAACCCACGACATACAACTCGTAAGTCGGGGCCATTACCACTGGACCACCACTGCTCTCACTGGTATATGTCACTTACACACACTTACTTATGTGTATGTCACTTATTTGACTGGAATTCTGGATGGAACCAGAACGCGGGGTCGCGCCAACAGAGGGCACTGCCGGCATGAGCCCGCGTTTGGGTTCGGTTACAAAATAAACGCAATAGTCACGCGCTATGCAGCCTATTATTACAGGGAACAAACAAAATATTATACAGGTAACTTCTTGTTAGGATTTTTCAAAACGAATTAGGTACCACTCAATCTTCGGCCAACTAGAAGCGAACTTGGGTACTAGGTAGATCTCATATTAAGGAAGCACATTCGTAAAACCATTAGTAACTCAGTCATCGCAATGTAACTCTTATCTCGGTGATGTAACGTATAAAGTAGAATGATTGCCGAGAGTTTTATCAAACTCACAGCAATAATTCTAATTTAAACTCTAAGTACCTATAACAACGACAAGAGTTACATTGCAATGACTTACTAATGGTTTAATAACAAATGCCGAACGTAAATTGATTGTCGAACTCCTCGAAGTACTTACAACAAAATAAAAAACAGTTTTTCTATAATTATTTATTTATCAATGCGTTATAAAAAATTTACGTATCTTCCTCAAACTCCAACGGTGGCAGTTTGGAGCAGGCTGAATTCGGAGCTTTGGTATAAGCTGAAAATTAAATGTAAAATAAGTTTATTTTTATGAAACAATGTCAGATACAAATAACAGTCGGATAATAGTCGGATAATAGTCGGATACAAACTCTGTAGGTGTCGCAAAAGGACAACTGTTTTCTTAAGGTGAATGGGTAGTGAAGGTTAAGGTGAACGGGTGAAACCTGCGGGGCAATTGCGTAACACTTTATCAATCGGAATCGGTTTCATTTAGACAGTTCAACAACATTCATTGCGTTATTTACGTGTTGAGCAGACAAATATTTCGAACTTATGAAGCAATGGATTAGTAATTGGCTTCAAAATTATTCAAATTTCGATTGATAGTGTGTTACGCAATTAGGGTGCTGGATAGCGAGCGAAATTCCAATTTTCTTAGGTTTTTTCTAATTTGCAGGTCCTTCACGACCGTAACAAGTAAGTACGTATGTATTTACAGAATAATTAAAATCCTCAATACAACTCTATCAGTTAGAATAGAATTGGCATCAAATATGATAATATGATTTCATGGATACTATGGATAGATCCAACGACACCCCACAAAATTTAAGACAAGAGAGAAGAGGTAGATAGATTACCTATCCAACAATTGATCTTCAAATACAATATTTTAAGACACGTGGAAGTAGGACAGCATGTCGTAATTATCAGGAGCGAAAAAGAGACAATACATAGAATTTTGACGTGCCACTTGCAGAGCGCATATAACCTATATACCACTTTTTACCTATGTATAGGTATCATTGAACAGATGAGTAAGAACCTCCTTTTTTAAAGTCGGTTAAAAAACAATCATCCTCGCTTTACGTGTAAGAGAGGTATCCTAAAAAAATGACAACTTCGTAGGCATGATTAATACATACTACTTAGCTGACCCGGTGAACTTCGTATCACCTCAGACTATCTTCTTTTTTAACCGACTTCAAAAAAGGAGGTTCTGTATACGACCCGTATGTACGTATGTTTGTATGTCCGCGATTTTCTCAAAAACTAACGAACCGATTTTGATAATTCTCATTCTTTTAATTAATGTGATCTACATACTTTCAGGAAGGTTTTAGTATAGGTATAATTACATTAGGTAATTATTCTTATGTACGAAGTTGTATGCATTAATGTATTGCATCTCCGGCATTTCTATGCGAATTTTGATGATTCTTCTAGTCGCTGTCTTCAATTCTTCAATGCACTTGTGTTAATTGAATTTGTGTGGGGTAGGTACAACTAAAAAGTGAAAAATAAAAACTTTTTTACAAAAAAACAACTGATTTGAAAAAAAAACACTACAAAGTGATAAATAGCTTTAATTTCGGGAGTCGGTGTCAAAAAACTAAAATGCGAAATCAACGACACCGACTTCCGAAATTAAAGTTATTTATCACTTTGTAGTGTTTTTTTGAAGTCGGTTGTTCTTTTTGTAATAAAGGATTTTTCGTGAATTTTTCTCATTTTTTTTAATAGTTATTCTGCTATTTGGGACGGAGAAAAATCCAACAAATCAAAGATCATAAAAATCGGTTCAGCCGTTATTGAGTTATAATGGGTAACTAACCCGAGTTTTATTTATTATAAGATAGATAACCATGCCTTACAGCCTTTCGGTACTAAGAATGTCTATAGACTTAAACGCGGACAGACAGACATGGTGAAACTATAATGACACTAGCTGCGCCCCGCGGTTTCACCCGCATAAGTGTCGATCCCGTGGAAATATCGGGATAAAAACTATCCTATGTCCTTTCCCGGGACTCAAACTATCTCTATACCAAATTTCATCTAAATCGGTTCAGTGGTTTAGGCGTGAAAAGGTAACAGACAGACAGACAGAGTTACTTTCGAATTTATAATATTAGAGTATGGATAATGTGACGCATATTTTCCTTCAAGTTGTTATTTTTTTTTGTGTTTATTCTTTCTCTGCATCATGTTTACCTCAAATAAACGTGTTTTCTTTATTTTCTTTTTCTATATAAATAAGGGTTTCTAATTAATGTGGATTATAATAATAATAATAATATTCCACAACTATCACACAACGCCATCTAGTCCCAAGCTAAGCAGAACTTGTGTTATGGGTACTAGACAACTGATAAACATACTGATATATTTCTAAATACATACATATTATAGATAAATTACACCCAGACACAGAACAAATGATCGTGCTCATCACACAAACATTTGTCCTGGGTGGGAATCGAACCCACGACCTCCGGCATAGCAGTCAGGGTCACTAACCACTAGACCATCAGCCCTGTCAATCCCAAATGATTGTTGTTAACAGGAAACCTACTGGTATTATAATAGCAGTTATACTCCAGAATGTCACATGAGTCTAGGAACCACCTCGGGCTTCCATTTTCGTCGACACCGCACTTGTCATATCCGTCGTGGACGCACGTCTTTGCTTTGTAGCACCTCTGAAATTAATAACCACTTAGTTAAGAAACCTTTATGGCATATCGGAGCCGCCATTTTGATTATTTTTTTAAGTTTCCGCGCCCGTTGAATGTTGTATGGTGATTTTTACCTCGAAATATTTCGGGAACGTGACACTTTGGGGTACCATATTTCTTGGCATTTTTTGTTTGTATAAGTGTCCCCTGCCCATGGGTGGCAAGGAGCCTTTACGCAGGGGGTCTAGAATCATATTTGACGTTAGGGCCTATTCTCCTTTTTTAAATGTCGCAGCATCTTGCTGAGATAGGAGCTTTTTGGCCTCGTATAGGACTTTCTGTTTCATTTTTTTTATCTTACTTTATTTTTAATATAATTTGGTTTTCCTTTATTGTTTAACCATTTACCTTAATTAACAAAAATAACAAAATTAAAACCTAACTTAACTAAAACTATACAAAAACCAAAATATAGCGTCGAAAAATGCGGAGGTTTTAATTTTGTTATTTTTGTTAATTAAGGTAAATGGTTAAACAATAAAGAAAAACAAAAGTGTTTAATAAAAAAATACAGAGAAATAAATATAATTATCATTTGGTTTTTTATTTTCGACTGTTTATTTTAGTTTGTGACCTTCCTGTACGAGTCGCAATAAATACTTTTTCTTTCTTTCTTTCTTATTCTAAGGCCTAACAAGAATCAAGCAGGTAATAAAAGTGCAGCACATTCTGAAAGATTCAACTTCAAATCCATTCAAAAGTTAGACTAGTGTGTTTAAAAATAACGTTCTTTGTATTTTTCTTGAAATTAAATGATATTGTTTATTCTGTAAATAGGGTATCGGAATCGCTTTTACACGTCATATTATAAAAAATATAAGCTAGATGAGGTTGGCGTTTCCTATCTGACTACCCTGAGAAGAAAGGCCGAAACAAATTCAGAGGACTTCACGTATAAGAGGAGATAACTACATTCATATTTTTCTCTTCTTGTTCTCACACACTATTGTCTACATTTCTTTTTTTACTTTTCCTTTCGCAGGTCTGCTGGAAGAAATTTCTTAAGAAATAAGCAGTACCTTTGTACTCAAATTGTAATTATGACATATCCTTATGTATTTTACTGTGTGTACATAAATAATAAAATAAATAAATAAAATAAATAAATACATTTCACAAGTATAAAAAATCTAAATAAGTACTTATCCATTATTCAATTAGGTAACAATAGTTTTTCTATCTGTATCAGAGTCACTAAGATTTGAAACCCATATCTGCTAATTCAAATTAAAAATGAGAAACACGGGCATTTTTACTAGGCGGATATACTACGTTCGAATTGACGTAAAAATATCGCGGCGGGATTTTGTCGCACACTGGATTTTTAACTTTTGGTGTTGACCCGAGTGTTGAGAATCCAACAGAGGGCATCCCAGCGCGTCAAAAAAACATACTGTAGGATTTTCAACTCTCCGGGCTGAGCAGTGCGTTCAAAATCAAGTGCGCGAAAAAATATTGCCGCGAGAAAAACGCACCCGTGCGTAGCTGGCCAAACGCGCCCCCGCGATTTTTTACATGCAAATTCCATTTCGGCGCGGGGCTTTGGCCATTGTGTGACTCGTTGTAGTGTGAGATCCGCCTAAAACGGACTTTAAAGCTAGTTTTTCATATTAGGTAGTAGGTACTATGTAAGTATTGTACAGACGCCAGCACGTCAAGCTACCCGAAACTGTCAATTGTAAGAGGGGTCAGGTAAGGGGACTACTGGACCTGAACGCAAAAAATGCAAGTTTTGTAATGCCTAAAAGTACATGATCGACTACAGTCAACAAAATCAGAAAACTAAATGATATAGGTACTTCTGGATATATGCTGCATATATAGTATGTTGAAAGCATAATATAACTAATTTGATACGATAGAAAAAAAATTCATGAAGATACCTCTAAAAACTTTCTTTTTACAATAAAAACCATACTAAATATACATACAATCATTCTGATTTTTTTGTCAGATTATTCTGCAAGCAACATACGAAAGCACTAGTGTTTTAATTGTTAAGTCCAAATAATAGAGTTTTTGTAAATAGATAATTGCTTCATATTTTGCAATAAATTACCAGGGTTGTGTCATCGGTATTCTCTTTCTTTTCTATGCAGTCCGACAGTGACCGTGCTTTAGGTCATGTAGTGCCCACTCACCTTACTTAAATAACAGCAGCCAAGATTAAACACTATTGAACTAGTAATAAGGTTAAAAATTTAAACTTTCTTTAACTTACTTTTCTAGTTTCAGACTGCCAGACGAAGACCAGTAATATGACCGTCACTGTAAAACAAATTATTAACATTAGGTACAGATTGCATTTCACGAACGCGCGTCGATCTTTCCAATTTTTACCTTACTGTAATTGGAATAAGAATTGGATTATTCATCAACACACTTCACAAAGGAAACTGTATTGAAGTAGTTCTTCGAAATTCGATTCTTCGACTGATCCATATGGCCAAAATTTTATTTCACTTTCAGCTCTGTAACACATGTTCATATGGAAATAGGTATACCAAATAACATAATTATGTTTGTATGAGGGACTCGTTTTTATAAAGTAGTTTTCAAGATATCGACGGTCGAATATTTCGAAAGGGGATATGCGACATCGACCATTTTGTTCCGGAAAATGGCAAACGGACGCGTTATATGAATCAGAAGAACAAACTTCAAATATTTTTATTTTGTACCTAGACAGCAAATATTAAAAAATATAATTTGTCCTAGTAAGGGATAAAGCTAAACTGTACAAAAAAAATATTACATGCCGTTTTGTTAGTTGGTTACAGAAATATACCCATAGACATCGAAAATGTTGTCCCTGAAGAACTACCCATTGGCTAATGGTAGACATAATGATGAAAGAGCATAATATCAAGGTAGTCTTCCCTCCAAGACGACCCACTCAGGTTAGGTTAGAATAGGTAGGTACTTATGTCAAGGCTCACCAATCGAAAACATGGCGAAATTCATTTTCAAATGTGTGACGTCCAAATGAAACTAACAATGGAAAATAATATAAGTAGTTAAAATATTTATTTTTATGATCTGTACTGTATAGCTTTTTTAAATTGAATTGCATACTGTTCTGGTTTGATAACATAAAATAATATAGTATAACTTGCTTATGGCCGTGATTTCATTTCATAATCAGCCTATATTGTTCCCACTGCTGGGACACAGGCCTCCTCTCTACGAGAGGGAAATCGGTGATCCGCTCTAAGTAATCCCGAAACTAATCTATCTACAGGAAATTTGTGAATAAGCTTCTCCTTCTAAACACAAATAACTCTAAGCTCACGGTTCCCTTCAGCAAGGTGTAAAGGTCTTTAAAATAATTTCATAATTATATTTCTTCATTATGTTCTTAGGGCGGACTTTTCAATTGACAGATATGTTTTTATTCGTGGAATAAAATTGACATAGTGACAGATTTTGTATGGAAGAACTGTCACAAATTCAAAATTCTTCCTGTGATAAAATTATCTGTCGATTGAAAAATAAGGCCTTAGTTAAGCGCAGTACTATGGGCAAGAATACTTACGCAAATTGATATACCTACATGAGAGTTATTTATTATATTTAAGGTTGACTTTTCCATTGCCAGATAACTTTTATTCGACAGTTTTTGCATGAAATAACTGTCAAAATTATTCCTCGAATAAAGTTATCAGATGATAGAAAAATCAGCCCTTAATATTATTATTATTTTTCAGGGTTTCACATGTAAACGTGGGATGTAAGGTGGCACGGCGGAAGGTTCGAGATAAAATATCACTTCAAAGAAGATCATTTAAATAACATATGCGTCTGTATACAAGACTGATTCTTACTGCAACTCTTTTAGAATTGTTTGCGTGGCAAATAGAAACAAAGAGATATGGTGTATGTACTTTTAAAAATTATTAATGATCTCATTTTGATAAGTTTGATGCTTTATGTTTATACCTATTGTGAATTCCTTTTATTTTTTTTTTTCTACTTTCTACTAATATTATAAACGTAAAAGTTTGTGATAATCAAGTTCACCGTGTAAATAAAATTTTTCTTACAAGTTTAGGTACACTCACGACCATAAATGCCTTAGACTTACGTACCATTCACAACGCAACTTTCTCTTTAAGTACTGTCAGAAATTTTATGGTGTTACAAATATGGTATTCTCGACATCATACTATTATGAAATAGATCTTTTCTTGTAGTTGCAATCGTTATTTCACTAGAAAATTCTTTTGTAATTTGCGTATGTGTTATGAATTTATGCACGTGATTGTAAACAAAGTTCTACTGGAAATCTCTCTCTTGAGTTGTTGGAGCTAAAGTTCTGTGGCGAGAAACTATTACTACAATATGAGTATCTAGCTTCTGATGTGCATCTCGTAAAATACACATAACTACATATCTTTCGTTGAACCAAAAAAACTAAATTAAATAAACAAACAAAAATAAAATTTGGAAGATATATGGATATGTCTAATAGATAGTTATTTATGCAACTGTTGTATAATAAGGGTTATTAAAACACGAAACTGTGTTTATCATATGAGTGTTTAAATAATTCCTTTTATCCCGATATTCCCACGGGATCGACGCTTATGCGGGTAAAACCGCGGGGTGCAGCAAGTATATTATGCTTAATATATACTTTTTATCCCAGTAATACGTTCCTGTGGGCAATGTTTTTACTTTCACGCGGACAAAGGCGCAGTTAAAAATCACTACGAACATAATTTCATTCTATATTTTCAGATACCATGCTTAGATGCAGGGGTTTGCAAGCATACTAAGAAACGACTGTGTGGCATCGTCAAGAAAACAAAAGAAGTGCGATGGTTCCTAGACAAATGTGACATTTTAGAGTTTAACTGCGAATATAAAACGAGTAAGTTTTAACAATATACAGGGTGTAAAAATACACATTACAAAGCCGTCAATTATGCATTCTGTATATTAAGCTAAGTAATTTTATTTTTGATGTAATGCTGTTTAGCGTAGTGCGCACTGTAACGCACGCAAAACATTGTGCTTACCCCCACGACTCTTGTACCGTTGCATGCACCGGGCATGCAACGGTACAAGAGTCGTGGGGGTATTTTAAGTTATGATGTTATAACATTAAAAACTTGTTTTCGTAAGAAAACGTCGGCAAAAATTGGAATTTTGACCTTCAATATCTCCGTAACCAGAAGGTTCCCAGGTATGGTACAGTACAAAAAAAAAATGATTACAATGACGGGGGTTACAAATTACTCTCATCTTTTTAAACCCGTTACTGTATGTAAAAGTATGACTGGCAACGTAGCTGTGGTACCTACTTATAAATAACGTTAAAAATTCGAAGGTCAAGGATTTTCATAATTTCAATTTTAGTTTTGGCAACAACCCCAAATGCGCAATTAATTCAGTTGGCTAGATTACAATAAACAAAATATAGGTGTGTCCACGCTGTATAACCACGTATAACATAATGTTATAAAATATAGTTACATAACATGTTTCTTCATAGAGCGGTCAGGAATTTTAAATAAGTGGACGTGTTATATGTGGCTATCTATATACATATAATATATTGCATCATGCACATGCACACCGAAGTATTTTTTTTGTGGAGCAACATTTGCAAGTTGGTGTTATTGGGCAACAACGAATAACAAAAAGTTATTTAGTAAATAACTTATGTCTTACTTAAAGTTGTAGAAAGTTACTATATCGTTGCTAAATGTTGTTTACAAAAAGTAACTTCAGTGTGGATACACCTTTAGTCTCTTTTTTTGTTTCAGAATTCGTAAAAGTAAATAAGTTGTTCTGCAAACATATACCACCAATCTAAGGAAACCACATGGGCTATTAAATGATACTACCGCAAAAATAAATGGCTTAAAGCTGGCTTTTATTTTAATAAACATTAATTACAAAAACACGCTAAACTAAATATTTGATTCAACAAACGTATCATAATTTTGGGCGACATGAATACACCACAGCAAAATCTGAAAGAAAAGAAAAAGAATATAAACAATAATACAAATTAAAAGGACAAAACAAGAAAAGGTGAAGATTCTATTTAGATGCAAGATGAAGTTTTATAAACAATGAATAAAGATTCAAAGATGATTTTAATAAATATAAATTTCTAAATACACTTACTGTATTTCCAATAGCAGTTGACACGAAGCAAGTGGCAGAAATTTTCAAATTTACCATACCCGAACTCATCATCGAATCCACAAACAGGTTCTTCAATCTTCTGGCAAAGTAACGCCATGGGACACCAAGGATTTGCTTTATTATCGTCACTTTGCTGACTTGGACTGAGCGAAGAATCACCTCCAAATGATCTTCGTGATCCGGGCTGAAAAGATAGAAAATTTCATTTAAATATTTCATTTAATTCAAAAAAGTATCAACGTCTTTACTTGCCTATTTCTAAAGTAGAATCATTTAAAAGAGAACAGATTTCTACAAAATTTTCTATCGTTTCAACCTTTGAAAATACTTTAGAAAAACACATATTTTTCGAGAACATATCATGTTTATTTGTTAGTTGTATGACATAGATAAGTGGCATATCCTCTTCTCTTGATGCAATAAAACCTATGCTGCTTATATATCATTTTTTTTTCTATTGCTATTATTTCCACTTGCCTGCAACAAAGGTAAATTTGTACTCTCTTCAACAAGAGGTGTCGGATCTGTATCACTGTTATCTCTCATCACCAAGTCTTTGGCAAGCTTGCCATATTTTGGAATGTTTTTCCCGAGTCTCAACACAGGATTATCTTTAGTATTGTCTTTAGAATTATAATCTCTACTATTATTGTTTTTACGTTTAACTTGAGGTACCTCTTCAGCTTCCGCTTTAGTAGGCAGTTTCGGTTTTTCTAGACCTTTGCTCAAATTTTCGATTAGCTTTTTTATCATGTCTCCACTGGCATCAACCGATTTTATCAAGTGCTCAAGCGCTTGATTCTGATGCATCAGCTTCTCTTCTATAAAACTGCTAAAACTTTCCAGTGAATTATCTTCATTTTCCTTTTCTCGGTTTTCTGCACCCTGTAAAATAATTAAATAATTCAAACCATCTACTTATAAAATACTCGCAGAGGTTGCATGAAGAAGCCATGCAGGCTAAAACTTCTACAGTACTTTCAAAACTATCGACATCTCGTTTCCCATCCTCCTCTACTAGGAGGTGTCCAAGTATTGTTTTTAGCTAATAATTAAAATATTACTTGATTTTACTTACCACGGTTCTAAGCACAGGTTTTGCACCGAACTTGTCGTCTTCCAATGAATCGATGTTTGCCATGTTTGAATAAGCAGCTACCGCCAGGACGACAAAAGCTAGAAAAAGAAAATATCAATTACTTTTGTTCTACATACAGATCAAAATTTCTATATGCTTGAAGCAACAAAATATTTATGGAGTCAAAAAGTCTAGATGATTTTACGGAATGAACACATACAATCTAAGAAAAAGGACCACTGGGGCCATCCAGTCTTTCTTATTGATCGGCGACAGCAGTCGACGCGTCCGGCGGCTGCCGCCGACAACATGCCGCTCGTGTGCCGTTCTCAAATACACGAGCGACATGCTTCGGCGGCTGTCGCCGACACGCGTCGACGGTTGCAGTTGTCTCTGTCGTCAACAAGTGTCGCTCGTCTGTATGCCCGCTTAGTCCCATTCAGTCTGTAACCTCATTAAAATCCTCCTAATTACAAACTCGATTTCATCATCCCATTGGATGTCTCTAAAGAATTTGGTCCTTCGGTCCCCAAACTGATTGGCAGTACAAAAGCTGTCTCACCAATAACCAAGGGTCTCATGATGCGTACTTGAGATCCGGGGCGCTACAAGTAGATCGATTGTGGTGCTTACTCCACTTATAGTGTTGGTAATTGACAACCAGTAGCAAGTAATTTTGATACTTGCTATTATTTATTTTGAAGACAATTTTTTGGCAAATACTTTACTGCATCATAAGCAATTCTATCATCGAGATCATAGTATTTATTGCAGTTAAATTTTTATGGAAACAAATTGGATTTAATTGCAATAAAAACGTATCAATGTTTAAAGAGAATTCCAGTCGCATAATATTTTTTTTTGGATGTCATTAGACAATCAATCTTTTACGTTCGATTTTATATAAACTATACATTCAAAACACGAGATTTCGGAGAAGAAATATTTGTATTTTTAAGAACGTTCGTATTAATCTTATTGTTAGTCTCAATCTGTCAAATAACCTCTAATTTAGGAAAGTTAAAAGACTTTTTTGGCAAATTAAAACATCCTTGCCAAATTTTTGACATTGATTGTGCCGAAATGAGATTGCGACAAGATTTTAAACATCTTTTTTACGGAAATTAGCCTTATGATCACTCGCACCGTATAAACAGCCCATTTCAAGTACAGACAGGATATTCCTTATGTTTAGCATATTATTAGCGATTACCGTCATCTCGTTACATTGATTACATCCTCTATTAATGTTTAGCATTCACTAGTACGCAAATTAAATCGATTTCTGTTTTCTTAAAGGTCACTTATATCGAGAAGGTATAATTCAGTTTAATTGTGTGGGTATAGCTTAGCAACTTGCGATAAGTACGCTATTTGTAAACTAGACAGTAGTCTAGTTTACAAATAGCGTACTTATCGTGATTATAGTGAAACATTGCTAGATTATTGCCTATTCCTACTTATTCCTCTTACTACCTGACTATGCTGCGGGTGCGGGGTAATTGAAACACCACTATAGCAGTAGTAATGACTTTCATTTTGACAGTTCAACAACATTCATTGCGTTATTTACGTTGGTGAGCAGACAAATGTTTCGAACATATGAAGCAATGGATTAGCAATATCTTTCAAAATGATTCAGATAATTGTGTTTGAAAGTGTGTTACGCAATCATGGTGCTGATTCGTTTGGGTTTCATTCATCAAAATGAAAATGTATTTTTTAATACGAAAAATATAACTACCTACATCTTTTCAATCCATTAGTCATCTTGAATGTTGCACAGTGAAATGTACATTACAGCACAGTATTTAATCACTACTTTAAATTATACTTGTTTTTATTAACACTTTCGTAATTAAGGGGACTACATGACCTAAAGGTGATGACACAACCCTAGTAATTTATTGCAAAATATGAAGCAATTATTATTAAATCTATTGTTTGGACAAAAAAATGAAAACAATGCTTTAGTATGTTACTTGTAGAATAATCTGACAAAAAAAAAACATAATGACAATCATTAATCATTATGATGTATATTAGTATTGTTTTTATTGTAAAAAAAAAGTTTTTAGAGGTATCTTCATGATTTTTTTCTATTGTATCAAATTAGTTGTGTTATGTTTTCAACACACTAACAACCTAGCATATAATTATACTGCAGCATATTTACTGTAGTTGTTATCATTATTTTGTTGTTGCTTGTCATGTTGTGCGACTACACATTGGGTGATAGTCAGGTCGAAACCTACAATTTTGAACATAGTGATATACCCTAATGTGATTATTGCCTGTTGTAGTTGCCTTGTGAATAAATAAATATATTCTGAAGGATATCATATATTTTTCTGATTTTGTTTACTGTAGTCGATCATATACTTTTATTGTTTCTAAAACTTGAGTTTTTTGAGTTTAGGTCCTGTAAGCCCCTTAAAACTTTAATTTTCTTATTACTGAGAACTAATTACTAATAAAAATTATTGCATTTTTTTAACGATCAAGAACATTAGCTCGCCGTTTACCTCTCCAATATGATTTATAGTTATTAGGCATGTTCTGATTGAATTAGGGACGTTGATACGCCTTTCGTACATTCGATTACATTACTAAGACATACATATCACATTCTCCACGCCAATTCATTGTTTGATAACCCAATTATACAGGCTGGAGATTAACCCCCTTACTAATAAACGTTGTATAGCGTCTGTATAGTTAAACAACGTTTTGCCTTCTTCTTTCGAAACTCAAATTACTGACGACTGAAAGAGAGAAATCGGTGTTGTTTGTGCCTATGTTGTAATTATTGGTATTTATGTAGTATATTAGTTTGTTCTATAAATTAGGAAATATTCTGAAGAATACCATATATTTTTCTGATTTTACAAACTAAATTCATCTGATATAATACCTACGTTTATTAGTAAGGGGGTTAGTCAACTACGTCTGTCAATGAGATGATTTTCCCCGTCATACTAAACAGGTTTCTCTATGAAAATCATATCCAATAACATTTATATCTAAACGTATAATTTTCGAACCTCTCCTATAACATGAGACAACATAACATAACTAGCAAAATGTGGGTGTACTACAGGTATATCTCTACCGTTCCTCTTCGGTAATACAGGCGTACGTTATTAATAATTTTCCTTTTAGCATTAAGGCCTTATCACATTGGCGATTTGCAAGCGAGTCTAAAGCGAGGCGAGTGCGCAGTGAGCTCGCCGCGAGTTCGCATCGAGCTGCTGTTGACTCACACCCACGTATTAGACATTTTCTCTGAAGCAGTACACTAGGGCCACCACCAGTATAAGATAACCCATCGATTGAACGTAGATAAAGAAAATGCACGAAGAATCATGAGTGGATAGGTCAGGTTAGACTGGTGTATTTTACCCACGCAGGCGCCAGTAATATTCTTATTTTTTTAATAAAAAGTTCTGGACGTATTCTAAAGCATGTAAGGTCCGTTGTAGAAGAATTCTTTGATTTCGGTAAATAATGTTGTTGTAAATGTATTCTAATTAAATTTATGTATGTTGCGTGCTCGAAAGCGTGACTACTGAGCGTGGGGTCCTAGGTTCGATTCCCAGGTCGGGCAAAATGTTATTGGGTTTTTCCATTACGAATTTCTTAGTAACCCGGAGTTAAGAAGTTGTGTGATTGTTGTTGGTTGCATGGGGGTCCGTGCCTCGGAAAGCACGTTAAACCGACGGATCTCTCTCCAGTCGTGTTGTATTTCGTGCCGTCCCATCGGACTATGAGAGTGAGGGAAGAGGGAGTGCACCTGTGTCTGCGCACACGCTTGTGCACTATAATATCTCCCGCGCCGAAGGCTAGTCTCCGTCCTGATTGGCCGCCATGGCTGAAATACGGTTTGGAGGACTATTAATTATTAAAATATTCATATATAGCTGCAGTTTATTTTAATATGATATTTACCTTGTTGCAGCAGCCCCGTTGAGACTTGGTTAATTAAAATTAAAACATTCTTCAAATTCAGTCTAAACATACGACATCCTATTTTATAGAACAAAATAATATACTACTTAAATACCAATAATTACAACAGAGGCACAAACAGAACTTTCATTATATTCCATTATTAGTTCATTTAATCTAGAGCGCACGTATTGTTGAGATTCTTTTCAAATCTTTCCACTCAGGTGGAGCTCAAAGTTTCCATTTTAATGCAGCCTCCGGCCACAAAAGAAGGTAGAAAACACATGTGGGTCGCTTCCGAATGGGCTGGATTAAATATGTATAAGTATGCACTGGGGCTATAAAATGTTGCCAGTATAAAAGAATGTTCATGATAGTTGTTTTGTTCAATATTACTCAGCTTTTATTGGAGGAAAACTTGTTAATTACTTATGAGATCTAGATTTTGAGTTACAAATTATAGTTCATCATTAATTTTCTTTTTTTTTTCAGGTAGAATCCAATTATTTCTTACCTACCTCTAGTTTAAGGCCCTATTTTGTAAATCAATTATTTCAATTTCAACTAATGTAATTATTGGCTGATTGCCGTTAAAAATTCAAGTAAAATAATATATAGCTCATTTGGAGAAACATCGACGTAACTGCTACATTTTTTTTATTTTTTCTGCTTTTAAATGAAGCAAAAGAATACCATTCGAATACCTACATTTATTGAGTAAAAATAACCTAATTTATTTCTAAACTAGCAGCGCCCCGCGGTTTCACCCGTGTAAGTTTCGATCCCGTGGGAATATCGGGACAAAAACTATCCTATGTCCTTTCCCGGGACTCAAACTATTTCTATACCAAATTTCATCAAAATCGGTTCAGCGGTTTAGGCGTGAAAAGGTAACATACAGACAAACAGACAGACAGAGTTACTTTCGAATTTATAATATTAGTATGGAAGTATGGATATTTTAACACTCACTCGAAAGTCAAAGAAAGAAAAAAATGCAACGTTGCAGTGTTAGGAAACCATCGGGTTGTTTTCGATAAATTGGCAAACGATTTGATATTTAACCAAATATGTATATTTTACGTAATATCAGTCTTCTTACATCTTAATCACGTGAATTCATTGAGTCATAGTATTTGTAAGACCTTTTCTTGGAATCGTTTGTGTGACGTCAGAACTGGCGTCGTCTGCAAAATATTGTCCCTGGACTGTAGACAATTTATCAAAGGGCAGTGAAAGTCACGGGCTTCTTAGAAAAACTATGTATTCAAACAAAAAAATAATGTGAAAAAGGATGTGTCATGGCTACGGGGGAGTTTGTCGCACCTTCTTCTTTCCTGCTAAAGAACTATGAAGTGGTGAATTGTATTTTTTTTTTTAAATTAAAATCGTTTGCTTGTACCATATTTGTAAATATGTGAGCACCATGTATCTATCAGATAATTAATTTATATGTCATGGTTTCGTTTTTAATTCTTTTACCTATTGTGGTATAGTAATTTTATTTTATGTGCCTATTTAAAATAAATGCTTTGACTTTGAAGACCGGACTTTTTAGGGGACTGTCTTATGGAATTTTGATTCCTACAGAACAAAACGCCTGGTAGCCGGTTTCCTGCGTTCTAATCTTACGGTCATTTGGATCCTCGATTGCACCATCGCACTTATTAATCTAAGTGTAATCCAATCAACACCTCCATTAAAGTGGAGGTTTCAGAAAACGGTTAAAAAGTTGTTTTTTTAAAGCAGTGTATCTCTTAAACCGTAAATAATTTTGACCAAAAAAAATATATGTGACATTTTCAAGTCTTATTTTAATACAGTGATGGAACTCAAATCATAATTAAATATACATTAATGCATCAAAAAAAAAAACAACCGACTTCAAAAAAAAACACTACAAAGTGAAAAATAACTTTAATTTCGGAAGTCGGTGTCGTTGGTTCCGCATTTTCGTTTTTTGACACCGACTTCCGAAATTAAAGTTATTTTTCACTTTGTAGTGTTTTTTTTGAAATCGGTTGTTTTTTTTGTAAAAAAGTTTTTATTTTTCACTTTTTAGTTGTACCTACCCCACACCAATTCAATTAACACTAGTGCATTGAAGAATTGAAGACACGACTCGAAGAATCATCAAAATTCGCATAGAAATGCCGGAGATGCAGTACATTTATGCATATAACTTCGTACATAAGAATAATTACCTAATGTATTATATACTAAAACCTTCCTGAAAGTATGTAGATCACACTAATGAAAGAATTATCAAAATCGGTTCCGTAGTTTTTGAGATAATCGCGGACATACAAACATACATACATACATACATCCATACGGGTCGAATACAGAACCTCCTTTTTTAAAGTCGGTTAAAAAATGTTCAAATACACCTCTTAATTGTCTTTAAAAGCAGTTTATCTCTTCATTAACAGTTTTAATTATAATTAAAAATATACCATTAAATTTCTAATGCCAAACTGCATTCAGTGATGTATTATTTTTTATTAAATAGTTTTTTTTGTAAATAGATATTTGCTTCATATCTGCAATAAATTACTACCGTTGTGTCATCGCGCTTCTCTTTCTTTTCCATGCAGTCCGACGAAGACCGCGCTTTAGGTCATTTGTAGTCGCCTTAAAGTGCATCATAATCATAACATGAGCGTAAAAGTTGATTTTCTGCTTTTGCGCTTACTAACCTATTAAATCGTATCTCGTAATGCATCTTTTACCTACTTATTCATTCAGATATAGTCGCAAATGCATTGCGCTATGAAATATGTATTGCAAAAATCGTAACTCTTTCATAATCATTGTAGCAATGACAGTGAAATTATAATAATATGAATTATAACAATTATATATGTATAATGTAAAGTAATACTTGATTGTATCTACGTGTGTATGTTTTTAGTTCATGGTCAAAGCAAAATAAAATACCTAAAAGGTTTTTAATGTAACTTAATGTATTGATTTTAATAAGAGTAAGTTTTTAGTCCCACTTGAAGTAACCAACATCTACATTTAGACCTACTATGTCTACCAAGAGCTTGCGTTGTCAACGTTTATGTGAAAGTTATAATATTTATCCTTTGGAACATTTATTTCTAACTAGCTGCGCCCCGCGGTGTTACCCGCGTAAATGTCGATCTCGTGGAAATATCGGGATAAAAAGTAGCCTGCATGTTAATCCAGGGTGTTAGCTACCTCCATACAAAAATTTATCAAAATCGGTCCAGCCGTTTGAGCGTGAAGAAGTAAGAAACATATAAACACACACACACACAAACTTTCGCCTTTATAAGTGTGATAATTAGTGTGACACATACACAACTTATCTAATCATCAGAAATGGTAGTTACGGCATTATACCTATATCCCTGGCGCATTCTTTCTTAGAGGGTGTGAATCAATCTACCTAGCCTTTTCCAAACTATGTCAGGATCGGCTCCCGCACCCTAATTGCGTAACACACTATCAATTGGAATCTGAATCATTTTGAAACAAATTGCTAATCCATTGCTTCATAAGTTCGAAAATTTTGTCTGCTCAACACGTAGATAACGCAATGAATGTTGCTGAACTGTCAAAATGAAACCGATTCCGATTGATAATGTGTTACGCAATCGCCCCGCTGGTCTAACCAGATTTAGCTGAATACCAATATTTCACATGAAGCGACTGCTTATCTGACCTCCATACAATTATTAGGTAACACGATTCCCTTTTGTAAGACTGGTTGCCAGAATTTTGGGCTTCTGACTACCTGTAAATTAATACAAATTTGTCAAGCCAAATTGAATCTTGAAACTTTAAAGGTAAGGTAATATTCTTTATTTATAGCACCTGGATACGCTTACTGCTACAAAGTTTGCAAGTACGTAATAGTTTTACGAAAACGGTTAGAAGTTTCGCTGTCTAGTTTTCGCTACACGGGTTACAAAGTTTGTCTCACAAATCTAGCCTCAAATGATTTCTACTGAATATTTGTTGTGAAACCCGAATAAAATACATTAATTAAACCTTTCAGGTTAGATTTGTAGGATTAGGTAAGTTTCTTTCATGTGCTAAGTCGGAATCAAAATGTATATAATGTTACGGAAAGGGTATATCAATACAAACGGGTTGAAGAGTGTATCTGGTCTAGAATCTCTGTACAAAATTTCAGCTCAAAAGCAGTAACTTTGAAAATGCTTAATATTTTTTTATTTCGATAGTTTATTAAATTGAAATCATAACAAACGTGTCACCGCACTACGAGGGTCATTATCCATTATCTGTAGTGTGTCTGTGCGCCTAGTACACGCACAACACGCCGCCGCGCGCCAGTGCAGCGCCGTGATGTCGAAATAAAAAAATATTAAGCATTTTCAAAGTTACTGCTTTTGAGCTGAAATTTTGTACAGAGATTCTAGACCAGATACACTCTTCAACCCGTTTGTATTGATATACCCTTTCCGTAACACCATGTATATAGGTATAACTCAAAAAGTATTAAAGCAGGTAATTGGACTAGGATTCTCATCATCATCATCATTTAAGCCAAAACACGTCCACTGCTGGACATAGATCTCCCTCAGGCACAGCTACTTCGACCGGTTCTGTGCTTCTCGGATCCAGCGGATTACTGCGGCCTTCACCAGGTCATCGGTCCACCTTTTGGGAGGCCTTCCAACGCTTCGTCTTCCGGTACCCGTTTGCCTCTCCAGAACCTTTCGGCTCCATCGGCCATCTGTTCTGCGACAAGCCCACTGCCACAAGTTGGCCACAAGTTTGGCAATTCTTTGGGCTATGTCGGTAACCTTGGTTCCTCTACGGATCTCTTCATTTCTGATTCAATCACATTAGGAAAACTTTAAGCATAGCCCTCTCCATTGCCCTTTAAGTGACTTTCAGCCTTCTAATGTGGCCCATTGCGAGCGACCACGTAATATAAAAAAAAAAAATTAAAAATTAATGATAAAAAAATGCATTCATATAATCTTTAACATGGACTGGTCTGAATCATGTAGGCCAGTGTTTAAATCACACAGACTTCTTACCGCTCCTTGCATTTACCTACATTTACGAAATCGCATATTTTAAACTTAATTCTAAACTCTTTGAAGCTAAAAATAATTAAAAAAAACGAAAATTTAAGACACACAGTATTTATTGAAAATCCCTGTAACTAGGATCCCTGTAACTATTCAGGCGCAGTTGCGTGTATACAGGTTGAAATTGAAAACATGCGACAAATCAAAATAGGACATTGTACTCATCATTATGAACAATTTTTACTATGGGACCAATTCTAAAATCGCGAAAAAAAATCAGCAGTTCCCTACATTTTGACGATTTATGCGAACATAAATGTAGGGAACAGCTGATTTTTTTTTCGCGTTTTGGGTTTTGGTCTCATAATAAAAGATGTTCATAATGATGAGTACAATCTCCCATTTCGATTTGTCGCATGTTTTCAATTTCACCCTGTATACATCATGTACCTAACAAAAAAAATCTGCGTGGTTTTGAAAACAATGTTTGATATCGCATAGTTTTTATTCAGTCGGCGAATTTCTCAACAAAAACTCATGTCAGTCCTACCAGGTCATTTTTTTAATCATATATGTTCCTACATACCTATTTCATGTATAAAATATTTGCATGCCATCATTACATGGCGGAATGTGTGGCACTGAAATTTTATGTATCATCTTTTGTACCTACCACATTTTAAGCAAATAAACGATTTTGATTTTATTTGGCTATACACATACATAGAGCAGTGGTGGCCGCGACTTACGAGTTGTAGGTCGTAGGTTCGAACCCAGACAGGCGCTTTACTTTGTGTAAATTATTTTCATCACCACTGCTCTCAAAACGGTGAAAGAAAACATCGTGAGGAAACCGGCATGTCCTAGAACCAAAAATTCGAAGTCATGTGACATCTACCAACCCGCACTGGGCCCGCGTGGTAGATTATAGCCCACTCCCTCTCGAAGAGAGGAGGCCTGTGTCCCAGCAGTGGGAACAATATAGGCTGATTATGACATGATACGCACTATTACTAGGATTCTACGCAAAGAAAAAAACCAGTAGGTAAAATTCATGAAGAAATAGAGTAGTAGGTATTTCATACGATTGAGACAGCTAGCTGAGTACATAATGGTTACTTACATAAATGCTTCGTTTATATTCTAGGTAAGAGTACATTATTAGCACAGCCAAGTAAGTACACGGGCGTATATTTACAAAATGCAGCCATTTTCAAGGAATTCGCGGAAGTTTTGATAAACACCAAGACAATGGCGAATGTTCTAGCCTCTAGTTAGGTAAACACCTCATGGTGTCACTCATAGTGCATCCTTCGAGGGAATAAGTTTGGAAGACAGCGTATAAAATGGCCTCCAGAACAGTTTTTGGTAAGTTTTTGGTCGTACCTGAACTTTATATGCTTCAATTTTTAGTGGGTAAGTAGTTAGTAGTTACTTAGCAGGAAAATGGATGTTGTATTCTTAAAATATTGCAATTTATTTTATACTTCACGCGTTATGGCGTTTAGGCCGGCTTCGGAGCCACCATTTCATATATCTATATCTTCTACTTATAATTAAAAAAGTCTCTTTTCGTGTCTGTGTGTGTGACCGTTTAGATCTTCTAAACTACCAAATTAGGGTTAACATTTAGAAATTTGAAAAGTCCTGACAAAAAGCCGGATATTTCAATAAAAGTCCGGACATTTTAGTCACAAAATCCGAACATGTTACTTTTTACCCACTTAGTTAGTGGTAAAAAGTGCGCAGAAAGATATAAAAATTAATACGTATACCTACCAGAAACTAGAGTTAAGTTTGATTATTTTACGTAAAACTATTTTCATTTCGAAGAAAATTTTCATTTTTGAACTAGTTGATTGTTTGCAAATTTTCAATACTTACAAGATTCATTGTTTGATCTCGTTAAGTTAATTGATAAAGAAGTATATTTTGTTTTTAGATGAATGAGAAGTTAATAAATATTTTAAAGACTTCTTTGGTATTAAGTACTTATAAGTTTTATTACTCGTATTCTATCTAAGCCAAAAAATCCGGACAAATTAAAGAGCTGAACTAAGTCCGGACAAAAGTCTAGAAGTCCGGACATGTCCGGACAAATCCGGACGGATGGTAACCCTATACACAATGGATTTAGATGCGATTTTCATTCCTCATTTAGACCATTTAATCCGAAAGGTTTATGTGTCATCATCATCTGCCAAGCCTTTTCCCAACTACGTTGGGGACGGCTTCCAGTCTAATCGGATGCAGTTGAGTACCAGCATTTTACATATTGCGACTGCCTAGCTTAATCTGAACCTGCGTACGGCTGTTATTACTTAGCCACAAACCCCTATGGTGTGGTATGGTTTATTATTTATTTATTTATTTATATATACTTTATTGTACACCACAAAAATACATAACATGAAATAAACACATTAAACATTACAAAATATACAATGGGCGGCCTTATCGCTTTCTGCGATCTCTTCCAGGCAACCGTGGAATGGACAGTGATTTCCCTGGACATAAAATGGGGCTGTCGTTGGTGCAAATATTATGGTTTATGTGTATAATAAATATTTGAATCACAGAGATATCGATGTTTTGACATGTCGCACCCGTGCTAAGCAGGGAAGCAAAATAATAAATGTTTAAAAGCTCCAACACTTAATAAAATTACGTCCCATTGCAGTTCATTTAAAACTTAAAGCAAAAAACAAACCTACAATGAATTTTGTGCAATTAATTGGAATCACGTTTCGTACAGATTGTTAAAAGTTGGTAAATCTCTCACCATACACTGGCGGATTGCCAATTCTTTACAGGCTGTGTAGCAGCCGGTCTTTCTCTCGAATAAAAGGAATGTAACACTTCAAGCTTTAGCTTATACCTACACTAGCTCTCGCCCGCGGCTTTGCCCGCTTGGAGGTCGGTAATTATCCCACGGGAACTCAACTCAAATTCAAAGCATTTATTTTAATTAATCCATTTACATGCACTTTTTAGCATTGCCAATGGAGTCGGTCATTCAGAACGATGTAGCTTGTTGCCCATTCCAAAGTGTAGTGGTTCCTATGAAGAAGAACGGGCAAAAACACCATGACTACTCTTAAAAATATAAAAGTAGTTACAAAATTAAAGTGAAGAATGTACCGGGATAAAAAGTAATCTATATCCTAACCCAGGTCTACTGTGTGCTAAATTTCATCGAAACCCCATCAGCCGTTTGTGTGTGAAATGGTAACAGACAGACGGGCAGGGTTACTTTATTAAAATTTTCGTATTTATACAATGGTTTTTATACTCCTAGCAAAAAAGTTTCACAAGTAGTATCAGCTGATCAAAATTGATTCCTTTAATTTTTGGTCTTTATTCATCTAAGTAATAACAGCCGCACGGGCCGCTCGATCTGGTTAAGCTACGCTTGCCACGGTTGGTCCGCGGATGGGTGACCATCTTCACATGCCAAGACCCCTCCGTGCCTCGGCAAGCTCGTTAAGCCGTTGGTCCCGGCTGTCATTCGTGAATATTTGATAGTCGTTACGGGTCGTCAGAAGCCCGAAAGTCTGACAACCAGTCTTACCTCGGTATGCCTTGAGCATTACCCAGTAACTGAGTTGTGGAGATCAGATAGGCAGTCGCTCCATGTAAACTAATCTCAGTAGTTCCTTTGGCTTTTGCAAAGGAACTACTGATCCAATAATTCTCAGGAGTTCCTTCAAAGGAACTACTAAAGGAACTAGTGAGCACAAAGGTAAAATACTGGTATTCAGCTGCATCCGGTTAGACTGGAAGCCGACCCTAACATAGTTTTGAGAAAAGGCTAGGCAGATGATTAAATATTTCGGCGCTATCATTTTATTTTTGCTTTAAGAACGTTTTTTTTTTTTTTGTTTCCACATAATAATATTTTTTTATATTTCCAGTCATCTGCTTGTTTTTCGCTATCATAATAATGACGGAGGCCCATGGACCCCCGAAGGAGCGGGATAATGAGGACATCGCAATGGGGCGGAAGGTAAAACATGTAATTTTCTCAATTTTTCATAAGCACCTTTAATATTTTAAACCTGGGAATCATAAAACCTGGTCTTTATTAACGTCTACATTGTTATTTTTAATACCAATTCTGCTAAATATTTAGGCTGAGAAAACTAATCTTGTAAGACCTTCGCAATCTTTTTAATAAAACAGACTTCAACCTGGATCCTAAAAGTCTGAGTAAGTCAAGAAACATTAAATTACGTAATAACACTAGCTGACCCCGTAAACATTGCTTTTTAAAAAAGAAATATAGCCCACGATCTATTCTCAAACCAACCAAATATACACAAAAAATTTCATGAATATCGGTCAAGCCGTCTTGGAGGAGTTCGATAACAAGAGATTGTTATATATTAGATATTTAAAAATAAACTTCCAGAAACCGACACGCACGGTTATTTTAATAGTATTCTTTTTCTGAAAAAGTATAGTAAACTAGCTTCTGCCCGCGGTTTCTCCCGCGTAAACGTTGTAAATTATTCCACGGGAGCCTGCTACCGGGACAAAATGTACCCTATGTCCTAACCCAGGTCATAGTCTAGTTAGGTGCCAAAGGACGATGGCCAACCTAGTATAGACCAGGGTTTATAAAAAATCAAAATAAAAAAAATATTACTTACTAAACACTACTACCACTAGGTATCTCTTCTCTCTCTATTATTACTTACTTAATTATTATTACTTTTTTTAATTTTTGTTATTATTATTTCCTTCATTTAATTATTTACATATAAATTATATTTTTTAATATTAGGATATAAAAATATTATATTTTTTGTTATTATTATTTTTTTTGTTTTTTTGTAATTTGGGCACGGTTCCCGAATTTTTTTGTTGATCCAGCATTCTTATTTTTTGTCCCATGTTTTCAAATGATTAGTAAGCCAAGGGCTTTTAAATGAGATATATCTCAAGTCTGTTAACTAAGTTTCAATTTCGAGGACGCTAGCGTCAATCTTCCTTTCACCGGTTAAGGTGTGAAAAGGTGACAGACACACAGAGTTACTTTCGCATTTAATGGAAGTATGGATATTACATGATTATGTAATATTGTCACTCAATGACATAACATAAAGTCCCAAACTAAACTAACATAAGTTGTGCCCTACTAACAAGAGCATGTGTTCGTAAACGGCCATTTTGTAGAAACTAGTGCAAGTGGTACTGCCACAACGCGTTGTTACAGCTTGGCACCGTGCCATAGTATCAAGTGATCACCAAGTTAGAATATTGTTTAGTGATCATTCTATGGTGTTACAAGTTCGCACTAGCTCGCTTTAAAGACCTAAGGGATAATCAAATTATAATTAACATATAACAAGAACATTCACCAATCATTCCTGAGTCATACAATGTAGGTAACTCTTTTCTCGGTAAAGATCAGTTGTAAATTAAAATTTTTGTCAAGAGTTTTATCAAACTCACGGCAATCATTCTAATTTAAACTTTTTTGCAAAGATATAAGAGTTACATAGCATAGCAATATTAATGGTTTTACGTCATTTTTTGGTCGTGAATGCGCTGTTTTAGTGTTTCGTTTTTAAACTAGTCCGTATAACACAGCATTATTGTTTTGGTCACAGATGGGAGCCAAATGGTGCAGCATGGCAAAGGTGTGCAACCACGACCGTGTGCCGATCTGCGGTCTCAGCCACGCTGGGGACATCATGGGCTTCCGAGACCTCTGCGATATGTTCGACTATAACTGTATTCGGAGAAGGAGTATGTATTACAATATTTCTATACTACACATAACCTATCAACCGTCAAACCAAGTGTGAACAGGCATCTTCTGGGTGCACTCACTCCATAAATTCTTTAATAGCCCTCATCCGTCGCTTTTGTCCAGGCGAGATAAATCTGTGGGAGCGTCTACATCGCAACATGTGAACTACACATCATACTGACGTCACGCAAAATCCTGCATCGCGCAAGCAGAGTTTACCGCGCAACTATCATATACGTATGCAACGCCCCGACAACAATCGTCGGGCCCACCAGACCCAACAACCGTCTGGTCGGAGGATTCACTTTTTTCTATAGAGGATGAGTAGACTTTATACCCTGTTCCTCATACCTCTACAAATCATTTATTAAATAAATAAACCTCTGGAGCTTACACCCACTACATCTGCATCACGCCTTTACGCATTGAAGAGAAAAGCTTGTTGAACACCCACGTGGAGACGAGTTTAATATAATATCATTAATCTAGACATCGGTCTGGTACTGAGATTTTTCTAATAGAAAATACCAACATCATTTATTCACCCACGCTCAACGACTAACGACGTCATTGAAGCTTTAAAAGCATGTCGAGTGTCTTGTACGAGTTGTAGGTTGTAGGTTCGAACCCAGACAGGCGTTTTACTTTGTATAAATTATTTCATTATTACCACTGCTCTCAAAACGGTGAAGGAAAACATCGTGAGGAACCTGGTATGTGCCAAAAATTCACAGACATGTGACATCTACCAATCCGCACTGGCTCCGCGTGGTGGGTTGTAGCCCACACCCTCTCACAGAGTGGAGGCCTTTGCTGGGAAGCAGTGGGGACATTATAATAGGCAGATTATGTATTTGTTATTTTAGAATTTTCTTCTTCTCGTATCCATCGATGAGTCATATTTTGTTCGATACAGTGCAGTCCTGGATAGTTCTGCCGTTTGCTTTATTAAAGTCCTGGAGGGTGTCCTTTGTGTGTAGTCGCTAAGTTCGCTTTAAGTTTTTAAGCCCTGGCTGGAAGCCCTAATTTTTGAGGCACCCATAGGCAAGCCCGGTTAGGTAGCCGACAACCTTCTAGATTGACCTGTGAGAAGCCATTTATATAATAAAAAGTCGGGGCTTGGGATGGGTCAATAACACCCCATCTGGCCAGATTGGATTTATAACTAGAACCTAATAAGATTTATAAACACCTACATATTTGGAAATGTCGTAATAAGGAAATATCAACTCCATTGGCATTTCCTTCTTGATTAGGAAGGAAATGCCGATGGGCTTGACATTTCCTTTGATTTTCACTACACCTATTTTTGAAAGAACACAACTTTCATGCGCACATTCTCATTTATATTATATGTGGCATATAACTAATACATCGTTCAGTAGCATCAGCTGTCGAGTGAAGCGTGAATTCCAGTTCAGACGTAGATAGATCGAGTGTCAATCGCATTGATTGACGCTCGATTAGCTACGAGTATACGATGCATTAAAACTCGTATGTGTGTGTGATAGGAAAATGCATGCATTCGTGTTTTCTTTATCCTTTATAAAGATAAGTCTTTTTAATTGATTCCTTTGTACAGCTGTAAATAGATCTTTTGGTACGTGGCCAAAATCGGAGCTAAGGCCGCCATCTTAATTTTAGGGTTCCGTACCAAAATACACACATCAAAAGTGTCTAGGGATCAAGCATTTTTATGCGGATTTCTTGAGATTGAGATGTGGCTTTGTAATAAATTTATGATTTTATAAATTTATATGGATCCTTTTTGGTGCATTTCATAATTTGAATCAGGAACTGTGAATCAAATTCGAGTAAAAGATGAAAATCAGCTGTCAATATTTTCCCTATAAAAACATACAACGCATTGAAAACATTATTAGTGCTACTGTTTCCCTACTACTGATTAAAACCAACGTTATTATGGAGCGGCGACGTCATTTAAGCAGGGAAGAAATGCTCAGAGCCGTGGGAATGATAGAAGCTGGTTCCCGGCAACGTACTGTGGCTTTAGCTCTGAATACAAGTCAGAGTGTTATCAGTCGACTTTGGACACGTTACCGAAGCACTGGTACCGTGGCTGAGCGCCATGGAGGACGGTATCGCTGCACCACACGGAGACAAGACTGATACATTCAAATCTTAACTCGAAGAGCTCCAACAATAACCGCCATGATGTTAGCCGTGAGGCTTCATCACTCTTCAGGGAACTTAATTAGCGACCAAACAGTCAGAAACCGCTTGCATGAAGTGAACCTTCATTCCCGAAGACCGCTACGGGTACCACCTATAGCAATGCACAATCGTAGGATTCGATATCAATGGGCTCTTGAACACAGAAATTGGGCAGAAGAACAATGGCGTTTCGTGTGCTTTTCTGATGAGTCTCGTTTTGGTATGAGACCGGATACAAGACGTATACGACACTGGAGAACCCCTGGACGCCAACAGCGATTAAAATCCTGCCAGGAAGTCCATCCTTATAGTGGTGGAACCATCATGGTATGGGCGGGTATTTGGATCGGCGGAAGAACTGAGTTGATTTGGATCAGAGGCAACCTCAACGCTCAAATTTATGCTGAGACGATTGTATCAGACGTCATCGTTCCTCTACAAGTGCAAATCGGTCCCTTATTTCAGTTAATGCATGATAATGCACGACCGCACACCGCAAGAGTTGTAAGACAGACTCTCGCCGCAGCTAACATCAATGTCCTGCCCTGGCCTGCTCAGTCGCCAGACTTGAACCCGATTGAGCATGCATGGGATATGCTACAGAGAAGAGCTCTGCCGAATATGGAGGGTATCCAGTCGCAAGAAGACCTTTTTTTGTTGTTGCAACAAACATGGGCGGCCATTCCACAGCGTGATTTGGATGAACTCATTTTGAGTATGCCAAACCGATGTTCTTGTGTTGTTAGTGTTCGCGGTAGAAACACGGATTATTAATTGTTTAAGTTACCCAATAAAATTTTAAAGAAAACTGTTATTTCAGTCTTTTTTTCGAACTTTTGTGTTAGTGGTTCAAATGTCAAAAATCCCTTTATTAGGAAAATGGCAAATTTCTTTATTAATGCAAAGGTGACTTGGTTTATCGTTACTGTGACAAACGAAAACACTTTATTTGATGAATCCTTAAAGAAAATTTTAATTAAAATCAATCAGGAGAAAAGATATTGCAAAAATATATGTTGATCCCTAGACACTTTTGATGTGTGTAGTAAAAAGGAACCCTTATGACGCGACTCATTCTGTCTGTCCGTCTGTCACGCTTGGATATCTCTAGGCCACATAGTTTTCGACTTTTGATGAAAAATGTAAAAAAAATACCGTTCCCCCATCTTATCTCCGAAGTTTACATAGAGAAAAATCTGAAAGTATTCTATGTGATGTGAAGATTCCAGGCAAAATAAAACGATCACACTTTTTAAAAATTCAACAACTTAAATTACAACCACTATCGGTCAAGAGATGGCGCTGACCTAAAACTACAATATTCTACACCGCGACTGCAGTTTTAAAATTCTCTGACGAATATAGGCCCCGCCGATGAAAATTTAAAATATGATGGTACGGAACCCTCGGTGCGCGAGTCCGACTCACCCTTGACCGGTTTTTCGATATATTTCACAAAACAATATTGCACAAATGTTTACCAACAGCCTGTCTTTCCTGTCAACTTCATTTAAGCGCCAACATTTTCTAATAGCCTTGTTGTCATCTGCTTATCGTCTAACTCCGTACAAGGTTGTAACATCTTATAAAATTACAATTCAAAGTTACATTTTTTGCGATAGACTTGAAGAACATAGAGATATATTTATTAGTTTTATTCAAAGGTCACTTTTTAGTAACGACAGCCCCATTTTATATCCAGGAAAATCACTATCCATTGCAAGGTTGCCTGGAAGAGATCGCAGAAAGCGATAAGGCCGCCCATTGTATATTTTGTAGCGTTTGATGTATTTTTGTGGTGTACAGAGGCCAGCACATCAAGATACCCCATTCTGTCAAATTTTCCCAATTGAATATTGAACCTTATTACATTGTAGTAAAGTTGAAAATCTATCGAAGAAATTTAATATAATATAATAATATTCCACAACTATCACACAACGCCATCTAGTCCCAAGCTAAGCAGAGCTTGTGTTATGGGTACTAGACAACTGATAAACATACTTATATATTTCTAAATACATACATATTATAGATAAATTACACCCAGACACAGAACAAATGATCGTGCTCATCACACAAACATTTTTCCTGGGTGGGAATCGAACCCACGACCTCCGGCATAGCAGTCAGGGTCACTAACCACTAGACCATCAGGCCTGTCAATTTGACAGATTGGGGTTGCTTGATGTGCAGGCGTCTGTACAACAATACCTAATTTTAACTTAGACATAAAACACTCATTTATTAAACGAATATTGCTAATCTAGATTATATAATTCCAGATTATAAGCAGACGGCGTGTCCCGACGATCGATCCCTACTTGCCGTGTCTCGTCGACCAACCAACAGTTACTTTGACGACTGATTTCAAATCTTAATTAAAACCTACTCCATTTGAATATTCCAATTTATCCTGTTCTATATTTAGATTATTCATTCATTAAATAAATGTGTATTACAATTATATCGTTTGTTTCATTATTGGCTTTAAAGAAAAGAAAAGAAATAAAGAAAGAAAATACGTTTACTTGCGGCAGACATGACGCAGAGCAAAACACAAAAAATAACAAGTTGGGGGAAAATATGCGTCACGTCCACGCAAAACGGGCATCGCTCAGCATAATGCTACGACCCTATGCGAGACAGAGCCCAGCGCTAGTTTTCAGCGACAGCCAGCCAACCAGCTATTTATAAATGTTTTTTTTTTTCCTTCGTTTTGATGTTATTTTTCTATCTATTGACCTTTCCAAATTCGAATTTTTATTTCATTTAAAATAAAATTTCGACTCACATAAATTTTAATGATAATATTTCTACATTTCAAAATGAAATAGGTACAGTTGGAAAAAATACCCAACGTTTTAATTATAACAGACATCTGTTTGGCAGCCCCGGGCTAAGTGATGGAACGAGCTTTGCACTTACTCAAAGAACTCATCTAGATAAACAACATTAGAAAACAGCTCTGTGACCTTTGACCTGCTGAAATAAAGTCAAAATGTAATTATTTTTATTTACAACAGACAACTCCTTGTAGGTAGATAGCAAATAACTGCGGTGGCCCTAAACTGTCAAATTTTCCCAATCAACTTTGAACCTAATAATATAGCGATAAAGTTGAAAATCTATTTAAAAAAAAATACAGATTGTAGTAGCTTGATGTGCTAGCGTCTGTACCTACCACAAAGATACTGATTTCTAATATCATTGACTTTTACATAGCCTATATAAATCATATCAATTTTGCTTTGATATACGATCTTTTAGATGTAGATTAAGTCTCGTGGCTGAAAGCATTTTTTTTTTCAATACAAATATACTTAGGTAGGGAATTTATGTCCAGAGACTGAACACGATTTTTCCTCTAATATAATTCCAGCTTATCAGTGTCTCACTACAGGGCAATGGCCTCTCATAAAGAGAACGCACGAACATTGATCACCACTCACCACGTTTGCTCAAGACAGATTGGCGATTTCTACTTATAATTTGTCTCTATTCATTCTCTATTACAAAAAAAAAATGACGGGTTGCACTCCGGGAGTGCCGGCAGAAGTGAAAACTTGAATATTAACGTTGAAATAAATCAATTATTAATTGAATTAATATAACTAAGTTTTTTCACTATTTCTGCGTCACTTTTTTCATTAATCGATGCACTTTGTTCAATTTCCATTTTTTGAAACACTTTATATACACGAATTTTACGAATACACAGCACTATGGCAACTACAGACGGTCGAGCCATCAGCTGTCCATCCACGTCCGCGTCCGCGTCCGCGTCCGCGTCCACCATCACCATCACATCACATCACATCATATCACATCACCATCGCCATCGCCATCACCATCGCCATCGCCATCACCAACACCATCGCTATCACCATCGCCATCACCATCGCCATCGCCATCACCATCACCATCCATCCATCCATCCATTATCGTGTCTCACTTGGTACACTTCGGTTGGCGCCGCCGCCGTAGAAAGAGATAGGGGGGGGGGGAATCTCTCCTGACGGTCACGTGTCCTGACGCGATGCCCTGACGCGAGTTTAACATTTTTTACCCATTACAAAAAGTGTTCAACGCCGCTAAAGAAGTTTTCACTTCAAAAATCAAAGTCTGAATAAAACAGCAACTTTAATAAAAAGGCATTATTACGCATCCATTCCAAAAGAAAACGAAAATTATCCAAACATTCTTCAACTTACATAATTAATAATAATTACCTTTTACCGATTAATCATTTCTGAAATATCTTGAACAATGTTTGATGGAAACTTATGTAGGTATGCGAGTTATGGATTGACTAGACTTAGTAAGAAAAAGATATAAAGCTATCGTTTCAAAGCGTGTATTCCAAAGCAGACAGAAAATAGAAAAAATACAAAATTAATTTTGTCATTTAGGTAAAACAGCGCGTTCGTCAACATGACAAAGGTTGCGTTCTTATTTCCGTTTTAGTGTATCATAAACCAACAGTCCTATTCCAAAGTTTCTTGCAAACCATTATTAGTTCGTAAGTTATGTTTAGAATTTCCAACAAAGATACAATTTGAGACTAAGCTTGAATACCTAAACATCCTGCGATTGTTCTCCATTTTGATCAACAAGTTTTTGGACGTTAGTACCATATTGTCGATAGACGTTGCATGGTACCCAAAAGACCAGTGTTTATTAATATCCTCAGTTATGTTTATAATTAAAGGTGTTTTGTTATTAGTTTTGCAAGTTGTACTGTTGGTTCATTCTCATATTACTGGTGATAGGTCTCAGTTGGTAAGTTAACTATAATTAGAGTTGAGGGGTATTACTTTTGGCTCGTCTATTCTTTTGCTAATATGATTCAACATTTAATAAACCATAGTTTCGTTGGCCTTACATTCTTTCTTTAGTAAAACATCAGCGGTACGATTTAATTGCATGTGGCATACCATAAGTTGAAGCAATATTAAAAGTTGCTCCATCTAAACAGTGTTTTGACAATGCAAGTCATTTCAACTCAGCCTATGGCAGTCCACTGCTGGACATAGGCCTTTTTAGGCTGCGCCACAACACCCTGTCCTCCGCCTTCCGCATCCAATCTATCTTAGCCACCTTCTTAAGGTTATCGATCCACCTAGCTGGCGGGCGTTCCACACTACACTTGCCGATACGCGGTCTCCACTCTAAGACTCGTCTGCACCACCGGCCATCGGTCCTTTGTCAAACATGGCCAGCCCACTGCCACCTCTGTTAGCTTACTCTGAAAGCTATTTTATTGACTCCGGTTCTTTTCCGAATAACTCATAAGTAATTTTGTTGCTTCAATTTTATTCTATGTCACAGACAAGAAAGTTGCACCTTGTAAATAGGGCTTTATAGTTTTGTTTGAGTTTAAGATATCGGTCTTCTTTTATCTTCTTCTTAGTCACGTACTTGTTTACTGAAGGTCGTGTCCCTGAAAGGCCTTCGTGCCTTTATGTACGATATTATTCCACTTCATTCGGTTCTAGGTTTCTCTCAGGGCGGTCGTAAGTGGGTGCGGCCATTGTAGGAATGGGCGCACGGGGAGGTGGGACTCGTGGTCCAGTGAGGGCAGTTACATGGTCTGACCGGCTGCGAGGTCTTTTCCCATCTACCTTGTCCATGACCACCAACTTTTCAAGGTTACCTAGTTCCTAAGGGGATTGTGACCAAAGTAACTGAAAATCCTTTGGTAACAGATCGTGGCTATTAGTTCCAACGTATTTTATTAATTTTAGTCAGAACTGAAGAAGATATGCGAGCACGCTTACACTTGCTTCCACGACACGGTCATCGTCTGTGGGAAGTCTGTAAACGAAGCGAGGACTTTCCTGGACTTATGTGACTTGTACGAGTATTCCTGTGAATACACTATGGGTAAGATATTTATATTCATCATCTGCCTAGCCTTTTCCCAACTATGTCGGGGTCCGCTTCCAGTCTAACCGGATGCAGTTGAGTACCAATATTTTACAAAGAGCGACTGCCTATCTGACCTCATCAACCCAGTTAATATGATACCCCTTGGTAAGGCTGTTAGTCAGATTTTCGGGCTTCTGATGACCCATACGATTAGTAAGATATTTTATATTATTTAAAAAAAGCCCTGACATACCCTGATATACTGACTCGTCAAAGCCCAACCCAAACCATGGACCTAGTAAGCTGAAATTTTGCACAGAGGTTCCCTTCATGACGTAGAACACGTCATGACACATGATAAGGAATTAGGATTTTTTTAAATTCGTACAGGATTGGGAATAAAGGGTATTGCGGATGAAGGCACTGGCAAAGCGATGGTAAAATATAACACTGCCAAGATACGAAGGCCATAAAATAATAATATCAGCCCATAACTTTCTCACTGCAGGGCAAAAGCCTCTTCGTATTCAGAGAAGGCATGAGCATTGATCACTACGATTGCTCAAACTGACTGGTTTGCGATTTCAGACTACTCAGAAAAGTTTAGGGAACAAGCCAAGTATAGAAAAACTCTTTTAAAGAAGTACTGGCCACAAATAAATTGTAAATATTGGTTAGACTTGCATTATAGCAGTAGAGCACTTTGCTAAAGTGCTCTGCGAGGACAATATCACGCTATGAGTGGCCTGCTGTCCACTGATCTCAATCCATCAATCAAGTCCATGTGGACATATAGAATATGTCCACCTGGACTTATAGTAAATTCTTTCTTTTAGTTTTCAGGCACGTGAAAGAAGAGGAAGGCGTGTGTCCAAATCCAAAGGAGATCTTACCAGGATTTGGTTGATTAGTCAATAGAATTACAATGCTTATCGATAATATGAACAATAATGCAATAATAATGGTATATTATATTAATATTTTGAAGTAAAACCCGAATTATTTTGATTTTGCCTGATTATTGCGCTATTTACATCATCATCAGTTTCTAAATTTTAACAAAATATTTACGAATGAAGTTGTTTACTTTATCTATTTCACTTTTTTTAATATTCAACAAATGTCTCTCTCTGTGTTCTCTCTTTTTGTTTTCTTTAAAACAGCATTTCTGGTTTATACAAAATCACGTGTTTTTCATTTACCATTTCCGTAGCTGTAAAAGAGTTATATATTTTTTATGGATGCTGTAAAATCTAGAACAAATTATGACTTCATTTTTACTCCGAAACCTAGAAATGTACACCTCTCACAGAAAAAGAATATGACGTATTATAATGATAGCTGTTTTAGGTAAGTTTAGTAACGTATTTAGCTAATTATAATTGAAATAATCTAACATAGTAAGTAAAAGTTTTATCCATAGTTATTTAGTTCCGTTGTCCCCATTAACAGGAAATCGTCAATGGGGACAACGGGAATACATTTTAATTATTTTTATTGAGTTCCGCTGTCCCCATTCAATGGGGACAGCGTTAATGGGGACAACGAGAACAGACGGAAAAAACCCAAAACAAAATTAACTTAAAATTCTAACAACATACTTATCATTATCATCATGTGCCTAGCCTTTTCCCGACTATGTTGGGGTCTGGTTCCTGTCTTACCAGATGCAGCTGAATACCAGTATTTTATATGGAGCGACTGCCTATCTGACCTCCACAACCCAGTTACTGGGTAAGACGATACCCCTTGGTAAGACTGCAGGTGATCATTAGAATAAATAAATATATAATAAATAATGATAATTATTTCAGGTATTGTTATATATTTAATATCAGCGGTAGACGGCCACAGCGAAGCTTTGAAAGTGAGTTGTAATAACCAGTTATTCGTTTGGACTATACCTAGCTATTATAATAATTTTAATCAAAAAATGTTGTCTGCTTCTTATATCGACACCAAAAACTTCTAAAATGTTTGGCTCGAAATTCATTTTTTTTTTCCTTTATATATAGTATAATATAGTATTAAACTATAGGTTATTACTTCATCATAAAAAAAATGTTGTTCTGGAAAGAGTAATGGCAAAATTGCATCTCGGTAAAGAAATCAATTTCGCGACAACATTCGTAATTTCGTTTGAAAATCGGATAAGCCCCTAAAAGCTTTAGTGGTTTACGAATGCCTTTTTTACGAGGAAAATAGACCCCGGAATTCGTTTTTTTTTTTTATTTATAAAATCAATACCTTCTACCCTGTTATTGGCAGAACTACAATACGTTTTAGATAGTATTTTATCGCTCATTTAGAGAAACTTCGACGTAAATGTATTTTTTCCCAAAAATTAGTTAAATAGGCCAAAGCACATAGAAAGCGTATTTACGTTAAGAAAGTGAAAACTTAAAAATAAGTAGCAGTTACGTCGATGTTTCTCCAAATGAGCAATTAGGTCAAAATTAAATATATTATATCCCAAAATTAACTGAATGCAGGCAGCAAGGGACCAGATGGTCTATTCTGTAAAAATTTCACCGAGAAAACTTAGGTAAAGTAAGCTTGAAGAGAGCTGGTATTCCACCTGATGTGACGGATTGAAACTATTGTTATAATCTTTATAGAATAGACCGTCAGACCCTGTAGTGCTTTTCGCTAAAAATCTTACAGCTCTTTTTCAGTTGTTGTGGTTATGCTTACAGGAGGTCTATGTACAGCAGTGGATGTATTATGGAGATTATGATAATTAAACTTACTATGTTAAATACTTTATTTTTACGATATGTATTCCATTGCAGTATTTGCTGTTCACAAATTGTATCTATTCTCACTCAATATTACTACAACTAAATGTATTTCTCATTTCATATCGGATTCCACTACAAAGATTTCTCGATATTCGTATTTCTCGGTATCAAACGACTATCGAAGTATGTAATAAGAGATCTAGAAAATACCTAACGCGTTCCCTCTTTACATATTTATTAAAACACGCCTCTGCCTCTCTTATTTCATTCATCTTTTAACATTTACCTCGGCTCTAATCTCAGCCATAAACTCATTATTATATTTATGAAAATCGTCGGTAAAATTAGCTTTCCTTTCGATTCGGAGTACGGTATTATGAGCCTTTACTGCGTGCCTAACACTGGTTTAGAACGAGCTAGATAATATTGGATTTTAAGTCAAGGAAACCTAGCTAATCGAATTTTAATTATGTACAGACGCAAGCACATCAAGCTACCCGAAACTGTCAAATTTTCCCAATCAACTTTGAACCTTATGCTATAGCGATAAAGTTGAAAATCTATTGAAGAAAATTGACAGATTGTAGTAGCTTGATGTGCTGGCGTCTGTACATACAAAATCTTAAGTTAACAGGTCATTAACTTAGGAATGACTTGGACTTTGCAGTCCTTATCTCTGCCGTTATATTTCTCAAAACTACATATATATCTTTCTACATACAATATATCTTGTAGCGTATCCAATAAATGTATGTACAGTACGCGTGTTTTACGTAAAGTGCGTGTGTTAAATCTTCATGAAAATGAGATAATATCGATGAATGTCATATTCAAGATACTCATACTTTTACCTACATGTTTTTGGCTTTCTCATTTATAATTGCAAATTGCTATTTGTTAGGAGTATAACCAAATAGCGATTCAAAAATAAACATTTTTGTGTCCATTACAGTTAAATGTCTGAAGGCGCTGCTTACAACTACTCAAAAAGCTGTTACGAAAGTATCAAGCGGTTATTTTCAAAGTAGCAAGCCGCTATTTTCAAAGTGTCAACGCGATATTTTTAAAGTTCAACCCGCTATTTCCAAAGTATCAAGCCGCTATTTTCAAAGTATCAAACCACTATTTTCTAAATATCAAGCCACTATTTTCAAAATATCAAGCCGCTATTTTCAAAATATCAAGCCACTATTTTCAAAGTATCACGCCACTACAAAATCAACTCCATGTAACTCTTGTTTGTTTTCTTAACAGAACGAAGAAGAGTGCAAGATAGCAGACCTGTGTGTCCACGACAAGGTGCCGATGTGTGCCATCGACTCCTGCGGGGAGATGCGAACCTTCATCGACATGTGTGACATGCACGAGTTCAACTGTGACAGTAAGAAAGGTAACCAAAATCAAAAGTCATTTATTCAAATTACGCTGAGAATCAGCACTTTTCGACATAAGACAGTCCCCCAAAACACCCATCCTTCACTCCCTCATAAAATTAGAAGCATAATGGAAGCGCTGCTCCACGGCGGCCCACGGCTTAGCTATGCACGTGTATTTAAACTCTAATTTTGCATCACTGTCAAATTCACACTGATCTTTATTTTCGTTAACATAAGGTTGCAGTTGGGTTGACACCACTGGCATGTCTGTCAAAATCACACTGATCTTTATATTATCATTACTTTAAGGTTTATTTATCACCGTAATAAAAAAATAAAAATGCCTGGTGTAGGTTACAGATTTCTAACCAAAATTAAACTAGGGTTTTAACGATGTTATTATTTGCTTTCAGTCATGAGCTTATCTTTGGCCATAATTTTATAGTCATTAAATGATACCTGATAATTCTAAATATTTCTGCTTGAAATTCAAAATTCTAAATATCTATTGCTTTTAATCTGTTTAAGAGATAGGTACTTTTGCAAAATTATTACAAACTAGCTGCACCCCGCGGTTTCACCCGCGTAAATGTCGATCCCGTGGGAATATCGGGATAAAAAGTAGCCTACATGTTAATCCAGGGTGTCAGCTACCTCCATACAAAATTTATCAAAATTGGTCCAGCCGTTTGAGCGTGAAGAAGTAACAAACATGTGTGAGTGTGTGTGAGGGTGTGTGTGTTTATATTATAAACACACACACCCTCACACACTCACTCACAAACTTTCGCCTTTATAATATTAGTGAGATAATGCTGCTGTCTAAATAGAAAAATTGTTGTGAAGAGGGCAGGAATAGCAACATACTATCCGAATGATTGATCGAGAGAACACTGTCACCCAACAACATGAATTTCTAATTATTTTGTCGACACAATATTGATATGACCTCTCCAGCATTATTTTCACAGTAGTCGACAATCTATTGATAAAGTCCAAAATAACAAACAATAATTAGAGGGGTCCGGGGCTAAATAATAACGGCCGCACAGGTCGATCGATCAGGTTAAGCTACGCTTGCTGCACTTAGTCTGTGGATGGGTGACCATCTTTACATACAGAGACCCCTCCGTGCCTCGGAAAGCACGTTAAGCAGTCGGTCCCGGCTGTTATTCGTAGATCTTTGACAGTCGTTACGGGTAGTCAGAAGCCCGAATGTCTGACAACCAGTCTTACCAATGGGTATCGTATTACCCAGTAACCGGGTTTTGGAGATCAGACAGGCAGTCGCTCCATGCAAATACTCGTATTCAGCTGCATCCAGTTAGACTGGAAGCCGACCCCAACATAGTTGGGAAAAGGCTAGGCAGATGATGAATTGTTTAATTTTAACATGACATCACGCCTGTAATCCTTAAAAGGTTAAGCAGAGGGGTACCTATAGTAGGTACACCCACATTTCGCCATTTATGTTTAAGCCCCATATTATAGACAATCAACCTGGCACAGATCCAGACACAGGGCTCTACTGATGGCGGGATGGCTCAGGGAGAGAGCCTCACGTCCCAGCCGCCGCGGGAGACGCTCCGGGCGTCAGGATCCGCGCGACGACTCCCGGCCACCGTAGGCGCGGGCCTGCGGACGGAGAGTAATGGGTAGCTCACCGTCCGATCAGGACCAGGCCCGTGCCAGACGGCGCGTATGTGTTCCACGCGCGCCTCAAAGAGATGTCAGCATAAATTACGGGGCCTGCCAGGGCCGAGGCCTCCCGGGGGTGCGGGATTGTCCGAAAGGATTACCGCTACCCCGGAACATAAAGGGCTAAGGAAGGAGCAGGGATGGGTTTTAGTCAGTAAGAGTCTGACACTCCCTTCCGCTCCACCCAGAGCGGGAAGGGTCATTTGATAATTTCCCATCCAAAAAAAAAAAGGGGTCTACTGAGAAATACCCAAAAGCCTCAAGACCTCATGCTCACGAGCAGCGCTTGCGATCACTAAACTAGGCAGTCTTAATTTGTTCATCATACAATGTATTTTCAGATTTCAAGCAAAGACCGATCCACGAATGCTGGGTGACATGTAAGCGAGGACGCTCTTTCAAGAAGCCAGAATACAGGACTGACTGTAATATCAACCCCAAACCTAACATTAGAATGTAGTGTTTGTTATTAAAACTGAAAAATATCTATCTTTATTTCTTTAAATCCTCAACGCAAGGGTAGGAAAAAAAAGATGGGTATAAATTAAGACATTAAAACTCACATGGAATTAAAATTTGTAGGTGCTATATCAGTTTCATCGGGTGATAATGGACTATTCTATAACTAAATGAAAGTAGATATAACAGTACCTCTAATAATTAGGTTTAGGTTTAAAGATATTTATACTAAAAAAAAAGACAAAGTCACTTTATACATGAGAAAAAAGCTTACAATAAATCACACATCACACAAATATTATAAAGGCGAAAGTTTGTGAGTGTGTGTGTATATGTTTGTTACTTCTTCACTCTCAAACGGCTGAACCAATTTTGATAAAATTTTGTATGGAGGTAGCTGAAACCCTGGATTAACATATAGGCTACTTCTTACCCCGATATTCCCACGGGATCGACATTTGCGGGGGTGAAACCGCGGGGCGCAGCTAGTATTACAATAAAGATCATCACAGACGTCACGGTAGCAATTATGATACACCCATCCAACGCATCCAGCTTTTCTATTACTAAAGAATGAGACTCCATCATAGATTTGTTTGCATTACACACGGTACAGTTCCACTAAAGGCGATCAGTGTCAATATTTCACAACAATGATGACACCGACAGCTATTAAATTGGACACGATTTAGATGTGGTGATCGCGTTCAGCTTCATTGGTGAAATTCGCCCTTCATCATTTTCACCATTTCAGCGCCGAAATCACCCCCTGCTGGGTATAGGCCTCCCCTTTGTTCTACCATACTTCCCGGTTCCGTGCGTCCCTCATCCAGGTATTTCCCACGACTTTGACGATAATCATCAACTCAACGCGCTTTTGGACGGTCCTGGTTTTTTTGGCCTAACATTGGCGCCCTTAGTCGGCAGTAAACAGTCAAGATTTCTTCACAATAATTATGCCTGTTAAGTCCTAACAAAGTAAAGTATATGGGTAGTGTTCCTCCATATTAAGTCGCTTGTTCCATCAGAGGATTGCCTAGCATAGCACAGCACAATCAGGCTATAAAGTTCCCAATACTGTGACGTAGGTGTCTTCTCTGTGAGAAGGAGTGGGCCGTAATCCACCATGCAGGCCCACAGCGGATTGGTGGATATCACATGTCTCCAAATTTTTGGTTCTAGGATTTTTAACTGACTACGACTGACAAATTGAATGAAGGTACCTTATCGTTGTACAGTCCGTTCACACTTAATTTAACTCTGACAGCAGCAACATAACAGAAACCTTATTCAAACAATAATAAAGATCATAATGATTTTGACAGACTATTGTCAGTGGCAACAATAAAACGGGAATCTTATTAGAATGAGAATAAAAAACACTGTGATTTGGACAGTGATGCAAAATAAGAGGTACAATAAGTATGAAAGCTTTAAGTATCCTATTCAGAACTGAATTAAAAACATCAAATAAAACAATTGAATACGTGAATTTGAAGCCACATAAAGCGTGAACAAATTTTTTTTGGAGTATTCCCGTTTGAGCACCTATTTTTAGAGCACCTTATTTTGACGACAACCATTTTAAATTGGATAAGCTATAAACATTTCGAACATTTTATTGCTTTTTCTATAGCTCTATAAAATGTTGAGGAGTTTTATTAAATAGAATTTCGTATTCATATTTTTGAACCCAAACTCATAAACGAATTCCGAAAACTCATGTTACGTGAATAAAATGGTTTTTTATAGAAACTGTGTCTTCTAGAATGTTTCAATATATTTTTGTTCTTTTAGTTATTGTTCTGACTTTAGTAAATGATATTTACGCTCATGTGGATGGAGCAAAAGTAAGTAACTTAATTTCGGTAGTAACTGAAATAATCAGCATTTAAGAACATTAAAAATTTTGCCAGCGGCTTCGTTTCCTTGGATGTCGGCAAACATCCCACGGGAACGTACTTCCAGGATTAAAACTACCCTATATATGAATCCACGTAATAAACTATCTGTGTGCTTAATCCGTTCAGCCGTTTTGGCGTCAATCCGGAGCATACATCCAGACAAGCGGACAAAAATTACAAAAACTATATTTTCGGCATCAGTCTGGTTCCCACACCTCGTAGCGAATACTTTTTTTTCAAAAATATTCCATGTACACAGTAAATGAATATATCTATTCTATGTATATATTCTGTGTGTTTATTATATGTATAGATTTGACTTTAACTTTGACAAAAAGATTCCAAAAAAAAATAGCGAACCATTACTTACAAGTACTAATCTATTTTCAATATCACATTGAAAATCCATTACCATATTTTTATCATTTATCGTTGTCAACGAAAAGGTCAAATTGGTAAAGGTCGACCAAATAAGTTAACAAATCACATATTCTGTTAAAATTACCATCCATTTCTGAATATGGATTGTAATCACACTAGGGTTGTTATTATTGACGACTCTCATTCTGTTTATGTCGCAAAACAAAAAATTTAAATTATTATATTTTTTTTTAATTTTCGGTAATAATATGTTTAGACTGAGACATAATTTAATAACTTTTACAATTGGTTTTCAGTTGGAAGAGGAATGCAAGATAGCAGATATCTGTCGGCACGACCAGGTACCAATATGTGGCATCGACTCCTGCGGGGAGATGAGGACTTTCATTGACACCTGTGACATGCATGAGTTCAATTGTGATAGCAAGAAAGGTAAGATCAATATGAATGTGATGACTTTCTATATTTGGGAGAAATTGTACAAAAACAATCCCAGATATTTAGGGCCCTTAGGGCTGTTTTAACCAAAGTCAGATATATTTTATCCGTGAAATAAAATTTACGTCTGAAATTCTGAATGTTCTAGTATGGAAAAACTGTCAAAAATTCAAAATTTATTCGCAGGATAAGACTTATTCTAGGTATAAAAGATTGGTAGAATTTGACCTTAGTTACATTAATAAACTACTGCAAACGACTATCAAACGAGATGATATCCAAAAGTAGTTTGGTTTGGATAGTTTTTATACATACATATAAACGTGTCTTGGAAAAGTGCAGCGAGATATTTTGATTAAAGTAATCATAATTATAACGACCTTCGATACGCAATACCTAAATTCAAAGATTCAAATAAAGTTCTACTAAGTCTTTAGTTTTAATATACCTAGCTTATAAGTTACCTATAGGTACTCTCAGTTGATTCAAGGTCAATTCAATTTTGTTAAATCAATGGTGCTTAATTGTTCCTTAAATACAATAATATACCTACCTAGATCCCTACGTAGGGTCGTTCGCCCATACAATACATAAAACATTGATTTAAAAGTACAAGCACTTTACTTAATGCACCAAATCTACCGAAATCTTTAATAAAAGGACAAAAACACGTCTACCTAAGTAATGGCGTAGCTATTTTCAGCTCTTCGGTGACGTGTCCAGGGCCCAGACGAGGGTAATAAACTCACTATCATTTATACATTCAAGTCTCCTCTATAATGTACAGTAGGCTGCTTTTCAGTGAAACAAAAACCAGTATAAGCGGGCCTCTTATTCTGTTAAAACTCCTTACTTCGTAGGCCAGCTCGAACTCAAAGTGTTACTAGCGACGAGCGGTCGACTGTACAAGCAACTTACGAAACTGTTTCTATTTAAGATCTCCATTCATGGCTTTTAGTACCCTAATCTTAGTATTTTCGAGCAAAGTCGACTCTAATCGCAACAAACTAAGGATTACTTTGTTTTCAAATGGCTGAAGTTTATCCGAAAATAGAACTTATTTTGATGGTGGGTTAGACGAAATGAACTCTATATTACTTGATACTTCTTCTTCATCGTGGCGCTATACGCTAGCACGACTGTATTTTAGATCTTGTTGGTCCAAAACTTCGCTACTTCCACGGCGTCGTTGTTGGCAGCGCAGAGGTCACTTTGACTGCATGTTTTGGGACACAGAGGGCAGGATAGGAGATGGAGCATGATTTGGACATAGCTCCACAACCACACCCTACTGCCGTACTACTTCATATTGAAGAGCTAACTTTGGCAGGATTGTACGGTCGAACAAGCTATTTGGTATACAGGCAAAAATATTCATCTTTCCACCACACAGCCAATATTTAGTTTTATTTTGTGCGTTATAAACTTTTCAGCTTATGGCATCCTTAATTAAATAGAGTGGTATAAAAGAATTGAATAATTCAGCACGCCATTGTTTAAAAGTAGTTGCAAGTTAGCTGCCTGTATACCAAATAGCTTGTCCGACCGTACATATTGAAAAAGTACCACAATAGTTTGGATCTTATTAAAAAATCCGGCTACCCTTCTATCGCCCCGAGTGCTTATCACGAGGTTTCCCAGACAGCTAAGTTTACTAGAAAATAGGCTAGTGAAAGCTACAAAACATTTGGTCTGACAAAATTATGTCCAGACTACCTGTTATTTGTACAAAAAGTACAAATTGTATTTTTGTCATCCTTCAACCCATTATGTCTGCACCAAGCGACATTTTAAGTGGTGTTTTGGCACTAAAACAGACAATATTGTCTACATCTTGTTATGAACGTTTTTGACCCAGACCAAACGAATTATATAACTTTTATGACATAAGTTAACTTATTTAGAAAGGATTTTTGGACGTGTGACTTGGAAGGTTATTTGAAAGGGATGAAACCACGAACCATGTCATTGCAGGTTCAGTCAAACAGGATCGTTGGCAAACTAAAAGCATCTACCACAAAGAAAATGTACTCGTTGTTGTTGTGTTGTCGTTGTCGTGTAAATGAACTCGTTGTCAGATTGTCGCCTGTCGGTTTTATAAATAGGCTCCCCTATCAAAATACCTTTTATAACATAATAACATCTGAGAATCCTATCTGAGTGGTTATCTATTTTGGTGTACAAAAAAGTATTTAGAACGGCGTCATACCGTCTGCCATGCGTATGACAAGGTGCCTCCCACAAGATGGACCGACAACCTGGTGAAGGCCGCAGGAATCCGCTGAATGCGAAAAGCATATAACTAACTATAAAGTGGTGGTGATTGAGGGAGGCCTGATGATGATGATGCGTATGATGGTCTAGCTTCGCACTTGCTTTGTTTGCATAGGTGTGATCGAAGCTTTACCCAATTTCCTTGGTGGCATTAGATTTGCTCTAGCTAGAACCATCCTATAAGATATCAATTTCAATTGAAGCACTTCTCTGGACACACCAATTTAAGTAGACCCCCAGTGCAATAGAAAAATAAAAGAAAATACAAACAAATCTAAGCCTTTCCGAGGTCCTACTGAAGTGGTACTAGACACCCACGCTAGTCACCCAATACTCGTACTTTCGTTCACTGCTCGTACTATTGTTTTAGTAAAACCGACGCTTCACGTATATAAAAGAATGTAGGTAGGTATATACTGAACGTTCAGATATTTGGGGAATTTTGTATGTGTCGTTTGATGTAGGAATCTAACCTTTCGGAGAGAATTCGAAGAATTTTTGATCATAGATGTTCAAGTTGAATGTTTGATCTCATTGTGAATAATAGCATATATAAAATGCATAGTTCTAGTTTATTGCCCGACTTGTTCATGTCAATCAATCTGCCTAATTTTTATCAACTATGTTGGGGTCGGATTCCAGTCTAACCGGATGCAGCTGATTACCAGTATTTTAGATGAAGCGGCTGCCTAGCTGACCTCCACAACCCAATTGCTGGGTAACTCGATACTTCTTGGTAAGACTGTCTGTCAGATTTTTGGGTTTCTGACTACCCGTAACGGCTGGCTAAAATCTACCAATGACAGCTGGGACCACCGGCTTTTTTATCATTGGTCGTTCTGGCTTTGGTAGCTTAAAAGAAAAACGTGCTTTCCGAGACACGGAGTGGTCTCGATATATACAGGGTGTTACGGAAAGGGTATATCAATACAAACGGGTTGAAGAGTGTATCTGGTCTAGAATCTCTGTACAAAATTTCAGCTCAAGAGCATTAACTTTGAAAATGCTTAATATTTTTTTATTTCGACAACACGGCGCTGCAATGGCGCGCGGCGGCGTGATGTGCGTGTACTAGGCGCACAGACACACTACAGATAATGGATAATGACCCTCGTAGTGCGGTGACACGTTTGTTATGATTTCAATTTAATAAACTATCGAAATAAAAAAATATTAAGCATTTTCAAAGTTACTGCTTTTGAGCTGAAATTTTGTACAGAGATTCTAGACCACATACACTCTTCAACCCGTTTGTATTGACATACCCTTTCTGTAACCAGTGGCGTGCATTGCATATAGGCATATAAGCAGTGCCTACCTCGATATATCAACATAAGCCTGTCAATTACATTTTAGTGTGTGTGCCCCACAATTAAGAAACTCACTAAATTATCATGCCTATAACAAAAACAAAATCTCCATACAAACACGCGCGGCAGTAGGCAGTCGCCGGACGGCCTACTCGGCTCCCGTACTATTCGCAAATTGTCATCGGTCTTTACTCGTTCAAGTTAATATGACAAAATAAAAAATACGTACGTCTCACGCGTAATACCATAACGTTCGACCTTCGCAATTTATCACCCTTAAGTAGGCATGCCTACTCAAATAACCACACTTTTGAGCTCACTTTATTTCTGATTAGTGACCGAGTTTGCCTAGACTAGACCCGGCCTAGTGCCTACCTATTCTGAAAACCAATGCACGCCACTGTCTGTAACACTCTGTATGTATAATAATAATGAATGTTCACCCACCTAAGAGTGACCGCGGCAATAAAAGCTTAACCTTCGATTGACTTTTTCATGTATTGCGTTTAAATGTTAATCACCAGCATCCCTTTGTTTTTCCCATTTTACAATTGGTATTTCCAGATTTTGAATGCTTGCCATTTGGACAATATCTATGGACTATGGTTTTGACTATTACGAGTACAAAAGATTTATAATGATTTTATATAATTATGCAAATGCAACTACAACTATTTCAATCATCTTACGCAAATGAAATTAAAAGTTATTTTAATGACTCCATCTGATCAGTCTTTGGCAACAAATAGATAATAACAGTATTGTGAAACATTCACAATAATGTATGTATACTAAACCTATTGAGCAATTTGTATTTAGAGTTTAAAAAAGATTATAACTGTAGTTTTCTATTATTATCCTCAGTTTTAAGGCTGGATAATGGCCATCATTATGCACACTTTGGAGCCCATACTACGGGTAAATGCGTAACACACTATCAGTAGCAATGGCGTTCATTTTGACAGGTCGACAACATTCATTGCGTTTTTTACGTTGTTGAGCAGACAAATTTTTAGAACATATAATGCAATGTATTAGCAATATCCTTCAAAATGATTCAGATTGAGACTGATAGTGTGTTACGCAGTTAGAGTGCTGTTCCTTAGGAACAGTGTTATTGGCTTTTGTTATTGATTACGGGTGTGTTATGTCCAGTATATGTTAATGTTCTTTTGTTTCTTATGACGTAGCTCGCTCATCCACAGACTTCGTATATTAACATACTTTTTAAATATTCACTTTATTTTTTCAGACTACACCCAGAAACCTGCCCACGAATGCTGGGTAACTTGCAAGCGAGGAAGAAGCTTCAAGAAACCCCTATACAACGCCGATTGTGATATATTAAATTCCACTTAAAACAACCCTTTTATAATCAAAAATATTTTTTAATAATAACAATATTTCTAATATTTACAAAAACATTGAACAATAACTTACAGATGTACTTATTGTTCGAGATCACAGATTTTCATTGACATTCTTAAACTATAAAATTAAAGCCATCAGGCCAAACCGGTTTACCTTAGCATGCAATCACAATTCCATTCCATTTATTTACATAAATAATTGGAATGGAATATAAAGAAATTTTACATAAATAAACATGTTACATAATTTTATTATTCTACGGTTTATTTATGACTTAGAATATCTTAGTTTATTCTAAACCTAATGTATTACTATACGTTTCCTTCTACTTCAAATATACAAGGTGACGACATATTCTATTTAAAATTACATTGTACCATGAATTTTTATCTTCTAATTTTTACAAAAATATTTACAAAAAACCTCTTCACACACACTCAATCCATCTTTGATCGTCCTAACACTATTCACACACACAAAAAATCTTCTCCACTTTAATGCCGATCCAAAAATCCGGCATTCTTCACAATATGGTAAATGCTCTCACGGGGAATCTTCTCAGCTTCCCTTTCAACCACCTGCATCTCCTTATTGGTAAACCAGGACTCCTTAGCAAGACCAGCAGCTACATGGGGATTATCATAAAAGTCCCTGGACTTCAAAAGCCCTCTTGGAAGTTGGGCTTCACTCGCAGCGTTAAGTTCTACTGCTGGGTGAGGATGGACGGCGGCGAGGCCTGGTGACGAGTATTGTACTCCAATAGGATGATAAGGCTGGGCGAAGAATAGCCCAGGTCTGGCCTGAGCCATCGCAAAGATGGCGGCGGTGATGATGAGAAAACGCATTTTGATCTGAAAGAGAATGGTCATTGAGTGGAAGAAGTAAATAAGATTACTTTAGACGCGTTTTCAAGTAGGCTGTGGTGTTATGTGCGATTTGTTTTGATAAGAAAACTATGGCTATATAGAAACATGTCCTTGATTCATGGTTTTTGATGAATAATTACTTATAAAATTTAAAATTGATGAGACATTCGAAGTCACACATTAATCAATCAAATCGATTTATACGTATTGTACTTTGGTGTCAATTGACTTCAATATTTTACTTGTACATTTTGATAAAAATACTCTTTGAATTTACATCGCAGGACTGCCGAAAAAGATTTAAAAATAATAATTTGTGATACTACTGGAAATAGCTTCTGTGTTAATGATAATCTATAATAATATAATCTTTTATAATTTTGTATAAAAAAAATGTAATTATAAGCTAATTAGGTTTATTTATAGAAAAACCTTTTAATAAACACAAACAAGCGTACGGCTTCTTTGAATGTATTTATTTAATTTAACTTCTCACATTCTTTCTTATCGGTAATTTGTGGTCTATCCTATGTCCTAGGAGCCGTCATTTGTTTGAACTGATTCTGATAATGTGTAAACTACAAAACTTGAGTGAAATGGACTATTCAGACTCAAGAGTAATTTAAAAGAGGTAATTTAAAATAGGAGGATCCCACTAAGTCAAACATTTATAAGTTATGTAAATTCGGTGATTCTATCAATTATTTATTCGTTAGCATAATTTTTGTACCCATTTTTATCAATAAGATAAACAAGAAGGCACACTTGGGTGGTTATTCAGAACTTAAACAAGTTAATAATTCCGAGTTTCAGACAAACTTGAACTGACAAGGTACAAGGGTCCTATTAGTCACCCTTGAAGCACTCTTGATAAATCCGGATCTGTCAGTTGTGAACTAGGGAATATTTTTTAAGATGAAAATCATATAATTATCTTTTTATTTTTGTAAAGTCCAAACACATCTAACGGATATGACTAAAGGTACTAATCATTATTATGATTGAAATCCGTAAAGGAACTGCAAAAACTTTAAACATGACGTCAACTTTGTAAATAATGAGACAGGTCAAGATTACGATCCTTTTCTGTTAAAGTTTAGACGTGATTTGTGATAGAACATAGTAAGATAGGGCAGAACTTATGAGGGGCTTATACACAGGGCAAGCTTATACTTTATACTAGTAAGTGTTAAAAAAGTGTTTATATTTTCACTTTTTTGAGCCATTTTATATCTCCTCTAAAACTGCTACATACGTACAACTCCCTAAATAACAAAACCATAATAACCAAAACAAATCCAAATCAAAACGCACGCACACATCACAAAAAACGAACACACACTACACTTACAATAAGTTTCACGGTCACAGATTCAACGCAAGCGCAAGTCGGTACTGCGCGCGGGCATACAGTGCAACCAATATATAGCCGGTCCAAGTAACCTTCTACTCGCTTCCGGGACAGCTGGCCAGTTGGGAACGTCCAACTGTGTTGCTGGCAAGGATTCCGCATACGTTGTATTAGTCAGCCATTAAGATGCGGATCAAGCGATTTTTTTCGTGATATAGGGCTGACACGTGGATCAACTGTTCGATTTTTGTTAAACAAGGTCGTAAAGGAGCCGGTAATAGAATCATTTTTTGTACAACTCAAATTGTATGCACTTTGTAGATGCGAGCTGGTTTCGATTCAACATAGACACCTAGTAAAAGTGCAATAAAGGCTAACACACTTTTGGAGAATCTGTTTGTAGCAGAGAAGCAGGCTGTTTAAACACTAAAGGATCGATCTAGCTCGAAGGTTTTTTTTAAGATTGGCAACGCAAACAGATACCGGCAGAAAAGTTTCAAGAATATGGCGACATTCTTTCTCACTTTCACTGCAGCAGGTACGTTTCTGATAGGTTGTCAAAAATAGCCATTTGCCAGATTTCCAGACAAAATGATGACGGTTCTGTAGATAATAATCTTATATCCTGTCCCAAAAATAAACAAAGTTCACGTTAAAAAACAATGTTTCAAAAATTAAATGAAATTTAATAGGCAAACCGTGTTAGACACCATATGGAACACAATTTTCTGAGCGCAAACAACCCTGGAGAAAGTTCGTGCTACATGTATTAAAGTGTTAAGCCTTACAAAAGTCTGACATGAGTCGACTTGTGTCAAATGCGGAGAGTAATATTAGGCTCTATTCTATTTACTACTGAGAGCCTTTTTGTCACAGTCATGACGTGCAGCCGTCGACTATTTCTGCTTTGTGCTCGTAATTATAGATACTTATTTATTTTGTTTTTATTTTTTATTAATTATCTTATTATCTTTTGGTATTCAGCTGCATCCGGTTATACTGGAGGCCGACCCCAACATAGTTGGGAAAAGGCTAGGCAGATGATGATGATAATCTTTTTGTATGCACGTGTTTGTGTGACAAATAAACCTATTTTCCTTTCTTTCTTTCTTTGCTTAAGCTATTGTTTCTTTGTTGAAAATGGTGTTTCATCAAAAGTTGAAAAAGTTTCTTGTGCCTATCTATGCACGTCAATGGAAACACTTTGACCTTGCTTAAACTTTAACGCTTTGAGCTAGCTTACCGTAGTATGGAGTTTCAATAGAATAAGAGACTGGCTTCTATTGTTTTTTTTTTAACTGTGACGTGCGGCCTACTGTACCTATTTGGTAACATGTAACTATGGATTTTGTAACGCCATATTCAACAGGAAATATAGGTATATGAAGTCAGGAGAATTGAATTATGCGGGAATCACAGGATTAGTTGCTGTGGCGATACTGGGGGAAGTGAAAGAAAGACGTCATTTGAAGGATATACAGTCCAACAGATGACGTCTTTCGGCTGAATGGTGATGATATTTAGAAGAAAAAATGATATATAATGATATTAATGTGTAGGTTTTTTAGCCTTTAACGTTAACTTTAAGTGAGAAAACTCTAAAATAAGTTAAAAGCGCACATAATCTTATCTTGTATCCAAGACTGAGCGCTATTGTGATGTAAAATGTTCCAAGACAGGTTGTTTAAAATAGTCTTAATTTTTTTTTTTGTAAATTAATTCCCAAGGACTAATATTATGCGTCAGTCAGTTGTAGCGGGAAGCTAACGACCATTGTGGCGATGCTTGGAGGAAGCAGTATATCTGGCAGTTGACGTCTTTCGACTAATTGATGATGATGTTCAAAAGGAATTTGATACCAATAAACTTACAAGGACTAATATTGAGTTGAATTGTGAAATCATTCCACTATCAAAAGGCATTAAAGCAAAACTTGCTCACTAGGCTTATGGAAATGATAAAGCAGCGCTCATTAATAAAGTTAAAAATAAGACAAAAACCTGCAAGATGTAAAAGTCAATTGAGATCAATTAAAACCAGTTCTATATAAGACCAAGGTTTCAATTATTTTTGTACCTTCATAAAAACAAAGTATAAACTGGTATGGAATGTGATATACCAGGAAGACACGTGAAATATATACAAAAAAAAGTTGTATTGCCATAAATTAAACCTTGTCGCTAAAAGTATAAGATAGGTATATTAGAATATGTGATCTATTTATAAGCCAATATTATCCTCAAAATGCCTTCAATAACGTTTCAAAACATATTAAAGGAAACCTACGAAAAATATTATCTGTACGTCTTGTCACTACAACTACGTAGGCCATTCATATATTCATAACTTATGTAGAGCAAACTCCATCATTCATATACTACTTCAAACGTCCTTATTTTAACATTGCCTGTCCCATTATCATCATCATCCACCATGGATATATTATTTATCAACCTATTATAGACATACAATATACAATACACCTACATAGTCTATACTCGGGTACTCTTATCCAATTGCTACCTGCCACCATATAAAACTCGTCGCCCTATATACTCTGACCATCCCTTCGTTTGCCCCATCAATATCAAAAACATCATGTACAATCCATACCTCGCCTAAAACCAAACTAATTGAATTGTATATTACATAATAACATACCTATTATGCTCAGGCTATTATGCTAAGTACTTGTGTTTATATCATCTTATCCTCGACATTAATACGATATCACGTGAGAAATCTCAACGCAACGTAACAAGGCTTTTAATACAATTTGTAACAACGGGCGTGTATGGAAATATAATTTATATTGTTTAAAATTGAGCAAGTGATTGTGCGGCTGGAATTTTTGGAAACCTAGCTGTATTTTAATATTTATTTACAAATTTATATAGTAGTGTATTTTGATAGCAAGTTGAGTGATTTTGCATTCGGTATCTAGGTCGACATGTCCTATTTCAACATATAGATCAATATAATATAATTATTGTAATGAACTGTCAAAGAAAAATTTCCATAACTATCTGCGTCTCACGGTTACGTGAAAACATAACAAACAAACATACAAAAATTCAAATCTTGTCTCTATAATATTAGTTTAGATAAGCACTAGACGATTGATTGGCTATGGCAGTTTGATTATAGTTAGTTGCAAATCAAGGATGCCGTCAAGCATAATTTAGTTTTTCAGTTAGAAAGTTCTCAGTATCGGTTCCTGGTAAATAGGAGAATAGGAAATAGGGAGGGTCCTAGGAACAAGCTTAGAATATTAAGTCACAAAGAACACTGGAAGAAGTATAGAAGAAAAAGACTTGTTGCGCCGACCCACAATAGAATGATGATGATAAGGAAAACTGAAAAAGAACGGGTACGTCCATCAACCTGCATAGCTAAACACAACCGCTCGATACGCTTTTGGGCCGAATCGAACATCACTCAATGTTAGCAAAAGAGTCCTCTAAAGGATGTTCAAAAATCCAAAACCCGAAAATTTTGTCAGTTTAAATCAATTGGCAGTTGTTGTATGAAATAACTGTCAAAATTTCAAAATTATTACTCGAATAAAATTAGCAGATGATTGAAGAAACCCTAAATCAAATAGACGACCGCCTTGCTTCTGATTTGCTGTCAGGGGCAAGATAAATTAGTAATAGAAAATGTTGCATTTTCGATTCGACAACCTGTCGAATGGTTGTGAATGCTGGAACGACTTGAAATACAAAAGTGAAACACCCAGATGGAATGTTACCATCAACCAATTAAAAAGTGAGTTCACTGGCCACAAAATCATATTATAATTATTAGAAGCACCTCTTCTTCACGAATACAAGTTTATTACAAAACGCAATGTTGATTCAAATGACAAGGTTGGTGACAGCAAGCAGTAGCTTTGCAAAACATTTTGAAATATACTCGAGTCATGTGATCTTCGGTTGGCATTCAAGCAACCGGTCAAGTCCGAGGTTAGACTCGCGTAGATAGTAAATTTTCTCAACTATGCAATTGTACAAACAATGAAGATGGTAAGTAGCGAAATAAATAAAGACTTTCTGGTTAGGAATTTAATAGGGCGTAATTTCTTCACCAGCTCGTGGCTAAATAATAACAGCAGCCCGGGTAGTTTGAAGGTTAAGCTACGCATAGCGAGGTCGGTTCGTGAATGGGTGACCATACAATACACATCGAGACCCCTCCGTGCCTCGGAAAGCACGTTAAGCCGTTGGTCCCGGCTGTCATTCGTGGATCTTTGACAGTCGTTACGGGTAATCAGAAGCCCAAAACCCTGACAACCAGTCTTACCAAAGGGTATTGTGTTACCCAGTAACTGGGTTGTGGAGGTCAGATAGGCAGTCGCTCTATGTAAAATACTGGCATTCAGCTGCATCCGGTTTGGCTGGAAGCCGACCCTAATATAGTTTGGAAAAAGGCTTGGCCGATGAATGAAGATGGCTAGTAGCTAAATAGATAAGGACATTTTGGTAGCGGGTAATTTAATGTGGCGTATTTTAATCACATATAAAAAAGAAAAAGAATTAGAGTTCCGCGAAAAAAAAAACCCATGAATCCAATTTGTTTTCCGACATACACACGAACGTACACACACAGCTAGTCCAACCATAAACTAATAAATCACATCATATAAAATTTAATACGCAGACTATGTTATCAAATGTCCTTAGAAGCTCTAGTTAGAGCTGCTAAACGCACTTAATAGACAATCTAAGGCTGATTTAATTTCCACTCGCCTTGCGACGTTGGCTTGGTAACAATATTAAATAATAGTTCTTGTTCTACTTTCGTAAATTAAAATACAGGCTGGCAGGGACATCGACGCGCAGCCTGTTACCACAGTATAAAAATCATACAGTAGGACGACGCCTTTGATCTCGTGTAAAATGCCGACATCGTCTAGACAGTAACGCATCGGCCAGGGTTGTCACAAATAAACAATATTTATATAATTATTTATTTATTGCAAATCAACATCGATATCAATATAGTAAAGAAAACAATTATTACCCCGTTCTACACTGCATGTATTAAGGAGTTGAGTATGACAATAAAAAACGCGGATGAGTCGTATGCAAAGAGATTTAAAAATTGAACTGATGCTGACTTGATAACTAGTTACTGTGACACTTACAGTGCTGTACTCGAAACCACCCAATTATACTCGAAATTGACACCCATATCAAATTATAAAAAAATGACGTCCGCCATCTTGGATTTCAAAAAGGATGGCTTTTTCGTAACAAGCACCCCAAATATACTCGAAATTGACACCCATATCAAATTATAAAAAAATGACGTCCGCCATCTTGGATTTCAAAAAGGATGGCTTTTTCGTAACAAGCACCCCAAATATACTCGAAATTGACACCCATATCAAATTATAAAAAAATGACGTCCGCCATCTTGGATTTCAAAAAGGATGGCTTTTTCGTAACAAGCACCCCAAATATACTCGAAATTGACACCCATATCAAATTATAAAAAAATGACGTCCGCCATCTTGGATTTCAAAAAGGATGGCTTTTTCGTAACAAGCACCCCAAATATACTCGAAATTGACACCCATATCAAATTATAAAAAAATGACGTCCGCCATCTTGGATTTCAAAAAGGATGGCTTTTTCGTAATAAGCACTCCAATTATACTCAAAATTGAGATTCATATCTTATTATAAAAAATTACGGCCACCATCTCGAAATTCACCCTTAGTAAATAATAAAAAAGTCCACCATCTTGACACGGAACATAAAAACGAACACTTTCACATTTATAATATTAGTAGGATTTCCAAACAGATGCTCTGTGTGATAAACACAGAACATAGGAATCATACGTAGTGATACCCTATTATTTTTTTTTACCGTGCGCCGGTCGGCCATTTTATTAGCGTTATCAACATGGCACGACATTACAAATAAAATTATTTATGCACTCTACAATAACAAAATAGATATTTTATTTACCTTTCTTCTGTACGTGGAAGTTGATGAAACCGCAGATCTTTATTTATATGAGATGAAGACTTACAATCAGTCACAGCACACGTCGTATGCACCATTTTAAATTAACAAATAAAAAACAAGCATGCGTCAGCCCTCAATGATATATCCCGAACTACTAACATCGTTTTGTTCGCAGTTCGGGATCGGCTCACCCGCGTCTCGCCCCTCACACCCCGCACGATTGCCCTGTCTAGACGTCTTCGTTGGACGACTGTATGATTTTTAGACTGTGCTGTTACCATGAAAAATTGTTCGTCGGTTATAATGATGATGCCCAGTTTGGGTTTCGGCCAGGGCTGTCAACAGAAACCGCTATTCTTAGTTTAAAGCATGCTGTCAAGTATTACACAGACAGGAAAACACCGGTCTATGCATGTTTCCTGGACCTGTCCAAGGCTTTTGATCTTGTCTCTTTTGACGTTCTCTGGCAGAAATTGTCTGATACCGCGGTGCCGCCGGAGCTCGTCTCACTTCTGCGGTACTGGTACATGAAGCAGGAGAGTCGGGTGCGATGGGCAGGAGAGCTCTCAGAGCCGAGTAGGCCAGAGTGTGGAGTGAGGCAGGGTGGCCTGACCTCGCCTTTGTTGTTTAGTCTGTACGTGAATGCACTGATCGAGCGGCTCAGCAGCACACGTGTCGGTTGCTTTATTGATGGGGTTTGTTTCAATAATTTAAGCTATGCAGACGACATGGTGCTGCTGACCCCCTCGGTCGGTGCGCTCCGTAAGCTTCTCGATATTTGCGAGTCGTACGCTGCTTCTCATGGCCTTGTCTACAACGAAGGCAAGTCGAAATACATGGTCTTCAAGTCCGATACCAAGTGTCCCTCCACCGTCCCTCCTGTGTTACTGAACGGTGTGGAGTTGCACAGGGTGTACTCTTTTAAATACCTGGGCCACTGGATGACAGATGATTTTAAGGACGACGCAGATATGGAGAGGGAGCGCAGAGCATTGTCGGTTCGGGCTAATATGCTGGCCCGCCGGTTCGGTGTACGATGTACGGTGGCAGTCAAAATAACGCTGTTTAAAGCATATTGCATGTCACTGTACTCGGGGAGCCTGTGGTTCAGCTATACCCAAAAGGCCTACAATGCTCTGCGGATCCAGTATAACAACGCATTTAAAGTGCTGTTGCGTCTGCCTCGGTTCTGTAGCGCGTCATCTATGTTCGCTGAGGCACGTACCGACTGCTTCAATGCTGTACGGCGTAAGAGAGCGGCCTCGCTGCTAAACAGACTCCGGGGCAGCCCCAACAGCATTCTACGCGCTATAGCCGGGAGACATGACAGCCCGTTGGTGAGGTCACTTGTCACCTGTACATTGTCGGTGTTATTAGTTAAGTACTAACATAGGTTAAGATTATTGTTACTAACCCAATGGATCTCTGTTATCCGATAAAGTAAATAAAATAAAATAAATATAAAAAAAATTGCTGTTCCATACATTTTAATTTTGATTTGTGAGTGTGTGTGTGTGTGTGTTTATATGTTTGTTACTCCTTCACGTTCAAACGGCTGGACCAATTTCGATAAAATTTTGTATAGAAGTTGCTGACACCCTGGATTAACATATACTCTACTTTTTATCCCGATATTCCCACGGGATCGTCATTTACGCGGGTGAAACCGTGGGGTGCAGCTAGTATTTAATAATAACAAGTAACAAAGGACTCAAATATGCTAGTAGTTCATATAATGATGATGATAATGATGATGGGGGCTCCCTTTTCCTCACTTAGACTCTCATTTGGTCCGTTGTGCGTAGGGATTCTGGCTAACAGAGCCAGCCTAGCTCCATCCAGAAGCACAGAAGCTTCCTGGGAGCTTCGCAGGCTTCACGGAGCGACCTCTCTGTTCCGAGGATTTTTTCACGTTGAGAAGCCACAGCCTCGCCATCCAGGATGACGTGGGCGGCTGATTTCTCGGCGTCAAGGCAGCCCCTGCAAAGGGGGCTGTCCGTGGCGCCTATGTTAAAAAGATGTTTGTTAAGAGGGTTATGGCCCGTAATTGTACCTATTATTATTCTGAGGTTATTTCTACTTAGGCTAAGAAGTTTTTTAGTTAATCGCGGGTGTATCATTGGTAAAGCCAAGCAATTTTGACTGTCTACAGTCTGTTACCCGTGACCATCTGTTGTTATGGAGTTCGGTCGATCTTTGGCGAAACTATGTAGTTCATACAAACGTAATACCAAAATAATTTGTAAATCAAACATATTCTTAAGGTAGTGTGTATTTATTCCGATTGGATTACAGAATATCTAGGTTCCCAAATATATATTTTGAAAGGACGATAAAAACGAAAAAAAAAGACGAATAAAAACGATATATGAGAAATTGAGAAACCTTATGTTGTCATAACTCGCCTTTAAATTACTACCGGGAGAAAGAATGTCTTATGTCTTAACCCAGTTCATGATCCACCTGTGTGCCAAATTTCATCGGAATCCGTTCAGTCATTAGGCGTGAAAAGGTAACAGACAGACGGCAATAATTTCGGCCAATATTAGGTACAAGAAAAACTTAAACCGCAAATATCAAAATTACAACAAAACGCAGCAACAGTTTTTTAGAAAGTACCTATTGTACATTAACTCAAGATATTGACCTAGGTTAGTTCATCGTCATCATCATTTCCGGCGAAATACGTCCACAGCTGGACATAGGACTCGCCAAGCATCGCCAGCCTGCAGGATTCGGTACTGACCTGCCATCCGAAATTTCTTTAAAATATGTGCTCAGTAAAATAATAAAAGAGAGCAGCGGTGGCCCAGTGGTAATGGCCGCGACTTACGAGTTGTAGGTCGTAGGTTCGAACCCAGACAGGTGCTTTACTTTGTGTAAATTATTTCATCACCACTGCTCTCAAAACGGTGAAGGAAAACATCGTGAGGAAACCGGCATGTCCTAGAACCAAAAATTCGGAGACATGTGACATCAACCAACCCGCACTGGGCCCGCGTGGTAGATTAGGTAGGTGAGAAAGGAGGCCTGTGTCCCAGCAGTGGGAACAATATAGGCTGATTATGATGATGATGTACTCTATTCTCGTTCCTCTTCTGGCAACGGCAACAATATCCAGACCATGATCCGGACAATGAAAATTTAAAAACGCTATCAGTCGATCTCAATCGTCAGTACAAAACTTCAGCATTTCGAAACGCCTTCAACAGGCAATCAAGCTGATAATTAGTAGACGCTCGCCTTCCGACGTCGCCTAAGGCTTCGTTCATTTCCGCGCAGTGTTCACCGCTTCCGATAAATACCGTCTATATCCGTTCTACCCACAGATATAGATAGACCTAGATAACGCAAATATCACGATCTGTGTGAAAACCAAGCGTGCCATTTTTGACTACCTACTATGACGTCATAAGCACTATTTAGTGATGGTAAAATCAAATCGATTTAAAGACGCCGCCGCGTGCTGCATCCGTCTTGCCCAACCCCCGGGGCCTAGGGGCAGCGCTCACGATCACCCAGCCAGCAGTACACAGGACTGGGCGCAAAAGTGGCGGCTTACGATTTTTCTACGTAAGCTGTTGCGATTTTTAGCGCGCGAAGTAGTTGCTCTTGCGTCATCTAGGTGTATCTATATCTGTGGTTCTACCGCTATGTAATGACAGACTGTAGATTTCAGATAGGGCTATGTTTGGATATGGATTGTCATTTGTTTTTAATTCTTGTAACAAATATTTATTGCATACAACTATGAAAGCTACCAAATATATAGTTTTTAAACCGCGTACAAATAGGTGAACCGTAACAAAAATTAAATGTAACACTATTGAGCCGTCCCAATGTATACAACGAAAAATGAAATTTAACACAACAACTAAACGGATTTGTCCAACATAAAATGTAACACAACAACTAGGTGAATTCGTTCAACATGAAATGTAATGTACAGTAAAACGGGGCTACTTTGACTTCCAGGGTTACTTTGACACACCCCGCGCCTCGCGCAATATTACTCGAGGTCACGCACACTTGCTGAGCATACGTGAAAACCGATTTTGGCGCTCTGTTAAAGTAGTTCCAACGCCTGTCAAAGTAACCCTGGAAATCAAAGTAGCCCCGTTTTGCGGTATATGCTGTGGATAACGGTGTGAGTTTCACATTCATATAATATCTTTGTTTATATTATTTGCGCAGATATAATGTGTTACTGTCTGTTTGTCCCAAATAAATAAATAAGTAACACAACAACTAGGCGAATTTGTTCAACATGAAATGTAACACAACAACTAGGCGAATTTGTTCAACATGAAATGTAACACAACAACTAAGCGAATTTGTTTCAGCGTAAGTTACATGTCATGTCACGTTTCACCAATCTCTTCCCGGATTAAGAATAGATAGATTAACTTGATCTACTTGGGGATGCCATCACAGTTGTATGAAACAAATCTTAAGAACTAAAAACATAAGACAATCCATATGCAAACAGAGCTACCCGAAAATTCGAACAAACAATTTATTATACAGCTGTTTTTTCGTGATCCAATATTTTAACAAGCTTCCAGAGTACGAGAATAGATCAGATCTTGGGAGCTTAAACTTAGTTAATAAGTTTTCTCAAGTCATTATAAAATGTCTTTTGGAATAATCCTACTACGGAATAAGGACTTCCATTGATTTTCCCATGACCTTTAAAGCGGCATCCAGTGCAGCCTGCCCACGCTACACCCACGGGACTTAATATATTTTCTTAATATAGAATTGATGAAAATATATGTACCTCTACACTGTATTGCACAAATGCGCGTGTAAGAGGTATGTTAGGATGGCGCACGTGTCTTTCTGTAGCTTATGCCAACCCCAATGGGAATAGTTGTGACTATATGTAAAGTCTATTTAAAGGAGACTGTTAAAATTTGTATGGGAAGTGGTCTATGATCCAATAGCGATACTGTAGAAGTATTTCTGTGGGAATACGTCAACTATACCCTTGTGCTAAGGGGCATCAAAATCTAACCCGGCAGTTTTGAGAGAAATAATACTTTAAAATTCACATTTCTTGCTACATTTTTATGTTTTAACGGGTATTTCTGACTTTATACTACTTAATTAATGTGGTTTTCTGCTAAGCAAAGACACTTACCACCTCGACAGTGCTGAATTTTAGATTTTTCTTTTCGTTTTTAACCGACTTCAAAAAAGGAGGGAGTTTCTCAGTTCGTCGGAATCTTTTACATTTTTTAGTATTTATATTCACCGATTTCTCGAAGACGGCTGGACTGATTTAGAAAATTCTTTTTTTGTTTGAAAGGGTATACTTTACCAAGTGTTCCAATTGTCACCAGGTCAGGTTTGAACGGGTATTTCTGACTTTATTAATGTGTTTCTCTACTAGGCAAAGTCACTTGTCCCCTCAACTTTATTTTTAAATAAAAATGTTATCATAAAATTATATATTATAAAATATTATATTTCTCAAAACTGCCGGGTCAGATTTTGATGCCACTTTGCACAAGGGTATAGTTGAGGTATCCCCACAGAAATATCGTAACAGTATCGCTATTGGTTCATAGACCACTTTTTAACAGTCTCCTTTATGTTTCAAATTGTTGTTATTTCAAGTTAATCAAATATCAACTTTATTTTAATGGCTACTAATTCGATTTCAGAGTGACTAGCACTATTGAAAAAGTTATAAAAAGTTTGAAGTTATAGCGTAAACTGAACTTTATTGTGTAGGAATTGAAGTTATTTTTCCATAAACTCATATTTGTTTACATTTTTGGCAAATAAATAGCGAATGCAGATGTATGTAGTACTGTTATGACGCCATGTCATAACAAGCGGTAAATAATCGATATTGTAAAGATGACGAATAAGGTGTGTCATATTATCTTATCGACCTTATAATGTTTAGGAAAAATACTTCCTAAAAGTAGTTCTATTGAGATGTCTTTCATCAATTTACAGGGTTCAACACGGTGTAATTACAAGCATACAAGAAATCAACTCTATCTCTGGGACAGTAACGCATCCAGCTGTTATTGTGTTTGTTTTTTTATATAACTTGGTTTTTTATTTTTTACTGTGTTTAGTTTAGTTTGTGATCTTCCTGTACGAGTCGCAATAAATACTTTTTCTTTCTCTTCTTTCTTTCTTTATTAATGTACTAGCGGCCCGCCCCAGCTTCGCACGGGTGCAATTTTTTTTTCGAATTTCCAAAATTTTCTTTCATACAAACCTTGTCCCGGCAATACCGATCACAACAAAAAAAGAATTAGCGAAATCGGTCCAGCCGTTTTCATGTTATGTCGTGACAACGGAAAACGGGTTTCATTTTTATATATATAGATGTTTGTATGTACAGGAGAATCAACTGCTGTTACAGAAGGATAACGATGCCGATCTTGCAGTTACCCCACAGACCAGCTTCCACTTACCATCAGATGAACCGCATGCTTGATTACCACCTAATAACGTAAAATCAACAAGGTAACTTTTTCAATCTCTATGCACTTTCTGAATTAATCTTGGACATTACTGATATTGATTATTCTTGGAGTCTCTCTGAGGAATTGAATCTGCAACGAGGTAATCCGGCAGAGAACGAAAGTTACATAGCTCACAGAATTAGAAAGCTGAAATGGCAATGGGCTGGACGGCCGGTAGAACCGCTGACCGTTGGGGTAGACGTGTTCTTGAGTGGAGACCGCAAATCGCTAAACGTAAGGTGGGACGCCCTCAGGCTAGGTGGAGCGACGATCTTCGCAGGATAGCTGGTAGCAGCTGGATGAGAGTTGAATAGCGTGCAATAGGAGAGGCCTATATCCAGCAGTGGACTGCTGTAGGTAAGGTAAAACATATAAAATTCAAAGTCCTGACTGACTGATATATCAACACAGCCTAAACCGCTGGTCCCAGCGACATGAAATTTGGAGGGTGTGTTCTTTGTGAAGAGTACCTACTCTTTACAAAGAACACACCCTCCAAATTTCATGTCTCAAAAAACCCTTCGAATTTCGAAAAACTCTTTCTTAGTGGATACCTATCCACTAAGAAAGGGTTTTTCGAAATTACACCCCTGAGAGGGTGAATGGGGGAAGGGTGAAATTTTACGCGGACGAATTCGCGGGCCGAAGCTAGTAGTTAATACCTATAAAGACTGTAATCGCCAACCATTTTTGAGTAAACGCTTGCTTAAGACGTATTGGCGATTTACCACACGGTGTACGATGTATGCTTTTCCCCTGCACTGGGACAATTAGGCTGGTATTACTATTGTAACGTAAAAAAGACCTCTGGAAGTATTAACAATGTTATCAATCAGCCACAATTTATTCGCTTCAAGCCGCTTGCCTTCGCTGTTTGTGCTCATTTCCGTCCGCTCCGGGCTTCCGTCGAAGTAATGACTTACATCCGCATGCTGTTACTGAGTTACTTACTTATTGATGTTTTTCGTCTTTAGGACTACATTTTGAATTGGCTGTTTAGTGTTTTTTGAAGGAATTGCCTTGAAGGATTTCGTTTTAGCTTTTTAGATAAGGTATGTTGTGAATGAATTTGTCATCGTCATAAAGGGACTAATATTGTCATATTGTTTTCTTGTCAGGCCTACACTGTCCTCCCATACCTGATAACAATGTAATTTGAAAACATTGTAAAGTCCAATTATTTTTAAAAGACTAACCGTGGAGTTTCTTGCCGGCTCTTCTCCATAGGAAACGACGAATTGGAATCGTGCACCTACGAGTAGCTTCTAACGTTTCATAAGTGCCCATGTAGGTTTATGTGAAATGAAATATTTTGATTTTGATATGAAGGTAATATTTATTATTGGGAACTATATTTTCTATCACCAAAATTTATATTTCTCATCAAGTTGTATCACCTAATAAATAGATCTATCGCCACGAAATATTTTCGTTCGGGAACTATATTTTCTATCACCAAAATTTATATTTGTCATCAAGTTGTATCACCTAATAAATAGATCTATCGCCACGAAATATTTTCGTTCTCAGATAGCGGGGCTCCGTCGACATAGGATGCAAGAACGAGCGAAGGGCACCCCGAGGTTCGGTTTGGTTAGGTTACTTTAAACCCTTTACACAGAAATAGGGGCCCCGCGAAGCGGGGCTCCGTCGACATAGGATGCAAGAGCGAGCGAAGGGCACCCCGAGGTTCGGTTTGGTTAGGTCACTTGCATTGTTTGGTGACTACATTTTGGTGACAGATCTACTATTTGGAGGACAAACCCTATTATTTAAGAAACACAAAACTAATTAAATTGGTGATAGCTTAAATGATACCCTTTATTATTACACAGGAATATAAAGAAGCAACTAATGAACCACATTAATTTGAAGCGAAACTTAACTGTCTACCGTTCAAACACTGGCCCAATTTTGAAATCTTCTTTTGTTTCAAAAATAACTCGGAATCCATTCTATTAATAAAAACCTAAACAAAAACAAATGACGTCAGCAAAATCCTGACCAATGACAACCTAACAGTAAGAACTCAAAAGCTTTTGATACTGAATGAAGGCCTCCCACATTTTATACCCAACTTCATACTAAGTATTTACTCCTACACCTATTATACAATACAATACACAACTAAAAAAGAATTCTATAAAAGTGCTCTCAATTCGTATTGCAGTTTACGTAACAGTGCACAGTGGTTTTACAAGCAGGTGAGGCCAATGCCCAGTGGTACAAATGCAGGTCAAACGATGTACAACTTCACATATAAATATGTATGGAGCATTGCGACATTTCGTGTGTTGTATTCGTATGAGAATTTGTGCAATACTCGGTTTACGAGAGCTTAGAGATGAAGGATCTACTAAGGTCTTAAGTTAGATTGGATTTTTTTATTGATTTAAGTTATCTATACTTAATATTGTAGAGAGTAGTGGTGACTTAGTGATAACGGCCCCGACTTACGAATTGTAGGTCGTGGGCAGGCGCTTTACTTTGTGCAAATTATTTATTTATTAATACAATCTTACACTATCATTACAGGTTGACACCCAATGCGATAATGTGATTAAATGATTATCATTTACTAGTTAATAAATCGAGAGTCACCCTCACGAATTCCGCCAAAGTACAGACGCCAGCCTGCAGATCAAGCTACCCGAAACTGTAAAATTTATCCAATCAACATTAAACCTTATGCTTATGGCGATAAAGTTGAAAATCTATTAAAGAAATTTGACAGATTGTAGGAGCTTAATGTGCTGGCGTCTGTACAGTTAAAAAAATGTCAAGCCTTTCTGAGGCGCTCTCTATTAACCGTATGGCTCTTGAAACCGGTGCGAATTTACCTACGCGCGTTAGTGCGAGCCATCTGGACGTCGAAAAGCCGCGCCTTCGGCGCCTGCCGCAGTCTGGTGTTTGGAACCAGCAGCCTCAAGAATTTCATCACGACTGCTCTCAAAACGGTGAAGAAAACATCGTGAGGAGACCGGCATGTCCTAGGATGAAAAATTCGAAAGTCATCTCCCAACCCGCACTAGGCTCGTGTGATAGATTACAGAACACTCCCTCCCCAGCAGTGAGAACATTACTTATAGGCTGAATATTTGAATAAGCATACCTACTTAACTTACTTTCAAAACTACTGATCCGATTCCGATAATTCTATCACTAAATGGGAAGCTACTCTAATCCTGAGTGTTATATCACAGTATATTTATACTGTGGTTATACTTTATGTTAAAACAAGAAACATACGGACGAAATCGCGGACAGAACCCGCTACATCAGTAGCGGGTTTCTGGTGTGCTTCTACTGTGTAAAAAACTTGCTGCTACCTAAACACTTACTAACTTACTAATAGCAGCAGTTTACATAGTTGAACCACACCAAGTGCACAATTATTGTGCCCTTGTGCAATCGGTTCTTTCGTTTTCTCTAAGGACCTTTCAGTAAATCTGGAATTGTCCATTATCGTTCCTGCCGAACCTACTTTGAGTTAAGCAATACCCACCATTCCATTCCATTTCTGTTGATAACTCAGAATCTAATGTCTGTTTCAAAAGTGTCTAATGAAAATGTAAAAAACCCTGTCCAGATGAAATTCTTACACAATCACTCAACATAATAACAACATAATCAGCGTATAATGCTCCAATTACTGGGACACATGCCTTCGCTCTGTGAGAGGGAGCGGGCCGTAATACACCACACGGGAACAGTGCGGGTTTGTGGATGTCACATGTCTTTGAATTTGTGGTTCGTGATCTGTCTCACTAAAGGCAATTATTATATTCATGTAATATTTAGAAGGTTTCAACTGTATATCTACCCACTTTTTCCAACAACTATTGTTTGAATAACATTATTGAATGATGAAAATCATCGACGAAAACTTGAAGTTACAACATCAACCTCCATTATTGTCAAATGCTTGGTGGATTACGGTCTACTCCTTCTCATCGAGAGAAGGCCTGTGTCCCAGCACTGGGAATATTATAGGCTGATTATGATTGTCAAATGAAACACATCTTTATTTGAGGTTAGTTTTCTGATCCATTATTTGACATTTTCGTCAGATACTTTTTGAACAGACATTACTAAAATAAAGTCAGTTTAAAACACAGCTACATATCCAATATGCAGAACTTATAACCCAGTTTCACGTAAACATCAGTCGCTACAGATTAAATTAGTAATCTATTTGCATGTCCTTCGCATCGGACCGCAGACGTGACTCAAATACGCCAGAGCTTTCGTAATACGGTACGGTTTTGTTTTTTAAATAAACGTTTGGTGACATCAGTTTGCTTAGTCTCGTGATTTTTATGAAATAGGTATTTAGATCTCACCCGGGGATTCATAGCACCCCGTGCTCCGGGAGCCCGTTGACTGCCGTCATTGTGCTGTGTGTTGTGCGAGGTTCTCCAGAGGTGCCGGGCATTTGGGGTTATTTTGTTCTGTCATGGTTTGGAAGTTTATAAAGGGGGATTTGGACTATAGTTCACCTTCGTATCGTCGGTATCCTAATAGCAACAAGCAATAAGCCAATAGCAAAATGCAATAGGCTCGCCCCCTAATACATGGGACTTACACATAATGTCAGGATCAAAAATAGGTTCTTACTTTGCCAACATAAAAATGTGGAACAAAACGGAGAAAAAAATCCGGCATCGCTTCGTGAAATTGCGCAACTTTACCTTCCCTTACCGCTAACTTTGCCTTCAACAGGAAACCAATAACTCTTCAAAGCTTCGTATTGCTTCTTTCTAGAGTAGCTTTATGTACCTACTTCCATAGTGTTAGGTACTGTAAAGGTTGTCCGCAAGAATCTTTTCTTCCGGACAACCGGCTTGAGCCTGGTTGCTTTCGATCAGTCAAGTGAATTTAAAATTAGGTTTCAAAATTGTATACAGGCTGTGCCGTAATGTAATTATCATTATGAATAACTATTACTATGGGACAAAACCTAAAATCGCGAAAAAAAAGAATCAGCTGTTTCCTCATTTTGACGAGTTATGCAAACATAAATGTAGGGAACAACTGATTTTTACGATAATAATAATACGATACCCCTTGGTAAGATTGGTTGTCAGACTTTCGGGCTTCTGACTACCCGTAACGACTGTCAAAGATCCACGAATGACAGCCGGGACCAATGGCTTAACGTGCTTTCCGAGGCACGGAAGGGTCCCGGTATGTAAAGATGGACCAAGCGCGGCAAGCGACCTGCGTGGCTGTTATTATTTAGCCATGGGCCCCTCTTTAGCCACGGGGCCCTCATTGCTACTGATAGTGTGTTATTGTGTGTTACGCAAATACCCCGCTAGGTTCGATTCCCAGGTTTTCCGGGATTTGTGCCCAGTTGATGATAATAGACTCGCCCTTGGGATTAAACAAAACGTATGAAATAAAGCAGTACCCTATTATAGGTACAGCCTGATATCTGATACTGAATTGCAAAAACGTAAAAAAGAAATACGCGGCCTACTCTGATGATTTCGCCTTAATAAAATAATACAAAAGGAAAATTATACGGAAAATGTGAAGAGACAGGCAGTGAGAAACTCCATCTTTCAGAGAAATTACTTAGAGGCAATGTAAAAATCTTACATATAAAATTAATTTATTTTAATTTTAAATGTCATTATATTTTTCCTGTAACTTCCCTAGCGTCGCGTCGCTACGATATAAAACAACCTTCATGGTATTTTATATTTATACTAGCAGCGCCCCGCGGCTTCACCCGCATAAGTTTCGATCCCGTGGGAATATCGGGATAAAAAACTATCCTATGTCCTTTTTCGGGACTCAAACTATCTCTATAGGTAGCAAATTTTATCTAAATCGGTTCAGCGGCTTAAGCGTGAAGAGGTAACAGACAGACACACTTTCGCATTTTATAATAATATGGATTCGAAATTCCATTTACATTACCTACTTAAAACCTTTCATACCAATATCTTATCTCTACAATTATACATACAGTACTTAGAATCAGTGATTCGATTAACCTAATTCTCAAAGGTAAACACTACAAGTTCGACAGAATATCGACAGCATACGATTATCGCATTAATTGGTACATGTAGCCGTCGAGTCGCTATCAAAATAGATTCTATGTATATAATTAGTTCCAACAGATAGGCTGCTGTGTTGATTAATTTGTGGAATTGATTAGCTAAACATTACCTGTAATAATAATATAGGTATCCTTTATTTCGGACGACATACTAGTAAAGTCAACAGCAAAAGTAGATGATGAAAATCAGAAATTCAATACTAATGAACGGACTGCGTGTCAGAACTGTGTGGCGTCGAAGTGATCCAAAAGTATGTGATTGTAAATTATACCAAAAATTTACTACTAGTACAGCTGCCATATATTCGTGATCAGTTTTGGCTCCAAAAGTTATAAACTCCATCATCATCTACTTTTGCTGTTGACTGTAGACAAAATACATATATAAAGTTAGTAACAATTACTTAAAAACTATGTTAGTAAACTTTTACAAACTAATACCTACAACTAACAAAGACGTGGTAAAACACACAATGGCACGTGCCTTCGTATCCAGTGCCATATAAAGGGACTGTCCACTTTGTCTAGTAATGTTTTAGGATGCTGTTGGAGCTTCCGCGCAACCAACCCATTATTGACGCTGTTGTGTTCCTCATAATGGCATGAAAGTCGTCAACATGGGCTTCTGCGAACATCTGCGAAGCGCTGCAGAAGCGCGGAAGCCCCATCAGCATCCTAAACCTAATGAGGAATCATGTTTTAGTAAGCGCAAAGACCAAAGGAATTATGGATTGTGTGAAAGATGATGTGGCAGGAATCGGGGTAATACCTACCTACAAAGATGATGGCTGATAGAAATTATTTGGATGAAGAGGGACGTCTGCGTCTACCATAAATAAACTGGGTTAAGGCCAAGAGGATCGCGACTTACGGTTTTAGGTCCGAATCCAGACAGGCGCTTTACTTTGTGTAAATTATTTCATAACCTCAGCTCTCAAAACGGTGAAGAAAAACATCGTGAGGAAACCGGCATGTCCTGGAACCATAAATTCGAAGACTTGTGACATCTAACAACCCGCACTGGGCTCGCGTCGTTGATTTCGGCCCACTCCCTCTCACCGACGGGAGGCCTGTTTCCCAGCAGTGGGAACATTATAGGTTGATATGGACGTTATTTTACTCATACAATTTCAATACCAATTTATTATGACGATATTTACCTACGAAAGACTCTTTAATAATAAACATTTCCATTACCATTTGAATTTTATTCTGACAACCCTAAATTGTTTGATAAAATTATTTAAGCCTGACATTTTTACAAGCCACATTCACACCTCCATAATTAACTATTGCTTTTGAAATGTTATAGCAATAAATAAAACATAACAACGTAAGTCATTATCAGATGATAAATAGTTTTTAAGATAAAGATAATTTGATAGTTTAAAACGTATTAATTATATTGTTGTTTGAAACATTTCAAGACAGGCTAAATATAATTCAATAGACTGTTAACATTTATCGTTGTATTCGTGTCATCATCATCATCGTTTCAGCCGAAAGACGTCCACTGCTGGACATAGGCCTCCGTCAAGCACCGCGACTTCGACCGGTGCTGTGCTTCCCGCAACCTGCAGATTCCTGCGGCCTTCACAAGGTCATCGGTGCACCTGGTGCGAGCCCTTCTAACGCTACGTCTTAAGGTACGCGATCGCCATTCCGGAACGTTTCGACCCCACCGATCGTCGGTTCTGCGAGCAATGTGTCCTGTATTCGTGAAACAGCATCCAGGAATGGTCATACTTAACTCCACTGCTAATACCTTTCGATTGACTTTATTTTTAGCATGGCATGAGCTATATAGTTCATGCAAATACGGGAAACTAAGACTGATGAAAAGCCTATATCATATCCGATTACCGATGATTTTTATTGACATTCGTACTTACGATTAACCTTTGTAAACTAAATATCACTTCACGTTTCGCTCAAAATCCTAGCCCACTATCAAAGAGTATTTGTGCCTTCAACGCATAATATGCAATAAAACACAAATACACAAAGGGCCAGTAAATCTCAGCAGTAACGCAACACCAATCATAGCCCGTCATGTGATTCTAGCAACGCCAACAGTTGCAACATATAATTCGCGGAGTAATACCACAGCCTTTTCCATTTCGCTATCTGCGATCGCAACAATGGCGGCCTTGACATTAGCTCACTTGGACGACTTAAGTGCATTGTTCCAAATCGTTATGATGTGATTTTTGAATTTTGGATTAGTCAATTCAAAATTCAGATTAGGATTTTATTGCAATCAAAAATTGAATTGGCAAGATGACTTGGTTTTTTGTCGAGGCAAAGTTGGGCAACTTGAAGGAGGAAAAGAGTGTCTAGCAGTGGTCTGCGATAATTTCATACATATTCATGTTTTACCAATACCTACACCACGTTACCATAAAGTTCTGCTTATAGTTTTGGCCTAAATTTTCTTCTGTATCGCCCTATACGCCCCTTCTTCATACGCAACTGTGTCTACAATGATTTAAATCTACCTTAGCATAACTGTACCCTATAACATAACATTACGCCTTTTTACCCCAAAGGGTTAGGTAGAGGTGTACTCATAGTAGGTACACCTACATTTCACCAGTTTTGTTTATTTGTTTTTGTTGTGTTTAATTTTGTTCTGTACACAATATAACGATACCGGAAATATGAAATAACGTAAGGGACAAAACTAAGGTTTACAGGAGAGCAAAAATAAGATATTTTTTTACAAAAACTGACTATAACTTTTTAACTATTTGTTTTATGTAAAAAGTGTCTAGGACAAAGTTTCTTAGATTTCTTCATTCTTTTAAGCTAAAATAGCAAACATTGATTAAAACCTATAGTTTTAAAGATAGCATGTCCCTTACGTTAAATAATAATGAATACGGGTGACATACGTTAACAAAATTTGAGATGTAAATTAACAGCATTGATGTAAGGGACATTATAGGAAATAAACAAATATTTTTTTGATGTAAGGGACATTATAGGAAATAAACATTTAATGTTTTTCAAAGTAAAGGTCTCTTTAATGATGTACTCTTTATTGCTTATGCTGTTAATAAACTTTAAAAATAGAATTTAATACATTCAGGACCTACTGCGCCTATCAATATAGTTTAAACCTAGTTGCTGACATAAAAGGATAAAAAATAAACGAATAAAATATATTAAAACTTTTATTTGTACTCACTAATCCTCTTTTATAAACGCAATTAACTCGCATAAATAATGCTAAGTACAACATAATTGCTCGATAAGCAAGAGGACTTTTTCTGGCTGATTCCATAAATGATGGCCACTGGAAAGGTCCCCAAACCATCAGTTTTTTAAACTCTCTTTGAATGACAACATGCATGCTGTCTATTCATCTTGCGTTAACTGCTTAATAAGTTGTAATTTTTACATGACCTACTTACCAATATTTTACCTATTGGAAGGTATGTTTTTATTAGGATTCGAATTATTTATTCTATTTCAATCAATCAACTCAGCCTATTACAGTCCATTGCTGAACATAGACCAGGCTGCGTCACAACACGTCAACTACGTCCTCCGCCTTCGGCATCCAGTCCGTTCCAGCCACCTTTTTTAAGTCGTCCGTCAATCTAGCTGAGGGGCGTCCCACACTACGCTTGCCGATACGCGGTCTCCACTCAGGACTCGTCTGCTCCACCGGCCATCAGTCCTTCGATAAACATGGCCAGCCGACTGTGTGAATGGGGCTGGTGGGGTGGCAACTGTTTACTCTGCAAGCTATGTCGGTAACTCCGGTTCTTTTCTGGAAACTTTCAATCCTGATTTTATCTTTCAAAGAGACTCCGAGCATAGCTCGGTCCATAGCGCGCTGAGCGACCTTGAATTTGTGGACCAGCCCGACCGTCAGTGTCCACGTTTCGGCGCCATATATCATGACAGGCAGAACGCACTGGTTGAAGATCATAGTCTTCAAACACTGCGGGATAGGCGACGAGAAGACTTGACGGCTTCTTCTGTCGGCTTCTTTCTCAAAGTTGTGTCTACCGAGCTGGATTATTTGCCCTAGGTAGACATAATCCTTCACAACTTCGAGAAGCGACCCTTCGATGTAGATTGGACTCGGCAAGACGTGCGAATTGTACAGTCGCCAGCAAAATTGCATGGGTACCTTAGTGTCTATTTTCCCGTGAACGTTTGAATTCAAGTTTTCGAAAATAAACTAGATGGCGTTGGTTTCTTCACAACTATGACTAATTTACGAAACGTAAGTAAGGAGTTAGGAAGAAACGAAGGAATTTGTCTTCCCCGTGAGAGTACCAATAAATACTTTTTCTTTCTTTAATAACGAATGCGTCAACTTAATAACGCGGTAGGTACACCACCTATGTATAAAAGCAAAGCTTCCCTCTATCTGTCCCTGTCATACTTCCATATCGATCAGTACGAAGCTATTTCATCATAGGAATTACCATTTCCAAAGGGTTTAATTATCTCTCAACTTGTTAATCAGGTTTGAATGGGAACGGTGATGGTGGGAGAATCTATAACCGCAGACGTCTCTGCTCTTGACATTGATCTTATAGCTCTATAGTTACCCATGAATATAATCCATACTAATATTATAAATTCGAAAGTTACTCTGCCTGTCTGTCTGTCTGTATGTTACCTTTTCACGCCTAAACCGCTGAACCGATTTAGATGAAATTTGGTACAGAAATAGTTTGAGTCCCGGGAAAGGACATATAATACTTTTTATCCCGATATTTCCTCGGGATCGAGACTTATGCAGGTGAAACCGCGGGGCGCAGCTAGTTAACCATAAACTAATGTCAAAAGGGAATCTTAAAGTAGAATCGCAAAGAGCTGTGAAAATGGAAATGACAACCTGCAGCGCATTTGCGTAACACATTTATAACGGCAAAACTTCTCATTTTGACAATTGACAACATTTCAAACCTGACACGACCTTAAAACAAAAATACTATTTCTTTATTTTCGTATCCTGAGTTCAAATATATTTTTATTTTATTTTTTTATTTCTAAATTTCTGAGAAAAAAAATAAAAATCAAAAAACATGCGATGACGTCACATAAACGGCGGAATGAGGTAGTTACCTTTGCGCATTCCAATGTCTTTGATTGAAAACATTATATCAAACAAGACATGTCAATGTCACCTTAGAAGTGTAACTAGAAAACAACTAAAAAACTGAATTGAATTCAACAATATTTTTTCCTATCAACTCGACACGCTGCTTACTGTTAATATTATCAATTTTTGATTGATATTTCGCCAATAAAATGGATCCCAATGAAAAATATACGCCAATGACGGAACCAAAACAACGACTGAGACAAGTGACATCTAACAGTTTTTTTGACGGGTCACAATAAAGCAAAGGTAATATCGCCATTCTACCGTCGTCTGGCACTTACGTCTTTTTAGAATACACCGAATTTCAAAGTTAAAATTATGAATGAAAAGTACATAATTTCGAAAAACGAAAAAATATGGGTGCCCTAGATTTGAATTTACTTTTATATAACGTAATAATACATGCAGGTTAAAAATATGAAATGTTGTCAATTCAATAATATTCGTTGCATTATTTACATTGTCCGAAGACGAATTTTTCAAACATTTATCAATCAATGGATTAAGAATTTCCTTCAATATCCTTCGGATTGTGATAGAAAGTGTGTTACAAAGTGTGGTGCTGAATCAAATTCATTTGCACGAAAACAATCTCATGAACAGAACAATCTCATGTTACATGCGTCTAAATGTTGCCCGTAGTACCTATTTTTGCAAATACAGTATCTACATTCACATAGAAGTCTTCTTAAAGAACGATTCTGAAATTTTTTCATGCTTTTTTATCATATATCACACTAGCAGCGCCCCGCGGTTTCACCCGCATAAGTTTCGATCCCGTGGGAATTGACAACATTTCATATTTTTAACCTGCATGTATTCTTACGTTATATAAAAGTAAATTCAAATCTAGGGCACCCATATTTTTTCGTTTTTCGAAATTATGTACTTTTCATTCATAATTTTAAGTTTGAAATTCGGTGTATTCTAAAAAGACGTAAGTGCCAGATGACGTCAGCCTTACGGTAAAACGGCGATATTACCACAGTATAATATACTTCTTAGGTGACATTGACATGTCTTGTTTGATGTAATGTTTTCAATCAAAGACATTGGAATGCGTAAAGGTAACTAACTACCTCATTTCGCCGTTTATGTGACGTCATCACATGTTTTTTGATTTTTATATTTTTTCTCTGATATTTGGAAATAAAAAAATAAAATAAAAATATATTTGAACTCAGGATACGAAAATAAAGAAATAGTATTTTTGTTTTAAGGTCGTGTCAGGTTTGAAATGTTGTCAATATCGGGATAAAAACTATCCTATGTCCTTTCCCGGGACTCAATCTATTTGTGTACCAAATTTCGTCTAGACAGACACACTTTCGCATCTATATAAAAAAATAAATAAAATTGGAGTGTCTTTTTGTAATATTAAAATAACCGCTTTTTACTAAATGCATATGGATGTATATATATACGGTACATATACCAAAATAACATTTTTGACAATTTTTGTCTGTCTGTTTGTTCCGGCTAATCTCTGAAACGGCTAGACCGATTTTGACGGGACTTTCACTGGCAGATAGCTAATATAATAAGGAGTAACTTAGGCTACTTTTATTTTAGAAAAAAAAACTTTTACTTAGGATAGAATTTCACGCGGACGAAGTCGCGGGCAGCAGCTAGTTTATATATAATGTTAGTATGGATTTCTTGATTATCATATTTGAGGATGAATGAAAGGCGACTAACAAAAGGTATTTACAAGGCAGATTTGATTTTGAATTCAAACGCCGCCGGGAGGGGACGTCCCAGAAGGTCGTAATAGTGCCCTTATTAGTGATGTCCTTCTGGAAGGTCAGCTGCGTAGTACTTGCAACTAGGGTTACGATTTAGAACAAGGCTAATACATTTATCTAATTATTACATTACAATTACCAGCATACGTAGCTTAAATGATAAAAATAATAATAGAAACCGATAGGAATATATTTATTAAGCTAACGAGTGGGTATTTTAATAATTAATTTAATATTCGAATTGGTAGGTAGTTACTTAGCAACAGGAAAAAGAGCAGATTCATCGCAGGTAAACAGGCTCGCCTTGCGAGCTCGCAAAAAAAGGCACTATAAAAAATTGTGGAGGTTTATTTCTTACAGTTTATTATTCAAATTTAATAGCCAGTTTATTAAATATTATATGTGTAACATTATAATATTATGAAGTTATTGAGGCGATAGCTTAAGTATTCGTTTCCAAAATCGGAAAGAGGATTGAAGCTTATGTAACCTCAATAAAAACAAACAGGAGACCAGGTTATTTTATTACAAAGGTCAAACGGATTAAATGGATACTAAATAAGTAGGCTAATAACTACAAAATTGCACAAAAACATATCAAATGGTTAGTAGGCAACATAAAAAACTATGTTGTTTAAACTTAAAGTGTTCATAACTTTTTAAATTATTGAAAATACGTAAGTTATAGTTTATAGACACATAACCAGGTCTCCAGTCAATATAAATAATATTATCTAAGTATAATTATTTAGCTCGTAGCTACGTAACCACTTGTGTATCGCGTATTATTTCGACGCCACAAACATAAGCGTCCGTGTTCACTGGACTTAAAAGTTTTTTCATCTGTAAAGATGACATTACTCCAATCGAAGTTTATGTGATCCAAAGTGAACTGTAATCTTGCCCTTTTATGGTTTTCCGTGAGCAAGGGTTTCACAGCATGCCTCCGCGGCACAAGTTTTGACGCGGCTCCGTGTCAAAACTTGTGTCAAATAAACCATCATAGTGGTTCGGCGGCAGAAATCCATTTTCTTCATACTGCCTTATCATGGTTTGATGCTGCAATGTGTTTTATAAGTCGTGGTCTACCAGTTCTTTGATGGTGTTTCAAAGAACCCTCCTTTTCAAATCGTCGTACTCAAAGAACAACTATTTTTCTCTGCAACAATAAAACAGAAATATATAATACCCAATAATGATTATTATGTAGTATAGTAACAAAAAAATAATGCAGTTTTTAATATAAAAGTGTAAAAATAAAACTACTTACGTTTACACCGGTCTCTGGCTATTTCTGACAAGTTTTTGGCTTGATTATTCAAAGCAATTATTTGAGCTCTTGTAACGAAATTATTATTATAAATTTATAACTCGTGCTCGTTTTGGTAAAATAAGTAATCCGCCTGATCATAAATAAAAACTGAACAAAAGGCACTCGAACGAGGTAATCGAAATGAACTTAGCGAACGATCAATTGAGCTGTCATAAATCTTCGATCTAAGTATTATTCATACCACCTACCAATTATTTATAAATCCATATTTAACCTACCCTCTCAAGTTTGAAAACTAAAAGTTAGAAAATCAGATACCTACCTACTTATAAATTGATATTCAATTTTAACATAGTAGGTTAATAATTAGGATCAATTTTCTTTAAAAGAAACTATTAATTATAAATTGTTTGAATGTTTTAAGAGACAAAAAGAAACTGCAAAAATATTTTATCATATAAAGCAAAGCAACGCCATCTAATAACAGCATAATTAAATTTTGTTAGTCGTTAACTGGTTTTACGCTAGATGGCGTCATTTCTCGCTTCATACGATTTTGTTTCTGTACTACCCATGCACTTTTGCAGCCTACTGTACATGACTTTCGTCTTGTCCAAATTCATGCCGAGGCCAACCCACCGAGGAGCTACATTTAGGCTGTGCAGCATTTGGTTTAGCTGTTCCAGCGTCTCTGCCATTATGACGATGTCATCGGCAAATCGAAGGTCTGAAATGTACTCGCCGTTCACGTTGATAGTCCAGTTCAATCCAGCGTCTTGAAGACGTCCTCCAACGCATTTGTAAACAATTTAGGGGATATAATATCCAACTGGATGGGGCTGGTTTTCTGATCCTGGATCTGGACAGTCATCGTGGCAGTGTCATACAAACATTTCAACACTTCGATGTAGCGCCAGTCAATTCGACATCGTTGCAGAGAGGCCAGAAGTGCACATATTTCGATAAAGTCGAAGGCTTTCTCGTAGTCCACAAATGCCATACACAGCGTCTGATTGTACTCCTCGGTCTTCTGTTCAATTTGCAGAACAGTATGGATGTGGTTTACGGTGCTGAAGCCTTTTCGAAAACCGGCTTGTTCAGGCGGCTGGAACTCGTCAAGTATTCTGGCGGGACGGTTTCTGACGACCCTCGAGAACGCTTGTATACGTGGCTCAGAAGCGAGATGGGTCTATAGTTCTTCAGCAAAGATTTAAGGTTTTATTCCATCTAAATAGACCAATTTTTTTAATTACTGAACTCCATTTATGACTAAACAATAATTTACCAAAAGTAGTAAGAAATAATTACCTGTTTATGTGATTCCTATAATGTTCATAAATTTTTGCCTGCGGGCTAGAGAAGTGAAGATAACTTTTCATCACTCATGTTTAGAATCCAGATAAAACTTTTACTAGGTACTTGTAGTTAGATCAATGAAAACGATGATGTGTTACTTAAATGAAGATGTGTAATGTCACAAACAGTGTTACGAAATACTAAGTAAGGGTCACGACCGCGCAGGTAAAATCAAACACAAAATCCGTATTGCTATCTAGCTCAGACATGTTGCACTGTTTTGCGTGTGACAGAGACGTATAATAATATTCGTTTAGATAAGTTTTAGATGTAAAGGACAGGTCATTTATTTTCGATGCTGAAAAATTAACGTATGGGTCAATATGATTATGATAATTCGAGCCACAATTTAACGTAAGGGACATGGTATTTGCACCTACTCAGGGAACACTAATGTATAAGACCTGTTGTAAAATGTTCTCGATTTTTTTTTAATGTAAAGACCAAATACTGTGAGTAAAGAGACTTACATTAGTTTTTATAAAAATATTAATTTAAAACGTCCTATACAGCCAGTTTTTGTAAAAAAGTTGGTCTAGACCTGCGGATAATATGTAATGTAAGGGACATTTTTTTTTAGATATTGAGATTTTAAATATACCAATCGATAGAGCAAGAAATTACGAATCCAATGATATATATAACTCATTTTCGACAAAATGTCCCTTACGTTATTTCATATTTCCGGTATCGATAATATAAAAAATATAAACTTTGGGTAACACGTGTAACACCCAATATTCACATTCAACATTTACTTTCAGTCAATTCCAAACACGATGCAATGTCCTATTTGGCACTCGACACAAAATAATTTTGTGTCGAGTGCGAGTATTTGGACATATACCAACATATCGATCCGGATTTGCATTCTAATGTTATCTAGCCATAAATTGCCTACACTATTAGTATGCAAAGAGAACTAAACACTAGCTGAATGATTCTAACCAGGATTTAGATGAATGAGTAATATTAAATATTAAAAAAAAAACTAGTAGCCTTTATGCACCACGTGAGAAGATCAATGTCTGAGATCTTAGACACGAAATGCGAACTCCTTTGTCAAAAGGATATCAAGTCAATGTCGTGATCGCAGACAAATTGTTGCTAAGAGCCGCAATTAGTATTGTTGTATACTGGCCAGTCGCACGTACGAATAACGAATTTAAGGTCGATTAAGATTATCTGCTTTCAGAACAATATGCCAAAAAAGACAAACGTTGTGGCCGTTTGTCTTTTTTTGGAATTTAATGGATATGTAGTTGTAGATAACTTTATGAAAACACACCATTGTGAAACCATGGGGTTTTAAACTAGAACATACCAGTTTGTCAAGGTAGAAATTGCGTTGTCTTACGATCAGCGACATGTTAGGTTTATTATAATGGGTTATTCGATTAGTGTTAACATTATATTATTAATTTATTAACTTTGAAGGAAAAAATAAAACAAGAACTTTCAGTTTTCTTTTAATATTGTAAACCCATCTATTATTTTAATGAAAAAGTATAACTACTACATAAAAAAAAAACCCAAATGAACTGGAAATTTGATATGCAACAGTTGTTACCATGTGTCTAGTTTATTTACATAATACTGCTCCTTTTGCCTTTCCTTGTGATAACCAGGTATGAAGGCTGCACTTTTTCTTGCATAATATGTAGGCTGTTTGGGAAAATGGGTAGTGTCCCTTAAAAATTTAATCCTATTACCGTAACGTTCCCTAAGTATTTGTACAAAATCTCTTGTTTCACCCACAGATGTTGTTTCCCACGTAGACGGCATGGAACAGCTATTGGGATAGCAATCTAGTTTGAGCTTTGCAGGCGTAGTGACTCTTGTTGGAAGTGTAGTCTCTTCGGGGATTGTGTTTTCATCGTCATTGATATTATTTTCATTATCTAATGTTGGAGGTAATTCTGTTGCAGTAGTGGTGTCAATAATAGGTTTAACAGTAGTTACGTCTGTTGATCCATAAACATTAGTAGTAATAGTTGCTTTAGTAGTAGTCGCTATGCCTTTTGTAGTCATTTCCAATGTTTGTTTTTTTGTATTTCCTTTTGCTGTCATCTCTAATGTCGTCGGAGCTACAAATATAGTAGAAGTATCAGTCTTGTCTTTTATCGTTTCACTAACTTCTTTGGTAAGTTTAATTTTAGTTGTTTCAGTTTTAATTTCTTCAGTAGTCATAATGGTGCTTACCTTAGGAGAGGGTGGTGGAGTGGGTGTCATAGGGGTTGTAGGTATATCAGCTTGGTCACGTTGGGTACATTTTGTGCTACATACTTTAGTTTCTACTTCAACATACGCTGCAAGTAAAAACAAATTTAAAATGGTGCTTCCTTAAGCAACATTGTTATTTTCTACTATAATTTTTTTATGCTTTACTTTCTTACTTGTATTATTATCGCAATTGTACTCGTGCAAATCACAGTCATCCAAAAACAGTCGGTAGCTGGATTCTTCTTCAAGATGACCACAAACGGGTGTCCATGTGTGGTTGCAAACTTTTGATGCAGTGCATTCGTCAAAATTCTACAAGAATATCCTTATTTAAGTTTTTAGACATTTTTATTTTCATTTCAACTACAGTATTAAGTGATCATACCCCAATGAAATGATGTATTGTTGGTTGAATTAAAAGACAAGCTGAAATTAGACAAAGATGTAGTTTGTACTTACAGTGCTAGAAAAATTCACACCAATGAAAACGTAAATTAATTAAATTATTATAAAAACTCTTACATAAAGCTATAAGAACTTCAACAAACATTTTGATAAAATTAATATTTTATTTTCATTCATTTTTGAACGAGTTTTTATATACCACTTTCATAATTTGTTATAGGTACATTTTGAATCGGTGTGACAAACCGTTTTTTTTTTCTATTCTGTAATTGCGTAATTCAGAGAATGTGTCAGTACGAATGTTTGTATAAAATCGCTGTAAGCCAATCGTAACATTACAGCAAGCGTGAAGAATAAATCCTGTTTGATTGTGAAATGTTTCAGCCTTTTATTGCGTGTGATAAAATTCACGATTGAAATGGTTTCTTAAAAGTACTGTATGTGTCGTTTATGTTTTCTTCCTCATATTATTTGCTTTGACATTCGTAACGAATTCGAGATCCCTTCAAATGGATTTTCGATAAAATTATTATCATGCGGATTGGTAACGATTTCTTTTGGTAACTTAATACTTAACATAGAATATTGGTCAAAATCATCAAGTTTATCAGCATAATCACACTTTCAAGTATACTATCCACGTTATACTTATGGTCCGACTACATTCGAACTCAACCAGAGCCTGAGCAACGTCAATTCGTGACGTTCACCGCTGTAGCTACGAGTATATAGGTATAGCCTATTTTACTTTGCGGAAATCGGTAACAAGTCCTGAATAAATATGAACTATAAATACCACCATAAGAAGCACATAGACTATATCCTATTTTATGAGTTTGGTTTCCGCACTTAGTCCTTCAAGTGGACTATAGCACATAGACTTAATCTAAGATTTGTATGTACTAACTAGCTAGAATTTTCAGAATAGAATAGAACAAGTATAAATAAAAAAAAATAAGGGTTACAGAATATATTACAGCTAAAACATTTTTGTTTTCTTAGAATTCAACAAATGAGCAGTTTCCAGACTTCCTGCACTAGTTTTGGCCTGCCTCGTGGGAAGCTTGTAAGATTTTAGAATTATAATTACGTTATGTAACAATCTCAAGCAGGACATTGTCGCCCTTCTTAAAGAAGAGTACCACCACACCTCTGTTCCATGCCTGCAGCGTTTTACCTTCGAGTATGACTGCTTCAGAGCCACCCTAATTTCGTATAAACTGGTTGCCAGATTCGTAACGGGGTTACTGGTTGACGTGTATAACAGATCACTTGCAAATGCCTTGGTTCCTTGTTCTGCTATATCTCCATATTAAAGCGGTGAAGGTCGCTTTTCAAGGACTTAGAGATTCGCCTATTGAGCTGACGGTACTTGAACGCATAATCTGGAGACTGCAGGATCATGTTACGCCTCTCCTCCATGAGCTTTAATGTAGGATCAGCAAGTTTCATTTTTCCATTTGTAGGAATGGGCCTCATTAGAAGGCTGAAAGTCAACCAAAGAATTGTAGTTTCCCTACGCGGTCGAAATGAAGAGATCCGTAGGAGAACCAAGGCAGCCGACATAACCCGAAGAATTGCCAAACTTAAGTGGCAGTTGGCACGGCACATTGCTCGCAGAACAGATGGCGATGGGGCCGAAAGGTTCTGGAGTGGCGACCGCATACCGGATGACGTAGCATTGGAAGGCCTCCCACATGGTAGACCGATGACCTGGTGAAGGCCGCAGTAATCCGCTAGATGCGAGAAGCACAAAAACCGGTCGAAATGGCGGTGCTTGGGGAACACCTATGTCCAGGAGTAGACGTTTTACGGCTGAAATGATGGTGATGATGATGATATGTAACAAAAGTAAATTAAAAGTCTTCTTCTCAAGCTTTTTCATTTCTCTGAAGAATGTAAAAAAATAAAAATTGTTTAAAGATAACTAATCAAGCTGTCTATTGAAGAGGGTTTCTTATTCAGAATTTAATACACAGTCTCGTTAGGATCCTATTGAATTGAAAAGAACGACGATTTTCTGAGCGTTGATATTTCAATTTGCAAACAACATTCAATATTGATATACATATATCTTAAAAATATTGTAAAGAGAAAATATATTATCAAATCACATCACACTAATATTACAAAGGCGAAAGTTTGTGAGTGTGTGTGTATTTATATGTATGTTACTTCTTCACGCTCGAACGGCTGGACTAATTTTAATAAAATTTTGTGTGAAGGTAGTTGAAATCCTGAATTAACATGTAGGCTACTTTTTATTCCGATATTCCCACGGGATCGACATTTACGTGGGTGAAGCCGCGGGGCGCAGCTTGTAAAGTATAAATATTAAATTATAACATGCAACATAACAATAACAGTCTTTATATTGCGGTGAAACCGAATAATCAACGAAACTGGCGAATTAAATAAACTGACGACTAAGGGAACCTGACCAGTGATACGCGGACTCGTTTTAATGAGTCAGGTATGTATTTATCACTCTGATTACTCCAAAAAATCAGAATCGTCGTTCTTTGTGGTATTCGAAGTCTTATAATACTTCTTTATGAAGACCTTGTAAAACTTCTTTCCTTTTTTCCACACTGTCACATTCTTTAAGATAACCGTCCCAATTGTTCCCGTTCGAATAATCTGTGAAAAAACATAATATGATTATTTTTAATATTACGTTCGCACACCAAAACGAGAACGCTAAGAGAAAATGCTAAGAGGGATGTGTGGTGTTACACGAATGGATAGAATAAGAAATGAGTACAAAATTGGAAGTCTGAAAGTGGCACCAGTAACTGAAAAGTTGTGTGGAACTCGGTTGTCATGATATGGGCATGTGTTACGGAGAAATGGAGAAAATGTCGTGAGGAAAGAAGAGTAGGGAAAGACCAAAGAAACGATGGATGGAATGTGTGAATGATGATATGGCTGGAAAGGGAGTGACTACCGAGATGATGACTAATAGAGAAGTATGGAAGAAAAAGACATGTAGCACCGACCCCAAATAAATTGGGATAAGGATAGGAGAATGATGATGATTCGTACACGAAAACAATATTAGTTTTTGTTTAACCTAACCCGGAAAAGATGTCATTGTACTCATCATTATAAGCAACTTTGACTATTTTCCAAACCCCGAATCGCGAAAAAATACAACCGCTCCATACGTTTTGTCGATTTATGTGCATATAATCCTACAGGCCTAATTTCCCCATGGCAGCCAATTTCAATGGAGACTAGCCTTCGGCGCGGTAGATATTATAGTGCACAAGTGCGTGCGCAGACACTGGTGCACTCTCTCTTCCCACACTCTCATAGTTTGATGGATCAGAACGGAATCCGAAACGACCGGAGAGAGATCAAGCGCAGGACGAACGGCTGATTTACATACATATGGATGTAACAGGTTTTTTTTTTCATTTAGTTATTTGATTTTAAAGTCTAGTAAATTCCTTTCTGTACTAAATAATAATTAGATTTTACTGAGCATGCCATTTTTTGTTCATAAAAAAACACCATGTTTTTTTTTATGAACAAAAAATGGGCTTTTGCTCTCCAATGGTATAATCAAAGTCAAGATTCTTATCTTGTCTTGCTTGTTATTTAAATCGTTAGATTGGCCAAACCGTCAAAAGACGGTCAGCACCGTAATTGTGTAACACTCTTTCAAAATCAGAAGGTTTGTGAAAAAATAGTATCTCCAAATGAGCGATATACATAATTACCAAAACAAAAAACATAGCAGTTGTTAGTGTGTTACGCAATTACTTAACAGATTTCTGTTTAGTTGACAATGACATTTTAATAGTATTGTCTCGCTTATCACTCATACTGGAAATGGTATCTGTCTTTATATGCGGGAAGTATGAGCTATCATCTCCGTACTGTCAACTTTACGCGCGACTAACGATTTAAGGACCGATACTAGTTCAGATTGCGAAAATTGCCTTAGCATTAACGGCTGTAGTTCCAACAGTTCTGCAGTTTTCACTTTGAAATTAATATACGATAAAGATGAGGACTACTGCGAGGTGTCATCGGTTGCGAAAACACGATTGCATACAATTTTCTCGATACAAAGAAGTCTCAAAGTTACCTCTAAACCGCAAAATAAAAGGAGAATATTCAATGAAAATTTTCAAATTAGGCCATGAAAATTTGCAAGCTAATCAAACTATGCATAAAGCAGGTGTCATAGGTTCGTTTTTATTTTTATAATCGTTAAATTTAACGTAAAAAGATGAGATCCGAAATATCCAGCTTTATAACCACTCATACCTTGAACCGCTCTGCCGCCCGGCCCCCGACAGGACCCCGATTCAGTACTTGTCAGTACCGCTTCGGCTATCAGACGGGGAACCCGTGTCACTTTGCTTGCGCTCAAAAGACCCGATTGACAACGTTTTATGTTCTGAAGAAATTATGTAATAAAGTAAAATGAAATATAGATGTAAAATATAAGGCCTCGTATTTTTATTTTTTCCAAATTTTGTAGTTTTCATTCATAAAATAATTTTTGAAATGGTTTAAAATCGTAATCTCATGTCAATGTCAAAACATTGTCAAAAATTTAGGGAGGTAAACGTACCTATTTTAGACAGTTCCCAATGTTTAATGGTGTTTTCAATATATTCAGTAAAACTATTTTTATAAATAATTTTATCTATTTATTGATACAGGGTGTAAAAAGACTTTAGCCGTCGTACATCAAACTAAGTAACATTGCACAAAAGATCTGTGACAAAAGTAATTGCTGGAAATCGACTTTAATTTTTGGTGTAAACATTTGCTGTATGCGCACTACCACAAACAGTAAATTTTGCACCGGCATGTAACTATACAGGGGTCCTGGAGGTATTTAAAGTTGTGTTATAATATCAAAACTTGTTTTCGTAAAAAATATCAGTGAAAGTTGTAATTTTGACCTTAATAATAATATCTCCGTAACCAGAAAGTTTCTAGTACAAAGAAATGATTACAATAATGGGGAGTACAAGTGACTCTCGGCTCGTTGTGTCTTTTTAAACCCGTTATGTTGTAATAGGAGACCAGAAACTATGATCTGCAATAACTAATTTAAAAAAAAAATACAGTCGGCATAAAATTAGCCAATTTACACAAAACCTTTATATTCTCTACGGTTTTCATTCATCGCAAGTAATCACAAATTACCACTGACAGATTTTGAGAATTAATTATGTACAGACGCCAGCACATCAAGCTACTACAACCTGTCATATTTCTTTAATAGATTTTCAGCTTTATCGCTAAAACATATTGTTCAAAATTGATTGGGAAAATTTAAAAGTTTCGGCTAGCTTGATGTGTTGGCTGTGCTTGATACATGTAATTTTTTTTGGTTTAAGTTAATACATTTTTGATCAATATTCAGCCCGGAGGCTGAGTTGTGCCTCTTTTCGTCTTCAGCCTCCGAGTTGACGCAGATGCTAAACGATCTTGGCACGGCAAGCCTAGAGGTTGGACTTCAGATGAATATGTCAAAGACCAAGTTGATGACGAACAGTGCGCATCGCAGGATCACTGTGACGGGTGTGGAGGTCGAATACGTTGATGAGTATCTCTATCTCGGGCAGATAGTCTCTTTCCAGGCAAGACAAAACAAAGAATTTGCAAGACGCACCGAAAATGCCTGGATGAGCTAATGGGCCATGAAAGATATAATGAAGGGTGATCTTCCTTTGTCCCTTAAGAGAAGACTCATTGACGTGTGCATACTTCCCATCCGCACATACGGTGGTCAAACGTGGTCTTTGACAAATCAGCAGAGGTCCACGCTCGACGTTTGCCAGAGGGCTATGGAACGGAGTATTCTGGGTATCAAACTAACGGATCGGATAAGGAATACGACCATCCGTTCCATCATAAAGATAACTAATGTCACTTGCAACTCCAAAACAGACCAGGTCTCGATAAAGTCAGAAGCTTGCTCATAGACCACAAACGTAAAACAAAGGGGCCGGTTATACTCTTCGGATTTCTGTATAATTTTTGGCACTGTATGGATGTGGTCTATTGTGCTGTGTCTTCCTCGAAAGCCGTCTGATCCGGTGGCTAAAACTCGGTAGAGTACAGTTCTTCGCGCTAGAAGATTCGTGACGATGCTTGAAAACAATTTATAGACACGTTACTAAAAAGTTTTTTGCCACCGCCTTCCGAAATTAAAGTTATTTTACACTGTGGATTTTTTGGAAGTCGTTTTTTTTTTTTGTTAAAACGTTTTTATTTCTCGCTTTTTAGTGGGTCTGCTTATAACTTATCTAAGCATAAATTGCTTCGCAACCAAAATTCCAAAATTCCTATGGGATTTTTCGCTTACAAACTGTTTTGAATTTAGCGACCGCATAAATAATAATAAACCTACTCAGGCTACAAAAATAAAGTAAGTACGGTATTTTTGCTGTCAATTTTTGTCATATTGACACAGTGATTAGAAATAGAGTGAGCGTAAATACGAAAACTTTTTAAAAAATTTACAAAGCTCAGAAGAAGACAGAAGAAACGTTGAAATATCAACGATTCCTCAAAGAGATTCCAGTGAGTGGTTAGAACTTAGAAGGAAACATCTTACAGCCTCTAATTTCTCCAAAGTGGTCAATAGACGTCAAAATTCTAGTGTTAAAAATTTAGTTAAAAATCTTATATATCCAAAAAATTTATGTAATGTGCCGTCCATAAAACATGGAATAGAAAACGAAACAACCGCAATGGAACAACTAGCATCACAACTTAATATTAAAATAGAGCCTTGTGGTCTTTTTATTGATAAAGAGTTACCTTTTCTAGGTGCAACTCCGGACGGAGTTGTGCAGGGAGAAGACACAATAGTAGAAATAAAGTGTCCAATTTCTGCATTCAGGACTTCGTTGGACGATGCAATAGATAAAAAAAAAATAAGGTTTTGGAGGAAAACGAAAGATGGACTTTCCATAAATTTGAAACATCCTTGGTACATTCAGGTGCAGGGACAACTACACATAACTGGGAGAAATACATGTATTTTTGGCGTATAGTCGGGATGCAAAAATCATATCAAAACTGAAATTATACAGAAAGACGATCATTATTGGGCACAATTCATGGAACCTAAATTAACAAATTTTTACTTATCATACATGTTACCAGAGTTATGTGATCCCAGACATACACGGAATATGGAAATTAGGGATTTAAGGGAATTCACATAAATGTTCTTGCTTTCGTCATTCTCCTCCTCTTGATTCCTTTTTTTTTAATTTAAATGTTTTCATTAATAACAACTTATTTTAAAATTCGTTCTATTCTCCTCCTCCTCAAGTCGTACTCCTCATTACTGAGGGTCGTGATCCTCCCTTGAAAACAACTTTTCCCTGACGATGTTTCGCCATCTCTGTCTATCCTTGGCCAAGTGAAGCGCATCATGAAATTTCGTGTCAAGAGAAGAGCTTATCTGGTCAGACCATCGCAATGGGCTGCGACCTCTTGGTCGTTTACCATCCACCTTGCCGGTAACCATCAGTTGTTCGAGGTTATTGTGTTCTATTCTAAACCATCGTTAAAGCCAAAATGTATGAAACTTTCTAATCTTAATAAGCCGACTTATATGTACCAGCCGTTTGGGGCTGAAACAGTACGGCCACAGGGTCCGAGTGCCCACTTAATTATTAGAGAAATCGCCAAGCGATTGGTCGACTCTTCACGTGACCAGAGGACTAGCCTATTTTTTGGCCAAAGAATCAGCAAAAAGAAAGTAATTTTAAGGCCGGCGCTCACTGACGGCATGGCACGGCGTGTCATGGCAGAGGATTTTATTACTAATCAAGTTATTTTAAATCTTATTTCAATGAGTTTAAAATTCATGTTACTTTATTTCGATACCACGATGCCGGGAAATGACGCTACGTGCCGCGGGACGCTGCGGCATGACGCGACGCGCCGAGGGATGCTGCGGCATGACGTGTTATGCCGTTTCATTCCACGTAATGCCGCGGCGCGCCATTGCATCCCGCGGGACGTGTGGGTCACTTTGTGTCGAGGAATTATGATTGCTAAGCTGGTTGAAATAAGGTTGAAACTTGTGCAGCGGTCATTTCGGTTAATGGGGCGCAGTCCAGTTAGGGCGGGCTTTCAGCAGGATTCCACGGAACGCCGCGGGATGCCGCAGCACAACCTGCCGTGCCACGCCGTCAGTGAGTGAGCAATGGTCTTTGGTCGGTCATAGAACACTAATGCAGTAGGTATATTGCGGATTTCGCGGTAAACTTTGCTTGCGTGATGTAGGTTGTGATGTCAAACAAAAGATTGGTGTAGTTCGTTTGTAGACGTCGCTACTCAAATATTATGTATAAATAACTTTGTCTTTGCTTTGTATTTGCTATGCGAATGATGAGCGTCCCATGTTTTTTTTGTTATTATATTATTATTTACCTGTCCATTTAAAAGAATTTTATATATACTGCACATACAATGTGAAAGCTAATTTTTATGTGAATGTAATAAATGAATGTTAAGTTTAATCATTTTATTTCTTGACATCCTTCCAACAATAGTACAGTTCACCCTAACTGAATCAGTATGTCAGTGCGAGTGGGATAGAATGATACATAGCGCGGGGAAGTGGGGGCAAAATCTGAATTTGAGCTGAACTATTACAAGCCCTTAAATATTTGTTGTCTTGTCAATTACCTGAGTAGTTACTTTCTTAGTGCTTTTTGTGGTGCCTTTTGTAGTGTGTTTTGTATTTCGTTTCTTAGTGCTTGTAGTTGCCCACGGAAAGAACATTCCCGTTGGAGGTTCTAAGGGAGGCCAGTACTGAGAGAGTGACTGGCGTTTATTGAAAGCCGTCGGAGCTTTTCTCAAACACGGAGCACATGGAGGATCAGTCCAGGGCAAGTACCTCCCCGTCTTCTCGGGTGTGTACCTCCTCCTGTCATTATATTTTGTGGAAGGAGTACTATCAAATGTTGCAGGTATTTTCATCGGGAACATGTGCTTTGTTTGGGATCTTCCCGAGGGTGGATGGTACAGCATCCTTCTTCCGTCCGTTCCGTAGTAGATATAAAAGCCTTGCACTCTTGTCAATAGATTTGGAACGCTTGGACAGGTCGCGGGTCCGAAGCATTGCGAATAGTTCGTGACAAGATATACTGGAATCATAAGCTGATGTTAGTATTTTTAGTTGGTGAGTGAGATATATTGTAAAACTTAACCTTTTGAACGCCATTGTCACATATATGTGACAAACGAAATCTTACCCTGAACGCCAACGTCACAAATATATGACAAAATACACGTCGCACGAGTCGCACCATATTATGAAATAAACAATTTAATCATTACTTTTGTGTGTTTTTATTTATATAACTAGCTTCTGCCCGCGACTTCGTCCGCGTGAAATTCGTACTTTCCTCTAAAAATTTCGAAAATGTATGTAGGTATGGTCTTTATCATTTATTTAGATAAATAGGTATTCGGGCTAATTTTTAAGTTTATAGATCAAAGGAATCAGATTTTTCAAATAAACTGTATCCCGCGTTTGGGGCGCTGTGGGGGTGCCACAGGGGTGAAATTTTGAAAAATCGTTCGTGATGTGGTTATAACTTGACTCAAAGACCCATACTCAGTTTCGAGTTAATGGAAGCAAGCAGTAATATATCCACCCCTTAAACTTTATTACTTACCCTTTTCCACCTTGGTAGGAGTCGATTTTTGAAAAACCCTAAAACACATACTTGTTTTACTTTTTGTTTTAGTGGTATCGGGTTTCGTGTTAATCCGACAGCAGGTTACATTATATTTTTCTAACCTATCAACTTTGTCACCCCCTAAATCCTCTGTAAGGGGTTTTTTTTAACTAATACTGACATTCTTTATTATGTACTGACCCAAATATTGCCAAGTTTCATGTTTATTAACCAAATAAATAAGATTTTTCATATAAACTGTATCCCCGCTTTTCAACCCCACAGGGGTGGAATTCCGCAAAATCGTTTGGGATATGTCCATTACTTGACTCAAAGATTATTTATACCAATTTTCGAGTTAATCAAACCACGCAGTAAAATCCTCCCCTGTAAAATTAACTACTCCTTTTCACCCCGTGAAGGGTAGATTTTCGAAAAGCCTGATACACGTTATTCTTTATTTATGGTCTTAAGTATAAATACCGAGTTTCGAGATAATCGGACCACGCGTTAAAATTCTTCCATACAAATTTTGACACCCCCACCCTAATCCTCCTTTAGGGGGTAGTTTATGAAAACAAAAAATGCCAAACTTCATAATTTACTTACATACATATTCGTGCCAAGTTTCAAGTTTATTAACCAAATGAATAAGATTTTTCATATAAACTGTATTCCCGCTTTTCACCCCTACGTGGGTGGAATTATGAAAAATTGTTTAAGGTGTGTTCATAACTTGACTCAAAGATTATTTATGCCAATTTTCGAGCTAATCAAGCACCGCATTAAAATTCTCCCCTGTATAATTAACTACCCCTTTTCACCCCGTTAGGGGTTGATTTTCGGAAAATTCTGATACACGTTATTCTTTATTTTTGGTCTTAAGTATAAATACCGAGTTTCGAGGTAATCGGACAGCGCGTTAAAATTCTTTCATTCAAATTTTGACACCCCCCAATACCTTTTTAGAGGGTAGTTTAGAAAAACAAAAAATGCCAAACTTTATAGTTTACTTAGATAAGTGTTCGTGTCAAGTTTCAAGGTTATTGACTCAAGGAATAATATTTTTCATGCAAACAAAATCCCCCCTTTCCACCCCCTTTAAGGTTGAATTTACATAACGACGCCTTAGAGTGAAAACCTCTTAAGTGTAAAAGAAGTAATTTTTCAGGAGGAAGATACAACTGCGTGCTGTACAATTTTTGTACGGCTTCTTTTATGTTTTTTTTTTGTTAATTTATAGGTAAATTTAACCCGCTTTCATATCCAGAACAGTCATATTCTCGAAGATTGACCGAAATGCATAAAATGCTACTTACAAGGTATTCATACAAAAAACTATGCAAATGCATTCCCGAGGTTTTCACTCTAAGGCGACGATAAACCCCTTCTTACTGGATACCTAGTCTTCACAAAGAACACACCCTCCAAAATTCATGTCCCTAGGACCAGCGGTTTAGGCTGTGCGTTAATATCTCAGTCAGGTCGTTCATCCCCCTTTGGGGGTGAAATTATCAAAAACGCTGAGATACGTATAAATTAATTTTCAATCGTCAGCCTAAACACGAAATTTGAAGATCCTAACTTTTAAACTGAGGGACTTTCATACACAACTTCATCCCCCTTTTTAACCCTTTGGGGGTGGAATTATCAAAAACGCTGAGACACGTAAAAATTAATTTTTAATCGTCAGCCTAAATACAAAATTTGAAGATCCTAACTTTAAAACTGACGGACTTTCATACAAACTTTCATCCCCTATTTAACTCCCTTAGGGGTTGAATTTCGAAAAATCCTTTCTTATTCCTTGTCTACAATATAACGGAAACCATTGTGTAAAATTTCAGCTTTCTAGGTCCAAGGGTTTGGGCTGGGCGTTGATGAGTCAGTCAGTCAGTCAGGCCTTTTGTTTTTATTTATATAATAATATGTATAGATTTAAAAGTTTAAGCTTCCGTCTATATTGTACTGCATGAAACTAATATAAATAAACCACCAATATCTTGAAATTTGTTGTTGTAAGTATGTGTGTGTGTTGTTTTGTTAAAGTGGCCTGGCGTCAGGGGTACGGCGATACGTTTATACTCTGGCGTTCAAAAGGTTAAAAGAGTAACGGTAGAGTTTATTGCTTATTCTTCTCCATACGAAAACTAACTTTTGGAAGGGGCGACTAGAATCAATTCTATTTTGAGGTAATTTTTGACGTTCAAAAGTGTCTTTTATGTGCCTATTTGAAATATGCTTTGACTTTGAGAGTAAATCCTGTAAGGCCAAGGTGGGACTCTTTGGCCTTCCTCTTCAGAGAAGACATGCAAGATGACATAATGTATGTAATTGCAGGCAACCGCGGTACTACTTACATATTGTAATGAAGCGAGCCTAAGTGCTCATACACATGAACGACACGTGTCGACGACAGAGGCAACTGCATCTGTCGACACCCGTCGACGCCCGCTTTCGACGCGTCGGCGGCTGCCGTGGACAACGTATCGCTCGTGTATTTGATTACAATGCTCTAATACACGAGCGGCCTGTTGTCGCCGGCTGCAGGTGTCCGTGTCGTCGACGCGGACCGCACGTGTGTATGCACACTAGCTGGCTCAGTGACGACAGCGCTGTCGGTAAACAAAAATTACTCCTTTCATTTTTATAGTGATTTCGTGAGTTCCAATTAAACCTTTAGGCGCGATTGGTCCAATTCGCGATTGGTCCAATGTTCAAAAATATGTCCAATTCGCAGTTGGTCCAATTCGCGATTGGTCCAATTAGCGATTGGTCCAATTCGCGATTGGTCCAATTCGCGATTGGTCCAATCTAGTCTTAAATAAAAATAAATTGTTTTTTTTATAAATCCAACGCAGTGAAGCATCGATTTACACTGAAAATACGCATTTTGAACAATCTCGCGAGAGATTAGAGAGGGAGGGGGGAGGGTGTCGAGCCAAAACTCACGATATCTCACTAAGAGGGAGGGGGTCCAAAAATCGCCAAAATCACCTCACGTAATTAATGGACGCCCCCTAAGCTTGCTCGTCTCTGCACTATAGGTACTTACACATATTGTAATCACAGTTAAACTCGAACATGTCGCACTCATCTAAGAACATTCTGGTATGTATCCTCTTTGCATAAAAACCACACTCGGGAATCCATGTGTGGTTGCATATGTCAGCTAGAAGACACTGGCTTATTACGTGCGACTGTTAAAGAGCACAGTCGTTAGTCAGAAGCCTGGAACCAACTGGTCTGAGGTATTGTGTTACCTAATAATAATAGTCCAATCTCAACGGAGACCAGCCTTCGGCGCGGGAGATATTATTATAGTGCAACTGTGTCTGCACCAGTGGCGTGCATTGCATATAGGCATATAAGCAGCGCCTATCTCGATATATCAACATAAGCCTGTCAATTACATTTTAGTGTGTGTGCGCCACAATTGACAACATTTCAAACCTGACACGACCTTAAAACAAAAATACTATTTCTTTATTTTCGTATCCTGGGTTCAAATATATTTTTATTTTATTTTTTTATTTAAAAATTTCTGAGAAAAATATAAAAATCAAAAAACATGTGATTACGTCACATAAACGGCGGAATGAGGTAGTTACCTTTGCGCATTCCAATTTCTTTGATTGAAAACATTATATCAAACAAGACATGTCAATGTCACCTAAGAAGTGTAACTAGAAAACAACTAAAAAACTGAATTGAATTCAACAATATTTTTTCCTTTCAACTCGACACGCTGCTTACTGTTAATATTATCAATTTTTGATTGATATTTCGCCAATAAAATGGATCCCAATGAAAAATATACGCCAATGACGGAGCCAAAACAACGACTGAGACAAGTGACATCTAACAGTTTTTTTGACGGGTCACAATAAAGCAAAGGTAATATCGCCATTCTACCGTCATCTGGCACTTACGTCTTTTTAGAATACACCGAATTTCAAAGTTAAAATTATGAATGAAAAGTACATAATTTCGAAAAACGAAAAAATATGGGTGCCCTAGATTTGAATTTACTTTTATATAACGTAATAATACATGCAGGTTAAAAATATGAAATGTTGTCAATTAAGAAACTCACAAAATTATCATACCTAACAAAAAACAAAATCTTCATACAAACTCGCGCGGCAGTAGGCAGTCGCCGGACGGCCTACTCGGCTCCCGTAATATTCGCACATGGTCACTGGTCTTTACTCGTTCAAGTTAATACGACAAAATTAAAAAGACGTACGTCTCACGCGTAATACCATGACGTTCGACCTTCGCAATTTATCTATCACCCTTAAGTAGGCATGCCTACTCAAATAACCACACTTTTGACCTCATTTTTTTTTTCTTAATAAGTTACCGCGTTTGCCTAGACTAGACCCGGCCTAGTGCCTACCTATTCTGAAAACCAATGCACGTCACTGATCTGCGCACACATTTGTGCACTCTGTCTTCCCTCACTCTCATAGTCCGATGAGACGGCAATCCGACACGACCGGAGAGAGATTAGGCGCAGGACCAACGGCTTAACGTGCCTTCCGAAAACGAGGGTATCACACCACCAACTTCCGAACTCCGGGTAGCTACTAGGAAATTCCAAATGGAAAAAACCCAATAACTGGGTTGTGGAGGTCAGATAGGCAGTCGCTTCATGTAAAATACTAGTGTTCACCTGCATCCGAAAAGACTGGAAGCCGACCCCAACATATTTAGGAAAACTCTAGGCAGATGATGGATTATTAAAGAGTATTAAGATTCTAGTAAACGATTATGTTATGTATTTTATTTTTGTTTATTCTCTTCAGTTGTCTTTATGTTTAACTCTCACGCAAGTTTATATAAGTGGAAACTTGTAATTGGCTTTCTTCTACATATTACCTCTGATCACTCGAATGTATTACTCGTAGCTGTAAGTTTTCTTAAAAGTAATAAAATAAAATTAGTTATAGATCTACTAATAATATTACCTAGGTATATATTTTACTTCAATCGAGGGGCTTGTGGCTATGTTATAACAGCCGCACGGGTCGATAGATCAGGATAAGCTACGCTTGCCGCGGTTGGTCCGTGGATGGGTGACCATTTATACCTACATACCAAGGCCTCTCCGTGCCTCGGAAAGCACGTTAAAGCCGTTGGTCCCGACTGTTATTCGTGGATCTTTGACAGTCGTTACGAGTTGTCAGAAGCCCGAAAGTCTGACAACCAGTCTCACCAAGGGGTATTACCCAGTAAGTGGGTCGTGGGGGTCAGATAGGCAGTCGCTCCATGTAAAATACCGGTATTCGGCCGCATTCGGTTAGACTGGAAGTCGACCCCAACACAGTTGGAAAAAGGTTCCTAGCTAGTTATCCTGTATGTTGCACCTGTCATGTTTTGTCTCTACATCACCCTAAGGTTGACTGGTAGAAAATACCTCAGGCATTAAGTCCGCCTTTGTACAGTATTTTTTTTTACTTGTGCATAAAGTTTTAATAAAATATTAAAAAATAAAAGGCTAAGCAGATGATGACATATTTTACTTCAATTTCATAAGCAACTCGAATATCTCTCAATTTCAGCAAATGCCCACTTGTCTTGATAAATAAATAGCGATCTTACCGGAATAAAATGTTGTCTCGATCTCAGAGGAATAAATATGGTCACTGAAAACATATCAAATACATTTAGGTACACAGACACTTGTAGATATATTTTTTATCCTATCTCGCCTCTGTAGGTATTCTGAAGTTCACCTTGCTTGGAGGCAAAAGCGTTGTCATTCCAATATCATAATCGCGAAAAATTTATCAACTGTCCTATAGAAAACTTCAATACCTACTTGACCTAAACGTATGGGACGGCTGAATTTTTGGTTTGGTCCCATTGACAAAATTTTTCAGTTTGATGGTCTGTACCACACCCTTAAATTTGGCTGGTCTTTCAAAACTAACCCTGCATAGTGTCCAAGAATAAATGTAAATCAATAATTTAAAACAATATTAAATCTCTTCTTACTTGCAAGAAGGCTCAGTGACAAATTCATTTTTTACAAACTTCAAGTATTTGCAAACACCATTATTTCATAATAACATAAACCACTTTATATTGTTTAAAACAACTTTCATAAAAATATGCTGCACACTACTTTGCAATAAACTTAATACGGCATGTATTAAGTTTAATCGATTTCCCAGGAGGTAAAATAAAAAAAAACCGTTTACGAACGCTTAAAAAATATACCAGGCCACTCAGAAAGTATTGCGCAAAAAGTTTTTATGTATGAGAGACTGGGCAGTTTTATTCCATTTTGAAAATATGATTATTTGTAAGTAAAAAAATAAGTACGTTCCAATTCCAAAATTTCCTTCCACGTTGTTTGCGAGCTAATTTAAATTATTGTGTCCCATTAGAAAATGGATCTGCGCCGGGAACATATTCGCACTATGATTTTTTACGATTTCATGTGTCCCGATTCCGAATCTGATGGGATTACGTCAACGGCCGATATTAAATGTACCTTTTGCAATGACTAATTATAGGCGGAAAGTTTTCTTAATAAGAAGAGCACTTAGTTTCAATAGGCTTCCTAGGGACCTTAATGTCGATTTGTTCTGCACCAATGTGGCGACCTTAAGACGGCTTTTGGCACAGTCATTTTTCAAGGATAGTTCATTTATCTACTATTCTCTTACTAATTATATTAACGTGTATGTACTTTCTTTTTATCGACTATTTCCTTAACTATACGTGGAGGCTTGTTATTAGCAATTTTTTAATATTACATTCTTTGTGTCGTTGTTTTTTTAGTCTGTAAGCCTTCTTTAAAATAAAATAAATAATGAAGACCCTGTTGCTGTTCGTAACTCAACTACTTTCTAACCTACATACATTCAAAGAAAATTATAACCCTAGCTAAAATATAATATGATTCTCACAGAAATTCTAGTGCCCTAGAGAGCTACCCACTTCACAGTGATGAGAATAATTTTACGCGCAGTTGAACTTTACCACTTAGCACTTCAGATATATCTTGAGCGCAATTTTCTGCTGATATCTAAGTTTGGTGGCCCAGTGTTATCGCCCCCGACATACAAGTTGTAGGTCGTGAGTTCCAAGCCAGGCAGGCACTTTACTTTGTGTATTGTGTATTTAATTTCATCATCACCGTTTTCATAGCAGTGATGATGAAATGCTGGAGCGGTTGGTGAGGACGTTATTAAAAGCATCACATGTTGAACGAGTTGATATGCATATTGAAATATGCATATCAATCTCGAATATCACGAAAATGTTTTCTTTTGTTTTTCGTGTTGAAACACGATAAACAAAAGAACACATTTTCTCAACTCGTACTTCAAGTAGCAAAACTACCAGCTAAATCGTGTTTGACCAAAAAAAAAAAAACGCCGAATCATTTTTATTTTAACGTGTCTAAATATCGATGCCCATAACGTCTGCAGAGTTTTGCTAGCTAATTTAATTTGACCCTGTATAACATCGTCTATCAAGCTGCCGGGTACGAAACAAATTCACCAAAAACTATGATTATCGTTCCATGTACAGACAGCGTCAGAGAAAAGGAGCCCCCTTTGGTAACGACTCATTACCAAAGGGGGTTCCTTTTCTCTGACGCTGTCCGTACCTACAAGAATAATGCATACGAGTACACCTGCCAAAGCCAGTTTCTTATAAACACAACAAACCAGTAAATCGATACACCTCCATCTTGTCAAGGTCATAGTCTGGCCTCAACAACGTTCATACTCGTTACAACACTGCGTTCATTCACTGACAACACCGAGGAATGTTCTAGAGACATTAGAAAAGGTCAAGATGTCGTCGTAAACATTACTCGATTGTAATGGATGGTAATGTTTACGACAGAGAGGGTTTGGTTTGGCTTTACTTAGTGATATTGCTGGTAATGAGAATTTATCACTGAGCTCTTCATTGTTTGTTGCACCAGAAGTGTTCCAGGTAAGACATCCTTCAGTCGGGGGCGCGGTGAATGTAAAACTATCTCTCGGGCCCCCAACTCATGGTAGTTGAAGCAATAATGGGATTGGTGTTGGTAGAAGTCCGAGATAATCCTTCCGTTTGCCCTAGATGGAAAGAATTCATGAACGTTCCCACAAAAAAACGTTTTTACAAAAAAAAAAACAACCGACTAAAAAAAAAAACTACAAAGTGATAAATAACTTTAACTTCGGAAGGGTTCGCATTTTCGTTTTTTGACACCGACTTCATTAACACTAGAGCATGGAAGAATTGAAGACACTGACTAGAAGAATCATCAAAATTCGCATAGAAATGCCGGAGATGCTGTGCATTTATGCATATAACTTCGTACATAAGAAAAATTACCTAATGTATTATATACTAAAACCTTGAATTACTTATCAAAATTGATTCAATAGTTTTTGAGAAAATCGTGGATATACAAATATACATACATACGGGTCGAATACAGAACCTCCTTTTATGAAGTCGTTAAAAAAAAGTAAGACATTCTAAGGAAAACCTGAGCGTAACGCTGTGTAAATGGTGGTAAATATTATTGTGTTCTCCACTATCTTAACCTTCTCTATCAATTACCTACATGTGTCGAGGGGAATCTCCGCCAAAAGACATCGGAAACAGGATATTAAACCGGTAATTAGAAAACTGAGCTTTTGACAATCGCAGAGACTGACATACCGATTATAAGACAATCTTATGACTAGGCAGGTGACAAGGAGTAAACCACCATGAAAGGTTCCCAAAGACAGGCGCGAAGCGACAGTGCGACGCGATCCTGGTAGAAGATGAAAACGTTCTACTAGTCGCGTCGCGCATGTGTACGGAAGCATGCAAACGCTTCTTTGCAGATCGATCCATCTGCTTAATAGTCATATCAAAATTAAAAGTAGTTTATTCTGGCTGAAAATTAGCACTTTTCGAATGTTTTCGAACGTCAAAACAAAAGACAGTCCCCCAAAACGCCCAACGTTTACTACTATGCATTTCTGTGGTCTAGCCTTAGAAAACCCTGTGAATATTAACGTAATATTTTTTACCCGCTTACGAATAAACGTATTATATCAGATGAATAGTTACACACCGATTTCTCTCTTTCAGTCTTCAGTAATTTGACTTTCGAAAGAAGAAGACAAAATGTTGTATAACTATACTGACGCAATACAACGTTTATTAGTAAGGGGGTAAATCTATTAATACCCGTTTTCATTTTCAGCTTTTCAACGCTAAGCTCAACGAGAAAACTAAAAAATTCAACAGCGCGCTTTTATTTAGACATTAATTTAGGTGTCACCTCGTGCTAGAGAAAACAAACATAACATTCACATAATACTAGATATTGCGCACACGCATCATTGATCGTGACGCATTAAATTACCATATTATTAGTTGCATCACAGCCACAGCCTAAAAGCACGTTGACACCAGTAACACACCCCGGTTCACCTCGAAATTGACATTGACGCACCGCATGACCGACGCACTTGAATAAATGTATCGTATATTATACTTCCGCTCACTAATAGCTTCCGGATTTAGATTAATATGACTATTAGCAATTTTATACTTGATATAGTGCATATAGAGTAACTAGCTGCTGCCCGTGACTTCGTCCGCGTTAATTTTTTTTTTTCCCCCGTCGCATCGCATCGCCCGTTCGCGCTATTACTTCGTTTTCGCTTAGCGTTCTTTCTGACTTTTTATTATCTATTTAATCGACTCCTCAGGGTCTTACCGTGATATTAACCGGTCAAGCGGCGCGGTTCGCCGGTCAGCGACGAAACAATAGAAAATCAATTGTGTCTCATTAGCGGAGCTTGACAGATTAAATAGCCTTTCTCAAAATATGGGCTATCAAACACAATTTTTTTTTTCAAATTCGTCTGGCAGTTCCAGAGATTAGCACGTTCAAACAAACATACAAACTCTCCAGTTTTATTATTATTAGTATAAATTATTATTTGTATTGATTAGGTATTGAAGTTTAAGGTTGTTATGAACTAATGGTTTTATTACGACGCAAATTATAACGTGGGCTTTGTCACGTAGTAAATTCTGCGAGGTAACTGTAAAAATTAACATTACAGAAAAAAATGTATCGTTCATTCTGAAGATAAGATAATTTACTTCACCACAGAAAGGTATACCTACCGTAAGATAGCAATGCTTTCTATCATCATCATCTGCCTAGCCTTTTCCCAACTATGTTGGGGTCGGCTTCCAGCCTAAACAGATGCAGCTGAATACCAGTATTTTACAAGGAGCGACTGCCTATCAGACCTCCACAACCCAGTTACTGGGTAATACGATACCCCTTGGTAAGACTGGTTGTCAGATTTTCGGGCTTCTGACGACCCGTAACGACAAAAGATCCACGAATGACAGCCGGGACCAACGCTTAACGTGCTTTCCGAGGCACGGAGGGGTCTCGGTATGTAAAGATGGTCACCCATCCACGGACCAACCACGGCAAGCGTAGCTTAACCTGATCGATCGACCCGTGCGGCTGATATTACTTAGCCACAGTGCTTTCTATTTAGGGCCCTATATAACTGATAATGCACATATTTGACAAAAAATACTACATAAGTAATTGTGAAATTATTACCAAAGATGCTGTTTAATTAAATGAAAATGCAGTGGTGGCCAAGTGGCAACGGCCGCGACTTACGAGGTGTAGGTCGTAGGTTCGAACCCAGACAGGCGCTTTACTTTGTGTAAATAAATTAATCACCACTGCTCTCAAAACGGTGAAGGAAAACATCGTGAGGAAACCGGCATATCCTAGAACCAAAAATTCAAAGACATATGACATCTGCCAACCCGCACTGGGCCCGCGTGGTGGATTACGGCCCATTCCCTCTCACCGAGAGGAGGCCTGTGTCCCAGCAGTGGGAACATTATAGGCTGATTATGTTATGTTATTTATTTAAGTAGATATTTTAAGACACACCCATATCTTTTACACGTCTATATTTTGTTGGTCAATATTTTAAAAGCTAAATGGCGCCGGCATTTCCTAGTTGTGACTGACCCCTGAGAAGAAATGCCGAAACAAACTCAAAGGTCGTGGTCTCTTTTAAAGTGCAAACATTCATTTTATTATGATTTCATGTGAGTCTAATAATGCAGGGCCATGTCTGGACCCTGGACTATCTGGGCCTTTTGAAGAAAGAGCCATTGCAGCTTTGAGTTGACCTATCCCAACAAACGGCATGCATTCATCAGTCATCGTGTAGCGCAATCCTATTTTAGGGATGCTCAACGACCTGTCACACGACGCTATTACCAGAGGGGAAATTTTCTTGTAATTTTAAGGACGTTCACAGACTGATCTCAGTCTCAATCTGTCAAAAATACCTCTCATTTCCCTACATTTTTGACACTGATTGTGGCTGAGATGAGATTGCGACTAGATTTTGAACGTTTTTAATTACGGGAATTGGCCTTCACATCTGCAGGACATTTGCCTAGGCATTTGCATATACAAAATACTCAAAAACCGCCAGACAGTTATAGTCATATATTTCAATCTAGCCTACATGGTACTCACATTCACAGTCAGTTAATAAAGCAGAAAACTATTAAAAAAAAACTTACTATATTGTCAGTTTTTCGGATTGTCACCTGTCGCCCGTTGGTATTATTAAACAGGCCCCTGATGTCACCATCAAACTAGACCGTAGGTATAATCTTTCAGGCACCTAGCTATTATATGTTTATAGCATCATTTAGCGACAGTGCCGTGTCACCTTACTGATATGACCACTCCCTGTGTTGTCTTTAAGGAAAGCTATTTCTGGGCATTTCTTTGCGTGGGAGTTTGTTTGTCTGCGTAAGGGTGTGAAACAGGCAGAATATTAAGCAACTTCAGTCTGAATCCTCTTAATAATAGCAACTGGCATATAGGTACGGCTAGTACAAAAACATTTAAGATATTTTTACTATATCTGCGGTTAGTATGGTACACACGCTAGCACATCAAGCTACTACAATCTGTAAAATTTCTGTAATAGATTTTCACCGTTATCGCTAAAGCATAAGGTTCAAAGTTGATTGGGAAAATTTGACAGTTTCGGGTAGCTTTTTGCGCTGGCGTCGTACAAAAGGAAACATTTAATTTGATTATCTAAAAACTTATTGAATGTTTAATGATGATCGCCTTTTTGTGATCCTCTTAAACTTTTTTCCTTTCTCATGATGATAGCTTTTTTAATAAATGAGCCTTTTTTGAACTTCTGACCTTTTTTAAAATTAGCCTCAGTAGCTAAAGCCGAACAAATGGGTTAGGTAAGTCACTGGGCTGGAGCACATCGTAAAAAGATGATATATTATTTTAGCGCATCGATTAAAAACATTAATAATAGTTCATGAAATAAATAAAAAAATAAATAAATTGAAAACCAAAATGATCATTATTTGGGGCTCACAAAGAGGTTCATTATACATATATCAACGTGTCCATAAATATTTTTTTTTGGGAAAATAAAATGGGAATTATTTGGAGTTCGATTAAATTCATGCCTTCTAGAAACTCAGTTGTAGAAGTCAGCTGGCAGTCTCTTTGCGCGTCAGTCTCATTTAAGTTTGTTTTAATTTAAAGCCTATCCCAATTATCGCACTTTGGTATTATTCGTCGAACCGTTGAGCTCTTCAAGTTCTGAGTTTAGCTACAAGATTACTGACAAAATGCTTGCTCTTTTCTCAAAAGACCATTTCGGGCACTAATCTACATTGTCCTCACATGATCTGACCAAGATTGTATAATGGACTTTAAAAGAGACTTTGACCCTATTAGACATTTTTACTATATCTGCGGTTAGTATGGTACAGACGCCACATAAAGCTACCCCAATCTGTAAAATTTCTTTGATAGATTTTCAACTTTACTACAAACAAAGTAATAAGGTTCATATTCAATTGGGAAAATTTGACAGATTGGGGTAGCTTGATGTGCTGCCCTCTGTACAAAGGGAAACATGTAATTGATTCTTTAAAAATTCTCTTAAAGTCTGATAGGAAATGTCGACTCTATCTAGCTTATTTTTTTTTGCAGCGTGACTTGTAAAAATGATTCCGATATCTTATTTACTTACAGAATAAACAATTTCAATCAAAAGCAATGTCAGATGAGTGAAGAAGGATTTTTTTGCTTGGATCCTATCACATCTAACAGTATTGGCAATTCAGCTATCTTTCTTCTCTTCGATTCTATTATTATTCGAAAACAAGTACCTAGAGTGATTTAGATGGGATTCCCATCGGCATACAAAAACACGAAAAAAAAACGACGACCCTCCCTACAAACTTTCACTTTCATCCCCCATTTTAACCTCTTTAGGGATTCATTTTCAAAAATCTTTCCTTCTGTTACTATTGAGAAAAAAATCAGTGTTCCCGATGGGAATCCTCATCGCCAAAAATGACGAACTGCCATAAAAACTTTCATCCCTCGTTTAAACTCTTTAGGGATTCATTTACAGAAAGCTTCCCTTATGCTCACCTTCCTTATTTACAACTCTTATTTAGGGAACTCTGGTGCAAAATTTCATGTTCTTGGGTGTGCGTTGCCTGTCAGTAAATTGAATATTTTTATCAAGTAGATCTTCTTCTTTTATGCGTGTCGATGGCAAAATAAAAAAAATAAACATAGTTTTTTTAAATTTGTTTGGCCTAAAATTCAGCAACGCGGATACCATTCGCTGACGCGGCCATTATGTATAATGGAAATTTCACAACAGATGATGTTATGCTCTACATTTTGGGTGCCACAAAATCAAAATAAGCAATTAGAAATTAAACTTAACACCAACTATGGAAAAAAATAATCCAAAAAATTATGAGATCGTGGCAGATACAACATATTCTGCGACCTCTGGCCTCGTTAAATAAATTGATAAACAAAATGCTAATCTACTATCTAACTCCAAGACTAAAGTCAAGGCGTGAATGAGTCATTAGAAGAGAATTTATGTCGACCTGTGATTATGACCTCTCTCTCTCATTGGTTTACGAGTTTGTTTACAATTTAGAGCCGTCATTTGTTTGGGTTTCCGCGGATTAGGAGACCAGTCAAGTTTTGTCTGAATCGCATAATCGTCCTATAATGTTCCCACTGCTGGGACACAGGCCTCCCGTTCACCGTTTTGAGAGAATACCTGAGCAGCGATTCCTGTATTTTTAAGAACAATCGGATTCTAATCTTAAAAAAAAAAACAATAATTTAAAAAAAACCTCTACTTTACATTTTTGACAAGTTTTTGACATGACATTGATTGTCGGTGAGTTGAGACGGCGACTTAAGTTTAATTAAACGTTTTTAAAATACTCGTTTTGCATTCAGATTTGTTATAAATCATTGAAGAAGAAAGATGCGTTCCCGTTGCATTTACAAATGGCCGCTCTAATAACACACAATAGAAGAATATTTTTTAAGCAAATTAATACGTCAGATTGCCGTTTGCCATTTCATATAACTGTCAAAGAATGACATTTGTGATTTAAATATACGGATAATTTATGTGTGTAGTCCGCACCACATGACGCTGGCAGGATAGACGACATGGGCTCAGTTAACAAAGAGAAAAACAAAAAGTTGGTAGTCAATTCAATTTCCCTAACTTAAATAAGTTCTGATAAATAAGTTCTAATACGAAGGAACCTACAGGCGCCAGAACATCAAGGTACCCGAAACCGTAAAATTTTCCAATCAACTTTGAACCTTATGTTTTAGTGATAAAGTTGAAAATCTATTAAAGAAATTTGACAGATTGTAGTAGCTTGGTGTGATGGCGTCTGTACTATGTTTTGTATCTATTGACTATTTGACTCCATAGGTGAACGATACAAAGGACACCCCATTCAGCTGCTTCTGAGGTTCTTATGCCAGTAGATGTTGATTTTTCGGACCCCGAAACCTCACAACTTACCAAACAATTTTCTCACGTAGGTACATACGTTGTATGCTTAATTTATGTTATACTTAATTAAAACCGACTACAATTAATTAAGAACTATTGCTCATTTCGTGAGGAGCAGGATATTATACACATGTAAATAATTAAGTGTAATTTAAGTCTAGAGAGGACATGATACCGTTGGAGTATTAACATTTAGTAAACTGTACAAGATAATTATTTTACCCGCCCTCAACAGACTACAAACAAAAAATAAAGGTAATTATATTTTTACAGAGAAATTTCAGGTTTAATAAGCTTCTCTTTATATAGCAGTTTCGAGAAATACACAGTAACTTTTAAAACAACTATGGGAATTAAGCATTTTTATATTACGGCACCCACGCCATCGCCCACTCAGACTTATACGCTCAACAAAGAAAACTCTACGTTTTAAACATCATTCAAAAATATCATAGTTTAAGCTAAAAATGTTTAATTTTGTTTTTACAAGAACGCAGTAAATTCCATTCGTTATTTTAAAGATTAATACCAATTAAGGGCAAGTACGGTTGTCGACGTGTTCATGTCCCACTCATTACGTAACTCCCACCTACCGACGCGGATTGATTTTTGTTACCATCGCTCTGTTACACCACGCATGCGCGAAAACCTAACGCACACACCCTTAACAAACTGCCACACATTGACGCACCCTCCAACTTTACCAAACATAGAATTTCTACTCTAGGGAGACAAGATAAGGCGGAGAATTGACTGGTGTTGTGACCAGTTGGTATTTTTAGACAATACGTGCCTATTATGGCGAGTACCGACGCGCCCTCTCCCATACAAATCGGGAAACCTCGTCGCGGAAGGTTTTCCACTTTCTGTCTATATTTTCTGAAAAATATCCACATTTAACATCACAGTTTCGGCGTCTTTTTACACTAGTTCGTACGACAAGTCACTGTGTGTGTTCATGGGGTTGGATTTATCGTGAAATAGGAGTTTTTGTCGGGAAAGGTGTGACTAAAAATAGATCACTGCCCGATATACTTTGTAGGGAAATCTAGTGAGAGCTTTCCATTCATAAATTACATTCATTTGGTGTCGGGCAGTGAAGTAATACAGTTGGCAGAAGCGATTTAACTGGTGAATGTAATCGTTCGGTGATAAGATTGAAGTGCTCACGGGGATCGATAAACGGGCCACTGCCTGAGTTCATCTTTACAGAAGTCACACCGGACAGAAGAGAAAAATGTAAGTTTTTATCCATTTTACCATTAAACAAATTCCAAAAACTCTCATACATTTTCATGTGTGTTTGAAATAATTGTTAGTGCATACAACATTGACGCCGCTGTCATTTTGCAGTTCGTTTCGTGAACCGTTCGATAAAAGGACGCTCAACAATGACTTATAGATTTTATAGATATGCAACCTTCTTGCCGCTTCTACGTTTGCGATATTTTATAGCTTTTTTCATTGAAACAAATGAAGAATTAGAATGATTTTATGGAGTGTTTTAAAAATTGAATCAACAATAAAGTAATTATCTTTTGAAGCCTGCATTCAATCCAGCCAGTGTCAGTTTTTTTTTTTTTTTACTCATGTATGCTATTGCAAATGGCCAGCATTCTAGGTACAATGTTGGTTCCTCATTCAATCATTTTATTTTTAAGTAACCATTGGATATGCTTGTTGATGGTCATCAATTGCGCGTTATTTCTCTGGTGCACGGGTTCTGTTCTTGCGTCATATTATTATGGCCAATACAGTTTCATCATCATGATTGTCATTCGACCGAAGGGCGTACACTGCTGGACAAAGGCTTCCTCTGAACGTAGGTACAATTGCACTAATATAACACAATGTACTATACTGTTAGCCTGCATCACCCCAGTGCAGTGTATTCAGCATAAACAACCAGGCTTCGGAAAAGCTTTGGTCAGCCATCATGTTACTGTAAGAGGACAAGAGGAGGAACTTGTGGCTAAATAACAACAGTCACACGGGTTGAACTTCAAAGTTAAGCAACGCTTACCGAGGTCGGTCCGTGGATGGGTGTCCATCGATTACATACCGAGACCCCTCCATGCCTCTGAAAGCATGATAAGCAGTTGCTGTCATTCGTAGACCGGTGACATTCGTTACGGGTACTCAGAAGCCCTAAAGCCTGACAACCAGTCTTGCCAAAGGAATGTCGTGTTACCAATGGTAACTGAGGTCAGAAAGGCAGTCGCCCTGTGTAAAATACTGGTATTCAGCTGCTTCCAGTTAGACTAGAAGTCGATCCCAACATAGTTACAGGAGGATGAGCAGCTGCAGCTGCTTACTGAAGTAGACAAGAAAGCTGCACTTGCTCACTCTCTTGACATTTACTTGACTTGATGCCTATCTGGGGTAATTATAGTACGCAAAACAAACTAAAAGCAAGTAAAATATAAAGTTTACAAAATTTCCTGTTATTAAGATGACAATGCAAAATTCAACTAAGATGGTACGTTGAAATATTAACACTTAATTTAACCCAATCTAATACAAAATACACGATATTATCCTACTTACTTGATGAGGAAATTGGCCTTAAAAACAAATAAATTAAATATTTAAGATGAAAGTTACAAGAACAAATTCAAATTAGCTGTTAGCTGCAGCACAGTATAAAGAAAAAATACCTACAAAACAACATTGTTACCTAACTAAACTAGCTTAATTAACTTAGATAATATGTAAATATTTTTATTGCTGTTATATATTTTGTATTGATACCTCTCTAATATACCTACATAATTATATTGTGTTGAAAAAAAAAAAACCATTATTTTACAGACATTTGGCTCGGTCTACAGCCACTACTGTCAACAAGTATGTCATTTAGGTCATCTTTAAGATTTCTTTAACTAGGACATCAGACAACCTACGTATAAAACTTAAATCACTGCATTTTTTTTTGGGGTTTGGAAATCATTAAATGACTCCTCCCGCTCTGGGTGGAGCGGAAGGGAGTGTCAGACTCTTACTGACTAAAACCCACCCGTGTTCCTTCTTTAGCCCTTTATGTTCCGGGGTAGCGGTAACCCTTTCGGACAATCCCGCTGACCCGGCAGGCTTCGGCCTTACCGGGCCCCTTCCCTGGTGCTAACATCTCTTGAGGCGCGCGTGGAACACATACGCGCCGTCCGGCACGGGCCTGATCCTGATCGGACGGTGAGCTACCGATTACTCTCACTGCTCATTCAATGCGATTGTACTCGTGACGTATTTTCTACCAATGACGGTATTGGTAAAACTTCTTGTAAAGTTTTTCTGTTGAGATTGGCCATCGTGACCGAAATAGAGTTTCTCCAAGACAGTACTACTGTGGTTGTAGCACTGTTTTGGAGGAACAGGTGATAGATTACCTACTTTCTTGGATAAACCATGTCCTGAAGAAGAGGGTTCCTGTCGTTGAGCATTGCAGTGCATCAGAATCTGTAAATCTAGTTTTAAAGATAAAAGAAGATAAAAGTGGTCCTTTATCTTTTCTGTGAGCCATGTTAAAATAATATGAATATAAGTGGATATTCTGAACTTTCCTTAGCAGACACAAGAATGCTACGAAGAGAATGACGTATGTCGACGTGACGTGTCGATTGAAACTCAAATCAAAAGGAGATAATAGAGCAACAGGACTGGCCATTCTACAATTAAGTTCCAAGTCCAAGAAAAAAAAAAGAAGATTGCCTTTGGAAAACCCCAATACTACCAACGTTACAGATCCAACCCTAGAACGCGCTCGTACTACCAACGTCATCGGAAAGTCAGTAATACGCCCTGATTGGCCAAGCCTGCACAATAGCCAGTTACATTAAAATTTCAAAGCACGAACGTACTGAAGTAAAGTAGGTAACATGCGGGCTCAATCGACGTAGATTTTATATTTAGATACTTTAACTTTCCCTGTGAATTATGCTGCGAAAGTACATCGGCAGTTTAGGTTGGAACGACCTCTGGCTGTCAGCTATGATGTTTTGCGACGTATATACGATAGTGTTTTGTTTCAACGCTTCTTTTTTGTTTTTATTTTTGTTCTTACTGCCAATTTAGGGGGGATGGTAATTTATTGAGTTCTTACTGGGCCTTCAGTGGTAGGTTAGGTACTTAAATTAAAATCTCAGATTATCAGTTATGTATTTCCTTCAAAAGAATTTTCCAATACTAACACATTGATGCACAACCCGACTTCTCTTTTTTTTCCAACCTGGTTCTTGACCAGAATCTGCAGTTTTGGTTATCTGCATTCGTTGAAACAAGCAAACACATCAATATGCTTCTATTTCTCACGAGAAGAGACTTTAGCCTCGCAGTAAAAAAACTCTAGACTTATTTCATTACAATGTTTTCTTTATTAAAGAAAAATAATGTTCTACCCTTCGACCCAGCAACAAAATGGCAACAGGCCCACAAGTCCGTCCCTCATCTAATACGACATTTGATCCTAATTGCTAAGCCTGACTGATCTGAAGGTCGCCTTTGACCTATCGTCATGAACCTGCCAACTTAATATAATAAATGTGGCAGGGGAAGGTTTATGTACTGTAAAATAAACGTCTCGCTAAAATAAACGTCGACATTTTAAACCGAAGGTGTTGACCGGTTTAAAGGTCATCTCAGATCCTCTTGAACCTTCGATATAGCTAAGATATAATAGGGTCAGGGTTGATATTTTTGGCGGGATTGCTGAGGGAGAGAGCCTCACGTCCCAGCCGCCGCGGGAGACGCTCCGGGCGTCGGGAGCCGCGTGACGACTCCCGGCCGCCGAAGGCGCGGGCCTGCGGACGGAGAGTAATGGGTAGCTCACCGTCCGATCAGGACCAGGCCCGTGCCAGACGGCGCGTATGTGTTCCACGCGCGCTTCAAAGAGATGTCAGCCACTTCTACGGCGTCATCAGTGGCAGCGCAGAGGTCAGTTTGACTGCATGTTTTGGGACACAGAGGACAGGATAGGAGGTGGAGCATGGTTTGCAACATAGCTCCACAATCATACCCTACTGCCGTTCCGTCGAGGTTGTCCCACTTTACTAGATTAGACAGTGCTAGTGACAGTAGGTCATCATCTGCCTAGCCTTTTCCCAACTATGTTGGGGTCGGCTTCCAGTCTAACCGAATGCAGCTGAATACCAGTATTTTATATGGAGCGACTGCCTATTAGACCTCTACAACCCAATTACTGGGTAATACGATACCCCAATGGTAAGACTGGTTGTCAGATTTTCGGGCTTCTGACGACCCGTAACGACTGTCAAAGAACCACGAATGACAGCTGGGACCAACGGCTTAACGTGCTTTCCGAGGCACGGAGGGGTCTTGGTATGTAAAGATGGTCACCCATCCCCGGACCAACCGCGGCAAGCGTAGCTTAACCTGATCGATCAACCCGTGTGGCTGATATTACTTAGCCAGTTAGCCACAAGCCCCTCTGCTGTGACAGTAGGTATGTGTTCCCTATTTTTTTGTTAGTGTATACACTTCTACACTTCAAATCATTACCTATAGGTAATGATTTTTCAAATAAAATGAAGAAGTGGAAATCAGAATATAGTGTTCTGAATTTGCGTTGCAATTCGGAGGAAATTTGCCAGTTAAAAGACTTTTGCAAGACAGGTGACTCGATTTTGAGACTATGTACGGGAATGGGATTTTGGTTGAGGATTCGCGTTTCTGCGAATGTTTTGAGAATCTCGTTTCTTGGTTCCATTCCCAAACGGTGCCAAAGGGCTAATACTAAAGCTGTCCGTTCGTTTCTCCGTACGACCGTCCGATCGTCTGTTTTTTTTTTGTTATAGTGCAATAGTAGTACACACTCACTTAATTGTTTCACTGATGGTGGTGCGTGTGTTGGATCATTCGGTTCCCTACAAAATGGTTGAGCTGGATGGTGCTGATCCACGCGTCATGTTCGTGAACGGGCGCCGTCGGTTGAGATTGGTCAACTCTTAACCGTCAAGGCTTATTTTTAATCTTATATTTTGAATTGTTTCTTCATTTCTGTGTTTTTTTTACATTGTTCTCACATATAGAAGCAACAAGAATAATGTACCCAGGATTTTGTAATACCTTGATTTAAAAGAGTGTCCATGGAGTTTCTTGCCCGTTCTTCTCCATAGAGATCTACGTTTTGGAATGGGCAACTAGCTTCAACTTTCTGACTAATTGACCGACTATTTAATTTTGACAGTTCAAAAGTGCCAATACATGGTTTAATTGAAATAAATGCTTTGAGTTTGATACTCTGTGACGATTCCAAGTGTCTATCTATTACGTTTCAAAAGATATAGCCCTGTGTCAGAAGGAGGGGTCCGTCCCTCCGGACAGCGGATACTTAGTAAAAGGGTCCCGTTGGCACCCTTTGCGTACAGGACCCTAAAAATAACTTTTACATGAGTAGCGAATAAATGAGGACAATGACTCATATACTCGTATCACTTAGTCGATCAAAATTTGGCTCAATAACTCTATTAGTGAAACAGTAGCAAAGTCTCGACGGTAGAAAAACATGCTTTTTTGTGAGCTATCAAATTGGCTCAAATACTAACCAGATCGGTGACAATGGGTTTCATTTTGACAGTTCAAAAACCTTCGTTGCGTTAATTTACATTCCTGAGCACACACATTTTTCGAACTTATGAAGCAATGGATTAGCAATATCTTTCAAAATTATTCAGATTGAGATTGGCAGTATGTTATGCAAATAAGCTGCAAGTATGACATCACATTATAGTACATCATCATCCATAGTATTTAAATACACGACACCCCTTCTTAAGACTGGTTGACAGACTTTTGGGCTTCTGACTACCCGTAACGACTGTCAAAGATCTACGAATGACAGATGGGACCAACGACCTAACGTGCTTCGCGTAGGTATCGAGGGATTGCAATTGCTGGATCCAGCATACACCAATCCAGCTGGATCCAGCGCCTTTTTAAACATGCTGGATCCAGCATACAGTGCTGAATCCAGCGATGCGGATCCGCAAACGTATCAATTTGATAGACGTCGGTTCCGAAATAAAATTTTCCGGCGATCAATAATCAATGAGTTGATCGTCAGTCTACAACCGTTGAAACTGGCTGTAGAAGCTCTTTGCAGAAGAGAGTCCACATTGAAAACTGCCGACACAACCCTGAAATTTGTCTTAGACAAGCTATATAGCCAGGGCACTTCTCTAAGTGCCGAGCTAGCTGAAGCACTACGCAACAGAATCGCAGAACGGCGCCTCTCCGAAGTTACTGGTACGTTAGTGTACTTGAAAAATCTAAAAAAGTATGAAGAAGCAGTAAAAAAACCTGGCTATTTTCCTTTGCCAAAAAAGAATGCGATGCGGCAGTGAATGAAAACTTAGAACGAGTAAATAAACAACATATTGTAGAGCCGGTGCAAGAAGATATCATGGAGTTAGAAGAGGATGGTCTAGATGATGATGCAGAACCCGTGAAAATGACTTTAGAGCAAGAGCTTGAGATGGAACTTAAAAGAGAGAAGGAGCACTTTAATAAACAAAAGCCAAGCGGTCCGTTAGATTACGAAAAGGTCCTGAAAAAAGAAATGAGCGTTTATGAGACCGAAGGAGTGCGAGGTGAACATTTATCTATGGTTTATGAGTACTTATTTAATGACCCTAAAACCGACTAGTGTAGAGGCCAAAAGGGCATTCTCAGCAGCCGGCTACATATGCAGTTCTGTGCGAAGCAGGTTCGGAGATAAGACTAGGTATACATAAAATTTGTTTTCTAAGGTCTTACTTTCAGAGAATTCAAAAAAAGACAGTCAGTCTCTTATCGTCAGATTTTATACTGCCTAATTATTAACGAATAACGAGTGGAGAGAAGATTGTTTCGGAGCTTCTTTTGATACAAACAATTGATTGAAGATTAAAATAGTATTATTATTACGGTCCTTTTTTGTAGTTAATTTTAAAAGAATTTGTAAGACTGATTGCTACTGATTAGCCATCCTATCCTATCTTATCATTAAACATAAATGTAATAAACACACTTAGAAACATTATCTAAAATGTTATATGAGGTTATATGTTTGTTATTTAATTTTAAGTTGATTCTTTTGATCTCAAATGATTAAGAAACCAAAGCAAATTGATTTCAGATACCACCAAATGAGTGAAAGATTTCATAGATTATCGTAAGAAGTACAAATTAATAAAAAAAGTCTTAAAAATGTCGTCTTTTTATTTTCGTTCCACATTTTGCTGGATCCGCGCTGGACCCAGCTGGATTCAGGGCAATCCAGCAAGAATCCAGCTGGATTGAAAACGCCGCTGGATTGCAATCCCTCGATATGATTGTAATTGATGGTCTCCCATCCACGAACCGACCGCGACAAGCGTAGCTTAACTTTCAATCGTCCCGTGCGGCTGTTATCATTTAGCCACGAGCTCAGATATGTAATTAATACAGACAAATAAACTGTAACTGTCAAGTTTCCTAGATTAACTGAATTGGTAAGAGGGTAACGTTTCATCCGCGGATGAAATATTTTGCGGATGAGTAGTCACTTAAGTCATTTCGTCACAAACCGCCACAAACAAATTATTAATTAAATACAAACAACAATTGGGACAACAAACCCACACTTAATAAAAGTTTCATCCAAAAACGTGGCTCTCAAAGTTTAGAAAGGTCCTAATCACGAAATAATCACAAACCTGTTGAGACAAGTTTGTTGTTATAACTGTAGCGAACTGTGGGGAAGTTTTAACAATGGCTTTGTTCTGATCTGACTGCAATAGTGGCCTGAAAAGATGGCCGTTGACAGTGTACACAATGGCACTTAGAATTCAACAAATCACTGAGCGTATTTATTGCTACATTCGATGATAGTCAGAGTAGGCTACATTTTTCTAAATACAGACATGTAATTGGAACGAATTTATTTACCTAACGCTGCTTTCGATAGGAGTTAACTGACAGAAATCGTCAAGTAACGAAAAAGCACTATGCCCGAAAAAGTTAGATTTAACCCATTGAATTTCAAAGATAGGTCCCCTAGCTCCCAAACAAGGTTTATTCCTTTGACTTGGGAGTCACAAGTACACAGAGTATGTATGTCTTTTGTATAAAAAAAAAATCTTTTGACACTTGATACTTGAGACCATACTAGATGGCGCTGTAATAATACTTATTATACAACGAAAGGAACTTCGTTCCTTGTTAACCGGGTGTCCCACGACACCTCCCGACTTTTTTATGTTTACTTGATTTTCTTTGAGGGCAGAAGATAGAAATAACAACGCATCTCGTGCTAAGATCCTTAAATAATACTTCCTTTGCTTCGACCACGTTCATAAATTTGCCATGTAAAAAACTGGTATTAAGCTGCATCCGGTTAGACTGGAAGCCGACCCCAACATAGTTGGGAAAAGGCTAGGCAGATGATGATGACTAAGAAAACAGAACTATGTTAATAATAACTATTTTAACGTGCTCGGAGGAAGGAAGTATTCCAGTAAGATGCTAGTAGGGATCTTGACCGTACTTCAGGGAATGTCCTGATAGCCGTGGAATACCTCTCCACTCCTCATAAGCAACTCAGGATATGTTGCCCCCTTGTCGCTACGTCACTATGTGCTAGCGACCGTTTCCGGAGGCCCATTATTGAGTGTGCATGTCACCCCCTGCCATTTTATCAGTGTATATATAAAACATTGATCAGGCAGGGGTCATAGTTCTTCCATAGTTCTTGATAACCAGTTCAGTTTAGCCACCCAAACCCATAGTCCAACATTTTATTTTTCCATATCCTGTAGTCCTACACGAACCGGGTGCACTTGCATAGTGCATACAGTGATAATCGTCGGTTGGTGCCACATTTCATTAAAATTTCCTAAGGGGCCTCTGCGAGTTGGCTTCGGTCCCTCGTACGCCTTCCAAAGGACCGGGACCCCATGGTCCCGAGATAAAAAAAAACTATTTGTTTCTTTTATATTACAAGCAGCACTCGTAACAAACTTAATAATAGGAAATTCTCATCGTTTTAAAAGCAAACTGTGTTGCAGATTTTCTCAATGTAGGTCACAGTTCTTCGAAAGGAAGGGAAATTTAATGCGAACTTTGAGAAACACTGTTGCATAAATTCATGAATACAGTAAAATCTGACGGATAACAAACATAAGTATTTAAAGGATGTGGAGTATTCAGTTAATACTCCCGGACAAGGGATGACGTCAGAAAAACATGTAAGCTCTTCGCTGTTTGACAATCATAAAAGCCAGAAACGATATAAATTTTGCAGAGTGATTTTCTGATGAGCCCCATATTACAATTTATTTATTTATTTATTTATTCATTTACTTCAGGCGACACAGGCCCATAGATAAATACCTTAACCTAAACATACATAGTTTTATTATAAAATTGTGCTTCACTTCACTAGCTTGTACTTGTGCTGTTCTGTGGTACTTGTCCGCGAAAGCGACGGAACACCACGTCCTGCGGCCAAAAGTTTTCGTCCATGACGACGGGCAGATAACAATTCGGTACGCGCACCACGAACGCCTTGAAGTTGACGTTGCGGTGCGACTCCAGTAACTGCACCCTCGGCGAGTACCTCGTCTTCTGGCGCACGTACTCCACGATGTTCTCCGCCTTAGTGGTGTAGTGTAGGCGGGAGATGTACACCGCTGTGTTCGGCTTTGCGGCACGCAAGGTGATTTCGGGCTCCGTAGGAGCTTTGCCGCAGCGGTTCTTGTTGGGTCGCGATCGGCGCTTCCTCCTTTGCACTATCACGAAACCCTCATCATCAGCCATATTCGATGCCTTTTCTGGCATAGGCTTCATATTTGGAGCACCTGGGGCACTCGCTGTGACGCTAGCGGATCCCTTTTGCAAGGGCTTCGCCAGGGCTGCAGACGGCAGCGGGACGGGGCGAGGGGCTCGGGCGGCGCTGCGTGGAGGAGCCGCGATGACGGGCGCTGGGCTGAGGGGTGCGCGGCCGGGGCGCTCTGCAACCTCAGCAAACGACGGGTGCGCTGGCGACGAAACTGCTGACGCGGAATTTGACGACGATACATCGAGGCCGGTTCCGCGACACATGTTTACGTTAGGTGCATCGACTGATAACCTAGTTACCGCCACACTGTTGCGCAACTCGCTAAATTCTTTGCGCAAATAGGCGACAGTGTTTTGGGATGCATCTAACTTCGCTAGAACATCCGCGAACTAGGGTCGTCGGATATAGTTGAAGTTTAGTAAGAAACCGATTGATGTTTTTCGAATGAAATTTAATTTGATATAAAATGAACTGTCGTGTTTTCTATAAACTAAATCAAATTTGAGAGCTCTGGTGGCGCAGTGGTAAAGGACCCGACTTATGAGTTGTAGGTCGTGGGTTCGGACCCAGACAGGCGCTTTACTTTGTGTAATTTATTTCATCACCATTGCTCTCAAAAACGGTGAAGGAAAACATCGTGAGGAAATCGGCATGTCTTAGAACCAAACATTCAAAGGCATGTGACATCTACCAACCCGCACCGGGCCCGCTTGGTGGATTACGGCCCATTCCCTCTCATAAAGGTGAGGCCTGTGTCCCAGCAGTGGGAACTGTAGGTATAGGCTGATTATGTGTATTATGTAAATTAAATTTAATTCGAAAACATCCATCGGTTTCTTATAACACTTCAAGTATATCCGACGACCCTGGTTACCTTTACTTTACTTATCTCCTTTGGTGACTGTATACAGAGTGAATTTTCCAAGTGGGCGTGGATGGCCAAATTCTAAACTATGAGGAATAGCGAAAAGTACTCAAAGGAGTCGCGGGCTCGATTTTGATGAAAACTAAAACTGCGTCATTGGATTTTTGAAAAATCAATATTTCTAGCCAGGAATCGAACCTGTTGATTTTGAAAAAAAAAACACATACTAACGGCACCACTTTACATACCGAGACCCCTCCATGCCTCGGAAAGCACGTTAAGCCGTTGGTCGCGGCTGTCACATACACATTACACCATTCGATAGTGTCCCTAATAAGGATCAAATTCTGGGAAGTAATTATATACGGCAAACTTAAGGAAAATGTTGAATTTTAATAAACTTCTTCTTATTTTAAAGTATTCATACTTTCTACATTACGTACCTTGTTTGAAATGATGCTCAATATTTTTATTAACACACCCGCAGCGCAGTCGCCTTCAGAACATTATGTTCTAAATTCAAATTTCTATTACGATCTTTGGAAAATATTCTAATGGAATCAATAATATTGTAATGCTGAATGCAGTACAATCCTTGAGACGTAGAAGCCAGCTATGTATTGAAAACAATGGTCATCATTTTGAATAATTAGGTAATCAGTTAAGGTTTAGTAGGTAGGTAACATAAACCAGGCCTGTCTAAATAATAACAGCCGCACAGGTCAATCCATCAGGTTAAGCTTCGCTTGCCGCGGTTGGTCTGTGGATGGATGACCATCTTTACATACCGAGACCCCTCCATGCCTCGGAAAGCACGTTAAGCCGTTGGTCCCGGCTGTCATTCCTAGATCTTTGACAGTCGTTACGGGTATTCAGAAGCTCGAAGGTCTGACAACCAACCAGTCTTACCAAGGGGAAGGGGTATCGTATTACCCAGTAACTGGATTGTGGAGGTCAGATAGGCAGTCGCTCCATGTAAAATACTGGTATTCAGCTGCATCCGGTTAGACTGGAAGCCGACCCCAACATATTTGGGAAAAGGCTAGGCAGATGATGATGAGGTAAGTAACATAAGAAAAATAAAAAAGGATTTTGTTAAAAATGAGCTCTTTCCTTTAATTTTCCGTATGTCATTACTTCCCAGAATTCGATCCTTATTAGCGACACTATCGAATTGTGTAATAATACAGTGTATGTTTTTTTTTTCAAAATTAACAGGTTCGATTCCTGGCTAGAAATATTGATTTTTCAAAAATCCAATGATGCAGTTTTAGTTTTCATCAAAATCGAGCCCGCGACTCCTTAGAGTACTTGTCGCTAGTACTCATAGTTTCGGATTTGGCCATCCACGCCCACTTGAAAAATTCACCCTGTATACATGAACTCACGCCTTGCCATGGATGGGGGAAGGCAGAAACTACAGAAAGCCACCTTCTTCGATCCTTACATACTCCTATTGCATCGTTTATGTTCATACATCTGGTCATACACGCACGTCATTTGCAAGTAGGGTTACCATCCGTCCAGATTTGTCCGGACATGTCCGGACTTCCAGACTTTTGTCCGGATTTTGTCCGGCTCTTTAATTTGTCCGGATTTTTTGGCTTAGATGGAATACGAGTAATAAAACTTATACGTATAAGTAATAGGTACCAAATAAGTCCTTAACTAGTCCTAACATAAAATATTTTCTTCAAAACAAAAATAGTTTAGTAAAGCTAGTTTCTGGTACAGGTATTAATTTTTATATTTTCTTCATCCCTGCACTCCCAACCCCCCTCACCTCGCAAGCGTCTGCTACCATGCCTACATACCACTGTAACTAAGTAGGTAAATTTTGTGACTAAAATGTCCGGACTTTTGGTAAAATGTCATGTTTTTTGTCAGGACTTTTCAAATTTCTAAGGGTCTGTTCACACAGACCGGCTCGGAGAGGAGAGCAGATTCTTATCACGTTGAAAACAGAGTTTTTAGTATTTGTAGTAAGGTTTATTTTTGCATGTGCACTGCTTTTGTCATTAAGAATTCTTGAATGCGCTTGGTGTGAAATAATAAGAGGAGCTGACCGGCTCCGATCGCGTACTTTTTCTCGTTCGCGCAGCTGTTCGGCTCCGATTGCATGCTCTTTCTCGCTCGTGCAGCCGATCGGCTCCGATTGCGTGCTCTTTCTCGCTCGCGCAGCAGATCGGCTCCGATTGCGTGTTCTTTCTCGCTCGCGCAGCCGATCGGCTCCGATTGCGTGCTCTTTCTCGCTCGAGCAGCCAATCGGCTCCGATTGCGTGCACGCCGCCCCACGCCGACCGCCATTTGCAGTGTATCCACCCGGCTCCGAGCGCATCCGACCGGCTGCGAGTGCATCCGACCGGCTCCGAGCGCATCCGACCGGCTGCGAGTGCATCCGACCGGCTGCGAGCGCATCCGACCGGATCCGAGCGCATCCGCTTTCAGATAGCTTCCAGCCGGTCTATGTGAAATAGTTGGCGGCTCCGCTCCGACCAACTCCAAGCGTATACGATCCGGTCTGTGTGAAAAGAAAAATGCGCGCCGATGCTCTCCGAGCCGGTCTGTGTGAACGGACCCTAAATGGTAACCCTAGTTGCAAGTACGCAGCTGACCTTCCAGAAGGACATCACTAATAAGGGCACTATTACGACCTTCTGGGACGTCCCCTCCCGGCGGCGTTTGAATTCAAAATCAAATCTGCCTTGTAAATACCTTTTGTTAGTCGCCTTTCATTCATCCTCAAATATGATAATCAAGAAATCCATACTAACATTATAAACTAGCTGCTGCCCGCGACTTCGTCCGCGTGAAATTCTATCCTAACTAAAAGTTTTTTTTTTCTAAAATAAAAGTAGCCTAAGTTACTCCTTATTATATTAGCTATCTGCCAGTGAAAGTCCCGTCAAAATCGGTCTAGCCGTTTCAGAGATTAGCCGGAACAAACAGACAGACAAAAATTGTAAAAAATGTTATTTTGGTATACCTATGTACCGTATATACATACATCCATATGCATTTAGTAAAAAGCGGTTATTTTAATATTACAAAAAGACAGTCCAATTTTATTTATTTTTTTATATAGATGCGAAAGTGTGTCTGTCTAGACGAAATTTGGTACACAAATAGATTGAGTCCCGGGAAAGGACATAGGATAGTTTTTATCCCGATATTCCCACGGGATCGAAACTTATGCGGGTGAAACCGCGGGGCGCTGCTAGTGTGATATATGATAAAAAAGCATGAAAAAATTTCAGAATCGTTCTTTAAGAAGACTTCTATGTGAATGTAGATACTGTATTTGCAAAAATAGGTACTGCGGGCAACATTTAGACGCATGTAACATGAGATTGTTCTGTTCATGAGATTGTTTTCGTGCAAATGAATTTGATTCAGCACCACACTTTGTAACACACTTTCTATCACAATCCGAAGGATATTGAAGGAAATTCTTAATCCATTGATTGATAAATGTTTGAAAAATTCGTCTTCGGACAATGTAAATAATGCAACGAATATTATTGAATTGTCAAAATGAGAAGTTTTGCCGTTATAAATGTGTTACGCAAATGCGCTGCAGGTTGTCATTTCCATTTTCACAGCTCTTTGCGATTCTACTTTAAGATTCCCTTTTGACATTAGTTTATGGTTAACTAGCTGCGCCCCGCGGTTTCACCTGCATAAGTCTCGATCCCGAGGAAATATCGGGATAAAAAGTATTATATGTCCTTTCCCGGGACTCAAACTATTTCTGTACCAAATTTCATCTAAATCGGTTCAGCGGTTTAGGCGTGAAAAGGTAACATACAGACAGACAGACAGGCAGAGTAACTTTCGAATTTATAATATTAGTATGGATTATATTCATGGGTAACTATAGAGCTATAAGATCAATGTCAAGAGCAGAGACGTCTGCGGTTATAGATTCTCCCACCATCACCGTTCCCATTCAAACCTGATTAACAAGTTGAGGGATAATTAAACCCTTTGGAAATGGTAATTCCTATGATGAAATAGCTTCGTACTGATCGATATGGAAGTATGACAGGGACAGATAGAGGGAAGCTTTGCTTTTATACATAGGTGGTGTACCTACCGCGTTATTAAGTTGACGCATTCGTTATTAAAGAAAGAAAAAGTATTTATTGGTACTCTCACGGGGAAGACAAACTCATTTTTTATAAAACTAAGTAAAATTCCAATTTGAATGAGAATGCTTTTCCCGCGTTTTTTATTTTTGAACAAACTTTTTTTTTAATTTGGCTCGCGCGTTTTACCTTTTCATACAGCCTGTTACTTACTTGTTCATACAATGCTCTTTGTTGATTGGAACATTTACTAACAATATCCACATTCCAAATTCAAATCACTTTTAGTCCCTAGAGATTAAAAAGCTATTTTAGTCCCTGTTTACGAAGAATACACTAGCTCTTTTTGAATAGATGTGATTAAATAGTAGATTGTACAACTAAGGCATAAAAGAAGCTATTTTACCCCGAGACGTTTATATCCACGCGAGCCGCAGGCGAGGGTGGATAGTTAAGTCGAGGGGTAAAATGGCTCGTTTATGCTTGAGTTATACACTCTGCTTTTCACTTCGATTGCGAGAAAATGAAACAGGCATAAAGTATACAGTACATAATTAATCAAAAATGTTGCAAAGCATAGCTAATTCCCGCCACCACAGATAATACCGCCACGAAACTTTTTAAGTTTTTTTTTTTAATTTCAACATTTGTCATTCGACTTGGGTTTTTCATACTTACTGCTAGGGAATGCAATCCGGACTATCCGTAATCCGAAAAATCCGGATATCCGCATATTTTTACTTGACTTTTAAATCCGGATTTGAAAATCGAATCCGGATTTTTTGAATAATAAGAAATTGTAACAAAAAAATCTAAACGAGCGAGTTCGCTGTTCGCGCGTCGCGTCTCGCGAGTGTCAAGTTTATCGGCTCTGGGGAGAGCGAGCGGGACGCGGGACGTGGGTCGAGCAAGTGTGTGAGGCGTCCTTGATCGTTCCGTTAATCCGTTCATTCCGCTTACAAGCATCTTCAGTGCATTCCGCCTACAAGCGTCGAATCAGAGCATGTAGCAGGAATTATGTGCAACTGAATTCTCAGCAGGTTAAACGACAGCACTTTAGATCATCATCATTTTAGCCGAAAGACGTCCACTGCTGGACATAGGCCTCCCCCAAGTACCTCCACTTCGAAAGGTTCTGTGTTTCTTTCATTCAACGGGTTCCTGTGGCTTTCACAAGGTCGTCGGTCCACCTTGTGGGAGGCCTTCCAACGCTACATCTTCCGGTACACGGTCGCCACTCCAGAATGTTTCGGCCCCATCGGCCACCTGTTCTGCGAGCAATGTGCCCGCCCTACCCACTGCCACCTAAGTTTGGCAATTCTTCAGGCTATGTGGGTTACCTTGGTTCTCCTGCAAATCTCCTCATTTCTAATTCGATCACGCAGTGAAACTCCAAGCATAGCCCTCTCCATTGCCCTTTGGGTGACTTTTAGCCTTCTAATAAGGTGCATTGTGAGCGACCACGTTTCAGTGCCATATGTCATCACTGGCAACACGCACTGGTCAAAAACTCTCCGCTTGAGACACTGCGGTATGCGGGACGAGGAGATATTGCGTAGCTTCCCGAACGCTGCCCAGCCGAGTCGGATTCGACGATTGACCACTTTCTCGAAGGTGGACCTACCTAACTGGACAGACAGTTTGTCCTAGGTAAACATACTCGTCCACGACTTCGAGTGTAGCGTCTCCGATCTTCATGAGAGTGGGTGTTACATGGGCATTTGACATGACCTTCGTTTTTTCCGTGTTCATTTTAAGACCCACTCTTTCGGGGGCTCTACTGAGGTCCTCCAAAGTCTCAACCATGACTACAAACCGAAGGTGAGTTATGTACTCGCCATTAATATTTATGCTAGCCCCTTTCCAGTCCAGAACCTTGGAAGACATCCTCCAGTGCAGCGGTGAACAGTTTCGGAGGGATAACGTCTCCCTGTGTCACATCTCGCTGCAGAAGGACTGCACTTTAGATGCCTTATTATTTACATAGCTTTTTTACGTTATTAAATTTATGTTGATTTAAGTGAAGTTAAATTGTTTTGTTACTTTTGTTTATGTTATGTTTAATAATTTGACAAGGAGTCTATTTGACTTTATTTTTGTTCTTCAGAGTTTATCTACTAATTATTTTACTAATGTTACTCGGCACGCGAGTTGCGGACTGATTATTTTAATAAGAATAAGAACATATTATAGCAATAACACCATAATTACGGTATTTAATGATGATAGTTTGAATAATTCCAAGTAAAAAAAATATTAAAATATCATTTGCTTTGATTTTTATGTGCTTTTATTTTAATCCATTTATACAAATATAAGAAACATCGTATTAAAAAACTAATATGGGTAGATTTGTTTCTTTTCATGAAAAATCCGTAAAATCCGGATAATCCGGATTGGGACAAAAATCCGTTCTTAAAATCCGGATTTTAAAACAGAACGGATTTGCATTCCCTACTTACTGCCAAGTCATAAAAACGTTTCTTTGCGTTTTTAAATAATAAATGACAACTATTTTACCTGATTTTATTAAATTAACGATAGAAAACACGGAAGTGGTATAAATTAAAGAAAATGAAATAAATCATGACTTTAATCTGCGAAGTTTTATTGTGCGTGTGGCTGTTGGGCCTGATTACCTTAGTCTCAGAAAAAAAATTACTTTATGCACTAGAACATAAAAAGCGATTTTATGTCGCCTAAGCACAACATAAAGACGAACTTTTCGAGCATGAGAAGTGAAAAAAGTATTTATTGGTAATCTCACAGGAATAATAAAAAAAAGGAATGGGAAGTAATATTCGTCTGTCTTTAGGGTACCTAGTCTCTGAAATTGTTGTATGTTTTATACTAATGTGTTGTGTGAGAGAGGGTCGTGGCTAAATAATAATAGTCGTGCGGTCGATCGAAGGTTAAGCTACGCTTGCTGCGGTTGGTTCGTGGATGGGTAGCAATGCTTTCTTCCGTGTAAAAACATATATCATCATATTGAACTTGGCTCTCATTTCACATTTATGTTTTTGATGTTATACTCTTTTCAAGCGAAGTTTATGTGTTAGGTATTTAAAACGTATTAAAATATAATCTTTTGCGATATTCATATATTTCTTGAAAGATCCCCGTTGCTATTTATTCCTGCCTGATCCCCTGACCTGATTTTTTTTGTTGTGTTCGGTATTGCCAGGACAAGTTTTGTAAAAGAAAATTTCGGAAATTTGAAAAAAAAAATTGCACTCGTGCGAAGTTGGGGCGGGCCGCTAGTTTTCAATAATATAAACTTGTTAGTCTATAACATCCAGCGTCTGACTAGCATAAAAAATATGTAGGTACTACTATTATCCCCCAAAATGTTGTTTTTTGTATTTTCTCTCTGCGTCATGTTTACCGCAAATAAACGTATTTTCATTCTTTCTTTCTTTTACTAACACGCTGTCACATCTCTTTTTAACTGATCTGAACCGATTTTTGACGAACAAAATCAAGTAGGTAGATGTGTAACAGACGAAAGACATCGTATTTTTTGGCGATCGAACTGTGAATCGTTTTTGTCGATCTGTAAATCAACAAGTGATGCTCAATTTTAACCTTGATATATCCATCGTTTAGTTTAACGATACACGACAGTAATGATGTATAAAATAGGGTGAATCTGCAAGAAACTTGCAGATCTTATTGATCGCCTAAACACGTCATGTCGAGACACACACATTATGCCGAGCGATGCAAGTTTTGCATGGATGTGACGCAAATTTTCCCCCAAGTTTTTATTTTTTGTGTTGGTTTTTTCTTTACGTCATATCTTACCGCAAATAAACGTAATTTTTTTCTTGGTTGAAACACTAGGGACATGGGGCTCGAGTGCCCACTTAGTATTCCGAGACATCGCCAAGCGGTTGGTCGACTCATCACGTGACCAGAGGGCTGGTCTATTTTTTGGCCAAAGTATCAGCATTGCCATACAACGTGGCAATGCTGCCAGCCTTTTGGGCACGTTTCCCGTTGACAGTGATGCGGACGAATTTTTTGATGCCCTTTGATTATTTTCCCTCCCTTTTTATATACTTGTACATATTATTATTTTAAGATTGTTAGCTTTTTAAATTATGTTAATTTTTTTCTTTTATTTTATTTCTTCCTAAGTAAACTTTAGTAATATTGAAAAGCCTTTCAGAAACCTCGAGCCAACATGACATCGATGATCGATAAGAAGTGAGTCCAATGAAACTTTAAAGAAAAGTTCTGTCCGGAATAATTAAAACTTTCATTACAAGATTAAAATCTAGGCTAATGAAACTATAGAAGATAAAACTTTATGAAGCTGTAAGTCTAGGCTACTTTATTGCGACAAGGAAAATGACGGTTCTACTTTTTTATACATTATATTGTGGCGACTAGGTTATCACATTAATTGAAACCACGTACACATCTATACATTACGTATTTTAAATATACACAATTAAAAACAATTTATGAATGAATGAATGAATGAATTGCACCGATCCCAGCATGGTCAAACCAGACTCGATTAATTGAATGAACCCTAAGATTCGCACTAGCTCCTGTAGCCTCATGTTCATGGTGCTACAGCGACCATTGCATATCAAGGAATAGGCCTCCCCCAAATCCTTCCAGGCATCCTTTTCCAGAGCCATCACATAATACCTACATTTATTATACCTAAATTCATTAAACAATTCATAAATAAAGAACTCCATGATACGCCATAAAAGAAATAACAACATGAATACCAATATCAACCGGAGGAAAATGGCTCCAACTTGACCGGAAATCTAATTTGTACAGATTTTTTTGAGGAGCAGTGGTGGCCCAGTGGTCACGGCTGCAACTTACAATTGCTCGTAGGCTCGAATCCAGTCAGGCGCATTACTTTGTGTACATTATAGCATCACCACTGCTCCCAAAACGGTGAAGGAAAACACCGTGAGGAAACCGGCATGTCCTAGAACCAAAACCATCTACCAACCCGCACTGGGCCCGCGTGGTAGATTACGGCCCACCTTTTCACAGAGAGGAGGCCTGTGTCCCAGCAGTGGGAACATTATAGGCTGAGTATGTATGTATATAATTTACGTAGGTACTAGAATTTTTGTGGGTATCAAGCACCTTTACCAAATCTTTTTTTATGGTATTTTAACGTATACAATAACGCTGTAAACAGCTTAACCTTCTTTTCATGTTCCGCGTTTTTCTTTTAAGATGGATTTAAATAAATTCGTGATAGGTAGGTACTTTTAAGGTGTTGACATATTTTTGGGGCTTTTAATTTACCATGTCTTTTTGCGAACCTGTCACTTTGCTAATCTGTCTTTTTACGATTCTGACCATTTGTGACATAAAAACTTTTTTACAAAAAAAACAACCGACTTCAAAAAAAACACTACAAAGTGATAAATAACTTTAATTTCGGAAGTCGGTGTCGTTGATTCCGCATTTTCGTTTTTTGACACCGACTTCCGAAATTAAAGTTATTTATCACTTTGTAGTGTTTTTTTTGAAGTCGGTTGTTTTTTTTGTAAAAAAGTTTTTATTTTTCACTTTTTAGTTGTACCTACCCCACAAAAAAGTAAACAAAAAGATCGTTAATGTAGACAATGTAGATAAATTTTTAGATTTTTGTTGATTTTTCAAAAACCGCTTGTCCGATTTCAATAAAATTTTCATGGGACCATTTGGGAAGTATACCCTTTCCAACAAAAAAAGAATTTTTCAAATCGGTTGGCAAACGACGGAGTTATGCGCGAACAAACATAAAAAAAAAAAAAAAAAAAAAACATACAAACATTCGAATTGAGAACCTCCTCCTTTTTTAGAAGTCGGTTAAAAATACTAACGCCTAAAATTTCGCTAATCTGTCATTTTGCGTTTCTGACGTTCTTCGCCCAAACCAAACTCCTGCGTATTTATTATTCAATTTTATTGTGATAAAAGTAGTCGCAATCGCAAGCTCTACTGCTGAGTTTAAGGTCGTGGTATACCGGGTCGGTCAGTGTTATTGGATTTTTCTAGGCTCGCCCTCTGTTACATTGGACTTACACATAACTGGTGAAATGTGGGTGTCCTATACCTTTGCCTGACCCTTCGGAGATTATAGGCGTGATGTTATTTTATGTAACTTATTTATCTATACACAGTTTTCTTCACGATATCCATAAACTTTGTCAAACGCTTCTATAGCTTTTACAAATTAAATCTAACAAAGGAAGTAGTACTTAAAAAGGCTTCGATACAAAGATATTTGTAATTTCATTTAGTAAATTTAATTGAGATATGCAGTAAGAAAGGGTCTTAACTCAGTTTTGACAAGTTGCAGCCCGCCAAATCTTATGAATGAAAATACGTCATCGTTGCCAATTCGGATAAAGAGGCATGCATATCGGGCGATTTACGTCAAGGTATTTAGATTATATGAAAATTAACAAAAAATAAAAAATAAGAATTCACTAATGTGTCCATTATGAAAAATGCTTATTTCCATGGTCTGAACATCTGGTCGAAGTTTATGTACATATATCGTCCGGAACACGGTGTATATTTACTAACATAAACAACAGCTGTATCAAAAAGTCCCTTTTTATAAAGGTTTTATTTCTATAAGTACCTAATAGATAATAAACTACATTATATTTACATAATTGAAAAATCTAACACTCTCAAAATAATAATATGTACAAGTAGGTACCTATATAAAAGCAGGGTAAATAATCAAAGGGCATCAACAAATTGGTCCGCATCCCTGTCAACAGGAAAAGCAAATTGATACAGATGTTTCGGTAAAGGTCGACCAAAAATTCAGATGTGGCATTTCCCCTGTTCCGTTGATCACTTACAAGGGCCTCAATCCCATTTCCACGGGCTCGTAAAAGGTACAAAAAGGTTCAGTCACTGGAAAATCTATACTCTATACTATAATAATATTATAAAGAGGTAAAATTTGTTTGTAAGTTTGTATGTAGGGGGTAATCTCTGGAACTACCAGTCGGATTTGAAAAATTCTTCTTGCATTTGATAGCCCAATTCTTGAGGAAGGCTATAGGCTATTTAACGTCACGCTATGACCCTTAGGAGCCGAGCAAAAGCGCTATGGGGAAACGAAGTGATGGAGCAGGAGACGCGGGCAAGTGATGCAATACGATGAGATGGGTCGAGGGAATAAGAAATTTCACGCGAACGAAGTCGCGGGCAGAAGCTAGTCAACTATAAAATCAGTTTCCCCACCATACCTACCTCTATTTTATCAGTCGGCAAAGATGATAAAATATTATCAGACTTGACAAAATCTCACATGACCCAGTGGCATTTGCGAATAAAATGCAAAATGAAAAAAAAATTAATCAAAATCGGTACACGGAAAACTCTTCTTTAAGCTCAGACCAAACTGAAGCGAACAAGCGAGCGGGGACGCGACTTCATACGCGCGTCGATTGTTTCAATGACTAATTCACGCGGCTATTCGTGCTAGCCCTCATACCCACGGGTGATTTTTAACGCGTCGATGTTTTATCGAGCACTGAATTTTCAACGCACTTTTCAATTCAACAGTGTGTGTTTGTCACGCGCTGGAATGCACTCTGTTGGATTCTCAATGTCAAAGTCAAAGCATTTATTTCAAATAGGCACATAAAAGGCACTTTTGAACGTCAAAAATTATCTTAAAATAGAATTTATTCTAGTCGCCCATTCCAAAGGGTAGTTTTCGTATGGAGAAGAATGGGCAAGAAACTCCACCGTTACTCTTTTAAAATGTTTTAGGTACAATATTTTGCATGGGTACATTAATTACATAATAACATGTGAGGACGATGCACCTAAAATAAAATTACTATACCACAATAGGTAAAAGAATTAAAAACGAAACCATGACATATAAATTAATTATCTTATAGATACATGGTGCTCACATATTTACAAACATGGTACAAGCTAAACGATTTTAATTTTTTTTTTAAATACAAGTAATAAGTCAGGGTGTGAGTAATGAATGTAAAAAAGAATAAAAAATAATTTACAATTAAATTAGCAACCAGTTTGATTTTGTCTAGACTCTAGATTGTCCTATGGAGCAGGACCAGCATGTTTCCAAGCGTTCTTATCTTGGATATAATCTTCTAACTTATAGTATGCTTGTTTACAAAGTGTACGTTTAATGTGAGTTTTAAATTTTCTTTCATTTAATTGCAATATGTCACAAGGTATTTTATTGTAACATTTAACACAGTACCCCATAAAAGATGTATGTACTTTGGCTAATCTGAAAAATGGTTGATGTATTTTATCTTTATTTATTTAAACTTTTCGCACAAAAAGGTACAAAGGCGGACTTAATGCCTTAGGCATTCTCTACCAGTCAACCAAGGGTGGTGGAGAGATTAGATGGCAGGTGCTTTGGTTGAGAGGAACAATGATAAAAAATTAAAAAAAACTTAAAATTAGGTACACAAATACATAAATAAGTTATATATAAATACATAAATAAAGTATATACACACACATACTATTTACTATAATAAATACTTGTAATATATATATATATATATATATATACATACAAATTCAAGGGAGAGAGATGTTGAGATGACTCTACACTATTTGTTTTGAAAATAACTCTGCAATTTCCGCTTAAATGCATACCGACTGGTGGCCGTCCTGATATCAAGAGGAAGTGCATTCCAAAGAAGAATGGACTGAATATGAAAGGAAGAATGAACAAAGTCAGAAGTATGAGAAGGACAGAGTAGGAGAAGATTGTTAGAGGAACGCAGATTCTTAGTGTGAGAAGAACATAGATATTGGAAGTGAGACACGAGATAAGAAGGAGTAGTGGGAGAGTTGAGAAGGGAGAAAAGCGTGGTCAAAGCGCGCAATCATCTTCTTTGGCGAATGGACATCCATTTGAGCTCAGACCTATAGCTCGACACATGGTCATATTTCCTAAGGTTGAATATGAACCGGATACCATAGTTGAGTAATCTGTCAAGCTTATCCAGCAAAACCGCATTCAAGTCAAAGTAGCACACGTCACCATAGTCGATTATAGGGAAAATCAAAGTCTGCACAAGCATAGTTTTCGTCTTAGCAGGCAAAAAGTTTCTCAGACGATACAGGGATCGCAGAGTACCATTGACCCTTTGACTAACACTAGAGACCTGGCGTTGCCAGCTAAGTGTAGAGTCAAGATGCAAACCGAGATCTTTCACAGTGGGGGTAATAGGTATGACGGTACCATTGAAAATAAGAGGAGGAAGAGAGCTTAGCGTCACCCTACCCATCATGCGTGAGCTTCCAATTATAATGGCCTGACACTTCGAGGGATTTACTGACACCCCGAAACTATCAGACCACTTTTTGATAGCATCTAAGTCTCAGTTTACATCTGCTATAGCGTCCGACAAACCTTCCACCCGCTCAGCAGTGTACAATTGAAGATCATCAGCATATAGATGATACGAACATCGAAGACAGTGAGTTATAAAGTTAATGAAGATGGAAAATAACAATGGAGAAATAATACCGCCTTGTGGAACACCAGCATCCAGGTCACGCCAACTCGACGAACTCTCATCAACGCGAACCGACTGCTGACGTCCCCGAAGATAAGAAGAGAACCATTCCAGAGCCTCGGCTATCTTTATTTCTTGTATTAAAGTTATGTCTATCGCTTACTTTATTAAAAAGATGTAGATTGCTCAGCTTGACACTGAGAGTCGGAAATCCAGTACGCGATAAAAAATCGTAGTGTAAAAAAATCAACCGAGCGTACCTGAGCATAGTTTGAAATAGAACACATCAATAAAAGTTGTTTATCAGAATCGCCGCGAGCGAATTTCGTCCCGTATCCCGCGCACTTGCTCGCTTCAATTTGGCTGAGCTTTAAGGAATTATAAGTAAATGCCAAATTTGATGTTATTCGAAATGGAATGTTCTCAATATTTAATGTGAAATCCATTGTGAATTCTCTTCTCAATGAGAAAAGGTCGCGATTTATGAATGGAGTTTATTTTCATTGTAAACCTTTAGGGGTAGGTAATTCATTTTCAGAATCAGTCATGTTTATATGAATATGTTGAACTACCTACACAATCTCGTTAAACAAGCAACCTTTACCTTTACAAACAATAAAAGATTAAGAAGACTTCCGTGGTACATAATACGTACTGAAGATTTTTCTCCGAAATATTTAACATGTTTGTCCTTCAACAGGCCGTGAAAGGTCAAAGAACATTTTTGCTTTGTAGACCTCTCTCAGTTGGTAAAATATTCCACGAAAGGTATTAGGTACACCTATCCATAAACAGACGTATACACCCATGTGTATACGTCTGTTTATGAATAGGTGTACTTAATACAAACCGCCACATACCATTATGTGGCGGCATCTACATCACCACATGCGAACTACACATCACACTGACGTCACGCTAAATCCTGCATCGCGCAAGCAGAGTTTACCGCGCGTCTAGCATATATACAACGTCCCTAAGTCAATCGTCGGGCAGTCGTAATTACCTACATATATTATTTAATTTTATTTGTTAAAACTGTTTACATAAACCTATACATTCGTTTTCTATTATTATCTACTATTTGTTCTTTCTTGGACAACTTTTATTTTTGGTTACTTTTCACACCTCGACTTATGGGTAAAGCAGAGTAGTGAAAAGTTGATATCGAATTGGGAAATATGTGTTATTTTGTTAATTCTACTTTCTGTATAGTCCCTATACTTATCTAATGACTAGCTTCTGCCGCGTCTTCGTCCGCTTGTTCCGGACCCCGACCCACCCCGTCGCATCCCATCACCTGCCCGCGCTATCACTTTGTTATCGCTTAGTGTCCTTTCTGACTAATTTTCTTTTTACGCGACTCCTAAGGGTCACAGCGTGATGTTAAATAGCCTTCCTCAAGAATTGGGCTTTAAAATACAAAAATAATTTTACAAAACCGACCGGCATGCGTTCCAGAAATTAGCGCGTTCAAACTCTTTAGCTTTATTATTACCCCCTCACTAAGAAACGTAACATATCAGATGAATAGTTACACACCGATTTCTCTCTTTCAGTCGTCAGTAATTTGACTTTCGAAAGAAGAAGACATAGCGTTGAGTAACTATACAGACGCTATACAACGTTTATTAGTAAGGGGGTTAGTATAAAAATATACTCGTAGATAATAAAGAAACAAGGTTGGAAACCATACAAATATTTTTCATTTAAAAAATGTCTCTTTTTTTGCAACACAAACGTGTATTAACGAACGGTACCTATGATCCCTAACATTTTAAGGCTTCATTACGATTGAACGTTCAAAAAAAAACGTTAATCTATATAAATAAAAACAAAAGGCCTGACTGACTGACTGACTCATCAACGCCCAGCCCAAACCCTTGGACCTAGAAAGCTGAAATTTTACACGATGGTTCCTTTTATGATGTAGACCAGGAATAAGAAAGAATTTTTTGAAATTCAACCCCTAAGGGAGTTAAATAGGGGATGAAAGTTTGTATGAAAGTCCGTCAGTTTTAAAGTTAGGATCTTCAAGTTTTGTTTTTAGGCTGTCGATTGAAAATTAATTTATATGTGTCTCAGCGTTTTTGATAATTCCACCCCCAAAGGGTTAAAAAGGGGGATGAAGTTGTGTATGAAAGTCCGTCAGTTTAAAAGTTAGGATCTTCAAATTTTGTGTTTAGGCTGACGATTGAAAATTAATTTATACGGGTTTCAGCGTTTTTGATAGTTTCATCCCTAACGGGGGATGAACGACCTGACTGAGATATCAACGCACAGCCTAAACCACTGGTCCTAGGGACTTGAATTTCGGAGGGTGTGTTCTTTGTAAAGAGTAGGTATCCAATAAGAAGGGGTTTTTGGAAATTCAGCCTTAAAGGGGGTAAAAAGGGGGGATTTTGTTTGTATGAAAAATCTTATTCCTTGAGTTAATAACCTTGAAACTTGCCACGAATATTTATCTAAGTAAATTATGAAGTTTGGCATTTTTCGTTTTTCTAAACTACCCCCTAAAGAGGTATTAGAGGGTGTCAAAATTTCTATGAAAGAATTTTAACGCGCTGACCGATTAACTCGAAACTCAGTATTTATACTAAGGACTAAAAGTAAAGAATAACGTGTATCAGGGTTTTTCGAAAATCTACCCCTAACTGTGTGAAAAGTGGTAGTTAATTTTGCAAGGTCATATTTTACTGCGTGGCTTGATTAGCTGGAAAATTGGCATGAATAATCTTTGAGTCAAGTTATGAACACGTCTTAAACGATTTTTCATAATTCCACCCATGTAGGGGTGAAAAGCGGGAATACAGTTTATATGAAAAATCTTATTAATTTGGTAAATAAACTTGAAACTTGGCACGAATATTTATCTAAATAAATTATGAAGTTTGGCATTTTTTGTTTCTATAAACTACCGCCTAAAGGAGGATTGGGGTGGGGGGTGTCAAAATTTGTATAGAAGAATTTTAACGCGTGGTCCAATTACCTCGAAACTCGGTATTTATACTTAAGACCAAAAATAAAGAATAACGTGTATCAGGGTTTTCCGAAAATCTACCCCTAATGGGGTGAAAACGGGTAGTTAATTATACAGGGGAAGATTTTAATGCGTGGCTTGATTAGCTCGAAAATTGGCGTATATAATCTTTGAGTCAAGTTATGAACACATCTTAAACGATTTTTCTTAATTCCACCCATGTAGGGATGAAAAGCGGGAATACAGTTTATATGAAAAATCTTATTCATTTGGTTAATAAACTTGAAACTTGGCACGAATATTTATCTAAGTAAATTACAAAGTTTAGCATTTTTTGTTTTTATAAACTACCCCCTAAAGAAGGATTGGGATGGGGGGTTGTCAAAATTTGTATGGAAGAGTTTTAACGCGTGGTCCGATTACCTCGAAACTCGGTTATTATACTTAAGATCAAAAATAAAGAATAACGTGTATCAAGGTTTTCCGAAAATCTACGTAAGTAATGAACACATCCCAAACAATTTTTCGAAATTCCACCTCTATGGGGGTGAAAAGCGGGAATACAGTGTATAATATGAAAAATCTTATTCATTTGGTTAATAAAAATGAAACTTGGCACGAATACTTATATAAGTAAATTACGAAGTTTGGCATTTTTTGTTTTTCTAAACTACCGCCTAAAGGGGGATTGGGGGCGTCTAAATTTGTATGGAAGAATTTTAACGCGCGGTTTGATTAACTCGAAACTTGGCATTTATGCTTAAGACCATAAATAAAGAATAAAGTGTATCAGGGTTTTTCGAAAATCTACTCTTAACGGGGTGAAAAGGGGTAGTTAATTTTACAGGGGAGGATTTTGCTGCGTGGTTTTATTAACTCGGAAATTCGTATAAATAATCTTTGAGTCAAGTAATGAACACATCCGAAACGATTTTACGAAATTCCACCACTGTGGAGGTGAAATGCGGGGATACAGTTTATGAAAAATCTTACTTATTTGGTGAAACTTGGCAATATTTGGGTCATTAAATAATAAAGATAGTCACTTTTAGATTAAAAAAAAAACCCCTCACTGAGGATTTAGGGGGTGACAAAGTTGATAGGTTAGAAAAATATGTAACTCGCTGTCGGATTACTCGAAACTCGGTACTACTAAAACAATAAATAAAACAAGTATGTGTTTTAGGGTTTTTCAAAAATCGACTCTTATCAAGGTGGAAAAGGGTAAGTAATATAGTTTATGTTACTGGTTGCTTCCATTAACTCGAAAATGGGTATGGTTCTTTAAGTCGAGTTATGAACACATCACGAACGATTTTTCAAAATTCCACCCCTGTGGGGGTGAAAAGCGGGGATACAGTTTATTTGAAAAATCTGATTCTTGTGATCTATAAACTTAAAAATTGGCCCGAATACTAATTATTAAGATCATACTTATTATTATTACTAATTATCAAAATAAATTATTAAATCATACCTACATACATTTTTGAAATTTTTAGAGGAAAGTACGAATTTTACGCGGACGAAGTCGCGGGCAGAAGCTAGTGTCTAATAAATTCAATTTCCTTTTCGACAAGCGGCCAAAAACCTGATAATGAACGACTGAAAATGTTTCGCAACTTTTCTTAATTTCATTGCCCGCATGGTGGATTACCGGCCCACTCCCTCTCACAGAGAGGCCGCCTGTGTCCCAGCAGTGGGAACATTATAGGAGTCTTTGGTCAACTGGACCCACTCGAACTGGACCCGCAGGTCCAGTTGACCAAAGCAAAAATGTTCTATATTTTTATTGGTCAACTGAGTGTGTTGAAAATATAATACAACTTATTTGGAACGATAGAAAAAAATCATCAAGATACCTCTGAAAACTTTCTTTTTACAATAAAAACCATACTAATATACATACAATCATTACGATTTTTTGTCAAATTATTCTACAAGCAACATACTAAAACTCCAGTGTTTTAATTTTTTAGTCCAAACAATAGATTTTTTGTAAATACTCGTAGATAATTGCTTCATATTATGCAATAAATTACCAGCGTTGTGTCATAGCGCTTCTCTTTCTTTTCTATGCAGTCCGACAGTGACCACGCTTTAGGTCATGTAGTCCTCTTAAACATAACTGGCGAAATATGTGTGTACTATCTACTTATAGGGCGAGTCTATGCCATCAACCGGGCATTAATTAAGATTCCAAGCTGCTCCTGAGAAATTCCTAATGGAAAATTCATTAACACTTCTATAGATATTTCTATACTCTTATATATAAATATATATTTTATTTCTTATTTTGATTGCTGTTTCTTATTTATACCTAATCGTACGCTGGTTGACTTCATCACGTTAACGCCGGCTGTCGCTGAAAACCCTAGCGCTGGGGCTTTGTCTAGTATAGGGTCTTAGCATTATGCTGAGCGATGGCCGTTTTGCGTGGATGTGACGCATGTTTTCCCCCAACGTAATATTTTATTGCGTTTGTGTTATTTTTATGCATTTTCTTTCTTCTTTCTTTAGCCTTGATACCTAGATACTTGTGCCAAATCATCATCTACCTAGCCCTATCCCAAATACGTCGGGGTCAGCTTCTAGTCTAACCGGATGCATCAGCATATTTACCTATCCTCCATAACCCAGCTACTGGGTACCACAACTTGTGCAAACTATAATTTCGAAAAGAGTTACCATTATCTACCCGCTTCATTTATACACTACCCGTATACATTTTCTATATTTTTTCTATATCCGACCATAAGACAAGACCCTGAGAACTTGCTTCTGTTTTATATTCTTCCATTTCAGGATATTAAAATCTCAATAAATAATTAGTTATTTTTATACTGCCGCTCAACCTCAATCCCATAAACAATCGATAAATACAGTGAACCGCTCATAAGTGGAAACAATTTGTCATTGTCAGCACCTTTATATCGTAGCAGTAAGGACGCTTTTCTTAGTGCAGGTGTTACCACTGATTTGGGGTTGACTGTTCTACCTATTGCTATCAATTCACAGCTACTTTATCTCCCTTAAGTTTTTCAAAATAAATAATATTAGAGGACTCTCACTATGGCTGAGTTCACATAAATTCGTTAAAATAGATCAAACATACTCCCAGCGCTCCGGACTCAGATCACAGCCTCCGGGCACGGGCTGTGACCTAAATTCTCCAAATTTTACAGATGTTTTTAAGATCAGTATGCGCCGTACTTCGAATTTAAGAGGAAATACCGGTATTTCAATCTTGGTATGTAGATGGAAAATTTACCGTTCTTAATGTTAGGTATTTATTGCAGGTTTTCGCAGTACAAACACTTTCGATCTATTCTGTAAGCATCTTACCGTGAAAACTTAGGTAAAGTGAGCTTAAAGTGAGCTGTCAATAATGTCAATCGCTAGCATCACGTGGAATGACAGCTCACTTTAAGCAGTTCTACGCCTGAGGGCGCCACGCGTCCACTTTGGTCCTTCCGGTTACTCAGTTATCGATGAGCAGTATTTAACAGTAATGACTTAATACTACAGCGTTTAAGAAGCTCAGGTCACCTAAGTTATCACGGTGATCTTTTTACAGAATAACACCGAACTTCGAGCGTAGGTTTCATAAAATCGATATCGGATTTGTAGGTTACGATTGTTTTGAAAAATGCTTATGAGATTTTCTCCGAGCTCTGCATTGCAGAGCAGCTGTTCTCACATAGTAACTGCAGTTTTCCGAAATAAAAAGCATTTTATGTGCTATCTAGAATAATTTAGTAATGCTTTTCCGACCTGCACCCTAATTGTGTAACACACTATCAATCGGAATCTGAATCATTTTGAAGCAAATTGCTAATCCATTGCTTCATAAGTTCGAAAAAGTTGTCTGCTCAACACGTAAATAACGCAATGAATGTTGTTGAACTGTCAAAATGAAACCGATTCCGATTGATAATGTGTTACGCAATTGCCCCGCTGAACGACGAGGTAATTGTGCAACACAATAACAGTGGCAATGGCTTTCATTTTGACAGTTCAACAACATTCATTGCATTATTTACGTTGTTGAACAGACAAAGAACAATGTCCACAGTAACGTTGGCTCAATATTAATTTGTCATGGACAGTGACAATTCTTACGTTTTTTTGTGTAGTTTAATGTCAAAAGCTTTTCTGTGATTTCCACATTTACACTGAACTTCTAAAAAAGAAGTTATTCAGACATTTTAAATTGGAGGTTACTGTTGCTCTATCACGCGTCTGATAGCATCTTCTCTTTCTGAACTGTTATAGACTTTACACGATGCAATGAATGACCGCAACCAATACAAAGATTTCGATGCACAATTGATTCAGTTAGCGCCTTGCTACTTGTTGGATTACTTGTTTGTTTAATTAATAACCAACAGTAATGACAAACAACACTGTCAATTGGAATCTAAAACAAACAAAATACGGTTGTGTTGCAAATTAACATTTAGCTTAGTTAAAAGTAAAACAGTTGATATTCTATTTAATAAGAATCGTACTTTACCTCAGAAAGTGAAGTCCATTGCCGTAACAATGAACGGACATCGTCAGATTCAACTAAATGCCGTTCCATCCGGAACACATTTATACCTCAATTAATACAACGTAGTTGACGGTACATTGTCACAAAATGTGTGGTATGAATATAACACAATAGTCTATAACGCAAACGCAGATGAATTCGAGAAGGAAACAAACGTACCTACACTTAGAATTAGAAAAACACCGACAACAACAACAAGATGTTTGAACTGGTGCGCGCGATTTTGACAGAACTGTAAAAGTTTTTTTTTATTACTTTAATGGCGAACTGCTGGTAAGTTATCGAATACAGATCAGGAAAATCGATTTCTTGAATTTCGTTCTTATATTCTTTAAAAAATAATAAATGTATTTATAATAAACACGACGAACGTATTATTTAGATAAATAATAATAAAAGACAATTGTGAGGTGGTAAATAAAAACTAAAGAGTAAATCGCTTTAATTATTTAGAATAATCGATTACATTGGCAGAACAGGTAACTACCTGACACATTTTTTTTTTTTAAGAGAACCTGGAATTCAAGAACATGATTAGTAAAATGATTACTTATTAAAATGATTTTCTTTTCGAACAGTTCTCGAAAAGAAATAAATAATTTTTTTAGAAGTTGGAATTTTATATTTAAATTGTTGTAGGTAAAAACTTCGTGTCCGTGTGAATTTAGTTTTATAAGTTGTGACATTGTTCTTTACGAACTTATGAAGCAATTGATTAGCAATACTCATCAAAATGATTCAGATCGTTATTGATAGTGTGTTATGCAATTAGGGTGCACATATTCAGGGTGATGGTTTTCAGGGTGTGGTTGGGGGTGAGTGGGGTCATTATACATACAGGGTGTAAAATGACCGAAACTCTCCCGAAAGTATCACGAAAAGGCAATATTTTGCGAACAAAAAAACATATTTAAAAAAAATACGCGTCGATTGAAGAACCTCCTCGTTTCGCCGGTTGAAACCAAACGGCAACAAGCATTAAAACGATGTATTAGAAATAGTTAACCCTAAACTAAGTCAAAGCCCTTATTGACAAAGTAACCGCATCCTCGTATACCTAAGCACTTAATTTGAGTACTACTAACCCATGTTGAGAGAGGAATGACCTTATAATCACAATGGCGTCCACTCACAACCTCAACCGAGAACCTATCAGCTTTATGAAGCCAATTAATTACTTGAGTAATAGTCGTGTAGGAAACCTAGCCAGTAGCCTGTGGCAAAGTACTCTAGAGAAATAAAACTATGTTGAAATTGAAAATACGGAGACTTTGTAAATAGGTACTGTCCGATGGGGGCTTAGCAGATAATAATGCTGAAAGTTTAAAAGTAATTAATCTATAAGTAGAAGAAGTAGGTACCTAATTATTTGTAGCTTAGCAACAGGATAAACATAACAGGAAACTAAAACACATACCTATACTGAGTGTAATTTTAATTACCGTTAGCCATTGTTCTCATCATTATGAACAACTTTTACTATGGGACGAAACCTGAAATCGCGAAAAAAAATCAGCTCTTCCCTACATTTTGACGAGTTATGTGAACATAAAGGCAAGGAACGGTTGATTTTTTTTTTCGCGATTTAGGTTTAGTCCCATAGTAAAAGTTGTTCATAATGTTAAGTACAAATCCTTTAAAGGATGTCCATGAATTTAATTTCACCCTGTATACATGTTGAAATTGGAAACATGCGACAAATCGAAATGGGAGATTGTACTCATCATTATGAACAACTTTTACAAAGGGACCAAACCTGAAATTGTGAAAACCTGTTCCCTACATTTTGACGATTTATGCGAACATATGTAAATGTAGGGAACAGCTGATTTTTTTTCGCGATTTCAGGTTTGGTCCCATAGTAAAAGTTGTTCATAATGATCAGTACAATCACCTCTTTAGAGGTTGTTAGTGTTTTTCCAATAACCCCGTATTGTATCACGGCTAATAGCCGTAAATGATTTATTTTCTGTAAGTAGGTTTCTACAAACACTTTTACACGTCAATCTTATTTTTTTAAGCTAGATGAGGCTGACGTTTTATACTCAGAGGTTGTGACCTCTAGTTTGTTTCGGCCTATCTTCTCAGAGTAGAGTTACACAGATAGACAGTTTCTTTGAAAGTCCAGACAAAACCTTGGTCAGATCATGTGAAGACCATGTAAATTGGTGTCTGAAATGGTCTTTTGAGGAAAGAACCACACAGATTGAGCGGACCTGTCCAGTCAGTGCACGCATTTGTCAAAAATCTGTCAAAAAAATCTGTCGTAGTGCGGCTACACCTAGTTTTAGCCGGGGTACAACGTTTATGCTCACTAGTTCCTTCTCGTAGTTCCTTTGAAGGAACTACTGAGAGTTTTTGGATCAGTAGTAACTAGGTGCAGCCGGCCACATAAGGTTTGTGTGTACTTCGGGTGACATCAGTTGCATGGTTGCGGTCGGTCGACAGGCGACGACGTAGGATGCAAGAGCGGGCGAAGGGCACCCCGAGGTTAGGTTTGTTTAGGTTACTTTAAACCCTTTACACAGAAATAGGAGCCCCGCGAAGAAGGGCTCCGTCGACGTTCCGGCTATAACTAGGTGTAGCCGCACTCCGGCTATTAGCCGTAACATATACTCAAACTATCGTAAAAGAGATCTAATAGCTTTGTTTTGCTTATCATTTGAATGCACGATTCTTATATGGAATATAATTTCTGACCTTCACCTTAATTACGTGACACGCTTTCAATCCCAATCTAAATTTTGAAGGATAATGCTAATCCTTATAAGATAATGCCTACTTCATATGTTCGAAAACTTTATTTGCTCAACAACGTAAATAACGCAATGAATGTTGTTGAACTGTCAAAATAAAAGCCATTGTTACTATTCTGTTGTGTGTTATGCAATTACCCTACTGAAACCGGCAGCCTAATTGCGGAACGCCAAATCGTCAAATGATTCTGATCAGTTGGCTTCATTTCTATCACAATTGGCTTCATTTTACGATTTTCGAATTGCGAAACTCTAGTTTATTATGAAACCAATTATGAACGTTAAGGCCCTGCGCAGAAACTAGAGTTTCGCAATTCGAAAATCGTAAAATGAAGCCAATTGTGATAGAAATGAAGCCAACTGATCAGAATCATTTGACGATTTGGCGTTCCGCAATTAGGCTGCGGCTTTAGTGGGAACCAAATTATATATGAAACACATAATCATTTGTATCATAGGTGTGAGGAAAGAGATGGCTGAAAAAACAGTTATTTCAATGAAAGAAAAAGCGCGCTAAGCAATTACTTAATATACTTCTCATTTCAATCGAAAATTGTCCTAAAAAAAAGACGGGTTGCACTCCGGGAGTGCCGGCAGAAGTGAAAACTTGAATATTAACGTTAAAATAAATCAATTATGAATTGAATTAATATAACTAATTTTTTTTCACTATTTCTGCGTCACTTTTTTCATTAATCGATGCACTGTTCAATTTCCATATTTTAAACACTTTATATAGGTACACGAATTTTACGAATACACAGCAGTGTGGCTACTACACAGACGGTCGAGCCATCAGCTGTCCATCCATCCATCCACATCCACGTCCACCATCACCGTCACCGTCACCGTCACCGTCACCGTCACCGTCACCGTCACCGTCACCGTCACCGTCACCGTCACCGACACCGTCACCGTCACCGTCACCGTCACCGTCACCGTCACCGTCACCGTCACCGTCACCGTCACCGTCACCGTCACCGTCACCGTCACCGTCACCGTCACCGTCACCGTCACCGTCACCGTCACCGTCACCGTCACCGTCACCGTCACCGTCACCGTCACCGTCACCGTCACCGTCACCGTCACCGTCACCGTCACCGTCACCGTCACCGTCACCGTCACCGTCACCGTCACCGTCACCGTCACCGTCACCGTCACCGTCACCGTCACCGTCACCGTCACCGTCACCGTCACCGTCACCGTCACCGTCACCGTCACCGTCACCGTCACCGTCCGTCCGTCCATCCATCCATTATCGTGTCTCACTTGGTTCACTTCGGTTGGCGCCGCCACCGTAGAAAGAGGGGGGGGGGGGGGGGGAAATCTCTCCTGACGGTCACGTGTCCTGACGCGAGTTTAACATTTTTTCCCCATACAAAAAGTGTGCAACGCCGCTAAAGAAGTTTTCACTTCAAAATATCGCTGCTTGCAAGATGATATCATCTATACTTCTATACTAATAATATTATAAAGAGGTAAAATTTGTTTGTAAGTTTGTATGTAGGGGGTAATCTCTGGAACTACCAGTCGGATTTGAAAAATTCTTCTTGCATTTGATAGCGCAATTCTTGAGGAAGGCTATAGGCTATTTAACATCACGCTATGACCCTTAGGAGCCGAGCAAAAAGAAAAAAAGTCAAAAAGAACGTTAAATGATAGCGCGGGCGGGTGATGCGATACGACGGGGTTGCTCGGGGGAAACAAGAAGTTTCACGCGAACGAAGTCGCGGGCTGAAGCTAGTCCTTGATAATCTTACAAGAAAAAAACCGCTATAATATGTGATGACGTCATAATTACCAATACATAACACCCTCTCACATTACAGGGCGGCGGAAGGCGGACTGGCGCCAGTCGGCGATGGAGACATGCCGGTGGGCGGACCCAAGACGCCGCAGCAGATCGCGGCACAGCGTCGGCTGCAGCAGACGCAGGCGCAGGTCGATGAGGTAAGGACGTCCCTTTGTTATAAGCTTTTATTATTTTCACTTTCGGCTTTTGTGTTCCAGTGACACTATTAAGCAGACAACAGGCTCTTCACTTTTCTTTTCATTTGGTATCTTTCACTTGACGTGAAACTTCTGAACATAAAATTAATCAAAAGCTAAAAATTAATTAATTAGTGAACCGACCCATAATTTCGGCACATCTTTGACTCGTCTACAGAATGATCCAAAAATGAAATGAAAGGAACAGATGAACATCCATTCCTAAGGTCCAGCGTTTCTAAATTTGCCAAAGATGTAAACAACAATGGCCGCTCGAAATTGTATAAAATCAATATACAAGAACATTTATTTTGAGTAATGTTTGTTTTTGTCTAAATCCCCGAGCTAACTAGATGAAAACAAACACTACTCAAAATAAATGTTCTTGTATATCGAATTTATTCAATTTCGAGCGGCCATTGTTGTTTACATCTTTGACAAATTAATTTAGAAACGCCGGACTACATATCAGTTTGTCGGTATCGAGTAAACGTGGAACGAAACAAAAAAAAAAAAAGAACCTCACTCATAAAAATAATAATGCTGATTTGCAGTATTTACCTTTTCATAAAAGTAAGGTGGTTTCAGAATTTGAAACAAAGGACCATTGATTTTTTTTAGTTTTCCACTTGTAAAATAATAGCCCAATCTTTCTTTACACTTTATTACTGTTGTGTATAGATCTGAAATGAGTATAGGTTAGAGGTTTGAGTCAGAGGCAAGAGGCAACTGAGTGAGTCGTTTGAGCGCGATTGGCGTCGGAAGATAATTTAAGTATTGTCTGCCACAAGCCCTTGTTCATTCATTCGTTTATTCATTATGATGTTATAAAATGGTTTCAGGATGAAATGCAATTTTCAGGCTTGTTTCAATAATAGCCTCCTTCATTAAAATAGATTTGCTGGTAACTGTTGAATATTGACTACACTGTCTGTAAGAGGGAGTAGGCCATATACCACCACGCGGGCCCAGTGTTGGTTCCAGCTAATCTCCGAAACAGCTAGACCGATTTTGACAGGACTTTCACTGGCAGATAGCTGGTGTTATAAGGAATAACTATGACTTATTTTAGAAAAAGAATTAGGGTTCCGCACCACACGCAGGCGAGGTCGCAGGCAGAAGTTAGTTTACGATATAAAGGACATAGATTAGCGTAGTGAGTCAGAGGCAGCAAGTGAGCGTGACATTTGAACCCCGTGACAAGTGTGGGCGGATTATTTACTGTCTGTCGGCACGCCCAGTCGCCCGTGTCCGTTCTATGATGGCGAGTTTATAGATTAACTTATTATTACTTTGTTATTATAAATAAACTGTTCAGTTAATTGCTTTGTTATCTTTATCACACATCGTACTATCCTATCCAACTAATTATAAACGCGAAAGTTTGTGCGAATGGATGGATGAATGTTTGTTACTCTTTCACGCAAAAAGTACTGAAAGGTTTTGGATGAAATTTGTCACACAGATAGTTTATAACTAGGATTAACACATAAGCCTTTTATCCCGATGTTCCCACGGGATCGAAACTTATGCGGGTAAAACCGCGGGGCGCTGCTAGTACGTATGTAGTGTGTGAAATGGTGCATTAAGGTGGAATGGTGTTTCTGTGCGTAAGAACTAGACATCTCATCACTGCTACTATCTCTATCGGATACGAAGCCAGGTGAGACAGCGTGCTTTTTGGCCATGACCACCAGGTGAGTTCGAGCTCGCGACTAGTTCCACCTTAAGTACCCAATTATTGAGAGCATAGTTTAGGCCCTCATCATTGTCTTCCTGCCCTCGTCCCATGTTACTTGGAGTCGACGCAACACGTTATCCTCTTCCATTCTCCCCGTCACTCATTCACTCCCTTCTCTTTTATATCATTTCTCACACAATCCATCCATCTTTTCTTTGGCCTTTCTCTCCCTCTCCATCCATCAACATTTAATTTTATATTCATCAGTTTAAGCACACATAACCAATAAAAAAGGTAAACATTATAAAGACATTGATGCCATTTTTTAAATGGTATTGCAAGCAATATTTAAGGAAATTTGTATAATTCTCAAGATTAATCAATTTAAGTTGCATTCCACCAAACTTTTATACATACAATAAATCCTATACTGAGTATAAATTTTGAATTTTTGACAGTTTTTTCATACTAGAACTGTCACGTCACTGAGGTCAATTTTATTCCACGGATAAAAGTTTGGTAAAATCAGCCCTTAATCGTACCGATCGTATGACTCTTACTGAAAAACAAAACACGCTTCCACACACTACAGGTGCACCATAAATTCTCTTTTACGACACAAAATGGCTGACCTAATCACAAACGTCACTGCTCCCAGACTCGAAGCAGGAAATTAAACGCCTGTCGAACGACCAACTATTTTGCTATTGACACTAACGAAACGACGGACGCTCTCCCCATACAGAGGGTAAGGCACAAACAAATAAACAGAGATAAAAGCTTTACTTATGGAGTAAGAAAATAAACAAGATAGCGATTAAGTTAAGGAAACCTTCCTTCAACATATCCAGTATTTGCAAATAGATAAAATTGTGAATTATATGGGTTCATATGAATCTACAGGATACTCATTTTTCGCACCTCTAACTCAAACTCAAAGCATTTATTCCAACTAAACCATTTACAGGCACTTTTGATTTGTCAAGAAGTCGGTCAGTCAGAAAATATGAAGCTAGTTGTCCATTCCAGAGCGTAATAGGTACTTATGGAGAAGAACGAGCAAGAAACTCCATGGACACTCTTTTAAATTATATTTTTACAAAAATATTAGTTACATCATTAATGTTGAATTTAAATTATATGTGAGAACGATGTAAAAAAAAGACGTATGCGGTAAAAGCGTCCAGAGTACAGCAAATAGTAATAAAACAACAATCCAAAAATAAAATAATTAAAAATAAGCCGAAGCAGCTAAGTGATGACCAGTCCTAGCTGACGGCGGCGCCCGTTCACGAACATGACGCATGGATCAGTCAGCGCCATTCAGCTCGACCATTTTAATGGAACACACACGCCACCGTCAGCGAGACATTTGAGTGAGCATGACATACTATCAGCCGCCAGGGCATATTCAAGTCAATGATTGAAAAACATTACCCGGTAAATGGTAGCTCTATAGTAGGTACATAGAATTCACATCTGTGCTATGCAATTATAACAATACAAGCAAAATTGAGTTTATACAATGCAAACATCGTCTTGCAATCTTCAGCAGCTCCAACAGTATTTTCTTGTGTTAATCAATTAGTTGTGGTTGTGGAGCAGGACCAGCATTGAGCCAGGCATTTTTATCAGCGATGTAATCCCCTAACTTATAATATGCCTGCCTACATTGTGTGCGTTTTATACAAGACTTGAATTTTGTCTCATTTAGTTGAAGAATGTGGGGAGATATTTTATTATAAAACTAGCTTCTGCCCGCGACTTCGTCCGCGTGAAATTCGTACTTTCCTCTAAAAGTTTTGAAAATGTATGCTGGTATGATCTTTATAATTAATTTAAATAAATAAGCATTCGGGCCAATTTTTAAGTTTATAGAACATAGGAATCAGATTTTTCAAATAAACTGTATCCCCGCTTTTCACCCCTACAGGGGTGGAATTTTGAAAAATCGTTTAAGATGTGTTCATAACTTGACTAAAAGTTTATTTATACCAATTTTCGAGCTAATCAAGCCACGCAGTAAAATCCTCCCCTTTAAAATTAACTACCTCTTTTCACACAGTTAGGGGTAAATTTTCGAAAAACCCTGATATATGTTATTAATTATTTTTAGTCCGTAGTATAAATACTGAGTTTCAAGTTAATCGGAGAGGGCGTTAAAATTCTTCCATACAAATTTTGACACCCCCCAATACCTCTTTAGGGGTATTTTAGAAAAACAAAAAATTCCAAATTTCATAATTTACTTAGATAAGTATTCGTGCCAAGTTTCAAGGTTATTAACTCAAGAAATAAGATTTTGCATACAAACAAAATCCCCCCTTTTTCCCCCTTAAAGGTTGAATTTCCAAAAACCCCTTTTTATTCGATACCTACTCTTCACAAAGAACACACCCTCCAAAATTCATGTCCCTAGGACCAGCGGTTTAGACTGTGCGTTGATATTTCAGTCAGGTCGTTCATCCCACTTTTTTTTAATCACATTTTTGGGTTCGGTGTCGGTCTAGTAACACCCCCTACCATTTATTTTTTTGATATTTTCAATGTACAGAATTTTCACTTCTACAGATTTATTATAAGTATAGATTTTAAACAGTACCTACCCCATAAAAAATTGTCTAATTTAGCCAGTCTGAAACCTGGTTGAACTAATAGGTCCCTATTTTTAGTACTATATTTATGTCTTTCACCTCTTTTACTAAAAGATGTAAATTGTTCCTTACATAAAGGATGTTTTCGTAGATACGAGTACCTATATTGACAAGGCACCGTCATTATGTTAATGTTTTTAAACAGTAAGTACCCTTAGAGAATCGCGCCTGCGGAGATTATATATGGCTCTGATGACTCCAAATTGTCTCTAAATTACAGAACCCTTAGAGGTACAGCACTCTTACGGCATCCGTACCGTCTCCTTGATTTCCAGAATTTATTAGGAATTCATTTTTCACTGGTACCAGATCTTCAGCAAAAAACCTTGTTCACATTTTTAAGGCTTCAATTCATGGTTATTGAAGTAAAACCGCCGTACATACCACTTGAAACGAATGACGTTCTCCAGTATTCAATTTAGTATCATGATATCATCCATGTACCTATACTTATTTAGAAATCCTCACAAACTCATTAGATTAAAAGAAATACGTTCTATTTTCTTCGTAAATATAACTTAGAAGCTGCTCCTACTGACAGTGCCATACAGTTTCTTAACTCCACTCCAACGAAAAAGCAATCTCATTTCATCCTCAAGGGTAGTTCGAGATGATAAAAGGCTTTACTAAGATCCCAAGATTAAAGTTTTCTATAGTCCTTGTACGACACTATAAGAGCGATTTGTCAAGCCCAGTCTCTGACGTCATTGAGTCTGCGCGTGTATCCAATGACGTAATCCTGGGAGAAATAGCTCTTAGAATTGAGGCAAGGTTTTGCTGATATCCTATCACTATTCCCATTATGCATGATTGTGAGAGTATGGGTGTTTTGTTTAATATATTATTATGGAGTCTTCCAATGATGTGTACATGTCATATATATTTTTCTAGGAGGTATATCTTAGAATACTAATCAAAAGGGACATTCTAGATAGTTTTTCGAGTTCAACTTTGCTATTGATATAATTTTTTTGAATTGTTCATCGACATCTTTGCTTTGGTTTAAAGCTACTCTCTCAAGGAATCTCTTTCGGCTTACTACTATAATCGACTTGAGATTGAAATTAGATGACTCTTTACCACTTCCGTCATTATTTTTTTCTCTGACGCAGCCTCGTCTGCTCTCTCTCTGCCATCTATGACATTCGATAATCATGTGGACGACTTTGTTAAATAAAATAAGTTAATTGTTGTATTTTTCATTACAGGTGGTCGACATTATGAAGACAAACGTTGAGAAAGTGTTGGAGCGAGATCAGAAACTGTCAGAACTTGATGACAGAGCAGGTAAGTTGAAGATTCTTAAAGTTTACCGTATCACAGAATCCAGTCAAAGTTAAGAAAGAGAAACCACACTGTCAGTGGAATGAATTGAATTCAATGAATATTGACAATAAGTAATGGTTTTTGTTACAGATGCACTGCAACAAGGCGCATCACAGTTTGAACAACAGGCTGGCAAACTCAAAAGCAAATTCTGGCTGCAAAATTTAAAGGTACCTAAACTTTTCTGGCGTCACTAAGTATTTGTGATAACAAGAAAGAAAGAAAAATCTAGAAATATAGAAGAAGGTAAGAATCTAGAATTCGCAAACATTCTTCAAAACGGTTCAAAAATAATATTCTTTGGAGGTGTTAGAAATAATCTGCTCTAGAATGGTTTAAAATAATAGCTAATTTCCAAGACTTTATCGCATTGATTCAGAATCACTGCATACGATTTGATTTGCTTACGATTAATTATTTAATCATCAAATAAAAGGGTAAGCTAAACATGAAGGTTGTTTGTTGTCAGAGTATCGATATTAAAGTTTATTATTAGCACTTACAAAATCAATGATGATAATGAAAATTATCTAATAGATATTGCAGTTGACGAACATGTACCGTTTCTTCGTTCTGGCGTTGTTTGTCACCAATGTGGAGACATCTATATTATTATCTACCATTTTATTTGTTTTTAAGTTCTATAAAACTATTCTTCCACCTTCATGATTGAAGGGTGACCAACAATTTAAAACTTGGCCGTTGATTTGGTCATCCAAATCATCAACCAAGTTTTAATAAGATGCCAAGGAGTAATATTGTCCTAAACCTTCCAGATGATGATAATCGCAGCTGTAATTGGAATCATCATTTTGGCTCTAATCATCGGTAAGTAAAAACAATTCAACAAAATCAGTCCACATACCTACTAGTAACATCTCTGTTCTGTTACACATTGTATTATTATGTTTTTAGACTAACCATATCATTATTTTTTCCACATTTTCAGCCAACTTTGTGTGAACAAGTTTCGGTAACCGAAGTTTAATTTAGAAGTTACTTGTTATAATGTTAATGAATACTTAGTATATAACGTATGTTGTTAATTTTTATAATAATTACGTTACTGGTACTAAGCCTATGTTGGTAAGTGGGCAAGACGTATCGTTTGTCGTTGTTGATGATCAGTGTTGGCTTTGTCTGTTCTATTGTGACTTCGTATATCTGTCTCTATCGAAGAATGTTTCATGCCGTTTCGACATCTTCTAGTTCATGTTATAAGTTTGCATTCACATCGGGAGTAAGATCCTTGAGACATACTGCAACTCAATTCATGTCACCTGTTTCTTTTACTCTAACTGAAATGTTTTCAAAATCTCTGAAATATTATTTTTTGTTGATAAATCTATCTATTAGTTTTCTACTAGTAACATTATATAAAACTTGATGTGAATAGTAACTTATATATGAAGTTCAGCTTTATTTTGCAAATATGTTTTCTCTTGTGTCTGAGATTGCTCTTGTGGTTTAATTATATCTATTATAAAAACATTATGCAAAGACTTAAATGAAAAATTAGAACCTAGATCTTAAATTGCTTGATATAAAAAGTTATTCTACTTTTATCCAAGAATGTGATGCTTGTCCCAGATGTACCCCCAATTTAGTTTTGCTTTTCTTAAAACTGCGTACAAATTGAAATATAATTTCCATGAACAACGAAAATATATCTCAAGAAGGGACACGCTTGAAAATAAAATATGAAAGAAAAAGCTTGAAACAAATATCTATAAGTAAATATCGTTATTGCTAATTGATGCTTTCAACGCTTTGATTAATGTGAATAATAAAACGGTATTACAAGCCGCGATACGTATAAAATTGATGCAAGAGTATGGAATATTACTGTTAAAGATGGCAGCCCTAGTGTATTGGGTGTCCTATTTTTCAATAAAGAAAAATAAAATTTTGTCAAAACAGACTTTTAATAATAATCGTTTTTATTGGACCACTGAAGTCAGAATTATCACATAAGTAATCATGTTTTTCTAATCATCGGTGTATTAAACCGTTACAAGTTTTTCATCATGATCGTAAACGATTTGCATGACGAAGAGAACTAAAAAGATTAAATCACAAAATATTTTGTTCTAATGTGTCGTCCTTTTAATAAAACTCACTGATTATTGCACATATTATATACATATTAATGAACATACATACATATTGTGAATTCGTCTTGTGCTGCTGAAATATTTTTATCCTTGAATGTGATTATTAAAATTGTTTTACTATTTTCTAGGTCTGTAAACCACCTATATGAAGGATTGAGGCTGAGGTAGGGATTAATAACAGGTACTTTTGATTCTATTTTATGTGACATAATCCTTACGCGTTCTTTTCTAGATCCAGTATGCCTGTATGTTTTGGAACGCAACGTGTGTTCCGAATTCTGTCCTGTCTTTTTACACCCAGAATACTGCGGTCCATCGCTCTTTGGCAAACCCGAGACCCGGACGCGTACCGTGAGGGCTAGTTCAAGGTGGCGCGAGAAAGGAGTTCCTGGAAGAATTTTAGGAGAGGCGTTTGCCCACCAATTGGACAGTATTTATAGGCTAACAAAAAAAAAAACCATACGCGTCGAACCTAAAAAGAATGCTGTGAGAAGACCCAGTAGGTACCTATAAGACCTAACTATGGGTGCTAGGAATTTAAATTTATTCACATTTTCCTCAAAAAACTGAAGACAATAAATAAATTCGTAAAAGAAAATTAATTTAATTTAATTTTCAGGAAACATAACATCTCAGCTGCCGTAACATCTGCAAAGAACTTTGAAACAACTTTTTTTTAATTTCTAGAAATTAGTGTTGTTATTAAAATGTCCTCTGGATAATATCACCAAAATATATCCGATGTTTTGCCTACTAAATATCAACTATTTATCCTATCAAAACTTTTTGTAAATTTCGAAATCACGCGTCTTTGACATGATTTCTTTTATATCACAACAATGCTCTGTGTAATACGAAATATAGTATTTTTAGATGATCTTTCTTTGTTATAAATTTTACCACAGAAATTAATATTTGCTATTAGATAAGAATTATCAAAAATACAGTAAAATCTCTTAAATATTTTTTACTTTTTCGAAAAATAGGCTGTTTCATACATATGCAATGGTATAATTTCCATTTGGACCAAATTTCTTGAGCATTTATTTGGGGTCATTTCTTTTTGTACTTTTTTTAAACGTTTAAATTGTTGAACTTTGATAATATCTACTGTCTACCTATACAATATGTTTATCTGCTTGTAAATCCTACCAATTTATAGGTGTTATATGATAGATATTTACCTACACTTTATAAATATCGGTCCATTTATGAAATGGGCACTCGTTTAGGCTGGTTTCTGTATTCAAAGTTTCAAGTTATCACAAGTAAAATGTAATACCATTTTGATAGCATAGCGTGTATTGGGCCCATGTTAGCACCACGGCGGTTAGTTAATTATTTACGTAATATGTTTTAATCGCTTTTATAGCTGTATCTATAACCGTGATCTCTATTTGAAACGAAAAATTTATACTTAATCAAATTGTTGTTTGTTTAAGTAAATTAGAGTATATTAAGGACTTGTGCTATCTTGCGTTTTTACATAAATTGTAATCGTAACTGGCCAATATTTTTAAAAATATATAATCTATCCTGTGTAACTACAGCAAATAATGCATTAAATATCTTTTTACTGTGTGTGTATTAATGTATGTAAAAACAGCTTTGTAGTTAGAAATTGTAAAAATTCACACTAGGTAATTAGATGTTTCAAATAAATAGCCACTCATTAGTCATATTAATCACATAATCATGCATGAGCTACATTTGGTTGTGGTCCGCATACCGTGTACATTTCATCGTAATAGATATAATTTTACTTAACACTGTAAACTGCACTGCACCATCGTTTGCAGTACTTAACGACTAATATAATTACAACGTAATAATATAAACATGATTAAACGCGAGCATCGACCGAATGTAGTTGTGCCTTTACATTTACGATATAGAATCATAGTTTTGGGAGGATTGGCCAGTACCTATTAAATAATATACGATGGGAAAATGGGATTAACATTATCATATTAAAATCGGTTCACCGTATACATAGGTAATATATTCATATCATGTATGGAAACCGATTTTTAACAAAAAGTACGTAAGTTGCACATCGTTATTGTTGACAGTCTCATTAGGGGGAGAAATTAGATCGTAATTTATAAGTATGACGTCACGGATTTGAAACACAATATTTTGAACCTGGAACACTAACACGCGGGGATTTTTGTGCGCTATGTTGCCAGTTGCATGAACGGTTTTTCAAACCAATCGAATCATCTTCAAAGTAGTCTAAGCTTCATATTTCTACTACCTTCTCATTTGAACGCCTAAAATGCCTAGACATTCTAGAACTAATGTAAATAATTTTCTTAAAATAGGAACATCTGTATTGTTGGCGTAATATTCTTTACTCTTGAACCTTCTTGAAAGATAATAGGTATCATTGAAAGGAACATCATAAGTAATTGGTTTTGCAACTTAAGAAGAGTGTATGTACATTTGATTATTCAAAATTTTAGAGTAATGTAGGTACAATTCCATTTTAAAGTCTAAAACAAGCACAAAAGGGTAAATCACGAAACCGTAGGGAAAACTATGTTTCTCTTTTTCATATACCTAATATTTTATTGTATTGTGTTTCAAAAACGATGGCACCAATAACATTCACTGTAAGGTAAAATGATAACACACCAGAAGTATGTTATGGGATTAGATAATAAATTGGCTGTTACTTATAGCGTTGTTTACTAAATTGTGACGTCACCATTAGTCAACGTTGTTGCGCTATATATTTTAAACAACATTGTAGGTAAGCCATAGCTATAAGCATTGTCATGAATATAAATTAAATGAAATAAAAATGTTGTAACTGAAAATTTGTCTTATTTACTAAACCATAATCTATTGAATCTAGATCATGAAATATACTGGTATTCAGCTGCATTCGGTTAGACTAGAAGTCGACCCCAACATGGTTGAGAAAAGGTTTGGCAGATTATGAATCTACGTAAATTTTTGTTAATTCAAATTTTCCACAAGATCATAATATATCGGTTTTCTACTATTATGATATTGAGCAAACAATGCTGGCCCCATGGACAAAGTTGTCCAGTTTGATTATCTATTCCACACCATTTGACCACACCTTTCTGATACATCCTGTATATACCAAATAGTAAAACCGAACATAATATGGAAGCATCCGAAAAGAACATTAGCCTTAGCATTAGCCCCGATTTAATAATCTTGGGTTTAAATCAATAAAGACGAGTCAAAAGAAAAGTCACTCAAGTCAAGTTACTGAAATGAAATGAAATTATTTATTCTGTACTTAAATAGGATATCGGAATCACGTTTACACGTCAATAAAAGAAAAATTTGATGGAAGCTAGATGGGTTCGACATTTCCCTACCCCTGAGAAAATAAGGCGAAACAAACTCAGGAGTCAAAGTCTCTTTTAAAGTCCAGACATACTTAATCGTGGTCAGATCATGGTAAGGACACTGTAGATTAGTGTCTGAAATGGTCTTTTGAAGAAAGAACCACACAGATTTGATTGTACCTGTCCAGTCAGTGCAAGCATTTGTCAGTAGATAATCGTGAAGCTCAACTCAGAACTTAAGGAGCTCAAAAATATCAAGGAAAGGACATTTGTGTAGGCCGCAAAAAGTACTCAAAATTCCAGACCATCATTAAAACAACTCACTGACTGGCTCATCAACGCCCACCCCAAACCCTTGGTCCTAGAAGACTGAAATACACATAGAATCCCTTAATGATGTAGACAAGACATATTATGGTGATATGGGTTTTTCCAAATTCGTAATATAGGTCAGGAGCCGCCCCCGTACCATTGTGGTAACAGCCTCGAAGACACGATGCAGCATAATTTGTGATGACTGCCACGTCGACACGGTGCAGCACGCTTTGGAAAGTGCCAGGCCTGAACAATGCAGCACATGTGTCATGGCGTTCGGTACTGCAGATAACCTCTCGCTTCCGACCTCGGTTCAGTCTATGATAGGTGCGGGAGCGCGTGGGATGCCGCGGGTAGTGATAGTTTCCAAGAGGACCGGGAAGACACCTACAAGGCTACAACCCCGTAGGTACATAGGCATATGTGCATAGACCAATAATAACCTATAGAAATAGAATGCGCGCACTTCGCCGCCCGACCTAACTTTGTGTACTTTAGTATAAAAATCGTTTAACGACCTTGATTTGAGCTTATCACTCTAAATTAACTGTCTAATCAGATGATTAGACGAGACTGTTGTTGTAGATGAGACTGTTGTAATCAGACGATACGCAACGCTAAACGTCGCCATATTCTTGATAACATCACTTCTGCTTCTCCCGCTGATATCTGGAAATTCCTTGGAACTCTAGGTATCGGCAAATCGCGGCATTCAGACCTTCCTAACGCATTTGGCTTGGACGATCTAAATCGGCATTTCTCCACTGTTACTACCCTTGATTATCCAACCAAATGTCAAACCCTTGACTTCCTTGCTGGTCTGACGCGACCCAATATTACCCCCTTTGCCTTCACCCCAGTCGACCCGGGAGAGATCAAAAAGATTATCCTGTCCATAAAATCCAAGGCCGTTGGTTGTGATAACATCAGTCGACACATGATCGTGACAGCGGTTGATCAGCTCCTTCCTGCAATTTCCCATATAGTTAACTTCTCCCTTAACTCTGGTGTTTTCCCTTCCCTGTGGAGGAAAGCCCATGTTCGACCACTACCTAAAATCCCTAATCCCACTCTTCTCAGTCACTTTCGTCCAATTTCCATCCTTCCTTTTTTATCCAAAGTACTCGAGGCCTGTGTACATAAACAATTTTCCAACTTCATTCACAAAAACTCCCTCATCAGTCCATTCCAATCCGGGTTCAGGCCCGGGCACAGTACTGTTTCTGCTCTCCTCAAAGTGACTGACGATATAAGGCGAGGAATGGAAGACACTAAGATGACGGTTTTAGTGTCGATCGATTTTTCTAATGCTTTCAATACCGTCAGTCACGAAGTCCTTTTATCCATCCTCTCCTATCGCATGGTCTCTCACGAGGTTCTGGAATGGTTTTCTTCCTATCTTCGGGGGCGTCAGCAATCAGTTCTCGCTGGTGATTCTAGCTCCAGCTGGTGTGATCTTGAAACTGGCGTCCCTCAAGGCGGCATTTTATCTCCACTTTTGTTCTCTATCTTTATAGATCTCATAACTTCCGAGCTTCAATGTGCGTATCACCTTTACGCTGACGACTTACAGCTTTACTGTCAGGCAGGTGTTGACAGCTTATCCGGTGCGATCGAGGAGCTAAATCGAGCTTTACGAGTCGTCAAAAATTGGTCTGATCGCTTTGGGGTGGCGGTTAACCCAACCAAATGTCAGGCTATCATTGTAGGGAGCCCCTATAGCTTGAGGAGGCTGAATGGTTCAACAGTGCCACCGGTTACCTTTGATGGCACAGTGATTCCGTTTAGCTCTGACGTCAAGGATCTGGGTTTGCACATTGACACTTGCCTTGACTGGCGTAAGCAGGTCGCGATTGTGAGCAAGAAGGTCACTGGAACGTTGCGGTCGCTCTATCGGTTGAAGAATATTCTCCCATCACACATTAAGGCAATGCTTGTACAGTCCCTTATCTTCCCCATAATTGACTATGGTGATGTGTGCTACTATGACCTGAATGCAGATCTCCTCAATAAACTTGACCGACTTCTTAATAGCTGCATTCGATTCGTTTTCAATCTTCGCAAGTATGATCATGTATCCGCACATCGAGCGCTATTAAAGTGGTTACCTATCCGGCAGCGCAGAGCGTTGAGGGCTTTGACTACCCTGTTTTCTCTTCTTCACAATCCCGCTTCTCCTTCTTATCTGACTTCTCTTTGTCAATATTTATGCTCTGCACACAGCAAGAATCTTCGATCCGAGAATAATCGTCTTCTTCGTTGTCCTTCTCATCGCTCTGGTTTTATAAAGTCGTCTTTCTTTGTCCAAGCGGTTTTCCTTTGGAATGCGCTCCCTCAGAATATCAGGACGGTAACCAATCGGTTCACATTTAAAGTGAAAGCTCGAGAACACATACACAAGAAGTTGGCAGATTCGTCTCAGAATTAAGTTGTTGTAGGGTTTCTTATTTATGTCTCATAACTATTTATATTTATATATATATTGTTGTACATATGTATGACGGAGAAGGCATGTGTGTTTCGTTATTATCAGCCATATTTTAACTAATGTGGGCGAAGTATGGGTATGTGTTGGTTATTGCGCAATAGAAAAACGGTTTGCAGTTCAAATTAGATTATAATTTCACGAACAATTTAATCACACTAGCAAATCACACACTATAGGTACACGATACAACCAGATACGGAACGCAGGACAGTTTCTGAGCGCATGTTGTTCGTCCGATGTCCAATGTCCAAGAAGCTCCACATCGTTCTGTCGCGCTGTTGTCGACCCCCCACGAACTCAGGCTAGACTCTGTCAAGCGCCGCCAGATGGCGCTGGCGTTCCGAATAGTCAAACGAATGACCGGATGCGACATGTATGTATATATTATTATATCTATTCTTATATCTTAGTTATAAATATTTTCATATCTTTTCTTTTTGTTATTGCACCTACTGTGTATTGTCTCTGCATCACCCTAAGGTAGACTGGTAGAAAATGCCTAAGGCATTAAGTCCGCCTTTGTACAGTTATTACTTGTGCATAAAGTTTTAATAAATAAATAAAATAAATTAAAAAGCCCTTTGTCCTTTGCCTTACATTTTCCTTTATTGCAAGACAAAGGGCTCAATAATTATGATCTCGTCATTTCTAACTCTCCCCTTTCACACTATTTGAACTAGCCTCTAAGAGAAACTTTTTCTTACAAACCTTCTTCTTTACCAATAAAAAAATGAAACGTAATTTGTGGATGGTCCCTGGTAAACCCCCGTACAGTTATTACCAGCTCAAAAAAACTACTGTCAATGTTACCTGTCAATGTCATTGGTATCATTGTCATAACCTGCTGGTAACGTCAACGTCAATGTCATTTGATTCGTGTCGAGTGGCGAAAAATATTTGTAAACTAATTAATTTTTATTAGAAATACTATTTAATAATCAAATTAAATCAAATCACATGTAAATAAACTCACCGATCTACATTTGCTTTAAAGTGAAAGTTTTCTTGTATGTCTTTACAAAATATTGTGAAGTATTTCACAACATTATTAGACCGACTGATCAAGGGTATGTTATTCTAATTGTTTTATCTAAGTACCAAAACTATAAAACACTTACACCGGCCACTTTTATAACGTTGGTACCTATTATATTTTTAAATTTTGTAGGCAAAGGAAGCTATGATTGAGTTACCTCGGATAACGAGAGCCCTAAGGGCACACACACAACTCGACAAGCCCCGGTGTTTAAAACCGATTGTAGATCCGACTACACCGGTGCATGTGAAGAAGAAGATTTTACAAAGGTAACAACACTAAAATAATTATTATTTTAAGTCTACCAATAAATACTTATTGAAAAAGTTTTTTGAGCAGCTACCTGCATACCTAATCATTTATTAGCTCTCTTAATAGAAAAACTATTTACTTAGACCTTATTCATGAAACCACTCAATTTCAAATAGATATACTACATAGTTATCATTGCAATTTTATATATAAAACTAGCAGCATCCCGTGGTTTCACCTGCATAAGTTTCGATCCCGTGGGAATATCGGGATAAAAAGTATCCTATGTCCTTTCCCAAACTATCTCTATACTAAATTTAATCTAAATTGGTTCAACAGTTTGAGTGTGAAACTATATACTAAATTTAATCTAAATCGGTTCAGCGGTTTAAGCATGAAGAGGTAACAGACAGACACTTTCGCATTTATAATATTAGTATGGATATCTTGATTCTAACCATTTTGTAAATTAACATGTCATATCAGATAAGACAGGTTAATTTATGTTATACAGAACATAGATTCTATGTCCCGTATTACAGAACCTCACTCAAGCCTCAAACATAACTTTAAACTAGTTTCAACCAATCAAATGGCTGTAAACTAGTTTTAGGTAATGTTTGAGTCTCAAGTGACATTCTGTAATATGAGCCAGGAGAGCCAGGTGATCTGTGACTCAGGACCCTCCTATCTCAGCATTTTCAGCCACCACTCTCTATTTAAGATTGAGTATTCTATTAATCAGTACCTCTAATATGATTTATTATTATCAAAACCTAAAAATGTTTGGTATTTGTATAAATTAGAAAACTTTTAAATCATTAAGGTACTATTTGGAACCGAGCTGCCAACTGCAACTGTCGACAGCATGTGCAGCGGCTGATAACCACGGCTATGGTAACACAGCTGGCAACCTTTAGCCGATTGCATGCAGTCGCTGCACGTGCTGTCGGCAGTTGCAGTTGGCAGCTTGGTTCCAAATAGTACCTTAAAGATTAATTACAGCTTTGGTTTAGTTAAGTAATCAGTATGATAACAATTAAAAATTACCATTTATTTTAGGTTTAAATCATATACAGACATCTACAACTATGTCAAACAGAATGAGCCTAACTCAGCTGAAATACTGAAACTCTTCCCTCAACTAAAAGATGCGTGCAAATTCCTCACCGGAGACCAGCCTGATGAAATCATAGAAGATGCCACAGTGCTTAGCCTCAGGATGTTCCTAGATCAGGATATTGTGATGCTAAAACATTTGTCACAGTTACGGCAGACATTTGGAACCGTTACGTCTGCAACAGCTAATAAAATTTGTGAGGTGTGTATATTTGTACATTCATTTAATATACAGAAGTGCCTCGGAAAGCATGTTAAGCCGTTGGTCCTGGCTGTCATTCGTGGATCTTTAGACAGTTGTTACGGGTCGTCAGAAGCCCGAAAATCTTACAACCAGTCTTACCAAGGGGTATCATATTACTCAGTAACTGGGTTGTGGAGGTCAGATGGGCAGTTGCTCTATGTAAAATACTGGTATTCAGCTGCATCCGGTTAGACTGGAAGCCGACCCCAACATAGTTGGGAAAAAGCTAGGCAGATGATGATCATTTAATGTATTGAAGTGGACTGCCATCAGTCAATGTGGAATGCGATCAGCCCATAAACATGTTCATGAGCTGTCAATGTCATCATTGTTGTGCAATGTTGACATTATCAGCTCTTGAACACAGATTAGATGTACTAATCGGGTTCAGTTTCAAATATTGTCTCACCTGTAATTTCATTCTGAATTTATGGAAGACGAAGAAAGAAACAGAGAGTTTAAACCATTTAATTTTTTGAATAGGTACTATTGGTGTTGTTGAATTTTTCTGCTTAGAGCGTTTCTGCACTGCATCCCAATCCGAGGAATGACATCCAAAATGCCCATAGTACCATTTGTATCAAGGGTTCTGGTTGCTGGCCTTCCTTGAGGAGCTGGGGTGGATCGAATAATCGATTTTCCCACCCGTACGCAAAATACGCGCATTGACGTGGAGTTGCGGACACCAGCCCGTATTACCTATTACCTACCTATCATGGGTTGTGTACTAGAGATGGAACTCTGATCTTGAATTCGAATTAGGTTCAGATGCAGTGTGCAAATGCTCTTATACACTGAATTTGTTTAATTACTAATGAGTTGAAGAACTCAAAGACAATAGTCTTATTGTTATTTCAGTTTTAATAACACAGGTTTACATTTTCACATTACAGATAGTAACCAAAATATCCGAACAGCTGAATGATGATACTAAAGACTATATAAGAGCTGAAGAGGCTGAATCTGATAAAGAGAACATCAAACTATGGGGAGAACACATTCAATGTCACTTCATACCGTACAAACCTGCCAAAAAACCTCTGGCTAAGTTGACGAGCAAGCCAGCGACCGCTAGTGCTTTCGTCACTGATTTTTCTATGAAGTATAATAGTGACAATGCTGTAAAAGCTAGTCAGTCTAAAGTTCCTGCAGCTCCTCCTGAATCTAAAGTAAGTGTGATTTCGCACACCTAGATCTATCTACTGTCAAAATGTTTTCTTTTATTATGTATTAGGTATTTAATTTGTTAGCATAGTTGTTCATTTTATTGTGCATGCTGTGGTCTCCTGTAATTGAAAGAGTACCTACACCTACCAAATACTTTGTCGTCAATTAACCACATAATGTTTTGTGTATATCTTTTGTTGGAGATCCTAAAATAAATAAATAAAGAGAGCTAACTCTAAAATCTAAATATTTGAGGTATGCATACCATCAAATTCCTTAACTCACTACCTAGCGACAGTCAAAACAGATGCAAAAACTTATAACATCATTGTTCTATCTGCATTTAAAAAGTATTGATCAATACAGCAAACTCCTGTAGTGCACAGGGAGATGGTAATCAGTTTTTCAACTTATCTTAAAAAATTGTTTTTTTTTTTTTTTTGAGTTAATCGCTGTTTAGGTCTAGGTGTGCGATTTGTATGTCGATTTGATATTTCGTAATCATAGAAAATATTGTGAATCAACTAAGCTTATCATTGTTAACTATGGCTGCTAAAAACAGTTAAAAGAAGTTGCTTTGTAGGTCTCTTATCTTGGATCTTTAGAGCAGAATGTTTCTGCTATTCTGTTGCTGATTTTTGTAGCTTTCTCAATCCACCTATTAGGAATAACCACAGACCTAGATAACGCAAGAGCAACTACTTCGCGTGCCAAAAATCGAACCAGCTTACGTTCAAAAATCGTAAGCCGCCACTTTAGCGCTCAGTCCTGTGTACTGCTGGCTGGGTGAGGGTGAGCGCTGGCGCTAGGCCCCGGGGGGGGGGGGGGGGGGGGGAGACGGGTGCCGCACGCGGCGGCGTCTTTGAATCGATTTGATTTTTCCATCACTAAATAGTGCTTGTGACGTCATAGTAGGTAGTAAAAAAAATGGCACGCTTGGTTTTCATACAGATCGTGGTACTTGCGTTATAGGTCTATCTATATCTGTGCTTTAAAAACTGCTTTGCATCATAGTTTAACTGCTACCCACATTTAACATTAGTAAGTACCTATATCTCATCTTGTCCATATTTTCTCTAGTTTTTGATAAAACATGAAAAATAACTTACCTTTGCAGTTTGGCAAAACCTGGCTAGAAACAAAAGTAAAAGGACAATACGAGAACACATCCGGTATATCAAGCACTGACATCCTCCAATCAATAATAACGTTACTGAACTCTCCTAGAAGCAATGATGAAATGCAAAATGACCTGTTTGAGTTACTTGGCTTCGATAAATTCGAGTTTATACTGGAAATATTGGAACATAGAACGGATATTATTAATAGTTTGAAGGCACCGCCGCCAGGTCCTACGTTGGCTGAAAGTGAGTATAGGATTTTGTTATCATGTTTCTAATGAAAGACATCCAATGTTAACGATGGGCCTTTCAACCTACCTATATAGTTTTGCCCATTTACCCACATCAGTTGTAAGTCGTAGGTTCGAATCCAGACAGGCGCTTTACTTTGTGTAAATTATTTCATCACCACTGCTCTCAAAACGGTGAAGGAAAACATCGTGAGGAAACCGGCATGTCCTAGAACCAAAAATTCGAAGACATGTGACATCTGCCAACCTGCACTGGGCCCGCGTGGTGGATTACGGCCCACTCCCTCTCACTGAGAGGAGGCCTGTGTCCCATCAGTGGGAATATTATAGGCTGTCCCTCGCGAAATTCGAATTTACTTACTTTTTTGTATGTTGATTAAAATATGATTTTATTCAATTTTGAGCGGCCATTGTTGTTTACATCTTTGGCAAATTTGGCGCGGCCGGACCTTACATCTTAATATACTAATCAACCTATATTTTTTCAGTTCAAGCTATTCTCCCTGAAAACAAAATGCCCCAGTATTTATGCCAAGTGTCTGTGTTGTCTGAACAAGAGAAGATATTAGCTAAACTGGTGAGAAAAGAAGAGAAAAAGGCGAAGAACAGGAAGATCGATGATGATGATGAGGAACCGGAGATTAATATTGGACAGATGAGGGCTAAAAGGTATTGTAGACTTCGTTTTAGCCTAACTAAACGTAAGTTTCGGAAAGCCAAGATTAAAATCAATCTTGTCTTTAAACGTCATGCTAACAGATTTAATTGACTGTTGTCATTTCAGTTGTCCAATTATCACAGCTGACATGACAGCAAATTTTAATATTCAGGGGGCCTACCACCACCTCAAGCTGTATTATTTTAATCATTCTTCAGTGTGGGAAAGATGTGGAGCTATACGTCTTGTATAGCTCCATTAATCTGTAACTATATTTTATTTTTAGCCTTTGTTGGTCCACTGTAGGCCAAGGAAGTCCCTTCCTCCTTTTCTGTCTTGAGATTGTCTGGACCAATCCTGTCTGTAGGCGTCAAAGTCATCCCACCATCTTCTCTTGGGTCTGCCTGTCCCATGACTCGTATGACATGCGGCGTACGTGTCCGGCGCAGTCCCACTTAGGGGCCGTCTCCACGAGCGAGAGAATCGCGGCGATAGTCCCGCCGTGCCATCAAATTTTCGCCGCGATGATATCGCCGTTTGGAGACACGTTCTAAGAGAGTGTACATACAGAAATACGTGGCACAACGATAATATCGCCGCGATTCTCGCTCGTGGAGACGGCCCTTAAGCTTGGCTGCTATATGGGTGACATCGGCAATTTGTGCTTTAGTTTTAACAATAGTAAATGTTTAACTAATTTACAGGCTAGCAGAGTTATCAAAACCAGTGGTACCATTTTCTGCAACAAGATCATCCAATAATGTCGATCCAATTCTACAGAAGATATCATATTTCCAAACAAAAGTGCAATATCCGAATGTCTATGATTCGTCCATTGATGCCAAAAACTCAGCTGGTAAGAAAACTTCTTGATGAGCATAACTATAGCATCAAGTATAGCATCATCCTACAAGTTTTTATAAATACTCTAATTTCTAATAATACTATTATGCTCGTATTAAACTTATAGTAAAGTTATGCCACACTTAAACACGTCAAAGACGCCTCCTTTTACTAGCAACTAGCCAATCGACCAAAGTCAACCATAAGTAATTCTTAAATTCCAGGATTCGTTTCTGGTCTCAAGCTTATTCTTCCTGAGAACGCAATAAGGAAAGACAACAAGGAGTATGAAGAGGTAATCATACCTAAGCACGATGCAGCACCTCTCACAGTTGGCAACCAGCGCGTACCTATTGCTGAATTGGATGCGGTAAGTCATGGATGAATTATCCAAAAAAATCGATTTCTGACACTGATATAGATCAGATACACCTAGATAACGCAAGAGCAACTACTTCGCGTGCCAAAAATCGCACCAGCTTACGTACAGAAATCGGAAGCCGCCACTTTCGCGCTCAGTCCTGTGTACTGCTGGCTGGGTGAGCGTGAGCGCTGGCGCTAACCCGGGGGGGGGGGGGGGGGGGGGCGAGACGCGTACCGTACGCGGCGGCGTCTTTGAATCGATTTGATTTTCCCATCACTAAATAGTGCTTGTGACGTCATAGTAGGTAGTCAAAAAATGGCACGCTTGGTTTTCATACAGATCGTGATACTTGCGTTATCTAGGTCTATCTACAGGCTTACTTTTTTATCACCATCCAAATTTCTACATAGTGTTCTACCCATGAATATGAACAACTTTCACTATGGGACCAACCCTGAAATCACGAAAAAAAATCAACTGTTTCATACATTTTGGTCAAGTAGGTATTGAACTTTTGTATGAAACAGTTGACTTTTTTTCGTGATTTCAGAGTTGGTCCCATAGTGAAAGTTGTTCATATTCATGGGTAGAACACCCTGTAAAAATTTGGATGGTGATAAAAAAATAGGCCTGTATATCTGTGATTTCTGACCTTTTGATTTTTGATATTAACGACAGTCTTCTAAGACCACTTTCTTGTAGCGACAACGACAAGTTCACTTTCACAATGTAACAAACAATTTTATTCATTAATGTTTGTTTGTGTCGGTGTAAAACGTACATAACTTAAGAAATAAAACAAGATAAAATAAAAATACACTAATAACTCGTCAATTTTCTGTAGTCAGAAAAAAAGACCTAACACCACAAAAGAAGCACCAGCAACTTTATCATAGCTTATTTTATCCCTGTACTTAATCCCCATATGTCATTACTCATTACAGATCGGTCAAATGGCCTTCGAGAACATAAAGGAGCTAAACAGAATCCAGTCCGTGGTTTTCCAGACAGCGTACAATACTAATGAAAACCTTCTGATTTGCGCGCCTACTGGAGCCGGTAAAACTAACATAGCGTTATTAACTGTGGTGCATCAGATTAAACAGCATATTGAAAATGATGTTATTATGAAGAATAAGTTTAAGGTAAGTTGAAATTAAAGGTGGCAGAGGGCAGGGCACATTGCTCGCAGAACAGATGGCCGATGGGGCCGAAAGGGTGTCGACCGCGCACCGGAAGACGTAGCGTTGGAAGGCCTCCCACAAGGTGGACCGACGACCTTGTGAAAGCCGCAGGAGCCCGTTGGATGCGAGAAACACAGAACCGGTTGAAGTGGAGGTGGTTGGGGGAGGCCTGTTCAGCAGTGGACGTCTTTCGGTTGAAATAATGATGATGTTAAAATTACTATTTTATTCAAAGCCGTGGACTTTTTATTTATCATACAGTTATTGAATCGACAAAGGGTCTTACTATGTTACGCTGGGTGGAGTAATGATGTTTAAAAAGCGGCCGGGACAAACTGGATGCGGAAGGCAGAGAACGGGGTGGTGTGGCGAATATTAGAAGGGGTCTATGGCCATCTGTAGGCGACGTTGACTGAATGACACAAAGCTTTCATCTACCATATTATTTAAAACTTAAATCTTCGCATATACTATCTCTACGAAGATCATTAAATGTCATGAGAATGTGTTTAAATGATTTTCCAAAAGAGCGATTGAGCTAAAATTGATAAATAGCTGTAGCAAATCACAATGGGAGATTCGGAACTTTCTTTCAACACCATTTGAACCCTTTGTACCAGGAACTAAAGTTGATTTTACACTAACACTATAGCTGATAAATCTGCTTTGACTTAACCAAACTATCTTCTGCCCTAGATAATCTACATAGCCCCAATGAAAGCCTTAGCCTCGGAGATGACAGCGAGCTTCGGCAAGCGTCTCAAAGGGCTCGGTATACTAGTCCGAGAGTTGACTGGCGACATGAAGTTAACTAAGACTGAAGTGCAACAGACGCAGATGATTGTCACCACGCCTGAGAAGTGGGATGTTGTTACTAGGAAAGGAGCAAGTAAGTTTGATGAATATTTATAATGAAACGCAACGCCCCGCGGTTTCACCCACATAAGTCTCGATCACCACCAGTCTTACCAAGGGGTATCGTATTACCCAGTAACTAGGTTGTGGAGGTCAGATAGGCAGTCGCTCCATGTAAAATACTGGTATTCAGCTGCATCCGGTTAGACTGGAAGCCGACCCCAACATAGTTGGGAAAAGGCTAGGCAGATGATGATGATGAAGTTTCGATCTCGTGGTAATATCGGGATAAAAAGTATCCTATGTCCTTTCCCGGGACTCAAACTATCTCTATAGGTACCAAATTACATCTAAATCGGTTCAGCGGTTTTAAGCGTGAAGAGGTAACAGACAGACAGACACACATTGGCATTTATAATATTAGTATGGATTACTATAGTTCTGTCCTTTTCCTGTACCCTGCTGTTGCCTAACCTTCTTTAAAAACTCGATAGAATCTCTTTGAAATAAGTTTTTCTGTCTGAAAGTATTTCTTTCTGACCAATCTCTATGTGGTGATCATAAGGCCAATTCTCGTAATTTAAAATGTTCAAAACCTAGTCGCGGTCTCGTCTCGGCGACAAACAAATGTCAAAAACTTGTCAAAATGTAGGGAAATTAGAGGTACATATTTTTGACAGATTGAGACTGAGATCAGACTGGGAACGTTATTAAAATTACGAAAATTGCCCCCCATGATCGATGATACAATGGTCCTCAAAATATCCTTTTATTTGGCTTGAAAACTCGGTTTAATCTTATCACAATGTATCTTTACAGCCGACACAGAACTAGCGTCAATAGTAAAACTAATCATCATAGACGAGGTTCACTTACTGCACGGCGACCGAGGCCCAATAGTCGAGGCGATTGTCGCGCGAACTTTGCGACAAGTCGAGTCCACGCAGAACATGATACGGATAGTCGGGCTGTCTGCCACGTTACCTAATTATTTAGATGTTGCTAGGTAAGTTCGAATATTATTTTTTTTTCTTTTACATAGTCTAAGGTCTTGATGGCAATTGAAACTGAACTCTATTTTCCTGTTTATACGGTTGAAATTCGAGCATTGTTGGTCGTTTAGTCGCTTCGCTGCCACTCCAAAAATCCAAGTGTTCTTGGTGACTCTAAAACATTTCTTGGAAAAAAGTCAGACCGCACTTAGATGTTTCTGACTAAATAAGTGTACCTTTCATACGAATATGAACCTTATTTCGATTAGAATAATTTTAATATTCGTCTGAGCGAATGTGAACAAAATTTCCATACTATTTACACTAACTTGGCGGAGTAAAGTCAAAGTAAGGCTGCCTGTCCGCCGGAGCGGAGCGGAGAAACGGATAAATATTAACCAATAGAAAAATTGGACAGAAGAGGAGCGGAGATTTTGTGCAATCCTATTGCTTAATATTTCGCCGTTTCTCCGCTCCGCTGCCTCGCTCCGCTTCGGTGGACAGGCAGCCTTAGGGACTGTATGTCTCGCCCTAAGGCCTGTCAAGTATCACGTCCGATGTGCCTTAGCTTAAGAGAAATAAGCGTTCAGTGTCTCTTATCATTAATTAAAGTGTTCGCTGAATATCGAAAGCAGATTCAATCAATTTTAGTATCTTTCGCTCACCTTTTTTTTTCGGTTGACTTGTTACAGATTCTTGCGCGTAAACCCGAACATCGGTCTGTTCTTCTTCGACTCTCGCTTCCGTCCGGTTCCTTTGGAGCAACAGTTCATTGGTATCAAGGAAACTGGCAGCGGTGGAGGTTCACATCTGAGACAGGTACTTTTCTTTTTATAAAGGCACACCTGCGCACGTGCACGAACAGTGCGGTTCGAGTGCATCTTAGGAACATAGTATGGACACATTTGGACATGTTCGCCAGAGGCTAACGAGCGGTTCGCGTGGAACTCGTAAAGCTGCGTCTACGCTAGACGAGCCGAGCACGAGTGGAGCACAAACGGAGCACGAATTCATTTGGCGAGGCGTGCTCGTTCGAGGCTCGTAAGTCGATCCACACTACACGAATTTGTGCTCGGCTCTTCTAGCGTAGACGCACCTTAATATTCACGACGTGCACATTTTCGTGATTACGCGAAGTGTTCTCGAACGTGTCCATACTAACACTACATACTGATTTCGTAACAAGTATTTATTTATAGAATTACTAGCTGCGCCCCGCGGTTTCACCCGCATAAGTGTCGATCCCGTGGGAATATCGGGATAAAAACTATCCTATGTCCTTCCCCGGGGCTCATACTATCTCTATACCAAATTTCACACAAATCGGTTCAGTAGTTTAGGCCTGAAGAAAAGACAGACAGACAAACAGAGTTACTTTCGCATTTATAATATTAGTTTGGATAATCATAGAATAGAATACTTTTTATCATGTACACCATATCACTCTAATATTATAAAGGCGAAAGTTTGTGAGTGTGTTTGTATGTTTCTTCCTTCTTCACGCACAAACGGCTGGACCCAATTTGATAAAATTTGGTGTAGAGATAGCTGACACCCTGGATTAACACATAGGATACTTTTTATCCCGATAGTTCTACGGGACCGAAACTTATGCGGGTAAAACCGTGGGGCGCTGCTAGTAAATAATAAAAATCATTAATACAACTAAAGAGTTGTTACCCTATTGAATGATTATTTCATGAAATCATGTCATTTAAGACCAATTCTAACCTAAGGACTTGTATTGCTGAATCTAATGATTATATTTCTGTAAAGCCATATGTGTTACGGTCGTGAATCATATTTTAATCAACATACAACCTAACACTGACCTGCAAATTGTAAAAAACGGACTACCTTAGCGCACCCCCCTTAAAATTTTGGTATTTGCTAGATACAACTCCGATTTCTCAAGCTCGAGTGATCGAGGATCTTTAGCTTAACCAGTGTACAAATTCTCATCAACCCAAAATTCCAACAGATGCAAGCAATGAACGAAATATGCTACGAAAAAGCGGTAGAGATGGTCCAAAAAGGCCACCAAGTAATGGTGTTCGTCCACGCCCGTAACGCCACCCACCAAACGGCTATGGTCCTCAAAGAAATAGCCCAGAAGAAGGGCCATCTGAAACACTTTGAGCCGGAAGATACGGGCGCGTTCCTTAAAGCTATGAAGAGTATAAGCAGTAGTCCTAACAAGATACTGGCCGAGTTGTTCGCGGGTGGGTTCGCGTGTCATCATGCTGGTATGCTCAGGAGTGATCGGTAAGTTTCTGACATTTTAAAATAGAAACCAGCTTTGATCCGACCAGACAGGCTCGAGTTGGCGCTGCAGTGTTCCATGCGCGCCACTCGAGAGTGAGTGCGGCCATTATAGGAATGAGCGCACGGGGAGGTGGGACCCGCTGAGGAACAGCGGGTCTAGGCCTGTCGGGGGAGCAGTGAATGCTTATACGAATCCCGCACCCTCAGCAATTGGTAGAGGTGGAACACCGCGGTGGTTTTAGCCGGTAAGAGTCCGGCATGCCCCTCTGTCACCCCCACGATAGAGGAAGTCCATGAGGATTTCAAACGTGAGAAAAGAAAAGGGACTTAAAAACCAATACTGAAAACTAACCGTTGGTCCCGGCTGTCATTCGTAGATCTTTGACCGTCGTTACGGGTCTTTAGAAGCCCAGTCTGACAACCAGTCTTACCAAGGGGTATCGTATTACCCAGTAACTGAGTTGTGGAGGTCATATAGGCAGTCGCTCCATGTAAAATACTGGTATTCAGCTGCATCCGGTTAGACTGGAAGCCGATCCCAACATAGTTAGGAAAAGGCTAGGCAGTTGATGACGGAAGAAAACTAGTTCAGTTAGTTTTTTGTGTCACTCGTATATTAAATTGTATGCTCTGGGAAGTGGTGAACGGCGGGCGTTTTGGGGGACTGTCTTATAGAATTTTGACGTTCAAAAAGTGCCGGTTCTCAGTCTAGTTTGAATAAATAACTTTTTACTAAACTAGAAAGAGAAATTAAGAATAAAGTTTATTTGGACTCAGTTTGTGAAACAAACAAAATACAAAATAAAAATAATGTTTCAAACAACAATTAGTCCATCCAACAAAGAGATTGTAGAGTGCGTGAGCAAGGCCCTAAGCAATTACTTCAGAAAATTGTTCAGGGTGCTTAGAGAGTTAACATACTAAAAGTCCTGACATCTAGGGGGTGAGGCGGAGTGGGGGGAGGGGGTTAAAGTTCCCATTTTTCAGTTTTTCGCTAATATCTTTTAAACGGTGCGTTATGGAGATAAAAAGTCTTCTACGCAATGAAAGCTTATAAAATTATGTACAACTTTTATCTTATGCACTTTTTCACATTCCTACCTATTTTCGAACTACACATTCCGGAAAAGTGAAAATTGAAAAACTACTTGAATTGAACACTACCTTTTGTATACTACTTCCTTCACGTTATTTGGGGATAAAAAGTATCTTATATCTTAAATCAACTCCTACTATATCAATTGACTAAATTTTATCCAAATCTGTACAGCCGTTGGGATATCAAAACTTTTATCTACACTTGTCTTATACACTTTTTCCAAATTTTCACCAGTGTTCGAGTATCGTGCTCCGAAGAAAGTGAAAATGGAGTTCATTTAGTGTGATGTGACAAGCATTACCGAATGTTAAATATGAGCTAGTATATATAAACGGTATAAATACTCTCCAAGCAAAGATACAAGTTTGGATTACTCAAAGGCTGAACCGATTTGGATGAAATTCGTTATGATTAAAGGCTACTTTTATCCCGAAATAACGCAAACAAAGTAGCAGGCAACAGGTAGAGATTCATAACGGTAGTTTTTTCGAAAATTTTCACTATTTTAGAATGTATATGTAAAAAATGGGTAGTATTTCGAAAAAGTGTATAAGACTAAAGTTGTAGGAAATTTTATAAGCTTTCATTGAGCAGAAAACTTCTTTTCTCTAAAACATACCGTTTTAAAGATATTAGCGAAAAACTGAAAAATGGGAACTTTAACCCCCTCCCCCCACTCCGCCTCACCCCCTAGATGTCAGGACTTTTAGTATGTTAACTCTCTAAGCACCCTGAACAATTTTCTGAAGTAATTGCTTAGGGCCTTGCTCACGCACTCTACAACTCCTTATGGGTGATTTATTGAATGGACTAAATAGTGTATGCCTCACGGCTGCGCCAAAAAGGTTCATTTCAGCATTAATGCCAGACAGTTGCTCTTTGACACTGATTTTCTTATGAACTTTTAGGGACAAGTGACGGGGAGTACAAACTACTAACTAAAATCCATTTTGTTAAACTTTTTCAGAAACATGGTGGAAAAATACTTCTCGGAAGGTTTTATAAAAGTGCTAGTATGTACATCCACGCTGGCGTGGGGTGTCAATTTACCGGCACATGCTGTAGTTATTAGGGTAAGTACTAAATAATAAAGGACTGAAAATAAAAATATTCTTTCTGTATTTATATGTATATATAGAAAGATAGCGCTCAAAGCAAGATAAGACGGATCATACACTACAACGCACCACGCGACGGGGGGCGCGGGAAACGGAATCAATTTCCCCATTTTTTATTGAAATTGTATGTAAACAATCACGCGTGGGGGCGCGTTATCTGCGCCCCGTCGCGTGGCGCGTTGTAATGTATGATGTGTGACCCGCTTAAGATGTCTGAAAGACCACATTTTGCAAGGTGAAAATTCATGATTTAAAATTAATATCACTGTTCTTGTATGATTTGATTATATTTCCGTCTTTTAGTACCAATCGGCCCACTTCTCTCACAGAGAGGAGGCCTGCGTCCCAGCAGTGTGAACACTAGAGACTGATTATACTAATTGGACAATTTTAAATGTCATAAACGTTTTCAGTTCATCTATTATAGGAACGAAAAGCTGCCATTTAAATCCCCTTTTAATAAAAACTAGGAAACTACACAAAAAGAAAAGTGGAACTCGGGAGTGCCGACAGAAGTGAAAACTTGAACAATTACTTGTGTATTTTTTTTAATCGTCATATAAACAAAACACAAACAGAATACTTTGCCATCACTCACTGACATATCGGAAATACATTAAAACCGAGTACATCCCGAGGATAGCAGAACACATCCGAATGTAGCGCGGTGTCGGTAACAGTGTCGCGAGTTCAATGGTTTTTTCCCATCTCAAAAAATGCCCAACGCGCCTAAAGAATTTTTCACTTCAAAAATCATTTTACAATATTTTTTCTCAGGGCACAGAAATCTACGATCAAGCCCACGGAACATTCGTAGATCTAAGCATACTGGATGTGCTACAAATATTCGGTCGCGCGGGCAGGCCACAGTTTGACACATCAGGAACGGGCATTATCATAACTACGCACGACAAACTGACGCACTATCTCAAGTCAATGACTAACCAGTTCCCGATTGAGAGCAACTTTATTAATCTGCTGGCGGATAATTTGAATGCTGAGGTAAGTTTTTTTCTTTACCATATTTTTCTTAAACGAGACAGAAATATATTTTCTCCAATTCTTTTGCGTATGCAAACTTTTTGTCTGGCCCCAGTCCTACAACTGGAGCCCTTAAAACGGCTGTCACGGTACGATTTCCTTTGAAAAGATTACCCGACTACATTAAATAGTACCAGTTTACAAATGACTGTCAAAGACTATCATTACCTCATAAGTTATACGCTGATAGCTAGTGTATACCTTACTCTGTCTACGCTTTATTTAAACTTTAGGCGATGAGAGGCGCAGTGGCTGAATTATAGGCTTCTGCACGACAAGTGTGAGGTTCAATTCCTACACCGTACATCCATACTAATATACGATATACTAATCCATACTAATATTATAAATTCGAAAGTAACTTTGTCTGTCTGTCTGTATGTTAACTTTTCACGCCTATACTGCTGAACCGATTTAGATGAAATTTGGTATAGAGAAAGTTTCAGTCCCGGGAAAGGACATAGGATACTTTTTATCCCGATATTCCCACGGGATCGAGACTTATGCGGGTGAAACCGCGGGGTGCAGCTAGTGTTATATAATTTTTCCAATTCTATTAATACAATATTCTATCTTTCAGGTCGCTCTCGGCACAGTAACTAATATTGATGAAGCAGTGGAATGGCTCAGTTATACCTACCTATTCGTCAGAATGAGAATCAACCCACAGGTAATATAAGTAATTTTCATTCAATTAATATCGTCTACTAACAAATGATTACAGTATACAGGGTCTATTTTAATTATTAACGAAACTACAGACAGCAGAGCTTTGCAGAGCAGTGGTGGCGCAGTGGTATCAGCCGCGACTTACAAGTTGTAGGTCGTAGGTTCGAACCCCGACAGGCGCTTTACTTTGTGTAAATTATTTCATCACCACTCCTCTCAAAACGGTGAAGGAAAACATCGTGAGGAAACCGGCATGTCCTAGAACCAAAAATTCGAATACATGTGACATCCACCAACCCGCACTGGGCCCGCGTGGTGGATTTCGGCCCACTCCCTCTCACAGAGAGGAGGCCTGTGTCCCAGCAGTGGGAACGTTATAGGCTGATTATGTTACAGACAGCACTGGATATGTTAAAAAGCTTTTATTGCACCTGACACAAAACACTTACCCCCTTACTAATAAACGTTTTATAGCGTCTGTATAGTTATACAACGCTTTGTCTTCTTTCGAAAGTCAAATTATTGACGACTGAGAGAGAAATCGGTTTGTAACTATTCATCTGATATAATACGTTTATTAGTATGGGGGTATGAGATAACTCAAAATAAAGACACCTCTGCCTAACCATTCGAGGATTACAGGGGCGATGTTATATTTAGTGCTATATGTGTCTATAGGTATTTTTTTTCATAGGTATACGGCCTAACATACACAGACGTGCAAGAGGAACCGATGCTAGAAACCAAACGTCGTGAACTTATAACAGCGGCCGCTATGCAGCTTGATAACACACACATGATACGCTACAACGAACGGACAGGACAACTTAATGTTACTGGTAAATATAATAATAAACGTCTGTTGATGGTTTAACAAGAATATAATAGAATACTCTTTATTATGTACACCATACAACAGCATCATCAGCATTGATTTGAACGATTTGAAGGAGCCATATTAGCCGTAGAGCCGATGACCGTTGGTGTGCTGAAGTGGAGACCGGGAATCAGCAAACATAATATGGTATAACGCCCTCAGGCCAGTTGGAGTGACGATCTTTGCAGGGTTTCTGGTGGCGGATGAGAGTCGACGTGAATCGAGCTGAATGACGTGCAATTGTACACTAGAGACGTATGTCCAGCAGTCGACTGCTGTAGGCTGGTGATGATAATGATGATGTTGTTAATGATTTTACAACCTCATATTACCGTCTTCGGTTTCTCAAATCGCTAATACTGATAAGTGACTATTGTTTGGCACGATTTTATTTTCATCTACTTCATAATCCTATTGAATTAAAATTTTACACACCTTGATAATTTATCTTTGCTGATGGCAATACAATGTTCGATGATTGAGATGTGACATCACGCTCTGTCACTTTAAAGAAAATTTAAAGAAGATAATGTTGGTCATTCATGGTCAGGTATTCAGGTTGAAATGTCTACAACCTACAATCACATTCATAATCATTCGCAAGCAACGTTTTGGTCCAACGAAAACTTTCAACTTTTACAATTTATTATATACTAGCTGTGCCCCGCGGTTTCACCCGCGATAAAAGTCTTATAGTCCTTTTTTATTAATTCCTTTTACAAATATCCACCCCCCCCCCCCCCCTTTTTACACCCTTAAGGAATAATTTCGGGGACAAAAACTATTCTATATCCTTCCCCACAACTCAAACTATCTCCATACCAAATTTCATCTAAATCGGTTCAGCGGTTATTGATTCCCAATACAAACGTACACCCCCCTTTTCACCCCCTTAAAGAATTATTTCTGGGATAAAAACTATCCTGTGTCCTTTCCCGGGACTCAAACTATATACCAAATTTCATCTAAATCGGTTCAACAGTTTAAGCGTGAAGAGGTAACAGACAGACACACTTTCGCATTTATATTGGTATGAATATCTTTTACAATGTTTAACACAACTATTTACACTAGGTACTAAATTAATTGATTAACTAACTATACAAATAAACACAAAAACAAAAGGACACTTAGGCGTCAAAGTACTCGTCCGCACCGCTGTCATCCGGAAACAAGCCCAGAAGATTGGCAGCATTGCCACGTTGAATGGCAATGCTAATTCTTTGGCCAAAAAACGAGCCAGCTCTCTGGTCACGTGAGATGTCGAAGTGGCTCTAAATAAACTATTAATGAAAGCCTGAAAAGTTACAACAACAACTTATTTAAACTCTTTTGTCTTTAGATCTGGGTCGCACAGCAAGTCACTACTACATAACTTGCGAGACGATGGAGGTCTTCAACACTATGGTGCGCAAGTCTATGACGCAAGGATATGTGCTCGAAATGCTAACCAGGTGTTCTGACTTCCAGCAGCTTAAAGTAAGTTAGATAAGGATACGAATTTGAATCATAATCAATAAAAAAAATATTAAAGTAAAAAAAAATGTACCGTCAACAAAAGAGATAAGTATGCAGGATCGTCGGATATAGTTGAAGTTTATTAAGAAACCGATGGATGTTTGTCGACTGAAATTTAATTTGATAGATGAGCTGTTTGTTTTCTATTAATAAAATTAAAATTTAATCGAGAACATCTATCGGTGTCTTACTAAACTTCAACTATATCCGACGATCCTGTATACTTGTCTCTTTTGTCGACTGTACGTCTAAAGTTATGCCCGCCCTTCGCCACATCATGATGTTTTAGCCGAGCAGAAATAACGCAAGCGCAACATCTCATCTCAACACCCACTTGGCTGTTTATGTAAAAAATGGCATCAAATAAATTAATAAGATCTGTGAAAACCAAAAAAAAGTTTTTTGTTTGTAAAAGTAAACGCCAAAATACGTTATCACGCCACCAAGCGCCAGTGCAGCGCCGTGATATCGAAATAAAAAAATATTAAACATTTTCAAAGTTCCTGCTTTTGAGCTGAAATTTTGTACAGAGATTCTAGACCAGATACACTCTTCAACCCGTTTGTATTGATATACCCTTTCCGTAACACCCTGTATTGTAATAGCCGTTCACGTTCTGAATAAGATTACCGAACTAAGTAGTTTGGAAACCGGCGACACGCGTCCTGAGCCTCTCCTCTCTTTGTTATTATTATTAATTAAACACGTTAAAATGGTCCAATTTAATCTTCGATAATAACTTATGCATATTTAATAAAACTCACTTTCCAGGTAAGAAAAGAAGAGCTTACAGAATTATGGAGTCTCAAAGACCAATACTGTGAGCTTCGCATTGAAGACCCTCCGGAAGACATACATTGGAAGATCAACATATTACTACAAACTTACCTGTCGAGGGGACGCGTCAATGGATCGTCGCTCCAATCTGATCTTAATTATATCAGTCAGGTTTGTAAAAAAAAAAAACATTTAAACAGCACTTCTATAGTGTATTCGCATTATTTGATTATTTGGTCAATACAAAATGTACCGAATTCCTATTACGATACAGTTCATTTTGTTATGGCACAGGAACTGGGATTTTGTACAAATGCGCCATTTGGTAAAGTGCCTCCATTAGCTCAAATTCTTCTGCCTCGCTTGTCTAGTGGTCGCAAGCTTGACTGCTGAACGTGCGCTCCTGGGTTCAATCGCCGAGTCAGACTTAGCCTTATAAGATTTTTCCGTTAGGCATCCTGAATTTGGGTCCGACTTGCCCCTATTACATGGGACATAATTAACGACACACCGAAAATTTGGGTGAAACACACACCGAAAATTTGGGCCTGATCTATGTTATCTAACCCTTTCCGTGTCCTGTGAACCACATATGGTTCTAAAAAGTTTGAAAGCAACTTCGTCAGTGTCAAAAAACCTAATGTCATTTACAGAACGCCGTCCGCATAATCCGCGCCCTCTTCGAGATAACCCTTCGCAAGAACAACGCGTACATGGCCGGCCTGTACCTCAAGATGGCGAAAATGCTGGAGCTTCAAATGTGGGACTTCTACAGCGATATGCGACAGTTCAACTGCTTCACTATCGAGACGTTGAAGCACATCGAGTACCCGATGTTGAAGCCCGATCAGATTCGGGACATGGACTGGAAGGAAGTGGGTAAGTCATCTTTAGTGTTATTATTATTAGCAAAATGCCAGAACTTTCAATGTGGGACATCTACAGTGACATGCGACTTTGAAGCACATCGAGTACCCGATGTCGAAGTCCGGTCAGATTCAAAACATGGATTGGAAGGAAGTCGGTAAGTCTGGTTTATCAAGGGTTTTATCATAGATATATGAAAGAAGGAGATATGCGCGGTAGTTGAAAATGTATCAGAACCCGATGTCGCTAGGTTTGCCCCACCACCGCGCCACTACTACAGATGTAGTTTAGTAAAAGCAATAGATACAAAGTCGCGCACACTCTTGCAATTCATAAATCAGAACGTACTACACAATCAATTATAAACCTTAACTCATCAAACACAGCGTGCATTTTACCATGCACCGTACAACTCACTCACACAAAAACATCTATCGCTATCGTTGTGCTGTGCAAAAGCAATTTATTTTACACATACGCTAGTGATTGACTAAATCGGAAAGTTATCGACTCTTTAATTCATTATTGTACTAAGAAAAATAAAGGGTCATGAAAATAAAATAAATAAAAAACTATATGTCCAGAACATATTATTATATTATAAATCAATAAAAAGTAGCTAAAAAAATTATTGAAGTTAATAAAAAAAATTAACATTATTTTTCATTTTCTCAAGGGCCTTCCAACCATTTAAACGCCATCTTTTCAGGTCTTCTATAAACCGGGTTAAAACGGTTGACAAATTGAAAAATTAACTATAATAGCAATATATTCGTTGAGCAATCGACGTTGTTGTCGATAGCCTACGTTAGTGGACATTCATAACCACATCACTATCTCGCCGCAAGACACAGCGGCTGTACTATGCGACGCTCGGCGACAATGAAGTATCGTTTTGTAATTTTTACATTGCTTGCTGTTCACTTAACGACATACTGAGTGGCTAGTGGTTAAGAAGCAATGTATTTGCTGCAAAAATAGTACAGCCGCTGCGATATTTGAAAACAAAAATAACGTAGTAAAAGCAAGAAATATTTTACGCTTTGTTGTTTTTCATGATTTTAAAGACAAATACAGTAAAATACTTTTACTTATATATGGTAAGTGATTCCACGAGATACGAGGATTTTATTTTGACTTCGTTTTTTACAGGAAACCACTGAACGACTCGGCATTTTTATATTTTATCACGATCACAGTCAAAAGCGCACTAGTTCGCGGAGACGGCCATTCGCCTAGTACAAGCGCATGTTGCTCATGACGCGTGGACACAGACACGCCCCCTTGCCACTTCTCCTGTTTTTTATATTTCTATGGGTTTTATAGGGACTGTCTTTTTGTAAACTCTACAAAAATCTGTTGTAGAATATGATCCTTTTTCTTGGATTGAATGCCTCTAATTTACTTTCACACAACAGCAGTCCCAAAACAGTACATTCTTTACATATTTGCACTACTCATAACAAATGACTATATTTTTGTAGTCGCGACGTGTTTGAATATTCCTTCGGAAAGATGGCGAAGTTCATGTTGATTTCCTTGCAGGCGATTTGTTACGAAATCCGAAAAACGCTCGTCATCTCAAGAAATGCGCAGACGAGTTCCCGCTGTTAGAAATGGAAGCCAGCTTACATCCCATAACACGAACTGTGTTAAGGATACGACTTTCTATTACACCTAATTTCAAGTAAGGTTTTCTGTATAATCTTTGTGACATTATTTGTATTTGTTTCTTATCCGCTGACACCAAAAGCTACCAGAAGGCCAATTCTCGTAATTTAAAACGTTCAAAATCTAGTCGCAGTCTCATTTCGGCGACAAACAAATGTCAAAACGCAGGGAAATTCGGGGTATTTTTGACAGATTGAGACTGAGATCAGACTGTGAACGTTCTTAAAATTACGAGAATTGTCCCTTCTTCTTTATTTTTATAAACGATAATTTTGACAAACAAATCTTCACGGGGCCCGTTTCCATCATCAATGGACTTATACAAACATTAAAAAGGAGACCTATCAAGCAACGGCAACCTGACCGGAGCCAGGACCTGCGTGATAACTGTCAATTCCTGCCATCTCACTCTGCTATGAAATACATATTGCTTTAAAAATTACTTCGTAACAACCAGTTTCTTTTTTAACTCAGATGGAACGACAAATACCACGGAAAAGCGCCCGAAGCATTCTGGATATGGGTGGAGGACCCAGAGACAGACATCATGTACTACCACGAATATTTCCTCATCACTAAGAAACAGGCAAGTACCTAGCCAGCGATTCTTTTTTTGTTTTTTCTATTTATAGGTACAAGAATAGCTCGTAACGGATCTGTCTGACTTGATCTGCTTTTGTTTTTTTTATGTAACTGCCTTACCTATGTATGAATACGTCAAGCGCACTTATTTAATTCGAGTTACGTAAGCGTTGATTATAAATATGGCTTACTAGCAAGCTCCTAGCGAGATCTGATGATGTCCAAAAAGGTTATTTAAAAAAAACAGAAGTTATAATTTAAATTCATCGTTGTTTTGCTTTCATTATAAGTAATACATTGTTGCTTGTCATCAGGTAATTACGAATGAACCGCAAGAATTGATAATAACAATACCAATCAGCGAGCCGTTGCCGCCCCAATACTACATCCGAGCGACATCAGAAAGGTAAATTAGTCTCAATTAAAACTGAATATTTAGGCATATACTTTGTAATATGCTAGAAATTTGAATGACGTTGTTATTTCACAGGTGGCTAGGATCTGAGAGCGTATTACCACTTACATTCCAGCATTTAATACTGCCAGAGACTCATCCGCCTCATACAGGTACTGTAAATCTCTAATTTCAACCTTATGTCGACGGGAACAAGGTTAAAGCTGCCTTTCCACCAGAGATGAGCGAGGATGTGTAGCGAGCAATGTGTGTGAAACCAACCAATAACAACGCTAACTTAGTTCAAGCTATAAAAATTAAGTGATTTTATTGGTTGGTTTCACACACATTTCTCGCTACGCATCGTCGCTCGTCTCTGGTGGAAAGGCAGCCTAAGACTTGTTGTTTTTGGCCGAAGCCGTGATAGGTACAGTCAGCATCAAAAGTCGATTAACACTATCATTTTTACATGTTATTAAATTGACAACAACTTTTTTCAATAAACTGATTTTTAGCTTTTCACATAATAGACAAGAGTATATATTCTAAAAAAAAATCTTCTGCTGCTATTTTGAACAAATATTTTGCTCAATAACTAAGATTAAAAAAACTGAAGTGTTAATCAACTTTTGATGTTGACCGTACCAGCATTTTCCTTTATCAGGTTGCACTACAAAAATGAAAAGTCAACATGTGCGACACAACTCTCTAAGCCCAAGTAATCCTACTAAATGACTATTTCATGAAATCTTCATATTTGAGGATTATACTAACTTAACAAGTTGTATTACTGATTCTAATTATTATAATTCTGTAAATACATATGGGTTACGGTCGCGAATCATATTTTAATCAACATACAACTTAATACTGACCAGCAAATTGCAAAATACGTAAGAAAATTTGAATTTCGCGGGCTACCTTAGCGCTTACCCCTTAAGGTGCCACTATTCGATATTTTTTCCATACAAATTTCGGGAGAGTATTACTCCACTGTTTGACATTGTACATCCAAAGTTAAACATTGTATCGTTTTGTCTAATTATTAATTGTGTCTGTACGGAAGCAGAATTGTAAAATAACAAGCCATTAAAAAGTTATGAGCCAACAAAGATTCGTTTTTCTTGCTATTTTTAACGTAAATTTGGGTGTAAATAAGTAATAAAAGAACTGAAAAATATTAAAAATTAAATCCGTACCGACAAAGCTCAGTTATCGAAGAGTTCAAAAAACTTTATTTGTGATTGATTTATGTAGTGGATTTTTCATAGAACTCGATTTTCCAAAGCACTTTTCAAATATTTTTATGCGCCTATCAGTTCGGAACGGTGTTTCTGTGCGTGAGAACTAGATGTTGTGCGTGTAGATTAGCGTCTAACTGCTCATCACTGATACTAGCTCCGTCAGACACGAAGCCAAGTTAGACAGCGTGATTTTGGCCATGACCACCAGTGAGTTCGAGCTCGCGTTTAGTTTACTCTTAACAGCGAATAACGGTCACCCTTCAATTCAATATAACCTTAAACTATTACTTATTTTAAATCTTCCACAGACCTCCTCGAACTCCAACCACTACCAGTAACGGCACTCAACAACCCCTCCTTCGAGCTACTATACAACTTCAGCCACTTCAACCCGATTCAGACGCAGATATTCCACTGCTTATACCATACGGATCATAATGTGTTACTCGGAGCTCCCACTGGATCAGGCAAGACGATTGTAGCGGAGGTCGCTATGTTTAGGGTGTTTAATCAGTACCCGAATTGTAAGGTATGTAGTAGGAATGTTGATTTACACTTTACTGTGCTAAACGAAAAGATTGGAGACAGTCGCGGTCATAGAACATGCGAGAAGAACGACAAATATTTAGTACAGGATTTCTAAAACTCAATATTGTCTCTCGTGTCATCTCGCTCACACGTTTTTTGGCCACGCCTGGTACGGTCGAACAAGCTATTTGGTATACAGGTAAAAATATTCATATTTCCATTACACAGCCAATATTTAGTTTTATTTTGTGAGTTATAACTTTTTCAGCTTATGGCATCCTTAATTAAATAGAGTGGTATAAAAGAATTAACTAACTCAGCACACCATTGCTTAAAAGTAGTTGCAAGTTAGCTGCCTGTATACCAAATAGATTAGTTCGACCGTACGAAAGTTTGCGTTTTAAATAGTGTTCCTGTTAACCACTCCGCCATAACAAAATATAATATCGATTGAAATCAATGTAGATATCTGTCGAAATCTCAAATAAACTAATAATAACTTTCAGGTGGTTTACATTGCTCCTCTCAAAGCTCTTGTAAAGGAGCGGATAAAAGACTGGAAAGTTCGACTACAAGAAAAATTGGGCAAACAAGTCGTTGAATTGACAGGTTAGTAAACCACAAAACTAAATTAGAGTTTTGGAATAATTTATTTTATTTATTTATATTCAAAAACAAGTAACAAGGACACATAAAAAAAAAAAAAATATGTCTGATAATATGTTACTTTCTTATATACCACAGTTAAGAGGAAATGCGGGTGGTATTTTCTCCATAGAAACGCTCTCGCCTGGTTTTTTTCTGGTTAATGACCATAAAGCAATATTTTTTTACAGAATAATAAATATTAACTACTTATATGTCCCTATGTTTTTCCTTTTTTGATGATACATTATTTTTATAAGCGCTAGAACCCTCAAAAATTTAAACCGTTGTCAACAGAGGTCTAGTGTACAAATTTGACAACTATTAATAAAAAAAGAAAAACATGGGGACACAGTATATATCCTTCTTATTCGGTTTATGAAATATCTTTTAAATTGGTCCGATATAGGAGGAGGAAATAGGCGAGAGCCAAACCTCAAATTATGACTTTTTACTTAGGCTTTTTCAAAAGTCTTTCCGACCGCATTTCCTCATAACAGATTAGCCAAAAACATTTTTAAAAAATCTTTTTTTTTTTGTTACTCCACCCAGTACAGAGGAACTATTATTATAAGAGACCCGTAAAAAGTTGAACTATTTGCTTTCTTACTTATTCAGTAACGGAGCTTTAAAATCAGTATGTAACATTTCATGGGTGACTTCAACGTTTATCAAAATCAAAATCAAAACCAAAACCAAAAAAAAAAAAACAAAATCAAAATCTTCTTCAAAATTTAAAAATCTATTTCTGAAATAACTTTTGAATTTTAAATGAAATATCTCAAAACTATATCTCCTTCTAGGTGACGTATCCCCCGACATCCGAGCGATCCGCAACTCACACGTTATAGTAACCACCCCAGAGAAATGGGACGGCATCAGTCGGTCGTGGCAGACAAGGAACTACGTGCGGGATGTGGCGCTCATCGTCATAGATGAGATACATCTGCTTGGAGAGGACCGCGGGCCGGTTCTAGAGGTCATTGTGTCCAGGTAAACTGTAAGCCTCATAACCACTAGAGAAATGGAACTACGTGCGGATATGGCGTTCATAGTTATCGATGAAATACATCTGCTTGGATTAATCTAGTATATACAAAAAGAACTTGGCGTGGTGTATGGACAAAAATGCGCTAGAGAATTCTGGGGCTTAAGGCATGGGCCTTAAACCCCAGAATTCTCTAGCGCGTTTTTAATGTTCTCTTCAAACTACTAACTAAAACTGGACCATGCCTTATTTTTTTTTTTTTTTCAGAACCAACTTCATCGAGTCCCACACATCGCGAAGACTGCGTATCATTGGGTTATCAACTGCTCTTGCTAACGCTAAGGATCTTGCCAACTGGCTGAACATCGGAGAAATGGGACTGTACAACTTTAGGCCTTCTGTACGACCTGTGCCTTTAGAGGTATGTAATGCTTTCAATAATATAGCATTCAGTTTTTCAACCCCAGTCGAATGCAAAATAAGGTCTTACTTAAGGTCAACTGTACAAAATACATTAGTCCTGTCTTAGTCAACGTCGCCTTGGGCCAATCGCAGCCGCTAATAACAGGTCTAACTTGTAACGTAGATTTTGGCTAACGACAAAATGAGTTGCTGCGGCAACATATCGTAGATTCGTATCGAGTATGACCTATGGTAGTTTTTCTAGGTGCCTGACCCAGAACAGATGTTCCTGTAAGTGATATTACAATAATTATTCCTAATTAAAGGAAACTATTTGTACAAAACTTACGAATTAATGAAACACCATCTTATAACCTTATTCCATTACTTCAGGTACACATATCAGGCCACCCGGGACGTCACTACTGCCCACGTATGATGACGATGAACAAGCCTACGTTCCAAGCTATACGGACGCACTCGCCGTGTGCGCCTTCACTTGTGTTCGTCTCCAGTAGGCGACAAACGAGGTAAGATTTTAAAATAATTCTCTAAATTTGAATAAGAGTAAGTTTTTTTTTTTTTGAGGGCGTGGTATTCTAAATATAATCGGATAGACTGAAAATGCAGGGAAAAGACATCTAGAGGGGCTAGAAGCAACTGGATAGACTGTATCGGTTCCTAAAATAGACTGGACGAGGAGAGGTTTAATGAATCCTAAGCGACAATTGTATTTTTTTTTCGGGCAGCAAATGACGTGATTTTATACCTCGAGCATTCTTCCACACAATACCACACACTTGTATTTTTTTTCCTACATATTCGTTGAGAAAGAACCATGACCGTGGCCAGTCTTTTCACACTTCCTGACTATTTTCTACGAGTTATGGTTAGCTCACATTGAGCCGCAAAAGACCGAGTAGTATTCATTGAATAATTTGACTAAATCACAACTAAAATAGAGTTCTTCTTCTTCAAAATAGAGTTGAAAATGGCATGCATGAGAAATTTCCCTAAGGCGTGTGTATAAAGCATTGTTTCCAATTTCCAGATTAACAGCCCTAGATCTGATCGCGTACTTAGCAGCTGAAGACAATCCAAAGCAATGGCTTCACATGCGCGAATCTGAGATGGAACAGATTCTTGCCAATATCCGGGAATCGAACCTGAAGCTCACGCTAGCGTTTGGTATCGGCATACATCATGCTGGTCTACATGAGAGAGATAGGACTACAGTTGAGGAGCTGTTTATTAATCAGAAGATACAGGTTTGTTTTAAGAATGATGGTGATGATGCGATCCGACCGATTTCGGCCAGGGCGATTGCTTCAGCTCCGTTGTAGTTGCCGTTCGTGTGCTCGCATGTGGCTTATGTATCCAATCTTTTTTGCAAAGATCCGCGCACAATGCGGGCATGTGAGCACACCATCGATATAATTATAACTGATCGCCGCAGGTGGTCGGGCTTTCAGTTGGTCACGCTTTGCATCAAGCTCAACGTGCCGCTGGAATTCAAAATTTCGGACTTTGTTTTTTATCAAAGACCTCCACTCCATCCTTTGGGCGGCTTGCTGCTCCCACCGAGACGGCTCTAAGTCACATTTCCTAAAGTGACGTTTTAGCACATCTTTATATCTGAGGAGTTGTCCGCCATGCTTGCGCTTGCCCTCCTCAAGTTCGCTATAAAATATGCGCTTCGCCACTCGCTGCTCCGCCATCCGTGACACATGTCCGCACCACCGAAGTTGTTTTTAAGAATATGTTTGCTTTAAATAATAAAGTCGGGGATGGGAAAATTATACATTTTGCATGAAATTGTTCATATCCGGACCAAGACCGGAATTCCCGGATCCCAAAACGTCCTGACCTTTGACATGTAATATACAAGGTCAAATTAAATTAGCTGAAGAAACTTAGACGTCATGGGTATCGATATCAAATCAAATCCTCTCTCTATCTGTCTCTTCCTATTAAATACGAGTGTTTGTGTGTGTGTGTGTGTGTGTGTGTGTGTGTGTGTGTGTGTGTGTGTGTGTGTGTGTGTGTGTGTGTGTGTGTGTGTGTGTGTGTGTGTGTGTGTGTGTGTGTGTGTGTGTGTGTGTGTGTGTGTGTGTGCAAGCAGGTATCGCGTACAGGGACGAGTCCCTAAACCGCACACATTTTTCTTCCTCTTTATAGATCCCTTAAATACTCGTAGAATTAAACAGTTCGATAATAGTACACAAATTGTTAATCAATTTATCAGTAACATTTGTTTATACAGGGTGAAATTTTAATCACCGTTTTCCTCTTAAGGGGTCATTGTACTCATCATTATGAACAACTTTCACTATGGGACCAAACATGAAATCGCGAAAAAAATCAGCTGTTCCCTATTAAACATGTTAACGCGTTATGCCGCATAACGCGCATTTATGTTCGCATAACTTATGCGAACATAAATGTAGGGAACAGCTGATTTTTTTTTCACGATTTCATAGAAAAAAAACACATACATTACACAGTAAAACACATTTTTTACATAGTAAAAAATGTTCATAATGATGAGTACAATGACCCCTTAAGAGTGTTATCGTTAAAAAATGACAATAAACATAAAATCGGGGTTTTTTAAGGTTAAATTACTACTAAATGGCATGAAATTATTAAAAACTAATTTGAGTACCGCATTAAGCATATCTTTATATTGTATTTGTATAGAATAAAAATTGAAAAATATTCTTAAATATCAAAATAAAAGCTTATTTTGAACTCATATTTTTGAGACTATACGGGAAGACTGAATTTCGGAATGAAATTATGAATCAACAATGAGTCGTGGAAGTCTGGAAAAAATACGTGGAAAAAGGAAAGATACCGTTATTGTTTTTGTATAAAATAAAAAAGAAATTTTAATTCATTAAGTGTCTCAAAAAAAATATTTTCTTAATCTAAATTTGGCAAAATAAAACATCATTTTTATGTCATATTAAGGCTGAAATTATTAAAAAAAAATACACTGTTTGTAAGAGGAGTTCAGGCAAACAAAAATCAGTAAAAAAAAAACTTACATAAAGATATTTTATCGACAGTATAATATTTCAAAGTTACTAATAAATTACGCGGCGCCGAGCGGTGTCGGCCAGTCGCGCTGTGGCGCTCTCCGAGGTAGGACCAATGTCGCTCGCGCTGCCATCGATCGACTATACACAGATACGTAGTTGCCGGCGGTATATACTACGCCTGACACGTTTTGATCCGTAAGTTTTTTTTTTTCATAAAATTTATTTTGTACATTCGAATCATAAACGTAATAGTGTAGTGTCAACTAGGTGTGTGTGGTCTATTATTCCTTTTATGTTTTAGGTGATGGGCCGAAAAAGTAAATTGTATTGTGGTGACAGTGGAGCAGCAATCCGTCAAAAAACAATTGAAATGTTTTTTATTTGATGGCGATAACGTCATTATCAACGTTAACCATGGCTGGTATTACCAAGTTCAGGGCCAACTAAATATTGAAAATAAAAATTTATGTTTGTTTGCGGTGTACACTGGTCCTGAATTTCCAATAAATGTTCTGAAGATTTATAAAGACGATCAATTTTGGAAAGAAAAATGATTCCTCGTTTGACAAAATTTTATTATATGTGCGTTCTTCCTGAAATAATTGATCCCACAAAAAGCCGATCAATGCCACTGAGGGAAACTATTTTATAATGTAAACAGCATAACATGATAAACGTAGAAAAATGAAATTGTGTTAACTAAATTTAGATTTACTAAAACTAGTAAGTCATTTTTTGTAAACTGCATCCATTTTTATAACAAGTTGCCAAAGCCGGTTACAGAACTTAGCGATGAAAAGTTCAAAACCCTCATCAAACGAGTCCTTATCAAAAAAGCATAATATTATAAGATTAAAGACTATGTTAAAGACAAGGTACTTTGGCAATAATTCCTTCTGCGCATGTGGCTTCCCTGGGACCTCATTAACGGCATAACTACGTAAATGTTTAACTGCTCTCAAATTACGATATTTATTTTTTATTTCTTTTTACATACTTCTTTGACATACTCTTTTGATTATTTGACATTATATACAGACAATTTTAATTTTTCACCTCTTTAATAGTGGTTGTAATGGAAATCATATCACTTGGTTTTAGTAGACTTTTATATTTTATTTATCCTTTTGATAGATTCTTATTTTGTAAATGTGGGGACTTTGTAAGCCTTGTAGACTTTAGACCTTTAGACCATTTTTTATTTTATCAAGTACCTGGTACAGGCCTACGCTGTCCTCCAATACCTACTGTAATTTGAATACATTTTGTAAAAGCCAATTATTTTTAAAAGAGTAACCGTGGAGTTACTTGCCAGTTCTTCTCCATAGGAATCGACCAACTGGAACTGTGCACCTAGCTTCTGACGTTTCATAAGTGCCCATGTAGGTTTATGTGAAATAAAATATTTTGATTTTAAACCTTTATTTAATTTCCCACCTACTCATCTAGTGCATAAATATTAAAAAAGCTATTTACAACCAACTGAAACTAGTCACCAACACTTGAGTAATCTTCTTATTTCTTATTAGCCTGTAACGTCCCACTGCAGGGCAAAGGCCTCCCTACTCTCTCATGAGAGAGTAGAGGTTTAGGCAAATTAACCCACCGCGCTTGTCTAGTGCGAGTTGGTGGGTGTACAGTGGACCGCCTGACTGGGTCCGTGGGCGCCGCCTTTGACGTGCTAGATGTTCATCAGCCGCCGCCCTGAGTTGATATCCTGCACTAATATCGACTGTTCCATCCGAGCCTATTTGGGTGTATTTATCCCATAGCCTACAGGTGGCGTTCTACATTTAGTTCAATACTAAATGCACGACAGTTTAAAGTCATATCGAGGACTATTAATATTATTTTTTCTCCTAAATAACTTAATTTTATGTGTAGAGGATTTCAGATTTATTATAAATCATAAGTATGACAAAAAATTGAAGTTGGATTTAAATTCAAATTAAAATAATGCTAAAACAATTATTGCCCTAAAGCGAACGGATCAAAGTGAGTACGTCTGACTATAAGCAGAGCGAACGCGCTAACCCTACGCACACAGTTGCGCACGCGTCTGTGTGAGTGAAATTTGCAAAGAATTACCTAAACTTGACGATCCGCGCTAAGCGATAACGCTCTTAAGAGAAAAACGGTGATTAAAATTTCACCCTGTAATACAGCTTCCTACGACTCAATTCTAAAGTGGGTGATCGACGGGCGAGCCGTATACCGCGGTTTTGGAGACGACGGTTTTTACTCGCGGAGTCGTAGCTCGTAGGTGCTGATCGACTAGCGAGCAAAACAGTCGAGTGTGAACCGCAAATGAGGCAATATGTCTTGTTCGAAGATTGAAGTTTTGTGTTACCTCGGTATAGCATACCACGAAATGAATAAAAAAAAGCGAAGACGCCCTAAAGTTTGGGTTAAAAGTTGGATTCAAAGAAGACAACAGTTGTCGTATACCTATTTGTCGCGGAAAACTGTCAGCTCGGCTCGTCAGTGGTGATCGACACACGGTCTTGCGCAGCGTGCCGAGCAAAAAATTAAACATAACTAACGAGCCGCGAGCCGGGCTCGTTGGTTTTTAATACTGCGGTATTGCAATGATCCACGGGCGAGCTTTACCGACGAGCCATAAAACGGCGGTTTTACTCGCCCGTCGATCATGGCCTTATGAAACAAATTGATAGACGGAAAGCTAAACCACACTATTGCCACAAAAAGTCATTCTCTTAATGAAATCATTGAAATATTGTCTTCTAGGTCTTAATCTGCACGGCTACACTAGCGTGGGGCGTGAACTTCCCCGCGCACCTCGTAGTGATCAAGGGCACAGAGTACTACGACGGCAAACAGAAGAGATACGTCGACATGCCTATCACTGATGTTCTGCAAATGATGGGTAGGGCTGGACGTCCGCAGGTAACTAAAATATAATTGTGATAAATTATTCGTATGTGACTTTTGTTGGATGATTAAGATTATTGTGAGGTCTGCGATGTGAACTTTAAAATAGTTTAGACGTTCGATAACATTGCCGGTTTTTGTGTCCGGATACTTTTTATCCCGATATTCCTCCGGGATCGACACCGATGCGGGTGAAACCGCGGGACGCAGCTAGTAGACCATACAAGCTAATTCTCTATTCCAGTACGACAACGAAGGTGTAGCAGTAGTGTTAGTTCACGACCAAAAGAAGAACTTCTACAAGAAGTTCCTGTACGAGCCCTTCCCGGTTGAATCCAGTCTGTTGGATGTACTGCCCGACCACTTGAACGCTGAAGTTGTTGCTGGTAAGTTTACATAATACTTAACCAACTAGTTCTTTCAAAAGGAATCCTTAAAAGACATTTCATTGCCTCCCTAGAAATTAAGTACATTACCCCTATGCGGCCCTAAAATAAAGCATTTTACCTCCATGCTCCCTTAATTTAGAAGCAGCCGCCCATCGGCGACTACAGCATTTTGGAGGCCGATGGGCGTCCTCAGCATTAAATGGGTTAAGAGAAAATTGGACTTTATAGATTGGAAAATCACGCCATAAAGCTATAATTATGGCAAATATAAATCCGTTGACATTAGTTACCGACACAGGTTCGACAGTACATTTTATTTATTTATTTATACATTTAAGTTTACATGCACAACATTACAGATTATAATCCCAAAGCGTTGTACAGAGTGATTTACAAATTAAAAGTGACACACATACATAAGTACGTAACACATACATACGTAATGTAGGTAGGTTACATTGCCAATCTCAGGTGTCAGAAGTGCCTCGCAGCCAAACCAGTCAAATTTAAGGTCGGTCAGGACACACTACGTTAATTTGCCGCGTAATAGCCTTTTCATACAACTGTCAATGAATGACAGCTGTGATTTGAATATACGGACAGTTTAAGTCGGTAGTCAATTTTATAAACAATTATTTTCCCTGACTTAACATTATCCGTTCCGCGATAAAAATAAAGAATTCCTCCTCAAAAAATATCGTCTATCTCCTCTAGCAAGTATAATTAGGTCGTAATATTTAAGGTTCACTTCTTGTCCAATTACCAATAGCAATTAAACCTTTTTTCCTTCTCAGGTACTGTCCAAACCAAACAAGACATCCTGGACTACATGACCTGGACGTACTTCTTCCGACGTCTGCTCAAGAACCCGTCGTACTACAACTTGGAAAGCGTGGACCCTCAAGATGTCAACTATTTCCTCTCTAACTTGGTGCAGAGCTCGTTAGATGCTCTCGCTAATGCTAACTGTTTGGAGATTGAAGAGGTATGCCATTAAATTATTTATAACTAGCTTCTGCCCGCGAATTCGTCCGCGTGAAATTTCACCCTCCCTCTATTCACCCTCTTAGGGTGGTATTTCGAAAAACCCGTTCTTAGTGGATACCTACTCTTCACAAAGAACACACCCTTCAAATTTCATGTCTCTAGGACCAGCGGTTTAGGCTGTGCGTTGATATATCAGTCAGTTAGGACTTTGTATTTTATATAAGTATAAATAGAAAGATATAATTATTTTTCAGTCTAGGTTATTTTTTACTAGGAATATGGAACAAACTAAAATGTATTAAAACAAGTAATTTTGACAGTTGAAGACTTTGTTGTGCATTTTTTTGCCAGATAGTTTCACAATGAAAGACAAACTTTCTTAAGGTGAATGGGTAGTTGTAGCCCGCGAAATTCAATTTTTCTTACGTTTTTTTGCAATTTTCAGGTCAGTGTCAGGTTGTATCTTGATCAAAATATGATTCGCGACTATAACCGGTATGTATTTACAGAATTATAATAATTAGAATCATTAATACATCTTTCTAAGTTAGATTTCTACCGTTAAGAACAAATCTCGTATGGAAAAGTGTTAGTGGTAGAAATCTAACTTAAAGAGATATATTAATGATTCTAATGACTATAATTCTGTAAATACATGTCTATTATAGTCGCGAATCATATTTGGATCAAGATACAACCTGACACTGATCTGCAAATTGCAAAAAACGTAAGAAAAATTGAATTTCGCGGGCTACAACTACCCATTCACCTTAAATTAAATAATCGTCTTAACAGTGGCAGTAATGGTACTGCCACTGTTAAGACGATTATTTAATAGTATTTGATAGTATTGCTCGCATACATTATGTAATCTAAATAATATGGATTATTTAGATTACATAATGTATGCGAGCAATACTATCAACAGGTTTATACACTAGAATGGCGGTCGTAGCTACATACCATCTTGAACTTTCTTCCGAATGATCTAATTGTACAGTGAATTAACCTCTTAATCACCGCTAATGAGTCACAATTGATTTTCTATTGTAATGGGCCGATATCGGCCCGCACCGGGACGGAGTGGTAGTATTTTAATCTTATTTCTTTCCCATCGACTATTGAAAGTAATGAAAATTGAGAGGGAATCAGATTTATACCATCGCGGATTTTTCCGCCTGATCACTTAAAGAATTTTTCGCCTAAATCCTGCGGCAGCGCCAAGACACGCTCCCTTAAAGTTTTCGCCTATTAGGAAAGCAATAACGCAATTAGTTGCAACCTGCACTGCGCAGCTTAGTGACGCATCACGTGTACTCCTTTTGTGAATTTTACGGACGAACTATTCGATCTTGGCGCGCTTACTAGAGAGTGCTTCTATTTTTTGAGTGCAAGCAAAAATGAACTTAGTGATGGTCAGGCGGTAGTGTCCGCGATAGTACGTAGCAAAACATCACGCCTGGATTGCCCGAAAGGTTAGGCACAAGTGTTCCTATAATAAGTCCACATTTCGCCAGACTTTTATTTTATTCTAATAACAATTAACGTTAATGTCGCAGGATCTCCGCACAGTCCACTGCACTTGGATGGGTCGCATCGCTTCCTACTACTACCTATCTTACAAGACAATGGCCCACTTCAGTCGCAACCTGCAGAGTAACATGAACATAGATGACTTGCTGCGAGTACTGGCGGACAGTGAGGAGTATGCCACGCTACCTGTCAGACACAACGAGGACATACTTAACGGGTAACTATACTATCCTGATTTACTATCTACAAGATAGGTCCACTTTAGTTGAAACCTGCAGAGTAACAAGAACAACCATGGCTTGCTGCGAGTACTGGCGGATAGTGAGGAGTATGTCACGCTACCTGTCAGACACAACGAGGATATACTTAACGGGTAACTATACTATCTTGCTTTACTATCTACAAGACTGGTTAGTCTTGCCATTTTGTAGAAACCTGCAAAGTAAGTCAAGCATACGATCAAAAACTTAATTTTAAAAGTAACTTACTTACTTACTTACTTCTTTTCAGCGAACTCTCCCAAGAATGCCGTCTTCCAGTAGACGCCCTTACCCTGGACTCGTCCAACGTGAAAGCGTTCCTGCTACTCCAAGCGCACATGACAAGACTACAACTACCCAACACAGACTACCTGACTGACACCAAGTCTGTACTGGATCAGACTATTAGGATATTACAGGTAAGAATAAATAAGAATAGACGTGATTCAGGAAAGTTCATTGATACAATTGTTTCTTTGTAAAACCAACTTTGCCTTCATATCTTTAAAGCTGGCTTTCGTGTTTTAAATAATGTATTTTCATATACCCGGGCCATACCAACGGGAAACGCCGATAATTATCGCGATAAGTTGTGGCTGCACCTACGATTAACCCCCGTCATCGCGATAATTATCGGCGTTTCCCGTTGGTGTGGCCCGGGCAATAATGGCTATTTATACAGAATTTTCTACAAGGAATCCGTTGAGTTTGTTAAATAACCTAAAATTAAATGTCAAAGGTTAGAAAGAGAGCCCATGATCGGAAAATGAATTCTTTTGTCGTGTTATTCAGTTCTACTAGTTATGAATAGCCAGATGTAAACTATTTCCACATTCTTCACTAACCAACCACAATCTTTTCCACAGGCAATGATAGACACTTCGGCAGAAAACGGCTGGCTATCTGTCTGCTTATCCTGCCAAATGCTAATGCAAGGCATCGTGCAAGCGCGATGGCCAACCGAATCCCCCCTTATGACGCTACCTCACATAGATTCGCAACATCTATACATGTTCTCTCATATGGCTAAGGATACTAACAAGCCATGCAATATGTTGAATGGACTGAAGGTTGCCTGTATGAGGAATTATGAGCTGCTTGCCAAGTATTTGAGGAGGGAGTTCGAAGAGAATCAAATTGAGCAGATACATAGGGTGAGTGGTTTTATTTATTTTCATTTTAGCTTTGTGAGGTACGCAGACGTTAAAGAAATCGTGGCGGGAAGGGTCAAGAAGAAAACGGTTCAGCCAAGATAAGGCTACACAAGAACAAATTAAAAAGAAAGCGTAAGCAAGCGTTTCCATGAACAAAGAAATTAAGTAAAAATGAATATACCTATCGATTGCATCGACAAATGCGCAGTTCTTAAATTAAAATACAAGATAATAAAGTCAAAGCATTTATTTCAAATAGGCACATAAAAGGCACTTTGAACGTCAAAAGTTACCTTAAAATAGAATTGATTCTAGTCGCCCCTTCCAAAAGGTAGTTTTTGTATGGAGAAGAATGGGCAAGAAATTTCACCGTTTTTTTTTTATCTAGCCTGCGCTGTCCCACTCCTGGGCAAAGGTCTCCCTCCACTCCTTCCATTTTTCGCGAGCCCGCGCGTCCTCCTTCCAGTTTAAATAAAATTACTATACCACAATAGGTATAAGAATATTATAAGTCAGGGACAGCCCTGTTAGTTCCGTGGATGTAATAAAAGGCAACTAATAATACTATGATGGGGATGCGACGGTACCCCCCACTTCCTTATGAAGGCCAATCCTCGTAATTTAAAACGTTCAAAATCTAGTCGCAGTCTCATCTCGGCGACAAACAAATGTCAAAAACTTGTCAAAATGTAGGGAAATTAGAGGTATTTTTGACAGATTGAGACTGAGATCAGACTGTGAACGTTCTTAAAATTACGAGAATTGCCCCTCTAACATACTGCTATTGCCAAGCTATCCGCCAAACGTCGTGTATGGCAAGAATTCCTTTTCATATAACAGGTTCATTTATTTTCAACCCTAATGACTCCGACAGTATAAACTTACATTTGCTCACGTATCGTTTCTTTTTCAGGCAATATGCGACATGCCAACACTAGACATAAAGATGCGCGTACGTGGACTATGGTTCGACAGTGACGGTGAACAAGACAAACTAATGCGTCAGCCTCCGTCTAGAGACCAGTGGATGCCGCTACATGCTGATCAGGTAAATATACTTTCTTGCCCATCCATGACTAAGTCAAGGCTTCTGCAAATCAAACCTAATGAATTATTGAATGGGCTACAAGATGAGTAAACCAAGTTCCTTGGCTTTTTTAATGATAAATGATTGCCAATTTTTGTATGAACGTAAACGAAACAAAAGGAGTATACACTATACCTAGGCCTATGTCCAGCAGTGGACGTCTTTCGGCTGAAATGATGATACACTATACAGGGTCTAATTAAATTATCTAACGAAACTCTGCAGACGTCATGGGTATCGATGTCTAAACATGATAAAACAAAACTGCAGAATGCTGTTCCTATAATCTACCTACCGCCCGCCATGGGAAATTTTCGTGTGTTTATGTAATGTGCATTCGCGATTTATTTGCCAAAAATGTAAACAAATGTGAGTTTATGGAAAAATTACTTTAAATCCTACACAATAAAGTTCAGTTTACGCTACAACTTAAAACATTTTTATAACTTTTTCAATAGTGCTAGTCACTCTGAAATCAACTTAATTCCCATTAAAATAAAGTTGATATTTGTTTAACTTGAAGTAATATTCGTTTGAAACATAAGTTTGAATAGACTTTATGTATGTTTCCCTATTTTCGTATGTATAGAGCAGAGCTAAAACTTGTGCTTATCGATCCATGATAAATAGCAGAAATAATTTTGAAGTGTCCACTTTGATTAGTGTTTATTACAGCGGCCAGTTAATTGTTTTATTAAAAAAAAACGTAGACAATGCAAAACAGCGATTTCCTCGATGCATTTCTTGCTTAACACTTTCCATCGCGATCCTTTATTAGGGAAAGACAGTAGAATTTTTCATACAAAATCACAATACTGTCACAACCATACTAACAATATCACGGAAAATTAAATCGTTTACCTAGGGCGGTAGACGGCTACAGCCGTATCCATATATCTGTTTACGTGTGGGTACACACACACATTGAGAGCACGTACAACACTTGTTTTTTACAGTAAATCAGATCTCAGCCTTATTGCTTTGTTACTAAAGTCTAAACAATAAGCAAATAAATTTTACACTGCGGTAGCCATGTTTGACGTAAAGAAAGTACCAAATTATACGGCTGTCTCCGTACTCTCATTGCATAAACTTTTCAAATACGGTTACAGCCGTTACCATGCCGGAAGGTGTTAAGACAAAATAGGCTAGAACCATTACACTATTTTACATTATGGATTACAATCGTTATGGACCCTTTGTAACAAAAGATTCATGGTTTGAAAAAAATTACAGTTTGGTAAAATTTTCCCCCGTTCTCAGCCAAAGTAAACCTTAATCCATATCCCGTTTCGTCCAGGAATACACCTTACTACTCGAACTAAACCGTCGCGGTGGCAATCCCAACAACGTGCTATGCCCGCGCTTCCCTCGCGGCAAGAACGAAGGCTGGTTCGTGACTATCGGCACCGTGGACGATGGCGATCTACATGCCTTGAAGCGAGTGCCGGCTAGAGGCACCGCGCAGGTCACCTTCTATACGCCTTCCAGGAAAGGTACGTGGATATAGGTACCCTGAAATATTGGTGTCGGCTTTCAGTGAAGCAATGTACCCACACACATCAACTCGAAATCAATCGTCGCGACGGCAATTCAAACAAAGGAAGTGCCATTAATTTCGATAAGTTCTACAAAAACCACAATTTGTTAAAAACTGTCATGTTGCCGCCATATTCCTTGAATCGTTGTGGTCTGTACTTTTTAAGATAAACTCCCAAGAAACTAAGGAAACATATCTAATTTGTAACATATGACGTCATCCTATGATCGGGTTTTGTGACAAACAAATTACTTTGACTTTGTCTCAAAATCTTAATGTTGAAAACTGAAGTATGCACCCGTAAGAGTAAACTATAGGCCGACCGCTTAACTGAGACGTTGCCTGAGGTAGCCGCGCGGTGCGGGAGGGGTGTGGTGACGTGATGCGAGAGCTCAGTGATTCGTCAACTTGTGACAACTATCACCCCTCCCGCACCGCGCAGCTACCTCAGGCAATGTCTCAGTTAAGCGGTCGGCCTATAGACACCTGGCGCTGTGACGTCACTCGTACAATATTGTTCAGTACACTACGGGGCCGCATTTCAGCGAAGTATCTAGTAAAGTCGCACGGGATATAACTCCCTAAAAACCCTAACTAGACTCTAATACCAGTTACTAATGGATTCCTTTTCCTCTCCCCAGGTCGCATAATCTACACAGTATACATCTTAAGCGACAGCTACATGGGCCTGGACCAGCAATACGACCTACAGTTTGAGATAATGGACCCACTACCAGCAGAGAACGTCGACAGAGTATACGATAACATTGACAAGACTATCATAGAATGACCCGCCATATAATAAATCTGTAGACGAGGCGTTTCTTTCCAATTTTGAGGTGTGGTTTGAAATTTTGGGGTGTTAAAGGATGCCATTTCATCAATTTTTGTCTGTTTGGATGAGAGAGATAAACTGTTTGAACAGGTTCCACGTAAAAAGTACGAAACGAATATGGTTAATATTTATACTCAAATATAGTGTAGAACTCGGAGTAATGATTAGTTTTTGTTTCATCACAATCGCTTCACTCTATCAAAAGATATAATCAATTTAAAGTATTCTAGAACAACTTTTCATTACGTAATTTGGAAACAGACGACATCTATTGGCGCGATATAGTACTAACGAAAACGTATTGTGATATAAATAACATTATTATATGAATAATCACGTCTTGAAGGCTTCCCTTTATGACGAAATAACACAGACACTTATGTCTGTGTTATTTAAAATGTAATAATAATGATTATAATGTTATAAAAATCGCTTTCCATTGATGGTTGATTAGTGGCGCTAAAAAAGTCAAACATAAAGTGAGGATAATGTAAGATAATTGATGCGATGGTCTGAGTGATAAAGAATGCAATGTTAGATAATTATTAATTTAAGAAAGTTGATTAATGCAGAGCGAGTTTCGTGTTAACCACTTTGTTCGATAGTTGACGTTGAGCAAATGTTGTCATATTCTGAATCGCGGTGTTATTGGGCCGAAGTTTTGAAGCAAAGTTCTTCTTACGGAGCTTGCGGTAGGAATAAATGAGAGAAATCATTACGTAACGAAAAAGCGTTATGTGACTTTTCATTTATGTAATAGAAAGAGACAGAGGGAGAGAGAGACAGTTTACTTGGTTACCGAGGGTGCTGAAGCCAATAGTGTGGTCAAAATAAAAATACAAGATGGCGGCTGCAAAAAATTTAAAATTTTTCGTAATGAAAGCCTGGTCGACCAGGCTTTCATTTTTATTTTTTCTCAAAAATCCAAGTGACACGTCTTCGCATTGACATTATGAACCCTGAAGACGTAGAGACTGCAGTCGAAAGGGCTGTGGTACAGAACCACAGGTAACGCTTCCCACCAGGCAAGATCGGAAGATTCTTCCTTTTTAATGAAGGAGTGGTAATTACACCTTTCCTAAACGACATATTATTGTTTAAGATAGAAACAACATGAGCAAGTCGAGTGACTTAAAATTGAGTTAATTCGTTACATAAAATGTATAAATTACGCCAAAAGGAAATAAATTATTTATTGTATTAAACATTGAGTTCTATTCATTTTTTTTTTCTTATCCCAAATTTATCCTTCCACTGAGCAAAGACCTCTCCCAAGTCCTTCCAGTTTCTCTTTACCGTGTCACCTTGATCCAACCTCAATCTCATTCCACCTAAGAAAAACATTTCTTTGTTCGACAGCTGAGCAGGATTACTAGGAAGACCAAAAAGCAACAATTTTAAGCATACATATGAACAGTTATCGATTATACACACAAGCGGCACGCGTCCAAAAGATCCTTGTTCAGTTACATCAACCGTTGTGGCCGTGAATTTAAGTCGACTCTCGTCGGCAGCTACAGTTGTCTACCGTTGACGTGTGGAGCTCATGTGTATGGTGTGTATGAACACTTAGTCGACTAAGTACACGGACACTGCCAGTTAGACGAGTAATACAACACTAGTAAGCTTTTTAACCTTTTAAGCACTTGGCTAAATACAGTAAAACGGGGCTACTTTGACCTCCAAGGTTACTTTGACAAGGCCGATCACAACGCTATGACGCGTTCCCCACACCCCGCGCCTCGCACAATATTACTCGAGGTCACGCACACATGCTGAGCACACGTGAAAACCGATTTTGGCGCTCTGTTAAAGTAGTTCCAACGCCTGTCAAAGTAAGCTTGGAAGTCAAAGTAGCCCCGTTTTGCGGTATCAATTGCCGTGCTCCTAGCGCGCGGCTACAAATCGATAAAATCAAGATCAAATAATACCTACAATAAATAAGGAGGAGAAATCGTTGTATCGATTAAAAAATAGTCAAAAAGTTTTTATCTCTATTTAATAATGGTTTTCGTTGTACCACGCAGTTAATAGGACGAAAATAGAACGAAAAAATCATGCATATTCTCTGTCGCAGAAATACGACACGAGCGATAGGGGTACGGAAATATGTGTCGCATGAATGCGACACAAACGGTTAAAAGGTTAATGAGGCTGTATACTAATACTGTTCTTTATGTATCTAGAAAAGAATCTCTTGGCGCGTAGCCAAAATCGTCATGTCACAAATCCAAAAAGATTGTTGTAGCATTATACGCGAAACGAGGACCAAAGATGGCGCTATCAGCACTAGTAGTAAAAAGAATATGAAACGCTTTATTTGAACACCACGCAGCACTCATGGAATATGGTACAATCCAATTATAAATATTTATGTAAATCAATTAATTACAACTAAATAATAACTTAAGCTACGCTTGCCGCGGTTGGTCTGTGGATGGGTGACCATCTTTACACACCGAGACCCCTCCGTGCCTCGGAAAGCACCGGCTGTCATTCGTGGATCTTTGACGATCGTTACGGGTTCCCAAGTCTGACAACCAGTCTTTACCAAAAGGGGTATCGTATTACCCATTAACTGGGTTGTGGAGGTCAGATAACAGTCGCACCATGTAAAATACTGGTATTCAGCTGCATCCGGTTAGACTGGAAGCCGACCCCAACATAGTTGGGAAAAGGCTAGGCAGATGATGAATTATTTCAATAAACAATTTCAATTTTGTTTAGGTTTAGGTACTCAAATCTATATATATAAAATTCAAAGTCCTGACTGACTGACTGATATATCAACGCACAGTCTAAACCGCTGGTCCTAGAGACATGAAATTTGGAGGGTGTGTTCTTTGTGAAGAGTAGGTATCCACTAAGAAAGAGTTTTTCGAAATTCCACCCCTAAGAGTCATTCACACTTCTCTGTGTTCACCTCTCATAAAATATTGAGAATGTGCTAAGCCTTTCTCTGTATTTTGGGATAAATCTACATCCAGCTAAAGGCAAAGAGAGCTTATTCTCTAAGTTTGTTTCGACGTTTCTTCTCAGAGTAGTCATATAGGAAACGCCGACCTCATTTAGCTTTAAAAAAATATGATTGACGTGCAAAAGTGTTTGTACAAAACCTACTTACAGACATAAATCATTTATCATTATCATTTATTATAACTATATTGTGTGGGAAAAAGGACAGTATTTTTCAAAAATAATAGGTATGCAAGGGTAAAAAATAAAACAACAGCTTACATTTTTAAATTTACTTTTTATTGATCATTTGATGTTCATTGAATTTTCGCAGCAAAATCATCAGGTATCATGAGCCCAACATTTTGATACTTAATCTGAGATTCACTGAAGCTGACAAGACACGGCCGGATTCTTATTTTTTTTTACATTTTTATTTTATTACAAAAATCCATAATTGTGTGAGCGCAAATCTAAGCTTTGAAGAAGTGTTGTTCATATTCGTGTTTTTTTTTTTACTTTTTTGCTTTTTTTTTTATGAGTACTAGAAATAAGTAATAGCAAAAGGTAAGTCCCCACTTCCTTTGGCTGTTATTTATTAATATCCTTACTCATGAATATGAACAACTATTTTGTTATCATTGCGGGACAAAAAGTTGTTAGGTTCCCAGTCTTAGGCTCAAATCACACCGAGATGGAAGCGAAGAGGCGAGCAGTTTCAGTGTCGTATAATTTTAAACTTTATCCTTTACATAGTATTGCTTGAGAAACTTGAAAGGTCGCGCGGTCGCCCGCGGCGCCGCGTGCACTCCGACGACTCAAGTTTCTCAAGCGATACTATGTATTATAGTAATGAAGATAAAGTTTAAAATTATATGACACTGAAACTGTTCGCCGCTTCGCTGCCATCTCGGTGTGATTTGAGCCTTAGATCCGCGCGGTATCGCTTGTCATATCCAGTAATGTCATATCCAGGTAGATCATATAACTGCATTTATAGTAAATGTTTCGCAGTCTTTAAATTATCATGGTGTTATGATTTTCAATTTAAAACTATGATTAAAAATCATAGTTTTATTTTCAGAAATATTCAAAAAGTGATATTATTAATCAAAATATAATAATTAAAATAATAATGAAATACTAGATTTTCTAGAGTTTTACCATTAACTGCGTTACGGAATGTAATGTCCTAAGCATAACGGGAGACTGTCTGTCTTCATTTCTTAAAAACATAACCCTCCTTCTGGTGCAGTCGGGTAAAAATAAACTGCTGTCATCATACAACTCTTCACGAGCTAATACACCAAAGACAAAAATAATTACCTTAACCTAATCTTATCAGTAAACCGTATACTATTAAACTGACCCCATGCTGGTGATGATGCAGGGTTGATGTTACTCCACGTCTGGCAACCAATCTTGCCTGATACTGATGTAGACTATACAGACAATCCTCAAACCCCCACGAGAGAGAGAGGTTGACATTCTCTCTCACCATAGGTGCTTGGTGGTGTTTTTAAGACCGTCTGTATTGCCAACACTCACAAAGTTGTTCCGACAAACTGTCGAACCAAAACCTGCTGCTGCAGATTGCTCATTTTATCGTATATTCTTCCGATTTTTCTTTGCTCCGACACGTTTTTGACGATTTGACAGACTTATCGAATTTGCGGTCAAATTTTCAAAAAAATGTTATGGTATCTGAGCAATGAAATATTTGGAGCTAAAATAAGTAATCTGCAGAAGCTGTTAGATTTTTTTTTAGCATTTCTATTATGCTAAAAAATGTGACACACACCATTGCCAACAATCACACGGTTGTTCCAACATTCTGTTGACCCAAAACCATGAGCTGCCACAGATTTCTCATTTTATCATGTGCCGATTTTTCTTTGCTGGAGCCGGCGACACTTTTTCAAAGATTTGACCGGTTCTCTATTTACGGTCAAATTTTCAAGAAAGTATCTGAGCAATCAAATATTTGGTCCTAAAACAAGAAATCTGTGACAGCTGCCTTTTACATTTTTTTTAGTGTAGGAGCTTGAGAGCACCTTGAAAATTGCTGTTTGAGACGTGGCTTGAATTGGAGCATGACCGCCATTTTGGTTGCTTGGCTCCGCTGCTGCTGGTTGGTTAGGATACGCAGTGAACTGGCATCTGTAAAACAATAATATTGTTTTTAGAACAGATTTTTTTATTAATTATTTAAATGTCCTTGTGTGGAGGAGTGTGAAAAACAAAATGGACACGATCCATTATTCCAGTTCATTTCTATTAGGTGCTCTACAACCTGGAACAGTTCAATCATCACCATGTACTAGCCCACTGCTGGACAAAGCCACTCCAATTCCACGTCACTGATTTCGATCGATATTTTTTTTTTTATCACAGCGTTTTCCTCCTTTATAAAAACTACTCAATCGAAAAAAAAATATTTTCAAAATGTCTGCAAATAATCTAAACGAAACATTTAAAAAAAAAGAAAGGAAAATAAATAAAAATGTGTTCCTTACCTTATAATCGAGAAGAAAGGAGTCGCGAGGGCCGCAGACGAGCACGGTCGCTATGACGACTCGCAAGACCGGTTCGATACTCTTCGAGGCTCGGTGAAGATAATCCTGCGAAGATACGCCTGGAAGCATAAATAAATAATATTTATTTAAAAACGTGGATTGGGATTAAGTAAAATAATAAAAAAGCCCACACTCAAATCATCCTCATTTATAAAATTGCCTACGGCGTAGCTGGCTCGTGTGACGCCTACGCCGTAGCCGCCATCTTGTCTACGCCGTAGCCGCCATCTTGTCTACGCCGTAGCCGCCATCTTGTCTACGCCGTAGTCCTGCAGCACGCCTATGCCGCGTAAAAGACTACGTCGCCGCTTTGCAGAAATTTTCGTACACAATTCCTACATTTTGGAGCGTGTTCTATAACCAACAATTTGCATGTCCTAGTTATGAAACACGACTGACTGACTCCTAATAGTCCAGATTTTTTTCGAGATTTTATCAGATTTTCCTCTTCAATCAAATTGCGGAAAAAATAACTAGGCATGAAACTGTTCTAATCACTGCTGTGAATCATTAATGAAAGAACTAGACTACTTACCTTTGTCTGAATTCAAGGCACCTGCAGCCAGGAGGCTGATCCCGGAACACGCCTGGCTCGCTCGACGACCGATGGCGCAATGCGATTTAGGGAAAGGGTAATGCAACACTTCAGAGGCACTAAAACTTAGGTACAAAAATCTTCTCTATACAACGTGCGGAAACGCACGCACACATGGACACGTGTCTATCTACAGCGAGTACCAGCGTACATAAGACTGACATTCGTTTGACATAACTTGTAATCGCCGTCAGTTCGCATCTATGTATGCGTTCATCTGTTTCCTCACGTTCTGCGGTGTCGACCCTCTGGACTGTCTATTTGTACTGCAGCGCGCAGGTCCGATCATCGATCCAGACATGATATATGATTCAGGTTATAAATTCGTCAAATTTTAGTACTTACATATAGGCTATACAGTTAGGTGCCCTGCCCATCCTTTGTTCGTCAACGTTCGCGAGGGTCGCCCCAGAGTTTACCGTTCGGATTCGCATGTCATGTTCAAGACTTTTAGTAAATTTTACGTTTAGCCATTGATTTTGTGTTTCAATATTATTTATTTATCTAATTATTAATAAAGACATCTGAGTCTTTTTAATGGGAATAGTCTGTCTTAAAATAGAATACGAATTGATACATATTTGAGTTCGGTGAACGCGCACACACACATATTTTTTGACCAATCAAAAGCTGGGTTTGTATGTATGCAGGTAATGGTGTCTACAATAATCTATGTATGCAGTTTAAAACCGGAAAACCGAGACATTGTACCAACAGAAAATGCTAAGTTTAGTCCCACGTATTTGAGAGTTTTTAATTATAATCGTATTATGAACTCAGCCTTATAGACGCATAGCTAGACAAGGCCTTTTTTTTACACACTTCTAAGTTATTTTCAGATTAATTTCGTTGCGGTTGGCCGAGCCTACTTTTGTGGCACTTTTGTTGTTTTGTTGGTACAACTAGATATTATTTTACACGCAATGCAGTAGTTAGGAAAAATATGGCGGGCTTTTTCCAATAATGACAAGGTCCTCTCCTAAGTTGCACAGCAACATTTATAGTAAAATATTTTTAATCATGCTTAATGCTATATGAATTTGAACGGAATATAGTTTCTAGTTTATCTCTTATAAAATATCTATTATATTATATTTTTGTCTATTAGACATCTGGTCGTGGAATTTTCGGTTCTAGGACACGCCGGTTTCCTCACGATGTTTCCCTTCACGGTTTTGAGAGCAGTGGTGATGAGATTATTTACACAAAGTAAAGCACCGGTCTGGGTTTGAACCTACGATCTACAACTCGTAATTCGGGGCCGTTAGCACTGGGACACCCTGCTACTACTTTTACCACACTGCTATTACTTTCCGTCTCCAGTTTTGATTTGGCAACGACGGCTCTGACCTTTCATTGCAGAAGTCATTGAGATCCTAGTCTACAACCTCAGACATATACATACATGTTGGTGATGTCAGGATAAATAAATACTCAATACTCAATATCTTTATTGCTTTACCATAATGTGTACTTAAGTGGTAACTATATAATTTAGATCATTATGGACCCTGTAGGGCACAGCAAACAGGGTATGAGAGAGGAAGCCCTGTTTTGGGAGATATAAAGTTGTTTTGTGGGAACAAGTTTTGACTTACTTAATTATAGTCAGAGTCAGGAGATCACGAATAATATAATAAACATTTCGCTTATCTATTATTTGTGTATTATTTTATCTGCAAGATGTACTTAAATATTTTAGATTATTTTATACATATATCTGTATTATTATTTTATGTATTATAAATATAATTGTTTTTCTTAAAATGTTAATGTGTAGTTGGGGTGAGAATGATAGGTAAATAATACACAAACATACATTTATTTCTCGGTACTCTGTTCATATTGATGCAGAGTCATAACATATATAGACTCTTTATTGGATAACATTTATTACATAAAAGACATGTATCTATAACAGTTTAACAAGGATTTTTTGCTATGAATTGAGTTAGGGTAAGGATGATAGGTTAATAATATACACAATAACATTATTCGCTTTGCATTCTGTTGAAACAGGGTCTGAGAATAGGTACCTATTGTACCTACGAAAAATTTCTACGCTACGGTCTAGAATCATTTGCTGAAGTCATGTTTACAATTTGCGCATCAATATCCCTACGACCCTGAATAAAGGGTCTTAAAAAAATATTTTGACAAATAAACCTCTTAAGCCACAACCATTTTGGACATTGTTTTAAGTCAAACTTAAAAACAAAAGCATTCACACAAGGGTATAAATCTTTGCTTTGAGTACATAGATTCGACCATCATTCTGTTATAGATGATTTTATCTCGAAAGGACGGCCCTATCCCTATCTTTAGACTATAACATTCAGAGCCCCATCATATATTACCCAAATTATTTCATTTCATGAAATACTACATTTGAAAAAGTTCGTTTCCTCGACACAAACCGAGAGACACAAATCTTGTTGGCGAACAGAAAGATAGAGACCACGAAATCGAAAAAGTAGGATGTTTGCTTTCTACATAAAGCGCTGTCTGCCGCGGAATCTGATACATGTGCGAGGTCTTGAGAAGTGAAGCTGGAAGTCATTGGCTTCTTGGTTGTACAATTCCTGGTCTGGTGCCTGTAATGAAAGAATAGATATATATTAGTAACTAAGTTTGAAAACTTCAGGAGCTGCAATAACCCGATAAAAGGGAGCCCCAAAAACCTGTTTTTTGCCAATCACGGCTGTTGCCCAGAGTATGACAATCGCTCAGCAAATTTTTGTGTTGATTGGTCTTTCGCAGGAGCTCCTAATAGTTTTTAAGTTATCAGACTAACGAGATAAAAAATCGAATTAAAAAAGAAACGGTTAGTGGTTCATGTTTAAATTGCATTAACGGAGAGACGACCAGTGAAACGGTCTAATATGTAGGTAAGTAAGGACCAGTGAGATAAGAAAATAGTGGAAATTATAAAAGCAAAGTTTATTGGGTTATTTCTGCCTTGTTTCTGTCTTACGAAAGTTCGGTTTTTGCGGTTGCGTCGTCGGCCATGGCAGTTATTTGGCAGTCTAGGCTGTGCAGCACCGTTCGCTGCTCCACCCGCTGCGCCTAACACTGAGCCATCCGCTACGCCATCTGAAGAGCCATCTGCTACGCTATCCGCTGAGTCATCTATTACGCCATTAACAGAATCATCCGCTGTGACCTCCTCCTGAAATCACATTATTTATTTGTATATATATTTTCAGCTCAAGGTTAATACTTAAAAATATACCTCACACATTGTCACGGCGTATTTACCAATAAAGTTACATACCAAAAACGATCAAGTTAAATACCGATAAATGGCCCACAAAAATCTCATACTAACTGATAAATTCGTCACAAAATATATCAAAGTACCAATACCATACCTCTGTTTGTTCTGTAGGGTTTTCAATGCCATACTGTTCTTCAAGCAAGTGATCTTGAGACCAGTTCATAAATTGTGTCATCGCTATTATAGCGAGAATTCTGAGTGCTGTGTATAATATCTCCTCGTACTCTAACAAGTGATTCCAAATATCCGACAAGGCGGACGCGTCGAGAACCATTACATCCGACATTATTTTATATTCTGGGAAAAGAAATAATTTTCTCATGATTCAAAATCTGAAATAATTAGACATCAAATCATTGTTGCATGTACCTAATATCGCAGAGCTCAGAACCACCAGCACCAGTAATAAAGTGCGTTTTAAGCTTGACGATTTCAGTGTTATATTACGTCAGGCAAAATTATAGCTCGCACAGGCACATCAAATAGTACGGTTGCTCTGCAAATCACACGCTACGGCTAAGGATAAGACTATGCTCGAAAGCTAAAATTGAGTGTGTTTAATTCTATCTGTTGTTTACTAAGAGGTATCGTGGTAACCAGTACAGAACTGGGTTGTGGTGGTCCGATAGGCAGTCGCACCACGTAAAATACTGCTATTCAGGTGCATTCGGTTAAGCAAGCAGCCAAACCCAACATTGTTGGGAAAAGGCCAAGCAGATGATGTCGCCAGGTATGTAAAGTAGAAAATCTATAGTTTGCGGTCAGCATTGACCACGGTGGCAGTCAATGCCTTAAGGTGAATGTGACATGGTAGACCGCGAAATTTAAATTTTCTTAAGTTTTTTGCAATTTGCAGATCAGTGTCAGGTTGTATCTTGATCCAAATATGATTCGCGACTATAATATACATGTATTTACAGAATCATAGTCATTAGAATCATTAATATATCTCTTTAAGTTAGATTTCTACCATAAACACTTTTCCATACGAGATTTGTTCTTAATGGTAGAAATCTAACTTAGAAAGATGTATTAATGATTCTAATTCTGTAAATACGTACCGGTCATAGTCGCGAATCATATTTTGATCAAGATACAACCTGACACTGACCTGAAAATTACAAAAAAACGTAAGCAAAATTGAATTTCGCGGGCTACAACTACCCATTCACCTTAAGGTTGAAGATAATATACAAACCTTTTCGTGGGCTGCTAGTGAACGCGCACCCGGTGGCGACTCGAAGGACCACCCGGTTTTTTTGTGAACGCGCACCCGGCGGCGACTCGAAGGATTACCGGTTTGTTTCGCTCAATGAAGCACCACCCTTGACCTGAAAGTACAAATAAATATACCTTCCTACATACCTACATAAATATTCCTTACGTCTTAGACTATATTTGGAAAATATAAGTAATGTGGACAGCCCTGAAAATTCTTTGCACGAATAACATAGTCACAAGAGGAAGAAAAGCTCACCGTCCGATCAGGACTAGGCCCGTGCCGGACGGCGCGTACGTGTTCCACGCGCGCCTCAAAGAGATGTCTGCAAAAAGGAAGGGACCTGCCAGGGCCGAAGCCTGCCGGGGGTGCGGGATTGTCCGAAAGGGTTACCGCTACCCCGGAACATAAAGGGCTAAGGAAGGAACACGGATGAGTTTTAGTCAGTAAGAGTCTGACACTTCCTTCCACTCCACCCAGAGCGGGAGGGGTCATTTGATGATTTCCCATCCATAAAAAAGAGGAAGAAAAAAGTCTGCCAATCCGTGAATTAAACAAAAGTTTTAAATAAGTTAGGTTTTTAATTTTATTATTTTTGTTAATTATTTACGCAAAGAACAGAAGTTTTACTTCACATCTATAATATGTTCAATCAGCTTTTCTGTACACGGTGTGACCGGGTTTTCAAGACCAAATTTGGTTTTGCAAGTCATCAGGGAGCTCACGAAAGAAATAAAAATAAATCTGGGTCGCTGTCGCCAGATACGGTGAAGAGGACTGCAGGACTATATGATTTATATTACAAAAACCGTTTTATGATAGTTAATGTTTACTAACAAAAGAAAGTAAATACCTTTGTTTGTTGTTCAAGATTCAGAAGGATGAACAAACGTTTCTGCGTCCCGGTGAGCTGTGGATTCTTGAATGCAGATTCACAATTATCGCGTAGTTAATACACGGCGCAGGTCCAATTTACACATTCGCTCTGATGCGATTTATGACGTTCAGTTTGCACTACTGATAAACTAGGAACTAATGTTATCTTCGTGGTCTCGAAAGGCCTTGACTACAGCGCCACCTAACGGTTTCATAAGAAAGTCAAAATTGCGGACGTATACGTTAAATAGATTGTGTGCGGTAAAGGTTTCCTTTATAAATTAACGTTGACTGACAATCTTTTAGAGGGTGAATATACACAGTATATTAAGTGGTTCATATTCCAGATTATTTTAGTGTAATAAAAAAAAAACATTTGTTTCATAGTGGGGCAATATTATACTCACATATGGAAATGTTCGAAACAAATACCTTTTTTCGCTACTTTGTCGGCCCCTTAACAAAGTTGTAAATGTAGGTATTTCATGAGCAATTCACCCCCTGAAATATTGCCAGTGAATTTAAAGTCAGCCTGTATTGTATACTTACTGAGATAACCAATCCATCTGCCAAACACTTGGCACTTTGGCCCAAACTAATGACAAAGTTTGAGCCAATTTATTAAGATCAGTGTGATATAATTACACTTTTATTATGCGCACAGCCAAAGTGTGGAACTCTCTGCTGTGTTCCCCACACATTTAACCCGTCTGCCTTCAAATCAAGAGTGAACAGGCATCTTCTGGGCACGCTCGTTCCATCATAGACCTCATCTATCGCTTTCCATCAGGCGTGATCGAGGTCAGGAGCGTGCCCATTTACCAATAAAAATAAAAAAAATAAACGAACTGAGTTTTCTGGCCTTTCAGGGCTAGGCACGATTTATTTTCGTTGGACCCCAACAACGCGTTTTGTTTTCATCTACAAGAACAGCAACACGTAGGTATATCGCTTTATGTATCGTTTGAAGGGAACAAAACGCGTTGATGTCTTTTTCACTTGCTAGCGATAATACCCCTCTAAACGTTTATTGTAACAAAATTTGGTAGGCCTGTTTTCAGCTACAATGATGATGGTGATCTGTAAAAACAGTTTATTATAACGGATAAATAATACAAAGAAACTTAATTTCACTAACATTTATTACCATCCTGTTTATTAGTAAGTCTAGACATTTATAGTGCACACTTATTAATAAAATTAAAATAAGTTGTAAATTGACTGAAACAAAATAAATAATTAATATAAGTTTTAGAAAATATATAATGTTTGTCTTATTCCTAAATAGAAAGTATTGTGCGAACACTAAAATATGTAAGTAAGTTGTAATACGATAGTTTGTACATTATTATAAAATACAGTTTTGAAAATAAAGCTCTTTTCAAAGTTTGAAATTCGGGTCTTTTCAGGAATGAAAATAACAAAATCATAATGAAATTGATTAAGGGCTGATTTTGACAGATAATTCTTATTCGTGGAATAAAATTGACGTCTGATAAATTCTGTATGGAAGAACTGTCAAAATTCAAAATTATTCCTCGGATAAAATTATCTGGCGTTGGAAAAATCAGCCTTAAATAATATTAAAGTATACTGAAAGCATTATTTTAAGAATATTTTGAAACGAATACTTGTTTTTACACACCGTATTTATGGAAACAGATAACATTTATAACATTAAATTACAAGGGTATTACAAGAGGTGGTCTAATTGCAATCAGCAATTTCTTTTAAACAACCCTAGGATAGACAAAATTGAAGAAGATTGATGATTCCAGATGTGATTATCTCATAGATACTAGTTTTAATATTAATTCGCGGCCAAATTCTACAAAACGGTCAAATTGTCGGTCCTATCAAAGTGTAGCAGGTTGATATATTATGATGAGTGAACGATCCACATTACATTGCCTTTAAAACTAAAGAGAAGCAGCTTTCAAAAATTGATTATTCCATAGAAATACCTAATTGATCTTTAAAACTTGTGTTTATCTGCCCCCAAATTACGTAACTCACTCACAATCCCTTTTGATTTTATAAGGAATAAACCATTGCTTCATAATGTGTAAGCTAAGTACATACATCTTTTATGGGGTACTGTGTTACTCGTAAATGTTACACAAAATACCTTGAGATTTATTGCAATAGAATGAAAGAAAATTTAAAACTCATATTAAAAGTACACTTTCTAAACAAGCATATTACAAATTAGAGGATTATATCCAAGATAAGAATGCTTGGAAACATGCTGGTGCTGCTCCATAAGACAATCTAGAGTCTTTACCAAATCAAACTGGTTGATAATTTAACTGTATAATTTTTGTGACATTGATTTTACATTCTGTGATTACTTTAACTCACACACTGAATGATTAATTAGGTGCCCTGTCAGTTCACCAAAATTAATTTACAAATTTTTACTTGACAAACAACGATTGGTAAAAACATGATTAGTCATTTCATCATTATACAACAACAAGTTTTCCAAATAATTCACCTTACAAAATAATTACCAGATAAACTTTTGTTTAATAACGTGTTATTTAAGAAGCAATTCATTTTTTTATTCATTTTATCTCATAAAACAACGTAAAACATTTTAAAAGGTGGAGTTTCTTGCCCATTCTTCTCCATACGAAACTACCTTTTGGAAGGTGACGTGAGTACGTGACACTAGAATCAATTCTATTTTTTGTAAATTTTGACGTTATAAAATGCTTTTTATGTGCCTATTGGAAATAAATGATTTGAATTTGACGTTTTCAAAAATCGTCTCCTAAACAATGAATATAACACAAAAAACACTGTTGAATTGTCAAAATGAAAGGGATTGTGAGTGTGTTACGCAATTAGGCTGTAGGCTTAGGCTGGAAATACTGTTACGCCGACGTCGGGCGCTGACATTGGTCGCGCACTGATTTATATGGACTCCCGATCGCTGACCGTCAGTGCTACACTATACACGACCATTTACCACTATATCGTCAGCGTCTTGGTATGCGTGACCCACATTACGCGACCGACGTCAGCGTAAAAGGAATTTAGGCCTTAGTTTAAACATCGTCAGGAGAGCAGCTGCATGGTCGTCGGTTTGTTGTGTTGTCCCGTCGCTGATCAGGTACCTGTTAAATCAGAAGATTTATTTAAATGCCAAGTTTCGCAGCCAGCGGCCATCGTATGGGGCCTTTATGCATCTGGGAGAACTTTGTGGTGACATTGACGAATTTACCTTAAGCGGACGGCACGGGGAGGTCCCCAGGGTCCTCAATAATCCTTATCATACGAGCTAGATTGACCCTAGGGTCCTGGTTTTCGTTAACTTCACCAAGCTCTGGGCCCTGCTCCTGAAAGAACGTCGTAAGAATATAATTTATTAAGAGTTTCTTCTAATTACGAAATAATTTGGTAATCACAAAGGTAATGTTCCCGCTGCGTGAACACAGGCCTTCTCTCTGTGACAATATGACAATATTACCCATTGACTTTTAGAAAAGAGACAGTCATAGAAACCTTTATACAGGGTGTTACGGAAAGGGTATATCAATACAAACGGGGTGAAGAGTGTATCTGGTCTAGAATCTCTGTACAAAATTTCAGCTCAAAAGCATTAACTGTGAAAATGCTTAATATTTTTTTATTTCGACATCACGGCGCTGCACTGGCGCGCGGCGGCGTGATGTGCGTGTACTAGGCGCACAGACACACTACAGATAATGGATAATGACCCTCGTAGTGCGGTGACACGTTTGTTATGATTTCAATTTACTAAACTATCGAAATAAAAAAATATTAAGCATTTTCAGTTACTGCTTTTGAGCTGATATTTTGTACAGAGATTCTAGACCAGATACACTCTTCAACCCGTTTGTATTGATATACCCTTTCTGTAATACCCTGTATGAATAATAGAGACAACGCTCTACAAAGCCGAACTTTTTATAAAACACGACGTGCCCTTTTACAAAGTAACCTACTCGGCCTTTTAAAAAACTTTTTTACAAAAAAAAAACAACCGACTTGTCTCAATAATGGATTGACAACCTTTAGTAGACATGCCCCACAGATCCTCGGTAATTTTGATCTTAAGTTGCTTAAATGCCTTTATAATGATTGTAAGGTTTATAGGTTTAAATTTAAATTCGACAGGACAGACTGAGACATTCGCTCTTAATAATTCAATAGCTAGTGCGGGCGAGGAATTTAAAGTTTCTGTAGTTCTAATTGGGATATTGGTAAAGAAAGTTGCAAATTCCTGAGCGACATCGATGTTATCGCTAATGAGACCGCGGGAAGTGTCCAGTGTGTAATCAGTATTATGTTCTTTGTTCCTGTTCGTTTCATTGTTAATCATTTTCCTTTTAATTTTAGTATAATTATAATACATTAGGTAATTATTGTTATGTACGATGTTATATGCATAAATGCATCTCCGACATTTCTATGCTAATTTTGATGATTCTTCTAGTCTAGTTGGTGTCTTCAATTCTTCAATGCACTAGTGTTAATTGAATTTGTGTGGGGTAGGTACAACTAAAAAATGAAAAATAAAAACTTTTTTACAATTTCGGAAGTCGGTGTCAAAAAACTAAAATGCAGAACCAACGACACCGACTTTCGAAATTAAAGTTATTTATCACTTTGTAGTGTTTTTTTTTTTTTGAAGTCAGTTGTTTTTTTTTTTGTAGAAAAGTTTTTATTTTTCACTTTTTAGTTGTAGTTACCTAGCCCACACAAATTCAATTAACACTAGCACATTGAAGAATTGAAGACACCGACTAGACTAGAAGAATCATCAAAATTCGCATAGAAATGTCGGAGATGCAGTACATTTATGCATATAACATCGTACATAAGAATAATTACCTAATGTATTATATACTAAAATTAAAAGGAAAATTATTAACAATGAAACGAACAGGAACAAAGAACATAATACTGATTACACACTGGACACTTCCCGCGGTCTCATTAACGATAACATCGATGTCGCTCAGGAATTTGCAACTTTCTTTACCAATATCCCAATTAGAACTACAGAAACTTTAAATTCCTCGCCCGCACTAGCTATTGAATTATTAAGAGCGAATGTCTCAGTCTGTCCTGTTGAATTTAAATTTAAACATATAAACCCTACAGTCATTATAAAGGCATTTAAGCAACTTAAGATCAAAATTACCGAGGATCTGTGGGGCATGTCTACTAAAGTTTGTCAATCCATTATTGAGACAATTGCACCCTATTTAGCTTTAATATTTAATTTGTGTGTAGATCAAGGGGCTTTCTCAGATTTAATGAAGTTCAGTAAAGTTATTCCACTTTTCAAATCTGGGGACAGCAGACACTAATAATTATAGACCCGTATCGGTTTTGCCGGTTTTCAGGAACGTGTTTGAAAAAGTAATGTTAAATCAAATGCTCAATAATTTTAATCGTAATAACATCCTACACGATCAACAGTATGGTTTCACCAAAGGACGTTGTACAACCGACGCCGGTCTCACCTTATTAAAACATATCTTTAACGCATGGGAAGAGGCACAAGATGCAATAGGCATTTTTTGCGACTTATTCAAAGCATTTTATTGCGTAAATTACGATACACTGCTCTTGAAACTTGAGCATTACGGACTCGGTAAACTTGCTCTTAGCTTAATAAAATTATATTTAAATGACTGATTTCAGCAAGTTCAAATTAACGGTGTGAATTCATCGGGCTTAAAAGTCAAAATGGGTGTACCACAGGGCTCAATATTGGGGCCATTCCTATTTTTATTATACATAAATGATTTACCTCATTTACTGATAAACCGATCACAAATGGTGTAATTTGCTGATGACTTATCTCTGATTTTTAAAGTAAGCAGACGTGCACAGGAGCTTGACGACGTAAATAACGCTATGCTTTTGGTCCATAATTAGTTTACTGTAAATAATTTGGTATTAAACGAAAAAAAAACTAAGTGCATTAGATTCGCTTTACCAAATGTTAGAAGTAGTGAATGTCACGTTGTATTGAATAAGAAAATACTTGAATTCGTCGAAAATACGGTTTTCCTGAGGATTACGCTTGACTCAAAGCTGCAGTGGGGTCCGCACTTAACATCTCTTGCAGGGCGGCTAAGTGCAGCCGCTTACGCTGTTTCGAAAATCCGCCAATTAACAGACGTGGATACCGCGAGACTGGTCTATTTTAGTTACTTTCATAGCATCATTACTTACGGTATTTTGTTGTGGGGACGGGCTGCAGATATTGATTCTATCTTCATCCTGCAAAAGAGGGCGGTCAAAATAGAATAGAATACTCTTTATTATGTACACCATATAAATTACAGACATAAATAAAGAACCAGTCAGAGCCATATACAAGCTCAGTAGACACGAATCTCTATGGGAACTGTTTAAAAAAATTAACAACATGACGGTTCCTTGTCAATATATATATGAAAACATTATTTACGTTCGTAAAAATCAACATCTTTTTAGTAAGATTTTAACACAAGAAATAGGGACAAATTAGATTAACCGCGTTTCAGATTGTCTAAAGTAAAATCTTATTTTATGGGTTACTGTGTAAAATGTTATAATAAAATACCACTCGATATTCTTCAACTAAATGAGAATAAATTTAAAACATGCATTAAACGCACACTATGTAGACAAGCATATTATAAGTTGGGTGATTATATCGCACATAAAAATGCTTGGCTAAATGCTGGTCCTGCTCCACAGGCACTTGAGCTCCCTAGTTAAAATTTCAATATTTGGAAGAGGTGCTTCCCTTTTTCTTTTTTAGTGTTTCTGACATTACGATCTTAATATTTATTTTTATTTTATTCAGTCATGTTTTAATTGTTTAATACTGCAATACTAAACACCTTTTCTTGTTTGATATTAAAAATTTTATTCATCTCTTAAATTAATTGCAATCTATAGTTTTGTATAATTTGAAGCATTTTTTCAATTTTGTAAATGTAAGAACTATGGATCCGTTTATTATGATTTTTTGATGTTGACTTGAAAGAGCATGGCAGTTGAGAATGTGTCATGATCACTTAAATGTCTCACTGTTGGTGGCGCGTGTGTTGGATCATTCGGTTCCCTACAAAATGGTTGAGCTGGATGGTGCTGATCCACGCGTCATGTTCGTGAACGGGCGCCGTCGGTTGAGACTGGTCATTTCTTAACTGCCAAGGCTTATTTTTAATCTTATTTTTTGTATTGTTTTTTTCATTTGTGTGTTTTTTACATTGTTCTCACATATAGAAGCAACAAGAATAATGTACTCAGAATTTTGTAATATCTTGATTTAAAAGAGTGTCCATGGAGTTTATTGCCCGTTCTTCTCCATAGAGATCTACGTTTTGGAATGGGCAGCTTCAACTTTCTGACTAACTGATCGACTACTTAATTTTGACAATTCAAAAGTGCTTGTAATGGTTTAATTGAAATAAATGCTTTGAGTTTGAGTTTAAAACCTTCCTGAAAGTATGTAGATCACAATAATGAAAGAATTATCAAAAGCGGTTCATTGGTTTTTAAGAAAATCGCGGACATACAAACATACATACATACGGGTCAAATACAGAACCTCCTTTTTTGAAGTCGGTTAAAAAGGCACGCTGGTACAGTGCCTACTGTACTGAGATTTAATAAAATAAATAAGTACCTCGGGCTCTTCTTCACCAAACATGATTTGGTACATTTTCTTCGTAGCATTTGGTATGGACCGCAGTTCTGCCAGGTATATAAAACTGAGAAAAGGTTCGCATAGCCATTGTTTCAACGTATTTTCCGTCAAAATAATTAAGGAAATCATAATGACAAACTTTTGTAGCATCTCAACTATCATTTTAACAGTTATTATAATATATTGTTTGATGGAATTTGACGAGTTGGTTGTAGTGGTTTCGGTAATGCTGCGTGGTGAACCCTGTGAATGAAAGAAATCACCAACGCTATGAGTTAAGATATGAAGTCTTACTAATCCTTAATATAAATCATAATATACTTATTTAAGTTTATTATGAAGGTTGAGTAGGCATTTGGTGTGGGATGCAACCTGTGTCGACACCCTCGCGCCATCCCATCTTCCTAGCACGGTGGGCTTTAAATATTTAGTTTTAAGGATTAGATTTCGTGTGTGTTCTTTCATGCATCACAGCGGAGGAACGGACTGACATGATTATTAGCAATGAGATAGTTTTTGGGCCGAATAGTCTATTAGCGTATTTTCCAATGAAGTTAAATACCAAAAACTCCACACTTGACTTCAAAATTCGGGTCTATATTCGGGTAATAAAAGTTGCTGCACTCATGTACTGTGCTTACCGCTGAGCCATCCACGGAGTCATCCGCTACGCTATCCACTGAGCTATCCGCTTCGCCACCCGTTGCTCCATCTACTACGCCATCCGCTGCGCCACCCGCTGCGCCATCCGCTACGCCTTCCGCTACGCCATCTGCTACGCCATCTACTGCGCCATCCGCTGAGCTTTCCGCTACGCCATCCGCTACACCATCCGCTACGCCATCTGCTATGCCATCCGCTGAGTCATCTGCTACGCCACCCGCTACACCATCCGCTGCGCCACCCGCTACGCCATTTGCTACGCCAGCCGCTACGGCATTCGCCTCCTCCTCCTCCTGAAGGAACGTACACCTCACAAATTGTTACGGCATATTGTCCAATCAAGAGAGAGAGATGTCAAGTGTAGAGTTTTTGGTATTTAACATACCAAAAACTCTACACTTGACTTCTAAATACGGTTCAGATAAGTGGCCTAAAAAAATTTCATAATGACTGATAAAATTATAAAAGTACCTACATACCTCTGTCTGTTCTTCACGACTTACCTTTTTAATCCTATTATACGTTTCTTTGATATGGGCAGTGAAGCCAACCCAGTTAAGGAATTGTGTGATCGCTATCACAGCAAGCATCTTGAGTGTTGTATAGGATACTTTGTCGTAATCTACCAGCTCTTCCCAAACGTACCACATTGTTTTCTATTCTGGAAATAAGAAATATTTTTCTTAGACCGTTAAGTTGAAATTATTAGACATTAAATCATGGTTACAAGTAATAGGTACCCATTAAGTCAGGGCTCAGAATCAGACACTTGTGTAAAAGAAGGAGATAGCTATTCCTTGTTTCACCAGTAACAAAGTGCGTTATATGCTTGACGATTTCAGTATCATAATAATAATGGGGTGCATAAAAGGAGCCTCCCCGAGTGGCGTTAACATAAATCGTACTGCGATTCAAAACGCCCGACACACCCTGGACAGCTAGCACTTGGTAACGCAGAGTCTAGCTTACTACTCAGTACAGTACAGTCACGTCCAAAAGTATGTATACACTTGGCAATTTTCAATTGCGATTTTTTCGTGAAATAACAAATGCAACGTTGAAATACGACACTTAACATAAACCTATGGATTCGAAAATACTATTTTCGTAATAACATAAAATTTCATTCAAAAATAAAGGAGAAAATCGCCTTTGAATAAAGCCAAGTGTATACATACTTTTAGACGTGACTGTACACTTAACCGGTTGAATGCCGTAATTACAGACATAATTAAAAAGCCATTATGTCTCGCGTGGATCCATGTTTAAGCATACGAAGGGTTAAACGGCTCCCCTCAGAGCCATGACCAAAATATAAAATAGAAGACTACCATCGACACGAAAAGAAGAAGAAAAAGAAGCCAAAATTATAGCTCGCGTAGGCACAGCAAATAGTACGGTTGCTCTGCAAATCACACGCTGCGGCTAAGGATAAGACTATGCTCGAAATCCAAAGTTGAGTGTGTTTAATTCTATCTGTCGTTTACCAAGAGGTATCGTGGTCACCAGTACAGAACTGGGTTGTGGTGGTCCGACGGCAGTCGCTCCATGTAAAATACTGTTATTCAGGTGCATTCGGTTAAACAAGAAGCCAAACCCAACATAGTTGGGAAAAGGCCAGGCAGATGATAGCCTGCCGGGGGAGCGGTGAATGCCTATACGAATCCGGCACCCCCAACAATTGGTAGGGGTGGAACACCGCGGTGGTTTTAGCCGGTAAGAGTCCGGCATGCCCCTCTGTCACCCCCACGATGGATAAAGTCCATGAGGATTTCCACCGCGCACAAAAAAAAGGCATATGATATCGCCAGGTATGTTTAAATATACTTACAATTCAGCTTAAAGTTGTAGATAATAAACAAAACCTTTTCGTGGGCTGCTAGTGAACGCGCGCCCGGCGGCGACCCGAAAGACCACCGGCTTGTACCTGAAAGTAGAAATAAATATACCTTAGTATATAGCCTTTGACTATAACTGGAAAATATAACTAACAAGGTGACCCGGCGAACTTCGTACCTTCGCAGATTTTTTTTATTTTTTGTTATTTTTTCCATGATATAATAATTATTCTGCTATTCGGGACGAAGACGAATCAAACAAACAAAAGATCATAAAAATCGGCCCAGCCGTTCTTGAGTTATAAGTGGAGTAACTAACACGACTTTCTTTTATATATATAGAAGATTACTCGTATAAGATGTGGACAGCCCTAAAAATCCTATGCACGAATAACATAGCTACACGAGGAAGAAAAATGACTGCCAATTCGTAAATTAAACAAAAGTTTTACTTGACATAACTATTACAGAAATCGTTTCATGATAGTATATTTAGTAACAAAAGAAAGTAAATACCTTTGTTTGTTATTCAGGATTTTTTCAGGAATTATTCAGTGATTCAGAAGGAAGAACAATCGTTCTAGCTCACCGGTGAGCGAACGGAAAATGAAAGTTAACGCGTAGGTACTGCACGGCGCAGGTCCAATCAATATACCTACCTACGTCTCGATGCGATTTATGGCGTTCAGTTTGCACTACTGATACACTAGGAACCAATTTCATTTTCGTGGTCCCGAATAGCCTAGACTACAGCGCGATCTGGCGGTTTTCACAAGAAAGTCAAAAACTTACATGATGTAGACGTCGTAAATAAAACTTGACTTTGTTGATTGTGGAGACGGCCGACTTTGGATTCTTTGGATTACCAATGAATCCTAAAAATGTATTTTTTTATCTCAAAAAAATTATTAAAACTACGTAAATCACAGTCACACTTCCGCTGTAAATTCAAAACAAACCAAAATGGACGAAGTACCAACTACGCTAGACCCGTAGGTATACGTGTGCGTGCGGAGATTTGTAATGAGACCACAATTCTCTTTCACAATCAGTATATAACTAATTTAATAAATATCTAAACAATGTTTTATCCATAATAGTAAAAATTCAGTGTATGTATTATGATTGAAATTGGGCTATTTAGTGGTGTGCGTTAATTACGGGAAATGTTGTATAGACTGGTGTACCTTTAAGTAAGCTGCAAGTGGATGTTTTCACGGTGGCGACTCGAAGGACGAGCTTGTGCGGCACTCTGCACTCCCCACTGAACGAAACTCCTCCTGAAAACACAAATAAAGTATAATAATAAAAAAAAAAATATTTATATTTCAGACAAAGTCCATTACATTATATTAAATTAAAACAAAACTGATATAAAACTCACACATACACAATAAAAAAAAACTCAACATTCAAATCAAATAAAATTAGAATACACACACATGTCATTCGAATTAATCAAATATAAGTAAAAGACTTACATACTAATGTCATTCAAAACAAATAAAATTAAAATACACACATGTCAAATAAAATAAAACAGCACAAAAATATTTCATAATACGAGTGGAAGCGCTACTATGAAACTGCATCCACCTCTGCAACAGGGGCAGATCCCCTCGCTCGGAAAATACCTCAAGAACGCTGTTCGAGTTGTTTTGTAGGCGACTTAGTAGCAAAGCGCTTCCTTTTCTTATGATCGCGAAAAAATCAACAGACCGCGCCGTAGCAAACATAGTCGAGGCACTTCAGCATCCTGAAAGCATTGTTGTACTGCACGCGCAGTGCGCTGTACGCCTCCTGCGTAAAGTTGGTCCACAGGCTGCACGTGTAAAACAACAGACAACATGACCTAAATAAAGTCACTCACTGGTTTAGTATATTGTGCACCCTGCGAGCCAACATAATAATATTACACCGAACAGAGAGCGACCTGCGCTCTTTCTCAATATCCTGACTGTCACACAGGTCGTCGGAGACCCAGTGCCCAGTGGCCCAGATACTTGAACTTTAAAGGAATATCGCAAAGAGTATCAAGAGGTACAGATGACTGCATTTGGTACCAGCTTTAAAAATCGTAAATTCACTCTTCTTGGCATTGTACTTGAGCACAACAACAACAACAACAACTTGTATTTTTGTGTTTATGTTCTTTTTTGCGTCATTTTCACCGCAAATAAACGCATTTTCTTTCTTCCTTTTCTTTCAAAAGCGCAAACGTTTACGTAAAGCACTGATCGATCGAATGCACTTTAATTAGGAAATACCTAATCACTGGCTAAACTGTGAATTGTAGGATTAAATGTTTGCCAAAACATTTAATCCTACAATTCCGGTTATAATATCATGTTTTTTTCATGTAACTGTCCAGTTTCGGGCTTTGGCAAATAATATATTGTAGGTAACCCAGCTATAGGTAATGTATTAAGATACTCTTGTCGTCTCAACTAGATGTTCACATGTGACAATGCTTACAGTAAAACATGCTGGACAATAAAATATGTTCTATGTTCTATTTATGTTTACGATTTCTATTTGCTGTCCATAGAAACCCTTATCAAAAACACACCACAAAAAAGAAGCTACCGAAGATATCCTACTAAAACTAAAATCCTAGAAGAAATTATAATAAACGCAGTGAATAAAAATAAATACCTTGTTCTGTTTCTGTTTTGCGACACAGGGACTAGATGGAGGAATGATGCAGTTTCCAGAAAAATGCCTAACTGCGCCGCGCGCCGCAAAGGACGTCGATAACTAGGAACAGATAAAACAAGTACCAACTAAAGGTGTTTTCGCAACACACCGCCAGCGTTACCATTAATTTTCACGTTGATATCGCTTGAGTTAGTTGTGATTTTTTGACGAGAGTGCAGTCGTGGATGCGCCTTTAATACACTCGCAGTCCCCTAACAAATATAAACGCCATCTACTTAAAAACCATCTTGCACCGTGAGGTTAGGTATAAGCCGTCTTCAAAACTACTACTACTAAATACCGAACCGAGATAATAAATGATACCTACTAGGAATACATTTTTGTTTGTAACTACAACATACGCGTCACTTTTATTTGAGTACCTAATATAAATACAACAAAATATGCCTTCTCGAGAAGAGTTTATTTTCATTTATATGTTCCATAAATATACCAAATACTATAATATTTAGGTCAAACCACACAGAGCCCACAGTCTATAACGCCATTCCCCGCGCCCCCTGCACTTTTCTACTTATACCTACTTTGGAGAGACTCCTAAGAAGTAACAGTGGATAGCAAAAGAATGTGTGAACCGATTAATATTTATAAGTACCTACAGCTAAATCTGGATTGTGATTTAGGTAGGGTCAAAAATGAATAAAATCGTACGACTTGTTAGCTTCACCCCTTAGTTAAAGTTGTCCATCCTTGTGACTGCAGTCATCCCTTTAATTATTTTAAACTGTTATTATTACCCAGACGTTATTGTATGAAGCGATACAGATGGCCAGCAAAGGTGATCTAATTTCTGAGTCACTAACCGAGAAACAACTAAAATTGAACAAACTTTGAGATATCATAATAAAATATTTTGATAATAAAAATAAGAGGAAATGTGAGCAAAGGGCGAACTAAGTTCTGGTCCGTTCACAGACGGAAAAGGAAAGCTTGGAACTTTATGTCTTTAACAGAAATAAAATACAGAAAGAAATAAAAGGTGAAGATATTAAAGCCAATAATCAAAATCAATGTATAAATCTCTTTATTTATTTAAACCACTACAGCTTATGAAACAAAACATCGCCGTGCTTCACCAGACGGATAACCAACAGAGTCTGCAAGCCTGCTTCGTCAGGACGCTTTACGTAGATAGTATCAAACTTGTCCATCCTCCTTCCCAACTTGGCTTCAATTGCTTTGATTTCCTCGGCAGAGAACAAACGACGATCGGCAGCCAAGCATTGCAAGCGACCGAATAGCGACTCTACAGGTGGAGTCGCTATTCGGTCGCTTCCAATGCTTGGCTGATGATGTACCAGGCATCTTCGGAATTTTATAGTCATTTGAGGTCCCTATAGTGGTCCCTGACCCATCCACAATATCGTCGTATATATTTACGTAGTTTTCTGAACATACGTGGTAGCTAAAGTCTTGCAGGCTTGCGCTCAGATTTAACATCTCCTTCTGCAAGTTTCGAATCTCAGTAAGAACTTTGCAATCGCCCATTTTCGAACTTCTCCTGTGGCTTTTTCTTGTACTTGTACAAAAATCTGCAATCTTGAGCTGATCTGTAATGTAAAAGATTTTTTAATCGACACGCTTACTTATCCAACAGTCACTGGCTGAAATCCAATTGAATGCAGGAACTGGCCATCCGCAACGAAAACAACAATACCAACAAAACACCTGACACGTTTTGCTTTATTCATACCTACTATTGAACTATAACTTATTAGTGACTAAGGGCAAGACCGAATAAAGTCTTCTAAAAGACTTGAAAGGCCTCAAGATAAGGAAAAAATCATGTTGCAGTTTGTTTGGTGTTTATTCGCATTAGCTTACTGCCATCCACGAAAATAGACAGGAGTGCTTAGTACATTAAAATTTCGCCAGTGTATTTCCTACAGTTACACGAAAGGGGTCAATTAAATCTGACATGAGAATTAAACAAAGGACACACACAGTCACACATACCGCCACTAGACAAACGAAGCAGTCATACATCGTCACCGTGCATTGAAAACCTCATGATTGCAATAAACGTTATTTTACAGGCTAAGCAGTTGGATTAATAATCGATTCAATATTGAGTTCATTATCCTTGGTCGCTTTTGAAGATAGCAACGTTTTGGGAGACATGCGTATGTATTAAAAGTGACTCCACGAGTGTAGGTCCGACAAGAAGTGCATAGCATAAAAAAAAATGGCCGCCACTGACGTTCTCCAAGGTTCTCATTATCAGAAGCAACTCAGAGCTGTGCACGTTTTTTCTAAATATGAATGACGAGGTTTTCTACACAACAAATAAATAAAAAGAAAAATAATTAATTTTAATTTACGAGGTTTTCATTGCACAGCGATGACATAGTAATAAAATAAAGTACCTACCCTAAGCACTGGCTAGGCTGCAGTTGGTCCTGGTGATGGCTCGAAGGACCAGCTGGACTCGCTTAGAAGGCCCTCCACACGCCGCAGTGTCTCGACCGTACACAGCACACAGCAACACCACCGCCTGGAAACACAAATAAATGGCTTGTGAATATTACGAAGGTTACACTTTTATGACTAGATAAGTATAATAGGTAAAAGACAGCCTATTTTTATTGAATTATTGGGAAATTAGGAGAAAAGTTAAAAAAAAAAATTAAATGTGGTGGATTACGGCCCACTCCCTCTCACTGAGAGGAGGCCTGTCTCCCAGCTCTGGGAACATTATAGGCTGATTATGTGTTATGTTTTATTGGGAAATTAACACTACACAGCAAAGACAAGCGTGGTCGCCGGGTAAAAAAAAATGTAGGTGACCAGATTTCGAATCATCCCCTATACCGTCGCCCGCGATCCCCGATCGACACATTTACAACAATCAACATGTGACTACGCTAAAAATATAAAAGAAAATGTTAAATTACGTACCTTTTCAAGAATAATCACGAATTGGCGATCAGAATCAAGAACACAGAAACTTCGTCACAATCATTAATGGCGGGCTCGTTGCAACAAGGAGCAGGGGCCAAGTCCTAGCTGCAATGCGCAGGTCCGTTCAATACGCCCGAATGTGTTATACATACGTGCTGCATATTCATTTTTATACAGGTATAGTCGGCCGCAGGTCGGTGGTAGTCATAGTTTTAAGGTTTTTAATTATGTATTAGTTTCTTATTGTATAAGATTATTTTGTGTATTTTATCTATGGGCCTTAGTTGCCTAATAATAAAATGATTATTATTAATTTATTTAAATAATATTGTTTCTGAAAGTAGGTTTTTATACAAACACTTTTACACGTCAATCATGTTTTTAAAACTCGATAAGTTCGACGTTTCCTATCTGACTACTCCGAGAAGAAAGGCCGTAATAAATTCACAGGTCACAGTCTCTTTTAATATCCACACATAATCTTGGCCAAATCATGTGAAGACCATGTGCCTGAAATCGGTCGTTTGAGGAAAGAACCACACAGATTGAGTGGACCTGTCCAGTCAGTGCACGCATTTGTCAGCAATCGTGCCGATCAATTCAGAACCTAAGGCTTATGCTTTCAATACTCAATCGTTTATTGCAGTTCCAAACTGTGTACCTACTTAGATGGTAACTTAAAATTTTATTACATGATTATTTCAATTATGGATCAACAAAATATTAGGAGAGAGGAAGCTATGAAAACTTGCATTATCAATATTCTAAACGAAATCTTATGTTTTTTATAATAGGTTTTTTTTTAAATAATGTAGTTTACTATACCTACTAATAATTATTAGATAACATAGCACTTAAATTTTACCGTTTAAATATTCGTTTATTAAACACTGCTGCGCCCCGCGGTTTTACTCACATAAGTCTTGATCCCGTGGGAATATCGGGATAGAAAGTATTCTACGTCCTTTCCCGGGACTCAAACTATCTCTATACCATACCAAATTTCATCTAAATCGGTTCAGTGGTTTAAGCGTGAAGAGGTTACAGACAGACACTTTCGCATTTATAATATTAGTATGGATCATAGATATATGAAAGTCTATGGTATGGCTTAACATAGTAGTATTTTGTTCTTAAAAATAAATTGCTTTAGTTTTTTTTTTTACTAGACTTGATTGTCCCACTGCTGTTCCTCTTTCCACCTCTCTCTGTCCAGAGCTGCCAAGGACCAATCTTTACGAAAGGAGTTTAGATTTTTTATATTCTTTTTTCTTTTTTTTATTAATTCAGGTAGTTTGATAAGTACATATTTTGATGGGCATTGTATAGGAACTTGTAGAACGTATTTTTAGCCGGTTTATTTTTACCTTGAGTTTTAATATTATAAAGGCGAAAGTTTGCGAGTATGTTTGTTTCTTCTTCATGCGAATTGCACAAACGACTGCACGGATCTAAGACTTTATTGAAACTCCGTAAGTAGAGTTTCAAACATACTCGCAAACTTTCGCCTTTATAATATTAGTTTGATATCTATGTATACTTAAGTAAACTATATCGTGGTATACTATACAGGATTATTGGAAAAACACCAACAACATCTTAAGTGGTCATTGTACTCATCACTATGAACAACTTTTACTATGGGACGAAACTTGAAATCGCGAAAAAAAAATCAGTTGTTCCCTACATTTTGACGAGTTATACGAAAATAAATGTAGGAAACAGCTGATTTTTTTTCGTGATTTCAGGTTTGGTCCCATAGTAAAAGTTGTTCATAATGATGAGTACAATGACCTCTTAAGAGGTTGTTGATGTTTTTCCAATAACCCTGTATTTGTGTGTCTGGTAGCAGGATGAGAGTTGCCGAGAATCGAGCTGAATGGCGTGCAATTGGAGAGGCCTATATCCAGCAGTGACTGTTGTAGGATGCTGATGATGATATACGAAATATAGTTTGACGTTCTAATTACATAGTTAAATCTAATTATAAAATTAAATTTAAATTAAATATTTGTTTATTAATGGCAACTAGGCCCAATTGCTAGTAACATAGTTCTTAAAAACTATTGTTAGTAAACACACACAGAAACAGAAACAAAAATAAAATTTCAAAGGTTTGCCGTGGGGTCTTCTGACTAGCACCTCCACAGCGTGCGACAACCAGGGTGCGTCATATTTTTCCATCAACATACTTAGGATGCCGTTAGAACTAGACCGCGCTCTTGATAAGACGGAATTTGTTTTTTTGCGCATTATGGCGTAAAAATCATCGGTATGCGCAAATGCGAACATACTGGACGCACTACAATAGCGCGGCAGTCCCAACAGCATCCTGAAGCAGTTGTTATATTGAATACGCAGGGCGTCTAGCGATCTCTTAGTATGCCTCATCCACAGGCCGCTCGTGTAGAATGATTGGCAATACGCTTTATTAAACAGCGTAATCTTTACCCCAATACTACAACGAGCGAACCTATGAGTATCAGCATATTTGCCCTGACCGCTAGCGCCCTGCGCTCTCGATCTATATCTACGTCGTCTTTGAGATCTCCGATTAGAAAGAACCAAGAATTATGTACCTAAAATCTCGCTTAACTAATTAAGACGTCTTTTTAAAAGTTGCACTCTTGTGACTTACATAACACCTGCAAAAATAAGTCAGCAGAGTTCTAAGCCTTTAATGAAATCATTTACGAAGCAATTCGATTAAGAAAATAATTGTTTTTTTGTTAAATAAACGTTGAATATTGGTGTTGCTATAAACTTATTTAAAGTAGAGTTGAAAACATGAACTAGACTAATAAACACCAACTCACTGATTTCTCATTTAAAAATTTGCAGTAGGGGACCTATTGTGTTTTATTAAAACACATTTTCACAATAGGTCCCTATTAAAACACATTTCACTAAGTACTTATTATTTTTTCACGAAATTCTCTTTTTGTTTTAAACGATTCTTACACATTTTTTTTTTGCACTTGAATATAATTTTAATAATTTTGGCAACGGCCATAGCGAGCTATACATACAAATAGACATCATTTTAGACAAATTAGTACTAAACCTTGAGTCACTTCGACGGATAACTCAACGCCAAAGAATCAAACAAAAGTAGTTTGCCACGTTTTATATAGAAACGAAAGCAAACTCTAGGTGGCGCCACTGAGCTACCTACCCAGTGGCGCCATCTGGTGTGACCAAAAAAACATAACATCACACTTGTATGCTCCAAAAGGGTAGGTAGGTGCACTCGCTACATTTCGCCAAAAAATCCCTCAATCAATCTTTAATGAAAGGAATATACACAACAGTCAAAGAATAGCCAAGGCTTATAATTAATGTTCGTCACTATATTTATATTTGTGACATAAGTATTAAGTATATGGGTAAGAACCACTGACTAGAAAAAAAAAAAACCAAGATGGGCTCACGTAGATTTAAGCTACTATTGTAAGTTTAGATTATAATGGAAGTGTCCGATGTGGGAGTATTGTAATTGTTCCCTATAAACAGAAAACACTAAAAACAAATAAAGATTGTAAAAAACGGCGCGGACCACCAAGATCGCGGTAATAACTTCAAAAAAAAAAACCACTGACTAGAAGATTAGACTGTCCTAACTGTTCTCGTGGCACCTAGATAGATATTTCCACTTCTTATACTTACGTAATTTGCAAAATGTATAAGTACCATCGGAGCCTCGACCGAGATCTTATAGTCTCTGCATGGTGAAAACAAGTATGTACACTATTTCTTTTATTATGTAGGTAGGTATATCCCCATCATCTCGTTAGTAACTACTGTGCGGTAAATACTGTATTAACATCTGACGTTGATATCCGGTACTTAGAAAGAAAATCACGCTATCCTTGCCAAGATGCTTTTAATTTAAATTTTCATATTATTAAATAAAATAATATTTTTTTTTTTATTTATTGTTTTTATTCTTAACTTTTTGTTCATGTTTATTACCCATCTATTATAAGATTAGTCAGTTTTATATTAGTTTTTATTTAATTAATGCTATGTACGCCGTAAGTGTCTACATTAGTCCTTTTATTCTAGCATAAGTTTAATGTACCTACGTGATGTGGGTGTGCTTTTTTAAATAAATAAGTAATAGGAATGATATAACTATAAGAAAGATGCTACCCGTCATCTAGCACACTCTTTCATTTTTCTTATTTACCTACCTACCTCACACGTAACGTGGCGCTGTCGTGAACTATAGGGTGGAGCACTAGGATACCTAGCTTCTTACATTTACGTATGTTTTTACAACTAAATAGACTTGCATCATATAGCACACTGCGGATTATCGACTAGTGTTCGGGACCTGCGCGCTGCAGCAGGTCAGTGGGCGTTGCACCATCTCCGCTGTGCGCCGCCCGGCGGACGCCGCCACTACCGAGCCGCACTGCGCCTCCGACCACCGAACAGAGCGGCACGATTTACCAGCCAGTCCTCACATCCGAAACTTATATGGTGATTTAACAAGGTAAGTGTTTACAGCCTTCAAGAGTTTACAGTTAGCCTTCTTATTTAGAGCTGGGAAAGTGTTATACAGTTAATTAATCAGTGGTTTTAGTTTAACTTGACTTGCAAGTTATTAGGCCCCCCACACCTCTGAACCGTACTGGTTCTTTGGTGGAAGTCTTTGATTTAGTTCATCTCAACCAAGAAACAAATGGTTTAACATCCAAATATATAATTTATTTTTCGACGGTCAGTAATTACAGTCCCCCCTCCTTACCCCCCCCCCCCCCCACACCTCTGAACCTTGGTTCTTTGGTGGAAGTCTTTGTTTTAGTAAACCTCTTCTATTATCAATCAAGAAACTAAAAGCGTTTGATTATTTCGTTTACTCGCGACAGTCGCAAATCTTATTAGCCCCCCTCCCCCCTCCCGACTTCACCTGGCTCAATGACCGCAACCTAACATTGTGTGATTAGGAATCAGTATGACAATAACTGCTAGACACGGTCGGTGTTGAAGGATGAGATTTTCTATAAAAATTATAATATTTCCATAATTCTAATACTTGGTTTTCTTTCTTCGGTAGCTACGAGCGCGTCCTCGCTTCGCCGCCGCTGCTGCGTGTCGTGCGGAGCGGGGAGAGCTGGTCCTTCGAGTCACCGGAAACATTGTAAGTTTTTTGCTTTTAGTCCTTTCAGTTACAGTAACGACCGCTCCGTTGAACGAGGTACCTATTTAGAATAACGCCATTATTTTTTTCGATATTCTAAATGCTGTAGGTACTGCTGTACCTATACCTACATATTTACCTTCCATTTCGACAGAAAGCAACGGATGACAAATAGAAACACTTCGATAGCAGTTTCGACGGTTTTGCTACTCATCCTCTTTAAAAATCTTTTTTTCAACCACGACACCATCTTTTACAACAAACTGCTCTCTTATTGCAAACTGATGGCTTTCATCATAAAATCTAACTTAGAATTCAGTCTTCGGAGCTCATAGGTTTAAAGTTTCTTGGTATCTACGTAAAAGGTTTAATGAAGTTTTTTTTTACTTTTCCAGGTACCCGTGAAGATGCAGCTTCACTCCCGCCGACGAAGTTTCATCCTCTCCGGCTAATAGACTATAAACTAACTTAACTTGTCACAATCAGCTTTCACAGATTATTTATTTTGAAATAAGTAATCTGTGAAAGCTGATTTCCTTGAAAGCGTTATTGCAAGAAAATAATTATGTCATTTTATATAGCAGTCTATCAGATGACAATCTCATTAAATCGGGCTAATTGGCTAAACGCAACTGCTCCTATGAATAACGTTGCGATTTAGCTCCCAACTTGATGACTCAATTCAGACATCATTCTGTGGTTATTATTTGTAGGTGTTTTTCCTCGGGGTCAATCCTGGGTAAAAACTCTTAACAGATAACTACCACACTTGGCCAAAGGAATCGTTCTTGCAACGTTTTAAAAGCAAATACCAAAACGGATTTGCTGTCCATCTTTCTTCAAAATCCCCCAGTCACATGTTTTGACACGCTTGGGTAACGACTTCACTGAATGCATTAACATACAGTATGATCAACATGCATTTGCATTAACTTATCTCAGCAACATTAATTAGTCAGTTCCAACTTTGATAAATAAGATAAGCACACGGATATGAAATTATGACCGGACATGACATGAGTGTCTATGCAAATAGATAACTATGACAGGCGCGGATCCAAGGGGAGGGGTTCTGAGTACCCCCTCCCTCCAAAACAAACAAATGCTTTGTTTTGGAGTGTTTGGTCCTTGTTGACTTGAGGCTTGGATACGCGCCTAACATCTAACATGCACTGAGTTATTTATATTGGGATATGCTATGGTTCTTAATTAAGATAACATAAGGCACATAATAGATAGTATTCTATTCTATTCTAAGGCATCTCTGGTGTATCAAGGAATAAAAGTAAGGAGAGAAACTCATTTTTTCGTCGAGGAGATTCTAATTGTAGGAATTAATATGTATTTTAAGGAAAAACGTTTACATTAGATATTGCCACAACACCAAGATATTTTTAAAGATTAAATTAAAATGTTATATTTTTTTGTTTTATTTGAAACTACCCCACTAATGACCAGTGAACGACATGAGCTGTTTGTTTAGTATGTGTATGTTAATTGAATTTTAACAAATTGGCAAATTAATCTAAGCTCAACTTGCCTTCTTTATCGGCATGACGATGTCGAGTGCTTAGGATTTGACAGTGGTGGCCACGGCCACCATATGAAATTGACATCACCAGGTGTGGTGGTGTGGTCAGAAACCTTATGGGTCGTCATTATGGTCTGAAATCAACTGTAGGAAATCCAATCTTTAGAAAATTAGTAATTCTGTAGTAGTTACTAGCCGCTCACCAAGGCAGCAACTAACCCTTACACTTGGCAATCTGTGTAACGGGCGGGCGCTAAGTTGGGTTCTCTGTTGGGTGCACACAGACCATCACAAGGCTCACCCATAATTGTCTCCCAGTGTTCTATGTAATAAAATACTTATCAATATTATTTTACCTATAAATAAGAAAATTGTTGCTACTGGCAACACCTTAGTGACAGTGGCGTCCCCTCTCTATTTATAGATAACTCGGCACTCGAGTGAAGTACGCAATTAGTGCTGCCCTCTTATACCATATGCAGAACTATTAATGACTCGCGCGCTGTGTTCACACCGGTGCGAAGACTACCATGGTGTTCGTTAGATGGCAGGTCTAGTTTCCTGTTTAGCACTGTAAAACAGAACCGGAACATCACGACATTCTATAATTACGCAACATGCATCATATAGCACTCTGCGGATTATCGACCGGTCTTCGAGACCTGCGCGCTGCATGAGGTTGGTGGGCGTTGCAGCACCTCCGCTATTATGCACCGCCACCGCCGTGCCGCACTGCGCCCCCGACCACCGGACAGAGCGGCACGATTTACCAGCCAGTCCACACATACGCGACATCCTTGGTGATTGAAGAAGGTACGTGTTTTACTTCAGTTTGGGGTTCATAATAGAGCAGAGACAGTGATTTACGGTAAATTATTCAGTGGTTTTAGTAAACTAGACTAGCAATTATTAGGCCCTTCACACCTCTGAACCTTGTTTCTTTGGTGGAAGTCTTTGATTTAGTTCATCTCTTCTATTTAGAACTAAGAAACAAATTCCTTTGCACCAAAATGAGTTATTGGTTTTTCAAGGGTCAGAAACTATAGGTACTAACCCCCCCCCCCCCCCCTTACCCCTACACCTCTGAAACGTAATGGTTCTTTGGTGAAGGTGTTTGCTTTACTTCATCCTTCTTGTTAGGACCTAAGACACAATTTGTTCGCCATAGTCGTAAATTTGATCCCCCCCTCGCCCTCACCTGACTGCACCATAGCATTGTGTCAACTTCATCCCTAGTTTCAGTGAATTTGGTTTTCTGTGATTTTTCCATAATAACAACACTTGTTTTAATTTTTCTTCGGCAGCTCCAGCACGTCCTCGCTTCTCCGCCGCTGCCGCGTGTCGTGCGGAGCGGGGAGATCTGGCCCTTCGAGTCACCAGAGCTCCGGAATAATTGTAAGTTTTTTGATTTGGTGCTTTCCATTACAGCAACCACCTCTCTTAAAGTGTTTTGTTCAACGAGGGGTACTTACTTAGTTTGCACCCAATTTACCCGTGGTACTCGGCAGCCTGAACTGAACGCATGAAATCCCGCAATTCGACATTCTAGATGTTGTCCATTGCTAAATAATTAATACCTTCTATTTTGAAAGAAAGTTTAGCAGCAGATGACAAAAAACCTTTATCAGAGGATTCGCTACTCATCCCCTTCAAAATTTTTTCGTAACGGCACCTTTAACAACAAACGTGTCTCTTTTTTATTTAAAACTGATGTCTGTCGTCATAAAATCAAGACCGGTCTTTAGAGTCTTCGCAGTAGTTCTCTCGTAGATTTAAGATTTCTTGGTACCTAAAAGGCTTAATGAAAGTTTTTTTTTACTTTTCCAGGTACCCGTGAAGATGCAGCTTCACTCGCGATCACGTCTCCACCTCTCCAGCTAACAGGCTAAACCAACTTCTCTTGTCAGAATCAGCTTTCACAGATTATTTATTTCTACAAAATAAGTAATCTGTGAAAGCTGATTTCCTTGAAAGCGTTATTGCAAGAAAATAATTATGTCATTTTATATAGCAGTCTATCAGATGATAATCTCATTAAATCGGGCTAATTGGCTAAACGCAACTGCTCCTATGAGAAACGTTGCGATTTAGCTCCCAACTTGATGACTCAATTCAGACATCATTCTGTGGTTATTATTTGTAGGTGTTTTTTCTCGGGGTCAATCCTGGGTAAAAACTCTTAACAGATAACTACCACACTTGACCAAAGGAATCGTTCTTGCAACGTTTTAAAAGCAAATACCAAAATGGATAAATCCCCCAGTCACATGTTTTGACACGCTTGGGTAACGACTTCACTGAATGCATTAACATACAGTATGATCAACATGCATTTGCATTAACTTATCTCAGCAACATTAATTAGTCAGTTCCAACTTTGATAAATAAGATAAGCACACGGATATGAAATTATGACCGGACATGACATGAGTGTCTATGCAAATAGATAACTATGACAGGCGCGGATCCAAGGGGAGGGGTTCTGAGTACCCCCTCCCTCCAAAACAAACAAATGCTTTGTTTTGGAGTGTTTGGTCCTTGTTGACTTGAGGCTTGGATACGCGCCTAACATCTAACATGCACTGAGTTATTTATATTGGGATATGCTATGGTTCTTAATTAAGATAACATAAGGCACATAATAGATAGTATTCTATTCTATTCTAAGGCATCTCTGGTGTATCAAGGAATAAAAGTAAGGAGAGAAACTCATTTTTTCGTCGAGGAGATTCTAATTGTAGGAATTAATATGTATTTTAAGGAAAAACGTTTACATTAGATATTGCCACAACACCAAGATATTTTTAAAGATAAACATAAATTAAAATGTTATATTTTTTTGTTTTATTTGAAACTACCCCACTAATGACCAGTGAATGACATGAGCTGTTTGTTTAGTATGTGTATGTTAATTGAATTTTAACAAATTGGCAAATTAATCTAAGCTCAACTTGCCTTCTTTATCGGCATGACGATGTCGAGTGCTTAGGATTTGACAGTGGTGGTCACGGCCACCATATGAAATTGACATCACCAGGTGTGGTGGTGTCAACTTTACGGCGTCAAAAACCTTATGGGTCGTCATTATGGTCTGAAATCAACTGTAGGAAATCCAATCTTTAGAAAATTAGTAATTCTGTAGTAGTTACTAGCCGCTCACCAAGGCAGCAACTAACCCTTACACTTAGCAATCTGTGTACCGGGCGGGCCCTAAGTTGGGTTCTCTGTTGGGTGCACACAGACCATCACAAGGCTCACACATAATTGTCTCCCAGTGTTCTATGTAATAAAATACTTATCAATATTATTTTACCTACAAATAAGAAAATTGTTGCTACTGGCAACACCTTAGCGACAGTGGCGTCCCCTCTCTATTTATAGATAACTCGGCACTCGAGTGAAGTACGCAATTAGTGCTGCCCTCTTATACCATATGCAGAACTATTAATGACTCGCGCGCTGTGTTCACACCGGTGCGAAGACTACCATGGTGTTCGTTAGATGGCAGGTCTAGTTTCCTGTTTAGCACTGTAAAACAGAACCGGAACATCACGAGATTCTATAATTACGCAACATGCATCATATAGCACTCTGCGGATTATCGACCGGTCTTCGAGACCTGCGCGCTGCATGAGGTCGGTGGGCGTTGCAGCACCTCCGCTATTATGCACCGCCACCGCCGTGCCGCACTGCGCCCCCGACCACCGAACAGAGCGGCATGATTTACCAGCCAGTCCACACATACGCGACATCCTTGGTGATTGAAGAAGGTAAGTGTTTTACTTCAGTTTGGGGTTCATAATAGAGCAGAGACAGTGATTTGCGGTAAATTATTCAGTGGTTTTAGTAAACTAGGCTAGCAATTATTAGGCCCCTCACACCTCTGAACCTTGTTTCTTTGGTGGAAGTTTCTGCTTTAGTTCATCTCTTATATTTAGAACTAAGAAACAAATTCCTTTGCACCAAAATGAGTTATTGGTTTTTCAAGGGTCAGAAACTATACTACCCCCCCCCCCCCTCTTGCCCCACACCTCTGAGACGTACTGATTCTTTGTTGGAAGTGTTTTCTTTACTTCAATCTTCTTGTTAGGACCTAAGACACAATTTGTTCGCCATAGTCGTAAATTTTATCCCCCCCCTCGCCCTCACCTGACTGCACCATAGCATTGTGTCAATTTCATCCCTAGTTTCAGTATGTCAATTAATTATCTCTTAATATCTACGGTTTGGCTTTCTGTAATCTTTCCATAATAACAACACTTGTTTTAATTTTCTTCGGCAGCTCCAGCGCGTCCTCGCTTCGCCGCCGATGCCGCGTGTCGTGCGGAGCGGGGAGAGCTGGCCCTTCGAGTCACTAGAGTTCCGGAATAATTGTAAGGTTTTTTGATTTGGTGCTTTCCATTACAGCCACCACCTCCCTTAAAGTGTCTCGTTCAACGAGGGGTACCTACTTAGTTTACACCCAATTTACCCATGGTACTTGGCAGCCTGAACTGAATGCATGAAAGGGAGTAATTCGACATTCTAGATGTTGTCCAACGGCATCCATTGCTATATAATTAATACCTTCTATTTTGAAAGAAAGTTTAGCAGCAGATGACAAAAAACCTTTATCAGAGGATTCGCTACTCATCCCCTTCAAAATTTTTTCGTAACGGCACCTTTAACAACAAACGTGTCTCTTTTTTTATTTAAAACTGATGTCTGTCGTCATAAAATCAAGACTGATCTTTAGAGTTTTCGCAGTAGTTCTCTCGTAGATTTAAGATTTCTTGGTACTTAAAAGGCTTAATGAAAGTTATTTTTGCTTTTCCAGGTCCCCGTGAAGATACAGCTTCACTCGCGATCAAGTCACTACCTCTCCAGCTAACAGGCTAAACCAACTTCTCTTGTCAGAATCAGCTTTCACAGATTATTTATTTCTACAAAATAAGTAATCTGTGAAAGCTGATTTCCTGGAAACCATATTGCGAGAAAATATGACATCTTATAAGCAGTCTATCAGATGATAATCTCATTAAATCGGGCTAATTGGCTAAACGAAACTGCTCCTATGAGTAACGTTGCGATTTAGCTCCCAACTTAATGACTCAATTCAGACATCATTCTGTGGTTATTATTTGTAGGTGTTTTTCCTCGGGGTCAATCCTGGGTAAAAACTCTTAACAGATAACTACCACACTTGACCAAAGGAATCGTTCTTGCAACGTTTTAAAAGCAAATACCAAAACGGATTTTATGTTCATCTTTCTTCATAATCCCCCAGTCACATGTTTTGACACGCTCGGGTAACGACTTCACTGAATGCATTAACATACAGTATGATCAACATGCATTTGCATTAACTTATCTCAGCAACATTAATTAGTCAGTTCCAACTTTGATAAATAAGATAAGCACACGGATATGAAATTATGACCGGACATGACATGAGTGTCTATGCAAATAGATAACTATGACAGGCGCGGATCCAAGGGGAGGGGTTCTGAGTACCCCCTCCCTCCAAAACAAACAAATGCTTTGTTTTGGAGTGTTTGGTCCTTGTTGACTTGAGGCTTGGATACGCGCCTAACATCTAACATGCACTGAGTTAATTATATTGGGATATGCTATGGTTCTTAATTAAGATAACATAAGGCACATAATAGAGAGTATTCTATTCTATTCTAAGGCATCTCTGGTGTATCAAGGAATAAAGGTAAGGAGAGAAACTCATTTTTTCGTCGAGGAGATTCTAATTGTAGGAATTAATATGTATTTTAAGGAAAAACGTTTACATTAGATATTGCCACAACACCAAGATATTTTTAAAGATAAACATGAATTAATATGTAATATTTTTTGTTTTATTTGTAACTACCCCACTAATGACCAATGATAAACGACATGAGCTACGTTACGTAAAGGTACCGCAAAACGGGGCTACTTTGACTTCCAGGGTTACTTTGACAGATTTTGGAGCTACTTTGACAGAGCGCCAGAATCGGTGGTCAATCCCTTAACATGCATAAAGAGCGCACAATGAGGATGCTGGAGTACAGTAAAACGGGGCTACTTTAAACAGGCGGGGCTACTTTGACTAGGCCGATCACAACGCTATGACGCGTTCCCCACACCCCGCACCTCGCGCAATAATACTCGAGGTCACGCACACTTGCTGAGCACACGTGAAAACCGATTTTGGCGCTCTGTCAAAGTAGCTCCAAAATCTGTCAAAGTAACCCTGGAAGTCAAAGTAGCCCCGTTTTGCGGTACCTTTGTAGATGATACTTATTCGTCGCTGTTCTATACTACATAGTGCTTATGTAGCCGTAAAGATGTCGTAGTCAGCTAATCACTCGTGACAAATGGGTTGTTATTACTATGATCAGAGAGAGGAGCAGTGGTGGCAAAGTGATAACGGCCCCGATTTACGAGTTGTAGGTCGTGGGTTGGAACCCAAGCAGGCGCTTTACTTTGTGTAAATAATTTCATCACCACTGCTCTCAAAAACGGTACAGGAAAACATCGTAAGGAAACCGGCATTTCCTAGAACTGAAAATACGAAGACATGTGACACCTACCAACCCGCACCGGACCGTCATCATGGTTGATTAGTGCCCACTCCACTCCTTTTCACTGAGAGGAGACCACTGTCCCAGCAGTGGGAACATCATATGTTGATTATGTGTGATATAGTAGGAATTGCATGCTGGATCCAGATGATATACAACGTGTTTTTTTTTTATATCCCATAACTCTAGGAGGTCATTGTACTCATCATTTTGAACAACTTTTACTATGGGACCATACCTAAAATCGCGAAAAAAAAAACAGCTGTTCCCTACAGAGATTTATGGGATATCAAAAAAAAACACGTTGTATATCATCTGGATCCAGCATGCAATTCCTACTATATCGGAGAACACTTTTAGATGTAAAGTTAGGTTAAAATAAAGGACACAGCTTAGCTCAGCTTTCCTTAAAGATAGCCTCATACTGTCATCAAGGAATAGATAGGTATTGCCAGAATTAATTTTCTTGATGAAAAATTGTGTTATGTATCACAAGAGGCGGGTATCAGCAAGCGTAGGATGGGACACCCGCCAGCTAGATGGACTGATGACGTACAGAAGGTGATTGGGACGGACTGGATGCGGAAGGCGGAGGACAGGGTGTTGTGACGCTGCCTGGGAGAGGCCTATCTCCAGCAGTGGACTGTGATAGGCTGAGTTGATTGATTGATCACAAGAGGCTGTAAAAAAGCTTATCCGTACATCGTTACCTCTCTTTAACCGGTCAAGCGGCGCGGTTCGCCGATCGGCGACGAAACAATAGAAAATCAATTGTGTCTCATTAGCGGCGCTTGACAGATTAAGCATTGCTTATCTCCTCCATTAGTCAAGGGGTAGTTTTAAATAAAAAAAAAACATAAATATATTTACATTTGTTTAATTAATCTTATTTGTAATATTGTGTCTTTCGTAGTTATTATTCATACATATACCAGAGATACCAACAAAAATACTTACATTTATACATATATACAAATCCCAAGCTAACGCGTATCCAAGCCTCAAGTCAACAAGGACCAAAAACTCCAAAACAAAGTATTTGTTTGTTTTGGAGGGAGGGTACTGAGAACCCTTCCCCTTGGATCCGCGCCTGATAGTTACGTATCCATTTGTATAGTCACACAAATACATAGGTAACTAGCAGCATGTCATATCCGGTCATAATTTCATTTCCGTGTAGGGGGTACCTCGTTTTTTAAAGTTTAAAAAATGAGGTAGGATTTTTGCATTTTAATGCATGCATTTTACTGATCACATCAATGTACATTGGTGCAATCAGTAACGTCTTTACCCGAGCGTGTCGTAGCTACGACGAGGGGATTCTAAAGAAAGATGAACTGCAAACCCGTTTAGGTATTTGCTTTATAAAATTGCAGGAACGTTTCCCTTGGCCAAGTAGGGTCCTATTTATTAGGAGTTTTAACCCATCACCTTGGGGTAAAACTCTAAGAAATAGAAACCCCAACATTATGTCTAATTCTTGTAATATTAAACATCAATTCGGTGACTAAATCGTAAAGTAACCAGGATATGCAAATGCAAATCCTGGTTACTTTGCGATTTAATTTTTGGCTAAATAGCCAAATAACCCGATTTGATGACATTAAAAAGAGTGCTTTAATATTCGCCATGTCTTGCAATAATCACAAAGAATACGCTTCGAAACGCAGAACCAGCTTTCACAGATTACCTATTTTGATTCAAAATAAGTGATCTATGAAAGCTGGTTCTGAACACGACAAGTTAGGCTTAGCCTATGCGCCGGAGTTGTTGAGACATGGACGGAAATGAAGCTGCATCTTCGCGGTGTGTTGGCGGCTTAGCTCATAGACGACCTGTAAAAAAAAAAAGCATTATTTTAGAAGAATGATAAAACAGCCAATAAAATGGAGGGAAATTGATGACTTGACTATGAAAGATTCCTTTGGAAATCCATATCTGTACTTATATTTAATATACATCAGCCTATAAATTTCCCACTGCTGGGACACAGGCATCCGCTCTGTGAGAGGGGGTGGGCCGTAATCCACCACGCTGGCCCAGTGCGGGTTGGCTTATCCATACTAATATTATAATGCGAAAGTGTGTCTGTCTGTTACCTCTTCACGCTTAAACCGCTGTACCGATTTAGATGAAATTTGGTATAGAGATAGTTTGAGTCCCGGGAAAGGACATAGGATGGTTTTTATCCTGATATTCCTACGGGATCGACACATATGCGGGTGAAACCGCGGGGCGCTGCTAGTATTTAATATCTATCTATACTTTACTAATAATAAAACTCAAGAGGTTATTTAAACGCGTTAATCTCGGCTACTACGGGTACTAAATATGTTTGCATTTGATAGCCCAATTCATGAGGAAGGCATTAACATCACCCTAGGACCTTGAGGAGCCAAACAAAAAGAAAAAAAATCAGAAAGGACGCTAAGCGAAAATGAAATAATAGCGCGAGCAGGCGATGCGATGCGACGGGGTAGGTCAGGGGAACAAGAAATTTCACGCGGATGAAGTTACGGGGAGAAGCTAGTATAATACATATAGGTAATAAAGCTGCTGACTTTGTTTGTTATTTTGCTTGAACGCGCTAATTTCTGGAACTAATAGAAGAATTTGATTTTTTTTTTTGCGTATGATAGCCCTTTTCACATCACGTTACGATCCTTAGGAGCTGAGCAAAAAGAAAGAAAGTCAGGAAAAACGCTTAGTGAAAACGAATCAATAGCGCGGGCGAGCGATGCGATGCGACGCGGTGGGTCAGGGGCTGAACAGTTTTATAAAATTATGGCTGTTATTTTATTAATAGAACTGTGAAATTCCAGGTGGAAATCCCGTGAACACTGCCTGACCCGGGATTTGAAACCTAGCACACTAATTGCGTAACACTATATCCATCTCATTTTGTGAAGGATTTATTGTCATATTGCTAATCCATTGCTTCAAATGTTCGAAAATGTGTCTGCTCAACAACTTACATATAGATAGTAAATTCAATCAGTACCAAAAGAGATAAGTTACCAGTTTCGTCAGATATAGTTAAAGTTTTGTAAGAAACCGATGGAAGTTTTTGAATAAAATTTTATTTGAGAAAAGATTAACCGAAAACATCTATCAGTTTCTTACAAAACTTCAACTATATCCGACGATCCTGGTTACTTATCTCCTTTGGTGACCGTACATGTCACAATTTCACTTTTGTAGTAAGTAGCAATAAGAGTGGTTTTCGTCCTTCAAGTGTTAGTTCAAATGTGCCTTAACTCTACATACGATTCGAAATACTATGTTGTTCCACTGCAGGGCAAAAGCCTCCCCACTCCCTTTTCACTTCTTTCTGTTTAAAGATAATTCGAAATACGAGTAAAAAAAAAACCGGCCAAGTGCGAGTCGGACTCGCGCACCTAGGGTTCCGTATAAAAATTTAAGGTTTTCGGAATGTTTCCTTTATATGTGCTATAAAAAATTGCTTCATGCCAAATTTCAAGATTCTAGGTCGACTGGAAGTACCCTTTAGGTTTTGATTCCCATGCGAGTAGTTGCGAGTTTGAAAATATGCGGCTTAAATTGCTGTTTCATTTGATTGCGTTGACATAGAAGTTTGATTTTGTTACAGCTTAAAGGTATTATAGACCTGAATATTTGATATTAATTTCAATTTAATACCTCTACGCGTTCATGAGAAAAGAAGTAGTAACTTTAAAATTTTTAAAAATATTTTTTACTATATGATGTAACTAAAAATTTACGGTTTTCGCAATTTTCCCTTTATCTGTACTATAAGACGTTACTTCGTACCAAATTTCAAGATTCTAAGTTCACGGGAAGTACCCTGTAGGTTTTGATTCCCGTGCGAGTTTCGAAAATTTGCGGAAATTTGCGGCATAAACGGCTGTATCTTTTGATTGCGTTGGCTTAGAAGTTTGATTTTTTCACAGCTTCAAGGGACAGTAGACCTGAGTAATTGATATAAATTTCAGCTTCATACCTCCACGCGTTCCTGAGAAAAAGGGTCTTGACAGACGGACGGACGGACGGACAGACGGACAACAAAGTGATCCTATAAGGGTTCCGTTTTTTCCTTTTGAGGTACGGAACCCTAAAAATAATAAGGTAGGTACCTTTGTGGTCGACGTCCCGGGGGACTCGAAGGTTCAGATCCTCACGATCAACTGACACACAGCTACCTGGAATCACAAAGAGATACATTATAATTAAATCATCAGAGATACATATTTTTTAGGGACGATAGAATTTAACGCTTTTAATTATTCAAATATACATAATCAGCCTATAATGTTCCCACTGCTGGGTACCGGTTGGTTACATGTCGAATTTACGACATACCGGTTTTCTCAGGATGGTTTCCTTCACCGTTTTAGAGCAGAGGTGATGAAATAATTTACACAAAGTAAAGCGCCGGTCTCCACTAGGCCACCACTGCTCCTAATATCAGATCTTATTCTAATATCAGAGCTTAATTATAAGCAAACTTGACAGGCAGACGGACAACGAAGTGATCCTATATAGGCTCCGTTTTTTGTTCTATGTAGGGAACCCTAATAACGGGTCACGAGCTATGAATATTCTGAATTTTAATCACACAGTTCTTAGCTTTCGCAATAGATTAAATTATAAAAAAAGCACATTTGTTCACTTCCTACCACTTACCTTAATAAATCGGTAAAAAAATAAGCCGACGCTCAGATTCGTGACACTCCGAACCGAGGCTGAGGGCGCACTGAATGCATTTCAATCAAAGGACACACCTATATCCTGCAACGCGCAGGACAGATCGATAATTCTGTCTGGGATGGATAAGTATCGCCACACACTAAGCGACTGTTGCTGGCCATAGTTCGAAGACTTGCTGCCGCCACAAATTACGATAACAAAGGTTCATGCTATTAATTTGATTCTACTACGGAACCGGAGCAACTCGAGATTTAAAGGCCTCAAGAAGAGTAAGGGGCTGTTCACTACTTTTTTATTGCTGCCCCCCCCCCCCCCCCCTACCACGTAGACCGGGCCTACGTAATAAAAAATAAGGCTTGGGGCCCTTTCAATCTTACGTAAGATCAGGAACTACCAACATTGCAAAAGAAAAGTAGCAAAAATATAAAATCTTATAATTTAAAAAAAATAAGAGAAAATAAGGCTTGATCGGAGCCCTCCTCCCTCAAATTGTCTAACGTAATAAATGAACAGCCCCATAACCGCAGTATGTTGCGTACAATCCTGGGCCCTAATACACTTAACGATTCCTTAACAAAACCACGTCAATTCCTTAGCTAATCCTACCAATCTCGCGTTGATTTCGCGCGGTTTCGTTCATTGTGTCATATAGAATTACGGCCCTACTGAGGTTAATGTCAGTAAAGCTGGAAATCATTTGTGTAAAGTAAAGATTAAAAACTGGAAGATTTTGTAACTTCATCTGAAGAATCACCTGGCGTGGCTAAATAATAACAGCAGCATGCGTCGATTTTCAAGGTTAAGCATCACTTGTCGAGGTCGGCCCTTGGATGGGTGATTAAGTCATAAGTCATTTATTTCATAACAATATAAATACATTGTGTTGAAATTTAAAAAAAAAGACGGGTTGCACTCCGGGAGTGCCGGCAGAAGTGAAAACTTGAATATTAACGTTGAAATAAATCAATTATTAATTTAATTAATATTACTCATTTTTTTTCAATATTTCTGCGTCACTTTTTTCATTAATAGATGCACTTTGTTCAATTTCCATATTTTAAACACTTTCGGTCTTATTCATAAAAAAAGCCTATTGAAGGTTTAAACCATTCATTAGTTAAAATGCTCAATAGGCCTTTAAAACATTCGATAAAATTTTGTATTCATAAACGCTTCATAAACGTTCTATAACTAGAATGTCCTACAACTTCTAAATGTTGCCATTATAATGAAGTCATCCAACAAATTGGCCAACACATTAAATCGGCATACGAGAATATCTGTCTACGAACCGAATATTTGTGTCCATAGACATTATTACGTATGAAAAACTAATTTATTGTCTACAGTTTCAACAGTTTTGACGCGACCACGTCATGGTCGTCATGGAAACAATATGAATATGTCAATGAATGAATTTGATATTGTATGTGTCAAACTAAAAAACTTTTGAATATTTTTTTTGTATTTAAAATAAATGAAATTAAGACCGGAGACTAGTTGCAATAAAGGGCAAAGAATTGAATATTGGTTGGAGGAGGATGAGGTGTGTACCTACTGTTACAGCTAAAATGTGTTCAAAGTAAGTTATGTTTTGTAAACATTCTCAATTTCTTATACTTATGCTTGCTTTTGCTTCTAATCCTTCGATTTTTTGGAAGAATTGGTCAGGGAGAGGTCTCCATAATAGAAAATAAAAACACTGACACAAGCACTAACGCTAAACAGGGGCAGCCTGGCATGATTTACGAATTAGGTGCCTATCCAATTTACAATTTTACGAAGAACTTCGTTTGCCTGTACAAAACTCATTGTAACAAAAAAAAAACCCGCCATAAGAATAATAATGACTGTTATTTTGATGCCGCTACTGATTAATTAAATCAGTATAAATAAGATAATGAAGAGAAAGAATTTATAACATTAGTTTTGTATTTCAGGTCAATAGGACTAGTAAGGATGGTGCTTCACTACGAATAGCAGAAAATAAAACGGCCTACAGAAGAGATGGCACAGATGGCAAATGAAAAGCAAACATTTTAAAAATGTTGTTCTGCTTGCACAAGTTTTAGAAGCCAAATTAGAGTTTAGAGTATTGTTCAGCCGTGAACAGGCAAGAGTTACATACGCCAGCGTCAGCATCAAGAGCGACATACATTCGTTCCACATAAATTAGTAATTAGTAAATGAATAAATTAGTCATCAAGCTGGAGTAGAGTTTGATTCATCTTCCATAATTCCTCTCACTATGGCCAAGACACCTTTAGCCATCACCAGTTCTATGAGTCTGTGGGACCGGCAATGACAAAACTATTTCCTGTGTACACATTGCACGACGTACACAAACCCCTATTCCTACCCAAATTCTGTCTGTTCCCGTAGGTCTCCCGTAGGCTTGTATGATAGGTTAGGGTGTTAGGATAACTAGGGTGTTAAGTAGTTGCTGTAGGTTTATAATCAGTAGGGTGAGGTAACCATAGATACCAGGCTCAATTGTTACAAACTTAGCCACACTGTATGCATTTGGAATAACAGCCGTACTAAGCTGTAAGTCCCGGTGCGTACAAGTATTATAAAAATAAACTGATATTTGTATACAAGCTTTTTATTAATGAACTACTCCCTAAATTTATTCTCTTTTACTTTAGATCTTGTTGGCTCAAAATATTGCCACTTCCACATTGTCGTTAGTGGCAGCGCAGAGGTCACTTTGACTGCATGTTTTGGGTAGGACAAATAAGGCAGGATAGGAAGTCGAGCATGTTTTGCAACATAGCTTCACAGCCACACCCTACTGGAGCATCTCCCTGCAGGGTGTAAACTTCCGTGGTCGACACGGAAGCATTGTTTTCACACAAAAGCAGCAATGTCCCACAGTATTTCTTGTTGCTATAATGTGCTTCGTTATATTTTTCGTCGCTTCTATTTTGTATTGTAGGTAGGTATATAATAATAAACTAAATTGGTTAAACAGAAGTGCAAAATAAATTAAATACAACTGCGGCTCCTCGAAGTACTATTGTTTACGAAACTGACTTTTCAAACATTTGTACGTCAAATGTCATTTTCTTCGGCCATCTTTGTCGTGTCTCACTTGGTTCACTTCGGTTGGCGCCGCCGTAGAAAGAGATGGGGGGGGGGGGGAAATCTCTCCTGACGGTCACGTGTCCTGACGCGATGCCCTGACGCGAGTTTAACATTTTTTACCCATTACAAAAAGTGTTCAACGCCGCTAAAGAAGTTTTCACTTCAAAAAAAAAAAAACGTATTACATTTGCAATTAAAATAAAATTCATTAAATACATTTCGAAAAGTAAATAAAGCCAATAATAATTAAAAAATTCAAGTACAATAAATTATAAATAATAAATGTCAAAATAATAAAAACAGCAATAAAATAACAAAATAAAAGCAAAAGCAATAAAATAAGTTACAATGTCATGTGTCATCTAGGAATTCATTGATACTGTAGTAGCCTTTCCCCAACAAGTAGGTCCTCAATTTGTTTTTAAATAAGTTGACACTATATATTGTTATATGTATTGATTGTCCATCACATACCGAGATCCCTCCGTGCTTTGGAAAGCAAGTAAGCTTTTGGTCCCGGCTGTCATTTATGGATCTTTGACAGTCGTTACGGGTAGTCCGAACCCCGAAAGTCTGACAACCAGTTTTTTTACCAAAGGGTATTGTATTACCCAGTAACTGGATTGTGGTGGTCCGATAGGCAGTCGCTCCATTGAAGGGTATTTAGCTGCATCCGGTTAGACGGGAAGCCGACCCCAACATAGTTGGGAAAAGGCTCGGCAGACAATGATGATGATCTAAAACAGGGATGGCGAACCAATGCCACGCGTACCATTGGTGGCACGTAACAAAATAATTTGGGCACGGCATCTTTCTGGAATTCAGGTAGTCGTCTAGTTTGCAACAGCAGAAGTCGCAATAAATTTGTCATTTTATTTAAATAAAAATAAAACTGTTAATATCGATATCCTTGGTTAATATCAACATTAGTCCTACACCAACCGTGGGGTTGTCCTTAGGTGCACTTGTATAGTGCGAACAGGGATAATGGTTTGTTGGTGTCTCATTTCATTAAAAACGTCTTAGAACGGGCCTCTGCGAGTTGGTTTCGGCCCCTCGTACGCCTTCCAAAAAAAGTCAAAGTCAAAGCATTTATTTCAAATAGGCACATAAAAGGCACTTTTAAACGTCAAAAATTAGAAAGGTCCGGGACCCGAGAAATGTCAAGCGTGAGTTCAACAATAATAATGCGAATGTTTTTATAGTTTTTTTAGTAATCACTAAGACAAGATTGTTTGTTGGCACGACATGCAATATTTATTTGGAAAAAATGGTACGTGGATGTATAGAGGTTTGCCATCCCTGATCTAAAGAATCACCTGCAACTTTTCTGCTGAAAGGAACTGATGGCCGCCACTCGGTCCGGCCACTAGTCGCTTAGTATGCGGCGTCACTTAGAAATATGATGTACGCGTTACAGTTAGGTAGATATAATTAGTGTTACCGTTAAAACTTGTATTCCGTTTCATGGTGATTCTCCTAATAAATACCTATCTAGGGAACAACAGGGACCAAAAATGGTAACGGCCGCGACTTACGAATTATAGGTCGTAGGTTCAAACCCTGCACAGGTGCCTTATTTTGTGTAAAAATAATTTCGTCACCATTGCTCTCCAAAAGAAGGAAAACATCGTTAGGTAACCGGCATGTCCTAGAACAAAAAATTTCAAGTGTGTTAAAACTTGAAAAGAGGTTTAACTGCAACATGGACATACAAATTGTGAGTAGTAGATATGTATATTAGCTAGCCACGGTTTGAAGAGTTTGGCTGGGGTGCGTCCTGACAACCTATCTATATCCTGCAGCGCACAGGACCGATCGATAATTCTGTCTGGGATGAATAAGTAACGCCGCACACTAAGCGATTGTTGCTGGCTAGAATTTGGAGACGTGCTACATGCCGCCACAAACTTCAGTTGAATATTTCATCATGCATAATCAGCTTATAATGTTCCCACTGCTCCCAGAACAGGCCTCCTCTCTATAATAGGGAGCGGCTGTAATCTACCACGCGGGCCCAGTGCGGGTTGGTAGATGTCACATGTCTTCGAACTTTTGATTCTAGGATATGCCGGTTTCCACACGATGTTTTCCTTCAACGTTTTAACGTGGTTGAGTATTTGCCTACGCGCAATTTTTTTATGTAAATTAATTATGCTGTTCGGACAAATTCGAGTTGTAAATACCTCAACGAGGTATGTGTATGTAAAATGCAAAATTTAAAGATTTGGAAACATCTTCTGATGACCTGCAAATTTTTTTCTGTGGGGAATGCATTTAGAGCGTTGCCATATTGCTACTCGTAGTAGCCACAAATGAGTTAGTGACAGCGACTAACCGCCACTTGGTCTGGCCACTAGTAGCTTAGTATGCGGCGACGCTAAGAAATATTATGTACGCGTTTACGGTTTGGTAGATATTATTAGTGTTACCGTTAAAATTCCTTTTCCGTTTCACAGCGATACTTCTAATATCCTAATTAAATAATACCTATCTCAGGTATATTGGATGTCTAAAAAATTAACCAACAGCGATCAAAGATGAGTTAAAACTCATCAGATGAAGGAATGTTTTTGCTAACTTTGTGGAGCTCCTCATTTTGTTGTCATTGGTGCCGGTTCCCTTGTTCACAAACTAAACTAAATTTAAGTTCAGTGCGTCTTTTTCTTTCTATTTCATTAAAAAAAGAACAGAACATAAATATAAAAAAGGCTTTTATCACGCACTAAAAATGATAAAATAATTAAATTGACTTGTATTAGTTACGATATAAATACCTATGTATCTTGTGACTTCTTGTATATCTCGCTAGCGGCCCGCCCCAGCTGAAATTTTCTTTCATACAAACTTTGTCCTGGCAATAACACTAGGTGAATGATTAGCTCGAAGACTTGAGGTAGTCTTTGAGCACGTCCAGCGCGGGCGTCTCCTCGCCGAAGTCCTTGATAACTACGCACGAGCAGCCGACAATCTTCCTGGTCTTGTCGTCCTTGTCGATTTTGCAGAGACCCGCCCATTCACCTAGCTTCTTGTTGTTGTCCACCTTGACAAGTGGGATCTGGTGCTCATTACAGAGAGCCTGGACAAGCTTCTTGTACGCAGCCTCATCACAGTTCTCAGCCAGTACGCAAAGGGCAGCTTGCCTCTTGTCAAGAGCCTTGGCAGCCTCATGGAGTCCATGGACGAGTCCGCCATGGATGAGGGCAGTCTTCAGCACTTCCTGGAGCGCTGTGTTCACGTCCATCGCTCAGCCGCTTAGGACGGGGTTCACGGGTACTTCAACTTCGACTTCAGCCATGGTTTTTTGTGATTAGACGACCTTGCGTACCAGAAAAAAAGAAAATAAGAAATAATGAACAAAACAAAAAAAGAATTATACAATTTGGTGCAGTCGTTAGGAAGTTATGTGCGTACATACATTTCGGCGATTCATTTTTATTTATATAGATAGAGATAGATGATTAATTCAAAAGGGTGTTGTGAGACAGTCTGAGAGAAGCCTATGTCCAACAGTGGACTTCGATAGGCTGTGTGCTCTTACTTTTTTTTTAAGTTGGTTAACCTTTATATTGAGGAACTGTGTTAAAACTGAAAATGAGGTTTAACTGCGACATGGACATCGTAGAAATATGTATGTAGGTATAATAGTCAGCCACGGTTTGAAGGGCATGGGGTGCGTCCAGACTTTAGTGTAATTAGGTATCTACAGGCACATGAAATATACGTACACCAGCTTCGTCTTTGGGATGGAAACGTATCCTGTTATTCAAATGTTATAGGGAGATATATTATTTATTTATTTTACATTGATATCGTATGGATTTGGAATATTGAATCTGAAATAAATGAATTATTATTATTACAATTCATAAGTACTGGATCGTGGTTAAAATAAATATTAACGTGGTGTAGACGAATTTCAACTTCGAGAAAGAGGTGACAAGTTTTTACCCGACTGCGCCAGAAGGAGGGTTATGTTTTTACCCGACTGCGCCAGAAGGAGGGTTATGTTTTTCGAGAGTATGTATGTTTGTATGTATGTATAATTGTTTGGCACGCTCTGCGGCCTGAACGGCTCGATGGATTTTAGCTTGAGAGGTGTCGTTAGATTCGTATTTACTGTGAGAGTGACACTGGGTATATCAAATTAAAAAAAAAAACAAAAGGGCGGATTTTTGGCGCCATATTATGCCTTCAAAAACATTTTTTACTCAAATCCTGTCGAGTGGGGTGTCAAAATAAAGGGTTTTAAAAGGTAATTACAAAAATATACCTATACAACTTATATGGTTAAAAGCAATTCAAAGTGACATATCGTAAAAAACACGTAACTACCAAGAACTAAATCGTCTGCGAAATCTTTCATATTTGTAAACTTTAAAGCTGTAAATTAAAAAAATTAAAAAACCCGACTGCAACCTTATACTAAAACTGACTGAAAAGCTAAAAACAAGCCCATTTTAAATTAAATAAAAGTTGGAAGCAGGCGGGGCCCACACCATTATTATAGTTTCAAGCTCAAATGGGTCCCGCCTGCTTCCACTTTTAATTTTTTTAATTACTTTTTTTTATTTACAGCTTTTTAGTTTACAAATGTGAAAGATTTCGCAGACGATTTTGTTCTTGGTACGTGTTTTTTACGATATGTCACTTTGAATTACTTTTAACCATAATATAAGTTGTAATATATTTTTGTAATCACCTTTTAAAACCCTTTATACCCCACTCGATAGGTTTTGAGTAAAAAATATTTTTAATGTAGTAAATACGAATCTAACGACACCTCTCAAGCTAAAACGTATCCTGTTATTCAGATATATTATTTTATTTATTTATTTTACATTAATATTGTATGGATTTAGAATATTGAATCTGAATTAATGAATAAAATTGTTACAATTCAGAAGTACTGGATCGTGGTTAAAATAGATATTAACGTGGTTTAGACGGAAAGAGGTCAATCATCGAATCCGACTCGGCTGGGCAGCGTGCAGAGCTACGCAATAAGTAATCGTCACACATACCGCCGCAACGTATCAAGACGAAAGTCTATGACCAGATGCGTGTTGCCAGTGATGATCTAGGGTACTGAAACGTGGTCGCTCACAATAGGCCTCATTAGAAGGCTGAAAGTCACCCAAAGGACAATGGAGAGGGCTACGCTTGGAGCTTCCCTACGCGATCGAATCACAAATGAAGAGATCCGTAGGAGAACCAGGGCAACTGACATAGCCCAAAGAATTGGCAAACTTAAGTGGCAGTGGGCACATTGCTTGCAGAACAGATGGCCAATGGGGCTGAAAGGTTCTGGAGTGGTGACCGGGTACCGGAAGGCTTCCTACAAGGTAGACCGATGACCTGGTAAAAGTCGCAGGAGTCCGATGGATGCCAGAAGCACAGAACCGGTCGGTGCTTGGCTTGTAGGCGAAAAACAACAACAACAACATTTTTCGGTTGAAATGAAGATGGTGATGATGAGACGAATTTAGTAAAGACTAATACGAGTATCATGTACCTCTGCGTCTCTTCTCTCCATAGTATAGATAAGGAGCCCATTGCCCACTCTGTGGTCATTGATATGAAAGTGCGAGGGAACACGAGGTGGTAGTAAGGTCGAGCAGTCCAGCGTGGTCGAAACCTAATCAGATATTAGCAGATAGAGCCAAAGGTCCTATGTCGTGGTCAGATTTAGTCTTACTTCACGTTGCCAGAGAGAACAAGTCAAGATTGATAGGGAATATTCTGCCGCTGGTGCTGTATTACATAATATGGAAAAATAAGCCTTACCTACTTGACAAAAAGGCACATAGGTATAAATATTGCATAATATGCGCTCTTTTGTCTTAGGCTTATTTTTGTTTTCTTTTTCTCCTCCTTTCTTATGAAAGGACCTCTCCCGCTTTCACTAAAACGAAAGCTCATGGACATGTGCATTCTTCCCACCCTCACCTACGGAGCGCAAACATGGTCTCTTACAAATCATCAAAAGTCCGCACTTGGAGTCTGCCAACGGGCTATGGAACCACAGAGTACTTTTTGATGTATGGAACGAAGTATACTAGGTGTCAAACTCACTGACCGCATTAAGAACTCCATACTTCGTTCCAAAACACAAATAGCGGACGCTGGCCGCACAGCTGCTGGATTAAAGTGGAACTGGGCTGGCCATATCTGTCGCATGTCGGAGCAGCATTACGCAAAAGCCACTACTCAGTGGATCCCCAATGGCAGGAAACGACTGCGCGGCAGGCCCAGAATGAGATGGCGGGATGAGCTGGACTCCTTCTTAAAGGATTGGCCCACAATCGCGGTAGACCGGGAAATGTGGAAAGAGGAAAGGGAGGCCTTTGCCCTGCAGTGGGACAATACAGGCTTATAATAATAATAATAAATTTTCTCCTCAGATGCGCTCCTTTTGCTTACAGCCAGCAGTAATGCCATGTCTCAGTTGCTTGTAAGAATAAACGGCATTTAAATCACCCTATAATGTTCCCACTGCTGGGACTCAGGTCAACTCTTTGTGAGGAATAGGCCGTAATCCCCCACGAGGGCGCAGTGGATGTCAGGAAAACATCGGTAGGAAACCAGCATACCGGCAAGTACTTAGTTAGAACTTACTTCTTACTTAGAAAAAAAAACCTTGATAAGTTTTTGGTTCTAAGTAACTAAGTACCGATGTTTTCCATCACCATTTTTAGACCAATGTGATGAAATAAATTGCACAAAGTAAAGTGCATGCTTGCGTGGCGGTGGGTTCTAACCCACGACCAGTGAGTCGGGCTCGGAGCCTCTGGCCTACCAATGCTCCCACTGGGCCACCTGCCCCGCACTGGTCTCATTTATTAATAGGTGCCTAATTTATCACCTCCCTTCGAGGGTTGCGCATCCCGTTCACTGGTCATTCGTAGGGTAGTTTCAAATAAAACAAAACAGTATTACATATTAATTCAGGTTTATCTTTAAAAAAGAGTTGGTACTTATCTAATGTGGATGTTACCAATATATAATTAATTCTTACAATAATATTGGAAACCCGTCAAGGAAAAACATGAGTTTCTTTTCTTACTCTAATTTCATAAAATACACCAGAGATTGATATACTTTATAATGACCATTACTTAACATTCCACTACATATTAAGCGTTTGCCATCGAGTAGTAAGTATACTTAATGATTTTCTTAAAATACACCAGAGATGCCTTATATTATCTTATTTAAGAACCCTAGCATATCCCCATAGCAGTAGGTAATCTAACAGTATTAAAAGTCAGTATTAATATCTATCATAATTAATATAAGGCGCGTATCCAAGCCTCAAGTCAACAAGGACCAGAAACTCCAAAACAAAGCATTTGTTTGTTTTAGAGGGAGGGTGTACTCGGATCCGCGCCCTCCCCTTGGATCCGCGCCTGTCATAGTTACCTATTTGCATAGACACTCATGTCATGTCCGGTCATAATTTCATATCCGTGCGCTTATCTTATTTATCAAAGTTGGAAATGATTAATTAATGTTGCTGAGATAAGTTTTTTGTGCAAATGTATGCATGTTGATCACACTGTATGTTGAAGCATTCAGTGAACTCGTTACCCGAGCGTGTCAAAACATATGACTGGGGGATTTTGAAGAAAGATGGACAGCAAACCCGTTTCGGTATTTGCTTATAAAACGTTGCAAGAACGATTCCTTTAGCCAAGTGTGGTAGTTATCTGTTAAGAGTTTTTACCCAGGATTGACCCCGAGGAAAAACACCTACAAATAATAACCACAGAATGATGTCTGAATTGAGTCATCAAGTTGGGAGCTAAATCGCAACGTCACTCATAGGAGCAGTTGCGTTTAGCCAATTAGCCCGATTTAATGAGATTATCATCTGATAGACTGCTATATAAAATGACATAATTATTTTCTTGCAATAACGCTTTCAAGGAAATCAGCTTTCACAGATTACTTATTTTGTAGAAATAAATAATCTGTGAAAGCTGATTCTGACAAGAGAAGTTGGTTTAGCCTATTAGCTGGAGAGGTGGAGACGTGATCGCGAGTGAAGCTGCATCTTCACGGGTACCTGGAAAAGTAAAAAAAACTTTCATTAAACCATTTACGTAGATACCAAGAAACTTTAAACCTATGAGAGAATTGCTCCGAAGACTCTGAATTCTAAGTTATATTTTATGATGGTAGCCATCAGTTTGCAATAAGAGAGCAGTTTGTTGTAAAAAATGGTGTCGTGGGTGAAAAAAGGATTTTTGAAGGGGATGAGTAGTAAAACCGTCGAAACTGCTATCGAAGTGCGTTTCTATTTGTCATCCGTTGCTAAGCTTTGTGTCGAAATAGAAGGTATGTAGGTATAGGTACAGCAGTACCTACAGCATTTAGAATATCGAAAGAAATAATGGCGTTATTCTAAATAGGTACCTCGTTCAACGGAGCGGTCGTTGCTGTAACTGAAAGGACCAAAAGCAAAAAACTTACAATGTTTCCGTTGACTCGGAGGACCAGCTCTCCCCGCTCCGCACGACACGCAGCAGCGGCGGCGAAGCGAGGACGCGCTCGTAGCTACCGAATAAAGAAAACCAAGTATTAGAATTATGGAAATATTATAGATTTTATAGAAAACCTCACCCTTCGACAGTCGACCGTGTCTAGCAGTTATTGTCATACTGATTCCTGAACACACAATGTTAGGTTGCGGTCATGGAGTCAGGTGAAGTTGGGGCGGAGGGGGGGGGGGGCTAATAAAATTTGCGACTGACGTGAGTAAACGAAAAACCAAACGCTTTTAGTTTCTTGGTTCATTGGTTGTTAATGTTAATAGAAGAAATTTACTAAAGCAAAGACTTCCACCAAAGAACCAAGGTGTGGGGGGTTAAGGAGGGGGGACTGTAATTACTTACCGTCGAAAAATAAATTATTCATTTGGATGTTAAACCATTTGTTTCTTGGTTCTTCATAGAAGAGATGAACTAAATCAAAGACTTCCACCAGAACCAGTATGGCTCAGAGGTGTGGGGGGCCTAATAATTTGCAAGTCAAGATAAACTAAAACCACTGATTAATTAACTGTATAACACTTTCCCAGCTCTAAATAAGAAGGCTAACTGTAAACGCTTGAAGGCTGTAAACACTTACCTTCTTAAATCACTATGTAAGTCGCGGATGTGAGGACTGGCTGGTAAATCGTGCCGCTCAGTTCGGTGGTCGGAGGCGCAGTGCGGCTCGGTAGTGGCGGCGTCCGCCGGGCGGCGCACAGCGGAGATGGTGCAACGCCCACTGACCTGCTGCAGCGCGCAGGTCCCGAATACTGGTCGATAATGCGCAGTGTGCTATATGATGCATGTTGTGTAATTATAGAATATTGGTAGACAGATATACAGGGTGGCTCGTGAAACGACGTCCAAAGAAAAAAAAAATTAAGCTTCTCTCCAAGGGCTTCCAGAAACTCCCCTATGTTCAGCGATTATTATTTTAGACGGCTTTTAAGGTTTTTACTTTCGGCAATGTTTATAGACACATAGTATTATTGACGATAGCAGGTCATAACTTACGGAATAATGATTTAAAAAAATATTTTCAAGAAATACGATACAGAAAGAAAAAAATCTCTAAATCTCATAAACTTTAAAATTATCGCTAAACATATATGGGCACCCTATTTTCGTTAAGCTCTTGGAGAGAGGCTTTTGAAATTTTTCTTTAGGCGTCTTTTTCCGGGCCACCCTGTATAGGACTAGGTGGTCTAAAAATACGCGCCCGTAAATATCACGCCATCTAGCGGCCGCGAAAACAGTCCGCGCAGCGGTGTGAACACAGCGTGCGACTCATTGATAGTTCTGCAGAACCCCTTAGAGGGCAGCACTAATTGCGTACTTCAGTAGACTGCTGAAGTGGTGCAACGCCCACCGACCTGCTGCAGCGCGCAGGTCCCGAATGTCGGTCGATAATCCGCAGTGTGCTATATGATGCAACTCTTATACCTCCTTTTACTACAAATCATAAAATTAGTCTCATTTCAATTTTTTTTTTAATACTTTAATTAATCTAAACTAATAATAATAATATTATAAAGAGGAAAGATTTGTTTGTTTGAATTGAATAGGCTCCGAAACTACTGGACTGATTTGAAAAATACTTTTTGTGTTGGATAGTCCATTTATCGAAGAAGGCTATAAGGGGTTATTGTACATTCGTCACAAAGTAAATTCGTCACATTTTGTAAACTCCATACATTGAAAGTGTATTCGTCACATGCATAAAAAATATGTGTAAATTCGTCACAAGTCTGCATAGGTACATATTTTCTGCGTAAAGTACTGGTAGAAAACAAAGTTATTGATTTTTAGCGCTCGAAATGAAAATGATTTTAATTTTTTTTTTTCTTCTGCGCTCCTGCACATGCTATCACGCGCTCGCTCGCTCGCTCGCTGTAGATGCAAATTACCAAAAAATAATGTGATTATTACTGTGATTTAATTATCTTTCTATTGTTTTGTTATAATTGTAATGTTGCAGACAAATCAGCCTATTGCAATAAATAGATATTATATACGAGGTGTAATTTCAATGGTGTCGGACCTGAAAAGAGGCCATTGTACTCATCATTACGAACAACTTTTAGTATTAGACCAACCCTGAAATCGCAAAAAAAAATCTCCTGTTCCATACATTTTGACGAGTTCTGCGAACATAAATGTAGGGAACAGCAGATTTTTTTTTTCGCGATTCGGGTTTGGTGCCATACTAAAAGTTGTTCATAATGATGAGTACAATGGCTTTTTTCAGGTCCGACACCATTTAAATGACACCTTGTATAGTTGTAAGTAAAACTGTGATTTTTTATGTAGATGCAAATTACCAAAAAAAATGTGATTATTACTGTGATTTAATTAAGTATATTTTTACTATTTTTCTTATAATTATAATATTGTAAGCAAATCAGCTCATCACTTGCAATAGGTACATGTTTATTTAGGATTAGGCGTGTCACGCAGGTCACGCTGTCCTTAACAACGCGGGCTTAAAAACCAGACAATATTACCGTATATTTTAGCTGTAAGTAGAACTGTGATTTTTATGTGAATTTCTGTGATTATGAAAAATAAAGAAATAACGTTTTATTCTTTATTGTTTGATTTTTCTGCTGTCTGTACGGAAATAAACAATATGGCGGATTTTCTTTAATAAAAATAGATTTGTGGCGAGTTTACACATACTTTTTTTCGTGACAAATTTACTTTGTGACGAATGTACAATAACCCGCTATAAGCTATATAATATCACGCTGCGACCAATAGGAGCGGACGTGTTTAGGCTATTATCGCTCGCTCGAGCCTCGAGTTGGCATACTTATTTATTTTTACTATAGTTGTATGGAGTGTCCGAGGTATACCGGAGGATCATAGCTTCGAATATAATTTATTTATTTATTTATTTATATATACTTTATTGTACACCACAAAAATACATACTTAACATGAAATAAACACATTAAACACTACAAAATATACAATGGGCGGCCTTATCGCTTTCTATATAATGCCCTTGTTCAGCAATGAATTACTCAAGACGTTATTACTGAAATATCATGTGACTTTTATGTATATTGGCATAAGGTTTAAATTGCAATGAATGACGGGTGCTCATGAAATGCAACAACTTTTGTCATTCCATGGTTTACTTACGTGTGGCGACATCTACATCGCCACATGCGAACTACGCATCATACTGATGTCACGCAAAATCCTGCATCGCGTAAGCAGCGCTTACCGCGCAACTAGTATACCTACAACTTCTCGACATCAATCGTCGGGCACAACACCCGTCTGGTCGGAGGATCCTCCCTTTTCTATAAAGTATGAGTGAATTTTACACCCTGTTGCTCATATCTCTATATACTTACGAAGTTTATCCTCAGTCTGGCGATGACGAAGAAAACTAGGACTTCTAACGACTAAACTACTATACCCGTTTTCAACTCTCGGCGAGTCGAGCGATGAAAACCCAACACGTGTACTATAGCACCTGTCTCACAACGCGCAAGGTAGAGGGCGCTATGGATCTACTGCATCTCAAGCGAAATGCACTAGTGCCAATCTAGTGCTATATTCCAAGAGAAGCTAAGTGATTTACTCCAAAACACTCGAGATGGCGACTGAACTGCATACAACTAAATGCATCGCATCGCTTAAAAATGTTAGGTACTTGTTCTTAAAGGTGTTACTTTCTCCATTGGCCGATAGAGTGTGGTGTTTGTATCTCGTATACCTAAATATTATGTATACCACATTATATAATAATTCAAATGTCTTTGATTATTTTATTAGGTAAACTCAGCGAAAAATTATTGTTTAGCAAATTGACAACATTTCAAACCTGACACGACCTTAAAACAAAAATACTAGGTATTTCTTTATTTTCGTATCCTGAGTTCAAATATATTTTTATTTTATTTTTTTATTTCTAAATTTCTGAGAAAAATAATAAAAATCAAAAAACATATGATGACGTCACATAAACGGCGGAATGAGGTAGTTACCTTTGCGCATTCCAATGTCTTTGATTGAAAACATATCAAACAAGACATGTCAATGTCACCTAAGAAGTGTAACTAGAAAACAACTAAAAAACTGAATTGAATTCAACAATATTTTTTCCTATCAACTCGACACGCTGCTTACTGTTAAGAGGAGGCTCCCTAAAATTACGTTAATTTGCATTAATATTCTGAAACAGTCACACATACAATCAAAATGAAACTTTAGTATATGATTCATTGGATCTTTTTCTTTCCATGTACAAGACAGTTACGTAATTGTAACATTTTCGCTCGATTCATATTTTATTCAAAAATCATGTCTTTTTTAAAGAATATTACTTTTTTTTTCAAGATTGCTTGGCCTTTATGTCTAAAATAAATGTTAACAGTAAGAAAATATAGTTTACTATCCAGCCACAAGATATTTTTTCTCTAGATCAATTATTACTTTAGTTATAAACAAAATAAGAATTGAGACTTACGACATTTAGTTTCGAGCTCGAACGCGATCAAAGAGCGCACGCGGTATTCAACCTTATTACGGCTACGTTAGCGTCTTTCACCATAGCGGTCTAACCGGTCTCTCATCTCTCTCTCTCATGCGTAGAAATGATTTTAGAGTGCCTGGTCTTAATATTATCAATTTTTAATTGATATTTCGCCAATAAAATGGATCCCAATGAAAAATATACGCCAATGACGGAACCAAAACAACGACTGAGACAAGTGACATCTAACAGTTTTTTTGACGGGTCACAATAAAGCAAAGGTAATATCGCCATTCTACCGTCATCTGGCACTTACGTCTTTTTAGAATACACCGAATTTCAAAGTTAAAATTATGAATGAAAAGTACATAATTTCGAAAAACGAAAAAATATGGGTGCCCTAGATTTGAATTTACTTTTATATAACGTAATAATACATGCAGGTTAAAAATACGAAATGTTGTCAATTGACGACTAGCTTAGATTGTCCGCATTTTTGAATCACGCCTGTCATTCTTTGACAGTGGTATCAAAAGGCAAATTGACATAGAGTATTAATTTGTTACTAACTAAGCAGAAGGCCAATTCTCGTAATTTAAAACGTTCAAAATCTAGTCGCAGTGTCATCTCGGCGACAAACAAATGTCAAAAACTGGTCAAAATGTAGGGAAATTAGAGGTATTTTTGACAGATGGAGACGGAGATCAGACTGGGAATGTTCTTAAAATTACGAGAATTGCCCCTCTGGTCTGTTGGTGACATTGAATTTTATATTATATAGATATATAATTAATTCAAAAGGGTTTTGTGACACAGTCTGAGAGAAGCCTATGTCCAACAGTGAACTGCAATGGGCTGTGCGCTCTTCCTTTTTTTAAGTTGGTTAACCTTTATATTGAGGAAGTGTGTTAAAACTGAAAATGAGGTTTAACTGTGATATGGACATCGTACAAATATGTAGGTAGGTATAATAGTTAGCCACGGTTTGAAGTGTGGATGGGGTGCGTCCAGACTCCAGTGTAATTAGGTATCTACAGGCACATGAAATATACGTACTTTATAATATACCAGCTTCGTCTTTGGGATGGCAACGTATCCTGTTATTCAGATGTTATAGATAGACATTTTATTTATTTATTTTCCATTAATATTGTATGAATTTATAATATTGAATCTGAATTAATGAATTATTGTTACAATTCAGAAGTACTGGATCGTGGTTAAAATAGATATTAACGTGATGTAGACGAATTTCAAATTCAAGAAAGAGGTTAATCATCGAATCCGACTCGGCTGGGCAGCTTGCAGGAAGCTACGCAATAATTAATCGTCACACATACCGCCGCAATGTCTCAAGACGAAAATCTTTGACCAGATGCGTGTTGCCAGTGATGATCTAGGGTACTGAAGCGTGGTCGCTCACAATAGGCCTCATTAGAAGGCTGAAAGTCACCCAAAGGACAATGGAGAGGGCTACGCTTGGAGCTTCCCTACGCGATCGAATCAGAAATGAAGAGATCCGTAGCAGAACCAAAGCAACTAACATAGCCCAAAGAATTGGCAAACTTAAGTGGAGGTGGGCGCATCGCTTGCAGAAAAGATGGCCAACGGGGCCGAAAGGTTCTGGAGTGGTGACCGGGTACCGGAAGGCTTCCCACAAGGTAGACCGATGACCTGGTGAAAGCTGCAGGGATCCGATGGATGCCAGAAGCACAGAAGTAGCAAAGCTTGGCTTGCAGCTCAAAAACAAAAACAACAACATTTTTCGGCTGAAATGAAGATGGTGATGATGAGACGAATTTAGTAAAGACTAATATCATGTACCTCTGCGTCTCTTCTCTCCATAGTATAGATAAGGAGCCCATTGCCCACTCTGTGGTCATTGATATGAAAGTGCGAGGGAACACGAGGTGGTAGTAAGGTCGAGCAATCCAGCGTGGTCGAAACCTAATCAGATATTAGCAGATAGAGCCAAAGGTCCTATGTCGTGGTCAGATTTAGTCTTACTTCACGTTACCAGAGAGAACAAGTCAAGATTGTTAGGGAATATTCTGCCGCTGGTGCTGTATTATATAATATGGAAAAATAAGCCTTACCTACTAGACAAAAGGCACATCACATAGGTATAAATATTGCATTATATGCGCTCTTGTCTTAGGCTTATTTTTGTTTTCTTTTTCTCCTCAGATGTGCTCCTTTTGCTTACAGCAAGCAGTAATGCCATGTCTCGGTTGCTTGTAAGAATAAACAGCATTTAAATCACCCTATAATGTTCCCACTGGTGGGACTCAGGCCAACTCTCTGTGAGGAGTAGGCCGTAATCCCCCACGAGGGCGCAGTGGATGTCAGGAAAACATCGGTAAGAAACCGGCATACCGGCAAGTACTTACTTACTTCTTACTTAGAACCAAAAACTCGATAAGTGTTTGGTTCTAAGTAACTACCTAAGTACCGATGTTTTCCATCACCATTTTTAGACCACTGGTGATGAAATGAATTGCACAAAGTAAAGTGCATGCTTGCGTGGGTTCTAACCCACGACCAGTGAGTCGGGCCCGGAACCTCTGGCCTACCAATGCTCCCACTGGGCCACCTGCCCCGCACTGGTCGCATCCCGTTCACTGGTCATTCGTAGGGTAGTTTCAAATAAAACAAAACAGTATTACATATTAATTCATGTTTATCTTTAGAAAAGAGTTGGTACTTATCTAATGTGGATGTTACCAATATATAATTAATTCTTACGGATACGGACGAACACTTCGTCGCTTAAGTGTCCTTTGTTTTATTTTTATATATTTGTCTTGTAAGTTATGCTTAAAATAATATTGGAAACCCGTCAAGGAAAAACATGAGTTTCTTTTCTTACTCTAATTTCATAAAATACACCAGAGATTGATATACTTTATAATGACCATTACTTAACATTCCACTACATATTAAGCGTTTGCCATTTAGTAGTAAGTATACCTAATGATTTTCTTAAAATACACCAGAGATGCCTTATATTATCTTATTTAAGAACCCTAGCATATCCCCATAGCAGTAGGTAATTTAACAGTATTAAAAGTCAGTATTAATATCTATCATAATGAATATAAGGCGCGTATCCAAGCCTCAAGTCAACAAGGACCAGAAACTCCAAAACAAAGTATTTGTTTGTTTTGGAGGGAGGGTGTACTTGGAACCCCTCCCCTTAGATCCGCGCCTGTCATAGTTACCTATTTGCATAGACACTCATGTCATGTCCGGTCATAATTTCATATTCATGTGCTTATCTTATTTATCAAAGTTTGAATTGATTAATTAATGTTGCTGAGATAAGTTTTTTGTGCAAATGAATGCATGTTGATCACACTGTATGTTGAAGCATTCAGTGAACTCGTTACCCGAGCGTGTCATAACATATGACTGGGGGATTTTGAAGAAAGGTGGAGAGCAAATCCGTTTTGGTATTTGCTTTTAAAACGTTGCAAGAACGATTCCTTTGGCCAAGTGTGGAAGTTATCTGTTAAGAGTTTTTACCCAGGACTGACCCCGAGGAAAAATACCTACAAATAATAACCACAGAATGATGTCTGAATTGAGTCATCAAGTTGGGAGCTAAATCGCAACGTCACTCATAGGAGCAGTTGCGTTTAGCCAATTAGCCCGATTTAATGAGATTATCATCTGATAGACTGCTATATAAAATGACATAATTATTTTCTTGCAATAACGCTTTCAAGGAAATCAGCTTTCACAGATTACTTATTTTGTAGAAATAAATAATCTGTGAAAGCTGATTCTGACAAGAGAAGTTGGTTTAGTCTATTAGCTGGAGAGGTGGAGACGTGATCGCGAGTGAAGCTGCATCTTCACGGGTACCTGGAAAAGTAAAAAAAAAAAACTTTCATTAAACCTTTTACGTAGATACCAAGAAACTTTAAACCTATGAGAGAACTGCTCCGACTCTGAATTCTAAGTTCGATCTTATGATGATAGCCATCAGTTTGCAATAAGAGAGCAGTTTGTTGTAAAAAAAATTGTCGTGGGTGAAAAAAGGATTTTTGAAGGAGATGAGTAGTAAAACCGTCGAAACTGCTATCGAAGTGCGTTTCTATTTGTCATCCGTTGCTAAGCTTTCTGTCGAAATAGAAGCCTATACCTACATACCAGCATTTAGAATATCGAAAGAAATAATGGCGTTATTCTAAGTAGGTACCTCGTTCAACGGAGCGGTCGTTGCTGTAACTGAAAGGACTAAAAGCAAAAAACTTGCAATGTTTCCGGTGACTCGAAGGACCAGCTCTCCCCGCTCCGCACGACACGCAGCAGCGGCGGCGAAGCGAGGACGCGCTCGTAGCTACCGAAGAAAGAAAACCAAGTATTAGAATCATGGAAATATTATAGATTATAGAAATCCTCACCCTTCGACACCGACCGTGTCTAGCAGTTATTGTCATACTGATTCCTGAACACACAATGTTAGGTTGCGGTCATGGAGTCAGGTGAAGTCAGGGCGGCGGGGGGGGGAAGGCTAATAAAATATGCAACTGTCGCGAGGAAATGAAATAATCAAACGCTTTTAGTTTCTTGGTTGTTAAAAGAAGAGATTTGCTAAAGCAAAGACTTCCACCAAAGAACCTGTACGGCTCAAAGGTGTGGTAGGTAAGAGGGGGGGGGGGTGTAATTACTGACCGTCAAAAAATAAATAATTTATTTGGATGTTAAACCATTTGTTTCTTACTTCTTAATAGAAGAGAAGAACTAAATCAAAGACTTCCACCAAAGAACCAGTACGGCTCAGAGGTGTGGGGGGCCTAATAATTTGCAAGTCAAGTTAAACAAAACCACTGATTACTGTATAACACTTTCCCAGCTCTAAATAAGAAGGCTAACTGTAAACGTTTGAAGGCTGACACACTTACCTTCTTAAATCACCATGTAAGTTTCGGATGTGAGGACTGGCTGGTAAATCGTGCCGCTCAGTTCGGTGGTCGGAGGCGCAGTGCGGCTCGGTAGTGGCGGCGTCCGCCGGGCGGCGCACAGCGGAGATGGTGCAACGCCCACTGACCTGCTGCAGCGCGCAGGTCCCGAATACTGGTCGATAATCCGCAGTGTGCTATATGATGCATGTTGTGTAATTATAGAATATTGGTAGACAGATATACAGGGTGGCTCGTGAAACGACATCCAATGAAAAAAATACTAAAAAGTGAAAAATAACTTTAATTTCGGAAGTCGTTGTCGTTGGTTCCGCATTTTCGTTTTTTGACACCGACTTCCGAAATTAAAGTTATTTTTCACTTTGTAGTATTTTTTTTTAAGTCTGTTGTTTTTTTGTAAAAAAAAGTTTTATTTTTCACTTTTTAGTTACCCCACACAAATTCACACTAGTGCATTGAAGAATTGAAGACACCGACTAGAAGAATCATCAAAATTCGCATAGAAATGCCGGAGATGCTGTACATTTATGCATATAAATTCGTACATAAGAATAATTACCTGATGTATTATATACCTAAAACCTTCCTGAAAGTATGTAGATCACAATAGTGAAAGAACTATCAAAATAGGTTCATGAGTTTTTGAGAAAATCGCGACATACAAACATACATACATACGGGTCGAATACAGAACCTCCTTTTTTGAAGTCGGTTAAAAAATCTTAAGCTTCTCTCCAAGGGCTTCCCAAAACATCCGCATGTATGTTCAGCAATTATTGAGCTCTAGACGGTTTTTAAGGTTTTTTTACAATCCATTTTTCATGTACTTCCTTGCATCCGATTAGGCACACGAATGTTACTTGCCAAAAGAAATCTAAACACGATAGCGTTTTCTTGTTTAGTTGAGGAGCTCCTATGGCCACGTTGCGGGTGCATCATCAGACCAGATCCACGGTACCAAATATTTGCATTGTCACCAAAGTAAAATACGTATGCCAAATATCAGCGTAATAAGGGGCTGGTAAGAGCAAAAAAATGAATCACATCAAGCAGAAACGCATAAAATACTTTAGTACTAGCAACTTGTAAGAAAACATGTCATTGTTTTTTCGCCTTACTTACCATTTTCAAACTCCAATTTCACCAAATATTGTATTACTTTGGAAAGCTGTGGGTCCGTGGAAGTTTTTAAAACTACTTGGGAGTCACTGCCAGCCTTCTTTTTGGAACCAAGTTCTTTAACGCGGCTTAGGGTAGGAGTCATCATTTCAGCCGAAAGACGTCCACTGCTGGACATATACCACCCGCCACTGACCACCCGCGGAAAGTATGGGGGTAGGACTCGTAGGAGTAAACTGGTAGAAATCGTCACGTAACGAGAAAGAGTTATGCCTCCTCCACGCGAAATTCTCAGAGAAGAAAGAGAGATATCTTTCATGGTTTTCAAGTGTGCTAAAGCTGATAATGAGTTCAAAATAAAAATCTAAGATGGCGGCTGCCGAAATTCTCTTTTTCATCATGGGAATCGTTTTCATGGTTTTCGAAGGAGCTAAAGTCAATAGTGAGGTCAAAATTAAAATCCAAGGTGACGGCTGCGAAATTTATTTCATATTTCATCATGGGTGTCGTTTTCAGGGTTTTCGAGAGTGCTAAAGCCTACAGCGAGGTCAAAATGCAAATCCAAGATATCGTTATAAGAGCTTCTAAAACATTATACACACATCAACACGGTCTAGGGATATTTTTAAAAAAGCGAATTACTATCAATGTGTTAATTATTTATATGACATGTATATATTTAAAAGATACGTTATTTAATATTCTACCATTTTTTAATAATGGTTAAGGTACTTAGATTAAAATTTCCGGATTTTATGGAAAAAAAATGAAGCATAGACGGAAATCGTATATGAATGAACTTTTAATTTGTGAGTAAAAACTGAAAAAAATAGAAAAATCATTTAATTTGTGTTTATAAACTTGAAGTTAGTAGTCTGAGAAAGCGCCCATGATGTTCATAACACATCGGCAACGATTCGGCATGCTCAGAACAAGGTTGTCAATGTCTTGCTGCGGAATATTGTCCCATGTCCTTCTGAGGTGCGCAAAAAGTTGATCTTCTGTAGCCAGATTTTCAGGAACTTCCTTCAGAGCTCTTCTTTGCAGCATATCCCACGCATGCTCAATGGGATTTAGATCTGGCGATTGAGCAGGCCAGTCTAAGGCCCTAACATTATGTGTATGTAACCAAGCTGCTACCGTTCTCGCCGTGTGTGCCCGGGCATTGTCGTGCATGAGCAGGAAATCTTGCCCCATTTGTGTTCTGTGGGGCAAGATTACGGGCCCCAGCACCTGTTGGACGTATCGTTCTGCCGTCATATTGCCCCGCACCCAAACGAGATCCGTCCGTCCTCCAAGACGAATTCCTGCCCAAACCATAATTGTTCCTCCTTGGTATGGGTGAACTTCCTGAGGGTTCTGGAGACGGCTCCATCGTCCAGGAACTCGCCAAACACGCGTCCTTCGTGAATCTGGATGGAAGCCGAACCTAGATTCATCCGTGAACAGCACATTGGACCATTGCTCACGGCCCCAGTCCACGTGGTTCCTAACCCATTCTAATCGTCGTCCACGATTGCCTCTCCGTAAAGGTGGGACCCGGAGTGGTCTACGAGAGCGTAGATTGCTTTCATGCAGTCGCCTTCTTACAGTTTGGTCACTCACAAGCACTTGGTGTTCCACTCGCAGCCTTTGGACCAATTGAGTCGCCGTTGCATTTGGTTGTGCTCGCGCAGTAATTTGCAAAAATCGGTCTTGTCTGGGGGTAGTGATGCGACTTGGCCCCCGGTGCCTCTCCGCTACTTCACCTGTGGCACGATAGCGTGTCCACAATCTTGAAATTACATTTTGATGGGTCCCTATTGTTATATTTCATTTGTTTTACGTTTAGTATCAGTCAAGGAGGTTTAATATAAAACCTCCTTGGTATCAGTTTAAAAGTGATATATTTTGTCTGTGGTTTTTTTCATGTGAGTTGAGAAAAAGAAAAATGGCGGGAATCGGGTTTCAGACGTGGGAACTGGAAGATTTATGTAAGAACGAATACGAAATATAACGAAGAAATAAGTACCTAATACCGTGCTTTATTTTGCCTCCTTACTTCTGAACTATTAATAGTTCAGAAGTGGGATTGTAAAAGGATTTAATTCCTACCGCGCCTACAACTAGTGACAGTCTAAAAACTTAAAACTTGAAGCCGAGTATTAACTAACATAAGATCTAACTGTCGTCGTGATGTTTGAAGTTGAGGAAGGTGAACGAGGATTTATCCAGGAGTCGGGGACCCCCCCTAATCCAGTGCATCATCGTCGATCGAGAAAGCGGAGTTTCTCACGAAGACGTCGCGATCGTGGCAGCGAATCTAAATCTTCGCCGCGTAGGCGACGTAGGCGACGCGAAAGTGGAACACCAAAGGATCGTCGCAGCAGGTGTGACGACCGAAACAGGAAGCATCACAATCGACACCAGCGGAACAAGAGGCGGTCTTCGACTGTAAGTACATTGTCTTCTTCTACTGATAGTGCCTCTTCAAGAAGCAAGTCTGCTACAAAATCTAGTGCAAGACGTTCAAAAAAAACGTAACGCTAAACAAGGAACCGAGGAATCTGTGAATAATGTTTCTGCCCGTGAGTTGTTAAATCTGTTAAAGTCATTGCCTACTTCACAGAATCATTTTTCAATAAATAATAATGCTATTCCTGAATTTGATCCCTCTAACAAAGAACAGACTGTTGATGTTTGGATAAGTAAATTAGAAGAATGTTCTAAATTGTATGGATGGAGTGAACCCCAATTGTTGCATTATTCACTACCCAAGTTAATGGGGTTAGAAAAGGTGTGGTATCAGGGACTTTCTACTATCAATTTCACTTGGTCGGAATGGAAAGATAAATTAATTAAAACATTTCCATCCGTACAAAATTATGCACAATTATTACAAGAAATGTTAGATAGGAAAGTTAAACCCAATGAAACATTAGAGACATACTTTTATCACAAGATGAATTTATTAAACAGATGTGAAATATATGATAAGAAAGCGATAGACTGTATTATAAACGGGTTAGAAGACAGGGGTATGCGTTTAGGTGCTCAAGCAGCCAACTATAATCAGCCTGAACAGTTATTAGCTTATTTACAAACGGTTAAGTTAGAAGATAGTACAGAAATTAGAAGACCATTTTTAAAGAAGCGGGTTGTAGCCGTTGAAGGGCAAAGTGACAATAAGAGTAGTAATGGTAGTAGTACGATCAAATGCTTTAATTGCAGTGAATTAGGTCATCCTAGTTTTAAATGCTCGAAACCACTTGTAACCTGTAACATCTGTAAAAAACTTGGACATCAGTCAGCTTCGTGCAGACGACTTTTGAGGAACACCATTGATAGTAGGTACTACTATTAGCAATGACGATAATCAAGACGTAAATAATAATTGAGGTGTGGAATTAATATTTTGTTTAACATAATAATTTTTAACTTGCAAATGCAATTGATTGTATGAATAATTCTGAAATACTTTGATATATTTTATGAGAGATTACATGAATGTAAAATTAACATAAGTTTGAAAGGTACAAGATGCATATGAGGCCGATAAGCCAATTTTGGGAGCATCCGTGTATCTAAGTAGAGTATCTGCATACACATGAGGCCGATAAGCCAAACGAAGGAGTATGTAAGATATTTTGACAACGGTAATTCCACACATATGAGGCCGATAAGCCAATTTTGGGAGCATCCGTGTATCTAAGTAGAGTATCTGCATACACATGAGGCCGATAAGCCAAACGAAGGAGTATGTAAGATATTTCGACAACGGTAATTCCACACATATGAGGCCGATAAGCCAACAAGGGAGTGTGCGAATACGTTGAGTGATACCTAATGAAAATAATTTTGAATAGATATTGAAATTGTTTTATAGTTTGTTTATTAGTTTTTTTTTATTAGCCAACATATTGTATTTGAGTACCTACGGTATTTCCACACAAATGAGGCCGATAAGCCAATAAGGGAGTGTGCAAATACGTTAAGTGAAAATGAAAATTATTTGAATACTTAGATGATTAATTATTTTATACTTATTCTATGTTTATTTTTTTTTACTAAACAACAGGCACATTTTGTTTAAGAGTTACACTTCATTTCTAAATTGATGGAACAATTTTAGGTTTAGTAGATGGCCGAAGCAGTAAAGTTTGATGAAAATAGAAACATGAATGATTGTACTATTTCAGTTTCTAATTGTTTTTTTTAGTGTAATTTTAGCCTTATTATTCATTATTGTATTGTTTAAATTAAACTAAAAACATGAATGTACTATTTCAGTTCCTAATTGTTTTCTTTAGTGCAATTCATGCCTTGAGATTCATTATTGTACCTATTGTTTAAATTAACTAAAAACATGAATGATTGTACATACTAGGTATTTCAGTTCCTAATTGTTTTCTTTAGTGCAATTCATGTCTTAAGATTCATTATTGTATTGTTTAAATTAAACTAAAAACATGAATGGTTGTACGATTTCAGTTCTAATTGCTTTGTTCAGTGTAATTTTAGATCCATTATTGTATTGTTTAAATTAAACTAAATTAACAGGTACGAGAGGACTCGCAAAGTTCAGAATGGCCGACTGTTATATTTCATTTGTTTTACGTTTAGTATCAGTCAAGGAGGTTTAATATAAAACCTCCTTGGTATCAGTTTAAAAGTGATATATTTTGTCTGTGGTTTTTTTCATGTGAGTTGAGAAAAAGAAAAATGGCGGGAATCGGGTTTCAGACGTGGGAACTGGAAGATTTATGTAAGAACGAATACGAAATATAACGAAGAAATAAGTACCTAATACCGTGCTTTATTTTGCCTCCTTACTTCTGAACCTAATACTATGGCCTCAGCAACATTACGCTGAACAGATCCAGCTTCTAGCATTCCCACAGCTCGTAACATCTCCGCCCTCGTCAAATGTCGGCGTTGCATGGCTACAATACCTCAATTTTAACTTTATCTTTCGTTTAAAAATGAAAAAAAACTGTAAATAAACGTAATTCGTATTGTTTTCTAAATTTCGCACAAATGAAAATTCCCTCTCCTATACATCAAGACATTTTTTGCCACCGAAACAAAAGAATTTTTAAAAATTTAAATTTGGAATTAGTCTGAGATAAATTACAAACAAATCGGTGTATAAAAGATTCCAATGCGGCCAGTACTTTTCGAGTTATTTAATTGAGTATGAAATATCCCTAGACCGTGTTGATGTGTGTATTAGACGAATTTGTATGCGTTTTAAATTCACACTTTCTCGCTCTCTCTCTTTCTAGTGAGTTTGCTTGATAAACGACTGTGTGTGCGTGTGAGAACTTCGTTCCTGACGGGGGCGCCCCGACCTCAAACGTTTTTTTTTTTCTTTTTTCAAAACTATCTAAAGAATGTCTAAAACGAAATTTCAGTCACTTTCGATAATGTTTAGCCGCAGTATTTTTGACTATCACCTTAGGGAATAATGATTTTAAAAATATTTTCAAGAAATACGACACAGAAAGAAAAAATCTCTAAATCTCCTAAACTGTAAATTATCGTGACGATGTTTATATATTGACGTGTATATATTGACGTGTAAAAGTGTTTGTACAAACCTACTCACAGAAAATAAATCATTTATCATTTATCGCTGAACATATATGGGCACCCCATTTTCGTGAAGCCCTTGGAGAGAGGCTTTTGAAATTTTTCTTTAGTCGTCTTTTTACGTGCCACCCTGTATAGCCAAGACTAGGTGATCTAAAGTAGGTACGCGCCCTTAAATATCAAGCCATCTAGCGGCCGCGAAAGCAGTCCGCGCACCGGCGTGAACACAGCGTGCAACTCATTGATAGTTCTGCAGATGACCTTAGAGGGCAGCACTAATTGCGTACTTCAGTAGACTGCTGAAGTGGTGCAACGCCCACTGACCTCCTGCAGCGCGCAGGTCCCGAATGTCGGTCGATAAATCCGCAGTGTGCTATGTGATGCAAGTCTGTGTAGGTTTAGAAATAAGAAGAAAAGCTAGATAGGTACCTAGTAATAAGTACGCTCGTGTAATGGTGCGTGTGTGGAATGAATGATTAAATACAAGATCTTTTTTAGGGGTGCGCCAAAGTTCACCTAAATTTTCAACTCCGATAATTGGAAATCCGAAAATGTTCTTCCTAACATTTTTCATCCTAACAATCACAATTCCTAACTACTCTGTCTCTAATGTTCATAATTCCGAATCATTCAACTTCATAATGTCAGTAGCAATAAACATCTATTATACTTTTATTTGTTTTCCTATATTTTCTCAACATAACCATCTTTTACACTATTATTCAAAGTCATATCTTTTTTGTTTAGATCGTCGACATAGGATGCAAAAACGAGCGAAGGGCACCCCGAGGTTCGGTTTGGTTAGGTTACTTTAAACCCTTTACACAGAAATAGGGGCCCCGCGAAGCGGGGCTCCGTCGACATAGGATGCAAGGGCGAGCGAAGGGCACCCCGAGGTTCGGTTTGGTTAGGTTACTTTAAACCCTTTACACAGAAATAGGGGCCCCGCGAAGCGGGGCTCCGTCGACATAGGATGACATAGGATGAAAAAAAAAGTGTTTATCATATTAGACTAAATAAGTTTTACGTCTATTGAGTGGTACCTACATCAAACGATTTTATATTAATTGTCTGTTATTCTTATAGAAATTAGTTACATTAAAATTATATCAATCGTTTATTATATTAACTGATCATTATATCAAATAAAATTATAGGTTCAGTTGTTATATCTTGTAAATATTAGAGGTTTTGTAATTATATCATATATAACTTACCCGTATTATAAACTCCCAGGCCATGAAAATATTATGGTAGTTATGTTTAGGGATAAAAACGTTATGATAAAAAACAGTAGGAATTTAAAATATTTACATTAATGATATTATGAATTAAAATTTTCGGAAACATGAGTGTTATGAACATCGCCGGTAGCACTACAAATAGTATGAATGAAAACTTTAGGATGAAAAATTTTAGGAAGAGTGATCATTCGGATTACAAATCGTTAGGAAGAACAATTTCGGGTAAAGAACTTTAGTTGAGCCAATATGGACCCCTTTTTTAGATTTTGAGAAGCATCTTTTTGTAATAATTTACTCTATGGTAAAACGAGAGTTCTCAGAGGCCTTCAGCTTTTAATTTTTTGTGCCTTTCATTAATCTAGATACAGACTAACTTTCTAGTTCGGGGTTCACTGGCAATAATATTTACTTTGTAATGTAGCTGTAGGTGATATTTTAAACTGTTCATGTCGTCCTGGTCAGCATTATTTCTTTCTATTTTCTGCTTATTCCCATCGGTTTGCCCGTTTGCCGAGTGATAATGATCTATACATACATATAATAAAATCGTAGGAAAGTCAAAACGGTACATTGAATATTTTTTTAAAAGAATACTTGGGGCGTGATCTACAATCAATATCGAAGCCAAAAATATAGTTTTTAGAATTTTTGTCTGTTTGTCTCTATGTATGTCCGGGATAAACTCAAAAACTACTGCATGGATTTACTTCAAATTTTGCATGAGTATTACTAAGAGGTCGGGTCAACATATAGGCTACATATTATCACGCTGTCACCTACGGGGGAGGAGCTGTGAATCTTTATTTTTCTTACGCATTCTGTGACAGCGTGTAATCTAACGACGCATATTTAAATGTTGTTTTTCAGTAAGCCATGCTATTATCTAGCTTTACACTATGAAAACTACGCCATTTAAGTAATTTGGGCCGAGAAACATAGTTTAATGAATGTTAGTAGTATAAAGAAAATTTTGAAGCAGCGCCCGCCATCTATGAGATTTCATTAAAATCAAATCAAGTTACATGTTGACACTTTTTGGAAATTAATAATATAAATTTGATCATGTTGGCGAGGTTAGTAGTTAGTTATTCTTAAAATTCATAGATGGCAATGTTCATTTTCTTCATAAAAGTTGATAGTTCGTTTTGATAAATTCGAGTTCCAACAAAACCCTCAAAATCTTGAGCAGAGTTGAGGAAGACAATAAAAAAAAAAACGCGGTGTTAAGTAGGTATTACAAAAAAGTTATGTTCCTATTGGAGACGAAGTCGAAGTAACTGATGAACGCGTGCTGAACACCTGTCTCAGTTCACTTCAAGATGTGGTCATTTCAATCGGCGGCAATCCACTGATCGAATATGGGTTCCCAGCTCCCCAATCATCACCGCATCAAGACCGTGGAAATCGGGAGTATAACGCTGAGACAAATTACGATCCGGGCGAAATGACCACCATACGAAATGACCATGTCGCTTTGTTCTCTTCAGAGTAAAAACAAATTTATGACACCGTCCTTGAAAGCGTTGGGCATAACCAGGGTAAAATGTTTTTCTTGGATGCTCCTGGTGGAACACGAAAAACATTTGTTACCACTGACATACTTGCAGAGGTCAGGAGGCGAGGCAAAATTGCTATTGCGGTAGCGTCGTCGGGAATCGCTGCCACACTGCTTCCGGGTGGCAAGACAGCACATGCCATGTTTAAAATTCCCATCGATTTAGAGATCGCCGAAACGCCTGTTTGTGGTGTGTCACGTAACAGCGATAAGAGACACGTGCTCAAGGATTGCTTTCTGATCGTATGGGATGAGTGTACGATGGCCAATAGGAAGGCAGTTGAGGCCGTGGACAGAACACTGCAGCAGAACATCCGCAGGAACGAACATTTGATGGGTGGTGTCACAGTTCTGTTCAGTGGCGATTTCCGGCAAACGCTTCCCGTGGTGACACCGGGATCGAGGGCTGACGAGGTGAATGCTTTGTTGTGGTCACGAGTTCGTACGCCGCGCTTGACCATTAATATGAGAGCTCGGCTCGGCGGCAATGCACGTGCTCAAGAATTCTCCGATGTCCTTCTAAGTATTGGCGAAGGAACTCTACCAAAGGAGGTGGTGCTTCCAGACTCTCTCGGTAGAGTGGTATCCAGCTTAGAAGAACTCATTCGCTGTGTGTACATTTCTGAACTCCCTGTCAGCAAGTGGACTTCCAGCGCATACCATCAAGCTGAAGGTCGGTGTCCCGATTATGCTTCTTCGGAACCTATCTCCTCCGAAGTTGTGTAACGGGACCCGCCTTGAAGTCATCTCGCTCCACAGACACACCATTAAGGCGAAAATTCTTACGGGTTGTGGCGTCGGCGAGGCAGTATTTATACCACGCATTCCCCTCATACCTCATAACTTCCCGTTCCAGTTCAAGCGCGTACAGTTCCCCGTGAGTGTTTGCTTCGCGATAACCATCAATAAGTCGCAGGGGCAGACACTGAGGGCAGCGGGTGTCGATCTCAGGACGAGTTGCTTCTCACACGGGCAACTGTACGTCGCTTGCTCCCGCGTCACCAGTCCTGACTCTCTTTACATTTTGGCACCTGGCAGCCTAACTACCAACGTAGTTTATAGGGAAGTGTTGTAAGGTATGATACCTTTGTACGTATTTTTACTCTTTTGTGTACTTGAATGTATTCCTGAATTATTTTCTCTATTTCCTTCAGTCACATCTTATTCAGACTGAACTCGGTAGGATTCCCATATAACTCTCTTCACTTGCTTCGCTAGCAAAAAAAACTTATATTTTAATGCTATTTTAAAAGTTGTTTACTTATAATGCTATAGCGACACTGGCATCTTAGGTATTTTTGGTGCTGTAGAGCCTTCACGCAGACGACGTCGCGGGCAGCAGCTAGTAAACTATAAATGCTGATAATGGTTAAATTCCTAAAAACTAAAAAGGAGTTAAAGTACTTATCTTCCTTTAGAAAAGTAAAATATGGTGTTCCGCAAGGCAGCTTCCTAGGACCATTATTAATATTATCTTTATTATACATAAAGGGATTCAGGGGCCTCTCCCAAACATCGCCACTTTGTCCGGTTCTGTGCTTCTCGCATCCAGCGGATTCCTTCGGCCTTCACAATCACACAAATCTATATTTAATTCTTATAAATGATTGACCTTCCCATGCCTTTACGTCCTTGAATTTGTATTAGTACAAACACGGCTACGTATAAACTATAAACGACCTATCTACGAGTACCTTTTAAGGTACTCGTAGATAGGTCGTTTTCTCCACGTTTTTTCCACGTTTTCTATGTAGTTTCATTTATGAAGAGAGATTAGAATTATTAATTCAAAAATTGTTACTTAGTACACCATTTCTTAGCCGATAGGTTGTGTTCATCATCCATCATCATTTCAACCGAAAGACGTCCACTGCTGGACATTGGCCTCCCCCAAGCACCGCCACCTCGACCGGTTCTGTGTTATATTAAGTCAAAACGTATATGTATTCCCCACAATCTTTAACTGCTATTTTTACCTACATTCTTTGCAACTATATATATTTATTATTATGATTATACATAATAAAGTTAATATATTTTTGTTTCTATTCTATTCCCTCAGTCATTAAATAACCGGCCAAGTTCTCAAACGCATCTCAGTTTCACGTAGCCGTAAAATCTAATGCTGCCATTAATCTTTCCAATTATTTTTTCAGCTTCCCGTGAGTGGACAAAATTCAAATAAAGAATACTATGTTAAACCGATGAGACTCATGACTTACAGGTGCACGCCGTAGGCACAGCCGTAGGTACGGCCGACTGCACATCACACACACACACACACACCCACCTCAGTCTCAATCTGTCAAAAGTACCTCTAATTTTCCTACATTTTGATATGTTTTTAACATTTGTTTGTTGCTAAGATGAGACTGCGACAAGATTTTGAACGTTTTAAATTAAGAGAATTGGCCTTCTGATAAAGTCAAATTAAATGGAAACAATGATAGCGCCTTTTACCGCAGTGCAAGTGTTAAACTCAAACTCAAAGTAACCATTCAATTAAACCATTTACCCATCCCCATTTACTTTTGAATTGTGAACAAGTTGGTCTGTCAGAAATATGAAGTTAGCCCATTCCAAAGCGTAGTACCCTTTACATATGGAGAAATCCAGGCAAGAAACTTCATGGACGCGCTTTTAGGTTATATTGTTAAAAATATTAATATTTTATAATGTGAGAACGATGTAAAAAAGACGTACACGTTAAAAGCCTCCAGATTACAGCAAATACAAATAAAAAAAAACAATTAAAAAATAAAATTATTAAATAAAGAGATGACCAGTCCGAACTGACGGCGCCCGTTCACGAATATGACGCATGTATCAGCACCATTCAGCTCAACCATTTCACAAGGGCGCTAAATGACCGTGAATCAGTGTTACTCATTTATTATGTCACATAATATACAAATAGCTTTAATTTTAACTTTCTGTTACAGTAACAGAAAGTTAAAATAAAGCTATTTGTCGTAGCGGGTTGCGTACTTTTAGAGTGTAGCGCCGTTGCAGCGCGCTATGAGTATTTTCGTGGCACCATAAATAAGTATACCGTAGGATCATAGCCTTGAATATAATGCCCTTGTTCAGCAATGAATTACTCAAGACTCAAGACGTTATTACTGAAATATCATGTGACTTTTATGTACATTGACATAAGGTTTCAATTGCAAAGAACGACGGGTGCTCATGAAATGCAACAACTATTGTCATTCTGTGGTTTGCTTTCGTGTGGCGCCATCTACATCGCCACATGCGAACTACGCATCATACTGATGCCACGCAAAATCCTGCATCGCGTAAGCAGCGCTTACCGCGCAACTAGTATACCTACAACTTCTCGACATCAATCGTCGTGCACAACACCCGTCTGGTCGAAGGATCCTCCCTTTTCTACAGAGGATGAGTGAACTCTGTTGCTCATACCTCTATATACTCATGAATTTTCGAAGACGAAGAAAACTCGGTCTCCTAACGACTAAACTACTTTGCCCGTTTTCACTAACACTACGCAACACCTAATTGCATTGCATAGCGCTTTGTTGGATTTTCAACTCTCAGCGAGCCGAGCGATGAAAACCCAACACGTGTACTTTAGCACCTGTCTCACAACGCGCAAGGTAGAGGGCGCTACGGATCTACTGCATCTCAAGCGAAATGTACTAGTGCAATCTCGTGCTATATTTCAAGGGAAGCTAAGTGATTTATTCCAAAACACTCGAGATGGCGACTGAACTGCATACAACTAAATGCATCGCATCGCAAGTTTTACTTTCTCCATTGGCTGATAGAGTCAAATAGATAAATATTATTATATATACCACATTATATAATTATTTGTCTTTAATTATTTTATTAGGTAAAGACAGGGAAAAATTATTGTTTAGCAAATTGACGACTAGCTTAGATTGTCCGCATTTTCGAATCACGCCTGTCATTCTTTTATTTACAGTTGTATCAAAAGGTCAAAGTGTTCGAGTCCGCTATCCAGCGCTACATGCAGGAGCAGGTTCGCGGACGGTTATCGGATGAGCAGCATGGGTACCGGCTGGCGCGCAGCACTGCCACCAATCGTCCCAACTTTATGGCGTAGGTGGCGGCCATAGAAGCTGGTGTGAAAGTTGACGTTACTTATTTTGATTACAAAAAAGCATTCGACACCGTTGATAGTGATATTTTACTTAAAATGCTCGCAGAAGTCGGATGCACACAACAATTATTGCAGTTTTTCGCCAACTATAATATGCATGACAAACACAGACAGCAGTACGTTGACTATAATGGATTTGAATCCAACCCATATTACACCCGGTCCGGTGTGAGTCAAGGCAGTAACATGGAGCCACTCGAATTTAAAATAAGGGAGATTTTAATAAATAAATAACTTTGAATAATTGTGTAGTAGTCAGCCACAGAATTATTGCTTTCAGTTCGTTGAGTGATCGGAATTTAAGTAAGCAATTTCTGGCTGTAATGCACGGTGAAACTGTAATGAGGTTTATGTTTGCATCATCTTGTAGAATGAATAACTACAATAAATATGTAGATTACGAATTGGGCTGCACAGATCTGCTGCATGTCAGACGACCGATGGACCAAACTAACGACTCAATGGATCAAACTAACGACCCAATGGGTACCTCTTAATGGCAAGCGATATCGCGGTAGGCCCAGATGAAGATGGCGCGATGAGCTGGACTTCTTCAACAAGAACTGGTCCTTACCAGCTTTAAATAGAGAGAAGTGGAAAGAGAGTAGGAAGGCCTTTGCACTGCAGTGGGATATTAGGTACAGGTTTTTATTGTCATTTCGTTCAAAACGCCTAACGTCTGCGAGTTAGTTTATAAGATAGCATAATCAGCCTATAACGTTCCCACTACTGGGACGCAGGTCTGGGTCTGGGAGTGGGCCGTAATCCACCACGCGGGCGTTATGATGCTTGCAAATAATAAGATTGCGTAGGTAAGTATACATAATAAGTTAACAAAAACATAACCCTTGTTTGCAATTAGGTACAAAGGCAAACGATCTTTGGAATGTATTGGGGAGTTACAATAAAAGACATGAAATTTATTATAATTATTGTTTATTTTAACATCTAGTAGTTTTTGGAGGTTAAGCTTCAAATATGTTTACGGTTTTCAAACTTCTGATCTGAATTTAATCAAATCAACCACAAGGTGTTCTCTTGCAGTAATAAAATATTATTGAATATTAATGAAACCCAAGGCTAGTGCAGCTGTCCATCGGTTGCTATGGAGCGATATAACTAGCATATGTTGGCGCAAAATTGCTCTCAGTAAATCGCAGCCATTGAACATGCGCAGGGTTGCGTCGGGTTCCATTACTAATCGTATAGCAGGAACACATTATGACAATCGTTAATGTATTTCTGCATTAACACATGAAAAAAAAAAAGATCACTTCATTTTTCTAGTTCAGGCGCGGCCCATAAAGGGAGAAGCCAGAAACTCCCAAAGCAAAAAAAAAATCCTTTAGGGAAGGGTCCATGAAACCCCTGTCCGTGACTGAACTAAATGTAAGAGATAATCATGAATATAATGCTGTGTGCTTGACAGCATTTTATTCAAAATTAATGGTACAAGAGGCATTGTATAAAGGCTGCTTGAATGTATTTTATCCCCATTGGTTGTCATCAGAAATGTCATGAAAATCCGTGGGCAGAATTAGGAACCTCTATCCAGTAGAGGTGGCAAGCTGTTCTGCTTACCCCGTTGTTTTGACATAATTCGCCTAGATCCGCTATGCCATTCCAGAAAGATATCTTTAAAATCTCGACAGAACCCTGCCAAAAACCTTTTAAGACCAATTCCAACAAATAGGGAGACAAAACATTCTCATGGCTTTAAAATACATCTTGTAAGTTCCGGCTTATGTATCACAGATTACTTGAAATACTTAGTAAATAAGTAATTTGTGAGACTATAGATGTTTGTGGTTGTGTTTGTTCAAGGTTTGGTTGTTTTGCTTCTTGCATGTTGCGTGGTCGTGTGGTGTGAGTGGGTCGACGGATACGCCGAGCGAGATGAGCTGGTCCATCAGCCTCTCAAAGTGGAGTAGATGACGGAGGCTGAGGTTAGGTTTCTGTAAGAAAGAAAAAGAATATTTAAGATATTGTTCAAGCTACCATTAGGTCACAGAGGAGGAGGATATTAACTATGTAATAGTGAATCCTGAGTACTAAGTAGACTGATGATTCGTATAAAACCGACCTACAATTCTAATCAACTCTTTATTAGTGGTTATAACAGCAATCATGTCATTTTTTTCAATTGGTTTTTATATTTTATTTATCCTTTTGGTAGATACTTTTATATTTTGTGAATGTGAGAATATTGTAGGCCTCGTAGACTGTAAAGTTAACCATTTTCTATTTTATTAAGTACCTGGTACCTATTTGTTGACACGCCTACACAGTCCTCCCCTATCTAACGCTGTAATTTTAAAACGTAAAACCTAATTAATTTTTAAAAGAGTAATTATTTTGTAGAGTTTCTTGCCGTCTCTTCTCCATAGGAAACGACCAATTTGGAACCGTGCACTAAGCTTCTGACGTTTCGTGCCCGTGTAGGTTTATGTAAAATAAAATGTTTTGATTTAGATGTTGAACAAAATATTATTGATGCTCTCATGTAGGCAGAATAGGATACATATATTTATTTGCAATTAATTTAGGTACAAAAATCAGTTGTTATAGTTTATGACGAATCCATGTCCATTCTTCTTTAAATAGATTACAAAAACAAAATTAGGTGTTCAATTAAGTTAACTTATCAGCTAAGTTGTACAGTCAGTTACCTATAGCAATTAGCAGACCAACCTTTGCATAAATGGTCGAGATTTTTTATTAAAATACAAATCGATAGAATTTTGTTTACTTAATTTGAATTTTGTTATATTTTATTTATTTTGCTCAAATAATAATGCTTATCTAATTGCTATAACTGACTAACTGTACCTAAGCTACCGTAACTAAACTTGTACCGAAAAAAATTTTTAAAGGGTTCCGTACCTCGAAAGGAAAAAGCGGAACCCTTATAGGATCACTTTGTTGTCCGTCCGTCCGTCCGTCCGTCCGTTCGTACTTCTGTCTGTTTTTATTAATAATGCAACATCTACTTAACAAAGTAGATGTTTAAATAAAATAGCAACGGTAGGTTTAGTATTGTTGTAAATGGCTGATAATAGGTTTAGTATTGTTAGGAATTTGATTAAAAATCACAGGTGCTATACAGATAACATTTTTCTTGACTCAAGAAGTTTTATATACTTCTGTGCACAATAAGTTCTTCATAAGCCTCAAGCTTTTAAGAACATATTAAAATTTTATAGTTTTTAGCATTAGAATTTGTTTAAGTATTTCTACCACTATCGCTTGAGAGGTACTTGTAAAAACAAATACAGCGAATCCAAACACAATTATGGTATGAAACCAACCTACTTTAGAACGGGCTATCATAAATGAATGCGTATACAAAATGTCGTGCCTGTGCTATTGACCGCTTAGGAGTTCCCTCGTATGGAGCCCATCCAGGGTCAGCAGACAGGTCATAGTGGCCTTTACAACGAACTAACATAAATGAATGCTTATAACCATTTTTTGTGTCTCTGCTGTTGATCGTTAAGGAGTTTCCTCGCCTGGAGCCAATCCTGGGTGCAGCAGCCAGATCATGGTGGATTTTGGAACGGAGTATCATAATTGAATGCGTATAATATAACTTGTGTCTCTACTGTTGACCGCTGAGGAGTTTCCTCGTCTGAAGCCAATCCTGGGTGCAACAGCCAGATCATTGTGGATTTTAGAACGGACTATCATAATTGAATACGTATAACAAAATGTAGTGTCTCTGCTGTTGATCGTTGAGGAGTTTCCTCGTCTGAAGCTAATCCTGGGTGCAGCAGCCAGATCATGGTGGATTTTAGAACGGACTATCATAATTGAATGCGTATAATAAAACTTATGTCTCTGCTGTTGACCGTTGAGGAGTTTCCTCGTCTGGAGGCAATCCTGGGTGCAGCAGCCAGTTCATGATGGACTTTAGATCGAACTATCAAAATTAAATGTGTATATAAAACTGCTTGTCGGTACTGTGTACCGTTTAGGAACTCCCTCGACTGGCGCCAGACCATGCATCATAAAAATGCATTGTCTTCGAAATAGAATCAACATGTAGAAGTTAAGTATAAGCTTGTAAAAACCAAAGTACCGACGAACGAATTATTTTGTTAAATATTGAACCCAAAAAACAAATAAACTTATTTTAAAATGAACTATTTCAATTAATGTTCATAGAATCCTCGTTAGTAAAGAGAGCCCCCAAAACCGAAAGCTTCTTAAAAACAAGTTGAAGGAATAGGGGCGTTGCATCAATCTTCCCAGCACCACAGCATCTCTGCCAGTTTTTATCAAAATGCAATCATGAGTCATAGTTCCTAAAGCTAAGTAATTCATATCGGCTGATCGAACTAGGGAGCTGATGTATTAAGTACATACTGGGAGTGAATACATCATTGCAGAGGCGCGGGGGGATGCGTCAAAAGCCTGAAGGGGGGGAGGTGGTATGCTGCAAACCCCTGCCGCCCTCTCCCCGCAAATACCGTGGACCCCGGGAGTGAATACATCATTGCAGAGGCGCGGAGCGATGCGTCAAAAGCCTGAGGGGGGTGGAGGTGGTATGCTGCAAACCCCTGCCGCCCTCTCCCCGCAAATACCGTGGACCCCGGGAGTGAATACATCATTGCAGAGGCGCGGGGGGATGCGTCAAAAGCCTGAGGGGGGTGGAGGTGGTATGCTGCAAGCCCCTGCCGCCCTCTCCCCGCAAATACCAATGACCCCGGGAGTGCATATGTAATAGCACAGGCGCGGGGGGATGCGTCTAAAGAGAGGGGAGTATGCTGCAGAACCCTGCCGCCCTCTCCCCACAAATACCTCAAACCCCCGGGAGATATTCCTAGCGTCTGACAAAGATATAAAAGACAATCCGAGCTGATGAACTACAAAATGAAGAAAACTTTACAAGACTACTACTTATTTTAGAGCTGATGATTCTGCAATGATGTGTAGTTTTTGATTTAAGTAAGTAAATTAAAAATTTGTCAAAGAAGTGGGTGCATCGTTGCAGAGGTGCGAGGAGTTGCGTCAAAAGGAGGGGGGTTGGTAATACTGCAGTCCCCTGCCGCCCTTTACCCGCAAGTTCCCCGAATTCCCAGAAAATATTGATAAGAAGAAGATATTCCTAGTGAGGTACAAATATTTACAAGAAAATCGAATTTAACAGCGGATGATTCTGCAAACAAGTGTAGACGTAAGATTCGAACATCCCAATAATATTAAATCGAAGATTTCTTAAGCAAAGGAGTGGGCGCATCGTTGCAGAGGCGCGGGGGGATGCGTCAAAAGGGGAGCTGAAGGGGGTAATGCTGTAGTCCCCTGCTGCCTTCTCCATGTCTGTGGGAGTTACGTAAAACTATAGGAAAGGTCGAAAAGGGTCATGTGCCACATATTCCCTTTTGGACCCTCCTAAAGACTTACGTAATAACAGATGGAATCCACGCTGTCCCTGCTTCTTCAATTCTGCCTCTATCTAGATCAGGAGGAGCAAATACAATCAGAAAACTTACCGCCATCCTTAGAAGAAGGCTGCTGATGAGCGGTATACCGGGGTCGCATCGAAGGTCAAGAAGTCCTCTTCAGCGTCACGCCAGGTTGCGAAGTGTAGCTCTGGAGACGACTCCATCTGCGACCAAAGAAAATAAATTATTATGACGTTATCTAACTTCTATTTGAAGCAGCCATAAACCCCTCATCCCTCTCCTCAAAGCCCCCATGACGCATGATGACCTAACACAAAGACATTAGGAAGTACAAATACTTTCACTAGCCTAAATCTCTAAAAGCAGAGAGGCTACTGGCTACTTAAATAAAAAATCAACAAAATCTATAAATTCCTTATTCTAGTCCATTTTCTCGACCAATCCATTGATTCAGCTCCGTCTATTTTCTCGACTAATTCTTCGTACACTGTCGAAAGGCTACGTAATCTAAAAAGTAGGTACTTACTTACCTTATCCTAGAGGGGCTCGTGGCTAAGTAATAATAGCCGCACGGGTCGATCCATCAGGTGAAGCTACGCTTGCCGCGGTCGGTCCGTGGATGGGTGATCTTTACATTTCGAGACCCCTCCGTGCCTCGGAAAGCACTTCAAGTCGTTGGTCCCGTCATTTTTGGATCTTTGACAGTCGTTACGGGTTGTCAGAAGCTCCATGTAAAATACTGGTATTCAGCTGCATCCGGTTAGACTAGAAGCCGACCTGAACATAGTTGGGAAAAGGCTAGGCAGATTGCACGTACTTACCTTACCCAAAAACGAGAATTGCACCAAGACCTCAGCAGAATTTAAAGAAACTAATCTAGGAACATACCATTGTCTCTCGCCCAGAACAGCAAGCCTCTGCTAGCCGCCAGCACCATCTGCGGACCGAAGGACCAGCACGTCTTGCTCGGTGCACGGTCGTCGACGCACTGGTGGTTGCAGCGGGCGATGCGGCACGGGTGCTAGATGACCTAAATGCAGCGCGCAGGTCCCAAACCCCGATCGATGGGTACTGCGGCAAATGTGGGCGGTGAGATGCCTAGATTGCGTAGGTCATATAGGTAGTGAGTTATGCAACTGAGAACAAAGGAACTGCGTTTTATGTAGGACTACAGGACTTGGGCGTTGATATTATTTGATCGAGGAAGGGTTCTGAATAAGTTTTGAGCTTAGGGAGTTTCATGAACTGATTGTGTGTTCCATGAACGCGATGTCCGATGAAGGTTCAGCCAAATTAACAGTCAATTTTCTTAAAATTTGATATATAATTTTTGTGTACAGACGCCATCACATCAAGCTACCCGAAACGTCAAATCATTTCAATCAACTTTGAACCTTATGCTTTAGCGATAATATTGAAAATCTATTAAAGAAATTTGACAGATTGTAGTAGCTGCTCTTGATGTGCTGGCGTCTGTACATACAGAGAAATAGATTCTCAAACATTTTTTGTGAGCGTCAAGATACAAACACTTAGGTATACAGGCACTATACAGGGTGGATTTTTGAGACGGGTCTAGGTATAATAATATCTACCGAGATGCTTACTTTAGATTTCAGGATTTCGATTTACCCGTTACCCCCGTTTTTTACTCTCATACCTACCTACAGTGGCCTCCAAAAGTAAGTTGACATTTTTCCACTGCAGATGTGATACATCATATTATGATTTAAAAATTCTAGTTCCGAATGTTTGAACTGTACACTATGACGTTTTTATTGACAAATTCAATCTATGACTTTTATCATAAACGATAATCAAGTAATCCCTCAGGATAACTTGATTATTTTTTTATTTTAAATCATAATGTAACATCACAGCTGTAGTGAAAAAATGTCAAATAACTTTTCGAGGCCATTGTATATCGCAAAATTCCGATTTAAATACGGTAAGTAGATGTACCTACCGTCAATCCTTCTCCAACAAAGAAATGTATACAAAACCAGCGGCCTGCTCCTATGTATAATAATAAATATATTTTTAATGAACCTTGATAAAAACCAATCTGAATAATACTGCTTGCCTAGAGGGGTAAGCAGGAATCTGTCTGTCAGAAGCATGTTTGGAGCCAAACATGCTTCAGTCAGTGGGCTCACGTTGTTGGTGCGATAAGGGTTGCACCCACGACCTCACGCTGGCTGGTTAAAATGAAGGGTGGCATATCTTAAATCAATTGAGAATTACCTATATTTGTTAAAACCCGTCTAGCTCAATAATTGTTGAACAAACATGAGGGTGTTTCGGGAAGCCCTCGGAGGGAAGCTCCTAAAAAAATTCTGTGGACATCGTTTCACTTTGTAATATTTTTTTCGTTGGATGTCGTTTCACGAGCCACCCTGTATATCTGTCTACCAATATTCCATAATTACACAACATGCATCATATAGCAAACTGCGGATTATCGACCACTATTCGGGACCTGCGCGCTGCAGCAGGTCAGTGGGCGTTGCACCACCTCCGCTGTACACCGCCCGGCGGACGCCGCCACTACCGTGTCGCACTGCGCCTCCGACCACCGAACTGAGCGGCACGATTCACCAGCCAGTCCTCACATCCGCACTTCCATGGTAATTTAAGAAGGTAAGTGTGGCAGCCTTCAAGCGTTAACAGTTAGCCTTCTTACTTAGAGCTGAGAAAGTGTTACACAATAAATTAATCAGTGGTTTTAGTTTAACTTGACTTGCAAATTATTAGGCCCCCCACACCTCTGAGCCGCACTGGTTCTTTGGTGGAAGTCTTTGATTTAGTTCATCTCTTTAATTAAGAACTAAGAAACAAATGGTTTAACATCCAAATGAATAATTTATTTTTCGACGGTCGGTAATTACAGTCCCCCCTCCTTACCCCCCCACACCTCTGAACCTTGGTTCTTTGGTGGAAGTCTTTGATTTAACTCAAGCTCTTCTATTAAGAACCAAGAAACAAATTGTATAACATCTGAAGGAGTTATTAATTTTTCAAGGGTCAGTAATTATAGCTACCTCCCCCTCCCCTCACCCCCACATCTCTCAGCAGTACTGGTTCTTTGGTGGAAGGCTTTCTTATTAAGAACTAAGTAAGGAATTTACTGTTTACTCGCGATAGTCGCAAATTTTATATGACCCTCCGACTTCACCTGGCCACACCTCTGAATCTTGTATACAGTCTAGTTTCAGTATGTCAATAAATTAACTGCTAGACACATCACGGTCTCTAATAGTGAGGTTTCCTGATCTTTCTATTATTCTAAACTTGGTTTTCTTTCTTCGGTAGCTTCCAGCGCGTCCTCGCTTCGCCGCCGCTGCTGCGTGTCGTGCGGAGCGGGGAGAGCTGGTCCTTCGAGTCACCGGAAACATTGTAAGTTTTTTTTGCTTTTGGTCCTTTCAGTTACAGCGTCGTCCTCTCTTAAAGTGTTACGTTGAACGAGGTAGGTACCTACTTAGAATAACGCCATTATTTCTTTGATATTGTAAATGCTGTAGGTACTACTGTACCTATACCTACATACTTACTTTCCATTTCGACAGAAAGCTTAGCAACGGATGACAAAAAGAAACACTTAGAACTTTAGACGGTTTGACAACTCATTTCCTTCAAAAATCCTTTTTTTCACCCACAACACGCATCTTTTACAACAAACTACTCTCTTTGTGCAAACTGATGACTATCATTATAAAATATTACTTAGACTTCAAAGTCTTCGAAGCAGTTCTGTCATAGGTTTACAGTTTCTTGATATCTACCTAAAAGGTTTAATGAAAGTTTTTTTTTACTTTTCCAGGTATCCGTGAAGATGCAGCTTCACTCGCTATCAAGTCTCCACCTCTCCAGCTAATAGGCTAAACCAACTTCTCTTGTCAGAATCAGCTTTCACAGATTATTTATTTCTACAAAATAAGTAATCTGTGAAAGCTGATTTCTTTGAGAGCGTTATTGCAAGAAAATATGACATCTAAATTTGTAGCCGTCTCTCAAATGATAATCTCATTAAATCGGGCTAATTGGCTAAACGCAAAACGTAACTTTGTGATTTAGCTCCCAATTTGATGACTCAATTCAGACATTTCTGGGGTTATTATTTGTTCGTGTTTTTCCCCGGGGTTAAACTCGTGTAAAAACTCTTAACAGATAACTGCCTCACTTGGCCAAAGGAATCGTTCTTGCAACGTTTTAAAAGCAAATATCAAAACGGATTTGCTGTCCATCTTTCTTCAAAATACCCCAGTCGTATTACGACACGCTCGGTTAACGACTTCACTGATTGCTTCAACATACAGTGTGACCATGGATTTATTTGCTCAAAAAAGTTATCTCAGCAATATTCATTAATCAGCATGATCATAAGCAATCACAATTAAATATTAATTAAGTAAACGGATATGAAATTATGACCGGATATGACATGAGTGTCCATGCAAATAGATAACTATGACAGGCGCGGATCCAAGGGGAGGGGTTCCGAGTACACCCTCCCTCCAAAACAAACAAATGCTTTATTTTGGAGTTTCTGGTCCTTGCTGACTTGAGGCTTGGATACGCGCCTTATATTCATTATGATAGATATTAATACTGACTTTTAATACTGTTAAATTATCTACTGCTATGGGGATATGCTATGGTTCTTAAATAAGATAATATAAGGCATCTCTGGTGTATTTTAAGAAAATCATTAAGTATAACTAGTGGAATGTTAAGTAAGTATCTATAATGAATCTCTGGTGTATTTTAAGGAATTAGTATAGTAAGGAAAGAAACTCATGCTTTTCCTTGACGGGTTTCCAATATTATTGTAAGAATTAATTATATATTGGTAACATCCACATTAGATAAGTACCAACTCTTTTCTAAAGATAAACATGAATTAATATGTAATACTGTTTTGTTTTATTTGAAACTACCCTACGAATGACCAGTGAACGGGATGCGCATCGCTCATTGTACTCATCATTATGAACAACTTTTACTGTGGGGCCAAACCTAAAATCGCGAAAAAATGCAGCTGTTCCCTACTTTTATGTTCGTATAACTCGTCAAAATGTAGGGAACAGCAGATTTTTTTTCGCGATTTCGGGTACCTACCTACCCACCCCTTCGGGAAATGCAAGCGTGATGTTTTGTTATATAAATAACACTAACATCATGAATGTGCAACCGTACCTAATCAAGAATCCGGCTGCCAACAGTTCAGTAGGTAATTAATATTAACAGAGCAAATGACATAATTGTAATGATAATGATATTATTATAGCTATTGCTCATTCATTGAGTACCGCAATCTTTTGATTAAAATCGTTTGTAAATTGCTAACATGTCATAAGTAGGTATGTATAGTTCCGGGAGGCATATAGTTACTTAAGCAAAGTCCAACTGAGTTTTGAATGTGGCTTCTGATTGGTCGTAGACTTTGTCTACAAAATCCCCCGCCTGAGAAACCAGAAGCGAACGGTCAGTGGGTCGTCTTAGGGGCGGATTTGTTAGAGTTGGAGTAAACGCTTAAGGGCACTATGAGCAGCAAAGAAAACCAAAAAAAATTGGTGGACTTTGCTTATATGCTTCCGGGAGAGACAGACTGCCTGACAACGCACTAAGCCATTGAACATAGAAATGGTTCGTAGGTAGCTTAGATAAACTTCTTCTTAGTTCTTAGCATGTCGATGGCAATCTAAATGGACTCGGCCCAGAATTCGGCTACCTACGTGTTTGGCGCCATCAGTTCCTGTAACGTGCAGCTGACAGGACACGCAAGACATGATATCAAGTGTCCCATCGTTTGTGGAATAATACCACATTTACACTCCAAGGCGGAGTCGTCTATGAATCTAGATAAAATTAAATAATAACACTCCGTGAATCGAAAATCGGACCACGCTATGCCCCTTAGGCAGTGACGGATTAACCCTTAATCAAATTAAGCAATTGCCTAGGGCATCACGTCTGGGGGGGGCACCAGAAGAAGCACAAAAAAAATCCGTCCTTAGGGCCACGTCTCACTCTCACGTCACCAAAAACCACACCAAAAAAAGTTTCTAGGACTAATTTGAAACTTCGCGCGGTTTAAGTTGACATAGAGTCCGACCTAGTCATAACCCCGCTCCCGCTTGCCCACTTGCTGGCCGCTAGTGCATTCGGCAATTCGAATGTACCGGAATTGCGATCAGCCGATCGCAAACCACCCCTTCCCGCGGGCCCCCCGCCTGGCAATTTATTTTCGTTGGATCCCGCAAAACATTATTATGTATTTCCGTTAGATCCCGAATTTAAAAAATGTAAGATAATTACGTTTTACTGTCGTTGAATCCCGAAAAGTATTTCCGTTGGATCCCGAATGCTTAAAAAAATCTGAATGCGGGTACTGTCAGCAACAAAATTGTTTATAATAAGAAGAGGGGTTCACTAATGTTTCACCAAAACTCCGTTGACAAATTTTTAGTTTATAACCATGGAGCACAACAACCAGGTTGTTGTGCTCCGTGTTTATAACCAACGTTTCGTATACTATTTATTTCACAAACAACTCATATTCTATATAATCTGGTTGTTTCTGGCACTCGCCGGCCGCTGCCGTTGTACCGCTCGCTTCGCTCGCTCGGCTCGTGCGTAGGGGTCACGGTTTTAACCTAACCTAACATTGTTTTTTTTTAATAATTAACCTGTTGGGTACCGGGTAGCCCACTAAAAATAATCTCTTTTTTTCTATTAGCGCAAGTCGAAGAAAGAATGAGTTTCATTTTTAGGAAATTGCGTAATGATAAGTCAATATGTAAAACGTTTTTATTCCAAACGTTGTTTTATGAGATAAAATCAATAAAAAATGAAATGCTTGTTAAATAACACGTTATTAAACAAAAATTTAAACTGATAAATTGATGATTGATTGATTATTATGTCGCTTGCTACCGCGTCACCAGTCCTAACTCTATATATATTTTGGCTGCTGAGACCAAAACTACAAACGTACAAGTGTACAGGGATGTTTTATAAAATGCGGCTGTTACTTTACAATATTGTGGTGTCTTACGACTTTCACGCGAACGAAGTCGCGGGCAGAAGCTAGTGTTTGATAAAGGTAAATCACTTTTCTTCTGAAATGTACACATGTTGTTAGGTATAACATGGGATTCAACGAAAATAGCAAACGGGATCCATCGTTAATACCTAAAAACCGGCCAAGAGCGTGTCGGGCCACGCTCAGTGTAGGGTTCCGTAGTTTCCCGTCCGTCACAATAAGTGTTCCCACGTACAATTCGATAATACCCGACCCAATGTAATAAGTACCTACAGCGCCATCTTTTGGGGAATGGGGTTACTAATTAGTACATAGACGTGCCAGAAGTTTTCGGTGGTAATTTTGGATTGAGAGAACCAATTTTAATCATTCTTTTTTTGTTTGAAAAAAGATACGTTCAGGATAATAAAATATGTAAACGAAGTTAAAAAAAAATGCTTGCATATACGATTATACTACAAACTTAGTCCAGAAATAATTTTGTACAACTTTTGTCTTTTTTGTACAAAAACTGTTGTTTCTATCAAGTTCAAAATAATTTTCCTAGAAAGTGCTTATAAAGTTCTACTTTTCAGATTTTTTTCATATTTTCTAAACTTATGGTTCAAAAGTTAGAGGGGGAGGGACACATTGTTTTTTACTTTTGGAGCGATTATTTCCGAAATTATTGACATTATCAAAAAATGATTTTAGTAAACCCATATTCATTTTTAAATACCTTTCCAACAATATATCACACGTTAGGGTTGAAATTAAAAAAAAAATCACTTCCCACTTTACATATAGGGGGGCTACCCTAATAAAACATTTTTTTCCAATTTTTATTTTACCACTTTGTCGGCGTGATTGATATACATATTGGTACCAAATTTCAGCTTTCTAGTGCTAACGGTCACAGAGATTAAGCGAGGACGGACAGACGGACGGACGGACAGACAGACATGGCGAAACTATAAGGGTTCCTAGTTGACTACGGAACCCTAAAAATGGGATTCAAAAGTGGGATCCAACGAAAATAAACGGTAGGTACGTTACATCTCATCATCTTATTTTACAAAAAACTAATGTTTCTAGGCGGTACTTAAAGGTTTAAAGACCGATTCTAGTTGACATACGGATAGGGGGGCCCACAGGCGTGGATTGCTTAGGGCATCAAGTAGTCTTAATCCGTCACTGCCCTTAGGCTGCGTTTCCATCAGAGATGAGCGAGGATGCGTAGCGAGGGATGCCGCCCGGCCATGACTTTTGGCTTAGCGGCAAGCGGCGCGGTTTCTTTTGTCTAGCGATGACGCTGCGAGAGGTGCGTCGGTGCGTCGGTGCGTCGTGGCATGGTTCATACATTTAGGTATATTTGGTTTTACCGCTCGCCGCCAGCGCTCGCTGGCCGCTTCGTGGCCAGGCAGTAAAACTTACCAATACCAACGCTAACTTAGTTCAAGCTCTAAAAATAAAGCGATGTTAATAGTTGGTTTCACACACACCCCTCGCTACGCATCCTCGCTCATCTTTGGTGAAAACGCAGCCTAATCGCGCTTGTGACCCTGCGACCGCGAGACTAACGAGGTATGATGTTAATTTTTTGATAGCTTATACTGTCCCACTGCTCAGCAAAGGCCTCCCCCACTCTTCCAATAACTATTTCCTGCGCAACCTCGAAGCAGACTGAAGATGGAGTGCGCCGCCGAGGTCGGCCCAGAAAGAGATGACGAGATGACCGACGCGTGCCGCGAAGCTATACAAGCCGACAACAAACAAACACACAAACAACAAACAAACAAACACAACACAAACAAACTTCCATCCCCTATTTAATTAACCCCTTTAGGAGGTGAATTTCCAAAAATGCTTCCTAAGACCACTTTCGTTATTTAAGTATAAGGAACTCTTGCGCAAAATTTCATACTTCTAGACCCAGCGATTTAGGTTGCGTATTGTCTATCAGTGAATTAATGAGTTTAAGATTTTTTATAATCAGCCCATAATGTTCCCACTGCTGGGACGCAGGCCTCCTCTCGGTAAGAGGGAATGGGCCGTAATCTACCACGCGGGCCCAGTGCGGATTGGTAGATGTCACATGTCTTCGAATTTTTTGTTCTAGGACATGCCGGTTTTCTCACGATGTTTTCCTTCACCGTTTTGAGAGCAGTGGTGATGAAATAATTGACACAAAGTAAAGCGCCTGTCTGGGTTCGAACCTACGACCTACAACTAGTAAGTCGCGGCCGTTACCACTGGGCCACCACTGCTCTCTCTTTTTTTTATATTATCCGCGCGGAACTAGTTGGCCGCTTAGGTGGGGACAGGGCCCAAGGGTGAGGCGGCGGTTCGCAACACACGTACTGAGTAATGCACCCCTGCCCCTCCGTCTCACCGCTCACATACATAAGGCGCGGCCAACTAGTTCCAGGCGCGGTCAACTAGTTCCGCGTGGACTATAAGAAGATAATTTGTTGAATCAAACAAAAAAAATCTTTTACAATCACTGTTTTATTATTTACATCAGCACAACCATTAGTAAGAAACAAAATGCGTTTTCATTACATTTTAACAACTTCTTTTATGTGGAGAGATTAAAAATATATTTATTGATGCTTTTAAATATAAAAATATTTGTCAAATCACGTTTTTTTTTTTTTGTTATTTATTTTATGAGTGCTGTATCAGGAGATATAGTCTTAACTCTAAAAGCATGTAAATAGTTTTAAGTATACCAAAGGATATTTTCTTAAGTTTATACAGATTCTCTCTTTTCAGTCAACCAATATCCATTTATTTTTTTATGCAACAAGAACTTATTTAAATAGAGGCGCACGATGATTAAATACCAATTTGTTTTTTTTAAGATCATGCAAATGCAATGTAAAGCTAGTTTAAACAACAAACATGAAAACAAGAATTACTTGGTTTTCAAACTCATTTAATCAATTCCAGTCTTTATTTAGCAGAGTGTCTGTTCACATGTATGAGTTACTAATAGAACTAGGTGACACTGAGGACAGCGTGGTTGTCACTGCCAAACAAAAATCAACATTATGATCTTTAAAAGAAAGTCGACAATTAATAAACTTTGATGTGCCCCTCTGTCCGCTTTGATACACTTTCAAGCTAATATAATTTTGTTTACTTTCAACTTTATTTCGATTTGCATAAGGTCAGTATTTGTTTGGCAGTGACAGCTTGGCTGCGCCACGTCAGATACGCGCCGGCCAGGTTTAAGCAATGGTAGGTATGCAAGATAATTCTACTAAACTATTTTAATTTCAGCTAGTAACTAATTTACAAAATGGATGCTATAATGACATGGAAGAATGAAGTGACAAGGACAAATTCCCACCTATAATAACAACAAGAATCCTTAACATTTACATATAAATTACTTATGTAAATCCACATGGCATAACTTTAGTGATAAATAATCAATTTTTCTTAAACATTGTATAAAAATATTAGACTTCTAAAACTTGCATGTTTTAATTCTTGATTTCTACTGAGATGATTGTATGTAAAAATAAAGGTTTCATTCAATTTATGTTCATGCAATTATAGTTTAAATGAAAATATTTGCACAGCCATTGATACAAGAATTACAACATTGTATAATATATTTAGAAGCCATGCAGTTTGCATGGTAGCATTAGTATATTTTAAATGTCCATAGTAGCAGATGGTAACGGCACCCTTGATAATAGCATAATATTGGCAATTTTCACCCGAAGTTTAGGCAAAGTTGATAAACCTCAATGTATCAAATGCCTCTAATATAAATGCACTTATATGCTTCAAATTGGAATATAAATATGCTATTATTTGATGACAGTTAAACAGGGTGGCAGGGACATCAATGCGCAACATATAACCATGGATTCAGAACATGATCGTGAACCCGCTGCATTTAAATTTTTCAGTTATTAAACCAAAAAATAGCTGTTCCATACATTTGGACTGTGAAGGTATCACACTTTTCTATGAAACAGCTGATTTTTTTTTTGGTAACCAATGAAAAGTATCTACTCTAGAGTGAGAATAATGTCCTAAATTCATTGTTACAGTTTGCACATAGATGTCCCTGCTACAGTATATGAAAATAGTTTACGTTAACGAAAATTGGATGAAAAAAATTCTAGAACAATCCCTTGTTTCTCTGCGTTATGCTAATCCCAACTAATATTCTTTCTAAATATAAACATACATATGTACATAACTAACTAACATCAATTATTTACATAACATTCAGTTGTTACAGCATTACAGCATAATGCAAGCTTTGAGAAATTATTTTGCTTACACACAACGTTTTCTAAGCCACTACTAAGTTGAGCCAACACAATTATTGTATTCCGTGGGGTTTTCTTTGGTTAGCACACTCAAACAATATCACATATTGTTGGAGTGCCGGCATCCTGTTATTTACGCTTACGGTTCTCATACTCAATAGCTCGGGCTTCAGACGCAATCTGCCTCTCCCTGTTCAGTATTCCATCTAACTGGTCCGTGAATGCATCAAAGGAGAACTTAGTTTCAAATCTCTTTAGGCCTGCTTCGCCAAGTTTTTGACCTAAGTCTGGGTTTAATATCAATTTGCTCATAGCATTTGCAAAGGATTTGCTGTTTGGCTCACATAAAAACCCTGTAACCTCATTTACAATTGTCTCCGTAGGTCCTCCACTGTTCACAGCTATCACTGGCTTCTTGAAATACATGGCTTCTAGGGGAACAATGCCAAAATGCTCATTTGATGGAGTATAAACCAAAGCTCTGCAGTTGTACAAGAGAGACACTTTCTCATCATCTTTGGGAGATTTCATAAATGTAATCTTATCTTCTATGTCCAGCTCTGCCACTAAATCAGTCAATTCAATATAGTGCTCCATATTTTCTAAGTTTATGGGATCAAAGCCTCCAGCCATTATCATATGCACTCTATTCCAATCAGCCTCATTCAGAATATGTTTTAAATGCTCAAATGCTCTTAGAGCTAGTTGCAGATTCTTTTTTCTTTCATATCTATTTATCGACAAGAATATAAACTTATCAGTTCCTACTGGAACAACCTCCTTCAAGGGTTTTGGTGTAGTTGTTCTGAAGAACTCGGTGTTTATAGATGGATAGCATATATCAGGTGTATCTTTGATTCTCTGGAAGGCATCTTGGTACACTCTGGCAGTATATTTACTATTAACTAACACTTTATCTGCTTGTGCTGTCGTCAATTCCTCGAGCCAGTTCAATGGTGCTCTATATATCTTTTTCAAAATGCCTCCTTCAGCAGACAATAGTTTATCGGGATGGTGGCAATAAAACACGACGCGGTAAGGTCCTCTGGCCATTTTCAAGAATGGAATGCATAAAGATATCAGGTCGCAGAATATGAGCGTTGGCTCTTCAACCGGTATGACGTACCATGACATGTAAACAGCTGCGTAAACCATGCGGACGTAGGCACACGCGGCTTTGAACCTACCAAATATAGAGCGCGGTATCCAGTCGCCTACGACAGATACAGGAAAAGTACCGTCTCTCGTCTCCGCAAAGCAGTGTGAGGGATCATGATGGTTCGTGTAAAACGCTACTTCGTGACCCTTCTTCTTGAAAGCCAATGCAGCATCCAAAACTAATCGCTCAGCGCCGCCGATACCCAAATCCGGGTGTAGAAATATTATCTTGACCATTATTGCACCAGTTTTAATGTTTCACCACGTTATCAAAAATCATTGAACCGCATAAAATTATAAAAGACAATTTGTAAATACGGCAAGATTATTGAATGACACCTTGAAACTTGAAGTTTATCAGACTAGTGTTGCCCATTCATCAATAAAAATCCAGTAACTAAATAGTTACCACAGATGTCAATAAAACAGTTGCCAATAGTTAGTCGACTTATCAGTAGCACGCTTTATTTATAATTCAGCCCTCCCTTTCTGCCCTACCCCAGCGACACCCTAAGCTGAGGTCTGTACCCCACAAGGGGTTCCCTTATCCCTTAGCGTGTAGACGCTTAGTTTTTAGGTTTTTAAAGAGGCCTTCATTTATTGAAGCATCCACAGGCAAGATCATTAAAAAAATCGACTCCAGGAATATTTATATAGATTTCCCATAATCCTAATAGTTTTGGTAAATAATAAATTGATTAACCTAGACGCTGTACTTCTAGTATTTATAAATCCACAATAGTCGTAGACTAGTATCTTGTGATAGTCGAACTGATCAGTCTTCGTGTTTAGGCCTCTCGCTCATTGTTTATTATCATCTATATATGTGAGCGGTTGACCAAAAAGGGACCGGAGGGATTGGAAACCGTTATTTTTTTTTTTTGAATTTTTTAATCTGTGGTCTTTTAGCTTTGTTTTGGTCTAACCAGAATATTTTTAGGTGCCGTAGTGTTTTTTTTATGATTTTTTTTCGCCCGCGCACGAGTCGAAACTTGTTTCTACACGAAATTTCAAACGCGATTTACTCGAAATCAATTATTTTCCCTTGAGGTCCCTTTTTGGTCAACCACTCACATATATAAAAATGAAACCCGTTTTCCGTTGTCACGACATAACATGAAAACGGCTGGACCGATTTCGATGAAATTTGGTATAGAGATAGTTTGAGTCCCGGGAAAGGACATAGGATAGTTTTTATCCCGATATTCCCACGGGATCGACATTTACGCGGGTGAAACCGTGGGGCGCAGCTAGTATCAAATAAGTTATGAATCGCATGAGATGAGAATCACTTCATTCAGTATTCAATGGGTATTCACGCTGATAATACTATAGAACTTTATACTGTCATCTTATGAATGACTTGTTGTTCATTGGGTTGCTGGTTGTAATTTATCAAATCAATCAGAAATCAGATTATTGATAACTCCACCACCCATCATCGTCATCCACAGCCTGACTTCACCCACTACTGAGCAAAGGCCTCTCTTAAACTCCACCACCCAATTCCTACAATTATTAAACAGGAGAAAATAAAACTACAAAGTTAATACCTTCAGCAAAATATATTTAATTTTTTTCTTCATAAACATGATATAAAAGTAAAAAACCGGCCAAGTGCGAGTCGGACTCGCGCACCGAGGGTTCCGTACAAACCTGCAAGGTTTACAAAGTTCGTTCATTACGACAATCGAGTCATAACTATGGTATTTTTATTGCAAAATGAAATTCATAACATTACAATGGGGAAAGATGGAGGAGCATAAATTTAAGACAAAGATCTCTTTATCGTTTAAGTAATCCTTTATTTTATATTAACACATATCATTTATCTATAATATAACTGAAACACTTATACTAGCCTTGCAGCAGACTTGCGAAAGTTCTTTTATTAAAGTTATTTATTTACTAAGTTTTTTAGTCACTATTTAGAAATCTGGTTCAAAAATATTAATTAAGTATTAAATTTGAACCAGACCTGTAAATGGTGACTGAAAAAGTTATATTACATTCACCAAAACATCGGGATTGAATGACGATGAGTGAGGTCGTCTTTGCCGTTTGAAAAATGTTGCCCTCCCCATACATAGTATAATAACTCGCGGTCATTGCTGTAACTACAATTATGTTTACAATCACAATTTTTTTGGTGGTATAACTACTTAAAATTTTAAGCTTTTCGGAATTTTTCTGTTACCTGTGCTGTAAGCTATTGCTTCTTACCAAATTTCGAGATTCTATGTCAACGGGAAGTGGTCTTTAGGTTTTAATTCCCTTGCGTGTAGTTGCGAGTTTCAAAATATGCGGTATCAATGGTTGTACTTTTGCGTTTTGCGTTTTTGCGTTGACTTAGAATTTTTTTTTTTCACGGGTTAAAGGCAATTAGATCTAAGTATTTGATATGAATTTCAACTTGATAGCTCTACGCGTTCATGAGGGAAAAAGTAATAAGTTTATATTTATTAAAAAATATATATTTTGTAATGTAACTAAAAATTTAAGGTTTTCGGAATTTTTCCTTTATGTGTGCTATAAAACGTTGCTTCATGCCAAATTTCAAGATTCTAGGTCGACTGGAAGTACCCTTTAGGTTTTGATTCCCTTGCGAGTACTTGCGAGTTTCAAAATATGCAGCTTAAATTGCTGTTTCTTTTAATTGCGTTGACATAGAAGTTTGATTTTGTTACAGCTTAAAGGTATTATAGACCTGAGTATTTGGTATGAATTTCAATTTAATACCTCTACGCGTTTATGAGGAAATGGGTAGTAAGTTTAAAATTATTAAAAAAAATATATATTATGTGATGTAACTAAAAATTTATGGTTTTCGTAATTTTTCCTTTATCTATGCTATAAGACGTTGCTTCGTACCAAATTTCAAGATTCTGAGTTCACGGGAAGCACCCTGTAGGTTTTGATTCCCTTGCAAGTGTCGAAAATTTGCGGCATAAACGGCTGTATCTTTTGATTGCGTTGGCTTAGAAGTTTGATTTTTTCACAGCTTCAAGAGACAGTAAACCTGAGTAATTGATATAAATTTCAGCTTCATACCTCCACGCGTTCCTGAGAAAAAGGGTCTTGACAGACGGACGGACGGACGGACAGACGGACAACAAAGTGATCCTATAAGGGTTCCGTTTTTTCCTTTTGAGGTACGGAACCCTAAAAAGAACAAAAATGGAATAAAACAAAATGGAAACATACCATCTGAATCAATAACAATCATCACCAAACATACATTGCAGACTGTAAAATAAATATGCTGAAGGCTATTTTAGTTAAGTTACAGTTCATCCTTCCTTTCAATTTTAACAAGATCAACATGGAATGTTAACGTTGCAGACTTAGGTATCTTTGGTGGTGCTCCGGCCTCACCATAGGCCAAATGAGGTGGAATGACTAGTTTCCTTTGCTCTCCTTCACACATGCCTATCAAACCTTGGTCCCACCCCTTTATAACTTGCCCAGAACCCAAAGTGAAGGTAAGTGGGTTACCTCGTGGAATGGAACTATCAAATTCAGTGCCATCATCTAGGGTACCCTGAAAATTACAAACATTAACGTGTTAGTCCCGAAGTAAGTATTACTTGAACTGAAGAAATTGCTTTTGTTTTAAGAAAGTCATTGATAAACAAATCATGCTGCCTCCGTGCCACTTGCACTTCATGTATGAGTATGATCATGGCTGCTTCGTATGAATAAATAAGTAAAAGTAGTTACCGTGTAATGCATGTGCAAAAGGTCTCCTTTTTTGCTTTTTATTGGACATTCGCTGGCTCTTTTTTTAACCCCAATCTGCAATTTTTTGGGGGCCGAGTCGGCTACGACATGAGAAATTACACTCATAAAAATCAATAAAAAGAGTGCAATTTTGCAAAGTAATATTATTGTTGGCTTATTCATGTTTCTTTTTTAGAAATAATCTCACGTGTCAAGTAAAACTAGGTACTGATAAATACTTTATTAGACGGGAAGTAACCAAGTCTACGAAACCAAACCAGTCGAGTCAAATATAAAATGTCAAAGTTAACCAAAGACAAGGAGAACAGTTTTGTAGAAGAAAAAGTAAATAAATATGGTGTTGTAATTATAAATAAAACTAAATTACATAATAACACACAAATAGTATTATTATTCGAATACAACACTACGAGGCTATATTTTTAACCTACAAATTTGACAATTGATATTTGACACTGACAGTTTGTTGTCAATGAATTAGAAATGTAAATGCATTGTAAATGTATAAATCGATTCCATCTCGCTTCTTGCTTGGTAAAATATTGGTAAACTGATAGCAAATCATCATAATAATATCTGCAAACTTATAGCATTATTTATGAATAAAACTCTCGCAATGACGACTGAAAAGTATGGACTGGAGAACTACAAGAAATTCCTACTCAATAGAGTAACAGCATCTTCAGTTATTGTGGAAAGTATTGAGAATTGTATACAAACTGAAGATAAAGCTGCCAAACATTATTTCCACAAAATTATGGTAAGTTGTTTATAATACTGTCATGAGAATAAAGGTTCCCGCAGACTGGCGTGGAACAATTTCTTTGAAAACTTCATAGGAAATTGTTCTACCATAATCGCATCGCATCGTTGTGTCCCGCCTGTCTGCGGGAGCTGGACTGTATGTAATACTAGCCGGCTTGATCGGTTGGTAGGCTCAATTATAATTTTAAACATTTTTAATACGCTTTTGTCTTATACTATACTGGCTTGTAATGAAATATCCACATCGCCTCGTATATAAATTACATCAAGATACAGAGTTAAGTTTTAGCTAAAATAAAAAGTAATTATGACTAAATAAAACAATTTTAATGATTGCATAATCAGCCTATAATGATTCCACTGCTGGAACACAGGCCTCTTTGCTTCGGAGATTTCCATCATAAATATAACATAATATACAGTATAGACTAAAAACTTTGCATTTACATGAACCCGAATAGTAATTTATTCAACTATTTATGTTTACAGATACACAACTGGCAAGATACATTGCATGAACTATTTGACAGACTATTGGAATACTTTGGCACTGTCATAGTACCTGTAAAATGTTCATCTCAAGGGGATATAGCCACATTCTACACCTCCAATTTATCTTTAGTATCTAAAATAGTTAAATTTGACTTCATGTTTCCATATAATAGAAACATGTTCAGTATAGACATACTTTTTAATGATAAGAATTCAATGGAGTTTTTTGGATCAATGACTACAATTGATGAAATTGTCTCTGGTGTAGTAAGCAGAAGGTTCAGTGACAAATGTGAGCTGGACTTATCTAATTTCTGTGATGATCCCGGTGAGTAAATACTTAAAAATAAGTCATGAATTAATTTTTGAGACTACTTATCTTGAGATTAGGTATCTTTGATGGTGCTATTGGTTGATGTCATGTTTCTGAATACTCAGTTTAGGAACAATTGTACTTTTTATTTTTACATAATTAACAAAGCTTTAAAACAATAATAGTAATACGTAAAAGTCTATAAAAAGGAGGGGAAATAATCAAAGGGCATCAAAAATATTGCTGCCAACAGGAAAAGTTCTGGCAGCATTGCCACGTTGTATAGCAATTCTGATTCTTTGGCCAAAACAAAGGCCAGAAACTGGCCACGTAAAGAGTTGACCAACTGCTTGGTGATGTCTTGAAAAACTAACTGGACACTCAGACACCATGGCTCTAGTGTTTGAATTATACATACTTAAATAACTTGATTGAAAAAATAACTATTGGCAGTTTATCTGTGAATTTCAAAAACAGGAAATCTTACATCGGAGCTTGTAGTAGGTATAAATAATAACAACAAAGGAGAAAGGCTCATAGTAGACTTAAGTAAACTGCAGACACATAAAAACTCTTAAAACTAAATACCTTACCATTTTCCTTCCAGAATTTGCAAATAAGAAAATATATTTTTACAAAATATCTCTCCTTGCCAACTTTAAAATACTGATGCTCAGAATGGGACGAGACACAAAAATTTTAAACTTGAGCAACAATAATTTAAGGTATACAAATTATTCTAGTCCATATTTTTTTTTTTTATATTGTGTTAAGTAATTTATAACATAAAGAAAAAATTACAAATCCTATGCATTTCCTGTTAATACTAATAGAAAATGGTTTATTTATTGTACAGAGGCCAGCACATCAAGCTACCCCAATCTATCAACTTTTCCCAATTGAATATGAACCTTATTACTCTGTAGTAAAGTTGAAAATCTAAAATTTGACAGATTGTAGTAGCTTGATGTGCTGGCGTCTGTACAACGTAATACACCAGATTTACTTTGAAAGAAAGAAAGAAAAAGTATTTATTGGGAGTTGCACAGGATCACAAACTAAGCTAAGCACACTCATTTTTTTAATTTTTTTTTATTAGACATTTGTCCCTCTGCTGGGTTAATTTGCCATTATACTCCTGCTTTTCTCAGCCTCCTATTTCCTACCATAAGTATTATGTCTAAACTGCAATAAATTAATGTTTCAGCCAAGTACCATTAGACGTATTGAACTTTTTCATTAAAGCAGATTTGACAGCTATGAACTTTAGCAACAACAATGTAAGTTTTTTTTTTTATATAAAAAATATTATTTAACACCCTGGAATTGGAAGATGGTAAAATTGTTTTCCCACTAACATAGTGTGTAATACTTTTTTTTTTCTTTATTCTGTTCCACTGCTGGGAAAATTACTTTTGAAAATTGCAAATCAAGCTACTACAATCTGTCAAATTTCTTTAATAGATTTTCAACTTTATCACTAAAGCATACGGTTCAAAGTTGATTGAGAAAATTTGACAGTTTCGGGTAGCTTGATGTGCTGGCGTCTGTACTTCTAGTGTAAAATAATCCATTATTCTTTTACAGATACCCGCAGTGGCAGAATTATCTAGAGTCAGCAGCAAAATTGAGAAACTCTGGTTAGAAGGCAATCCACTGTGTGAGGACTTAGATCCAGTGTCTTATGTTAAAACTCTAACTGTCAAGTTTCCTAGATTAACTGAATTGGTAAGTTTGTTATAGGTATTTAAACAAGACTGCCTCTCTTTCTTCCTATGGCTGTCAAATTGTCAAGAAGAAAATTTCTACATCTTGAAATATGGACTGAAAAAACCCTCCATCGCGTATATCCCGTCAACCTTCAATTTAAAAGTGAAAAGGCATCTCCTGGGTACGGTTGTTCCATCTTAGACCCCATCACCATCTTCATCATTCTCTTGTCCTTATCCTAATTTATTTGAGGTCGGCGCAACATGTATCTTTCTTCCATTCTTCTCTATTAAACATCATCTCTGTAAGTCTGTAGTCACCCTCTTTTTAGCTATATCAACTTTCACACTCTATACAGTGTGGTGACGACATAACGACATTAAATGAAAATACGACCCCCACTAGTTAACCTAAACACTTTAAAATGATCAAATTAAGTATTACATGAAAATTCAAAAATATAATTTTTCAAACAAACTAAATGCGAAAATAATCAAAATTTAAAACAACGTCCTTTATAATATTGTCTACTAACCTCATACTTTCCTTAACAAGTCACTACTGATAGCCGGCTTTTAATTTATTAAAAGCGTCAATAATTCTATCTCGCAGTTCCTCTACGGTATTCACATCACAAGCATAAACCTCATTTTTAATAAATCCCCATAAAAAATAATCCAGTGGAGTTAGGTCCGGTGACCTTGCTGGCCATCGGCGAGGTCCATATCGGCCAATCCACTGCTGTGCAAACATAATTATTATCAGTGAGGCATTCTCCGGCTCTCACCACAGAAGGTGCAGGTGTTCCGTCTAACTGGTACCATCTACGGGAGTCACCATATCTTTGACGATATGTTCTTAAAGCTAGGGCCGCGTTTCTTTGACACTCACCATAAATCAATATCATATCGGTATACTCCATAGCACTGTAATTGAAACGAGGCATTCTGATCTTATAACTTACAACCAAATAACACAAAGTAACTATCACACTATTGTTTACACATTAGGTATGTACCGTAACCTACGAAATTACACAATCGCATTATCTATCAATAACACAACAGTTGCACTGTATGAAATTGCAACAAAACAATTTTCAGTTTTACAAAAAATTGTTAATAATGCGCTAAACCACTCTTACGCATCGAAATTAAAACAAAAACATGCTCTCACAAGGGTAGCACGTCACGCACTAGATCCACTAGATAGTGGGCCAGCCAGGAGCAAATTCCAGGAAAAACCCTAGATGTATTTCTTTCCTTTTCTTACACAATAAATCTTTTGAATGCAGAAGTGAACTATTGTTGCCCTACACTTACTTTGTTTAAACAAAAACGTCGAATTGGCAACGTCGCTTTCTTTTGTTTACCAAAGGAAATGGCCCTCGGCAATCTTTGTTTGCTTATGATAATAGGAATTTTATGGTCATGGTTATTAGGTCTAAATTCAATCACCAATTTTGGTTACGCAAGTAGGTAAATGAAATTGTTTTGATGTGAATGAACTTGCGTGGTATTCACATCATGTGTTAAAATTGTCAAATTAAAAAAAAAATCCTGCGACTATACCCTTGATTATAATTTGATAATTTTTGGTATACGTACTACTAACGCGATACCCCGTATGTGGTTTCAATTAATGTCGTATTATCCTCACCACCCGATATAAGGTGTAAAAAAATTAACCTTAAAAACTTTAAGAGGTGCTTTAGACCATCGAACTGAACAACTTTCACTATGGGACCAACTCTGAAATCACGAAAAAAAAAATGAGCTGTTTCATACATTTTGGCCGAGTAGGTATTGAACTTTTGTATGAAACAGCTGATTTTTTTTTCGTGATTTCGGAGTTGGTCCCATAGTGAAAGTTGTTCAGTTCGATGGTCTAAAGCACCTCTTAAAGTTTTTAAGGTTAATTTTTTTACACTTTGTATATTACACTCTATCTATCACAGTCCATCCATCGTTTCTATGATCTTCCCCACAACCCTCCATCTTAGACCTCATCAATCGCTTTCCTTCAGATGAGATCAAGTTTAAGAGCAGTTCCATTAAATAATACCGTCATAATCAGCCTATAATGTTCCCACTGCTGGTATACAGGTCTTCTCTCTATGGGAGGTAGTAGGCCATAATCCACCACTCGGGCCCAGTGCGGGTTGGTGGATGTCACATGTCTTCGAATTTTTGGTTCTAAGACATACCGGTTTCTTCACGATGTTTTCCTTCACCGTTAATTACCGTATTTTTTTTTTCTTTTCAGGATGGTGTAAAGTTAAACAAACATGGCATAGTGTTTCCATTCTTCAGAAATTATCTATGCCAAGCAGATAGGAAAACAAAGATGGTCGTGGAAAAGTTTGTGACATTATACTTCTCTAACTACGATCAGCCTTCAAAAAGGCGCAGAAAGAGGATTGAACCACTTTATGACACAGACGCAATATTTTCGTTATCCTGTGACTTCTTGGGTATGTATGGCTTTTATCAATACTGTAAACATCATCATCATTTCAGCCAAAAGACGTCCACTGCTAGACAAAGGCCTCCCTAAGCGCCGTCATTTCGACCGATTATGTGTTTCCCGCATCCAGCATATTCCTGCGGCCCTCACAAGGTCGTCGGTCCACCTTGTGGGAGCTAAAAACGTAACCATGTATAATTTTAAAAAATGCATTTTGTCTACTGAATTCTGGCCAGAATTTGGCTTGGATTTGATTTGGAGGCTTTTGCCACAGTAGGACAATAATAGTATTGTCCTACTGTGGCAAAAGCCTCTTCTCATATAGAGAAGGCACGAGCATTGATCATCACGTTTGTTCAAGACGGGTTAGCGATTTCAGACTTAAGGTGCCGGAGAGTATTACTCCACTGTTTGACATTGTACATCCAAAGTTAAACATTGTATCGTTTTGTCTAATTATTAATTGTGTCTGTACGGAAGCAGAATTGTAAAATAACAAGCCATTAAAAAGTTTTGAGCCAACAAACATTCGTTTTTCTTGCTATTTTTAACGTAACTTTGGGTGTAAATAAGTAATAAAAGAACTGAAAAATATTAAAAATTAAATCCGTACTGACAAAGCTCAGTTATCGAAGAGTTCAAAAAACTTTATTTGTGATTGATTTATGTAGTGGATTTTTCATAGAACTCGATTTTCCAAAGCACTTTTCAAATATTTTTATGCGCCTATCAGTTCGGAACGGTGTTTCTGTGCGTGAGAACTAGATGTTGTGCGTGTAGATTAGCGTCTAACTGCTCATCACTGATACTAGCTCCGTCAGACACGAAGCCAAGTTAGACAGCGTGATTTTGGCCATGACCACCAGTGAGTTCGAGCTCTAGGTTTTTTCAAATGTCAGTAATGTTCACGATAAAATCAGAAAGTACGTATGAATTGAGACAGTCTCATTGGTACTTTCCGGAATTTGAACCCACAACTTCGTGCACTAGAAGCGATGCCTTGACCCCTATTTTTTTTTTGTTATGGTTGGGAAATCATCAAATGACCGCTCTGGGTGGAGCGGAAGGGAGTGTCAGACTTACTGACTAAAACCCATCCGTGTTCCTTCCTTAGCCCTTTATGTTCCGGGGTAGCGGTAACCCTTTCGGACAATCCCGCACCCCCCGCAGGCTTCGGCCCTGGCAGGCCCCTTCCTTTTTGCTGACATCTCTTGTAGGCGCGCGTGGAACACGTACGCGCCGTCCAGCACGGGCCTGGTCCTGATCGGACCCCTGTCTTGACCCCTGGGCCATCACGACATTTTTCTAAGTGTTCTAGAAATCTTTTAAGTATGGTCATCTCATAAAAAGTTCGATAAAAATTACACTAATTAATAGTATTTAGATAATATGTTTTATTTTTGTATTATTCTAGAGACACAGACATCCGTTTCCCACTACTTGGCGTATTCGCGCAATGCTCTGAATCCTTCAAAAAAACAAGCTACGGCTAAAATTTATAGTGGTAGAACATGCATTGCTGATATCTTGTCAACTCTCCCAGAATCTGTGCATGATAGGAGCACATTCACTGTAGACGTACTTATCCATGATGTAAGTAAAATGAGCTACTTATATTTTATTTCAGAATTTCAGATAAAACAAATTTTGGGAAACCAAATGTCCTACATGACAAAGTTCGACTTCCATTGCAACCGAATTTTGTAGGGCTCTTTTTACACACCGTCAATAAAAACTCAACTTTAATTACTTAACGCTAAAGTAGATTTTCTTTTCGTTTCGACGGTATATCTATATTGCTTTTACTGTTTGGGCCCAGTAAGTCGCCACTTTTATTGCAGCATCAGAGGCATTGTTCAGATCGTCAAGGTTCAGGTGAACGGACGATTGGGTCACTAGCAGATGGGAAATAGTCTCTTCAGGAGCACCACACTCGCACTGAATGTTAGATGAATCGATAATGCCTCATTACGCCCGACTATGTTTGCAGCGGCCTACTTTTGGGTACGCACTGTAATCCATTTAGAGGCACTTTTGAATTGTCAAGTAAACACGCGTTTGCTATACATACATCTCTGCCTACCACTTCGGGGAATATAGGCGTTATATTCTAGAATTATTTTTTCTTTGTTTAAATTTTAGATTTACCATAAACAATGCTAAATATTTTGATTTTCAGAAAAAGTTATTGCATGTAACCATAGACGGACTATTTAAAGAAAAAATCAGTGGGCTGCTGTTTCAATTCAGAAGAACGTTTATATTCAGTATCTATACGATACGCGATAGCTCGGTGTATCATATAACTAATGATATGTTTAACTTGACATTCGCTGACGAAGACCAAATGAGATACAGCTTTCAGGTAAACTATTTTGATCTCTTATTACTATTAATACAGGTAATCTAGATAAGGTTTGCGCTTCGGTATTATTTCCGAAGACAGGTTTCACGAAGCGCTTACTTTTTGTCAGATATCTGTATGTCGTTTGGATATGTACAGACGCCAGCACATAAGCTACTACAATCTGTCAAATTTCTTATTCTTATACTTTACAATCTGTAAACTTTCAACTTTATCGCTAAAGCATAAGGTTCAATGTTGATTGGGAAAATTTGACAGTTACGGGTATCTTGATGTGCTGGCGTCTGTACCTACCCGAATAACTTACACCAGATTCGAACACTTCACATTATTACATATTCAGTTTTGATGAATTTGGGATTCTAATTGGAAGATGTCCGGTAAGCTACAACATTTCTATAGAATCACTAGCTTCTGCCCGCGACTTGTCCGCGTGAAATTTGTTATTGTTTCCCCGACCCACCCCGTCGCATCGCATCGCATCGCATCGCCTGCCCGAATCATTACTTCATTTTCGCTTCGGGTTCTTCCTGATTTTATTAATTTTTGCTCGTCTCCTAAAGGTCCTAGGACCTTTCTCAAGAATTTTGCTATTAAATGCAAAAAGTTTTTTCAAATCAGACTGGTACTTTTAAAAACTCTTCAGCGTTGTTATTAGTATAGATAATAACCAGTATTATTTGTCTTCTTTTGTTCCAGAATCCTATAAGAAACATGAACTCGTTAATGCTTATAGCGCCCACCCCCGATGAAAGTCAGGCAATAATTAAAGCTTTTCAACATATCACTCAACTGAGGAAAACCGAAGTTGAATTGTAAGTACTAAAATTTTACCAAAATATTATCGTTTGGTCTGTTCTAAATCTCAAACTAGTTTTTTTGTAAGTTTTGTTAAAGGAAAAGCTCACATATGCTCCATGATCCGATCACAGCAAGCTTTAAGGTTGATAGGTCAAGACTAACCAACGTGACCAGTAACGCGAAAAGCAGGGTTGAGGTAAATGGGCAAAAAATCATCCACTATGTCGATGAATACATTTATTTGGGCCAGTGAGTATCTTTCGAAAACAGGCACGATAAAGAAATCGACCGCCGAATAGAGAACGCCTGGAAGAGCTACTGGCCCACGAAGTCGCTTATGAAGGGTTACCTACATTTATCCCTGAAGCGCAGACCCGTGATGACCCATCGACATGTGCATCCTGCCCATCCTAACATACGGTGCTCAAACTTGGTCCCTGACCGAGTCTTGAGGTTTGCCAAAGGGCGATGCAGCAATGGAGCGAAACGTATTGGCTATTGAACTTAGCGACGGAATACGTAATACCACGATACGGTCCAAAACAGAAATCGCTGATGCGAGCAATAAGTTTGCTAGACTAAAATGGAAATGGGCGGGCCATGCATACAGGATGCATCGGGATAGGTGGGCCAGAGGAAGGCCTAGGAAACGCTGACGTGACGACTTAGATGCGTTTACGGGAGATTGATCGAAGAAGGCAACGCACAAAGAAACAATGCAAAATGGCATTAGATACAATTTAACAAAAAATTACTGAAGCATCAGGCTGCTATGAAAAAAAAAACCATCAGTTTTCCTAAATTCCTATAGAATATAATTATCATTTTTATTTAATTTCAGGCGCTTGAAGTATCACAGCTGGGACATCAGAGAAGCCTTGAAAAGCGTCTTTTCGGATGCCAGAGCTAACAAAATGTCACCAGAATTATTTATGGATTCTGATTTTTCTGACTCTTCCTCGATATTGGATGAAATTGACTACTGAATAAATAAATTAGTAAAATTATATCTTGCAAGTTGGCTTTATTTTTTCAATAAAAAATTGCTCCGTGCCATTTATGGGATACCAGTATCATCAGGCGCCGTTCTAGAGGAATATCACTGGTGTTATAATGAAATAGAGAAATAACATGAAATGTGCTAAATTTGGCTGATTTTTGGACATCTTTCTTGGAGAGACTGCGTCATTATGATGATTATACATTTCGAGCTTGCTTCGCTCGCTCTTGCATCCTCCTACTCTTAGTTCTCAAACTGTCGATAAAGTTAAGTACATTTCTGTATGATCGGTCAAAAGAGAACCTCATTTAACCTAGGCGGGGTGTTATTCGAGCGTGCTTCGCGCGCTTTTGCGTCCTACAATAGGTTAAAGATGGCTTTGTTTTCGGTCATGATTGCGAAGTGGCGGCAAGAGAGAAACAGTGCTTCATTGAAACTGATAAGAAATGAGCTCTCATTTGAACTCAGAACATATTAGAGTTTAGAATGTTTTAACAAATGTACAAAAAGTCGTCACTCTAGCTGTAGTATACTCCATAGAGGAAAAATTTTAGTATGGTCACATTTCGCCAGATAAGCCTAAGTCCATCAGTCCATAAATAGGGAGCGAGCCTATTGGCAACAACAGGGGCCTTATTCTCTGACACAATGAACGCCACGCGAGATTGGCGGGATTAGCTAAGGGGACGTCTCCACGAGCGAGTGAATCGCGGCGATAATATCTTCGGGCCACGTATTTCTATACAATCTTTTAAAACGTGTCTCTCCACACGGCGATATCGTCGTGGCAAAAATTTGATGGCACGGCGAGCGAGACTATCGCCGCGATTCTCTCGCTCGTGGAGACGGCCCCTAAAGAATTGACGTGGTTTCGAGTAGGGAATCGTTAAGTGGTCATAGTAAATTAGGGCCCAGGGCAGAAATCCAGACATCAGGATCTTATGTTCAGTAGCGTATCACGACCACTAGAATAACTTCATTATTATCCGTGTCGCACTGTACTCAAACACAAACTGACTGTCAAGCGGTAGGTCAGAAAGATTTAGCTATATTTGTAATATGTTCGATTGGTGAAGAACGGGCAAGGAACTCCACTACTCTTCTCTATGTACCATTCCACACAAAACTGCATTATTTTCGAAAAGTCTTCTTGGAATGGCACCTAAAATTTATAATAAGCTTCCTATTGAAATCAAAGAATTAAATGAAATACTAGATTTCAAAAAAGCCTTATTGAAACTATTATATAGGAAGGTATATTACTCTGTTAATGAGTACCTAGATGACAGATTTTAATTTAAGTATTGCATTGATTGATTATTTATATGTATAGATATTTAAATATTAACAAATTGCTGACTAATATATCAAGTACCATTAAATTATCGACTATTCTTAAATTAATGATTATTATTATTATTGACTAATGTATAAATTAAAGATTAATTATTGTATGCATAAAGGCGGGTCATAGATGTACTTCACTTTATTAACTGTAACACCACATTTTACCTGTGTACCACAATAAACAATTTGACTTTGACTTTGACTCTTTACTCGGCGAGTGAACATTTTGGTGCGCAAGGGTAGCTATGTAGAACAGTTGCTGTGCTGGTCCTCCTCCTTCTAAAGTTCCTTATTACGGAAAAACAAGATGCAGTTTTAGCGTTTCAGGTTCTCTTGTTTATGGTATATTATAAGAAGTGGAGAGGAGTGTGTAGGTACCGGTGTCTAATACATATAATCCAGTATTTTTAACCATTTTAGCAGACGGCAATGTGCCACGTCGCTTTTTCTGTGATATGTGACATTTATTCCAAAAATCTTCCATGTATATTTTTACAAATGTTAGGCGATTAGTACTATTACGTTTTATAGAATTTTAATAATAGAAAAGCAAAAAGCCCTATGGCCAAATTGGGTAAACCAAAAAATGCTTTCTATTGTCGATTATTTTTGCTTAACTGTGGTCTGTCAGTGTCACTGTCAAATTGTGTTTTGCTACAAAGCATTTTGTAAACTTGAAAAGCTTTGAATAAATTTTATAGCTGAAAACGTTCATAAAAAGGCATCAAAATTTTTTTCGTCATGGCAAATAATTCCATGGGCCAAGGTGCCAATATGCCCACGATTGGGTCGATGAATCAAGGTGCTATACAGTACGTAAACAATCCGATTCCGAGTCCTCAGTTGCAATCGGCCTCGCTTCAAGGCTCTCCATCGCAGCACAGTCCGATGGGCACCCAGTCCCAAGTGGGAGCTAAAGCCAACTTAGCCAACCAGAGCGGCGGAGGCGATCAGACTACGCAGGTGTGTTTTTGGTTCTTATCAGAACAGCAATTTTTTAGCGGTAACTATACTTACCTTACGAATTATTCTTATTCCTGCATGAAATTCTATACACATTTTGACAATGACACAATGACTGGAATTTCATTGAATATAAACTTTATACTATCTTATATTTGTATTAGGTAATTTTTGTTTATTGTAAACTTCAACAATATGTTTATAAATATTTCAGCTGCTAAGCCGACCGCGCCTGCAAGAATTGGTCCGTGAAGTGGACCCGACTGTGCAGCTAGATGAGGAGGTAGAAGAGATCCTGCTTCAGCTGGCTGATGACTTCATAGACACTACTCTGAATGCGACCTGTGCAATGGCCAAACACAGACATGCACCCAATGTGGAACTGAGAGATGTGCAACTGCATTTAGGTGAGGAAATATCAATAGTCAATTAAAACACATAAAATTGTCTAATAAGTGTATAGTGGATTTCCTCATCCAAGGAGGACCCATTATTACTCCTCTCAAATAACCCAAACACGGGTTGCATACAAAGCATGCCTAACAATAAGTTACTAAAGTCCAGCTGATTGTTCTGAACTAGAAACAAATTACATATTGTGGTATATAACGGGAAAGATAAAAAAAACTCCTCCTTTCTGAGTCCACTTTTTATGCTAACTCATCTAGAATTGATCAAAACCTTAAAAACCACCAGGGCCGTCTTTTTCATTGGCCACCTTGGGAAAGTACCCAGGGCCCTACAATCCATGAGGTCCCCTATATCCTGTCATTGTCGTAGAGGGAGAATACTCTTATTTCTGTATGAAGGGTCATAAGAATACCAAACCTATCCGAGGCTACCCAGCGAAAGTCGCATGCAGCTGTCTCCCTAGGAACCCCTTATCCAAAAGTGCCCAGGGCCTCCTATATGTATATGTATTAAAAATTACCCTAAATACCACACAATCAAACTAGTCCATACTGTATGTAGTATACCTAGCTATAATCATTATTTATTTAGGTACGTAAAGGTTTTGTAGTACATGAGGGACCTACAAAGTATGCTTTATTAATTACATGGTGTAGGGACAACAAATTGTTGGCTGAATCGCTGCTCTCCTAGCTAGATCACTGAGTATTTTGTATTTAGGAGCGACAGTTTTGACTCCCAATTTTAGTATCACAATAATCATGTTATTATCTATGCTTTTGAAACAAAACACAAAAGCAAAAATTAAATGTAACAATTTAGAATGAAGAAACTGCATGTATTCATAGTTAAATCAGTAAGTATAAACAAAATAATGAAGTCTACATAGTATACTATTAATTTTTCCAGAACGGCAATGGAACATGTGGATCCCAGGTTTCGGCAACGACGAAGTGCGACCATACAAACGCGCGGCCGTCACAGAGGCGCATAGACAACGCATGGCCCTTATTCGGAAGACTATCAAGAAGTACTAATACCTGCATTTGTGTCTGAGTGGGTACTACTTTTACTATTTAGATTACTTTTTGTATTAAGTTGTATTGTATGTTAGGCTAAGATTCAAATGGAGTAAATAAGTTAAGAATTTTCTAATTATTTATATATTTTCTTAAAACACATTAGAGCGTTTTATGCATCATACGACTGTAACTTGAAGTCAGAAATGATAAACTAGGAACATTGAAGTAAAATAAATAAACAATTAAAACAAACAATAAGAGAACCATGGTCAGCAAGATAACCTGTCACCACAAGTAGCACCCGTTCACGAGCATAACGCAAAAATCAGCCATTACCTCCCTCGCCATATTTGAGGGAAGGAGGCAACCCAACGCTACCGCAAGTACTGACATCTAAGGGAGTAACTTTCTGTTGGTTGCGTAGGCAAGAACAATATAATCAATTGTCGAGGTTGCTAGCTAACCACATATTACCTACAACTCATTAATGAGTAGGTACTCAACTCATTAATCAACTCATTAGTGTGACTCATTGAAATGAATAGATTATGTTAATAATAATTTAAACTGAATTAACTTATCAAAACATCTAGATTTCTGTGCTATATCTTAGTTTAAATAGTATTTATACACTTAATCCTTCTGAAATAAATTGTGTAAATATTTTCACCAGAAAACCACATCAAAATCCACTCTGCAGTTTAGAACAAAGCAATCCCACAGACAGACATGAAAAGTGACTTGGTTTTACACTAAGTCTTCTACATACCTAGCCTTTTCCTAACTATGCCAGGGTCAGCTTCCTGTCTTACCAGATCCAGCTGTTAGCGCAAGAAGCAATAAAAAGTGGTGCACGTGTGTGCGACTGCTTGTCTGACCTCCACAAACCAGTTACTGGGTAACACATTATCCCTTGGTAACTTTTTTAAAGTTATGTTAAGTACTTATTATTTGCTTTAGTGCTCAATAATCAAGGATGTGTATAGAGATTTCAATAAAACAAAACTTAATTAATATTAAGACACGATTTATTTAAATGATTGTGATAATAAGACAATGAGAATGACAAAAATTTAAAAACAATCACATTAAATCACATACTTAAAGTACAAAACTTAAAACGGTCATAAATAAGTAAAAATACCTAACACAATACTGGTTGAAACAAAAACAAAAATATTTGATTAAAATAATCAAAGACAAATCACAGACATTATGGTGCACTGTTAGGGCCTATGCAGACTGCAAAAAATCCTCGACGCACTTTGTTGTCCTTCAAAACAGGTAATACACAAATTATGCAGAGGAAGTCTATAGTCTGCGTGCGTAGGGCCTTAAAAATAAAATACGTCACACAAAATTAAGTACATAAAGTACACAGAAATATTTTGGAATGCATTAATACTAATATCAATACTAGAAGACAACCATTCGGTTATGACCAATGTCCTAAAGTGATTTAATAACCAATATTTTCTCTCTAAACAGGCAAACAATTTGTTTTGCTACATTAAGTTACATCTAAGTCATGGCTAAGCCACTAATTTACTCGATCTACTTAGAAACGGTCGACAGCTGTATTGGATAAGCTCTAGGCAGCTTTTTTTATATAAAAGGGCCCATATATTATATATCAATATAATGACAGCATATTATATAGGTATATCATATATGCTGTTGAACATTTTTTTTTTCATTTTGGAACATTTTTCTACGATAATGAATGCCATAGGCCTGTCCTTATTAATAAAATTAATTTGTTCGAAATACTGCACAATTTTTTCTTTCTAATTTACACACGAAATTGGCGGTGAATTGCGTAAATCGGTGAAAAATAATCTTAATCTAAATATGTAGATAATGTTAAACATTTACCTTTAATTAAACACTCTCATTTATCGTCACATACAATCCAAATATTATAAAAATCAAAAATTAAGTACATTAAAATTAAAACTAAAAAAAAAATAAGTGTATAGACATTCCCTGTCTAACCAGTCCCTTTTATCAGTTCACTTTGCCCTTAAGAAAAAAATTGCTCTTCAATAATTATTATTAATACTCTGAATGTAATATTAGGGATAATTAGCCCGCATCACCCTATAAAGCCTTGGAACATAATTTTACTAAGATCAGGTTAATCATAATTCTTTTTGCCAATCAATTAAGGCGTTGCTGACGAGCTTGAACTCAAATTCAATATAATATAAATTCTTTTTTTGTTGAACTGCCGGGCGCTTAATTTAAATGCTGGTGATTGGGTGCAATAGGTACTCAAGAGCTGTAAGTTGTCCTACCATAAGACTTCTTAGCATCATGTATGTATACGTCCAAGCGTGCTCCATAGTTAAAATGATGTGATCTACACTTTGCATGCAGTGCCTTGCTTGCTAGGGATGTAGAGGTGGTCAGACGGGCCAATTTTCTGCCAGTGAAGAGACTTCGACTTGATTGTCACTGGTTCCTGAAAAAAAAAGAAAAAGAAATCGTTAGCAAAACTTTTCTGAGATCTATTTGTTGTCTGTGGAAGGCGTGTGTGTTTTGAATCTCGAATTTCAAGGGTTTGGCAAATATTCAAATACGGAACATTATTTCTACTGTGCCGTCAGAATGAGATCATGTTTTATGAAATTGGATCGAGGTTTAAGTCTTCACGATGTGGTCCTGGAAAATTGTTAGTACGGTATTCAGATATGACGCAGCTCGTCGGTGCGAGGTAGGAGGTCTTGTCTACATTTCAATACAAAGCGAAGCTAATTAAGTACACGTGCGGAGTGTATCCGTGAACAGCTCAATAGAATTCCTGCTTTATGGTTTTTTTTTTTTTATGTAGACTACGGGATACCTGTAGGACAAGGCACAGGGAAGTTCAATATAATAGTGTTCTTAGTATGTAATTATTTATTTTATAGTTATTATAGCCACCGTCACTTAATTTTATAGAATTACAATATTCCTAACTCTTTTTAAACAAAACTTTTATTTTTTTTTCAAACAAAAAATAAATGACTTCTTGTTCAAACAAATGATCCATTTCACGGTCATTTTTGCATTAGGTGTAGAATATGGAGCCCAGCTAGAGTCCTTGGTTTAGCACCTTCAATTCTGCATCATGAATGGCATGAAAGACTTTCTGCTTCACTTCCAACTGTACTCTTTGTGGTAGTCTTTTCACAAGAGCAGCCATCGCCAAAAAAAATGTGTCTATGGGATCCTTCTCTTGTTTCGCCTTGGCCTCCAGGTAATTTTGTAGAATAGTTTCGACGGTTGGTGTTACATCCCTCGATGACGATGGTGCTGAATGTGGAATAGAAGTCGATACTATGGACGTAGGCTCAATTTTATTCGGAGGTGCTGTAGTTATTTCATCGAAATCTAGGGCTATGTCGTCCGAGTACATCTCTTGGTTGGCATAACTTTCAGCTGTACCACTACTCTCCGTGGCCGCTATATTTTCATTATTGACCATAAAACTCGAGTTCCTTATTTCATCGTAGTATTTCACATAAGGTTTTAGAAATTCTAAGTCCCATTCGTACTTTACGGGACGTCGTTTGGCAGCTGCAGACTCGCTTTTTTCGCGGGTTTTTAAAGCTTTCCTAAAGTTATCCCTGAGTCGCTTCCATTTGAATATACACTGCTGAACTGAAAACATACAAAACATGCATTAATTAATTGGCGTTACTGCATCTAATAGCAAAAATAGTAATTAAAATGAAAAGTAAATCGATGTAGATTTATTACAAGCTTTTATTTTCGACGCAAAACCTATTATGTATCATTGATCCAGTACATGACACGATTCTGGACCCTCCTGCATTGTAATTTTTCCTCGGTTACCTATATAAAAAAAATCTACTGTTCCCATTGATATATTAAAAGGCTGTTCCATACATTTTTATCGCAGTAGGTTTTATAGGAAACAGCAGATTTTTTTTCATTTATGTTGGTACCTACTGAATCCATGGTAACAGGTTGTGCGTAGATGCCCCTGCACTTACAAAAAGTTAAAATAAATAAGTAAATATTCTTACTTGAAATTCCCATTTCGAGACTTATTTCGTCCCATGCGTTTTGTTTACTGTTTTTGTCGCTGTATTTACGCGAATTAACGTTGTAAAGACATTCATGATGTTTTACTAAAGAAATAAGCTTTTCATCGATATCCATTACTTATATTTGAGAATAATTGTTGACGTCAGTCAAGTTCACAATTTACAACTTGAATGACTCAAACAAAATGGCGGCCGGTCTGCGTTGCGCGGGAAGAGCCGACGGCATCCGAGCGAATCCGATCGAAAGTCGCGGCAGCCGGGGACACGCCGCAGGTACCGCTGCAGTGTTACCGACGACTGTATTTCGCAGAATGTGCGGTGAAACGCGCAGATTCCTAGATGCCATGCAAATATGAACTTTAAATAGTAATGAGTAAGTAGACGAATCGATTCAATTACCTTTGTTGCCTAAAATTTGTTAGGTCATGTAAGCTGAGGTCTGAATAGACAGGTGTAGGCATAGGTAACCACACCAGACCGGTGGAATTTGCGCTAATCAAATTGTAAATGAATAAGTACCTACTACCTACAGAGGAACTAAGTTAGATTACGTATCCCGCGGTGTGGCCTACGCTTTAGGAAGTAAGTACCTAAACATGCCACCAACGAATAAATAACAGGGATCCAAGTCAAAGTTGACACTGCACTTTGTGATTTCATTGTGACATAGACAGAAAAAGAATTTAATCTAAGATGACTGACATAGAACTATTTAATATGACTAAGTAGGTACTTACTTACTTCATAAAAAAACCATTACCTACACCAGCTGAGGTATCGAGAACGACTCATCCAGTGATAAACCAAATCGCTTGCACAACTTTATTGACATTATGTAATGATAAAAATCCTTAGAAATTTCTAATTTCTATTTAGTCGAGTCGAGTACAATATTCATGAATAATGATAAAACTAACTAGGCCGTTGTTTTCATACAGGTCAATTTATTAGTCAACTAGCTGCGCCCCGCGGTTTCACCCGCATAAGTTTCGATCTTGTGAGAAAATCGGGATGAAAAGTATCCTATGTCCTAATCTATGTCATGGTCTACCCATGTGGCAAATTTCATCCAAATCCGTTTAGCCGTAACAAACAAACACGAAAATACAAATCTCTTTCAAATATTTGTTTAGATGAAAATCGGGTTATGAATATGATTCAACAACGTATAGCTAACATTCATAATACGGATGTGACTTAACAACTATTTAATGAGCAAATATTTTAAATTAAGTATGTCAATAATTTAATGAGCAACATTGTTCGAAAGTAGAACCTTTCGTTTCTCGAAAGAGTCTCGAAAAATCAGAACCTCTATCATCCGGTTCCATGGTGTAATGGTTAGCACTCTGGACTTTGAATCCAGCGATCCGAGTTCAAATCTCGGTGGAACCTGTCTCTTTTTGTAGATTGTTTTCAATGTTGTTCGTCAAGCGATAACGGAGTAAGAATTCAATGAATGGATTGTAAACAATGCCGGAAAGAATCGTTTATAAACAATGTTGATGTGGACAGTTAGAAGTGTGCATTGGATCTTATGTCAAAACATTGATTCAACTAGCAATGGTTTTAAATCATGCAAGAATGCTTCACTGAATTTTATATACCTACTTATCTTCGATAGTAAATCATGTAAATGTATGAGTTGGGCCCATTTGGTGGCCTATTTTCTATCCTATCGTTATGAATTAGACAAGACCAATTTTTCTTCGTATTTTTTGCGAACTACAAAAATCAAAGGGTATTCGCCGTTTACTACCAGTAATCTCTTGCAGTAATTTTAAGATGCAGATAAGCAGTAAACAAAGAGACATTATCATGTGCACGCAAGCTATTCCATAGATTAGAAACAAGATTAAAAAAGAATTTAGATAAAACAAAACACAAATTACAATGACAAATAACTAATTTTAGGAACAACAAATCGATAATCGTGACTGTTCGATAAACGAGTCGAAATTAGTAACAAAATACGTCGTAATAAAATAGTAGTTCTCATCCTGTTTTCGTATAATTTGGTAATTTGTTAGAAGTCTGGGTTTTCCCAGCAATAACTTTGAAATTGCACAAAATAGCTGACGAGTAGTTTTTCTAGTAATTTCCAAGTTGGTTTTCCTTTATTATTGTAATCATGGTCTTATAAGGCAATAGGCATTATGATTAATGGACGTAGCTTTGTAGTTTATAAAACCTAACTACTAAAGGAATTCAATAGCTTTCCTAAGTGAAAACATTTATTTACTCTTAGACTAGCTCTGCCCGCGACTTCGTCCGCGTAAAATTTCTTGTTCCTCCGATCCACCTCGTCGCATCGCATCGCCTGTCCGTGCTTCTTCGTTTTCGCTCAGCGTTATTTCTGTCGTTTTTTGTTTTTGCTCGGCTCCTAAGGGTTCTAGCATGATGTTAAATAGCCTATAGCCTTCCTCAAGAATTTGGCTATCAAGTGCAAAAAGAATTTTTCGAATCCGACTGGTAGTTCCAGATATTAGCGCGTTCAAACAAACTCTTCAGCTTTATTATTAGTACAGATTCCAGAGCCCTGATTCACAACCATACGACAGGCTATCGTATCGAAAATCTGACATTTCGATAACCTGATTTGACTTGCCCTCAACATCAAATAGCTGTTGGAAGAATAGCGGGCGTCTATTTGATTTAAACTGACAAAATTTTCGGGTTTTGGACTTGTGAACAGCGTTGAGAAGACTCCTACGATAACAATGATTAATGTTCGATACGATACGGAAGCATATCAAGTGTTGGTGAATAAGGGGGCTGGTCTGAATTCCATAAGGTTTTCTACCATCCAGGGACTATGCAAGAAATTTACCAACATACGAAATGGCTATTAGCGAGTATGGATTGTACCTTGCGCATGTCTAGTCTACACACTCGACACAGTCTTTATTAAGCGTTCGATATCGATTTGTACTGCGTTACCTCTCTATCAGCCAAAAGGTAGGTAGGTATGTAGGTAACAACAAAAATCGATATCGAAACAGGCGGCGAGGTTTCTAAGCGAGGAGGTAAAGTCTCAAATCAATACGTAATTTCTGTGCTACGTTGGAAAATGATTTTCATTTCCAGTTATATTGCGTATAAAAACACTCGTTTTTGGTAATGCCCTTTGTACACACACGTTTTTCTTGCCGTGAAAAACTACGGTTTAATCGCCGTGTGTCAGTGCAGTGCACGGTCGTCAGTGTTCTATAAGGAAGTTTGTTGACGATGACGACACGGCGGTACTACGCGCCGTCGCGTCGCATCGTCATCGAACTCAACATAGAACCGTGTCATATAAAAGGTCACACGATTTACTACGGCGCGGCACGGTTAACACGCTGCGCTGTACCGTGAAGAAACAGTGCCGTATACGAAGGGGTTCATTTTGTAACTACGCATTTATACAAGTTAGGCATGTATTGAATTGACTAGCACACAAATTAAAAACAGTACCTAGGTATCTACTATAGGTAGGAAAACAAATAACGCAAATACGGAAATGGCTACTTTAAATTATTCAAATAACAGTGCATACGCTGAGATTTCTCGTAGGTTTATTAAAAAAAAATTGTTTCATACAATTTGACCGAGTAGGTTTTGCACTTTCCTGTGAAACAGCAGGTTTTTTTTTTATACATAACGAAAGTGAGGCGGTGTGTCGCGGCAGACCACGTAGGAGATGCAGGCGGGACAAGCTGGATAGGTTCCGTCAAAACTGGAAGATAGACGCGCGGGCTCGCGAAAGATGGAATGAGTGGAGAGAGGCCTTTGCCCAGGAGTGAGTCAGCGTAGGCTAGTAAAAGAAAAAAAACTAGAACCGGCGAAAAATGTTTACACTAGGTGGTCTAGAATCAATTGTGCTGAATTCATGGTTACAGTTTGTGATGTCCGTGCCACCTTGTATTAATATTGATGACCATTCCAATTTATTTATTGTTATAGTCTCGATTTTTATAGATATTTAAATCAAACAAGTCAGCCAAAATTGGTAATTGATGTTGGTCATTAAATTCAATACGGTAGACAGTTACATATAGCATGGCAATCCGCCAATCATTGGCTTTCTATCGAGATACACCTCAGACGTCTACGTCTTTGTAAGTCAATACAATCATGACTTGTTGTGGTGATAGAACCAATAAGATTATTTATAGAACAACTTCATGCCAAAACTTTTCATTGTTGCATGGACTATTTTCATCAAAAGTCATTTATTCAAACTAGGGTGAGAAGTAGCACTTTTTTAAAATACAAAATTACATGAGACAGTCCCCCAAAACGCCCGCCCTTCACCACTTCCTAGTGCTTTCGCTGGGAAGAAGAAGTGGCGCAACAAACTCCCCAGCTGCACAGCTGTCTGTTCAGTTAGAAGAACAAATCAACAATCTTTTCTGGTACCAGGAGTTGAGTTGAGCTCATATTGCGCTAATTCAGAATGATCATAAATGTTTTCTGCTAAATATGTATGAGATTTTCAAACAATGAAACAGTTCTGTCTCAATATTTCATATTTCCGGCCTTTCCAGTTTATCTTGGACACTTCCAACTCAGTCGCTTTCAATAGTTTTATCACCACGTTCAACGATATTCAAAGAAGATTTCGCTTCATATTTGAACATGTGCGGCTCCGCTGGCGGGCTAGCAGCATTAAAGATCGAAATAGCACTGCACTTCCGAGTGAACGAAAATCGGTTCACTATACTCTAAAACTGCTTCTCCTTTGTTTTGTTTTATTTGTATGCTACGTGGCACTGAAATAAAACTAGAAAGGATAGTCAGTCCTATTTCGGTAAGCTTGGCATAGCCAGAGAAATAAAAAGTGGATAGGTAAAAAAACTGTTCCAGATTTTCCAGTCCTTGTCAAATATCACACTAGGCATGGTCTGCGGGGTGATTGCGTAACACCCTATCAGTAGCAATGGGTTTCATTTTGACAGTTCAACGACATTCATTGCGTTATTACGTCGTTGAGCAGACACATTTTTCGAACTTAAGAAGCAATGGATTAGCAATATCCTTTAAAATGATTCAGATTGAGAGTGATAGTGCGTTACGCAATTAGGGTGCTGGACTGGACCCTTCAGGACTGCGCGTTTATTAAAGGCATCATCATTATCAGGTGTTTTGCTTCTGTCCATAACCTGTTACGTGGCCCTGAATTATTAAGGTATGATTCCGATCTCGGCAGCACGCAGCAGTGCTGCCGCGGCAGTGCGGTCAATGCAATGTCGCGCAGCATTACTGCCGTGCTCGGAATGTAATCACGTATAAACCCGTAGAAAATGTATGAGGACCAGTAGTGCTGCGACCGCACTGCCGCGGCAGCACGCATCAAAATTTTGAGTTTCAAGGTATGATTCCGATCTCGACAGCACGGCAGCAATGCTGCGCGACATTGCTGCGTCACATTGCTGCCGTGCTCGGAATGTAATCTCGTACAAACCCATAGAAAATGTATGAAGACCAGTAGTGCTGCGACCGTACTGCCGCGGCAGCACTGCTGCGTGCTGCCGAGATCGGAATCATACCTTGAAACTCACATAAAATCCTAATAAAAAGTATAATGTTTGGACTTTAAAAGAGACCATGACCTCTGAGTTTGCTTACGGCATTTCTTCTCAGGGATCAGTCAGGTAGGAAATGCCGGCGCCATTTAGTTTCAAAATATTGACTGTAAAAGTGCCTTAAAAGATCTACTTACAGAAATATAAAATTAATTTAATTTCGTTACTGTAATAAGCACTAATTTAATACTTTTGAAAGCGCTTTTTTTATTTCTATATCACTTACTCTGAGTCTATTCGCAATCATGATTTTGAATTGAAACATCGTATCGATTGGCAGACAGACACTGAAAGCTTTTAACTAAAGCGAAGTTGAACGAGTTTATCATAAACTGATAACTCGCTCCGAACAAGTCTGAAAGTTACATAGTGGGAAATTTTCTAGATAACTAGGTCAACGCGCAATGCTACATTTTGACCGCATACGAGTATTGCACTATTCTATGAAACAACTGTTTTTTTTTTAACTGACGAAACATTTCTACGGTGGTTTAATTGTCGCTGCCACTCTGTATTCGTTTGTTGTGGCCAACGCGAAACGCCGATAATTATCGCGATAAGTTGTGGCTGCAGCTACGACCGTCATCGCGATAATTATCGGCGTTTTCCGTTAGTGTGCCCCCCCCGGCATTACGGAGTCAGAGTCGATGGCGTGAAAATAAAATATCCATTATGGTTAAAAAGAAAAAATATTCATGTCTAATTCAGTCAAAGTAGCTATGGACTACGAACCCATGGCAAAAGCTGGTAAGTATATCACCTGCCTTATTGCATTTTTCTACCATAACCGTCATGATAAAAGGGTAGACATCTGGGTCGCAGCTTGCGTCCACGAATAAAACCTGTTACCATGCATGAAAAGAGAGCAAAGAACTCTACGGCAAAAAACATAACACGTGTAATACCTCATACTCGTCTCAAGGGCAAAGCTTTTAAAATTATGAATAGTATAGGTAAGTACATGAATAATATAATATGTTACGAAACGAAACTGCAGAGGAAGTGAGAATGAATATTGAAAGTGTGAATTATGTTAGAAAACCGACAAGTAACAATACAGTTGTTGTCTATGATAGCACAACGATCATTCACATTTGCACGATAGTTTGAAAAATAGGAGACGGCAGGTGACAAAAGCCAGTTTCTTTTGTAATAATTTACGCTCACAAGTCACTGATTTTCAGCCCAAATGAATTAAAATACTTGATATGTAGTCTTGGCAATAGAATTCTGAAGAATTAAGTGCAGTAGGTTTAGTTGTTGATAAGAGGATATTTCCAGTAGCAAGCATCGTGGATAACGTAATCCTATACTTAAGTGCTGTTTATTGTTGCAATTAAGACTTTTATCTTACAGGGATTGTTAATAGCTACTGTATTTATTGCAGTACAATAAATAATACTAAACAGTCTTATAAACAATAAAAAACAATTTCCTAATGCAATCAATTATTATTTTTGCAGGAAAATTATAAATTGGTATCGTATGACAATTTATTGTTGCTAATTCTGAGATGCGAGTTGTTTTTTCTATTGTTTACCTTATGAACACAATACCGTGAAGTCACTAGTTTTAAATCACCGCTGCGGTAGGTACAGACTACAGCAAAAAATTTGGAAAAATAAGAAAAAGGCAATTTACCATACCTATAGCAATCTGTCAAAGTCAAAGTCAAAGTCAAAGCATTTATTTCAAATAGGCACATAAAAGGCACTTTTGAACGTCAAAAATTATCTTAAAATAGAATTGATTCTAGTCGCCCATTCCAAAAGGTAGTTTTCGTGTGGAGAAGAACGGGCAAGAAACTCCACCGTTACTCTTTTAAAATGTTTAGGTACAATATTTTGCATGGGTACATTAATTATATAATAACATGTGAGGACGATGCACCTACAATAAAATTACTATACCACAATAGGTAAAAGAATTAAAAACGAAACCATGACATATAAATTAATTATCTGATAGATACATGGTGCTCACATATTTACAAACATGGTACAAGCAAAACGATTTTAATTAAAAAACAAAATACAAGTAATAAGTCAGGGTGTGAGTAATAAATGTAAAAAAAAGAATAAAAAAATTTACAATTAAATTAGCAACCAGTTTGATTTTGTCTAGACTCTAGATTGTCCTATGGAGCAGGACCAGCATGTTTCCAAGCGTTCTTATCTTGGATATAATCTTCTAATTTATAGTATGCTTGTTTACAAAGTGTACGTTTAATGTGAGTTTTAAATTTTCTTTCATTTAATTGCAATATATCACAAGGTATTTTATTGTAACATTTAACACAGTACCCCATAAAAGATGTATGTACTTTGGCTAATCTGAAAAATGGTTGATGTATTTTATCTTTATTTCTTGTATTAAAGTTATGTCTATCGCTTATTTTATTAAAAAGATGTAGATTTTTTCTTACATACATAATATTTTCATAAATGAATTGGCAAGGTACCGTCATAATATTAATCCTTTTAAATAGTTCCCTGAGAGATTCGCGGCGACGTAGATTATAAATGGCTCTGACAGCTCTCTTTTGCAAAATAAAGATGGATTCAATGTCAGCAGCTCGACCCCATAGTAAAATGCCGTACGACATAATGCTGTGAAAGTAGCTAAAATAGACTAAACGCGCGGTACAATAGACTTCCTGAAAAACTATAAGGAAGTCTAGCAGCCAAGAATTGTGTAATAGCGACAGGCTTTTGGCAAAATACTAATTCGAGCTATATTGAGAAAATCGTAAATAATAAATACACTTGGATAAGGTGAAATGCTTATTGCCAGCAATATATATGTCACCGGAAAATAACAAGAATCGCAAATTTATAAATTTCCTAGGAAATTTATAAACTTTCGTAGGATTCTAAACGAGAGATAAATTGTATTATTTTCCGGTGACACATATACCAATAAATATTACGTACTTCTTATATCAATACAATTAATAATTTTGGCAAGCTTCTAAACGCTAAAATGTTTGATGCCAGGTAAATTCTTGGAGTTAAATCGTCAAACGTGGGCATTTTGCCAAAGATACTGACTTTGAGCTTCAAAGTGAAACACAAATTAGGTTTAGACGATATGCAGACACGCGTAAATAAGAATATCTTGAAGCCCAACAAAATCATGTTGGTACTGGTATTTTCAATAAGATCAATGTAAGTAGCAAGGATGATTCACGCAAACTCCCTAAAAGCATGGCTAAAACACAGAACCAAAACATACAGCAAACACTCGTAAGTAATAAATGATACGAGTACAAATGGTGCGTGACTGAGTTTTAATTTAAGGAAGACATTCGATCAAATGAAGTACAGCTCCGTGAAACATGAATTGATCTTAATAGAAGAATGTTTAGCAACAACAGTAACTAATGTAATTAAACTAAGTAAACATAATCCTAATGATAAATTAGCGAAACTTTATGTTTTCGAGAATGACTTTTATATACTTTTTCCACTCGATGAAAAGTTATGGAATCCACACAATCAAGAGTTAGTATTAGTAGTACACATGAATAACATTTTCATTCTTATTTACGACTTTATGCTTCACACATCACTTACGATTTACGTTTAATCCAGGCTATAGTGTATTGGTACAGACATCTGCAAGAAAACAGACGTAAATTGAAGAGGTAATCATCTTTATTATACCTTTCATAGTGGTATTTAGATTTGAATCATCTTTGGAGTGCTTAGGAGCAATCATAAACAATACTTATTATCGATATGTTTATAGACTTGTAGAGTATGTTTAGTCTGAATTACGTGAAACAATGCAGACTTCGAGAAATATATTGAAGTGATTGCATTGAAAGAACCTACACTATCTATGTAGGATATGAATCAATAGTTTAGTAGAGATAACACCGAAGCGATTGTTTGAAAACTAGTTGATTATGCGGAAAATCACACAATAGTCGATAGGTTAAGGTCATCGAGTCAAGAGCAAGATTTGTGTTTTTGTTGTAACTTCAGTTGTTTTCCTGATGATGTAAACGAAACTGTAAGTCACGAACAGTGAGTGTGTTACTAGATAGAACACGACTCAGACAAAGACACTCTATCTTAAAGTTGGCCTATGTAAGACACATGGCAAGATATTGAAGTGACTTTCATTAATAAGAATGCATAAAATATTATATCTCTTTCCAGAGCCATGCCAAGTAGTTGAGTAGAAGCATCTCCAAAATAAAAGAGGACCATTCACACGTTTGGCAAATATTCTACACAAATATAACGTCCACTTTGACACAGTTATACCCTCAGAGGCACAGACCGCATGTCGGTCGTGAGGTCGTGCCGTGACGTCACTTATCGTATTAGTTGTATCTGGGTCAGGTTTAACTCAGAACCAAATCATGATATCGGATAATGATACGTCAAAAAGGCTTCTATAAACGTTTCAGACTTCAATGGATTTTTTATATTCCAACTGGAATGGTGATATTTAGAGGGAACATACTGTTTTGAAAGTTAGATAGAACATTTTAACTACTGGACAAAATCGGACTCAAAAACTGGGAACCATGTAAGAAATGTAGGAGTTGTTGCAGTGGGCCAATTAGAAGACCTCGAGAGACTCCAAAGACGCTATGATGCAGAAAATATGTCAGTCAGACAGAAATCGAATCTCCGGTCTCACTACAGTTATATGTGTATCAACTATCAACCAGACCTCACCATGAATTAATCTGGTTCATTAGAAGAGAGAAATGTGGTGAATTGAATAATAAATAATCATCGGATCCTCTTCTGAATGTGAAATGTGAATTCAAAGTCCACCAGTTAACTAGTCTTTCTCTGCCTATAAAATATTTATTGCCTTGTATTGTAACTCCACTAGCTTTCTTACTAGCTACTTATCCAACTACGAGCGAAGTTGCGGTTGAAGCTATAGGCTCAAATATACATACTTGTGATGTAAAAAATGTAATACAACAAACTATTTTTGTACCGAGAGTTGGATGTTTTCCTCGACGTCATGCGTGGTGTTAACGTAATGAGCTTATAGATCACTCACATTGTGCATGATACTACTAACAAGCCTACCCGCATTATGAAAACCATACAAGCTATAAACAAAACCAGCTCATGATACGAGTATGTGCAACAAATTGTCAGCTGATGCATGAATTGGTACAAACCTCAGTAAATGCTTAGGTCAAGTAGCTGCAGGATTTTTTAACGGTCTTCGTAAGAAAGTACAGGCCCGACAAAGGTCGTAGACGATTTAATAGACTCATCATGAGCCGTAGAGATTCAGTTTGGGATTAATATTGTCAGAAGAAAAATATTTTTTGACAGCAAATCCGAATACCCGGTTTTACGTCAAAAAAATAGATCACTCGATCGAAATTGTTTAATCTTTGATTTGATTGATCGGCAGTACCTAGTTCGAGAGATTGCGTTTTAAACAAACGATTAATTAGAGGAACGTTTCAGGATTGATTCCTTAAAACCAAGCATTTTAATGCCATTTAACTACGCTGATGCATGTACAAAGCAATTAATATCTTCAAAACGCTTTCTAACAGCAAACGTATCATAATCAAGTGCAGCCAATGGAAAATTCACGTATCACCCAGAGCATTCATGACAATGAGACCACGTAACCACATTACCGTATTATTGGTAAATGGTCGCGATAAGGCGAGAAAATCAAACAATGTGTCATTTTCAGGACGGTATCGCACAGAATTTTAATAGGTGGATGATTCAGACTTGTTTTCCTCGGAACGCTATCAGTTTCGAGGGTTTTCTCTGTATATTGCGATTCGCGAAGTTACGAAAGGAAGTTGACAAGTCGTGTGATTGTTAACTTTATCAATTATCGATTTTTCGGTAAACTTCAGTCTTAGGCGATTGGCACACTGCTGCGTTTCACGCAGCGGTGTGCGGGAAACGGAGCCAAATACCACGCGCGTGAGTGCGTTTTTATTGAATTTGTATGTAAAAAATCACGCGCGTGGGTGCGTTATCTGCACCCCGCTGCATCATGCGGGGCAGTGTGAGAATCGCCTTACTTCGGTCTAAATATTGATACTACTGATCATCCATTTAAAATTTTCTAGGTTAAACATCCAACATCTTAATTAATTCCAAACTTAATTACATTTGAGCTAATTGGTATGCACAATACTTCATGATTTTGAAGAAAATTGCAATGTTAATATCTCAATCTACTGTGGCATAACACCCCTAGTCTTATTCATAACGCTACAACACGTCAAAGGAAAGGACCACATAAACTACCAGTAGTAAAACTACTCTATAGACAAAACAATGCGCTCGCTGCTCATTATTCAAAGCGAGTCTAAAGAGTTTTATACAAGGAACTGGTTCCTCTATGGTGCTCGGTAGCTACGGCCTTGTAGCCGCTTGTTTACTTCAATTAACACAGGTATTTGTTTTGATGATACTTTCAAGGGCATTTTTACAGTTTAATATGAAGCATCTGATGTTATATCATCGTCATCAATGAGGTGTATATGGACTCAGATGGTTTATATAGCCAATCTATGGAAATACAAAATTAATCTGCCTAGCATTTACCCAAATATGTCGGGGTCGGCTTCCAGTCTAGCCGGATGCAGCTGAATACCAGTATATTAAATGGAGCGACTGCCTATCTGACCTCTACAACCCAGTTACTAGTTATTGGGTAACACGATACACCTTGGTAAGACTGGTTGTCAGACTTTTGGGCTTTCGACTACCCACAAAGGTTGTTAATCTATAGGAATACATAGCCACAAATAGTGGCAGGGTTATCTCGACCGAATAGTGTCGTTATTATCAACGTTTATTGCACGTTTATGGTCCCGTGAAGGACTTTATAATAGTCGCTTCTGCAATACCTCTAGTCTAGAGATAGGAGCGAACTTTTCGTTAAAACTGAAGAAAATAAACTGCATTCAAATACATAGTTCTTACCTTAGCAATAAGTTTTCCATCATCTCCAATCAGGAATTCTTCCAGGCCAAAGACGAGGGGTGAAGCGTTTCCAAGATGGAATATCCTGGAGGACGTCCCTCTTGTTACTCTGAACTCGATGGTCTTTGCCATCAGTACATTCGTGATCATGTACACAGATTTCTTGCCTTTCAGATCTGAAACAAAAAGACAGTTACTTTATCAGCACCAGTAAACTTTATGCAGATTATGTTTTGAGAAAGATGAAGGGTCTAAATGATGAACGGTGGAATTTATGAAATTCACGAAATAATATTTAAGGTCAACTGAGCATATTTAGATTACAAACAATTTGAAGGCTGTTCCGCTTCTGAATTTGGTCATAATATTTAAACTAAACTAATTAATGATAAGCGAAACCGCGTTGCCTGTTAAGTCAAGTTATTTTTTTAAACAACACCTCTGATATAACTGCGCAAATAAGATAATACAATCAATAGGATCGATTTACGATAAACTTTGATAGACACGCCCTCCAATATTGTAAAAAACAAGAAGTATTTACTTAAATGGCGACCTTTGAATTTTCGTCAGTCACTTATGCTAGCTCTTTGAATGACCTGACGACAAAGGTTGTTAATCTGTCATGATTATGTCTATAGTCTATAAATTACCCATACCTTTGTTATTTTCAACGTCCAAGTAGATATTGTTAACGAGATCTTTGTCTTTGGGTACCGAGGTTCTAGAGAAGTTCACCATGATTACTCTAACTTTGTTCTTGATGGCTTCATCTTGCAGTGTGATCTGTAAATAATATTACTGGTTAAACATAGTTTTTCGGTAGTTAATTTAGTCATCATCATTGGTATGAGCAATGGGAGAACAATGGACATGAACACTGCAGATATGGACAAAACTATTAAAACTATTGCGTCATTCAGTATCCCACAAAGTCTGTTCCATTTGTAGACTAGTTTATTAATTTTCTTCGATCAATAATCGAAGTTAATTTTCATATAAATTTTACTTTCTGTACCTTTCTGTTTATTGATACTGTATCTGTACTGTGTGTTCTGTTACGAAAATCTTCAGAAATGAGGGTACCTACTGAATCAGTGGAACAGAGATGAACAGACTTTCGAGAATTCCTGAAGAGTAAATTGTATTTATAACTAACACACGTGGTGTTTATCTAAACACTCCAGTAAGGGTTTCCAGGTGTTTTGTATTTGTGTATTTCTGTGTATTCTCGTTTCGGTTACTCAGATGTGAATTACAACGATTCTCGCTAGCTTAAGCATTACGTAACAGGGCATTGACCGATGCGACAGCAGTATAACAGTTTTTTTTTTCATCTAGTCTAGTGGGATGATGGAACGGATTTTTTTTTTCATAACTTGTCTTGTATCGTGGATACGTGAGCGAATGAAACAAAACGCTGAACTAAATAAAAACTGCTCAGTGCTAATTAAGGATTTTATAGCTACGACTTCACTGCCTGGAATTGCAAATGAAACACGTGGACTTACGGGAATTTCAAAGCAAAGTAGTTTATTAAAAGAACATTCTCGATACAGCTACTTCTCGGAAGCAGGGAGAGTATAGTGTTTTTGTGGACATTGGGACTTTTATCCTCGCCCGATGGATTTTCCAGCCAAACACCAGAGGGCTTGAAAACATACATAGATGTAGATAGTAAGTTTGTTAGTTATATAATAATATCGGTAGATATAAATCACTAACGACACAATTTTTAACCGTTATCGATTGAAATGCAAACATAATGCAGATAAGATTAAAAGGTATTTTTGTTTGAAAGACTAGATAATTCACTGTAAAAATCTGAATAATGGTAAAACGCAGGTTTTTGTCACAGTCGGTAGCAACAAAAGATAGTAGAAGTTCTAATTTGTTTGGAATTTGGTACCTACCAACTCTTAATTCCCTATTAAGAGGAAGATTTTGCAGGCCTGAAGTATTTATGAGGCTCTTGCTCTAATAATAAATGTTATTAACAGATAAGCCTATTTTCTGTAATCTACATTGACGACATGATGATTAAATAAATCAACCCACGCATAACCAGTTTGCATCTATGCTGAGTGAGTGGAAACAAGCGAGCTCTACCAACCGTCCAACAGATACAAAAAGTGGTGTAAAAAAGTATTCGCTACTTTTTTATGACTACTGTAGGTACTCTGGCTTAACTAAACAGCAACACTTGTATTTCTCTCTTTGGCAAGAATGTGGCAAGACTTTTAAAAATATGCTATGCTTGCAGGTTCATGCCTCGGTAAAATGTTGGCGAATCAAACATTTTACCAAGGGGGTGTGGTAGCAGACCATAGGTATGTTCTGGGGTTTAAATATCAGGCGTTTTTGTTGCACGCAACAGCTACAATTACGGGAAACGATTAACCTGGACGATTACCTGGCAATTTAGATCTGCCTAATTATCTGCTGTGGAAATAACGAGGCTGACTAAACTCACGTGCGCACTTGCAAAATTGCACCACCCAACCGTTACGCGTCGGACGGAATTAGGTCAGGACAATTGAATATCCAGTGGCTGACTGTTTTCTGGATTATGGTGTAGAAATATACATAATATTTAGGAATTAGGATCACCAACACGAAGTGCGTTGGCATAGTGAATCCTGGTCAATGCTTTTATACTTGCTCATATAGTGATACAGGGAAGGATAGGAGCCCACTTGCCCTGCAGTGGGACAATAATTGGCTTTCATCATAAACTGTCATTCTTTATTATTTTCAGTGTTCATTAATTGGCAGTTCGGTCAGACCCTTTTCGGAGGAGTTGGGCTTATTAGATGAGGGATTTGTGGAGGTTTGTTTCTTTAAAAGGGTTGATTCTTTAAATAAGGATCAGGACACATAGATCGACGGCTTTCGACGGTTTGTCCATACAAAAAGAGAGCAATGTATAGAACGACGTACGCATCCTTTCGCATCGACGCGACGAACGCGCTCCGGCGCGGGCGTAGTGTGCTCCTTTTCAATCGGCAAAGTGCGAAAGGCCGTCGATCAATGTGTCCACCCTAAGATGGAAGGATGGAATGGAATGTCTGATTCTCAGACGGAGAACAAATTGGCGTTTGCAAAGACGTTTATTATGACCCGAATGCAATAGCAGCACTAATTGAGTTTACACTTGGCACAGCTTAAAGTCACGTTTAGTACAAGACTACAAGCTGATGAGGAAAAAGATTCGTGTTTTTATTATTCGCATACAAACATGTATTTGTTACAGAGGGTGTCGTACCTATTAGATAGCACAAAGTTTCCGATGGCGGTTGGAAGATAGACAAACAGGAGTGGCATTATGGCGAAGGAGACTAGTGAAAGCTGCAAATGAGAAGGTAAGGGGCTTTAGCGACGGCCAGAAAAACGGGTAACCTAACGGATGGTCTAACGAAGACCAGCAGAGTAAGATAAAAACTGTGGATCAAGTGCAGATAAGTAACTTGGAAGAATCCAGGAATTAACAGAGGGGGATTTTCTTAGAGTAGTATAGAGGTATAAGGAACAGGGTGTAACGTTCACTCATCCTCCATAGAAAAGGAAGAACCGTCCGACCAGACGGGTGTCTTATCTGGTGGGCAACTGCCCGACGATTGATGTTTGCGCGATACAGGATTTGCGTGACGTTAGTGTGATGCGTAGGTCACATGTGGCGTTGTAGAATGATTTGAAAAGTTAGACTGCGTATAATACTAAAGCCGTATTATTACGACGTGACAAAAATCTAATCAAAGTTTACGGGAGCGTTAAATTCAATACGCTGCCAGGGGACGTATTAAATTTTACGCATATGTGATATTTTTGATTATTTTATGCAATATGGCTCGTTACATTATTTTCCTATTACTTTTATGTACTAGAATTACCCTGTGATCTCTAAATAAATACCAAGGGTTCAGGGTATATTTAGCAGTATGGACATTTTTATAGGCTCAATTTAAGGCTGATAGGGCTAAGATTTAATAAAAATAGGAAGAACAACTCTTCCAAACTTAATGCTATTTGCATTTGCATTCATCTGTAAATTTATTAGGTGTGGCAGCTCTAGCTTCAAAATAAAAATATGGTAAGGCTGTAAGTAGGTTTATTTAATTTATTTATGGATTATCTAAAATAACCAGTCTACAATTGATAAGGAAAATATTATGAAGTGTACTGATAATAGTAATTCCCCAAATTGTTTACAACATTATCATTATCTTCATCTTCACTTGCCAGTAGTGCCTAAGCACATACTTAAACATGATAGTTGCAGTAATTATAATAATTATGGCTACTTTAATAAAGTTTTCTAGATGGATAACTAGTACCTAACTACTAGCTAGATGGTTTTAGCTTCTTAATCCATTTATGTTGAAGCCACAGGAATTAAAAGGTTTGTGCGTCACAGAATAGAATACTCTTTATTATGTACACCATATAAACAACAATATATAAATGTAATTTTTTTACAAAGGGTGACACAATCGGCAGTCTTATACCTAAAAGCAATCTTTTAAAGAGATCCTTTAGATGGATTAAAAAGGGGAAGGAGAGACTATACTATAGGTAGTCAGGCTTGCCTTTCAAAAGAGTTATTCCTAAGTTATGAATCAAACCTATTTTAATACTCTCTAGTTTGTATAAGTATGAAGGATTGAAGGCAAAAAAATTATGAATAAGAAAATACAAGAGTGATTGCTCATGATGAGCAATGCATGCATGCATGAGCTATGCATTGTGAAGAAGGGATGAGATAAGAAGAAATCAATGGTCACCAAGCCTTTGTCAATCGTTGGCCTTGTGGTTTTCCTTCAATTCCTAAGCTTTATTTTCCTACTAGCTGACCCGGCAAACTTCACACTGCCTCAGAATCATCAAAAAATTATGAGAAAGTGAATTAGGTATCTTACTTTTTTTACGTGAATTTTTCCCATATTTTAATTGTTGTTCTGCAATTTGTGGTGGAGACAAATCCAACAAATCAAAGATCATAAAAATCCGTCCAGCCGTTCTTGAGCTATAAATGGTGTAACTAACCTGTCTTTGTTTTATTTATATATGGGATATAGATAAACAGTTGTCCTGTTCACACTAAACCATGGCAACTAAACTCTTCCTTACAAAACATGCTAATTAGCCTCTAAATATACCTAAAACAATCCAAATCTATTAACACCAACAAGCTAAATTTGCCCATGTATGACTATTATTAGCCGACTGGGTATAATTACTGCAGTGTAAATTATACTACAGCCCAGTAGAATAAAAGGTTTAAACAAATGCAGAATAAAGTGACCTTAGTGATTAAACTAATGGATTATGCATGACAAGCATTATGTGAATGACTGCTGCATAATTTAACACAGATAATGTTGGCGTATTCAACGGTGGCATGATGCATAGGTACTCCTGGGATTTATGTTCTACTAGCTTCTGCCCGTGACCTCGACCGCATAAAACCTCTTGCTCCCCTGACCCACTACATCGCATCGCATCGCCTACCGGCGCTATTAGTTCGTTTTCGCGATCTTTCTTACTTTTTTCTTTTGTTGGGCTCCTAAGAGTCCTTGGGGATGTTAAATAGCCTATAGCCTTCCTCTAGTATTGGGCTACCAATTGCAAAAAGATTTTTTAAAATCTGACTGGTAGTTCCATAGATAAGCAAACTATTGAGCATTATTATTACTTAGTACTTATGTACATAGATTGTAGAGATAGGCAATAAACATGCAATTGTTGCTATAAAACGTTGACCAAATAGAGATGTTTTAATGTGTGTAGAAAACTGACTCATTCATTCAGCAACACATCCAGAAAATATGTAAATTCAAAATGCTAATGATGCATTAGAATTCAGCCTTCATTATGAGGTTGGAAGTTGTTGTAATATAAATATAGGACAATAATTATTTTAATTTATAAATAATATTAGCACCAACTGGCATGTAGGTAAATGCGCATTTTGCCATAAAAACAGGACATGGACACACCAAGGTCAGATATGGGTCAGCTCTCGAAATCTGTGGGTGTGGAACACTACGCTGATTTTTTTTAAGACATAAGAAAGTTCGGTCAGTGGGTCGTCTTATTCCTTGGCTTATCTACACTACTAACCTTCACGCTTTCATGCGGGAACTTGAAATCCTCCTCTTGAAAGTTACCTTCCTCCAGCCATTCCACAATTTCGGAGTTGGATTTCTCTTTATTTACATTCTTCACTAACTCGCCGAGCGGTGTAAACATTTTACCGTTTGTTTCCTTCTCATTTGGAACGAACAGAGATGTAACTTTATACAAATCCGCTTCGGTAATATGAGGAATACACACCAACTGACTGCTGCCGATTTCGATCTCAATTTCGTCTCTGATAAACGGCCAAGCATCCTCCAACTTGAGTGACTTTAAGCTTTCCAAGCTAACATCTTTACGGATCTCATGAGAATACAGCGATTTCACTACTACTTTCAGTTTTTTCGGCATTGTAAAATATTTAGATTTCTACGTAATTTTCAATACAAGACACAATTTACGTACTCGCGTAGTAACTGTCAAACAACGACTAACTTTTTTCTCTTTTCCTACTGGATGTGCTAGTAACACAGAAAGAGATAGGTAGACATAATCAATACGAACGTATTGAACAAGAGAGACCGAGACAGCAATAGCGGTGATACCATACGCTCGATAAAATTTTCCCTGTAACCTAATTTTATTTTGTTGAATTTTCATAACTCCAAATTATAATATTCCTCGATTTACCTTCAATGAGCGTCTCTTTCTTATTCTTTCTCTCTCGGCATTTTGCTGGCGGCCGCCTCTGCACTACTCTGCAGATTCTACAGGATGAGTTGCACAGCGATTTTATTTTATTATGTAAATAGGAACATCAAACAGCTGCGCTTATTCAATACTTACTTATTACAAATAGAAAAACATAGATAGGTACCTAACTAAAATAATTATGTAGAGATTAATCATTTGGGTAAAGTATGGAGGGTATCTTCAGTCAGACTAGTCAGAGGTACATACATACGTTCTTTAGGTATTTTTCATCGAAGAGTTAAGAAAGACAGCGAGGGGAGTAGGTGTCATTAGCTTTACACTTTTATGTTCTAGGTTTTAAATTCTGGAAATCCCCGGTTGAAAATCGGACTGACAAACATTTCCATTTATAATTAAATTAACAAGAAACTCGATTATTAGTAAAACGCGGCATCACTTCAATACGTCACGTTGTTGTCACGCGTTCCTCACGCAACCACAGCTGTGTTTCGTGTCTGCTTGCATGCAGGATGCATGTATTGAAATGACGCTGACTCAGCCAAGTCATAGTTTTCGCACGGCTAATCCGCGCCAAAATTTTTTACATGGTCTGACGCACAATGACGCAATTTCATATTTGGGTAGCGCTATGAGCCAGCAACACCACGAGACTTCCCTGAGAGATTTTAGTAATAGCGCATAGAGTATAGTAACCGCGGTTTCACGCGCATAAGTTTCGATCCCGTGGGAATATCGGGATAAAAACTATCTTATGTCCTTTCCCGGAATTCAAACTATCTTTATAGGTACCAAATTTCATCTAAATCGGTTCAGAGGTTTAAGCGTGAAGCAAACAGACAGACAGACACACTCGCATATTTTATATTATAGTACCTATGGATTAAAATAAAACAAATAAATGTTAATTAAAATTTATAATACTCATAAGCTTAAAATTAAAACAATTCATTAATAAATGAGACATCAATAATTCTGTTTAGAGCCTGTAGAGATTTTCTCTAAATCATAATTCATAACAAATTCAAGAATAAAATGGAATGTGTTTAATAGCTAGAATGAGAATTGAAAAATTAAATAATTATTTTAACTGCATTTTTGTTATGTCTTTGTTTCTTTATAAAAGGCAAAAGTTTATTAAATTGCATGTTTGAAAACCTTAAATCTATTTTTATAATAGGTACAATCATAAAGTGCTTTATTAAAATTATAATGACAGCATTGCTTTTGAAGCTAAGCCTCTTTACAACACAAACTCCTTGCTTTCAAATTGATAGCACACATTTAAAGGCAGAGCGTTATTTTTGAATGAGTCCTTGATTAATATTTTAGTTTTACAAATTATTGTTTAAGCCTAGATTGCATTGGTAGAGAAAGTAGTCCATTTGGTACACCAATCCAATTTTCATTAAACATAGCAAAAGCATAATTATTCAGCCCATAATGTTCCCACTGCTAAGACACAGGCGTCCTGTGAGAGGCATTGGACCATAATCCACCACACAGGCCCAGCAGCGTGGGCTGGCAGATGTCACGTCTTTGATTTTGTGGTTCTAGAACATTCTGGTTTCCTCACAATGTTTTCCTTCACTATTCCATTGAACATATTATATCTTATTTAGGTATGGGTACTGACTTTTCATTGTCTTCAGTTTTCACTTGGTCTGAGTATTTTAGACTACTTTCTGTACCAATGTGAACTAGGCTTTACATTTTTAATTTTTTGAGGCTGAAAGTCATAAAACCTTTTGGGAAAGGTCCAAATGCATAGACATAGACAAGTTATAGCACTTTCATATATGTTGTGCTTAACCACATCTGCATAATGCAAAACACCTTACTGGATACAATAATGTATAAACAGCACTTTTTGAGATTCTCTTTGATTTTTTCAGAACATGAAGTTCTTATTCAAAGTTTATGCAGATTTTGCAAAGATTGTCTATGACTTTCAGCCATACTAAATTCAGGTATACAACAATTTTACATGGTTTAGGGTGAGATCACATTAGCCTTTGCATAGCTACGCTGATGCATAGTGCTTCACTCAAGACAAACGATAGTGTGACATGCCCCTTATCTGTTCAACAAGTTATTTTACTTCTTGACAACGCTTGGTGTGGTTGACTGGAAAACTGATGACGCTGACATTAAGTTTTCTATGTACTGTCCCAGGACTTGGTTTTCTGAGCGTAGTTTCAAGTTTTCTTCTTTGACTGAATCTACCCGTTGTGACAGATCTGTAATCAAATTGACCTTGTTTTAATATCGGTGAAATAAAATTCAGTATCAGTGAAATATAAAAGAAAAGACTGTAAGTGTAGGGGAACACAAAAGAAATGTTGGATTGTGTGAATGATAATATGATTAGAAAGGAGTTGATTACTTAGATGACAACTAATAGAGAAGTATGGAAGAAAAATACATGTTGCGCCGACCCCCAATGAATTGGGATAAGGGTAGGAGAATGAATGAAGTAGAAAAGAAAAGGATGACTGGAAGGATTTGGGGAAGGCCTTTGCTCAGCAGCGCGCAGCGGGAAAGTGTAGGTTAGTGTAGATTAAATAAAATCAGTGTAGTAAAATAAGATTAATTAACTGAACATGAGAAAAATATTTTGGGCATCATGACTCTGTAGCTCAGCAATAAGTTCAAACCAGTGATTCCTTGTTTATAGGAACAAAACTGTCTAAAAACGATACAAAATTCTTTGTATGTTTATGTGCATCTAATCTACCGGAATATCTATTAAAGATATTACTTAGATTATAACTTACCATCTAAAGTGTTCTGTAGTTCCAAAACTTGTGATATTAATCGGGCTTTCTCTTCCTGTTCGTCAATTCCGGAGTCTGGCTCGAAACTTGGCGGGCCATTGAGGCCAGGGCTTGAGGAACCACCAGTGTATGAACTCGGTAATGAGTCCATTGAACGACCATGATCCAAATGATTGTTTTCTATTTCGTCATTGATTATCACCTGTGGGTCGTCGTCTGCTAAGGGAATATTGTCATCGTTACCTTTCTGCATGATTGATGACATTAATTGGTTATCCAGTCGTTTTAAAATGATTTTACTCGTAGAAAATAGGGCGACAAATCGATTTTTCGTTTTGTTGTTTGACGTGAGTCCGTGACGTTTGTTTTGACATGTAATTAAAGTGCGTTTAGAAGGTGCGCAGTGTTTCTGGCTGTTTTCTTCGAAAGAAGAGAGTTGTAAGATTCTCGACAAATACAAACAGTGCAATCCATAAATCTACTGACAAAAATAATGCTTTTTATTATAAACTGTATTATTTTCGTTAAAATTTTATTGTGTGTAACTTTCTCTACAAATGATACGCTTCAACACGTTTTATTGATTCCTCAGGAAAGGCTTAAAAAAAATATTGCGTAAAGTTATCATGAAATTTTCATAATAGTATATTAGTTACTCTAAGTATTCTAACGCATCATTTAAATGCTAAGATGAAAGTTTATTTGTGTTCAAAAGAAATCGTTCTATTATTTTACCGTGAATAAAAGTGAATTGTATTGAAACCAGCTGAAACGAAACGCCTGAACTGTCAAATTGCGAAATTGCCTCTTGTGGTTTTATTTTATTTAGAACTTAGAAGTTGCGGAAGGAATGTTTTATTTGTATTTGAATTAAAATTCCTTGATACAACAAAATTGCTGATATCAAGACCCACGGATAACATGGCTTTAGCTATTAGAAGAACTTCGAGTGATGTTTTTGGTGCAGCAAAATGGTTCTTAAGAAGAGGTTAGAAAATATTTCTTTCCATACTTACATTTTATGGGTTTTATGACAAAAAAAAGCTTATCCTGAAATTTCCTTACAGATTGTCGTGGCTTATCAACGTTGCCAGAAAAGGCAGAAGAAGTTTCTGTTCAGAAAAAGCGGGAAAGACCGGCAATATCGCGAATTAGGACGAATGCCAGTAACCCTAACTTGTCGTTAAGACATGTTTACCCTGAGTTTCTGCCCGACCCTAACCCTAAATGGAGGAACAGTCTGCGTGAGAAGCTTGAGAGAGGGGATATGCTGAAAAGGCGCAAACAAATTGATATACCAGAATTTTATGTTGGTGAGTACTTACCATCCAATAATCGTAAATTTATAGCTTTATAATAAGTTGTTTGTAAACGTTGAGGATTATACAGTAATCTTTCTTTAGCTTTTAATATCTTACTGTTACCTATATGTAGGTACTGTAATTGTTTGTATTCACTAAAACAATTGACTGCATAGGAAGAAGGGTAGACAATAATGTACATACATAAAAGTTGCCTCTTGATGATAAGGATGAATTCAACCGCCATTATTCAGCAATAGTTTTATATGTAAACTTATAACAAAATTAAGCAGCTGAAAAGAGAATACATTTGTTTATAGCCATTAGTTTTATTTTTTACCTTATTTTCCTCAGGGTCAATCCTAGCAGTGACGGTGGCTGACCAACACGCTCAAGGCAAGACTAACAGATTTGTTGGCATTTGCATTGAAAGGAAGGGAAGTGGTTTAAGGGCTGAGTTTACCTTGAGGAATGTTGTTGATCATCAGGGTGTTGAGGTTTGTGTTACCATATTTTTAATTTTTATTTATGGCCTTTTTTCAGAGTGGTAGTTGTAATACAAAACATTTAACACATTGACTGCCAGACAACAGACACAATAGAAAATCTATTGTTTGCGGTCACTGGTGACAGCGGTGGCAGTCAATGCCTTAATATCATATTTATGGAAGGGACATCATTCAAAGGATCATAGTTCAGGTTATGATCACATAATCATAACCATAACATATAATCATTATAATAAGTAGCCGTCTTCATAGACAGCTAGTTATTATTATAAGTTATACTCAATACTTTTATTGCATTCCACATATAGGTATTCTTACATGGTAAACTTATAATTAGATCATATGGAGGGTCCATATGATCTAATTATAAGTTTACCATGTCAGGCACAGCAAAATAAGTGAGTTAGTTATAATGATACAGGAGACAGTAGCCTCGGCTGTCTTGGGATATTATAACAAAACTGGATCTAAGAATGTATCTATAAATTATATCTTAAATTGTCTTAGGGCTGATTTTTCCAACACCAGATAATTTTATCTGAGGAATAATTTTGAATTTTTGACAGTTCTTCCATACAATATCTGTCAGACTTCAATTTTATTCCACAAATAAAAATTATCTGTTGATTGAAAAATCTGCCCTAAATCAGAAAAGTAGTCCTAAGTATAAGTCGAGAGACTTACAGACAGGTTAAGAGATGTTCTCTTAGATGATTGTAAAGTGATGCTAATTCTCTAAACTTTATATTTTCCAGGTGCGGTATGACCTCTACGACCCCACTGTACACAGCATTCAGGTCCTCCGTCTTGAGAAGCGCCTGGATGATAAGCTGCTGTACCTAAGGGATGCTCTCCCAGAGTACAGCACATTCGCCTTTGATATGGACCCTGAATTAGTGCCTGAAGGAACACCAGTGCCTGTTAATCCTGTTCAGGTTTGTTGCTGCTTCAGTTCTTTCTATGAGGGCTATTGGTGGAACTTTGAAAAACATCTTTGTGTCACTGCCACAACAGTATTTCAAATCTTGTTGGCCCAAAACTGCCATTTCCATGGTATTGTCGGTGGCAGTGCAGTGTTCACTTTGACTGCATGTTTCGGGACACAGAGGGCAGGATATGAGGTGCAAAACATGATGGTAACTTTTTAAATAAACTGAACTGAAGGAAAATAAGTAACTTTACTAAGTTTTTAAAAGAGTGGCAGTAATACCAATAATCTGCCATCACCATTGTATACAGATTAGTTATTTTAGTTTGTTATACCTTGGCCAATGATGCATGGTTATTGTTTCCACTTTCACTATCAGAGGATGGTCAAAATATTTATGGGAGGCCTAATGCAACCTTCTTCAACCTTTTATAATCATAGTTCAGTCATAAAGGACTCAAATTGTTTTTCCAGGTAAAACTAAGACCAAGACCCTGGCTAGAAAGATGGGAGAGACAAGAACTGCAGGGTGTTTCCAACATTGAAGAGCACCTGAAAGAGAAGGATAGAGTCAGGAGAGAGCTGAGGAAAGAACCGTGGGAGAAATATGACTTGATGAAGCAGTACAGGTAAATACTTCTATGTACCTGTCAAAGAAATGCTGCCCCAAATAATGATGATGCCTTCTAGCCGCTTTTTTCGGTCTAAGCAATGCATTCAATGAGAAGCAGTGGTGGCCCAGTGGTATCAGCCGCGACTTACAAGTTGTAGGTCGTAGGTTCGAACCCCGACAGGCGCTTTACTTTGTGTAAATTATTTCATCACCACTGCTCTCAAAACGGTGAAGGAAAACATCGTGAGGAAACCGGCATGTCCTAGAACCAAAAATTCGAAGACATGTGACATCCACCAACCCGCACTGGGCCCGCGTGGTGGATTACGGCCCACTCCCTCTCACAGAGAGGAGGCCTGTGTCCCAGCAGTGGGAACGTTATAGGCTGATTATTTAATGCATTCAATGACTTGTCAGGGTGGTTGAGAGCTTACATGCGCTAAAGCAAGAGAGTGATTTCAGTCCAGCTGTTCATAATCACACAAGCAAAATAATATAAATGATTGCCTAAACCTCATGTTCAACTAATGTTGCTTATGTTATTTTGCAGGAAAACAATACCAATAGAAGACCAGAATGACATTTGGGCAGAAGTTAACAACCAGTTGAAACAACTACAACTCACGCGCAAGAAGATGACAAGGAAACGCACGTTTACCGCGCCTAAACCGCAGCTCGGATAGAAACCTAGTTTAATGCATTGTGTTATAAAAGTAGTTAATAAAAGTATACGTTATTAATACTGGTTTTATTGAATATTGATGTATTGCAGTGGTGGCCCAGTGGTATCGGCCGCGACTTACGAGTTATAGGTCGTAGGTTCGAACCCAGACAGGCGCTTTACTTTGTGTACATTATTTCATCACCACTGCTCTCAAAACGGTGAAGGAAAACATCGTGAGGAAACCGGCATGTCCTAGAACCAAAGATTCAAAGACAAGTGACATCTACCAACCCGCACTGGGCCCGCGTGGTGGATTACGGCCCACTCCCTCTCACAGAGAGGAGGCCTGTGTCCCAGCAGTGGGAACATTATAGGCTGATGATGATGTATTGCGAATGCAAATTATCCTTTTAGGCCTGAAACTGCGACGGGCAACCGTCGCGTGTCTACGCGGGTGGACACGCGGGTGGGCTCCGTGGGAACGCGACGGGCCCCGTCGTCGCGGGGACTGTCGCAGAGACCGGATTATTTTATTTACGCAGTGTCGCTAGTGTGTCTGAAAAATTCGAAGTGGGGCTACTAGGGCATGTGGGGTATCATATGAAAGAGCGCAGCTTGCACATTCTCAACCATTTTTCTTTTTTTTTAGGCCGCATAGTTTTCGACTTTGATGAAAACTGTAAAAAAAATACCGTCCCCACTTTTTTTTTTTTTTAATTTATTCATGACCATGGATACATGTCCTTCAGTCGTAGTCACTAAACATTTTTGTTTTCTTACGTAATTGTCATTAGAATGCGGGTGCAACCCATTCTAACGACTTTGAAGTATTTGGCAGCAAATGTATCGAGTCAGCCTTCTCAGTAAACTTCGCTGAGGCGACCAAAACCACAATAAAATTCTCAGCTCCGTTTTACCGAGATTGCGCCTGTTTCAATGATTCCACATATTGTCCAGTTGCGCAGACACTTGAGATACAAAACTACACCAATTTTACATCACAATATCCACTAGGAATCAATTTGCGAATAATTAAAACAGCCACTGAACTTCACTCGAAGAAATCCCGCCAAAAACTCCCCCGTCCCCACTTATCTCCGAAGTTTGCATAGAGAAAAATCTGAAATTATTCTATGTGATAGAAGTTTATGGAAAGATTACGGGAAAATAAAACTATGTCTCTAAATAGCACAGTTTTTCAGGAATCATCAATAAAAGATACATTACTTCCACTATCGGTCAAGAGGTGGCGCTGACCTAACACTGCAATATTCTACACCGCAGCGCGCAGTCTTAAAATTTTTCCCTCGCCGATGAAAGTTTAAAACATATTATTATGATGGTACGGAACCCTCTTGCATTGAATTTTTTGACGCTGACGTCTCCTAACGTTTATAAGTAAGGGGGTTAATGTTTAGCAACGGATTGTCAAGCCTGCTATGACCCCTGATGTCACGTGCGCTCTGCCAAAAGTGTATAGCGACCATGAGGAAGAATGGTCGCATGATTTTTCTGGATTCAATATGGTAAATTTTATGATAACTAAACGTAGTGTAATAAGTACAGGCACAGAATAGTAAAAAGTCACGTCGTCGTCGTTAACAACTAAGCAATAACAAAACGCATGTAGTTGTCATGATGTGACTCATGAGTTTTCTCAGCTGTTTATTAGATGGCGCTACTGGCATCAATTTGAATAAAAAAGCCGCTTTACACCACACGTAATATTGTGATTCAGTAATCACATTATTATATAAATATAACATTAAATGGAAGGTCGTATATAATCAAAATAGATTTATTTTTTATTTGTAAAAATACATTTATTAGCATTTATTTACACAAAAGCTCAAGGTATCGTGGTGTGTTGCGTCCCGAAGGTTGTATGCACGTAGAACCTTCGCAGAAATAAACCAAAATAGCTCTTATGTTCTCAGCTGTAACGGTCATATTGATGTCAAAACTGTGATTGGTTCGAGTTTTAACTTTGCTTGCGTGCGGCTGCGGCGCGGGCGGTCCGCGGAGCAAAGAAGTTCGCTTATTGTTCTTAAATGCACTTTTCTTGTATGATTCCAAGCAAATCGAGTAGGAAATACAAGAGAGTTTAATATAATTCGTGTTGTTTGTGCTGATTCAGTGAAGTGTACAAGAGTTTTAGTGAACTTGTTGGTTACAGCAGTGTTGAAATTGCATGTTGCATTCAATACACCTGTCGCCCGGTAAGTTATATTGTTTATGTACTTAATTTTGCGAAAATATGTTCAGAAGAGAGTGCTAAAACGATCGTGACACGTAATTACATTGGGGATACCGTTATGAGCATGTGAGATGTTACGGTATCGCTGTTCTAAGTTACGGATTCTTGGTGTCGTAAAATTGCAACTGCAGTCGGCCCAACCAGTATTTATCGATTGTGACGCATTGTAACTGGTCAGTAGCTGTTACGCCTCGATTTTACAACAAACGTTATCTTGAAAGATTTACTTTGTTCTGTAATCTTGGTTTAGTTTCAATTGTTTTGCTAAGTTGTAGTTAAGTAAACAGAAGTTTGTTGTGTATTGTTAGTAAGTTGGTTGCAATTTGACCTTTGTAATAAGGTTTCATAACATTAACAATCCTACTTACTTAAAACATCTTCCTTTCAGAATAGTTAGTTATTTTTGACTTAATTCAAGTCATCATTTCTTTGCACAAATTGCCCAACATACAGCTGACTGGAATCAGGACTTATCCTTTTGTAGACATAACTAAAGTTGGTTGACATATTTACTTATCATTGTAAAAATCATCAGAAGTTTAGTTTTGTCTTGTCATCTACTTATCCATTTTATATTACTTATTTAGTTTACCTTCATCAGATTCTCATTTAGAACATACACTTACCTGTATAAGTAACTAGCTTTTACCTGCAACTTCGTTTGGGATCCAGGATGAAAAGTAGCCTATGTCCTTCTCCAGGTCATGGTCTATGCATGTGCCAAATATCATCCAAAGCTGTTCAACAGTTTTAGGAAGAAAGTGTGATAAGCAAACATACAAAAAATCTAATCTTTTCTCTTTATAGGTACTATTAGTTTAGATATGTACTTTGTATGTGTCCCGGTACCTGGACACATACAAAGTTTAGTTGGATAGTTTAGAACTCATACTAACTATTACATTAATCCAATAAATGTAGTTTATTGGATTAATGTAAATTCATTACTAGTTTTTGTTATGTTTCAGAAAGAAAGAATAAGCAAAGTCAAAGTCAAAGCATTTATTTCAAATAGGCACATAAAAGCATGAAGTTAAAACCAAACTACAGAACTGGCTGTTTAATCAGGACTATTCTCATACAGAAGATCTTATTTATAACATAAAGTAGCCACATAATAATAATCACTTTTCTACAAAGGCAAATACAGAAACCCATGCAACACCACAAGATCAGAACATACCCCCACAAAACACAACCCCAAACCCCCTTTCATACACCACACCACACCACATCACACCACAACACAACACACCACACCACAACATAACATACCACACCACACAACCACATCTCCCTCCTTTAACACACGTACCTACACATTAATAGCCGTAGTTCATTATGGTATAATCTTATCACATATACATAGATTAAGGATTTTTTGTACATGAAGTTATAGTAGTTCTCATTATTTAAGCAACCTTTGTTTCCCAAAGTTTAATGTTCCTATGTGTATTGTATGAGCTTTGTATATTAAGGTTTTTGTGTTAATAAATTTATTATTTAAACTTATTATTTTTATAAAAGGCACCTTTGAATGTCAAAAATTATCTTAAAAAATAGAATTGATTCTAGTCGCCCAAGCTTAGTATGTATCCTGCTACATATCACAAAGAAATGCTTTTGTAATGCTGTAACCTTGCAATCTGGTTTTGAAATAAATGTTAGTAAATCAAATGTCTGAAATTCATTTATCAATTTGGACGATCAATTATTCAGGTGCTGAAAGACAGTAAATACAAGTGTGAAGGATTTCTCTGTCTGATTTGTAAAGTAGACAAGTTACATTATATTATATGAATTAAAACCTACATTCACAATGGTTTTAATAGTATATTGATTAACCTGACCATTTCTTGCTTTCAATGCATAAACTATAATTCTAATGCCTAATAAGTCAATATGTATTATACATATAGAGTTGCCTCATTGTCATATGCGTTAGCACAACTTTGCCTTAGAAGAATTTTCAAAACCTACTTTTAGCTATTCAGAAAGTGTTAATCATTCAACTCTTGAAGACAACAGATTCCCATACAGAAGAAGACCTAATAAGCAAGAACAATGCTGACCTAAATTGTTTCACATATTTTATTTGAAACTTTGAAAAGTGTGTAGTTTTTTGTTTACTAACAAAACATTTTCCCTTTCTGACTATAGTTTACTACTTTTGTTAGGTACCTAAAGGGCTAAAATAACACCCTTTCAGCAATAAAAAAAGTGATAAATTCGTACTTAGCAGGGTAGTAAAACACACGTGTCGTGTCTCGTTGACACATTTTATAACACCTTGGGCGATACCATTCACGTGTCTAGGGGTCGTTGACCGATAATCCAATCACTAATGACAGCTTACGACTCTGTTACGACTTACAGGGAATGTTACACCATTGGATTGATGGAATTTGTTTTTGTAATTCTTTTCCAAGTCCTAATTCCATAATATGTATATCGTCTATTTGTGTCATGAGTTCATGACTGGTCAAAAGCTCGCTGTTGTTTCTTTGGCAGCTGAAAACCTTACCGTAAAATATACGCATTATTTAGGTAGGTACTAAGTATGTATTAAGACTTGTATTTTGTGTAGTAGGTATCTACTAAGTATACTTACTTAAAACTTTACATTTCGATTCCCAGAGGAACCAAACAGCAGTTTTTCAAAAAGTAGCTTAAATAGTTAACCGAAATCGAGTTAGCTCCGCGCGTCGACCGCTTTTCTCAGAACTTCACATTTTCGCAGTTCCTTTTGAAATACCCTTTTACGACCCTAATTAAGGTTTAAAAGATAGTGGTGCTCGAAATCAAGAAGGCACTAAAATTCTTAGATTTATTTAGTGCGTGCTTGTCACTTAGTTTGATGTAATACACGAACACGTGTGTTACGAAAGCGGAAGGCGACAATAAAAACAATATGGCGTCGTTATGATGCGCCGGAGTACATCGTACACCTGATTGAAGTGTCACTTACTAAACTATACTAAATTTTCAGTGTATTTTTAGTTGCGTAACGATGTTGTACACTGCTTGTTAACGCTTCATCCTCCCACCTTACGAGCTGGGTAGGTAGTTACTCGGTGTATTTGATCATTTAGACTTACTTGAACATGAGCACTGCCACAGTAGATATAATATACAGTAGAACATCTTCATACAAACGTGCCGCTCTCGGTTTGAATGTGTGCGTGCGCGCCGCGCGCCATGTCGGCACGCGATTTCACGCACACGCTAGCATAATATATGAGGGAATAAGGTGGCGGCAGTGCGGGCTGTGCAGCGCGACTGTGAGCACGCGCGTACGCTACATGACCGCTTGCGTTCGTCAACTCTCGCCGGCGGCGGCCACTTAAATTACGAGTATCATGACTTCAAAAAGGGGAAAAAAATATTGTAGTGTTTTCGGGTGCCTCAATAATGATTTCGCAAACCCGGACTTATCATTCTTCATAGTTCCTACTCAACCAGAAATGTAAGTACCTACTTATCTATACTATCTATACTTCTATACTAATATTATAAAGAGGTAAAATTTGTAAGTTTGTAAGTTTGTAAGTTTGTATGTAGTGGGTAATCTCTGGAACTCATAATCCAATTCTAACAATTTTTTAACTGGCAGAAAGCTACATTATTCCTGAGTGCTATAGGCTATAAATTGTTTCTATAGCATGTATATTAACCGAGCTATCACAACTTTTGTCTAGCAAGTCGGAAAAAAATACCACATAAAACAGAATTATTTGCGTGCGCTGCCTAAACAGTTGCTTAAAATGAAAAACAATGTATGGCTACCTGGTTCGTCTTCATTATTTCTACAAAAAAGTCCGCGATACCATATCTCTATCTTTTATATTTTATCTTTTATACTTCTTTTATTGCATTAAAAAAATTTTTTTTCGGTATACTTACGTTTGGTTGATTATTTGAGCAACAAAATATTAATTCTTATGACAATAAATTATTTCAGTATCACAAGAACATCATACAGATAAGATTTGCCATTTACAGTATATCAATTGGTCATACAGTTTCGGAGATAATATAAAATTACTAAAACGCAAAATGCCCCTAGCATAACTTTCATTGTGCAGACGTTTTACCTATTTGCCCATAGATGGCGTTCTGCAATTACGTCATTTTTCTGAATCGCGGTGTTAAGACTTTCCGTGGATTGATGACCCTCTGGAATTTTTATGTCCACGTTGTCGTTAGTTGGATTGGAGTTCCATACGAACGACGATTCGATTAAAATCGATTATGAGCACGGAGATTATGAAGTATCCAATAGTATCTATTAGATACCTCTCATATTCGAAAATATCGTAATTTCGTTGTACGTTTGATTTCATTGTTTTGTATGTTCGTAGTTTCGTACTTCGTTCTATCGTAATAATCGATACGAGTTATTCGATATTACGATTGTTTTGTTTTGTAAAGGCGGACGGTGTTCGGGTCGCTCTCCCTTTGTTCGTAATTGTTTTCAAGTCTGTGCGTAGTTTGTCGAGAGCATGCCTAAAAGGAAATCTCAACTGTCCCGGCAGACATCACAGACAAGAGCCGCTCGAGTACGCCGTACGGAAGAATCTGCCCCTGAAAATGAGCAGCGCCTCTCGAGAAATAGAGAAAATATTTCGCAAGCACGCGCTAGAGAATCTAGCTCCGAGCGCTCACAGGGCCTCGCTAGCCAAAATGTGAGGACGTCGCGGGCCCGTGCTCGAGAAACTAGCGCTGAACGTGCGCAGCGTCTATCTGAGTTAAGGCAGCATGTCTCTGAGACAAGGGATAGGGAGACTGGCGCTGAGCGCTCGCAGCGGCTCGCTAGGCAAAATGCCATAACATCACAGGCCCGCGCTCGAGAATCCAGGGATGAACGTGCACAGCGTCTATCTGTTTTAAGGCAGCATGTCTCTGAAACAAGGGATAGGGAGACTAGCGCTGAGCGCTCGCAGCGGCTCGCTAGGCAAAATGCCATAACATCGCAGGCCCGCGCTCGAGAATCCAGCGATGAACGTGCACAGCGTCTATCTGAGTTTCCAATAAAAACATCATTTGCCCTGACTATTAACAAGTCCCAGGGACAAACATTCTCTTTGGTTGGCATTATTCTGTTACCGGAAAATAAAATAACCTCAAACATTGTATATAGAGAAGCTTTAAATTAAATAGATACCTAACTTAAATAAATAAAATAAGTAAAAGGCGACCAAGGGTTAAGTACCTTGAGCAGAAAAGAGAACTTAGGTAATCTTTGAAGTTACTGATCTGATTCCAAACAATATTTTACTAATAAAATTAAATACAGTAATATCAATCGAATGTTATCTTATGTTAAAACAAGAAATTTTCCGCGGACGAAGTCGCGGGCAGAAGCTAGTACTTAAATATTATTAGAAAATGTGGTATTGTATTGTTTATTTCACAGTTTATTTGCTTTATTAAGAGCGTAGCCGAGTCGCATTTTTCCATATAAATGTATTCCCAAATTTACTTTCTGAATACTATGTTTAGAGCTAAAGTTTATTTTAAGAAGTCTAGTTTTTAACCGACTTCTAAAAAAGGAGGAGGTTCTCAATTCGAATGTTTGTATTTTTTTTTTATGTTTGTTCCCGCATAACTCCGTTGCTTGCCAACCGATTTGAAAAATTCTTTTTTTGTTGGAAAGGGTATACCTACTTCCCAAATGGTCCCATGAAAATTTTATCGAAATCGGACAAGCGGTTTTTGAAAAATCAACAACAATCTAAAAATTTATCTACATTGTCTACATTAACGATCTTTTTGTTTACTTTTTTGTGGGGTAGGTACAACTAAAAATTGAAAAATAAAAACTTTTTTACAAAAAAAAAACAACCGACTTCAAAAAAAAAACACTACAAAGTGATAAATAAATAATTTCGGAAGTCGGTGTCAAAAAACGAAAATGCGGATGTCTGTAATTTATATGGTGTACATAATAAAGAGTATTCTATTCTATTCTATATTATAAAACAGAGGATTGAGTACGAAACATCGTTTAGGTAAACGTATTTGTCGCGTATAGTTGTAATAAGGGCAATTTCACAATAATTAATATTGCAAATTAATTACTATTGAAATTATTATTTTTTCTATTGTCTGATGTGTTGTTCAATCCAAATATGGTGTCTTAATCATAATATTAACTTAACAAAATTACAGTAACATGTGACCGAGTAACGCTTAGGGTTGCTTTACGTCGACGTTAATCAACGAGCGTGTAATTTAAGTGTAGAATCTAGATACACCCATTACAGGAATTACGGCAAAGATCGAAATTTACTCATGATCCCACCTGATGATTTTGTCGATAATGTAGAAAGGATGGAGCAGGTGTTTCGCAAAGCGTTCGAAAAGGACCACATCAACATTAAAATTGGCCGGTCAATTTACGATCAACTGAATGATATAGAATTTAAGATGCCCTGTCCATGCTTTCCCAAAAGCTTTACAAAAACTTTACATAAGAATGAGAATTTACTTTACATTAACAAATAATAATAAAGCGTTCCGGACGTGCAGAAACAGGAGAAAAAATTTCTCGGTATCAAATTTGTAACTTAGTATAATAAATGTTATGTGAATAAAGGCTTTTTATTTTTACTAAATTTATAAATTGGTAAAATATTCAATCATAATATGCTTTTTATTTCATAAATTTAGATCAAGTGCTGCTTGTTCGAAAATATTAACTAAAAGTAAAAGTGACAACCCTGGGGATCAACGCAAGAGTAGGCTAATAACTCGGCGGGCGGCCTTAGATAACTTACTGTATTATACTGTGGCACTGCTTCGTTAGTCTAGCGGTCGCAAGCACTACTGCTGAGCATGATGTCCTGCACTCTAATTGCGTAACACACTATCAATCGGAATCTGAATAATTTTGAAGCCAATTGCTAATCCATTGCTTCATAAGTTCGAAAAATGTGTCTGCTCAACACGTAAATAACGCAATGAATGTTGTTGACCTGTCAAAATGAAACCGATTCCGATTGATAATGTGTTACGCAATTAGCCCGCGGGGTTCATTCGCAGGTCGGGCAGAGTGTTATTGGGGTTTTTGCATCAGGAATTTCTCAGCAGCAGCCCGTAATTTGGATTTGTGCCCGGTTGATGGCTATAGGTTCGCCTCCTATTACATGGGACTTATACACAACTGGCGAAATGTGGGTGTACTAAGTAGTATACACCTATCCCTAACCCTTCAAGAGTAATGAGCAAGAGTTCTGCCCCGGATTTGCAGGAATTCGGCTACGATCAGTTCCAATAACTGCGAAAATTCCGGAGTATTTTACGTAACGAAACACACCTACTTTGATCATTACTTGAAACAATCCGGTATACTTTTTGCCGCCTCCATAAGTATCTCTAGCTGGACATGATTGAATTAATAAATCTCATTTGCGACGCGTTAGACCAGAAACTGACATAAACCAATTTTAGAACGCCTGATTGAATTTCGTGCATATAGTAAGGATAGGAAAAACTAATATTGATGAAGTATTCTAAGACTAAGCTGATTTTCCAATCGACAGATAATTTTTAATCGTGGAATAAAATTGACATCTGACAGATTTTGTATGGATGAACTGTCAAAAATTAAAAATTATTCCTCGGATAAAATTATAGATCTGGCGTTGGAAAAATTAGTCCTAAGAAAATAGGTAATTTATCAGATAAAGACAAGATTTCATAAGTCAGGTATTTAGGTCAGTTTAGTTTACTGATGCAGTACCTCTCGATATCAGGTCGGCGACCTTCCGTCTGCCGGTCAATTTAGAAACTAACCGATCCCGTGCTCTACCAGTTTCTGTACCACTTTCTAAGCTTAATTACTCGCCTTTTCCAGCTCTTGTTTGGTACTACACATTGTCAACGTTCTTCCGCGTCATTATCGCGATTCAAAAACCATTTAAACGTTGACCGTTTCTTGGGAATGAGAAATTGTTCCCGTTTTCGTGCTTTCTTGTTGTTATGTCAATTTGCGGATGTGTTTATGCAAAGAAAAATGCAAAAAGGAACTGTTTCCGCCCGGGATCGAACCGGGGACCTTGTGCGTGTGAAGCACACGTGATAACCGCTACACTACGGAAACCATATTGTCAATGCGCGAAAATAAGTACTAATTTACATTACTAATTTTGCAATGACACAAAGCACGTTCAAAGCAAGGCAAGTTCTACATTGCGAAAGTAACATTCAAAATTGCTAATCATCTAACTGCATAGGGAATTCTTTTCTACCACTTTCCTAATGAAAAACAAACCAGTAATTAGTCCCCACACACTCTTCAATTAGGGCTGACATGTTGTAGACATAAAAAAAATGAAGAGCTAATTGCAACAAAGGGCGCTAAACAAAAGACTCCTCTCGATACAATACAATACAAAGTGTTGATTCATTGCGTGCTTGCAAAGGGCTACACGCGATGGTAATGGTGATCTTAAGATGCTGTAAAGACAAAGTTTAATGAAAGACGTAGTAGGTACCTACCTATACGATTGTGTAGTTTTATTACACGGGTAAATCACGGCTTACAATTTCAGCTAGGTATTTGATTAATGTTTAATCTTAATCAGCCAAAGTGTGTTAATAAATCAACTCTTTATAGGGCGCTTTGACGTAAGTACCGGCCACTCCTTTAAACATATTTTATTATTTCCGCCGCGCACAACAGCTCCCTATTCTTCACACAATGTAACGCTGAACTTACAAAATTACATTGATTTATTAATGTGTAAAATACATAACAGCACTGACTTCCGATTCAAAACATGATTAGAACTCCTAGATTTCCCTTTGACACTTTAGACGAGGCGGAATATTATAATATTTTCATTTTTATACTTCTTATTTCTACTGTCTTCCTGAGCAAAGTTGACCACAGTTGACGGAACTTTTTTTTTTTTTTTTGTTAATGGGAAATCATAAAATGACTCCTCCCGCTCTGGGTGGAGCGGAAGGGAGTGTCAGACTCTTAGTGACTAAAACCCACCCGTGTTCCTTCCTTAGCCCTTTATGTTCCGGGGCAGCGGTAACCCTTTCGGACGATCCCGACGGAACATACCCAACCTTCCGAACTAGCCACGATACTAGACAATTTAAAACTCGATATAATGATAGCTTTTACTATCCTAATACCTGGTCTGGAATGCAGAATATTGACCAATAAATACCATCTAAGTCTAAAGCTAAATAATTTATTACCAAAGTATGCTGACCACATTTTAAGGCCCCTGTCAAAGGCTGTGTAATTGAATTGTATAGGCATTGGCTCGATATTGACGCCTGATCCGATAATACTTGCGCAAGCATCGACCAGCCATGCTATAATTATAATGTGCACAATGCAGACACTGCACATAGCGACGTCAAGGCCAATATTCTTTATATGAGCGATTAATATACTTTGTAACCTAATTGATTTTAATTAAACGGGGTGGAAGAGTGGTTTTGCACGACAGGATTGTGTACGTTTGCTTTTGTCGACCGTACTGTGGTTAAAACAATTTCATTTCATTAGAAGTTTGAATCTACTATAGATAATTTCGTAAGTTGCTGTGATTCGAATTGAAAACATCTTCCTGATCGAGAGATTAGTTGCCCAAAAGCGAACGGAATCCCTATTAAAGTAACCCACTGAGCGATCTTATCTACATGCTCCTCTTCGTATATTTTCTTTTAATAAGCCCTTTTCCAAGTAACATGGCGACCTTCTTCTGTCTAATCATTACAATTATCAAGCCGTAAATGTCTTCCAGAGAGGCATTGTTACAAGCCTACAAAAAATCAAAACACAACTCTTGATCTGATAGATGAATTAATGCACGCAGTAAATAAATATAATATTATTAGAAGACAGGATATGTTGTTGTTAAAATAAACTTATTAATATTCCGTCTTGTAGAATTAGAAAACGTGAGAATAAACTTGGACTTATTGTTCTGATCTGACTGTTTAATATTCTGCGTCCAAGTACGGAGATATCTCCTGTTATGAATACAATACTAGGAGTGGTTTACATTTGATATTCAAAATAAACAAGCCCGCAGTCCACACTTACACTGTGTTTGTAATGCGTTACAATGTTTCATATTTCATTCATTGTACCTAATTTACCTTAATCATCAGACACTAGGACATGCCGGTTTCCTCACGATGTCCTAGAACCAAAAATTCGAAGACATGCCAACTGGGCCGGCGTGGTGGATTATGGCCCATTTCCCCCCACAGAAAGAAGAGGTTTGTGTCCCAGCAGTGGGAACATTACAGGCTGATTATGCCTATACTGTATGAAAGCTTTGATCATCAATTATGATGGAATTTATGAGAAGACCGTATTAATACCTAGAATGAAGATCTGAGTAAGATATCGTAAAAAGTGTCTGCTTATTGTACCATATAAAATGCAGCCCAGAAACCTATAAATAAGCACGTCTAACCGCTTGTCTTCGACGTTCCCTGTCCACAAATTACAAAATGCCTTATTCAAACCTGCCTGTAGTACGCACTTTATAAAAACAAAAGAACGTGTTCAAATGCACTCACCTTAATTAGGAAATGCTTAGAGACTTGTTATGATTTCAGTTTTGTTGTCATTGCGTGCACGTGTGAAATATCGCATGTTTAAACCTCGTAAATATTTCGTGACGTGGGGGGTTTATAATCTTCGCGTGGGGCAATATTTTGTAAGGGTAGTGTTTTGGGTATCATTGACCTTTTTAGACCCATTTGCTTCCTAGTTAAAGATCCATTAAGGATTCTATTATTTTTGGAGGAATTTAAAGTGAACGATTATGTTTCTTTGTTTTCGACGTAAGGGGCTGCCCATTTTGGACTAATTTAGTTTCAATGAATCAGACATCGATTCGACCATTGATTGTTATACAGGATGTCCCTGGAAGTATGGATCAAATCGAATAGGGGCGTGGGCAAGGTCATTTCCAAACTTTTTCACCCTGAGAATGTCGGTGAATTTTTTTACGGTTCAAAAGTTATGACTAACTTTTATTTTTTTTTCAATCACTTCGCATAGTGCTCAAAGAAAATAATCATAAAAAAATACTATCAGGGCTATCTAAAAAATTAAATTGATAGCCCCGATAGTTTTTGTTAAGATTTTTTTAAAACGATTCGATTTGTCTTCTCTTTTTTTTGTTAAAACGATTGGAAATGAACTTGCCCACGCCCCTATTCGATTTGATCCATACTTCCAGGGACACCCTGTATATGCATTTCAACTTTTTGAAGCTTTTTAGTATATTTTCCATCTCTGGCAGCAAATACTGTCCAAAACCACGCAACTTTAGGTGAAAGTATGTTGAAATCGTGTCTTGGCAATATGAATTTTGATAACAACCATTTTGGGCAGATCTTTTGACCATGTAATACCTTTATTAGGCATTAACCATATCTGTATATCTAGCAGTTCTTGCTACACTGGTTTCTTTTAAACTATGCGAACTTAATCGGATTATTTGGGTCCAATTGTTTCGCAAGAACCATTGTTATTTTGTTCAAATCATGATTTTGATATTTTGCGTCTGTGGTCTATGGGATGGGCGTTTGTTGCGAAATTTAGGCATTGTTGCAGAGAATCATGTAAAGTACTTAATAAAGTCGTGCACTAAATTACAGACAACGCACTTTGAATAATAAGTACCTTTCATGATATTTGAGGGTAGCCATCAATATAAGGTTTGAATGTGATTGCCGTGACTGCCTTATGATATTTTGGTGTTCCTTGAGTGAAGTAAAGAACGGCTGGATCTTCGGCCGATTTTCGGGTTCGAAATTATTGGCTTTAAACATACTATAAAGATACCGCCGATTACTCAGCTGAGTGAAGAGGGGAAGGAAGTAAGCCACAGATACGGAAGGAGCTGAGTGGTCGCAGAACCAGACATTTCACACAGACTGACGAACCTGATTATGCCTGGGAAAAGTTAAGTAAAAGTGCTACATAGCAGCTAGTTAATTAATTACCTAACTTTTCCTATATGACTAGATTCTCGTTCTGCAATTAATTAATGAGAACTAATCGCCTTTAATTTAGGAATTCAAGAACTAAACTCGATTTGGTCTAAAGATGAGAGGATTTGTGCACATAAATCTTAGCCATTTCCCACCACTTGTTTACGAGCTCAGAACGGTATAGCGAATCACTCTTCGCCGATGGTACGGTTCGCCGAAATCACTCTTAGTCGACGGTTGGTTCCACGAACAAATCCATCGCCGATAGAACTATTCGCCGAAAACACCGTTCATCGATGGTCGCTTCAGCTACAACACCTTTTACCGATGGAACGGGTCGCCGAAATACTTCACACACAAATCATTTCACATCAGCTTCCTGGTTTAGGTCTTTTCATAACATACAGTGATTTCCTCTTAGGGCTTCCTATAAGGGCTTCATAGATATTATTATTGGCCAGTACCTACCTACAGTATTGTTTGCATGTTGTGCATATCCTATCCGCCTTTCTACGTACGAGGTACGCTAAAGGTCCGCTCTGCCGTTTCTATGGTAGGCACACTTATCATGTGCTGATTGTTATACCGTTTTGTTTTGCGAATTTTGTATGCTGTGGTTCGGTCTTGGTCTCTATGTGAAGTTTATTCAGGCAGACATTGTTTAGTACGACCTCAAAAGATCAATTAGATTCGGAACTCAAAATTAAATTCACTCACTGGAGAAAAACTCTTCAAAGAAAGAATTGCTTTGGTAACTGTTACCGAAGTTGGCAACAAATAAATTGGCATGGTTCACGTTCCAGTTCAAGAAACTAAGCCAAAACTCGAAAAAATTATTGCGCGGTTGCGCCAGAATACGAAAATGCTATTACCCATCCCCATGTCTCGCGCTATTTCGATCTAGTGTTGTTTGCATGAATTAAAAATGGTATCCTTGAGTGCCGAAGGTCGGTTGTACTGCAGTGTACTTCATTCTTTATGCATGAGACGAGAGTGCTTGAGTCAAGGGCAAAAGAAAAATCAATATAAATAATAATTCTGAGAAATAAAACACGTGTTTCAGTATATCTACTGAAGTCGCAGTAGTGAATTGTTTATCATGTTTTGTTCGACAAGAATGGAGAACTGTAATTATTTAGCAGTGGGTGGATACAAGCTGTAAAATTAATGAAGTTGCTTACCGCATTGTGGTTGAGTCACTTTAAGAACTAAGATTTTCAAAGAAACTACAATGTTGTTCATGTTTTCTTCCGGAAATACAAAGGCACACAGTACAAGACTTATTTTGGAATCAAGTTTGCTATGCTGTTAATGCTAAATTCAAGCTCGTAAAACAACGAATAAAAAAGCTTTTCTGAAAAAAAATTCTTAAAACATATTTCCTAATTAAACATTACTAGTGTTGCATGTAAACAAAACGTATTATCCAAGTCCTTAAATTACGACCCTGGCATATCGACAACCCACAGTCAAAAACAAAAAAGAACAAACTCCACCATAGTGAAAGAACCTCATTTCTCACGATTAGGTTATTGGACCACAAACCAGTCCACCATGACCTTTCAAATAAACCAGATATTGGCTAGATACAGATCTTGTGTGATTTGTTGCAGTAACTCGCATGTTTGTAAGTCTTTATGCCTGATTGCATGACGCTGCGGGAGTCTGCCCAGCTGGACTGTAATGTTGGTTACAGACCAAGGTGCTCGTGTTTAAAAATAATACTTGATGTAAACTGTCATGAGTGGGGCAAGGAGCTAAAATGAGTAATGCCGTTAAGTTTCTAAATGTAGAAAACTAGGGATTGTTTATGCTGACTTCATGTAAAAAAACAGCAACTTTATCGGTCATCATTTCGTTTCACGTCATCTTGATTCCGTTTAGTTAAATAAAATAATACAAAGCAGACTGGATAACCTTACGATTGGGTAAACAGTTTTGTTTTTTGTTACGTAATCATACAAATGATAAATGCACACAAATTTTTCACCATTATCTATGGTTGTGTAAACTGCTAAGTTATTTGAACTGCGCATTGTATGCTCTACAAATAATACGGATAACGCAACCAGAATAAATAGGTAAGTATCAACTTTACCATAGAGCACCTTGAGATAAAAATCAAGAGGTTTCGAAATCGTATAAAGGCAAGCCCATAGACATCATTACCATGTTACCATGTGTTTCGATATTGTACCAATTAAGTGTTACCAAGGAGATTGACAGAAGAAAGCAACAGGGAGTAGGGAATGACGGCGAAAGTGGAATGTTCACTCGGTCCGTTTGTATACAATATCGGAATAATGGTCATTGCTTGCTATTTCATTTCCCCGCCCTAATGTCAAACTGTGTGACTGTAAGTAGTCATTTGTTTCGAATATGTTAACATTATTGTGAATACGTTGATTCTGATCAAATTGATGGCTATTAGCAATAATATGGTTGAAACTGTCCATTTAAGTGGGTTTTTGATTGTATACTACCTAAGTGCCTATCCATACTTAATTATGTATTCTTCAAACAACTAATTCACTATATAAAACATCTTTGTCTGTCTGTCTGTTTGTTGGATTCTAATGGCAGCTTGAAGCAGTTCGGTAGTGTAATGCCAAGTTTGTTTAGGGCTAGAAGCTATGTAAAAACCGGCCAAGAGCGTGTCGGGCCACGCTCAGTGTAGGGTTCCGTAGTTTCCCGTCCGTCACAATAAGTTTTCCCACGTACAATTCGATAATACCCGACCCAATGTAATAAGTACCTACAGCGCCATCTCTCAGGGAATTGGGTTATTAATTAATACATAGACGTGCCAGAAGTTTTCGGTGGTAATTTTGGATTGCGAGAACCGATTTTAATCATTCTTTTTTTGTTTGAAAAAAGATACGTTCAGGATAATAAAATGTGTAAAGGAAGTTAAAAAAAATGCTTGCATATACGATTATACTACGAACTTAGTCCAGAAATGATTTTGTACAACTTTTTGTCTTTTTTGTACAAAAACTGTTGTTTCTATCAAGTTCAAAATAATTTTCCTAGAAAGTCCTTATAAAGTTCTACTTTTCAGATTTTTTTCATATTTTCTAAACTTATGGTTCAAAAGTTAGAGGGGGGGGGACGCCTTGTTTTTTACTTTTGGAGCGATTATTTCCGAAATTATTGACATAATCAAAAAATGATTTTAGTAAACCCCTATTCATTTTTAAATACCTTTTCAACAATATATCACACGTTAGGGTTGAAATTAAAAAAAAAAATCACTTCCCACTTTACACATAGGGGGGCTACCCTAATAAAACATTTTTTTCCAATTTTTATTTTACCACTTGGTCGGCGTGATTGATATACATATTGGTACCAAATTTCAGCTTTCTAGTGCTAACGGTCACAGAGATTAAGCGAGGACGGACAGACGGACGGACGGACGGACAGACAGACATGGCGAAACTATAAGGGTTCCTAGTTGACTACGGAACCCTAAAAACTTAATATCCTCAAACATAACCTTGACTTCTATTCCGGAAAACTTAAAACTTAACCTATTAAAAATTACAAGTTTCCTGAAATATCAACACTCGGTTACATAAAGCAGCATTTCTATTCAAGATTAATTTTACACTAACTCTTTACAACTTACAACACAATGGTGTTCGGAATAAATACAATGCATTATTTAGATTTCTTGTATCTATCCTTTTACGGGAAAACGGCGTGACTATTAAAAACAATACAATATCGTGCTTTCGAAAGAAAGTCAAGCTTACGGGAAGGCGTTCGTTACCTAATGACCAGTAATGGCTTAATTTTTAATCAAACCGTAACCATAGGCCCTTGTGCTCACGACAACCTGCTATTAACTTGTAGTGCTAACGAGTGTCGGATCGAGGGACTCAATAAACATAATACATTTAAATGAACCATTACCGGTACGCGCATAGGCGTATATGCACGCCTTTTATTCGTGGTACGCATGTGTGGTCGTTTTGGGTCGAAACTTAAAGGGTTTTTTGGAATTGTTTTTTTTTCTAGTTTCGAGATTGGTGCCTTACAAAGCCGTAGCAAAAATTGCTGAAATATGAAGTTTTAATCCAATTTTCCGCTGGTAAATGGACATTTGAAAAGTCTTTTTTACATGTTGCAAATTATTGTACGAAATTGCTACAAAATTAATAAAAAGGGTAGACCGTATGTAAAGTTTGTGAAGTAATAAAAGCGAAGTTGCTTTACGTAACTCCAAAAATAGATAGATGATAAGGGGGCTTACTACCAAGGCACCATAATGACCTGATAGATCATCATCGTCCTATCCTCATCCCAATTTATTTAGGCTGATAGATGCACACATAAATAAGATCAACTACATAAATTAATGAGTAGTACTAATGTCCTAAGGATTACGTAAAAATGATTACATCCAACATCAAAAGATAGGTAGAGCAGCAGGAATTCTAATAAAGGGACAGGTAATCATTACATGTCATTATGATGACCCAAAAAAACGAATGGTTCCCACCAACGAATCGTGACTAGATAAAAAATAGTTAAAAACGTAATTAGGAATGTAATGCCCTTCGAAGAATTTCTTGTGTTCGTCATTTTTTAAAGTTCATAGAAATCAAGTTGAGATTAGATAAATTGAATTAATTATAAGGTACAACTGAGTGTTTTGATGAGTTTAATTGGGTAAATAACGTTAATGAAGGTAATTTATTTAACGAGTTCGAATGCGGTAGGTCAGGTTTGAAAAATCAAAACAGGGATTGAGTTCTAATAGAAGTTAAGCATCAGAAGAATAAGATAAGAACAGTAATAAGTTTTTTAAAAGATGATAGAAAACATCTCCATAGCCTCCTCCTTTTTTAATTTAAAAAGTAGCGTGTGTGACAGAAAAGCTGAAGAGAAGTCTATTGGTTGTAGTATGAACATGTGATGCGGAAGAATAATAAAGGGCATGTGACAAGAAAAGTGTTAACTGTGGATGTTGATGGCGGAAAAAAAAGAAAGAGAAAAAGCGGAAAAATGGACCGAGTGAAAGATGATATGGCTAGGAAGGAAATGGAAATGGCTGCTAACAAAAATGGATGAGAAGAAAAAGAATTAAGTATTGCTGTTAGTTACCAATCCAAAATAAATTAGGACAGAGACAGGAGGAAGACTATCGTTGCATTTAAACGAATGCAAAAGTCGAAAATAAAGTTAAAAATAAAAAGTCACTGGTTTTAATCAAAACGAAATTTTAACTAATTGCTGACATGCTATTCCACACGGTGTCAACGCCTGCATTGTAGAGGCAATGTTATTCAATGAGGCAGTTCAACCTTCACTAGGATTATCGCCCATTGGATCTCGAGGGGTTGTTTTTTGCCCCGTTCTGTCCCCAAAGGGCGTAATTTGTGGCTGTAATAACAATTTTCGGAATTGAGACACGCGTGTGGCTTGGTATGTCTTTACGTGAGGTGATTATATTGTTTTGTTTTTCTTATTATTTTCGGGTTATCTGTGTGGAGCGCGATTGGTTTTGTGTGAAGTTGTGTTAAAAAGATTTATTTATTCATAAGTCCTCGGCTGACTTTATGGTATGAATAATGGAAATACCAAAATGTTTTGTGTGTGAATTGCTTTAGAAATCAATACATTTAGACACATTCTTACTGTCACTTTGAAAGAAACTCCGAGAAAATGTCCTAAAGGTAATTGTGCCCGTTTCATGTTTGTTCAGTTGCTAAGGTTTTTAATTTCAGAACTGAAAAACAATTCAGTTTGTTTGATGTTGCCCTCTTTTGAATCGTAAACCTATTGCTGAACGTTAGAAGAAAACAGGTGTTCAAACATCATTTCTTATGAAGGAATGTTTCACAATTGAACTGAAAAGGGACGTATTCTTTCGGTCGCTCAAAGTGGATGTTTTTCAAATGATTCATTTCAGTTAGACCTAGTTAAATAAGTTAAGTGGAATATCAGAGGAGCAATTCTCACAATTTTAAGAACGTTCACACTTCACAGTCTGATCTCAATCTGTCCAAAATACTTCTAATTGCCTTACATTTTTGACCAGTTTTTGACATTTATTGTCACTAAGATGAGATTGCGATTAGATTTTGAACGTTTTTAATTAGTTATCCAGTCAGATCCAGTGGTTAGAGAATTGACATTCAGATATGGCAGAACATTTTTAACGACTGAGAAATCAGTTTCAAAATTACTGTCAAGTCAGAACATTTAATCTAGTGCGTTACTTGCATTTTAGATCTTCATAAAGCAGGTTATATCAAACAAAACGGTCCTGGTGCCTCAAGCGGACCACAAAAGGTCTTATAAAACGGTAGTTTTAATGTAAATGACGTTTCGCTTTATTGTTTTCGTCGTGGCAGCTGCGCTTTCCCGCCATGCTTCAACATTCGTGTTTCTGGGATAACGTTTGTTTTATATACCTCGTTTGTTCGTACCTGACTTGCTGAACGACGTTCAATATGGATAGTTTGCTGTTTATGGTCTATGCCGTTGTTTTTGACACAACTTCATTCAAGCATAGGTAATGGTATTGTAAAATTAAGTGTTGGCTAACCCCCAACGAGTTAGTCCGCAGATTTTCACACGCCAATATATTTACAGTGTTCATAAGTAGGTAATGAAAACTAGAACGTCTAAAGCGTCAATACAAAGATATGTCACACCTACTTGCTCCTATTTAAATAGATATGTACGACCCAGAAACCTGAACTTACTCCTTTATTTCATAAATGTAAAACAGCATAGCAGTTAGCAGTACCTTTCTACAAACAAATTCATCCTTTTTAATAAGAAAATGGTGAAAGAAAAATAAATAATTTGACATATTACCCAAGATCTGTGAAGTCGAAATCCGACTTACCATTTACCGTGTCTGCAACATTGACGCTTTGTATCTTTACTGATGGCACAGCCTGATGGTAACGCCACAAAGGCTACAACCGCAATGATGATCAGTTATTTGTTACTATTTTACTACCCAACGATATAGAGGAAACATAAAATTTATTGTTTATCTTTCTGGGACAGCAGTAAACGTCAATTGAGAATATTGGTTACCCAATTAGGGTAGAATAAGTAAGCGCACGTACCAGTAAGTGCAAAAATAGGCCATCCTCTTGGCCCGAGGGTGTCGTAAATTGCAAATAAGGAATTTTATTGCGTAGACTGGTGGTATGGTGTGGTTGATCACGTCTGCTTACTGCATTGTTTATAGCATCCCTCCCTATCACCCCAAGATCGATATTTTGGTTGGGATGCTTCATGAATTCATTGAACATTTACTTATTCATTATTTTATTGATGTCCCAATTCAGGGTAAAAGGCATTCATCACCGCACTTACTCATAAATTTTTTAGGCCAGGATTCCCCATATATTTCTGTATCGAATGAAAATTGAAAAAATCTTACTACTCGCCATTTTCCAACCCACAAAATGGAGTTTGCAGCGGTTCCACAAACCTGCATCAACGTCTCACCATGAGCTATTAGACGTGTGAAAAATTAATGACTCAGACACGTCTTAAAACCACCATCGTTAACGGTACTCTTGTCTTCGTAAATATAATTTGTCTTAGGCCCACGGTTTCATGCGATAACTTTAAAACTTCATAGTACTGAATTATGTATTTGGCCCAACAGTTATTTCTCGATTCTCATGCTAATTGTCGGTATTTACTTACTTCCAATTTATGTTGGACTATGAAACCAATACCCAAGTTTTATATTAGAAAATTATGCGGAAAATTATGGGAGATTAATGACTTCTATTTTCTTTTACAGTTAAGTGATAAAATGGTTTTATTGAGGCAGTGTGTGACACAGTGATCCGTTTCTTCGTTTATGACCCAGCACTACTGACCTCAAACAAGATGTAATTTATTTTATTAAAATGTAAAGGCACTCTTAGAACATTTGAATGTAGGTGGACATTTGACTGCATTTCTTGTTGTTATGAGGAAAGCATGCTTACATTTTGACTGTCGTGAAGAGCACAATTGATTTCAAGAACATATACGTAGATAGAACATACTTTATTGTAGGTACGCCAAAATTGTAAAAATGTTCTTAATAAACAATATTACTAATTCTATGGGTAGGTACAAATTATTGTGGTCTTAGAATAGCTAGAGATATTTAGACAACTGCATAAACATATATTTTATAAATTCCTACTCACACCACAAAATCTTGAATCTCCAAAAGCAGGAAATATTGGGCGACATACAATGTAGCGTATTTTAAAATTAGGATCAAGTCTGAAATTATAAAAAAGAGACTGGCCATCTATTAAACCACCGTAAAACATAAACCAACGAAGAAGAATGTTACCAGCAATAAACCTTTTGTAGTAGTTATTTCTTAACTCGAATTAAGTGTGGAAACTACACGGTTCGCGGGTATTGGGGGCTTATTAAAGGTTATGGTCAATATGCTGTACAGTTATCTGTTATGGACCGTTGTCGACGTAAAAGCCCTTTCGTACGGCCGCCATGTTGGAAAATTAAGCGCGGTTTTGTGATGACCATTTTGCAAGATGCTGTTTTGTTGTTATATTTGAGGATGAGATTGAATCATTGGAATGTTATTAATAGATATTGAAGATTCTTCAGTGGATTGCTGAGCTATATATTTCATTGATTGATTTAAAATAAAATCATAACTCTGACGAAAATCGATATTTAAAGCAAATCTTTGCAGAGCTAAAACGAATTAGATTTTTGCGATGATCATAATTTTATATCACATTTAAAGGGCTAAGATAATGTGGCCATATTAAAGATACCTACGAGAATATATTCCGCTTTCAACATTATGGTTTTATAAAATATTCCAGTAGGTACTTAACACTTTCAATTAAGGGGCTTACACGAGCTAAACGCAAAAAAAACGGTAGTTTTCGAAACAATAAAAGTATATGATCGCCTACAGTAAACAAAATCAGAAAAATATATGATATTCTTCAGGATATTTGCTAGATAGATAGTGTTTTGAAAACACAATACAACTAATTTGGTACGATAGAAAAAAATCATGAACATACCTCTAAAAAACTTTCTTTTTACAATAAAAACCATACTAATATACATACAATCATTCTGATTTTTTGTCAGATTATTCTACAAGTAACATACTAAAATGATAGTGTTTTATTTTTTTATTTAAAACAATAGTTTTTTTGTAAATCGAATATTCATAGTTCCGAACATAAAAAGTGCGCATGTGTGCGTGAACGCCCGCGTAGCGACACTGCCGGCCGAGGCCTGATGCTATACGGACGTGTCGCTCTTTTCGCCGCACTATTTCCGTCAAGATTGTTATGTTTTTGTTAAGTTTTATTTGTAAATTCATTGTTTATTATTATTTGCATATCTTCTTTCCGTAAATATTTTTATTTCGTGTAAATATAAAATACTTTTAAGTTTGTTATGTATGGGTGCAAGGCGCGCGCCATCTATTGTACGGCGAGTCCCAACTCCCGGGCGTTTCACTTGTGTCTCCCGGCAGTGGTCCGCGTAACATAACTAAGTTAAAATAGGGTAATAATTTGTAAATAAATGGGAAATATAGTGAAACATTCCGTTAGGAGGACTACAAAACCTTCATATAAAACAAAAGCCGAACATAATATGAACGAAAGTAAAAAGTATGAGCATTTTATTTTTAACTGAATATTTTTATTTTTGCAATAAAACTATGAATTTTGGTAACATCTAAGAAAGTGCAGTCATTTTGCATAAGGTAAGTATTTTCGACTCCGCGTACATCTGTCACACCGGCGCATGTGGACGACGTGTAGATTTGTATTCGAGAGTCCCCGGGTTCGATTCCCAAGGTTACGAAATCGTACTTTCTTTTTAAATTTTATTTAAATGTATTTTGAATTTTTAGATAAATAGTGTTTTGAAAACATGATACAACTAATTTGGCACGATAGAAAAAAATCATGAAGATACCTCTAAAAACTTTCTTTTTACAATAGAAACCATACTAATATACATACAATCATTCTGATTTTTTGTCAGATCATTCTACAAGCAACATACCAAAATAATAGTGTTTTATTTTTTTAGTTCAAACAATAGTTTTATTGTAAATAGCATATTCATAGTTCCGAACATAATAAGTGCGCATGTGTACGTAAACGGTAAACCCCCGTGTAGGAATAATGCCGGCCGAGGCCTGATACTATACGGGCGTGTCGCTCTTTTCGCCGCATTATTTATATGTACATACATTCATTGTTTATTATTACTATTTGCATATCTTCTTTCTGTAAATATTTTTATTTCATGTAAATATAAAATACTTTTAAGTTAAAATAGCGTAATAATTTGCTATCAATTATATCATTCGTAAATATGGGAAATAAAGTGAAACATTCCCTTAGGAGGACTACAAAACGTTCATATAAAACAAACGCCGAACAAAGTAAGAGCATTTTATTATTACTGAATATTTTTTTTCACTATGAATTTTGGTAGTTTAAGAAAATGCACTTATTACGCATAAGCTCAGTTTTTTCGACAACATACGTAATCGTTACATTGGCTTATGTAGACGACGCGCAGGTTTGTGTTCGAGGGTCCCCGGGTTCGATTCCCAGTGATATGAAATCGATTTAATTTTATTTAAATGTATTTTGAATTTTTAAATATATTTTTATAAATAACTAAAAAAACGTCTACAATGTAATTATCTTTCACAGGAGAAAGAAAGTCGAAAATATCAACACAGAAGTTACTTCTAAATCTAATGCGTAAGTACCTACACGTTTTCTAAGCCATTGTAACAATAAAAAAAACCTAAATTTATTAACAGACCGCGACTTATTGATAATGTGCATAAAGAAATCACAGATTCATCCGAAAATTGCGATGAAAATTATCACAAGCAAGAGTTTAATTTTTATTGATTGTGTTTATAATAAATAGAAATCATAATAATTATGTATGAATGTTAGGTACGAGTAGGTACCTAATCCTTGAGGCCGTTTACACATCGTGCCGCAGCTGCAGCGGCATCGCCGCCGCCGCGGCGCCGCTGCATCAGTCACCCTTGGATTTGTATGAACATACGGCGCCGCACAGTGGTCTGAAAATCGAGCACTCATAGAAACTTAAAGTACGGAAATAAAAAAACAAAAATTGTAATGGGTCTAGTATACCTCCCTTTACGTAATATTAACGTATGGATGGTATCAGTCGCTCCACGCGTGAGAAAAAAAAGTTTTTTGTTTTTTTTTGTATGGGAGAAAAGAAAACACTTAATGTACATTTTTTTGAAACTGAATGGAACTGATAGGCTGGAGCTCACACGAGCTATTGTACCATACACGGCCATCAAGATGACATACAATTCATGCACCGTTGGGCGCTGCTTTGCACGTAGCAAATTTTTGAAATTTTGTGTTTTCGATATGTGATTTTTCAAATCTTTGACGTGAATAAATGAACTTGCCGATCGATTTACTTATACTATCGTTACTTTTAGCCTGCTTATGACCTTTATGATGACAACAATTAAAAATTATGTTGATTATAAGTACCTATACGTTTTTTTTTTAATTTCATTCCAAGAACTACTTAACTCATTTAATCACCGTTGTAGTGTATCTATTAAATAGATATGTAAACACTGTCTCATTCACACAAGCGGGGTAGCTGCTGTCAGTTATGTTATGTCATCTGTCAGTTACGAGGAATGGCGGGAAACAGACAAAGTGAAGCAGGCTATATACGATGGCGCTTGGTGTGGTAGTGAGCCAGTGAAGTGATATGTTTATCATAAGTACGGAATCAACAGGATTCTACAACCGTGATTATGGTTGAGTTATAATTAGATACTGCTTCAATCTGAGCCTCAATCAGAGCCTGTTCTTCCACGATGTTCAACTTGTTTTCGTTTGAAAACTTAAAATAAATTGGTCAGCAGAACATTGTGGAAGATGGCTTTGGATTCTCCCATACCTTTTCTTCGCCACAAACTAAGCGCAGAGGCACAAAAGAACACATAAACATACTGGAATCGTCTTCGTCTGCCATAGTTTGCTTATACAAACTTTGCCCTGAAGCACCATCAAAGCCATACTTGCATATAATTGTTAACTCTTTGCCATCCAGCGAAGGTTCCACACGTAGGAATTTTCCAAGCTTTGCACAGTTTTATCCAAAATTTAGCTTTACTTTTACCTCTCCTTCCGTGATGTACAATGGTAACTTTTGGAGGGCAGCAGTCCTTCTTCGCCTCAAGGATGGCAGTATAAGAAGGACACAGTGGTACTCCTTCTTCTTTTGCACAAGATCTTAATGTTATATACTGCCACTTCGAAAGCTTCAATGAGGTCAAAATAAATAAAGCTTTATCAGCGGAATATATAGGCACAGTTTCCTTGGGCTTTAACAATTTATTTATCCTTGTAGCCTCTTTGCTCCGAGACTAGTTTAACGATATCTGCTATATTCTTGTCATGTGCTTTCAAACCGGTTGCATGAGCAAGGCTTTCAGTGCTATACGTTAGGAGGTCTTCCGCTCTCCTTCTCTTCTGTAGCGGGCTTAGCTCTTTAAATGGTTTTCTCGGCCTCACAACTGATGTTGATGTTCCAACACTGCACGTCTCCGGTGTGTAGGATGTTGATGCACCCTCATTTAAAACAAAGTCAGAACTGGAACGGGTTTGCTGCTCTACTGACACTAAATAAGGGGTCATCTTTCCTTTCATGATCTCAGGCCATTTTATGTTCTCTTGCAGCCATGTCTCATACTTTGTTATGTATGTACGTCTCGTGCGATTACACGAGATCCATTTGTTCCTCAACGAACAAACATAAGTCTGACAGAATTGTTTCAATACCCTCTTTTCATTTTCTGACAAATCAATAGTATTCTCAAAAACTTCAAATAAAACATTGGGCTGTAAAAAAAAATTGTTGTTTGTCACAAACATGACAATGTCCAAATTGGTATCACAACCTTCCATCACAGCACAATAAAAAAAATAACGTAATAAGTTAGCGCGCACAAGTACTGAGAGCTACTGATAAAAGTAAGCTCAAACGTCCTATTTTTATACAACTACCCTCATTATCGTTCGCTATTCTTTAATTAGGTTTTACAGACTTTAATATTACAGACAATAGAATTTTATTGTGACTAGGGCCCATTTGGCCCTGCTAGAGCTGGTTGATGCTCATGTCATTGGTATATAATTATAACTCAACCATAATCACGGTGATTAAATGAGTTAGTTCTTGGAATGAAATAAAAAAAAACGTATATAATCAATATAATTTTTAATTGTTGTCATCACAAAGGTCATAAGCAGGCTAAAACTAACGATAGTATAAGTAAATCGATCGGCAAGTTCATTTAACCTCGTCAAAGATTTGAAAAATCACGTATCGAAAATTCAAAATTTCAAAAATTTGCTACGTGCAAAGCGGCGCCGAACAGTGCATGAATTGTATGTCATCTTGATGGCCGTGTATCGTACAATAGCTCGTGTGAGCTCCAGCCTATCAGTTCCATTCAGTTTCAAAAAAATGTACATTAAGTGTTTTCTCCCATACAAAAAAAATAAAAAACTTTTTTTTCTCACGCGTGGAGCGACTGATACCATCCATACGTTAATATTACGTAAAGGAAGGTATACTAGACCCATTACAATTTTTGTTTTTTTATTTCCGAACTTTAAGTTTCTATGAGTATGGAGCTCGATTTTCAGACCACTGTGCGCCGCCCGCGGTGCCATACTATTATATTCTGTGGCGATGCCGCTGTATTGGTTTCTCTTGGATTTGTATGAGCCCTTGCGGCGCGCCGCCGCGGCGCCGTGTGTTCATACAAATCCAAGGGTGACTGATGCAGCGACGACGCGACGGCGGTGCCGCTGCAGCTGCGGCATAATGTGTAAACGGCCTCAAAGATTAGGTACCTAACATTCATATATAACTATGATTCCTATTTATTATAAACAAAATCAATTTTAAATCTAATTTCTTGCTTTTGATCATTTTCATCGCAATTTTCAGATGAATCTGTTACCTATTTCATTATGCCCATTATCAATAAGTCGCGGTCTGTTAATAAAAACATTAGGTCAGATTTTTTTTTATTTTTGTAATAGCTTAGATAACGTGTAGGTACTTGCGCATTAGAAATACCTAACTTCCGTGTTAATATTTTCGACTTTCTTTCTCCTGCAGACTTTTTTTAGTTATTTATAAAAATATTTAATAGATATATTTAAAAATTCAAAATGACATTTAAATAGAAAATTCGATTTCGTAACCTTAGGAATCGAACCCGAGGACTCTCGAATACAAATCTACACGTCGTCCACATACGTCACTGTGACAGTTGTACGTGAAGTCGAAAATACGTACCTTAAGCGTAATGACTGCACTTTCTTAGATGTTTCCAAAATTCATAGTTTTAGAAAAAAAACACTGCAAAGTGATAACTTTTATTTCGGAAGTCGGTGTCGCTGGTTTCGCATTTTCGTTTTTTGACACCGACTTCCAAAATTATAGTTATTTATCAAGCTGTAGTGCTTTTTTTGAAGTCGGTTGTTTTTTTTTTCTTTCTAATTGTACCTACCCCACAAAAATTCAATTAACACTAGTGCATTGAAGAATCATCAAAATTCGCATAGAAATGCCGGAGATGCAGTACATTTATGCATATTAACTTCGGACATACTACATAAGAATAATTACCTAATGAATATAGAATAACTACCTAATGAATATACTAAAACCTTCCTGGAAGTATGTAGATCACATTAGTGAAAGAATGATCAAAATTGGTTCATCAGTTTTTTAGAAAATCTACAAATATATATACAAACATACACACATACATACATTACATACATACATACGGGTCGAATACACAACCTCCTTTTTTGAAGTCGGTTAAAAATGTTTTAAATTTCATTGAATCAGTTTTATTTCAAAATCACCCACATCCTTAAGTTTTTCAAGTCACACTCAAAACGAATAAAATTTATTATGTTGTCACACATAACTACATAATTTGTTTGTTAGATCTTTAACTTATTTGCACATCGTTTCCGCGCCATCTATTAGAATACTAGGGCGTAATCTCACAAAACCGTTACTTCTAAATCTCATGTATGCTTTATGTCATAATTGTGATGGGCGTCGTCGTTAGATGGCGTTTGCGTCGATTTTGCATATGTGTGCATGCGTTTTTCAAGGACACTTAGCTCTAGTAAGCCTCTTAATGTAGTTCTTAATTTTATAGCTAAATAAAGCCTTGTTTGTATTAGAAGTGGGTTTCAGTACAATAGATCAATGGAGTAATATAATGTCAAGAGTGGTTCCTATAAGTGGAGCGAATAAAATAATATAACTGACACTTAGGTGCTTAATAACTGTGTAATGAATGACTTGTATAAGTTATTTTAAATGTAGTTTCCTTCTTCGATCAGTTTATAGCTCCATACTTTGTAAATGCTTTTAAAAGTTTTATTTTATTTCCGTCATTGTCCCAGTTAGTGCTAGGTTCCAACAACTCCGATCGAATACCTATCTATTTTGTTTTCTAAAACGTTTTCTATACACGTATGAAGTTGGTATATTACACTTCAAAATGCATCGTTCATTTCTGGTATGCGGCATGCATTATTTCGATTTCCAAAGTAAATGTGAGATTGCATCGTGACTACTGCTCTGAGCGATCTGCGTGAGTTTTCACACTGACCGATAGCCAAGGGGAAGTAAATTCTGTGTCAACCTGTACCCCAGTATTGAAGAATTAGACCCTGGCAATGAAGGCTAAGAGATTGTGGGTATTAGCGCTAACACTAGCGGAAATGGAGCGGCAATTGAAATATTTCTAAATTGTGTATCATTGTAGCGTAATTCACGGTTATTGGAAAGCCTCGAGGGATATAAGAATTTATTGATAACATGGAAGAAATTAATACAGATTGGTCCTTGGCAGCTCTAGCTGGATAGAGACAGGTGGAAAGAGAGTAGGGAGGCCTTTTCCCAGCAGTGGGATATTAATGACTAATAATAATAAATATTGGAAAAAATATATTCTAAACTTTTACTACCCAAATTCTAGGTAGATTAGATAGTCCTAAAGTTTTTGTTACTGAAAATATCTATGACGAAACAGCTCGAGGGATATCTTGAATGGAAATTCATCAGTCTTCCTTAGGAATATGTTTCTGCTTCCAATTTGGTTGTTTTACCAACCCTACTTATCATAATCCGTCTTTCTGCATTCCCATCATAATATTGTGCTAAACCATCGACACTTAATTTATCCCGATCTGACCTCCTCTCGCCACACGGGCCCTGATCAGCGATTTGTTACGCGTTTCCTCTTATAACCTCTACTCTATGCTCAGTGGAACATTTCCTGTTACTGGCTGTTACTGCAGCTTACCATAATATATCATCTGGTCGTGTGACCCCGATAGCTTGGGCCCCTTCTGTAGCGGTTTATGAATAATATGCCCGTTTGTGGGAAGCCCTTTACACATTCTTCATTCGATTCTTAGGGTCTTTATGGCAGTGGGTTATTGGTGCGATTTTGCTTGAATACATTTGCATCTTTAGATAAGTAGTGTGAGGTGCAATTTAGTGTAGCTGTTACATTTGATTTTGTAGTAGTGAGCTCTATCGTTTTGTAACTTAGGCTCTATCGTGCGTGATTGCTAAATCTTTTACTATATTCCATTTCGAAACACCACCATGCTCGTACCGATTTACCTTAAAAGGGCTACATGTTGACAGGCCACATTGACACTAATAACAAGTCGCATTATCTTGGATCTCGGCGTGTTTTCCTGAACACATGGCTTCGGAGTCAAGAGGTGTGTTGATACCACTCGAGATAAAGTCTCCGGGAGTCTCACGATTATGGATAGCGAGATTGTTTTACTATCTTTACCGAGGTTGCGTGAGGGCGTTGATTTTTAGATTAATGTAAAGAAAGAGTTACGATTTTACTATCCGCGTCCTTTGCTATATTAGTTTCTGGATTGAATGAATAAAAATGAGTCTTCAATTTTTCCTCTATTCGTGTCACATGTTCACGTGAAAATTTGTATAGAAAGAAAGAAAAATTGTTTATTCTGCATGCTGGCACATTACAAAAAAAAAAAAAAACAAAATACAACACTAATTCAAAGTAGCCAAAAGCCTCGTATTTAAAAGCCTAAAAGTTTGACAACGTTGTCCATTGCTTGATGTCAGGGCAGGTCACAATTTACTGGTCTACATCAAATATACTATTTGATTATCAACTAACCCCCTTATTCATAATCCTATTTTATCTCTATTTTAGCTAAAATAGGTTTATAGAACGTTTGTCTTTATCTGTCACGTTGTCATTTCTGTGTGTAAGAAAGAGACAAACCCCATTTTAACTAAAATAGGTTTGATAAGTTTTATGAATAAGGGGGTTAGTGTGTTAAGTATTCTTGCACCAATCAACAAGCTAATAATAGACGGCAATTTTGTGAAACCTGTTCTAATCAGCACAGATAATGATAAAGCTCTGCAAGCTAAAACACCAATTACTTGCTAAATGAATTTTGTGCTGAGACCTGTAAGTGGAGACTGCGAAGTTTACCTTATTAAACATGGGGCACATGACGGTCGGTGACAGGTGGACGATTAAATAGAAAGCGGCCATTACATGTTTGGCCTAATACTAGATACAGGATGTTTCTTGTAGCTTCGATCAAACAGTGTGATAAATCATTAAAGCTTCCTTGAAAAGGGACTGTAACATATTTTTAGTAAACCGCTGATAAAAGCATTCTATCAGCCAGAATCTCTATCAGCATATAAAATGTGGAGACGACAATAAATTTAAACACCGGCAATACTGATTCACTGGAGTGTATTTTGGACCTGTCAAAAATCATCGAAATAAAAAAAGTAATGTTTTCAAACAAACTAAATTATAGTGATGGACTAACTGTGGGTTTTGCCGATCAGACGAATAGCTATAGTGACTAAACTGTTGGATATATTTGATTGAATTTTCGTATGCAGACTGGGAACGTCATTAGATATCATCTGCCTAGCCTTTTCCCAACTATGTTGGGGCCGGCTTCCAGTCTAACCGGCTGCAGCTGAATACCAGTATTTTACATGGAGCGACTGCCTATCTGACCAACGTCATTGGATTTATGCAGTTGAATTTACTGTCGTATGTTGTCTCCACCTTCATCATCATTCACTTCATCATCAGTAAATGTAGAGTAATTAGGTAAGCTCCTTCAAATTGACCAGTGAAATAGTCAATCTATGGCTCTGGAAGACAGAAGTTTTAGTTAGAGACTTGTGTTGTGATGTTTCGTAAGTCACCCTGTGTTACATGGTAAAGTAATAGTAACAAGGTAAATGTGTGCCCTACATAATAGAGCATGTGGAAACAGTTGTCCGTCAAGGATGCTAGGCTTGGTCAACGATAAATACTACAATAGTAACCTAAATATTTCGTTCACTTTCTTCATTTGTTGGATGTCGGATGACGTAATGTAAACTGACAAACAATATCTCGCCTATAACTTCTTCGAATTAATGTTTACCGAACGGTTTTGTAAGAATTTAAATTTCAATCAATCAGGCTAGCCTTTTCCCAACTATATTGAGGTCAGCTTCAAGTCTAACCGGATGCAGCTGAATACCAGTATATTACATGGAGAGACTGCCTATCGGCTATCTGACTTCCACAACCCAGTTACTGGGTAACACGATACCCCTTGTTTGTCACTTCAGACTTTTGGGCTTTTACTACCCGTAACGACTATCAAAGATCTAAGAATGACAGCCAGGACCAACGGAGGTACGGAGCGGTCTCGATATGAAATAAATGGTCGCGCATCCTCGAACCGACGTTGGCAAGCGTAGCTTTACCTTCGATAGACCCTTGCGGCTGTTATCATTTTAGCCACGAGCCCGAATTTAAACTTTAAATCTTAATAAGTAAGTACGTAGGTATTAGAATATTGATTTACAATTTTTTAGATTGATTGGTTTTCAGATTTATGGGTCGTTCTTAAAAGGTTAACTCACCTTTCCTTATAAACATTTTCGACTTTCATTCTAAAGTCTGATAGGAATCCATCTTGGTATGGAATTTCGCGATAAATAATGTTCGAACGATGGTTCACTTCGATACTATTGTTGTTTAACTTTAGATAATAATCTCGCAGTGACTCTTGAATAATATGGCGGAGAGTTTAGCAAACATGTCTTTATAATTAGTAGAGGATCTTGTACGAGAAACGAGGGTAATAGACCTAATTGGTTAGAACGATGAAAGGTATTACGGGGCAATGCAGCGACCAATTATCGTTTTATAGGAGAAATTGGACGCCTCATCAAATTAGAAATCTGTTATTTTAGCAGGCAGATCTGTGTTGTCATAGCTTATCGAAAGTATAGCACTGAATATTACATGAAGGGGCCCTCTAGTCTGCTTGGTTTGGTGTTATAAATTTTACTTTTAGGAGAGACAATAGAAAATTACTTTTCCGTATGTGAAGAGGCCTTTGCTCTGCAGTGGGACTTATAGATCACCAAAATGTACAAAGTAATGTTTATTTTACCCTGACCATAGATGCCGATTACACAAAATCCACATTCCAAAATATTTCTTAGCATGATCGAATTAATTCGTAATTAACGCGTTAATCGCTTGCCGTATTAATTAGTGCAGCTGTGTCGCTTTACAAGCAACCAATTGGAGCTTGCTGCGACAATTATCGTCGATAAATTGACCAGCTTAGTTGAATACTACGTGCTTTTATAAACTTGGGCGTGGGGGAATGCTGGTGTTGACAGAATTCGTGTAATTAGAGTGAGTTAGAGTGGTTTTGCGTTTGTTTGTTTTGGAGTTAGCGAGACCGAGACACTTGTAGACTTATTATTGCAAGTCATTTACAGAAGTCAGAGCTTTGCACGCTTTCGTAGGTGTTGTGCACATTTACTTCATTTTGGATAATATGGGATCTTATAGGACTACTATTAGGTACCAGTTTTTTGCCAGCGTCTGTGTTCTCTTCCATAACACGACAGCCTTCAAATCAAGAGTGAATAGGCATGTTCTGTGCTAGCTCGTTCCAGTGTAGGTCGCTATCCTCATAAATCGCTTTCCATCAAGCGAGAGTCGAGACCAAGGTCAAGAGCAGGGGTCTACTCCCTTAGCACGATATCCGTAATTTCTGCCGAAATTACGCGCGTATCCTACTCCGTATCACTTATGTACGGTTATAAGATAAGGTCGGGGCCCAAACTAATAATGAATGACTACACGATTTGACATTGGTACATTCCCGATGTAGTATTGCCCGTCTGAAAAATTAAAATCATTTGTTTTAACGAACCATCTACCTTTTGGACGGTTCCGTATCTTAGTTGACGGACAAAGAGAGTAGACCCTCAGAACCGTTGGTAAAAAAAAAAAGACGGGTTGCACTCCGGGAGTGCCGGCAGAAGTGAAAACTTGAATATTAACGTTGAATTGAATTAATATATAACTATTTTTTTTTCACTATTTCTGCGTCACTTTCACCCGTCACCGTCACCGTCACCGTCACCGTCACCGTCACCGTCCGTCCGTCCGTCCGTCCGTCCGTCCGTCCGTCCGTCCGTCCGTCCGTCCGTCCGTCCATCCATCCATTATCGTGTCTCACTTGGTTCACTTCGGTTGGCGCCCTCGTAGAAAGAGGGGGGGGGGGGAATCTCTCCTGACGGTCACGTGTCCTGACGCGATGTCCTGACGATGCAACGCCGCCAAAGAAGTTTTCACTTCAAAAATAGGTGACATTGAAGCGAAACGCGAGCCTATCAAATGCGAAAACGCATTATTGCAGTAAAAAAATAGTAGTAAATGCTCACAGCACTAGAAAACATGTCTTGCATATTCAGTCCACGGAACATCAATTTTATGTATAAGCTGTTAGCCTGTCCAGAAAAACTTGTACCTCATAATTCACGACAACTGCACTTCTCTTCAAACCTACGTTATTACTGCCAAGTTGGGCATCAAACAGGTATTCTCGAAGACGCTTCATACCATTGAAGATATTACGGTACATAACAACGTTTAAAATGAACGTTAAATTGAAGAAGCTCCGTCAATATGGATTGTTGTCGATGACTAACGGAAGTAAGTGAGATGTAACCGAACATCGAAGCTTGTCTAAATGTGGCGCTAAATGTCACAGGTTGCGCAACCAAAACAACTTGCGGCTATGAGACAAGCTACTAAAAGTTTGGAAAACTCTTTACTACTTCAGTAATGTTTGCATAATCATTTTTTCGTGAGGTCTGGCTTTCATTACAGGTCATTTATTACAGGTTAAAAATTGGCGCCCTGCAACGCCTGCAAAACTGAATTGGCAACAGTATTTTGTTGGGATAAGTTCTGTTGCTATCCATCTGGAATCTTCTATCGGATACGGGATAACGATATTTCTTGGTAGTTCGTTAGTGAGAAAACTAAACTTTATTGAAATGAAAACTTCGTTATGCGCACTTTGCTCCCTAAGTCCGTCAACGAAGATACGGGCCCATCTAAAAGTAGTTAATCCGTCACAACAAAGTAACAAGTTCAATTTTTCGAACGGGAAAATTGTCAGGAGTAGGGACAACTGTCAAAATATGGTTTTGTCATTCATTCTTAGTTCGGGCTTCGAACTAATCATATGTCCGTAAGTGATACGGAGTTGGAAACGCCCGTAACGTCTGTCGAAACTACGGATTTCGTGCTTAGGAAGAAGACCCCCTGAACCGTCATGCTCGGGTCAGTGACGCTAGATTGGGTATACTTAGCTCCAGTCGATCGCTGACGCCAGCAATCGGGTATAGTCGGCGCTGGGCTGCAGTCATCTGTTTTCATTTCTATCGAGAGATCATAAGTTCACACCCTCTTTTTTATTGGTCTCTCTAAACTTTGCCTTCTCTAAGTAACAAATGAAATTTCTTAATTTATGAGTCTCCTACCGCTACTAAGTCTTTGTTCCGCTGCCTTCGAAGCCCAACTCTAACCAGCTATTCATTGAGGCGTAATTAGAGCAGTTCCCAGGAGTATCGGCAGACATATCACGATCTTTGCGGGTGTTAACTAGTCGTAATCGGTGATCTTGTATATCAGAATTGCTTCAACTTTTACTTTTCTGTTGATCTCTTTTGATACATAACTTTTGAACTTTGCAGCTTTTAAACATTTTCTGAACACCGGAATATTTTTATACCTTGTTAAGAGTACCAATATCGTAATACCCGTATGGTGGTCGGCGCGTATGTGTTCCACGCGCGCTTCAAAGAGATGTCAGCATAATGGAAGGGGCCTGTTAGAGCCGACGCCTGCCGGGGTAGCGGGATTGTCCGAAAGGGTTACCGCTACCCCGGAACGCAAAGGGCTAAGGAACGAACACGGATGGGCTTTAGTCAGTAAGAGTCTGACACTCTTCCGCTCCACCCAGAGCGGGAGGGGTCATTTGATGATTTCCCATCCAATAAAAAAGCAGGGGATTTGGTGAGAGCATCTCGACTTTGAACTGATCTTCTTTTTCTATGGTAAATTGTTATTTGAATTGGGCCCAGTATGTGGCCCTGCTACAAATCGCAGCATCAGTGGCGTTTTAGGTCCTCAGAAGTGCAGGTGTACGGACTCTGGACACGCCAATTTTGAACGGATAAATTCCTTCTTCGGGTATGAGTGCTATAACATTATTCCCCTCGGGACAATTTATTGTGAGCTTGGGCTACTAAAATAGTCGATGTTCACTTGTCCATTTATTGACTGTTGATTATCAGTCAATTGTTTCCACGCCTCACTTGTTTTTATTGTTATACCGTCATAACTTATAGTGAAATTCCATTAGAAGTTTATTTACAACGCGCTATATTCGATGACTGACGACACGGCTAACTACACGTCATCTAAACTAACTATAGAAAGTACTGCTTCGTTAACGATCTTAGACATAGTTTTAAATACATCGCTGCTTTTCAATTGATGATGAACATCCTCTGTCATAATAGTTCAGCAGTGTAGATGAAACAAGTCGTTTGTTTTCATTAGTGTCTCAGTCTTTAGTGTCGGCATTCTCGTAGTACGGTCTCAGCTTAGAATAACCTTAAGGCAAATTAATAAAACACTTAAAAGGGATGGCCTGAAATACTCTAGCATCTGGCAAGCCGCCAGGGCTTCGGTCATCTCTTATATTAGAGTGAAAATGGCTGTAAATTTAACACCTTATGGTATGTTTTATGCAGTTTATATGCGTTCTGCATTGCGGGTTCTTTTTTTGAAAAATTGTGTAAGATTATTAAAAAAATGCTGCGTTCTATACTTTGATGTTGTGTGATACCATAGTGTAGTTTTATTTTTTATTTCAACAATTACGCGAAAAAAAAAGATGTCTGTGCCTGTAACTGTTACTTAACTGTTTTTGTTTTATATTAATGCTTTGTATAATTAATGAACTTTTTGTTTTGTTTACAGATAAAGCCAGTCCTCAAACATGTAAAATGGATTGTTTTGCTTAGGTATGTAACTATGAGTTTAGTTTATATCTAACGGACTTTCAACAATTTCAGTTGGACACCGAATAGATTTCCAGCCGATTCACGTAATCAAACAATATTTCCAGGTTTGCCATTACTATTGGGACTTTTACCAGTTCTTTCTTAAACAGTTATATTCCCGACTTTCCACCAGAAAATAACCAGAACCCACATAACAAACCCATCTTTTCCCATGAAGTGTCAGCCCTGCAATGAAACAATGAAGTCATCTCAGGCCATAAGGCCATGGTTCACCGGGCTCTCTGTCGGGGTCCGATCGGGCCTCATTTTACGCTCGGCTCGGCTCGGTCCGACTCGACATTACCTCAGATACACTTTCGTATTATTATCGCGATTACGGTGTTAAATGACTGGCTGCAGTGGGAATTTATTTGAATAGTATGATTGTCTATTTAATCTGTGGTAGGCACCATGCTCGATGAAGCAACATGGGAGCGTTGAAATAGGCGGTCCTAAATGCAATTTAGGGAACGTATCTTTATAACGTATCAATTTTAATGGTTTAATTTAGAAAAGCTGATAAAATTGATTTATTATTTGTAAATGTTACTTTACTTTGACTAAACTGTAGTTCAAAGCTCCAGCTGGAGCACTTTTCGATGGTAAACGACATAGAAAAGCTTTTAAAGTTCTTGTTTATGTTTGCTAAATCTGCCCGTTAACTGGACATAATGGGGACAAAAATAAGACGTTCCAAGAAAATCTTGAAATCTTCAAGATGCTTTTTGGATAAACGGCGCGTTGATTATCGAAATTCGTCAAGCCATACGCGCTATAAAATTGAAACGGATCTGTTAACCGAAAAAATGTGAAAATACTGTGTCATAATTACTTTTTGTTGTTGACTAAGTTTATCATTCGCTACGTTATTTGTTTAGAACGACTTTCAACAAAGCTGCCATATTGTTTCTATAGTATTATGTCACTCTGTTTATATGATAATTGATGCTTTTCAAGCTTACCGAAGTGCTTCTATGATTAAGATATTACTAGAAAGCAAGAATTCTGAATATAATTTTAGATTTCTTTTGGATTTACTCTTCACGTTTACTTAGGTTCAACTTATTTTCAGGTAAACTTTTCGTCAGCCATTTTCCACAGCCTGCCAATTTTTTATGTTTTTTTCAAACTTCAAACGTGCACAGATTATTTACATGATGTGTCCATGAATTAGAGAATTAATAGAGGCAGCCAATCGGTTGCCAGGAGGACAATACCGATGGCCTTGTAAGACTATTTGAGTCGGTTCACCGACCCGCGTTCCAAATAAAGATGAAATTCCAACCGCTTCGCGTAAAGATGGATTAAGTGTAGAATAACTAGCGAGTTCACTCATAGTGTTACTTTTTAAGTGTTTGTAACTGAAATAAATGTAGATATGTTTTATTCCGCTAGAGTACCTTGTAGCTGTTACTAGGTTAGTAATTTGTATTTAACTTTTGTAATTGCACCGTGCGTTGACCGTAGGTAATCGTTTGTTGTCTATTTTATTGAATAGTAGATTATTCACCAAGGGAATAAAGCAGTTTCTTATGTCACGGGTTAGCAACCCTTCACAGGCAGCCCGCTAGACCTTAGGGTTTTAATGATTTACTTTAGGTTAGGTTTGCATGATACGAGTGTATACTTTGACATTATCAAGCAGGTGGTGTGAGAATGTATTTGATATTATTATAATTACAAGATTTGATAATAGCGGATGATGTAAGAAATTACTAGATCATACTTTTATTAATAAGTATAAAGTGTACGTTCTGCCTAAATCATACAATTTTACGACTGTTTATGTATGTATGACCTAAGTTATAGGAACTTATAGGTAGGTACCCAGTTCTTGGGTAAAAGTAAGCTCCATAAAACCTTCAACTTTCAATTAAAAGCCTAGTCATAAAAAAAAATACAATTTATACGAACCATAGATACATACAATTCTTTGTAAAGAAACCATTGACAACATTTCCACATCTAACAACACTCATACAACTTCATGCAAGCCATGCAACCCATTCAAGCATACAAAGGGCAATTACATTGCCTACCGGTTATCCAAACCGGGCAATGAATATGGATGGCCCGCTTCCGAGCCGTAGGTGTCCGATTATGATGTAACCGTGCCCAAGATACCGTGGAGACGGCTGTGATTATGATGCAGATGTGCCAGATCTTTTCGGTTGTGTATGGTAAGGGTTAGTTGAGTATGGTTGTGAAATAGTATGAGGAGCACGAACGGTTTAATATCGCCAAAACGTAGTAAAGAAAGAAAATAAACAACATAATGACCAGCTAATAGCGAAAAAAAAAAACATGGGTAAGACATGATGCATAGACATAACACAAAAAAATTAATGTGAGTGATACTGTACAAGGTGCAAGCAATTTGTTTTATATTTTGGTGTTTTTGAAGGCAATGTGACCCAAAATTCAGGAAAAATTATGATTGTCTATTTCTGTACCTCTAGTAGACTAGTACTGTATTTAACTTAAATTAAGCACGACTAGCTGTTGCCTGCGATTTGGTCTGCGATCTAGGATGTAGTAGCATATGTCCTTACCTAGATCATGGTCTATCATCTAAATCCGTTCAGCCGTTTTAGCGTGAAAGCGTAACAAACAAATAAAATAACTCACTTTCGCAATTATAATATTATTAAGTTAGGATGCTGTAAAATATTTAAAAAGGCGCGGTTACACGTTAATTATAGCGCAAGTTACGAGTATCTATCTCAATCTAAGAATTAGAACTTTGTACAGGTATAATTACAGCGCTCACACCATGAGAATTTCTTCTATCTTCAAAGTTAGTTTTCTTATAAGATGAGATCTTTGACACCACTTAAAGGCAGGTGTGAAGAGTGACAGGTCATTAGCCTGTCACCTGTCACCTTTAGCTGCTTGCACTAAAATAACACAGCAGTTGGCATTTACAACTACGGGATGGCAAACAGCTGATGAGTTGTGTTTTTGTTTATTTAGAATGCAGTTTAATTTTTGTAGGACTCATTACTCAAAAATGACTTCGAACAACATCGCTTTTTCTTACTTTTCTGGAATTCCATGTTATTTATTTATTTTTAGCCCGACTATACGCAATCGACCTGAAACACAGCAAGGAGGTTGAATAAATATAGGCCTCTATTTATTCAACCTCCTTGCTGTGTTCACGGTCACTAATAAGTAGTTCGAAATTCAAAGGTTTTTTAATGACGCATCTACAATTCTAAATCATTGTATCACATCTCTATGCTCTACAATGTTGAACACAACACACATGTGTGGGTGAGCCTGCCTGCATTTGGCTCTAACTGTCATCTTCAGTAAGCGATGATTGTGATGCACATTATCGCCTCTTCCGTCACAAAAGTGTAAAAGGCCGTGTAAAAAGCCCTTTAGTGCGTGGTAAATTTATTGTTATTGTATCGACCTCACTATTATCAAGATTTGAAGTGTATGTGGTATTTAAAAGTCGAGAAAGTATAATAAATGGTTTCTTGATGTTGATATATAGGCTGATGTATGTAACTGTTTATGGAATTATGAGATGCTGTTTTGGGAAATTTTGTAGTTTTGATCTTTGCCTGCGGCCATATTTTTTGTCATAGCTTTGGGTAAATTACTATCTTTTAATGCATCATAATCAATCAAGATTTAATAATAAAACACACAACTACTTAAAAAATAACGATGAAAAAAAATTGCACCGACTTGGGTGCATGACTTCTGCCTTTTTTAATCGACTTCAAAAAAAGGAGGCGGTTCTTTGTTACCTCAGAACTACGTCATGTTTAAACCGAATCTAAAGATTCTTCGGAATTCGGTGGCAAGAAACATGTAGCATGTGTGTGTATGCAGTGTTTACTACATAGTGAGAAATAATTTTAATTTTGGAAGTCGGTGTTTTTGGCTTTGTATTTTCGCTTTTTGCCACCGAATTCCGAATAATTTTTTAAATCGGTTATTTTGAAGTCGTTTTTTTTTGTAATAACCTTTTTTTTTTTTTTGTAATCTGAAGTCTCAGAACTATATCGGAATGATGCTTACGCAGGTACATATCTTTTACAAAATCAACATCACTACGCAATTATAAATATTTAGCTCATGCAGCATTACCAGATTATTATTAACGACCCATAAACTTATTATGACAGACGTAAACGCCATAATATCCGCGCAATATTTACTTACTTACGTAATACGTAAAATAATCGCGTCTAAATGAAAACGTTCATTCAGTCTTCGATCAGTAGAACGACGTCATCAGTGTGTTGTGAAGAGTTCAGGATGGTGTTATGTAAACGTTCTACGGGAAGAGATCAAATGCTGCCGTGTTGATGCTAAGAGGATGCTTGTTGCACCGGTAGGCAAAGGCAACGCTCCTGCGGCTGCTGAGACCTTCTAAATATTGTAACCTTATTGGTAACTACAGTATTGAGTCGTTTGGGGTCGAAACGCTCAGGTTATCGGGCCCGAGTACGCGTCACCTCTTTAAAAGGAAATTTTCCGCCGACTGGTCGACACTTCACGAGACCAGAGGGCTCTGGGCGTTCTTTGGTCAAGAATTTAGCATTGCCATTCAACGTGGCAATGCTGCCAGTCTTCTGGGCACGTTTCTGGATGATAGCGATACGGACAAGTACTTCGGCGCCTAAGTGTCCATTTTGTTTTTGTACTTAGGTATTTGTTAGTCATTTAATTTAGTACCTGGAATAAATAGTTAGTTGTGTTAAATATGTGGTGACATACCGATCTATGGATTTTCCTTTTTTTTTTTAACGTATCTCTAAAAATTGTGTTTGATGCCTAGTACATTTAGTAGTTTTCTGCCTGGTGGATTATTTAAATCTCTTTAGAGTTTGGATGCAACGACTCGTGTAATTATGATCAAACATCACCTAGGTTAGTTTAACCGTTAATTAGTTACTGATATCACAATTTGCACAGTCCAGAATGCACTAACACAATTCCACTTCCTCGAGAAATTCGTAGATATTGAATTACTCCGTCTAATAGCAAGTTATGTTATAATACGGCTCATTTGAAGCAACTATTTGCTCCCTGGATCGTAACTAATGCGTATTTAATGCTCGTGTTTGGTCCGCATTCCTCGTTTAGATTGCAGTGCGTAAGTGTCATGGATCCTTAGCTAGCGTCGTGTGTATCCCGACGAAGAAATTGACCATCACTTCTGTTCTCGTGGTCAGATAGGTAGTTGCTCCACGTAAATGCTGACATTCAGCTGCATCAGGTTAGATTGGAAGCCGACTACATGGTTGGGAAAAGGCCAGGCAGATGATGACGTCTGTTGCCGTCAATATCAGAGGTAAATTGAGGATTAAGCCAAAAGAAGAAACAGTAGCGTCTTGTTCCAATTGCTTTTAGCAAAATGCTGTTACCGATTACTAATTCCTGTGCTGATTCCTGATTTTATGCTAAAAATAGCTCATGGTGACACGAGAAGATGATGACGTCTTGATTTCATCCCATCTGTCTACTAGAAGGCATTTTGTTTACCAGACCAGCTAGATGGACCGACGTCAAAGGTAGCTGGGACTAACTGGATGTTGAAGGCGGAGGACAGAGTATTGTGGCACAGCCTGGGAGAGGCCAGATCCAGCAGTGGACCGCAGTAGGCTGAGTTAGACTTCCTCCTGAGAGGCAATTCCCGTACCTATATTTAAGAACTTTCGCAATCTAATCCGTATCAATCTGTCGAAAATAGTAGAGCAATTACCTATTGTCACTGACATGAGATTGCGATTAAGTTGAGCGTTTTTAATTACGAATTGGCCTTTTGTTTGCTGCTATTTGGCGCATGGTGGCCGTGCTGTGCTAATCCATTGATCAACAAAGGCTGTAATAAACTAGAGGTGGTTATTCATGACCAGAAGTTCGAGTTCCTCGTTCTAGTTCAGAATCAGCAGTCGTGTTAACAATTAGACCTAACTACGCTTGCAGTACATTTAAATGGACTCTTTGAACGACGGCGTCTGGTTTGTCGTTAGTAAGTTTGTAAGGTGGTTCGTTAGTCGCTGTTATCTTGTCGCATAGCTAACAGCTGAGTGAAACACCTCGGAACATGCTGCACCTAACTTATTAGTAACTTGGACACTTTTCGCATTTTCAGCGCGCTTTTCGATGTTTCTCGTTTTGCGACTCAAGTCTGCGAAGTTGTCAACACTCAAATGAAACTCAGGTGATTTCAAATGAAACATTGTTTAAAGTATTCATATCATAATCATTCATCGACTAAGTGCGAATGGGACTAAGTGCGAATGGGACCAAGTGCGAATGGGACCAACTGTGAACGCGGTACGAATTACGAATGGGATGAAGTGCGAATAACCCATTTATTATATCATTTAGTTTTAATATTTTATTTATCCTTTGATAGATTCTTTTATATTTTGTAAATATGCGGACTTTGTAGGCCTTGTAGACTTTAGGTCTGTAGACTATTTTTTATTTTATTAAGTACCTAGTACTTATTGAAAGGCCTACGCTATCCTCTCATACCTACTGTAATTTGAAAACATTTTAAAAGCCAATTATTTTTAAAAGAGTAACCGTGGAGTTTCTTGCCGGCTTTTCTCCATAGAAAACGACAAATTGGAACCGTGCACCTAGCTTCTGACGTTTCATAAGTGCCCATGTAGGTTTATGTGAAATAAAATGTTTTTATTTGATTCATTTGTTTGTTCTAAGTGCTGATGCCGCAATCAACGTGGCCACCTACTAGACTCAAACAATATTATTATAATATTCAATCAAACTACTGTCGATACGAAAAGAAGAAGGTACTTATTAAGATCTTGGTTTGTAATTGTAACTTCAAATCGACTTGAACCTTTTCCAAAGAAGTAGGTAGATAATAAGGACCTGGACCTGAATCTCGACGCAGGTTGATTGCCTTGGGGGTGCGGGATTGTCCGAAAGGGTTACCGCTACCCCGGAACATAAAGGGCTAAGGAAGGAACACCGATAGGTTTTAGTCAGTAAGAGTCTGACACTCCCTTCCGCTCCACCCCGAGCGGGAGGGGTCATTTGATGATTTCCCATCCATAAAAAAAAGGTCGATTGCCTTAACACACCCGCTAACAAACTACACACGTATTCCAAAACATTCTCAACTTAATCCTTTCTTAATCTCAAAACAAAATCTATATCCCCATAACATGTTGACAAAAACCCATTACTATGGTAATGCATTCTTACTTTTATTTTCTCCTGTAAATAAGCTCGCCTCAATGAAACAACTTATATATCGCCGCGTTCCAATAAAAAGCCTTAGGACTTCAACGCGTGTTGTCGTTCAAGTTATACCAGCATCATATTCAAGATAAAAAGGGTAGACGGGAAATTATCTAGATATGATCGTAGACTGTGTAAAAAGTCACATTTATCTTTAGTTTTTCTTGTATATGATTGGAATTAAAAATAAATTATCGCTTCACACTTGTGATCCCACACTAGAATTATATCTCCCTTTACGGCTTTTACATCCGCTTAGAAAAACTGAATCGCAATCATAACGCAGAAACCTGCCACTGTAATATAAGATTTTCTAGTAAGATATACCATAGATATGAATAAAGGCTTTCAAATATAAAATACGGCTGGCCTTGCCAAGATCATAACGATGTTAAAATAAATTCTAAAGCAGCCGATCTCTCCCCTAGAGAGTTTACATAAACATTACAGCTTCAATGTTAATCCCACAAATAAACGTCACTACAGCAAATGAATACTTGAAAATTATCGGCCATTACCACAAATTCAGCATAAAGTGCGTTGAAATGGCTGCTAGCTAGAACCGGCATAGCGTGATTAATGAATGGTACATTATGCTAATGCAACCTAGTTGAGCTGCATTCCAGGCAGGACTGGATAAGTACACCATTGCAGATGCCCGCAGACTGTGGAAACAAATTATCGGGAGCAGAAGGACCACTTTGTCATCAACGCAGTAGAAGTAGGCTTCGATTCGTTGATCCATTCTGCTCTCTTATTATTTCTCTGTAATTGTAACACTAGTCGAGGAAGATTTGGTGTTGGTCGACAGAATTCAGTCAGCGTTCCTACTGTTTGCATTCTAACCTGATCTGCCTAATATTTTGAAAAATCTGGATGTTTGGATTTTGTATCTCTCCCCCCAGCACCACTCTATTATCCATATCTATAAATAATCGAAAATCGAAACGATCACGAACACAGACGTTGAAGCGATCAAAAAACTAATTTGCGCACCACCCGCCAATTGAGTTACCGTTGTTCAGTTGTTTTTATCTGGAATAACATGTGCTGTGTATTTTGACCATAACATAAGTGGACCATGCCTTCTGTACCAACAAGTTGCGATGCTCCCAAGTGCACCAATGCAGATAAAAATTAATATTGCAGATTTATTTTTAGAACCCCCAGCAAATGCTGCCGATGTCGATAGCTAGCGTGTGTTAATTTATCCTTTTTTTATCTCAGTGCGCATAGGCATGCAAGTTGCAATTCATCCTTTACTTTGTAAATATTGTAATACACACATTTACACGTAAAAAGTCTATAAAAGTTAATGACACTTTTGGAGTATTGATTAAGTTATTATTTAGTGGTCAAGAAGTCATAAAATAGGCATAAAAAAGATTTTTTGTAAAGCTTGTAATGTTCATAATGATAGAAACAATTATTATTTTAATGGAGATAGTAATGTTTGTATAATAACTGCCCGCATTGATTCGAATCAAACTAAATTTCGAAGAGAAAGCGGTATTGAATGGCTGTCGGAAATCGTTCACATGTACGACGAAGGTTTAGCTCTAGCGTGTCTGGATACGCTATAATTCGATCAAGCCTTTCGAAGGTTACACGAGCCACGATTCTGGGCTTTCGTTACAGTTTCGGTAGTTATTTTAAGGTGTGTGATTGTAAATGAGTCGATGATGTTGTCTCTTTTGCACGTACTCCTGTAAATTTGTAGATAAATGAAACAAAAGATGCGTAAAAAGTGGCTAGTAATCAATTGAGATTAAATTTCCAGCAGGAATTCTCGAACAATGCCAAAAATAACTTTTTGTCATGTCTTTATTAAGTTGTAGCACAAACGGTATTAAGTTTGGAAATCTATAATCATAAAGCTAAAAAGTTTGTTTGTTTTTTGTTTGTTTGAATCTCTGGAAGTACCAGTCGGCTTTGAAATATTCTTTTTGAGATAACCTAGTTCTTGGGGTAAAGCTATAGCCTTACTTACTTAACATCACTAGGAAGCAAAAACAAAAAAGTCACAAAGAACGCTAAGCGAAAACGAAGTAGGTAATAGCGCGGGCGGGCAAAGGATGCGACGGTGTGGGTCGCGGGCCAAAATTTCACGCGGATGAAGTCGCGGGCAGAAGCTAGTGAGAATATAAGAGAGAGAGCAGTATTTATTAGCACGAAATAAAATCTTTGTCTACACTATTTCTACACCGTTTCCTATTCTCCAGACTTTCCAGTAGCACCATTGATATTGCCTCCATTTATTCTGTGGCAGAATCTATTACTGGATTTGTTGGCTTGCATTGAATCGCAAATATTTTCTACCGGGCAAGCGCGACTACAAACAAAATGGACAGGGAAATGCTAATAGGATTTGTGAGCATGGTCACATGAATAATGTTGTTTAGAGTGAGATTATTAATGAGAGATACTATCAAGGATTGAATGGATACTCTCCATGGAATTGATGGGAGACGTTTGAGTTATGGATGTTAGTTGGGGATGTTCACAAATTATGAGGCCAGCTACAGTTTGTGTTAGACCGGATTCGGAAGGAGAAGCTTTGGCTGTTGATGTAGAACTTTTAAAAGAAGCCCAAGTCTACGATGGAGTTCAATAAACTACAAAATAGGTACGACGCTGATTGATTGATGAAGGGCCGGGAGATCTCATAAATAACACCTCGTCAACCAGGTCAACTAACTAGAATTCAGTCGAAATAAGGAAGCTTAAACAAATATCTATCATGCAGATAAGGAAGGGGACCACTCGAGCAGGTACTAGCAGTATAATCAAATATTCACTTTCGTTCACCCACGCATATTGTCTTCGGAGACTTATTAACTAACTATCGTCCTGATCATTTGTCTCGCAAACACTTTCACGTTTGCTGTGGCTGGCAAATTACCAACTGATATTGAGAAAGCAGTCTTATTAGTGTCTGTTTTGTTAAACGATTTGTCTTAAACAAATATACTCATATACAATACTTTAAACATGATTTCGGGGATGTTTGCTAATTTGTTAGCCGTACTAATGATGATTTCTACTGCAATTTAATTTGTGAATGTGAGAACGTTGTAGACCTTGTAGACTGTAGATTTGTTGACTATTTTCTATATTGTTAAGTACCTGGTAGGTTCTTATTGACAGGTCTACAATGTCCTGTCATACCAATTAACACTGTAATTTGAAAACATTCTAAAATCCAATTTTATTATTTTTAAAAGAGTAACCATGGAGTTTCTTGCCGGCTCTTCTCCATAGGAAACGATCAATCATTGGAACCGTGCACCTAGCTTCTGACGTTTCATAAGTACTCATGTAGGTTTATGTGAAACTAGCTGCGCCCCGCGGTTTCACCCGCGTAAATGTCGATCCCGTGGGAATATCGGGATAAAAACTATCCTATGTCCTTTCCCGGGACTCAAACTATCTCTATACCAAATTTCATCGAAATCGGTCCAGCCGTTTTCATGTTATGTCGTGACAACGGAAAACGGGTTTCATTTTTATATATTATATATAGATAAAGTATTTTGATTTTTGAATGGAACGCTCTAGATATTACGTGTAGAATTGTCTATAAACACTGCTGACTTTTCGGTGTTAAAGTTTGTTTAAATATATCTCATTTGCCTTGAAAATATCATAGGGCACATTTACATGAAACAGAATCGATCGAGCGTCAAGTTTATTGTGTTAGTCGGGTAGTAAAAGCTGCAGAAAGTGCATTTTGAAGGCTAGGGCAATTATTCTAAAAGTGAGTTATGAGTGTGTTTTATGACACTGGTTTGTTTCATGTATATGTTTTGAAGACTGAAAGGGAGAGTTTATTTAGGAATGATTTGCACTTTCGACTCGGGTTATGTTCAAAATATAATATATATCTCAAAGCATACGATGCGCGCACTCGTTTTTTTCACTACCATTGGTTTAGATTTAGAAACAATTTTATTTGTTGATGATTTTTTTCTTATACACCGTGTTCCGGACGATATACATAAACTTCGACCAGATGTTTAGTTAGACCATGGAAATAAGCATTTTTCATTATGGACACATTAATGAATTATTATTTTTTGTTAATTTTTAAACTAAATACCTTGACGTAAATCGCCCGATATGCATGCCTCTTTATCCTAATTGCCAACGATGACGTATTTTCATTCATAAGATTTGGCGGGCTGCAACTTGTCAAAACTGAGTTAAAACCCTTTCTTACTGCATGCTCAATTAAATTTCACTAAATGAAATTATAAATATCTTTGTATCGAAGCTTTTTTAGTACTACTTCCTTTGTTAGATTTAATTTGTAAAAGCTATAGAAGCCTTTGACAAAGTTTATGGATATCGTAAAGAACACGGTGTATACATATTCGCAATAGCTAAGGGAAAAATTTCGTCTTTGTGAATGTAAAGACTACATGGGTATCTGGCAGTTTGAGTACTTTACTCACTCAAATGTCTTTTCTTTGGTATTGTTCGTCTAGTCGTTGAACTCCTTAAAGTGCTGAGTTGAGTTACACAGTTACTGACAAATGCTTGCACTGGCTGGACAAGTCCACTCGAATCTGTGTGGTTCTTTCCTCAAGGGACTATTTCAGACACCAATCTACATGGTCCACATTCCTCACGTGATCTGACTAAGATTATGTCTGGACTTTAAAAGAGACTGTGACCCCTGAATTTGTTTCGCCATTTCTTCTGGGGTAGTCAGATAGGATATATCGGTTCCATTTAGCTTATTATTTTTTAATATGACGTGTAAAAGAGATTCCGATATCCTATTTACAGAATAAACTATTTCATTTCAGCTCAGAGCCCTCATTCACAAACATACGACAGGCTATCGTTTCGAAAACCTGACATTTCGATAACCTGATTTGACTTCCCCTCAACAGCAAATAGCTGTTGGAAGAATAGCGGGCGTCTATTTGCTTTAAACTGACAAAATTTTCGGGTTTTTGACTTGTGAAAAGCATTGAGAGGACTCCTACGATAACAATGATTAATGTTCGATACGATACGGAAGCATATCGAGTGTTTGTGAATAAGGGGGCAGATCAATCAGCGCTATTTTAACTCTAAATTTTTCCTGTAACACAGAAAACAAAACAATATTTTATGGCATCTATGGGGTAACACACATAAAATTACAATAATTGTCGCAATCCCTTTAATTTTGACAGTTCAACTACGTTCATTGCGTTCTTTACGTTGTTGAGCAGACGAATTTTTCAAACCTATGAAGCAATGGACTAGGAATTCCCTCAAAACCCTTGTATTAGGATTGAAAGTGTGTTACGCAATTCGGGTGCTGATCCTATCTTGTATCAGCCTGCCATCTGTTTGATCAACCTCCATCACCGTTTCGCAACAGAGATTGATTGCAGTTCTTCAAATAACGAGTCAGTAGGAGGATGAATAGCGACACACCGTATCATCAATCGTTCAGCCTTCATTTTTGAACTTTCTCAATACCTCAACATTTTAGGCCAAGGAGAAATGACAATATGTACTGAAGTTGTATGAATGGTTGATGTAGGGCTTGTTGATTTGTAAGCTGTTTGAGTGACGAGTTTCGATTCAAGACTCGTAGGTAGGCTTTTATGTCTGTATTTTGATTCTGAATTGAGACTGCCTGTCAAGGTTTGTTCTTTATTGTTAGCATATACAGAATGTTTTTTTTTGTGTTACTAGAAAAAAAAAACTGCCTAGCCTTTTCCCGACTTTGTTAGGGTCGGCTTCCAGCTTAACCGCATGCAGCTCCTCAACCACTGGGTTGTGGAGATTCGATAGGCAGTCGCTCCATGTAACTGTAGACTTTTTTCTGTCGACTATTGTTTCCTTTTTAGGGTTCCGTAGCCAAATGGCAAAAAACGGAACCCTTATGGATTTGTCATGTCTGTCTGTCCGTCCGTCCGTATGTCACAGCCACTTTTTTCCGAAACTATAAGAACTATACTGTTGAAACTTGGTAAGTAGATGTATTCTGTGAACCGCAGTAAGATTTTCACACAAAAATAGAAAAAAAAACAATAAATTTTGGGGTTCCCCATACTTACAACTGAAACTCCAAAAATTTTTTTTCATCAAACCTGTACGTGTGGGGTATCTATGGATAGGTCTTCAAAAATGATATTGAGGTTTCTAATATCATTTTTTTCTGAACTGAATAGTTTGCGCGAGAGACACTTCCAAAGTGGTAAAATGTGTCCCCCCCCCTCTAACTTCTAAAATAAGAGAATGATAAAATTAAAAAAATATATATAATGTACATTACCATGTAAACTTCCACCGAAAATTGGTTTGAACGAGATCTAGTAAGTAGTTTTTTTTAATACGTCATAAATCGAAAACCGCAATTTACCTTTCACAAAGTTACAACGAACTACAAGAACTTTTATATTATGTTACTTGCTGCTACGGAACCCTTCATGGGCGAGTCCGACTCGCACTTGGCCGCTTTTTTTTTTGTTTTTTTTCGACAGTCGTTACACCCGTAATGACTGTCGAAGATCTACGAATGACAGCCGAGATGAACGGCTTAACGTGCTCGATATGTAATGGATGGTCCACCCATCCGCAAACCGACAGTGGCAAGCGTAGCTTAACCTTCAATCGACCTGTGAGGCTGTTATTATTATGCCACGAGCCCCTCACTCCTTTGTTACTAGAAACTGCCTCAATATTCACCTAGGCTATATTAATCATTATCGTCCTCCTGCTGTTGTCCCAATTTATTTGGGGTTGGCGCAGCATGTCGTCTTTCATACGTTTTTATCATCCGTTTGAGCGAGAATAATGATCTTAATAATTTTGGTTAGTAACAATATCCCTCACCCTGCATTTATAGGCGGTGCTATTGGAAGATTCTTTTTTTTTAGCTTAGTTTTTTATCTCACGAAGCGACGCGCGCTTTACTTGTGGTTACCAAGTGTTCAAACACGCTGAGAATGTGTGCGTGAAGACGAGTAGCGGCAGCACATAACACACACACGACTTCGCCATTGTCTCGGAAGGTACAGAGTGCTCCTGCGCTTACACACACATTTACAGCGTGTTTGTAGTTGTAGTCTTGGTAACCACAATTAAAGCGCGCGTCGCTTCGTGAGATAAAAATGTTGCACTTACTTGAAGGGGTTACAATACCATTTCTTACTAGCATCTTTAAATAGAGTATATTCAACATCAAAAGCACTTTCGTAACACCAATAATGACTCCGTGCGTAGGAGTTTATGACCGCTCCTCGTAAACGAAGGGTTGTTCCCATAAATATCGCTTTCGATTTCGTATCGATCCGCAACTAGCACCGTCTCGCTATTGTTTAGATGACAGTTATTGCTAGTAAACAGTTTAATGATAGCGCGAATAAGGATTAAGAGCAGTTGTGTAAGCGTTGTAAATTGTGTCAGTGGAGATAGATTGTTAAGACATGTTTGTTTAAGGAGGAAGCGCCAGGATTTGTATGTTTAAGAAAATTTGAATTTCTGGGCCTACCTAATGCACCCCCCTTAAGAGGATGCAAGACTTGTGAACTTAGTTCTATGTATACCTACATACTACGTACATACCTACCATCTACCAATCCGCACAGGGCCCGCATGGTGGATTACGGCCTACTCTAGTGGAGAGGAGGACAGTGTAACAATAGTGGGAACAACATAGGCTGATTATGCTACATACCACCTACCCATTCTTTATCTATATATATAAAAATGAAACCCGTTTTCCGTTGTCACGACATAACATGAAAACGGCTGGACCGATTTCGATGAAATTTGGTATAGAGATAGTTTGAGTCCCGGGAAAGGACATAGGATAGTTTTTATCCCGATATTCCCACGGGATCGACATTCACGCGGGTGAAACCGCGGGGCGCAGCTAGTTGCAATATAAAAGCCAACTGAAAGATCGACGATTTGAATTCTAGGTTTTCAGAAGTCGTTATAAAAAATGCAACGCAAGAGAATTCTCCCTTAATAATATTGGATTTTTTTCAGAAGATTGATACACTAAGTTTTCAGTTTCCTCTCTCCTACTTTTTTACTGTACCCGTCAGGGTCCACAATGATCGCATACTAGAATCAATTCTATTTTATTGTAATTTTTGACGTTCAAATGTGCCTATTTGAAATCATCATCATCATCATCTTCATTTTAGCCGAAAGACGTCCACTGCTGGACATAGGCCTCCCCCAAGCACCTCCACTTCGACCGGTCCTGTGCTTCTCGCATCCAACGAGTTCCTGCGGCCTTCACAAGGTCGTCGGTCCACCTTGTGGGAGGCCTTCCAACGCTACGCCTTCCGGTACGCGGTCGCCACTCCAGAACCTTTCGGCCCCATCGGCCATCTGTTCTGCGAGCAATGTGCCCTGCCCACTGCCACTTTAGTTTGGCAATTCTTCGGGCTATGTCGGTTACCTTGGTTCTCCTGCGGATCTCTTCATTTCTGATTCGATCCCGCAGGGAAACTCCAAGCATAGCCCTCTCCATTGCCCTTTGGGTGACTTTCAGCCTTCTAATAAGGCCCTATTTGAAATAAAAGATAAAAAAAAAAATTAATAAGTGTTTATTCACATAAATAATTTTAAACATGACATATTACCTCTGCCAAACTGCAAAGCAGTTTGTTGGCAGACGTAGCTCCTTTTTTTTTGTACATATTATCATATTATAATGACACTTTTTCACATACAAGTTAATAAAACTGTTCCTTTAACTATGACTTTTCCTTTGACATTATTTTAAGTTACCACGTACGTATGAATATATTGTGGAATGCAAATAAACTATTGTGTAGGTACCTATTGTCGCTAAAACACTTTAAACATAATCGTCCTTGTGGCAATCACTTTCTATACTTCATCGCTATACATATTATAACTATGTGAAATTCCCGTCAATTTGTATTTCTAAAACCGAAAGCATAATCTCCTACATGTTCCTTACCATTTTCATCGCTGTCACTGTCATCCAATCAGCGCATGATTAGCAAAGCCTCCCATAACAGTTTATCCGATAATCGTGTACCAAACATCACGCACTTGAGCTCTCCTAAGCTGCACTCATCAGCGAAATGGTGATACTGACGTGGGAGTGATATGACAAAACTGTTTGTTGGTTAAAGACTGAATATACTCGTACGGATTGACCTGCTGGCGCTTTGGAGCCTCAGAGTATTGAGAAGCAAATGGTTTTAGATCAAAACGTTATAATTTTGGTGAGAAGAAATTACCAAAGCATTCCTAATTTCTTACTTGTCAAATCCATACTGAAAATCTATCGGTCAACTTCATTTGGACTTTGTAGTTGGACAAAAACCTTCCAGTTCCTCTGAACAAAGCCACAATTTCTGGTTATCCATATTCCAATCGGTCCAATTGCCTCCTTCAGGTGGGTGGTCTATTTGGCTGGAGAGACCATCGGCGATCCATTACGAACAAATGACTTGAGTCCTTTACTCCAATCTAGACATATAAGAAAGCGATTGTGTTAGGGCGTGATCACATGTGTCGCTTTTAGCATTGTCACGCCATTTTGTCGTTGTCGACATAATACATATTATCTCGCGGTTTCACTTTGATTTAGCATGTCAGACTGGTTCATATTGTCTTGTAAGTCGTAGATAATACGACTTGCGAAATGTACCAATCGTTACATCTATTGTCGATTACATTAAAGAGGAAGTGTTAGAAATTCTTCATTACAATTTCAATATCAGATTTTCGCAATCTATGCTTTGGCCAAAGTTAGAACATTCGTCAGACTTATTTTATCAATGTTTAGTTTATGCCTAGCTTCAAGCGTATCCCTGACATAGTATCGATCGAATCGGTGACGTAGTAACTTACGTAAGTAACAACAATGTTTTATAAATGTTACAATCGATATCATAAAATATGTTGTCAAACACATGGTTATTCTCTATAGTTATTACTTTCGTACATGCAACTAGCCATTGTTTAGCCGTAGTAATTTATCCGCAACGATTAATTTGCTTTCAGACAGGTTTATATTGCGTCCGATCGTTGTCGTCTAATCGTCAAATGTGTTTGCCGCCTTAGGTGCATCACGACTTAGTGGATGTGTGCCTTTCTCGCTAAATTGCGATTTGTACACAGATATGATACTTATCTAAACGTTTAAGGGATAAACGTTGTCTATTTTAGGTTATTTGGGCTTTCTTTTGCTGAATTTCTAAGACATGACTCAATTTGTTAGCTCTAGGTTTTCGTGATATGATTTCATGAGTTTTGATTGAAGTTCACCGATTTAAAGACTTCAACCAAGGGTGGTGAAGAGATAAGATGGCAGGTGCTCTGTTTAACAGGAGTCATACTTAATAATAAAACTATAATAAAAAGATAACAGCATAATCAGCCTATCTGGGACACAGGACTCTTCTTTCTGTGAGAGGGAGCGGGCCGTAATCTGACTCAGTGCGGGTTGGTGGATGTCGCATTTCTTTGGGTTCTAAGACATGCCGGTTTCCTCACGATGTTTCCTTCACCGTTTTAAGAGCGGTGGTGATGAAATAATTTACAAAAAGTAAAGTGCCTGCTTGGGTTCGAACTCATGACGTACAACTCATAAGTCGCGGCCGTTACCACTGGGCCACCACTGCTCAAAAAGATAACATAATGAATTATAATCATTATGTCAATCGCACACTTCCTGCAATCTAAATACAAACGATGGATGCATTTCAAAACGTTTTAACGATCCAATCAAACAAGGTCAACGACAGACAGTCATTAGGCTCATGTTTATAGGGAAGTTTCCACAAACAATCACAATGTAAGATGTCCTATTGAACGGCGAACTTTCGTGCCGTTAGATAGTAGAAGTACATCGTAATGCGGGGAAAAGGCCATATTGTAATGAATAATTGGTGCTGCGTATAAATATTAATGGCGTAGAACTGCGCCGGCGCAGGATCGTGACATTTCAACCCGCCGGCACCTGCGCTCAAATGTCAAACATGACAGATGTCGATGAAAGTTAGAACCGTTCAGACGTGGGTAATGAGGCTGCATTTTTACAGCCCTACTCGGTTAAAAAATGTAATCATCAAGATTAATTACAGCTGTTGAATAATTGCATCCTGCTGTGCTGTTTATCTTGTTTATTTTCTTTTGCAATTATTTCTGCTGTCAATACTGGTTTTTATCGCGGGAAATGAACTTGTTCCTGATGTTCATTTATTTGCCGAAACAAAACAATTAAATTTCGATATACAATGTGTTTCAGAGGGATGTGACCAAACTTGGGGGTGTGGTACAGGCCATCAAACTGAACAACTTTTACCCGGGGACCAACATCGTAATCGTGAAAAAAAAATCATTCGTCACATACATTTGGTCAAGTAGGTATTGAAGTTTTGTATGGGACGACTGATGTCTTTTTCAAGATTACGATGTTGGTCCTCGGGAAAAAGTTGTTCAATTTGATGGCCCGTACCACACCCCCAAGTTTGGTCACATCCCGCTGAAACACATTGTATACCAACGTTAATTTCAATCGTAGGAAGTAAGATTAAAAACAGGCATTGTGTCAATGAGGCGAAGAGAACATAAATCGAAGTATTTATGAAATTGTTTCATGCTCCACAATTATCGTCGCAGGCACGTGGTTACCGATAACGCCTGGGGCCACCATGAAATAAAATATAAAACTTTCGCTAACATAGTTACTATAAGATCATCTACATTTATTACTACGTTATATAAGATAGAACAATCTATGAGATAGATTTATCATATTTTTATTGATAGACTAGCTGCGTCTCGCGGTTTCACGCGCATAAGTCTCGATCCTGTGGGAATATCGGGATAAAAAGTATCTTATGTTCTAATCTAGGTCATAGTCTACTCATGTGCAAAATTTCATCAAAATCCGTTCAACTGTTTTAGCGTGAAAGCGTAACAAAGAAACGTACAAAAAATCTAATCTTTTCTCTTTATAATATTAGTTTAGATAATGCGCCTGCCTTTACAATGAGTGGTTTCGATAAATTGATCGGGTCGGCAAATGTATGTATCATGTATAATGGCTGTCCAAATTGTTCTTGTCAAATTGCTTCGGGTGTTTGACTCTTCGTGGATATTGCGGTGAAAGACAAAGAAATAGTCTTTGGTCTGGTGGTCGCAAGCGCTACTGCTGTGCACGAGGTCCTTGGTTCATCCATCAAACATTAATTATTTCTTTGTAAAATTGTATCTTGCACTAATGTTAGGAAGACATTTTTTTTTACATGAAAGAGTATTTCATGATAGTTCCATCGCAAAAATAAAAGATAAAAAAAGCTTGTCGGAAAAAACTTATAATTTTTTAAAGTGGTCCCTGAAGAATTTCCCCAAAAATTAAAAAAAAAGAATATTCATACCTCCTAAACTATCAAAAATCGCGGAACATACATGGGGTATTTTTGGACACCCCTAGGTATGAGGAATCTTATTTTTTTTTTATTGACGTCACTATTTGAACCACACTGTATAGACAATTACGCACAGGTAAGTGGTTCACATTTTCGTAACTGTACCCATTCTCAATTTTCATATGGATTTCTTTTTATTTAATTCTTAAGTTGTCCGTAACGTCTTTGCCTTTGGTATTCAATTACTGTTAAGTAAAAGCTTGCCCACGTAACATTACACATATACATTTATTTACTTTCATAAACTACCGTATCACATATCATCTCATCTCAATTTATCTTCGCTACAAACTTATAAATGCGGCTGTCATACGAAATGTTGTTCGCGTAAAGTACCGGCTATCTCGAAACGAGATGTATAACATAAGTTTGTCAGTGCCCAACTGTCAAATTAGGCAGTTTGTATTGTCACTTTCAAACGTAACTGTCAAAAAACCGGCCAAGTGCGAGTCGGACTCGCCCATGAAGGGTTCCGTAGCAGCAAGTAACATAATATAAAAGTTCTTGTAGTTCGTTGTAACTTTGTGAAAGGTAAATTGCGGTTTTCGATTTATGACGTATTAAAAAAAAACTACTTACTAGATCTCGTTCAAACCAATTTTCGTTGGAAGTTTACATGGTAATGTACATTATATATATTTTTTTAATTTTATCATTCTCTTATTTTAGAAGTTAGAGGGGGGGGGACACACATTTTACCACTTTGGAAGTGTCTCTCGCGCAAACTATTCAGTTCAGAAAAAAATGATATTAGAAACCTCAATATCATTTTTAAAGACCTATCCATAGATACCCCACACGTACAGGTTTGATGAAAAAAAATTTTTGGAGTTTCAGTTGTAAGTATGGGGAACCCCAAAATTTATTGTTTTTTTTTCTATTTTTGTGTGAAAATCTTACTGCGGTTCACAGAATACATCTACTTACCAAGTTTCAACAGTATAGTTCTTATAGTTTCGGAAAAAAGTGGCTGTGACATACGGACGGACGGACAGACAGACAGACAGACAGACAGACAGACATGAGGAATCCATAAGGGTTCCGTTTTTGCCATTTGGCTACGGAACCCTAAAAAGGAAATGGCCGCTAAACATGATCATAGAAAGTAATTACTGTCACATGTTGTAATGTTTGATTGCATTTGTTTATTTATGTAAATTGAGTGAGCATTTGAGCAATGATGACCTGTGTGCTGTCAGTGGTGTCAGCTTATTACGAGATCTTAGTGGTCTTATCTAACGCTTTCTTTTTACTAAGACTAACAGCGAAGGTAGGAAGGAAAGGAGAAAAGTTGTGGCCCAGTGGAATCGGCCGCGCCTTACGAATTGCAAGTCGTAGGTTTGCACCCTGACAGGCGCTATACTTTGTTTACATTTTCATCACTACTGCTCTCAAAACGGTGATAGAAAACATCGTGAGGAAACCGGCATGTCCTAGAACCAAAAATTCGAAGACATGTGAAACCTACCAACCTGCACTGGGCCCGCGCACTGGGCCTGTGTCCCAGCAGTGGGAACATTATAGGCTGATTATGCTAACAGCGAAGGTCGCCGCATTAGATTTCTTTTGTATTGGCACCAAACATGTAACATTTATGTAGGTACCAAATCCCTTTTAAAGTACCATGTCCTGATAATAAAACGAATAGTTTAATATCACCCACGACTTGCAAAACATTTTCTCTCACGTAACTTTTGTCACAAGATGTGGCTTTGGTATTAATTTCAGCTATATTATTGTATAACGGTTCATTTCCTTCTAAGTAAACTATGAAAAGTAAACCATGATTATATTATACAGAGAGAAGGGAGCGATCGTGCCATAATTTAATATCTTAATTTCTGCTCTTCCTGATATTCTTAATATTATTTCTTATTGAGGAAGTCTCTAGGAAGTCATTAGACCTCATTCTATTAGTAATTTTCACTAGTTTACGAACGGATTGGTTAATCCGCGCGAGACGCATCCGCCATCTCTTTATTCCTATCACGAATATTATCGCAATGAAGAATTTATAATGCCAATTATACTAATGGAGGTCGTTGACGCTAAGGAAACATAATGGAAAATTTATAAGTGTTCAGCTTAGACACGATTTTAGTACAGACATTTATATTCTAACAAGCGATTTATGTTTATACGGTTGTAAATTATTTAGAGAAATTGTGCTAACGGATCCTATTTGGAGCAGTATTGATATTAGAAAACAAATATTAGTCTGAAGTTGACAGATTTAAATGTTTTTTGTCAACATAATGGTCTATTCAAAGCTAAAACAAATCATTCATAACGCTGCAGCGTTTTCTCGCGTGCACCATTCTTCCAAAATTCTTCACACTTGTTAAATTTAAATTCCCATAAATTCCTGCATAATGTCTATTTCTTCTGAACATAAGTCAAAGCTCAAGCTGTAACTTAGCGGGTCATTACCGCCGTACATTTGTAACTGTGTCGTTATTTCGGGATTGGAATGTCAAAGTTAGCGTGCTCTCTGCAGTCTCGGCGATGTCAAGTATTTGTTGTGGCTTCAGATTTAGTATGCATCTGGCGGACTGAAAGTACTGATGCAGCTTCTCTAGGAAGTATTGATTCTAAAGGTTCTTTAGCTACTACTTCTAAATTAACTGTTGTGTAGAATCGCTGATCATTTTTGAAGTATGTAGTGAACAGTATCAAACGCCTATCTTAGATCAGAGTTGAATATACATATTCTCTTTAAAAATAGGAAGTATTGTTTGTACCTATTACGTAATAAGCTGTTTGAATTAAACTGCACTTAGTCAAAATTAGCATTTTATAACTGAGTCTTTAATTTTCTGAGAATAATATTTTTTCATCTAAGACTGAATTAGTTTGTAAAATAAAAAATATACGCGCATTGACGTGGAGTTGCGGACACCAGCCCGTATTACCTATTACCTAAGCTAGTGTCAAATTAATCATTTTGATTCATTAAAATGGCTAAAGAATTTAAATGAGTCTGATGTTATCAAAGTAAATATTCAGTCTGTATTCGGCCACAAAAAAATTAACACCGTTTTTAGCTTTGTTTTCTTTGTTAATATCAAGGAAACGGGATGTGTGCGTTCTTTTTTAGTTTCGTCTATAATTTGACAGGCCGAAATCTTTTTTAGACGCGGAAGTTTCTACTAATTGGCGATGATAAATTCTGTGCACGTTTCGTCACCAAAAAGTGTGCAGCCCATGATTAATTACCTAGAGAGTCTATTTTCGATGATATGGACAGTTACCATTCATATGTCTGTCACTGGTCGCTAGTAATTGATTTAACTACAAGAATTTCTTAATGGTTAATTCTGACATCGTTGCAATAGAAGCCGCGTTTATTTATTCGGTCTATATCTTTGGCAATATTTAAACAACATTTGTCTTCAACGACATTATGTAAGTTAATGTTATTATGATTAATACATTCGACATGTCCATTGCGATTGCCTTCGCAACATTAAATCACATTCAAGCAATAACATTCATAAATTATCCGAACTAATAAAGGAATGTTTGTTCCATCATGAATAGGTTAATCGAATTTCATATTTTGACCCCATCAGGAAATGGCACGCTATTTATTACAGTGAATGTTAACGTCAATCAACTCAGAAGGAAATTTGGACGGACGCATCAGATCGTGTTTCATTAGGGAAACATTTTATCGGATACATTTTGTTACGACGACGCAAAACGTTCCATGTTTATTTATTGACTAAACTAATATCTCTGGAAGCAGATTTATTTAAATGCTATAGCTGGATTATGTAATCCGACTTTGTATGTCTCCAGAATTAGATATTTGGTCGTATAGTCGCGGATGCAGGTTTCCTGTTTCGTCTTTTACGAAATTATGCACATTTTGGGTGGATTTCTTCAAAAAGCTTGAAAAGATTTATGTTAGAACGTGTTAGAGAAATGTACAAGTTGGATTTATAGGCGCCATGACTTGGCACATGGTCTGTGATGTGTTAACTTGTGTTACGGCAGGAGCATATTCGGTAGTCTGTTTTATATCTTCCGCATTCTTTAATTGATTCTATTTCTGTATTACTTTCTTTTATGGTACGTTTTGATTATATGTTTTAATAAACACTAGGTTTATTACTTCCTGCAAGTATAACCATGATTTTTACACGCTAACCTCATTAAGTTTTAATATAATTACGTGCTTTATGAGTCCTTATGTCATTGTGGCTATGAAAGGAGTAAAAAGATTACAATTTACGTCCATCTCTTGTTATTTATTGTTTTGATGTTTCATTCCGTAATTTTCGATCGTAAAATTTGTGGGAAATTACTTAATAACTGCATGTTCAGCAACGTTTTGTGTTTGTGCCACGTTATTGGTAGTACCAATTTCAGTCAGCTTAGATCAGGTATTTGGTGATATCATTTCTAAATTCCTCACTATAAGTGACAACTTTTACGACTTACGGACTCATTCAGTTTTAGCATGATCTAAAGATAAAAGATAGTCAAGTAAGGAGTTAAAATATATTGTGGCGATCATAAAGTTAGATTTATTACAAACAGAAGCTTGTTTTTTTTTGGATTCTAACAGCTTTTCTTTTAGTGTCAGTCATAAATATTCGGTTGTTGAGTGGTGGGTGTTGACACTTCAATGGCTTTTGAAAGTTGAAAACAAAAGGAATATTTGGTGTGACTCCTTTATAGTTTAAGACCATTACCCTACCATTACCGCGCCCCCCGGTCTATTCCTTGATATGCAATGGTCGCTGTAGCACCCTGAATATGAGCCTACACGAGCTAGTGCGAATCTTGGGATTCATTCGATTAATCGAGTCTGGTTTAACCATCCTGGGATCGGTGCAATTCATTCATGACTCCTTTATAGTTTAAGAGCAGTGGTGGCCCAGTGAGAACCGCCACGACTTACAAGTTGCGAAGAGCGTTCGAACCCAGGCAGGCACTTTGCGTAAATTATTTCATCACCACTGCTCTCAAAACGGTGAAAGAAAACATCGTGAGGAAATTGGCATGTCTCAGAACCAAAAAATCGAAGATATGTGACATCTACCCACCTGCACTGGGCCCGCATGGTGGATCACGACCCACAGAGAGCCCTCTCACAGAGAGGAGGCCTGTGTTCCAGCAGTGGGAACATACAGGCTGATTATGGTATGGGCATGCATGCATTTTTAGTTTACGATTAATTAATCAAGATAAATATTGTTTTCGGATTAATCACTTGATATTTTAATTTCTCCTAGTTTTTGTTTCGGCTGTCATTGGGTCTTGCAAAATTAGTCTAATATCGATTGCATCATGTCACCAATACTATTTTATCGAACATGCCTTTCAAAACAATTTAGATTAGATAACCAACTTATTAAACGATAAAATCCATATCAGACGCTGTATTTTACGTAAGATATGTTTTAATACTATTAATAATCCTTGATGACATCAACTACCAAAATGGACTATCTCTAGCAATTTTAGATCCACATTTTACGTGTGATTGCTTTCTACAGATAACCTGCTTACTATTAGAATTGACGCCACGTTACCTTATTTGAAATTTTCTGCAGATTTCTAAGCTGATAAAGATGGGTAGTACAAAGTGGACATATCAACTGTTACAAATCTCTCTTCAACGTAAAGTGGTACAGTCATAATCGATATATTCAGACAAGCTCGAGACAAGATCTCTGTGCAAGGCGTCCGCTGTACGCTCGACTGCGCATTGACCATTAATCTTCTTCGATTTTAGATAATTCTCAAGTTCTCGGGAAAGCTAGCTTAATGTTAGCCCGAGGTCATAAGACGATAGCTACTGATACGAGCTATTGTTCTGTATTCGGGTCTTTATCAAGCACTATTATATTTTCCTTTGTCACAGTTTGAGTCATATGGATAATTGATGTTGGAAGGACTGTTTGGTCCTTATCGAAACCTTTCTCCATAAGAATGTTTGTCTGCTACTTTACAGTTATTGCTGCGGCAAGATTTATTGTCACAGCCTTTAGTGCTGGTCTATTTACGAGTAATGTCTTTCCATTGATACTCTGTTTTGTTCTTTTGTTGTCTATCCAAGTTATTTTAAGCTTGGTTGTAACTGAGAAATTCTGGTGCGCCTTTACATACAGTAGCGCAATAAATAAGCATTATGGCTGTCTGCAAAGTCACCAAGGCGGACAATTTTGCTGTGTGACTTCTAAAGAGTCTGTAGCGGCAATCCTTTGCCTTACTTCTCCAGAACGGACATAGGTATAACTTTGATAGCAATTAATTAATTTGTTCTTTAAAAATCCTAATACATGAGCTCTTCTTTTTTTTTTCCTGTATTTTATTTTACTGGCAGGCGACCAGCAACACCACCTTGCGAGTGGGACGACGCAGCACGCCCCCCTTCGTTGTGACGTCTACCACTCTAACTACCCCGTCCCTACCCGGGTGCACTGCCGCGATTCGCCCACGGGGCCATTGGTTCCTGATTAGTGTGCCATCCGCGATAAAAACTAGATCGCCCACCCTTAACGGACGAACCTCCTGCAACTGCCTCCTGGGTGTGAGCGCAGGCAGGTACTCGCGTACAAAGCGCTGCCAGAAGTGGTCCGCCAGCCTCTGCGCCTTTCTCCAGTCAGCACGTCGGATCAAATCTGCGTCGTCAAACACGTTAATCCTTTGCCTTACTTCTCCAGAACGGACATAGGTATAACTTTGATAGCAATTAATTAATTTGTTCTTTAAAAATCCTAATAAATGAGCTCTTATTTTTTTTTCCTGTATTTTATTATTATTATTGTATTTACTTAAAATAATCGCTTTGTGCTGGATACAATTAAATATTTGCACACCATATGTAATGGTAGAATGTAAAGGGTAATAGTTTTAAGATCATTGTGTTGTAAATCTACATTCTAGCAAATAAATGAATTTGAGTAACAGGCAAATAAAACCCGCTTTCAAATATTGACTCGAATCTCTCCATTCAACAAAGGACTATAGATTGAGACAGATTTATGTCTAGCTATTAGACGATAAAAGATTTCAGACTGTAAGTGTATTACATCGTTATGTAAGTGAACCACATTATTTACTATGTGTTATGTATTGGAGTTTAAATCTTTGAGGTAACAATGTGTAATGTTCTTCACTATCTATTCGATTCTTTATGTCGTCTTTTCGACTTTCATTTCGTTTATCATGATTTATTAGGAATTTTGTATCATTAATGAGACGGATGTGCCACGTCTAGACACATCTAATTTCTTTCATCAATTTGAAAGTGGTTAGTTAACAACATTATTATGAAACGTAGTTCTCAAAATTCAACCAGTTTTGTAAACAATCTCTATTTGCTTTTAAACACTATTGCTTTCCCAATATCGTTCTTAGCTCCCAATATCGTTATTTTAACCTTTATTGCTTCCCCAATATCGTTGTTATCTTACTAGCTTTAACTCTGACTAACTGACCGACTCTTTGACAGTTCAAAAGTGCCTGTAAATGGTTGAAATGAAATAAATGCTTTGAGTTTGAGTTCAAACTGACGAATCATGGCATCAATCAGTTTGAGCATATCTATAACAGTTAATGTCATGATGTCATGTTGTCATTCCTTTCAAAACGTTTCATAATAATGTCACCATGCTCAATACCATAGTTGTCACTTATGTCATGTAATGCAACCTCGGTTACCATATCGACCATTCAAGTCAGACTTAGCGACACGTCCCCAATAGATTGAGTAGTACAAATTAGCATAACTGGTTGTTTGATCATTGAAGCTCGGAGCTAATCAAATTGGCTACTTCTAGCGCTTCATGTTTTTGCTTAGTCGGTGTAGGGTTATTTATTGTAGGGTTTGTGAGTTTGTGGTCATTGCTTTGTGGTGATTATTCATGTAGAACTGGCTGGTTGCGTGATTTAACATTTTCTGTTTTTAAGTCGATACTATTTTCTCTTGCTGCCTCGTTGGTTTAGTGGTCGCAAGCGCTACTGCTTAGCATGACAGGTGAGCAGGTCCTGTGTTCGATTCCCGGTTCAGGCAAAGTGTGTTTAAGTTTTTCCATCTAGAGAATTTCTCAGTAGCAGCCCGGAGTCTAGATTTTGTGCGAGGTTAATAGTAATAGGCTTGGCCCCTATTACATGGGACTTGAAACATAACTGGCGAAATGAGGGAGTACTATAGGTACACTTCTGCATAACCCTTCGAGGAATACAGGCGTGATGTTATATTTATGTGTCTGATTTTATAGTTTTAGTTTTCTCTAACACAAAATGTGATTATAACTCACACCAAAGTTCTAAAACAGCTATTAAAAGAGAGCCCAAGGGCAGAATGAAAGTCATGCGATTTTTCACACTTAGGTCACACATTCAAATTAAGTACACTCATATTGGAAAGTGAATTTCCATTAAATTCAATAAAGGCTCACACTATTGTGTTTAAACAACAACATAACTGTAATGAATGAAGTGACGTGTATTTGTGACAGTTTCACTGCAAAAATAGCTCTCTAGTAGGACGGCGGCGACATATCAAGTTATACATTTTCAGTAAAAGCTGACATATCATTGTACGAAAAACCTATACAATGCGAGCTCAGATAAAACTGGAAATGTACAGCTTGATATGTCGTCGTGTGTACTTGACACCAGAATGTATGGTCCCCATAATGTCGTCAAACAATGCGCAAGATTCGTCTCGGTTTGCGACACATTACCATTGTGCAACTTATACATATGAGATAGAAATGTTAACTTGCATGTGTTTAGTTTGATCTGTAAAAATGAGGACAGGAGATAATGTTACAAATGTGCCTATTTCCTAATTTTCATATCTCTGTTTGGGTACTGTATTTGCTTTCGTATTGTGCTTTCCTAAATGTTGCATAATTGAGTTCTTATTTCAAATTGTGACATTTTTATACTTGCTTGCGTAGTTAATATGTAGTCTATAAAAAAAGATCACCTTATAAAATCATCAGCAGCATTCCATCTATAATTTACTTTATAACCGCTCAGTAATAGAACAGGACAGATGGCAATGCCAGTAAAAAACCTAGGCCTGCGCGAGCGCAGAACAAGTGGATAACCTTGCCGCTTTGCGGTCTTGCGCACAAGTCGATCTTACTCGTACGATACATAGACATATTTTACGCGAAACATCCTTTTAACACTACGGAATTTAACTTTTTGTTTCTAACCGGTCTTTTTCTCATTAATATGTAACTCCGTAACGATAGAGTGAATTTATGAATATTAAAAAATGCTATTTACATTAATGTTATCCTTTTTATGGGGCAGTTAATGATAATGAACTTATCAACTGAAAAAAATATTAAACTCATTTACACAGTACATAAATTCAGTGTTACTGCGAATGGCGCATATAATTTAAAATGTTCATTAAACAATTTTTTGTACTAATTATTCTAATCTAAAAATAGTCTTTAAAATAAAACCGGACAACGTGCCATCATTCTTGAACATTACATGCCTAATGCCACCTTGACTAAATTCGCCCGAAGCCCTAAAATTGATTCTGCAAAACTGGGACATAAAAACTCATACGAAACACCTTATGACAGTCTGTTGGTATAAGGTCCAAGAATAGATGCACCTGGACTGTCATTATCTCTTTAGGTGATAATAACACCTGCCGCAAAAGTTGTTTATTTTGCAGATGATACAATAACATCAAATGTCAGACATGTGCACTCTGAAGAATTTGATATTTTAAGGCATGCTACAGCCTTTATCGTACAAAAAGAAATGTGCCCATATCTTACTGAAAGTTCCGTTAGTGAAGTAGAAAAGAAAAAATATTGAGAACTTTGTGAAATTATAATCGACATAAAAGGGAATTTTAATGACTGTCGTAGATGTGACAACAAAAACTTTAAAGAATAAAAAGCTAAATGTATATAACTGCAAAAAGTAACCACTGAAGCAGTAATGAATACGGTTTTAGTAGAACCTACGTGCTTATTGAATATTGCATCATAAGACCATTACTGGTAAAAAGTTAACGAGAAAGTCCAATAGAGGAAGATATTCTATTACGATAAAGATCAAGTAATTGACCCGTAACTGAAAAACTCGCAAAATGTTCGCGCAAAAGGTAATTGTTGGGAATTTGAATTGAATCAAGAAAAAACAATTCTGGTAAAACTAGTGAAACTTGAAACTTTCGAATTGGGACAATCGTGCGAATATCTGAAACAGAACTTGTAATTTCGGCAATCATTAGCAAAAACGATAAAAGAGTAATTACTAATAGAAGAGTAATTATTGCTTAAGAAAAGAAAAGAACCGCCAAAGAAAGCTGATGAGACAATCAAAGACCCAATTTGTTTGAAAATTAAGTATGAAGCGCTTTATTGTTAGAACTATAACATAGTAAAGAAAGCTGTTTAATCTACTTTGTTATTAGTAAATAATAAATCAAGTCCACCGTCACGGATAATGAAACAAAGAATAGCATATTAAAATCGATTCACAGTTCAGTTACTTTCAATGTAAGAAGAAGACAATGCTCTTAATCAAAGCTCGCATATAATTCAATAACAATTTGCTCGCTGAGTTTTTGAGATCGCACACTTTTTTATTTTGCATTCAGCGGGATATCAATCTTCAAAATGATAGGCATGTAAGAAACCATTAGCTGAATTCCTTGAAACATAAGTAAGGACAGACAGACATGATGAGTGATTTGATGAAGGCGGGCGTTTTGAAGTTATCATATTAATGTAAATGTTGGAGGATAACGTAAGTAAAGCTATTACTTGAATAGGGCCACAAGGAAAGATCCCGGTGAAGTGGGTGCGAATGTGAAGTGAATGCTATTATTTAGAGCCAGTCAATCCGATCAGCTGCCGGCGTGGTAATGATATGGTGAGGGCTTTCTCAGGGAAGGGCAGGCGGTAAACGATGCTTAGAATGTGCAGTTGAGACTTTTAGAGTGATGGTATGTTTGATTTGAATGGAGTTGGTGGGAGTGTAAAATTACCGGAATAATTTGCTGTTAATGATTTATTAAATACATTGTTTTATTTTCCTGACAACACTGTTGATGCAATTGATGTGCTTGTTAGCTAACTAGGTGGCTTCTTTGTTAGTCATGGCAAAATCTATTAACTTGTAAAATAAATTATGTATTTAGATTTTTGCATCCACTTTGATCAATCACCATGACCAGACCCATATAAATAAAACTCTATATATCTCTTGGAATCTTAGTCAAATATGCTAAAATTTCATTCTTCTAACGAACTGTAACATTCAGGAAGCATATCTCATGTGAATTTAACGGCGTTTTCGATCACGACGCTGTTCTTGCTGTATTGTTTGACGTAATATCGGGTAAGGCGTGGTACACACTTGTTCGGGTCGGCGTTACTCGGTGCAGACGGGCGGTATAAATGAAGAGTGCGTACAAGATATATACACATACATACGTAAACTCACTCCTTCTTCGAATAGGGGTAGGCAAACACTACAGAACACCACGTGTTACGATCCTTTTATACTCCTACATATTACTTCGTTTACGTCCATACATCTTGGTGGCGCGCGTATACAACATTATTTTTAGTATATGCGAAACCCGAAACACGTGTCTAGTATTTTTATGTAAAGAATCTATGTACAAAATTTCAAAACTGTATCATGAATAATCACCAAGTTATAAGCTTGTTATGTTACCTGTTTGTCCGTACGAAATCATGGGCACCGCGTGCCTAAACGTACCGCGCGGCGATTGTATTGTAATTAACGGGTGATAACATTTTCCATCACACTTGCAGGCTTTGGACTGTCGTAATGGTCAAGTGTAGGTAGTTATTATAATGTACTTTATTCGTAAATAAATGCAGCCGTAAGCTACGAATAAGTAATTACTTATTCGTAAGCCGTAAGTGATACAATGCAGTCAATGCGATTTGTTGCACCTTATTTCAACCACTTAAAGTTCAAAGTGGATGAAAAGTGTTAAACATCGCATTACTTAACCACAGCAGGCTGTAGGTACAAATAATAACTTTCTACAATTAACCATCTTGGCGTGTTTAAAAATGTTAATCATCACGGCAAAGCATTGTGTTCCACGATACTCTGATTGCTCCTCGTACCGCCGCACTGCCAGGGATACGTTATCACTGTTATCGTTGTTTCTGTGTACTGGACGTTTGTGTATGAGAAAGTCATGGTTACACCACACTTTTTACATACGATAGGTAAGTACACGATCAACCGAAACACAACAAGGCCCGCGGCGGCCGCGCGCCCGCGATTATGCAGTTGGACCCACGCGACACGTGCGCGCCAACCAGTGGTACCCGGGTGACTGAGGTTGCTGCACCCCCGCCCCGGTCGCCCCGCTCGCTGTGCGCCGGCGCCGCGCCATTGTGCGCGTATGGTAGATAACTACCTACTTAGTCGCTCCTCGGGGTATCCAACTTTTAACCTTTTTTAAATATTTTTGGGCCAAAATATAACATGGGGTAAAAATTATTGGAATCGATTCAGTTACTTATTCTGAACAAACTATATTCAGGTTTCGCATATACTAAAAATAATGTTGTATATGCACGCCACCAAAAAGTTCACTATATGTATGTCCATGTCCTTATAGGGCGTCCTCTCCCGGCGCGGCATTTAGACTCACTGCCTTGTAACCTTTTGTTAGTCGCCCTTAGATTGCCTGTAGGTAAGTACATAATGTTCGGGAAAAAGGCCTTAGCCGCACGTATATATACCAACCGTGCGGACAAGCCGAGCTGGGGGGTAAAACTCAACTTAGCATTTCTGCGAAGGTAGCTACCGAACGGAGTCTGCCGGTTGGCCCGACCTGAATGAAAGCCGAATATATGTGCTTCGGGTCGGCTTTGTTGTTTAACAGATTCTGCAGAATCAAATGTGCCGACCCGAACCAGTGTGTAGTTCTCCTAATGTTGCATGCGATCCGTTTGAACTTGTATCAGTTATGTCGATGTTACCCACTTTTTTGTCGATTACGTATTGTTACAGATTGTTATGTTACGTTGATTTCCGAACAGTTTATTCTGATTAGTAAAGTGTTGACATCGCGAAGATTTCTGGTACATTCATTTTTTGCTTCTTTGAATCGTCTATCTCTAAAACAGTTTTATCTGCATGAGTTATTCCATTGTTAGGTGCAACATCTAAATGTTTTCTATCTATTAGTTAGTAAGGATTGATGAAAGTCAAATCCGCTCTATAAACATAGAAAAGAAGGACCGTGCTAAAAGTTCTTAGGTACAATAAATCTGAAGATGCGTGAGATGTATTCCGAGAACCAGTTTCTCAAATATTTGATCTCTCTCAAATCAATATTTGAATTAATTCAGTCCAATTAGCAAGTTTAATGCTCCAAAATCTAAATATTTATTATCACTCTTCGCATGTGAGTGTATGTTGTATGATTTTGAGTCTAACAGCCTTTATAATGTAAGCATATTTGGCAATATCTTCATTTAGTTCGGCAATCATATAAATACCATTTTTAATTTAAAATCAATGTTCAATATAATCTTCATGATTTCTTTCCCTGACTTGTAATAGAACTTGGAAATAATAGCAGCCTGGCTACCTACCACATAACCTTGACCCCTAGGTGCGCGGGCGCAGCGGACGACCGTGCTTTGAGCAATGTTCACACAACTAGCGATGGAGTAAACTTGGTGTTAATTAACTGATTATTATCGCCCCCCTGCTTACCAATTAGTCTTTGTTTTTGAAGAACCTTTGAAGTAATATTAGTGAAGAAATATCAATAGGCTTGGGATTGCATAACGATATTTACACATAGAAATCATTTTGTATTATGCATAGGTACTTGTAACGTTAAGCACACTCGTGTTGCCAAAGTCGATTGTAATTGTAACTATTATGGATTAAGTGTAACAATTTCAGATAAACGACATATATTTCAAGGAAGAAAACAAAAATAAAAAAATATGTGGTTTCAAACTAAAGAAGAAAATATTTTATTGTTCTACAAACAAGATAGACTCCAACGAACAGAGACAGCAATAGACATTGATGTTAATCTATGAAGATCTTACGATTAACGTGGTCCGCATTTGTAATTAGAGATATTCTCATGTCAGTCAGTGCATCTACTTGAACTAAACTGAGGGCCTGATTACATAATAATATAGTATTAATGACCTTCGTGTTCATAGAGAATATTGCTTTTAGTAACAGCCTTGACAAACTTGGAAAAAACATCGTTCACTATACAAAGTTCAATATTGTGATTGATTATTTTATTATCACGATTACTCATTATTATATCATTATGTACACTTATACTTAATTATTTATATAGTTAGGTAAATGCCTTACCTTTATTTGTATCATCATTGATAGTCTTGTGTCGCTATATTGTTACTAAAGTGTCAAGCTTATCTACTATCATTTACATACCATATAAAGTTATGTAAACCTTTTAAGTTATCAAGTTAACTATCATCAAATATCTTGCAGTTCTTAGAAAACAAATAACACTGCTTAAACAACCAAATTCATTGGAATAGTATCTTTTTTCAATGCACCATCGTGTTATCGTTCCGCTTTGATTCCTTGTATGTTTTTATATTTTTATCGGTTATTCGTTTTTGGATTTCCGAGTCGAAACTAGCTTGTTTTGACGTATTATTTATTTAAGTTGGTGTGGTATTATTAGCTACTGGTAAAAATACCTTTCTAATCATCCACCACACGTTTAAAATTATATTAAAATATGCAATAATTTGCTAGACAGGATGGCAGTAAATCTCCTATTTATTAGCGTCTATGCAATAAGCTAATCACTAGAATTAATTCCGCCATTCTAAAAATTGTAGAAGCCACTGATTACAATACAAGTGGCTATGTAACGAGCCATAATTTAAGGTGACTGAAGAATAGACTATAGAGAAATACGAACGGGTCGACGACACATTGAGGCAACTCATTGTACGATACATTATCACCTCATAGTTAGCAGTTGTCTATTGTTTTTCATATTTTGTCACTTGTTTATCACCTTGTTAGTGTTACGTCCATAGCTTCGCTTTCATTCTTCGATGTTTAAGATTCTCTTAGCTTCAAACCTCGGGTTGAAAATATTCTTCATAGTCTGTCTCATGAAACAAAACGGCATCGACCGTTTATTTACATTTTTTTCATATACATTTCCAATCCTATTAAAATATACGAATTCCTAGATTAAAAAAACATAGATGTGACTGTCGTGTTCAAGTTATGTACAATCTTATTTACATCTCGGCGGTTCTTTATCGTAACTTTACGACTAAGTGATTATAGGGTTTTAGCAATTCCCTAGAAACCAGTCGCACCTATCTCAGCCACGATTCCCATGGTTATGAGCCAAGAATCTAGTTGGTGCAGCCTGATCTGCATACACTTTAATTAGAGTTGTTACCACTGCGACATGCAAGTGTAGGATCCAAGCCCAAGGGAGGAACATTAGCGGAAAATTGAAATAACTCATCATTATTCAAATTGAAGGCAATTTCGTATACAATTTCATGTTTTCAACGAGTTTACCCTGGAGCGTTTTTCTTCTTCGACTTTCTAAATTTATTTCAAATCGTTTAACCATAATCGACATTTTCGTTACGTTATTTTCTTTTAAATTCGAAACTTCTTGAACTGAAATCTGCTTTTTGATTTCATCTCTGGCTCGTCTGGTCACAATTTTGTTTTCACAGTGTAGTGCATATATATTCAGTTTTATTTACAATTCAGGGTACTCACCCAAATTGAAAAGCACCGCATCGAATCTTAAACCCCCAAAATTCCTGTGACCTCTTCTAAATTAATCCAAATTGTATCTCCTGATTGCCTCGTTCCAAATTCAGCGTTTAGCCTTTTAGGATCAAAGATTTCGACATTAATGTGAAACCTGTTACGATCACGATTATTCTGTACTCTAAACTCCGTTCATTAGACCACAGATATTTTTGAGACCATTAAATAGTAGAACATGCAAATTTTACCGAAGAACTTGCAACGGATACACTTTACTGCTTTCGATTGCGATTACTAGCAATTACTGCTTTATTTTTAGTTTGCACACACTATGTTTTATAAACCAATTAGTTTTTTTTAATGTTATGAATGTTAAAAATCGTTGACTGTCTCAATATCTACAACTACATACATTATCTCTATCTTGTAAAGATATTAAAGTATTATTCTTTAATGTATTTAATACATTCGCTAATGTCGCTGATTGATTATTCATTTTTTTTATAGTTATCTACTGCATAAATTACTTTTCGTTGTATTTGTTTAGTCTTATGTTTCGATAAACATCGTGTTTTGCTTATCTTTTCTCCGTATTATAATTATTCCAAATCATTCTAAGCAGGATTTACAATTCAACATTTATGTGAATATTAATTATAATCCAGTCCGTTAGTCGCCTGTAGAAGTTTATTTCTACATTTTCAACTTCGTAAGTATTTTTAATTCTTTGACTTGCTATTTTAAATTAAATTCATCTCTAAATAGATAAACTTTCATTCCCACTTCTTCCACAAACTGCTGCTTGCCTTAATTTATATAAACATTGCCTTAAATCAAGATCTTAAGATCAAATTCCGTGCTCCTCTTTAGGAATGCAACGTTCTCTGTTATTTGAACAGTTACTGTATCCGCATTTGGTTCAAAAGAATTCAGGTTGATTTTCTTAATTTATGTTTCATACCGTTAAAAATACAATGCAATCGCATTTTCATTTCCGTTCTGTGTTATTATCATTTGGATCGTAACTATCATTATCGAACCCGAAATCGGTATCCATTGATTTGGTTATCTTTGGGTATCTACGTCAAGAGCTCACATTGATGGATCAGCTCGATTAAATGTTTGCTGCGTAATCGTTGCGTGCGTTCACGAATGTCATATCTTGAGAGCCTTGTCCGGTTAACTTGCCCATGTATGTAACTTGCAAGTTTATTTGCAACTTAGCAAGTCTTCCGATTTTAAAATTGTCGAGGAGTTGAGGCTGTTGTATTGCATGGCGTGCGGTTTCGATTCGGTCGGGTAAAAGTTTGAAGTCCATTCGGTTCGGTTAGATGCGTCGCGTGGTTGCGCACGGCGGCGCCTCAGTTTGCTCGCGCTGCCCGCGCAGCTCACTCGTGTGTTCAAATTCTCGCTGTTGTAAACGTAAACCGACTTTCCGATACGAATTTGGAACGTTTCCGACCGGTAAAGTCGGTTTAACTGTCGCTTTTAGGCGAACAATTTTGCGACCGCCTAAATTTCGCATTGCGATTGGCAGTGCTATTGCTTCACTCTGTTACGCTACCGTCCTAACAGATAACTGTGAAGAAACGTGTGCAAGCTCTGTGTGTTGCGGAGTCGGCAGAAGTCGGCAGATTGTGCTTTATCAGTGCTGTGGAATGGATGTGTTTTGTGAAAAGTGCTAATTTTGTTTGGTTCGAGACTTACGATACGTTACACTGAACGCGATACAAAAAGTGGTTGTGTTATTGAGTTCATGTGACTACCGGAGTATTGATACGCAGTGCTTTCCCCCTGTCCAGAGCTTGATTTATGGTAAGTCATTCGGTTCACTTGTTTTAGAGTTAGGATTTATAGTTGACAGATATAATTCAGTTGTTGGTTGTTTGGCCTTCTTTCCTTACTTAGATTTAGTGGAGATAAGTAGAAGATTTATACGTTTCAAAACACACCGGTTCATGAGTGTGAAGGTTGAAACACGTGAGGATATAAAAATGTGATTAATTCAATGACACTTCGTGTAGACTTCCGTAAAAGGCTAGGCAAGGCGGTGCGCGTTGATTGTCGAGTCGTAGGTAATGGTCACCACCAAACGGAAACTTAACAATTTCGTCTGTGACATTGAAGCCGTGAAGAAGAAAGCGACATTAATAAGTTTATTACCGAACTGGCACGCATATTCATCACGCCGAAACACTTACACTGACAAGCTTACCGAAGATTTGATATTAATTAATACGAGAATGATTGGACACTTTGAAACTTCGATAGTGGGTCATGCTGTTTATTAATTGCGAATCAGTGCGAACAAGTGGCACCGGCATTGTGCGCGAAATAAACTGGAACTTGAGAAATCCGTTCACTTTTAATGTTACTCTGATAATATACATCTCACAAAGAAATTACAGAGTCGATGTAGACAGTAGGTAGATTGATCAATTTCTAAGTTATAATAACGTTTTCAAAGTCCGCCATTAATACTTGAAGTTTCAAAACGATCTCTGATCTAACTCCTGCGTTTGATGATCTATCAATTATTGACGAAATTGACGATAACGAAATCGTAGTGAATCCTCCACAAAAGCCACAAATCAAGAATCGATGTTCAATTGATCTGCTAAGAGTTGTCTAACCTACTTAAATTGCAGAAATGAAAAGTAACCAAAGCAATGCATTTAAGGTTGTTAAACTTAAATTTATAAATGTAGTGTCTGCTGCAAGTAAGATAGAAACAAACCGTTAAATTCCTAGAAAGTTTAGATAACACTTGCACTGTACGTCTACGAAATATAACATTTCCATTGCTAATATTGAATTTAATAACAGTGTAATAGAATATGAATGCAACACGGTGTATTATTTGATAAACAAGCATTACGATGGTATATACAGGATGGGTAAAAATCGTGGATCAAACGAGATAGGGCGATAGTTGGGGTTATTTGCAGTAAAAAATATCTCTGTGGCAGAGCCCTAACTTGATATCCTTAAAAATTATGACAATTTGAGTGTTTTTTTTAAAGAAAAAAACAAAATTTATAATAAATAGGCAATTAGAGGGTACCCATTTTACAATGGGTACCCTCGTTTTAATCGTCATTAAATCGGCAAGTTTTTTTTAGTACAGGGTAATTTTTTGATAGTAGGTAAATTTTTTTACAGTAAGGTTCTAAAGTTACAATTTGGCAATTTTTCGTGAGACTTAATCTTTTTTTTTTACTTCAAGTAACCCCAGCTATCGAAATATGTATATGAAGTGTGCGCAGGATTCATTCATTATTTTGAAAAAAAAAATGAAGTACCTATTAGTACTAGTAACGTGAAAAGCTTACAAAACTATCACACAAAATAGTATTGATGTACTTAACTGGTTTTACTAAGAAAACAATACATTAAGGATCTTCATGCAATTATAAGTGCCAAAATTCAATTATAATAAAAAGAAAATCGAAAAAAAAAACCACATTGTTTTTAAGTCATCCATCTTACATACTTCCAAAAATAATTTCAAGTTTCATACCTTACCATTAACATATATCAGATTAGCAAGATTGCTAGGTTTCCTATCCCACAATTTGCATTCAGCACTTAAATCCAAGTGATCTAACAGTCTTTTGTCTGCGCTAATCAGACTGTAAAGCCAGAATGATTAGTTAAATGCCCTAGACGAGAGAGTTTGACCTAGGCACAGATAGAATGTGGAGTTTCGTAGTCTATTGGACCCACAGCGTGACCTCAGTGTCACGATCACCACAAATATAGTGGTCGTGATGTTAGCTTGTGTGTTTAATTACGGTTTTAGTTTTTGTGGGGTTCTTGTTGAAATATAGGGACGTTATTTATGTATCTATAGATTTTGTTACGTGTATAAAAACTTAGTACATGTTTTATCGATATCCTTAATATGTTAATAGGCGCTGATAAAAGAAATAGGAAAGATTAGAAACTGCCAAGTTGCAAAAAAAGTTACTGTTCGAAGCGCGATATCATAATGTCATCGTTTTTCATTCGTTTGAACCCTGTTTCTTTTTCCCAAGCAAAAAGATTTGCTGCGTTCACGAAAACGTGTAAAGTATTACTGACCTAGTCTTTGGTCAAAACAACATTATTTCCACTTTTGTTTTCAAGAATTAAAATAAAAGTTTTAATCCCGATATCTAAAACATCGATGCATTAATTGCATAGCGAGATAAAAATCATAAAAGATGCCATGGTTTACAAGATTTTTTTTTATAAGACCTACTTATCGGTCACTACCTTCGTCAAACTTAGTAAAAAAGAGTACTTAAATACTTAACTAATTCCTGTGAAATTACCAGTCGGTTATTTCGTAATTATGTTTAGAGCTTCAATCTCCGGTATTACCCCCCGTAGTTCGCTGCAACGGATGATCCCGGGTGGTAATGCTATAGTCATCATGCTTGGCAGACAGACAGACTCAGTATGATATTACTAGAAGAAAAGTCAAGCTGCCTATCATCTTGGTGTTATCCTTTATTGACCTCTACCTTTTTTTCTACATCTGAAAGGTCATAGATTCACTTCTGTCAACTGTCTCTATTCTCAGCCTGATGGTAAGCGATGGTAGGGTCGACGATGGTGCTCCCTTGTCTAGAAGTAACCTAGTCTCTCAGACTTGAAGACTTCCTAGTTATACCTATTGTATACCTACAGTCTCCGGCAAGAAGTTACACTTTTCAGCGGTCTGCACATTGATGTGTTGCCGTTTTGACAAATTCAGATTCGGAAAACGAACTCTTGATAGATTCGATCCCATTTACCCAAATATTACAATTAAAATTTATTATACTGAATCTGAAATAAAACTGCCTGCTAATGTTCATTCCCAAGCTCCATGGGAACTTCAACGCGACAATAACACATTTTTTATTCCTAATAATTTTTTTCTATTGGAGTTTATTACGTATCATTCCCTCCATAATTGCTTTAGTCACGATAGCCTTTTATTTCTTTCGATAGATCGATGCAAATTGCTGTGTCCTTGATACGGCGCGGCCATCACTCCTTTTATTGTTCCTCATTACAAGTTTCAACTAGCAACCGTTGCATGTCGTAATTGTAATTTTGAAAGTGTCTGCTGTGTTATGTCCACTAAGTTTGTTTTTACGAATATTTGAGTAGAATAGAATAATACTCTTGATTATGTACTCTTATAGTACTCTTGTTGTCTTGTCTTGTGTCTCTTGTAGTACTCTTATCTATTTCAAGTACATTTTATTTTAATTAATCAATCATTTCTACAGTAATTCATCTTCTCGTTCTGTATTAGTTTTTTTATTACCTACTAGCTTTTGCACGGCTTCGCCCGCGTAGACGTCGGGAAATATCCCACGGGAACGTACTACCGGGATTAAAAGTACCCTATGTGTTAATCCAGATTATAAACTATCTGTGTGAAAATTTCATCCAAATCCATTCAGACGTTTTTGCGTCAATCCAGAACATACATCCAGACAAAAAAAAAAAAATTTTTTTAATCTATATTTTCGGCATCAGACTCTTTCCTACACGTCTTAGCAGTTACTTGTTTCAATAATGTTGATATATATGTAGTTTTGACTTCGTTACTATTTAATTATATTCATAGATATAATGTAGACTTAATTACTTACGTCGCCATCACAATGTAACTTTTTGGCAGGCGTTATATAATTATCCGTATTTCTGACAGCTGTCATCATAATGTTGCCAATAAATACCTACAATTTATAAAAGCGATGTTGCTAAATGCAATGAAGAAGAGACAAAACTTACACTATAGTTCTTTATGTGATTTGCAAGAATTTGAAGTCTTGTTTATTATGTCCAATATCGTAAAATAAAGTGGATGCCCTTTGTTTCCTTTAGTACGAAGTTTAAGAGAAAGTGTTGCCTCATACAAATGTCTTTACTGTAAATTATTTGTTATTGTCATAGGTGCAGTACAAGTGAAAATGTAAGATTAATGCTCTTTTCACTCACACAACCGCTGTGTTATATTTTACTGTAAGATTTTATCGTCTTAGGCCTTCTAAAAATTATTGACAGCAACATTAACTATAATAGTCTTGTTTAAATGTATTATCATCAAACTTGATTCCATCATTCTCAAGTTTATTTTGTTCACGATTAAGATTCTTTAAACTGTTTGCGCTAGAGCTACACCTCTTTTGTTGTATTAAAACCATATATTTTGTAACCATCATAAAAAACTTTTCTAACTATCTGACAACAGCAATCTTAAACAAATTCTAACTCAATGTAAATTCGAAGCAGTTCAGTAACTCTACAACTGTATGGTTAGCGTAGGAGTCGTGCTACCGGCCTGTCACTCCGTATGCAATGTAGTCATAAATGTAGTTCTCATGCCTATTTTGTGACACGTACGGGAGTGTATACATTGGCCAGAGCGTGCTATTGATTCGCATGTGTTTGATTTGTTCGTAGCGCTCCGGGGGATGCACGCTGAACTCACGCAGAATAAAATGCGTGTTTTTTTCGTGCATGGCGGGTGTGATTTTTGCATGAGAGGGTACTGCTCAAAATGTCAACACAATACATCTATTGTCTACCTAAGCTTTTGTTTCCCCAATAAAAACGTTGACTTGACACAGCACTCCCGGTCTCCCGCGCAGTTGCCTGCGTTTGCGCACCAGCGTGTATGCGCTCTAACAGCATTAATAGAGCTTTGTGTGTCGCTTGAAGTTTTGCTTTGAAACTTAAAAGGAAAGACGCGTGGGTGGTGATGTAAAGCGAATTATTACGTGGTTTTACCTTGAAGGGTGAAATTAATACTGTTAAATACCAAGCGGCGCTAGTACGAGGTGTTAGATAATTATATTAATAACGTTACGTTTATTGTACAAAACAATATTGGATATTGGATATTTGTAGGTAATCGATATAGCGGAAGAGAGGTAGTATAAGAACAAAGTGGATAAAGATGACTTAGATCAAGGGGGCAATTCTTGTAACTCGTTCACAGTCTGATCTGTCTCAATCTGTCAAAACTACCTCTAAATTCCCTATATTTTGACATTTTTGTTTGTCGCCAAGATGAGACTGCGACTAGATTTTGAACGTTTTAAATTACGAGGATTGGCCTTCTGATGTTAGAAGGACACTCAGTGTTTCTAAAAATAATACTTCTGATGTGGGTGGAAGCCCGACTTCAGCCACTGCTCAGAATATGATAGGCTTCTCTTTTCTTGTGTCAATCTCCACGCTCCTCTGCCAGCCTCGTCCAGATTCTACCCGAATCTGTCAATAGCAATTATGCAATATTTTATACCGACTTTTTTTATCTCGTTTTAATTTTTAGTGTTTATCAGTGGAAACTTGTAAATGGCCTTTAATTTCATATTGTTTAAGAACACTTTATAAATTGGCTGTGAGTTTCTCGAAAATAATAAAATAAATAAATAGAATGACAATCAATTTTAGGGCAAAACAGAAAATGTTGTCAGATATATAATAATTGGTAAATAATCTACCTAATCTTAATTGATTGATTAATTGCGCCATGGATTGGACAATGACAAAAATTTCTCAATCCACTTAATTATTTCACAAGTTACCCCTGCTATTTTCACCACCGATTGGCTCCGATATTAACCCAGAAGTAGCAAGTCTTGTATCCGCAGCCATTTTAAATCATTATCGCAACTTAATAGAAATAATTCAATAGAAGCCAATCATCTATCACCGAGGTGCGAATGGAAACATGGTACTGTGATCTTTGGAGGCTGTAAATCAAACTTATCTCCACCACTAACTTGTTTATGGTTATTGTTCTTAAATAAATTTTAACCGCTTTCTGCACCTTCGTGACCTATTTGGAAATGTTCTTTGTTATTCAATGTGGAATGTTTTACTTAAAGTTTATGGCTCGGAGATAGTTTCGTTTAATTGGGTTTGACTACAGGTGTATTGTTTTGACTCGTAGCATTATTAATAATGGCAGGTCTATCTAAATCTTATTAAAAGGATGTATTATCTGTTAGAGCTTCTATATTAAGTTTTAGTTCAGAATTAGTTTCAGATCCAACAAATGTTTCTTGCGTATTAAAACATGCTTTAAACCTGAAACTGTTTCACTCAAAATCCTTAAACAAAATTCCCAACTGTTTTTAAATCTGCTTACTATTCATAGACTTTTTTCTTATTCATAATCATTATTACACTTCATCACGATGCTCCACTTGAATATAAATTCACACGAAAAAATATTCACTGCCCAAACGCACCTACTAATGGTGCCCTAAAACCAAATATGAAGTGAATACTATAATAAATGTTACGAAACACATTAATTAGGTAGTTTTTATAGCATTATTATGGGTAATTTGAATAATATATTAACGTGTAATGTGCTCTTATGTTATTACTTCTCCATTGATATACTACATAATAATGTCAATGAAAGGAAATGTCGATTATAAAAATATGAATGGATCATTAATGAAATTACTGTTTATGTAAGTTGACATATTTAAAACTGACGACTATCGGTGTATAATAGTTTTAGCAATGTTAGGAAGTTTTCTGTTTGTGTGACCGCGTTGTTCTTCTAGTTTAGAATGCTACGGATTATGATGCGGTTTTCACCATAATTTAGATAATAATTTATTCCGGATGTATATATGTATAATATGTGTATAATAATACTAAACTTACATTAAATAATCTCGGTGCGAAGCAGAGGTGGGTCGCTAGTAGAATATATTATATACGATGGCTTCAAAACTGCAGACGCATCTATATACTTATAATAAATCTGTAGAGAGGTCAATTCTGTACATGAAATATATTTTCAAAATAACTATCAGGGGGTGATTAGTGATCGATACTGATGCCAAAAATGCAATCAGTAAAATTTTTGTCTGTCTGTCTGTCTGTCTGTCTGTCTGTCTGTCTGTCTGTATGTTCCTTATAGAAACAAAAACTACTCGACGGATTTTAACGAAACTTGGTACACTTATTCTTCATACTCCTGGGCAGGTTATAGTATACTTTTCATCACGCTACAATCAATAGGAGCAGAGTAGTGAAGGGAAATGTTGGGAAAACGGGAGAAGTTACTCCATTTTTTAAGCTTCCGTCGCGTGTGCAGCCTTAATGGTTAAAGTTACATAGAAATCATGTATGACGGAAATATTCTACATAAAATTGTCTAAAAAATATCCTTCAACAGCATATGTCTATCTTTTATGGTTGACTCACAATAACACGTGTAACTCCTGATAGCTTAGCAGTTCGGAGCATTCTGATTATATTTGTTTACTCTTACGTTTATAATACTCTCACTCATCCCTAATTTAAAAAAGTTAACATTATTACCTATTCAATAAAAAAAGAATCATAAAAATCGGTATAGAAACACCAAACTTATACATGAAATAAGCCATCGCGCCGTCGCACGTCTGAATCATGCTATAAGGATTATTTTTGTGTAACGGTTGTCAGAGCGACTTTTAGTCTTTAAATAGTTTATTTGAATTTCTTTTGTTGTTATTTTGTAAAATAGGTATGAGTTGTTTTGGTAGTGTTTAAATATTCGTTCAAATTAAAAATTATTAAACGTAGGTACTTTTCTTAATTAAAGTAGTTATAAGTATTTATTTTTAAGTGAAGTAGGTATAGGTAGATAGTATTGCACAGGCGTTTCAGCTTTATTTTCATTTCTTTTTTGTTGTGTAGACAAGGAATAAGGAAGGATTGTTTGAAATTCAACCCCTAAGGGAGTTAAATAGGGGATGAAAGTTTGTATGAAAGTCCGTCAGTTTTAAAGTTAGGATCATCAAATTTTGTGTTTAGGCTGACGACTAAAAATTAATTTATACGTGTCTCAGCGTTTTTGATAATTCTACCCCCAAAGGGTTAAAAGGGGGGATGAAGTTGTGTATGAAAGTCCGTCAGTTTAAAAGTTAGGATCTTTAAATTTTGTATTTAGGCTAACGATTGAAAATTAATTTATACGTGTCTCAGCGTTTTTGATAATTTCTCCCCCAAAAGGGGGATTAACGACCTGACTGAAATATCAACGCACAGTCTAAATCGCTGGTCCTTCCTAGGGACATGAATTTTGGAGGGTGTGTTCTTTGTGAAGAGTAGGTATCGAATAAGAAGGGGTTTTTGGAAATTAAACCTTTAAGGGGGTGAAAAGGGGGGATTTTGTTGGTATGAAAAATCTTATTTCTTGAGTTAATAACCTTGAAACTTGGCACGAATACTTATCTAAGTAAATTATGAAGTTTGGAATTTTTCGTTTTTCTAAAATACCCCCTAAAGAGGTATTGGGGGTGTCAAAATTTGTATGGAAGAATTTTAACGCCCTGTCCGATTAACTTGAAACTCAGTATTTATACTAAGGACTAAAAATAATTAATAACATGTATCAGGGTTTTTCGAAAATCTACCCCTAACTGTGTGAAAAGAGGTAGTTAATTTTAAAGGGGAGGATTTTACCGCGTGGCTTGATTAGCTCGAAAATTGATATAAATAAACTGAGTCAAGTTATAAAATTCCACCCCTGTGGGGGTGAAAAGCGGGGATACAGTTTATTTGAAAAATCTGATTCCTTTGTTCTATAAACTTAAAAATTGGCCCGAATACTTATTTATCTAAATTGATTATAAAGATCATACCAACATACATTTTCGAAACTTTTAGAGGAAAGTACGAATTTCACGCGGACGAAGTCGCGGGCAGAAGCTAGTAAATGCATAAAACAGTAAACTGAATATGGCTGTACTACATTGAACCTGCGCACACAATTAAAGTTTTATAATCTCCCTTTAAAGTAGAATACGGAAATCATAAATCTCGTAAGAAGTACATTAACATTAAGGCAAACAATGAGGAGATGAAAAAAATACATTGTTTTACGAAATATAAGGTCTTATTTCTTTACACCTTATATTAACTGTGTTGGTACCTACTGCTTTAGTAGAACGTTTGATACTGAAGTATGATTCTGTGTTAACTTAAATAACAATGGAAGTAGATTTAGTATTATTGTCGAGCTCGAACAAATATTGAATGGGCTGAAAAGCTATCGAAACATCGAGAAATTTCGAAATTTTATGAACCGTGGCATAAACTTTCAAGAGTATGTATGTTTTCAATATGTTTGCGGTTATATTAACCTTTCTTCTGCTTTTACTGATTCGCTTGCTTCAATTTCAATACTAATCAAATCATGGTTTGCTCTGTGATTACTTTTTGAAGTTTCTTTAGCTTTTTTAATTATTTAGTCTTTATTTTGAAGAGATTGTTATATGATATCGTTGAGCCTGCGATTTTCGATCACTACACATTCTCGTATTATTGTATATGTATTATGTACGCCAGTTTTCATCTCAAAGCTAAAGTCCATTTCCGCCATCAAAGCCAACTTCATAATGCTATAGATCAATGACCATCTTGAAATATATATTATAGCCTGCAATATATTCCACAAGGATGTGGCAATATATATTCCTGTCGCGGGGTCACGCCTGCGATGTATCCCGGTCCGCCCCAGCGCTTGCGCGTGAGTCGCGACATAATTACAGGATCCACTGTGAATCATGGGTTGTTGTTGTATTTTAATGGTATTTTGGATTATGTTTAAGTTAGGTTTTGTTTTAACTATTATAACAGATCTTACATATCTCTTCTTTCTTAATTACCTGTCTTCTATGTTATTGTCTTTATCTTTCGTGTCTACATGAGCATACTGGCAGTCAGGATGATTGCCCATGGTACTCCGGCTTTGTCCTAACCCAGTGATGCCCTTTCCATCACTCCAGTCAGATGAAAAATCAAACTTACCTTTTGTGATACGAATTCTTTATTGATATTGCTTATTGATTTCAAATGAAATGTATCGCATTGAAAATAGTGAAGCCGACTACGAATGCCATTCTATTGCTGTAAACTTATGGGACTATGATGCAAACTAGGATCAAATGACACTAAGTTGACACAAATAATAATAACAAAGTTTCTGTTACCGAGAAAAAAGAAAAATGAAGCCATATTTCTGTTTATTTTGCATACATAATCTGACATACAGCAGTCTCTACTTCGGGATTTGAAATAAGCTGGTATGACTAAGCTGATGAATTATTGAGGAAGATTTATGTAAGCACAGACTGGTTTAACTGTCGCTACCACCGTTTTCCTTTTACCAAGAGGAAATATCTCAAATAATAATTATTGTGATTACTGTTGAAATACGTTTCTTGAGACCATTTTCAGGTCAACAATAATTTAAATGCAACGGCTATTTCTTTTTAGAATTCGTATTGACTGGTTGGTCTAGAACTTTAGATGAATCTAGAATTTTGGATTATATAATACCTAGAGCCGAACCTGATATCGCTCTAGCTCTAATAGGTTTTCCTATTAAATAACCTATAACGAAGCCTTGCCGTAAGAGATTGAAAATTAATATCCGTCCGGCCGAAGTGTTTAGCGATGCAAATAATAGTAATTTATATCATAAGTAATTGGCTATTACAGTAGACAGCTTTCAGCTACTTTATTTATTTAAGTATGCAGAGAATTAAATATATTTATTCGTAATGGCTGATACAGATCTTTTTGATGCTGTATAGAACAGATTCATTGGCTTTCGCTTTCGTATAATAAAGCCGTTTTAGTGCCTTGGAAATGACGTGCAAATAATTCTGTTTTATAAGAAATAGTGGAGTGGGTATAGTTTCGTTTAATTCTGCTTCGTATTAGTATGTGACTATATCATACCTTTACCGTAAATTTAGCAAAGTTCTGCATCTGGGCTCGATAATTTTATTACGTAGATATACAGGATGGCAGGCACATCGACACGCAAACTGTTACCATGGATTCATTTCATGTCCCCCTGCGTTTAAATGACCGAGTAGGTATTGCATTTTTCTAGAAACCGACAAATAATGTTTACGCTAGGAGTCATGGGAATCATGTGCTGAATTCATGGTTAGAGTGTGCCCGTCGATGTCCATGCTATCCTGTATATTTCAAGTAACTCTAAGTCAACAAACGTGTTTATCGAGTTAAGTGAAATATAAATGCGTTACACCATATGTTTTTTGTGATGCGGCCAGTTGGCAAATTTTTTATACCTAGAAAAAACTGAGAAGAGCAATTTCCATATAATTAAAAACATAAAGTGCGTTACACAATGCAAATTTTCATATTAATTGTTTTATTATCAAGTGTTACACAGGATGGTTAGAGGTAATCTACTTCCCTAGTTAATTTAATAGATTATGCTAAGTTATGTTAAATATTCCGTAACTGACATTGATTTTTATGGCGTCACACTGGTTGGTATTCAAATAATGCGTTTAATTTATTAATTAGTGTATTTTGGGCTTTTTATTAACTATTATGTCATTGGTTAATAATGCCCGGTTTTTGAGAGTTTAGGACTCTAAAATTAATTGTCAAAATTATCAATTATTATTATTTAGTAAGCCTGTGCTGTCCCACTGCATAGCAAGGGCCTCCCTTCCCTCTTTCCACTTTTCCCGGTCTACTGCGATTGTGGGCCAATCCTTAAGGAGATCCAGTTCCAGCTCATCCCACCATTTCTTTCTAAGCCTGCCACGTAGTCGTTTCCTGCTATTTGGGAACCAACGATTGGTAGTTTTTGCGTATTGCTGCTCCGACATATGACATATGTGGCCAGCGCAATTCCACTTTAAAATTATGTAATTAGAAAAAAATAATTCCGAATCAACTGCTTGTTCAGAAACGCTATGAGTCAAGACACCGATCGAATAATACATTTGAGGAACAAGGAAGTCTATATTTTAACCATCTGAATGGTATTGAAAATGAAATTTGACATTTACTCCCTGTGAATGTCACATTGCCCTTACTAAAACACACAAACATATTGATAAAATTAAAACGCGTTTGTAAAACGCATCTGCTTAGCAACAAACATAATAAAAGGAAGCATGCTTTATCATTTCTATCTGGTTTGTTGTGCATAATCCGTGTGCAAAACGCGTTCAATCGCTAACATCGCAGACCCCTGAGTCACGCACGTCCGCTCGCATTGGATGCATCGACGCGAATGAGACATGCTATTGGCCGAAACGAATTACGAAAGTTCAACTGTCGCGCCCTTTTCCGGTGCATGCGCGTGCGCTGCCCCGCGTGCAATTTACATTATGTTTTACGTTCCTTTATTACGTCATCAACTCATCACTATCAAAATAAGCCTTCTGTGTCAAGATCTCTATTGCTTCTGTCACTCTTCATAGAAAAAAAAACTTTTATGGCATTGAATTATTTTCTACCTGATGATATTTATGACATGGCGCATAAATATCATGTTGGATAGTATTACAAATGATGCAAGTGTGTGTAAGTAGTATTTTAATTGATACCTAGCTGTCGTTTCTTGTGCAGATTAATTGAATTAATTTCACCAACGTTTCTTTGTGTTATTACATCATACTGATGAGAATCTTTTATCTTTCAAATTATGTTTCAGTGTAAGTACATACTTATTTCTTTGCAAGACTAGACTAGTAATTATTTCAACTGGCCAGCAAAAGGAAAGTAGCTGATACTTTATTTTTATTTTCAACCTATATTTTCCAATACCTGCGTTCATTCCACGTTTTTTGCAAAGAAAAGTCAGTGTCAATAGAAAATCTGCGAGACGTCATTTTATATTCGCGTTAGATTTCTTTATGGCGACGGACATCCGCTAATTAGTCGAATAGTAAAAGGTAAGTAAGTACGACTACTGCCCCGGTCGTTGTGCCCGACGCCTTTTGCATATTATCAAGCATGAATCATGGATCATTGGCGCTGATTGGCTGATTTTAGAAACCTTGTTAGGTATGTGGTTTGTCTGTAGTTGCACTAGTTTACGTGTACTCTATCATTATCAGTGGAGGTCTGTTTAGTAGACCTAATCTCGGAAATTACTGTGCAATCAAAATAAGAATACGGCCTTTGATTATACACATGTGTATAATCAAAGAATATGGCATTGACCGTAGTAAGTTCACTTGGATGAGAAAGCCCGTTTCCTGTAAGTCTTACTTAATTGAATTTAGTTTGACAGTTAAAATGTCACCATATGGCGAGTGACATGAGTTCAATTCTTATTTTGACTGCATAAAGCTCAAGATTATAAGAAAGTTTTCTACTGCACTGAAGCTTTGCTTAATAAAAAAGGCCATCGTTTTCCAAATGAAGTATTTTCCCATTCAAGCCAAGGCTGGTGGTTGGCTAGTCTGAATACAACTTAATTATCGTAATTGAATCCTATGAATATTCTCATTAAAGCACACTATTATAATTATGTATTTACGAGTTTTACCTAAATTACTATACCGGTAACCTGCTATGTACGAGTATTTAACGTTCACTTTACAGTTTTGAAGTGCCCCCAATTAATTGTACAGGCAGTGTAATTTAACACAGTGGGGACCAATGGGTTGGGCTGTTACGGTGACCCTGTGTGTTACGAATACGACGTATGCATGTGTGAATGTCGTTTTTATTCGTCACGTAACTGCCAATTAATGTGTGCCTTACGTTTACGAATAATGAATTAAATGTGTAGATAGAAACAAAATACCTATGTGTATTCTTAATCAAACATTGTAAGTATTTGTAGCTTTGTGCAATAGAGCGCACCTATAGTAAGGTTGAATTATTAGTTAGACGATTATGTTTGGCAGGTAGTCAGTTCACAGTCACGTCTGTCCAAAAGAATAATTATTGCATTTGTTCTGCATGCTTGCGTCTGGAATGCTTAAAGTGTAAGCGGGCTTAAACCCCAAAACACAGTGGGACTAATGGGTTGCGTTGTTACGGTGACATATTTGTGAGTTACGTTACGAGGTATGTGTGAATATAACATTTTTATTCTTCACGTATAGCTGCCCAGTAATATACGAATAATGAATGAAATGTGTACGGAACAAAATATGTGGTATTCTTGATCAAAGATTGGAATGTATTTGTAGTTCTATACGTCTTTGCAATAGAGCGTATAATAACTAGTTATTTAGTTGATTTATTATTTAGACGGTGTTGTTCGGCAGGAGTGTTCAATTAATTAGTAGGCCTTTTAGCACTGTTGAAAGAATATTTATTGCATTTTTTCTGCATGCCTGACTCTTATCCTACCTACCTCGTATAATTGCCGTACCCATACTCGTAGAATTGGTATTATTTAAACAGTTTGACTATAATTTATTGTCTATATTTAGATTAGTATTTGAAGACTGAATGCTGCTAGCTCCCCCATAAACCTTGTTTAATTCTTCAACTCTGAAACTCTGCCCTTGTATCTTTACGAGGGCAGAGTTTCAGAAATATTTCACCACTAGAACGAAAGAAAGAAAAAAAATACGTTTTTTTGCGATATATACGTATATGACGGAGAAAAGAACACAAACATAACTAAAACCCTCCTGAAAGTATGTAGATTACATTAATGAAAGAATTACCAAAATTGCTTCATTAGTTTTTGAGAAAATACCGGTCGAATACAGAACCTCCTTTATTGAAGTCGGTTAAAAAAGAACATGTTGGGGGAAAATCATCCACGCAAAACGGCGATAGCTCAGCGTAATGCCTAGCTTTTGCCTGCGACTTCGTTCACCAGGAAGTTGGAAAACAGCCCAAATACTTTCAAACAATAGCAATAACTGTCAGTAGCTGTGCTCGTATATCGTATATCATAATAGTGACAGGCGCCACATTGTCAGCTAATTTACTAATACCGTCATCTTGTCTCGGTTATAATGTCGCACGGAGAGCATTATCTCGAAACTTGCATTGTTAGTGCGCCTCGTAAATATTGCACGACATGACATGCTATTAGAGTTATGTCAAAGTTACTGTAATGGAACACATAAGATGTTCCCACTGCTGGGACACAGGCCTCCTCACTTCGAGAGAGAGTTGGCTGTAATCTACCACGAGGGTCCAGTGCGGGCTGGTAGATGTCACAGATGTCGCAGCGATGTGTCTTGACTTTTTTATTTGGTCTGAGTTTTTCTTCTAGAAAATTAATTGAAGAGTCTCTTTGTCTTAATAAAAAGTCGCACCGTTTGAAACATCAGTAGGTCAAAATCTTCATTATACTACAACAACACACAGATACCTAATCATCATAATTCTATACTTAACACACTTTCTTCATAAAATTACATTGGCTCTATCTATGAACTTGTATGTAACCGCTTAATCTGTGTGATTAAATCAATCTGAAACCCGTAGGGGTCAGTTCGGTCTCACTTTCTTCAATGAATAATGTGCTATATTCAAGTGTGACGTTGCTCACTGCTGGGCAAGTAATTACCACTTGTTTCCCTGCAATTAGTGGCCGGTAGGGTTGGCTAAGTGGCTGTTGTAGGACAATTACTTGTTGTGCGTTATGGCTTTGCTTGGCTAGATTTTGTTGCGGTTTTACGTGTAGATGAATAATTACGTTTTGTGCGTGAAGAAGTAACAAACACTCACAAACTTTCGCCTTTATAATATTAGTGTGATACAAGAGTGGAATTTGTGTGGACATCGGTTGTCATGGCATGTGTTACGGAGGAATGAGGAAAATGTTGAGAGGAAAGTTTTGAGCATGAATGTGGATGGCTAGGAGAGTAGAGAAAGACAAAATAAACGATGGGGGACTGTGTGAATGATGGTTAAAAAGGGGGTGACTATCGAGATGACGACTAATAGAGAAGTATGGAAAAAAAGACATGTTGCGCCGACCCCAAATAAATAAGGATAAGGCCAGGAGAATGGTGATGACAAGAGTAAAATTTGTATGAAAACAAAAGAGAGTTTTGTGTTTATCAATGAAATTCTATTGGTGTCTCGCTGGATTGGTGACAAAATAGTGTCAAGCAGAAAAGCGCAGATCAATATTTCAGAACGCTAGGTCTTGCTTAGTCAGGCTATATATATTTTTAAATCGCTTTGGACCATATGGACAAAAGACAATCTCATCGTCAGCATCATCTGCCTGTCTAGCCTTTTCCCAACTATGTTGGGGTCGGCTTCCAGTATAACCGGATGCCGCTGAAAACTTGTACTTTATCAATTCAAATTATTTATCAACTAGCTTTTGCCCGCGGCTTCGCTCGCGTAGAATTTGGTCTGCCACATTAAGTTACGTGACATTTTTTTTTAAATACTGATATTTTTTTAATGTACCTTCACATCGTACATCCCAGATTTCTAACTTCAAAATTAGTTTCCATACAATCTTTGAACTCCTATACCTAATATTTAGAGGGTATCTCTTGAGAGTGGAATTATCTGAATTCCTTTCTAAGTGCTCATTATTTTAAGCTATAATAGAACTCTGCAAATTTCAAAATGCTAAGTCCAGTGGTTTCTTCATCAATCTTTACCTGTATGGTGTGTTTATAAAAAGTAGGCTTGAGATTATCCTATCCAGCACAAACGGATTACTAAACACTGACAATTAAACAGGTCGGACCAATGTTACTTGCATTTAATCACTACATAGTATAAAACAAAGAAGCTTTATTTTTCCCTATGAATGCTTAAATTTTTTAAAACTACGCAACGGATTTTGCTGCGGTTTTTAGGGTTCCGTACCCAAAGGGTAAAACGGGACCCTATTACTAAGCCTCCATCGTCTATCTGTCTGTCTCCAGGCTGTATCTCATAAACCGTGATAGCTAGAAAGCTGAAATTTTCACAAATGATGTATTTCTGTTGCCGCTATAACAACAAATACGAATAAGAATTAAGTACATATTAAGGGGGGCTCCCATACAATAAACGTGTTATTTTCGCCGTTTTTTATAGACAATGGTACGGAACCCTTCGTGCGTGAGTCCGACTCGCACTTGGCCGGTTTTTTTTAATAGATTTTGTAATAACTAAAGAATTATGTGGTACGTAATTGGAATAGGTGAACATCTGTGTTAATTTATCTGTGTTTTTACTGCAATATACTCCTGTATACTATGTTATTTGATTTTTTTTTGTTCAGCGTAAATAAGAAGATTTTGGGATTTAGAAACACGTGAGCAAGCTACGTAAAGCTGCCCATGGGAAAAACAGGGCGTGCCTAAATGTATCCCCGCTACTTTCAAAGTTTGCCCTTGCGATTTATTGATGGTCATAGAAAATGCAACTTTAAGTGGAAACTGTAAACGTTTGAAATTAAAGGGTAAGTTATTGGGTATTATTGGGATGCGTGGAATAAGAACATTTTCACCCTTAGCTTCTCCAGTTAAAATTGTGGCCTTAACAATATGCCTGCCTAGTTCCCTGACTCGCAATCTAGTGCCATTACATAGTCTCGGGGCGTCCAAGTTACGCATTAACAAAACCGGTATACCGACTTTTAATTGGAGCTTATGTGATGGCACCCCGGATAGCTCCAAAGAGTTAAGAAACTCCACGGGGTAGCTTGTACAGTCTTCAGATGACATGACTGTGTCGATAGAGTTGTAGGTTGTTGCATCGCTGGTTACTTGGTCCAAGATAATGTTCTGTTGCAAATTTGGAAAAACTTGAGCAATGAGTTCTGTTGCAAATTTGGAAAAACTTGAGCAATGAGTGCGTCTTCCGAATCCACAACGTGACAAAATTGGTTAGTGAATAGAACCATACCTTCTTCGACTGCGACGCCGCATCGCGCTCCGCCCGCGCTGCGGCCGCCGCCGCGGCGTTAGGCGCTCCGTTCAAGTCAATCATATCGTGATAACTTTTAAACTATTCGGCCAAATTACTTAGTGTGAAAGACAAAGTTTATCTACATTAAATACTTAATGCGAGAAATGTATTCATTTTGATAAGAGTTTGATAATTATATACTAAATGTGCATTGTAAAATAGTACCAAATTTAATTAGATTTATGGTTCACAATTTTGGTTGTACTGGCTTGCACATAAAAGGTAGATATATGCTGTCGCGGACTTTTATTTAGATCTACTTAAGACAAACAATCCTGCGGTACATCATCTTTATGTAACTCCATTGGTTTAGGCAGCGCACGTCAAGATAGCTCTCAGATGGAAGATTTTTTTCTGACTTAATTGACACGTATCGTTATATTATGACCAAAACTACATAAAATCATTATAAATTGTAGCCTATGTGTTATTCTGATGAATAACCTATATTACTGTAAAGTTTCATCCAAATCCGTTCAGTAGTTTTTTCGTGAAAGAGTAACAAACATACATCCATCCTCACAAACTTTCGCATTTATAATATTAGTAGGATTATGACCAAAACTACATAAAATCATTATAAATTGTAGCCTATGTGTTATTCTGATGAATAACCTATATTACTGTAAAGTTTCATCCAAATCCGTTCAGTAGTTTTTTCGTGAAAGAGTAACAAACATACATCCATCCTCACAAACTTTCGCATTTATAATATTAGTAGGATATTCTATTTTCCTATTTTTGTATCTGGCAACCCTATTTTGAAGTCGCACGCGCACCTATTTCCCTCGCTCTAGGTTCAAATAGCTTGTGTAATAGGCATAATAAAGGTGTAATTCGTGCGATACATCACAGGATATAGTTTCTAGTTGGCTTACGTTTAGTTTGTTATAAATTAGAACGACTATTTAATCACATAATAATAAAGCCTTCTACAGACAGCCGCGACATGACGGTGAGACGCGATTCTGGTAGAACAATTTCCATAAAGCTTTCATAGAAATTGTTCTAATAAAGTCATGTTGCGCTGTCGCGTGGCGTCTGTCTGCGGCAGCCTTAAACTGTGTTGTGGGCTGCAGTCGGGTCGAGTTAATTGGTAGATAGGTAATAGCAGTGCCTGTGGTTTTGCTTCTATAGTTGTTTTTTTTTTTCGGGAATATAATTGGGGTTTAAAAACTTAATCTTAAGTGTATTTGATCGTAGCTGCGTCATCAAGCAGGTCGTTTTTAGAAAAATTAAGAATCGTCCATTACTTGATTTTTTTTATTAAGGAGCTCATGGCTACGTAACAGCCACACTGGTCGATCGATCAGGTTAAGATACGCTTGCCGAGGTCGGTAGTTGGATGGGAGATCATCTATTTCATACCGAGACCCCTCTGTGCTTCGGAAGGCACGTTAACGGCTGTCATTTGTAGATCATTGACAGTCGTTACGGGTAGTCAGAAGCCAGAAATTCTGACAACCAGTATTACCAAATGGTGTCGTGGTACCCAGTAACTGGGTTGTAGAGGTCAGAGAGGCAGCCGCTCCATGTGAAATACTGGTATTCAGCTGCATCCGGTTAGACTGGAAACAGACCCCAACATAGTTGAAAAAGATAGGCAGATGGCGAGCCCAGTTTAATTGAGTTAATTAAAACACCATAATACTCGTACCTAGTATCAATTTGCCTCTAGGCCAGCCAATAATAATTAAAGTCAGTTCAGTAGGTAGGTACATAGCCGTGAAATCGTAGCAAACAAACAGACTGACTGACTTTCGCCATTACGATAATTACTGTGGATTGAACTCAATAAACAAACATATCGTTTCCGTTTGTTTTGCATTAAACTCTACCTATATAATACGCACATAGTTTTGACAGTTTAATTTCGAATCCTGTATTGAGATTAAAATTTAAAACGGATGTGGACACTTAACAGGTACGGTAGAATTGAATTTTAAACAAGATTTGTATGCTTTTGAAATTGATCGACAAACACTTTAAAACTGGAATCTATTTAGGTATGCCCAATTAAATACTGTTCTGTGGTTACCGGCAGAGCAGGACAGGTACTAGTAGAGAATAAGCTGTGTCGGTCAGAAAATGCAGCTGAAATTCAGCGTCAAGTATTACTTATGAGTCATCTGACATTATGCTGAGAGGCCCTTTTGGCATTTGAAGCATTGTTTTCTTTCTGTTTTTTTTTATAGTTTGAAGGTGTCTTTTTTATAATGCCAATAGACGCATTTTTTATATCCACCGACGCTTAAGCACCCTCTTTTTTTTTGTTTTCGGTAAAACCTTCAAAGGCACCCGACCTCTGGGGGTCGGGGAGTGTGGAATTTTTACCTTACTAAAACTACCCCGGTGATCACCATCAGCACATTAGGGTGGTCCCGGTTCCTCTGAAAAGACCAATTCCGGAACCCCCCGTGCAACGCCTGTTAGGCACATCCCTGGGGAGACTGTAAGGGGGCCTCCCCTGAGCCTCGCTATGCACGGCAGCACGTGACCACTGTGCCACCGTCTTCCCTGGGGTCACTTGGTGGGCGGTCAGAGTCCCCACTCTGTGCGCCCGCGACCCCAATGCTTAAGCAACCTGGCACACCCTTGACGACTGCCCAAAACTTCGGATTTATTAAGGTCAGATCTGCAATCAGTGTGACACAAAGACTTACCAAGAGGTAATGTATTATCCAGTAACTGGGTTTTGGAAGTCAGATAGGCAGTCGCTCCATGTAAAATACTGGTATTGGGTTACGGGTTACACACGGTTAGACTGGAATCCGACCTCAACACAAATGATGAGATCGGCATCTCCTTGCTTGCTAAAAATGCCACTCGGCAATCAATATCTATTTGCGTTGGTAGTTGGTTGGTTGCCTTTAGCATTGGTTTCTCACAATCGTACTTGAGCAGTGGTGGCCAAGTGGTAACGGCCGCGACTTACGAGTAGTCGTCGTAGGTTCAAACCCAGACAAGCGCTTTACTTTGTGTAAATTATTTCATCACCACTGCTCTCAAAACGGTGAAGGTAAACATCGTGAGGAAACCGGCATGTCCTAGAACCAAAAATTTGAAGACATGTGCCATCTGCTAACCCGCACTGGGCCCGCGTGGTGGATTACGGTCCACTCCCTCTCACCGAGAGGAGGCCTGTGTCCCAGCAGTGGGAACATTATAGGCTGATTATGTATGTGTTATGTAATCGTACTTTATTACAGTTTATGAAGTGGAATTTGTGGACAGGTTTATCAAGGTTAAGGGTAGTTGTTACGCACGGAAAGGGAAAACATTTAAAAAAGTCGGGCGCAGCGCGCGCGCGTCACGCGGACTCACGCGAAGTTAGTTCGTTCTCAGACCCCGTATGGCGCGCACGCTGCGCTCGACGCGATCTCGCCGTAGCAAGGCCTCACGAATACACGCGATTTTCAACATTTAAACTGTTTTCTTATTTTTACTCCCGACTAATCGCGTACCTGCGTGCTGTACGCAACATTAAGTGGTCCTTCTTGCCGGATCTCGGATCTCGGCCACGTGTTTAGTCGGACTAAAAACCTGTCTGCAGGGATGTCGCTGCTTCACACACCCCCGAAGGGTGTTAAAACACGTAGTAAACGTGCAACGGAGCAGCTGACTACTAAAAGTGAACAGTTACCAGTAAAATCAGTGAAAAGTGATAAAACCACGTGTTCGTCGGCGGCGGCCCGTAAAAGGCTAGAGTATGAAACGGCTCAACTTCAAGCACAAATCGACCTCGATTTAGCACAAAAACGCGCTCAAATCCAGAAAGGCTTGCTTTCGAAAAAACTGGAAGTCGATATAGCAGACTTAGAAGAAGAGGATCACGGCTCGGTCTCGAAAAGTTCGAGAATAGTCGAATCATGGTTCGACAAGCAAGATAGCGTCGCCTCCATCGCTAAAGAGCAGCAACAGGACTTCGTCAGCGAGCGCCCGCCACGTGGCGACAGCATCAACCAGTTGACAGAGGCGTTGCACCAAGTACTTACCAAAAATAACGCCTGCGATAGCAACAAAGAACTCCTTGCGCGCCTAGCAACATCAAGGGATTTACCGGTGTTCGACGGTGACCCTATGCAGTGGCTGCAGTTCAAGGAGTCGTATAAAGAGTCATCACACTTATGCAGTTATAGCGAGGCAGAAAATATTTGGCGGTTACGAAAGTGCCTACGTGGTGACGCAAAAGAAGCCGTGTCATCGCTCCTCATCGGCAACACAACACCGCAAGCTATAATTGACACATTAGAATTGCAATTCGGCAGACCCGAGTGTATAATTAATAAAATATTCACTCAACTCAAGAAAATTCACCCACTCCCGACTGCATACCACACGGAGATCGTGAATTTCTCGATAAAAGTTAAAAACTACGTCACAGCTGTTAAAGCTATTAAGCTGCAGGAATACCTACAAAGTCCGGAAACGACGTCTATGATACTTTCAAAGTTACCGCCCGTCCTTATCAATAAATGGGCCGAGTATTTGTACGAGAGAAAAGACAACTCTATACCCAAACTAGAAATACTATCGGAGTTTCTATACAGAGAAGCTACTATCGTCGCAACCTCGGGTGTGAGCTACGTATCCAGCAGTCAGAACGACGTAAGAAAGAAACACGAAAGAACTCATTCAGTACTAGCGTGCACTACTACTTACGACAGTAAATGCATTTTTTGTCGTACCTCTCCGGCGCACGCGTTAGACAAGTGCGGCAAATTCAAACGCGCCATGAGACGCGATCGATGGCAATTCGTACGGGCTAAACATCTTTGCTACAAATGCTTGAGCGCACGGCATAATGAACCTGCCACGTGCAGCGCTCCTAACTGCAGTGAATGTGGACATCCGCATCATCATCTCCTTCACTGGACGAAGACTACAGCGGCGCCTGCGGTACCCGCAACGGCGCGCCCGGCAGCGTCCGCGCAGCCAGAGACAGCGCGCCCCGAGGTGGACGCAGCCCGCGTGCACCCATCGACGCCCGACGAGTCGCGGCGTGAGGATACCGTTGCCCACGCCCACACCAGTGCGTCCACTAGTGTTAGTGTATCGTCAGTGCCTAAAGTGTTGTTAAAAATAGTGCCGGTTACCGTTCATGGACCCAAAGACAATATCCACACACACGCGTTGCTTGACGACGGTGCCACCGTGACGCTGATATCTGCTGATCTTGCTGATCAGGTGGGACTCCACGGTAAGGCAGTCACCATGCGCGCCAGCAGTGCATGGGACTCCGGTGAGCTCGTGTGCCAAGCGGAAAACGTAAGTTTTGACATTTCTTACTACCGGTGATCGTTTTAATTTGTGTGCTCGAAAAATGAAAGAACTTAATTTACCTATTCAACGATTATCGTGTATGGACTTTAGTAATTATTCAGACTATATTGACTACGACTTGTGTAAATGTGACGCACAACCTAAATTATTAATCGGACAGGATAATTATGATCTTATTGCTCCTATCTTGTGTTTAAAGGGTAATAGAAAAAATGAACCTTATGTTACAAAGACACCGCTAGGGTGGTGTGTACACGGTGTTGTAAACAATATAAATATGCTGAACATGTCAGCTGATCGTATCACTAGTGATGACAGTCCGCAACATTGTTGTGATTCGGAGTTGAACGAGTTTGTAAAAAAAACATTTGCTTTAGAGTCAATAGGTATATCAAAACAACCGCGAGAGAATGCGGACGAGTTGCGCGCTGTCACCATACTAAATAACACATGTGAATTAGTTGATAACCAATGGTTTGTAGGATTGCCTTGGAAACATGATAACTTTGTCATGCCTGATTCTTATCAAAACGCCTGTAATCGTTTAAAATCAGTCGAGAGAAAAATGTCAGCCGACAACACTTACGCGTCGCGTTACCGGGAACGTATCCAGCATTTATTTTCCAATAATTATGCTAGGAAGCTAAACGAGGGGGAGTCCAGCGACCACGTTTGGTACCTACCGCATTTCGGGGTCGATAACCCCAATAAGAAGAAGTTACGTTTAGTTTTCGACGCGGCTGCGAAAACACAGGGATGTTCTCTGAACGATTTTTTATTGACAGGTCCGGACTTGTTGCAATCTTTATTTGGAATCATGTTTAGGTTTAGAGAAAATCGAATTGGAATTATTGCAGATATTAAAGATATGTTTCTTCGAATTAAAGTTAAAGAAAAGGATCAACATACACTTAGGTTTTTATTTACGGATGAAGCCACTAAGACCGTTAATAAATATGCTATGACGTCATTAATATTTGGCGCGAACTGCTCGCCTTTCATCGCGCAACATATCAAAAATAAAAATGCATCACGTTTTGAGGATACTTATCCGACTGCTGTCGACGCTATATGCAAGCAACATTATATGGACGACTATATAGATAGTTTACCCGAAGTTGACCTTACAAAGGAAATGATTAAGGAAGTATCTTTTATTCACCAGAGGGGTGGATTCGAAATACGAAACTGGGCTAGCAACGTACCAGATGTTCTGGAAAACGTACCGAAGGAAGCCTTAAGTGACAGTGTCTGTTGCACCTTCGATAAAGATCAATCGGAAAGGACACTCGGTTTATTATGGTACCCTGCTAGCGACGAGTTAGGATTCGATTTGACACTGAAGCGTATACCACCTGATGTTGTAAACTTAAAAAGAAGACCAACGAAACGCGAACTGTTATGTATTGTTATGTCTATTTTTGATATTCATGGTTATCTGATACCATTTACGATTAAAGGAAAAATAATAATGCGCGAAACTTGGAAAACGAATATAAAATGGGATGAGGAATTGAATGACGAGTTAAATAATTTATTTCAGTGTTGGATAATTCAAGCAAAAGAGATAAATAATATTAGGATCCCGCGTTGGTACTTTTGTGATAGTGATAAGAGCGCAGGTAACGAAAACCTAGAACTACACGTATTTTGCGACGCGTCGCCGAGCGCCTACGCGACTGTTGCTTACTGGCGTAAGGAGATGAGCAGTGGGCATATTATTGTGTCATTTATCGCTAGTAAATCTAAAGTTACACCTACGAAATCGGTTTCTGTGCCACGACTGGAGCTACAGGCTGCTCTATTAGGATGCAAATTAGCAAATAATATTAAAATGGAGCATCGGTTAAAACCAAATTCAGTTTATTACTGGACGGATTCAACTACTGTTTTACACTGGATCAGAAATAATTGTAGAACATATAAAGTTTTTATAGCAAATCGTCTAGGAGAAATTGACGAACTAAGTAAGGCGGACGAGTGGCACTACGTGCCGACTGACGTCAACGTGGCAGATTTAGGAACTAAAAGTACTGACTACGTACTTAGCAGCGAATCATCGTGGTTTACCGGTCCATCATTTTTACGTCAATTACGCTCTTGCTGGCCTCAGGAACCTGCCAATAAAATTAAAATTAATGAAGAAATATTAGAAAAGATTAATATAGTAAATGAAAATAATAGTGTAAACGACTTACCTGTACCGGAGCCAACACGCTTCTCCAGTTGGTTGCGATTGCTTCGAACTGCTGGAACTGTTTTGTTGTTCATAGATAAATGCAAGAAAATAAATTCAAATGGACTCACCGACGAGTTGATGAAACGAGCTGAAACGTTATTGCTTCAGCACTCGCAAGCCTCAGCTTTCTCCAGTGACATCTTGCTGTTGAAACAAAATAAAGAAATAAAACGCGATAGTAGACTACGCGCTTTGACACCCGTTTTGGATAATTCTGGACTACTACGTGTCGGTGGAAGAATTGGAGCTGCAAAGGATGTAGCGATGGATACAAAATCACCTGTGATCCTGGATGGACATGACCACGTGGCTCGACTCATTGTCAAGTACTATCACATCCGCGCAGGCCACGGATGTAACGAGCTGGTAGTTAATGAGCTGCGTCAAAAATACTGGATGTTACGTCTACGTCCTACTGTGCGTACAGTTGCGACGCAGTGCTTGACCTGTCGCATCAGAAAAGCTAATCCGAAGCCGCCACGACTGGGTGACTTGCCTGAAGGTAGACTCACACATCACCAAAGACCGTTTACCGTTACCGGAGTCGACTTATTTGGACCAATAGAGGTCACAGTTGGAAGATCAAGACCAAAACGCTATGGTGTCCTATTCACGTGCCTGACAGTACGCGCTGTACATATTGAGGTCGTGCCATCCCTCACTGCAGATTCCTTAATTATGGCTCTACGCAGAATGGCTGCTCGTAGAGGGTGGCCAAAGAAGATTTATTCTGACAACGGAACCAATATGCGCGGCGCAGAAATCGAACTAAAGAAAGCTTACGACGCTGTAGACAAAAGTGCTGTCATGAACGAGGCCCTGAACAATGGAGTTTCTTGGAGCTTCATTCCGCCAGCTAGCCCTCACATGGGAGGATCTTGGGAGCGGCTCGTGCGCAGTGTCAAGACCAGCCTTAGGGTGGTACTGAAAGAGAGAGCTCCCTACGAAGAGACTCTGATTACTCTTCTAGCTGAAGTGGAGAATATGATTAACAGCCGGCCCCTCGGTCATGTTTCCGTGGACCCTCGGGACGACGAAACTTTAACGCCGAATCACTTTCTCATTGGTTCTTCGTCTAATTTACCTAACGCAGGGGTGTTTACGGAAAAAGACCTATGTTTGCGAAAGCAATGGCGTATTTCCCAACGCCTAGCTGACCATTTTTGGACTAGATGGGTGAAGGAGGTGCTCCCCGATCTAGTGCCGCGCCGAAAATGGAGAGACGAAGGTGCGCAATTAAAGATCGGTGATATGGTAGTAATAGTTGACCCTAACTCCCCCCGTAACTGCTGGCCTAAAGGCATCGTACAATCCGTGTACCCCGGCGCTGACGGACGTGTAAGGGTTGTCGACGTTAGGACTAAAAATGGCATACTTAAACGTCCAGCGGCTAGGTTAGCAATATTCTAGATTTTATTTTACTGTATTGTGTTGTGTTTTGTTGTTTGTTATTTTTTATTTTTAATTTAGGTTATCGTTTTGAGTGTCGTGTCGACACTGAGGGGGAGAATGTTACGCACGGAAAGGGAAAACATTTAAAAAAGTCGGGCGCAGCGCGCGCGCGTCACGCGGACTCACGCGAAGTTAGTTCGTTCTCAGACCCCGTATGGCGCGCACGCTGCGCTCGACGCGATCTCGCCGTAGCAAGGCCTCACGAATACACGCGATTTTCAACATTTAAACTGTTTTCTTATTTTTACTCCCGACTAATCGCGTACCTGCGTGCTGTACGCAACAGTAGTCTTATCACGTTTTCAAGCGTAGGCAGTGACTTACCCCCTTATTCATAATCCTATTCTATCTCTATTTTAGCTAAAATAGGTTTATAGAACGTTTGTCTTTATCTGTCACGTTGTAATTTCTGTGTGTAAGAAAGAGACAAATCCCATTTTAACTAAAATAGGTTTGATAAGTTTTATGAATAAGGGGGTAAGGCTTTATCACTAAAAATATTCAAATTGCCCTTCATAACCAGACGCTACTTTTTCCAATATCAAATGATGAAGGTGTTATCTCTCAATGTCGGGTTTTAATATTTTAATCAGTCAGATAAGTTAACCGATTGATATTGATTTTGCCCGATTACGACATTTGTCAAAGGAATTCACTGTAAATAGTCATTGAATTTATGAATTACTAGCAGCGCCACGCGGTTTCACCCGCATAAGTTTCCCGTGGGAATATCGGGATAAAAACTATCCTATGTCCTTTCCTGGGACTCAACTATCTCTATACCTTTCATCTAAATCGGTTCAGTGGTTTAAGCGAGAAGAGGTAACAGATAGACAGACATACTTTCGCATTTATAATATTATGGATAGTATGGATGGATTTCATAATAAAATGTAGTATTGATAAATATTCCTTCTTCCAGTTCGAGTGGGTCCAGGTGACCAAAGACTCGTACCCAACGGACTTTTATCTGCTTTAACCAGTTCCAGTACTCATTCGTTTATTTGTTGAAAGGTATTTCCAATTTGCTCACTGAGTTTTGGGTGTTTGCAACCTAAATTGATGCTATGTACTAATATTAATTTTAACAATACCTTTGTCATAAATAAGTGCAGAAAACCAAGCTACAAAGTTATATAAATAGCTTTAAAATTAATCGTTATGTTTACCTATTTCGTCAGCTACTAAATTAATGGCATAATGTCATACTTCAGTTAAATAATAATAATTACTGTTTATTTATAATACTGTTTTCCGCTTATGTGCCAATAATCGTATATGTTTATACTACCATAAGGAAAATATTGCCATAAACTAGACTCGATTAAATAATTATAAAGACTGCTATTACCAACATGAGCATTTTTACTAAGCCTCCGCTGTCCGTCCGTTTGTCTGTAAACGGGCTGTATCTCATGAACCGTAATAGATAGACTGTCGAAATTTTGACAGAGTCTGTAATTCTATTGCCGCTATAACAACAAATAATAAAAATAAAATAAAGTTAAAAATTAAAGGGGTTCTCCATACAAGTAGTTTTTTTCGTTGTCGTTTACTCGTACGGAACCCTTCGTGTACGAGTCCGACTCGCACTTGGCTGTTTCTTTTTCAATAGATAACTACAAAACATGCATTTAATCGAACGCGACGCTTAATGAAACAAATAATCCAACGCTGATTTTCTGGATTCCTTTTCTTCTCTGCCGATGGCTATTTCTCCTGACAAAGTGTATTTTGTTTATATGTATCTATGTATTAGTATTTATTCTTGTATTTTATTCCGAGCTATCTATCCCGTATGTTGCACCTGCCACGTTTTGTCTCTGCTCCACCCTGAGGTTGACTGGTAGAAAATACCTCGGGCATTAAGTCCGCCTTAGTACAGTATTTTTTTACTTGCACATAAAGTTTTAATATATTAATAAGCTAAAACGCAATGTTATCATCATAGAACGTAGATATAGATAAAACAGTTTCATATGATTTACAACTTACATCAAAATCGCCCTTGGCCTTGCTATAATTAAAAATAAAACTCGTATTATTACTATTATATAACTCTTAATAGTGGGCTCCCTCGTAAAGATTTATATTTCCGTCTTATAATTTATTGGCCCGTAAAACTGTTATTAATTGCTAATTGATCTTGTATTGTGAGGTAAAATTGGCTTCAGTACTTGCTTTGAATGTGTTAGCTATTAATGTAATTAAATGGTGGGTAATAAGGATTCGATTAAGGTGAATGGGTAGTTGTAGCCCGCGAAATTCAATTTTTCTTAAGTTTTTTGCAATTTTCAGGTCAGTGTCAGGTTGTATCTTGATCAAAATATGATTCGCGACTATAACAGGTACGTATTTACAGAATTATAATAATTAGAATCATCAATACATCTTTCTAAGTTAGATTTCAACCGTTAAGAACAAATCTCGTATGGAAAAGTGTTTATGGTAGAAATCTAACTTAAAGAGATATATTAAAGATTTTAATGACTATGATTCTGTAAGTACCGTAAACCGGGGTTACTTTGAATCACGGGGTTAATTTGATAGAAACTTCTTATCGACATAAAATTGCAAAATGCGTAAAACGGAACAACTTTTGGTAGAATTTTTTTTCGGATGACTACACTGGTAAACTGTCACAATCCTTTTTGCGGGTGCGCTGGTGATGACACGTTGTGTCATGCAAAAAAGGTAAGTTTTTTATCAATACCGATTTTTACCAGATAAAATGATTTATTGGGGCTACTTTTAGATTCTATGTTAAAAACGGGGGGTTCCAAAGTAACCCCAGAATCATTTTTAACTTTTATCACTTTGTTTTATTTTTTTTTTCTGAAAAACTAATCGATTTTTTGATTTTTTTTTACTTTTACAGAGAGAACTATGAAAACCGATTCTTAATTTTTTTTTATAATTTTTTTAGAACCACACATTCAAAAATTACAGTCAATTAAAGTTCAAAATTGATCAAAGTAACCCCAGTTTACCGGTACATGTCTATTATAGTCGCGAATCATATTTGGATCAAGATACAACCTGACACTGATCTGCAAATTGAATATGAAAAATTTCGCGGTCTACCATGGCACATTCACCTTAAGTGCAGTATAAGCTTTGATCAATAATAGCACTATTGCTATATATTGATCGCAGAGTATAAGTAATGAACTAAGTACTATTAGTAGTATAGTTATTCTGTGGTAATGATTCAAATCGATTCAGATCTGCAACCTAATTGCTAATTAAGTAAGTATATTGTACACTATCAGCAATGTATTTGTAGTGGTATCTACAACGCCACATGCGAACAACGCGTCATACTGACGTCACGCAAATCCTGCATCGCGCAAGCAGAGTTTACCGCGCAACTAGCATATATACAACAGCCCGACATGACTCATTGGGCAGTTGCCCGCCAGACACAACACCCGTCTGGTCGGAGGATCCTCCCTTTTCTATAGAGTATGAGTGTACTTTACACCCTGTTCCTCATACCCCTATATATTATTTATTATTATTAGTCATTAACGCCCCGCTGCTGCACAAAGGCCTCCCTACTCTATTTCCAACCCAGAGAGGGTTCAGAACTGCCAAGGACCATATTTTATTAAAGGAGTCCAGCTTATCCCGCCATCTCCGTGGGGCCTGCTGCGATGTCGTCTGCCATTACACCAATGTATAATATACAGTAATGTAATATCATTCGTGGATCTTTGACAGTCGCTACGGATCGTCAGAAACCCGAAAGTCTGACAACCGGTCTTACCAAGAGTTTTCGTATTACCCAGTAACTTAGTTGTGGTGGCCAGATAGGCAGTCGGTCCATGTAAGATACTGGTATTCAGCTGCATCCGGTTAGACTGGAAGCCGACCCCAACATAGTTGGGACAAGGCTAGGCAGATTGTACACTATACAGAAATGGCTAAAGTAGATTATATCGCAGAGAAAAAGTTATGCAATCATGAGTGTGTTCTAATATTAAGGTTCTGAATTTCTGATATCCTACTGGGAAACCCCCTTTAATGAAACCAATAAAGTAATAACCCCCCCCCCCCCTCTTTTCCCCTCTTTTCCTAAAGAGGGGCTCATATCAGCCTATAATGTTCCCACTGCTGAGACATAGGCCTCCTCTCTATGAGAGAGAGTGGGCCATAATCTACCACGCGGGCCCAGTGCGGTTAAGCGGATGTCACATTTTTGGTTCTAGGAAATGCCGATTTCCTCAAGATATTTCCTTCACGGTTTTGAGAACAGTGGTGGTGAAATAAATTACTCAAACTAAAGTGCCTACTTGGGTTCGAACCAACGACGTTACCACTGGGCCACCACTGCTCTTATTTCCATTTACATTTTGGCATAAGACAGGTTAGAATGACTATGATACTTCATTCTCGTAACAGATGATCTGCACCAATTTATGAAACCTCTATAAATCAGAAATATTTACCTCCCCAGCCGACAATATAATCAAGGAAGTGCAATGAAGACGAATCAGTGTGTGACAGACAATATCCGCTGTCGAGTGCCGACCATAATGAGTTTCATTCTATGATCGATGAGGAAGCGGCCTTATGTCATCAACACCTGGGCAAGAAGTCGTGTCAACGTCTCCTCTTAGTATAGGTAATAGTGGTGTTATTGCAGTTTATTATAATGTGCCAAGTGATCTTTGGAATGTTAAAGGGGAGGGGGATTCGCCAGGGTTAGCCGACGTACTGCTGTACGCCGAGAGTTGAAATTCCAACAGAGTGGTTTTTTGCTCTGTTGGATTCTCAATACTCCGTTCAACATCAAGGGTTGAAAATCCGGTGCACGATAAAATCCCGCCGCGATCTTTTTACGTCCATGCAGCGAACGTCAACTAACTCGCAAAATTAAAATTTTCTCCTATGACTATTTAATTCAGCCTATCGTAGTTCACTGCTGGACATAGGCCTCCACCAAATTACGCCACATCACCTTGTCCTCCGCCTTCCGCATCCAGTTTACCCCAGCCAACTACTTTAGGTCGTCCGTCCATCTAGCTGGGAAGGATGGTGATATGAAAGAAAAACATTTATTTGGTACCTACAGCAACAAAAAAGAAATAGATTGTTTTCATAGTGTGCGCCTTACGGCTGCGCCAAAAAGGTTCATTTCAGCAATTATGATGCCAGACGTACGAGTAGTTTAAGTGAAAATAAAGTAAATCCGCCTACAAATCTTTACTTTGATCCTGTAGATTAGAATTGATGAAGAATCTATGATCGTTTGACACAAGGTTGCAAATCATCCCGATGTCTTTTAACGAACACAAATTGTTGATGATGATAACCTACTGACCAAATTCTTTTTGTTATACGGTCTTATCTCATTTACTTAACTGTTATCTCTTTCACTATACTCTCATAGATTAATTTTTGTAGTAGTAAGATGGCTTTTACCCGCTCGGTTTGCAAACAGTTCCAAAATATTTGTATATTTTGGAACTGTTTCCAAACCGAGCGGTTGCACTAGTATCTAGTGCACAGAAGTATTTAGGAACTATCAAATAAAACTTATCATCGAATTAAAAAAAAAAAACTAGCAAACTAATGTAGTGATGAGCCGACTATGGATTTTGCCGGTCTTTGTCTTGCTATAGTGACTAAACTAATGCATATATTTGACAAAATTTTTATATGCATGCTGAGAACTTCATTAGATATACGAAATTGAAATTGATATCGTATCATCGTCCCCACGTTGTAAAAGGAAATGTGTAACAAACGAATATGTATGTTGAAAGACTTCACTTCACATTTCTCGAAAACATAATCCACACCTTTTTTCCCGTTATTAAACTATTTTTATTTAAAAAAACCGTTACGTTTGCTGTGCTTTTACACACACCTTACACCTTGATTCATTCTCACACATAATTCTTAAGTGCATACCCATAACGTTATAATTACTACATTTCCCATGGCTCATAAGTTTTGCCTATTCTGTGTCACTGCGGCGACTCAGGCCGTAACATCGATGTTCTGTCAAATGCGTTTAATTAACGACAGTTTACACTAAACGGTATATAACCGGCCAGTTGCATCGGTAAATGTGTCAATAGTGATGTCACGATAACGTGTTTGGTACTCGTAACATGGTATTTGTACCGGTTCATCGTAGGGATGGGATTGATTGATTGTGCGTAGAAGGCATTGGAAATTAAATTCCCGAGTATGAATTTTGTAATATTGTTATTACCGAGATGGCAACTAATAGAGAAATATGGAAGAAAAATATTATGTTACGACAACCCCAAAAAAAAAATTGAATACGGGCAGGAGAATGATGATCATCGTGACCGTTTTCATTTTCTGGGAATCAAAGAGCTTCTACTACACATCAGCAGAAAATGTTTTTAAGTTTGGAAAACTCTGAAGCCGGAACAGCAATGAATCATAATATGTATGTACGCAAATGGCTTCTGAAAACATCCAAGAAAGGTATCTACTGTATTAACAAGCTCCAAAACAGAAATAGCTGATTCTAATTACTTAGGTCTAATTTCAAAACAGTCCTTTATTGAAACGAGCAAACATTTTAATGATCCCGAATCAACAAATCGGGAAACAAGCAACAATCCAGTAAGTCGCACGTCAAATTCGCAACCGACTCGAATCGCATCCCTATTCTGTATTGGATCGCGTGAAATCTCTAATTAAGTTCGATTGTGAGTGTGTTGACCATTTAAGGCTTGTAACAGATGCACCGGCGGCCCGTTAATACTGGCATTTCTTTCATTAGAGCCTAAGCTAGCGGTTCTTGTGAGTTGTGATATAATTGGACACCGCGTGCCTTTCCTTAGGCTGGCGGTTGCTAAATCACACTTATCTGGTAATGGTGTGCTGTTTTATGTAGTGTTAGGATTGATTGTATGATTGCTGGGCATGTTGGTTTATTGCCTTAAATAGCGGCCTGGGGATTTATGATGAACTTGTTTCTTCATAACAGATTGATACAATTAATTGTAACGAGATAAGTTACGAACGTCTTTAAAAATTTAGATTTTATGACTTAAAATGTGGAAACTGTCTGCTGAGATGGAAGATATTAGAGAGATGTAAACAAGAAGAAGGCAAGCAGGGCCTATCCCAAGCCCCAAATAAATGGTAGAAGGATTATGATCTTCTCCTTCATGGCGTTGGCACGACTGTCTTTTGGATCTTGTTGGCCCAAAACTTCGCCACTTCCACGGCGTCGTCGTTGGCAGTAGAGGTCACTTTGACTGCATGTTTTGTGACACAGAGGACAGGATAGAAGGGGGAGCATGGTTTGCGAAATAGCTCCACTACCACACCTTACTGCCGTTCCGTCGAGGTAGTCCCACTGTACCAGATTGCTCATGGTGATGAAGATACATGAAAGTGTAATTGAGCTGACTAAGGCTGGATTTGAGGAAACCGGTATGTTCTAGAACCAAAAGTTCGAAGACATGTGACATCTACCAACTCGCACTGGGCCCGCGTGGTGGATTACGGCCTACTCCCTTTCAAAAAGAGAGGAAACCTGTGTCCCAGCAGTGGGAACATTATAGGCTGAGTATGTAAGGCTGGATTTAGTGCTCGACCGACGTGTTCAGCGCTGCCGTCGGTCGCGTACCGATTTATATGGATTCGCGCTCGTTGACCGTCGGTGTTACACTATACATGTCCATTTATCGTCAGCGTCTTGGTACGCGTGACCGACGTCAGCTTAACACTAAATCCAGTCTAAAACATACGTTCTTTATCTTAAAAAAAAAATCAAAGAACTACTTACGAATGCAAACAGTTAACGGAATTCGAAAGTAAATGCGCAAGTAACTAAACAATTAACACACCAACAGTGACTCATAGATTACCCAACTAAAAACACAAGCAATGATTGACATTTCTCAGTAGAAAATCTCTATCAAATTACAGAATACGTACATGGCTGCTGTCCTACATTGAACATTCCATAAATAGAGAACTCGATTTTTTTGCTCGATATCTGTATCGATATAGAGATCGATACAATAAATCATCGACAACCGGTCGGGAAAGCCTGGGAAACATCACGGGAAATTGGGGAAACTATCTCGTAATGATTTTGTCACGATGATGATTTATGATCGGTCGTTATGAAGTGAAAACATCACGGACGGTCGTGTTGCGAATCTTGATTAGATTGCTTAATTACTTTTTGTTTCTATTCGATGACGTTTTTAGAACAGCTTTATGAAGTAAACTTGGTAATAGATTGCATGCCTTCGTAATACGTTAACTATACTTCTAATTGCGTAACACACATACAATTTCAATGTTGGGCTTGTGGCTAAATAATAACAACCGCACGGGTCGATCGATCAGGTTAAGCTACGCTTGCTGCGGTTGGTCCGTGGATGGGTGACCATCTTTACTTACCAACACCCGGAATGCCTCGAGAAGCACGTTAAGCCGTTGGTCTCGGCTGTCACACGTGGATCTTTGACAGTCGTTACGGGTCGTCAGAAGACCGAAAGTCTGACAACCAGTCTTACCAAGGGGTATAGTATTACCCAGTAACTGGGTTGTGGAGGTTAGATAAGCAGTCGCTCCCATGTAAAGTACTGGTACTCAGCTGCATCCGGTTAGAATGGAATCTGACCCCAACATAGTTGTGAAAAGGCTAGGCAGATGATGATGACATACAATTGCGATGTGTTTCATTTTGACAATTCAACAATTTTCATTGCGTTATTTACGTTAACGAGCAGACGATTTTTTTAAACTTAAATTATTATGAAGCAATGGATTAGGAATTTCATTCAAAATCCATCGGATTATGATAGAAAATGTGTTCCGTATAAAATAGTTGTTAAGTGCAGTCGTTTGGGTATACAATATTTAGTTGTTAAGTGCTTCGTCGAAGCTTCAAGTCACACTGCCAATAGAGATGTCCATTGGCAGTGTGACTTGAAGCTTTAAATAAATGATTAAGGGCTGATTTTTCAATCGACAGATAATTTTTATTCGTGGAATAAAATTGACATCTGACAGATTTTGTATGGAAGAACTGTCAAAAATTATATAAAAAAAAAAAAATTAAAAAAAAAAAAATTAAATTATTAAAATTATTCCTCGGATAAAATTATCTGGCGTTGGAAAAATCAGCCCTAAATCAACTTTTCGTCGTATCATAAAATTAAATGCAACGATTGGCAGTTGGTTAAAATTAATCTAAATTTAATATGCGGGCATTTTGTTTATACAACCCGGAAGTGTATGAAAGATCTTAGTGGTCAGTTTAATTTTTACATGGTCTGTTATCCACAGACCGCAAAGTTGAACTCATACATAAAATATACACTTCCTTGTGGTTTATTTGATAAAAAGTTTGCTTTTAATGATCTAGGTATTTAGAATCTTTTTTGTATGGGATTAAAATATTGGTACTTTAGTACAAAAAATCAAACATAAACATAACTTCACGCCTGTCTTCCCCGAAGGATTGGGCATAGGTATACCTTTAGAGTGCCACATTTCGCCAGTTATGTTTAAGTCATATTTAAGAAAGGGTGACCCTATTGCCATCAACCGGGCACAAAAACAGACTGCGGGTTGCTACAAATCAGACGAAAAAACCCAATAACGCCGTCCCGGGAATCGAACCCAAGACCTACAACAACACACACACACTACACTACACTAGACTAACAAGGAAAGTTGTTTGTAAAACCGTCTATTACCAAAAATACGGTCCCATTCCTATCGAATTCAACGCCAGTCTATCACCAAATAGATTTCTTCACGCTTCAATGACCACCGCTTTTTTTACTCCGAGGCCGTTGAATTCGTGGCTTGCTTGCTCTCCATTCAAAATTCGAACAGCTGTCGCCGCCGCCGCCATGTTTTGCCTCCGATGATGCTTCTTTTCTGGAAGTGACCAATGAGGTTCTTTTGTTTTGTCGTTCTGTAATTAAACAATGTCGGAAGCGGTTGCAAAATCTTGTGGTAAAACAATCGCCTTTGTTTTTATTTATTGATTCGATCGAAACCAAGAAGAGGTCATCTGTTTGTTACACTTTTATGTGTAGGCACTATGCGATGCGAGGTTTTTATAGAGGAATTGACTTGATAGTGTTTTTTTTTTTTGTATTCTTTATAACAATTATGTAGATCGCTCGAACTTTTTTTCGCACGATCTTGTAGCGAAGTTAACCATTTTAGGTAATGCGCGCAAACCAAAACTAGCTTGTCCCGATTCTAAATATTCAGAGCCTCTTCCAGTAACTATTCTAAATTGTAAAACCGAACAGGTGATTGACAAGTGCAGTGCGCAGACGCATCGATCCGACTCCCACGCACGTGTGAGCTGTGATGTCATTGCGCCGAACGGTACTTAATGGTGGGAGATACTACCCGCATAATTTTAGAGATTCCGTTAAACCAAATACAATGATTGTAGTTATGTAAGCCTGAGATACTGACCTACAAGTGTTTGTGCTAAATTATAATTTCTTATATGTCCAATATTTCGTAGTAAGTAATGGTACTGGGAAGTTCAGGCCTTACTTACTTACTTTTGGTGTCATCAAAATTTAAAAAAATGTCAAATCTATGCTAAAAGTAATTAAATATCTATTTAAAGTAGCAGACATATGTGCAGTTTTCCACCGACTGTACTTTGGCTGACGAATTGAATAAAACTGACGAATCGACGAAAACTGGCAAACACTGGAAACTGTCGAGTTAACGCAACTGTCTAATCGGTAAAACTGACGAATCAATGAAACTGGCGAATTAAATAAACTGAGGACTGAGGGACACTGACCTGTGATACGCGGACTCAAAGATATTACCTACTTATTATAACTTTTTTGGATTTTTTTAGAAATTCCGTTAAACTAAATATACTATGATTGTATTTATGTAAGCCTGAGTTACTAACCTACAAGTACATAGGTACTAGTAGTGCATTAGTACGAAGGGTTTATCCAGTTACATAAATAACCACTTAATAAATTTAATGTAAAACTAACTTATTAAATAACTTGATTGATAACACGATGTGTTTTCTGTTTCAGGTAAGGTGCAGTTTGATTAATTAATCCCACTCAATGCTGGCTCCATTTAATTATGTAAGTTCCTGCGACCTACTTCGATGCAAGTTATTAAATTGAAGTAATATTGGTTAAATAACTTGAAGGCTGTTTATCCTTGGGGTGAGCAACTAAAATATGATCCAACAACCGTCCGACTAATGACCGATTCCTATAATTTATGGACCGTTATTGGTTATACCTAATTAAGACTTGTATCTTTACCAATAATGAAGCAAAGACCTCATAGCTTTGCATAGTACACACTCCCATATGGAAGTAGCTATCACAGGTAAAATTAGCTTACGAATCTATTTATATGCCCAGTTCGGCAATTAAAACTGCTACCATTGGTAAGCAAAACGATTCGTTTTTGTTTATAGGAACCGAGCATTTGTCTTTATCGTTGAGTCCGTAACGTAAGTGTGAAAGACCACGGATTCCCAGCTAATTAGGTTGCACTTGTATCATTTTGCTGTATTCTGGATCTCCATTGCGTGGCACCGCCTTTTATCAGTTGTACTCGTATCATTATCGTTATTTGGACGCTCTGATTCACCAAAATGATACAAGTGCGGACAAGGCCTTGACTAAGGACTAAAATACATATTAGTTAACAGAAACCCCTATTTAAAGTTCTCCATTAACATCTGCTGATTTTTCTTCATCATTGTGAAATATTGCACCAAAAGCAGAAAAGTCTATGTCGTAATACAAAGCCTGCAGCGAAGTGCAAGTCATTTGTCATCGTATTATGTCATTACCTCACAATTCTAATAAAAAAGAAAGATTTCTAAGAAAGTTGAGCGCGATCCGCTGCCGGTGTATCGCGTGCGTGTGCACTGGCCGCAGAGCGCGGCGCCCGCGCCGCTCAAAACGTGTTCATTAGTGCACATTAATCATTCCTAGTACACCCGACTAGAATAACGTGATATTTACACTAACTCGCTCGCATGGAAAGATGATTTCCGACAGTTTATACTATACACAACATAGCGCAGAAAATAACTTTACAACAAATAGAAAAAAAGTAATATTTATTGGTGTTTATTGTTTATGAAGTGAGGAAGAGCAGCAGTGGCAATGGTAACGGCCGCGACTTACGGGTTTGTAGATCGTGGGTTCGAACCCAGACAGGCGCTTTACTTTGTGTAAATTATTTCATCACCACTGCTCTCAAAACGATTCACCGTTTTAAGAGCAGTGGTTATGAAAAAAAACCGGCATGTCCTTGAACCAAAAATTCGAAGACATGTGACATCTACCAACTCGCACTAGGCCCGCGTGGTGGATTATGGCCCACTCCCTCTCACCGAGAGGAGGCATTTACCGTGCCTGTGTCCCAGCAGTGGGAACATTATAGGCTGATAATGAATGTACGTAGAGGAAGTTCTCTGATTAAGATCAATTGCATGCCGGAATAAAAACAGATTTAATCAACGTCTCATCATCGGTCAATTTCTCGGCTCTAGAGTTTAATCTACGGCCGCCATCTTCGGTCGACATTACGATAGCGAAAGTGAATCCGGTTTTGAATAATATTCGCGAGGATATTGTTCACAGCGTGAGATAGCCGGCCTGCTGGCCTCTCTTTTGTACTACAAAAGAAATAATTTAAGTACTCTTTGTAAAAATTTACTCTCGATTCTCGACCTTAAAAGGCGAAAGCGTCGGGTACCTAACCCGCGAAATTCTAATTTTCTCACGTTTTTTAGGGTTCCGTACCTCAAAAGGAAAAATGGAACCCTTATAATTTTACAATCTGCAGGTCAGTATTAGGACAGCGGATCATGATTCATGAATATATCACAAACGTGATGGAAATATGCTTGAATTTCAAATTATTTTGGCAATAATCGTTTGAAATTCGAACTTATTTCTACCATAATACCTATACTATGCTGTTATTCGAGTTGAGCAATTAAGGGACGCGAGTGAAGGCAGAAAACAGGAAAAGACGTTATTTGACCGACAGTAGGTCAAGTATGCGTAAGTAATTTAATAAGCACGAAAAACGATTTCATTATGTTTAAAATGAGTTTTAAATTACCTTTTTTGCTCAAATAATTAATTCAACCGTTAACTGAGATGAAAAATTATTACTTTTCCATTAAATTTTTGTCCAGATTAGGGTCACAGCAGCGTTTCAGCATTTCTAGAAATTACAACCCGTCCATACCACATTCATCGAAATTTAACGGAAAGGACCCCTACTACCTACAGCCCACCTATTATTTTATGCTACTGAGCGTCCTTGGTACGATTCCCGGGTCGATCAAGAGTCTTATTGAGTGTTTCCATTAGGAATTTCTTAGTAACAGCCCGGAGTTTGTAAGTTGGAAGCGTGATCACCCCCGTACCTCGGAAAGTATGTTAAGCCGTTGGTCCTGCGCCTGATCTCTCCAGTCGTGTCGGATTGCCGCTTCTTTGGACTATGAGAGTGAGGGAAGAGGGAGTGCACCTGCGTCGGAGCATACACCTTGTGCTCTATAGTATTTCCCGCGCTGGAGGCTATTCTCCGTTGAGATTAGCCGATAGCCGCCATGGCCGAAATACGGTCTGGAGGACTATTATTGTTATTATTTTATGACAGTTTAAGTTCATTACCACCATTAAGGAAAAAGGTTTCCATCGTGCATGCAACACGCAACCGACTTCATCGCAACTATGTTGGGTTCGGCTTCCAGTTTAACCGGATGCAGCTGAATACCAGTATTTTACATGGAGCGACTGCCTATCTGACCTCCACAACCCAGTTATTGGGTAATACGATACCCCTTGGTAAGACTGGTTGTCAGACTTTCGGGCTTCTAACTACCCGTAACGACTGTCAAAGATCCACGAATGACAGCCGGGACCAACGGCTTAACGTGCTTTCCGAGGCACGGAGGGGTCTCGGTATGTAAAGATGGTCACCCATCCACATACCAACCGCAGCAAGCGCAGCTTAACCTGATCGATCGACCTGTGCGGCTGTTATTATTTAGCCACGGGGCCCTCTTACGTACAACCAACTGATGTCTACCAAATAGATATATTTATGTTCAACAATATTAGTAAATCAAAACAGCCGACCTTACTATCACGTTGAATACATTACCAACGCAAATGTGTTCAAACAATAAACACGATACTGTATTAATCCTGTGATTATCTTGGAAGCCAAATACGGCTTGATTAGAACTATTGTTTACCAACTTTTGGTAGTACGCCAACTAAGTCTGCATAATCTCTACGAGGAATCGTATAGCTGGGTATTTATAAACATACCTTTGTTGATAGGTTCTGGTATTCAGCTGCATCTGGTTAGACTGGAAGTCGACCCCAACAAAAATGGGAAAAGAAGTGTGTCGGAGGGCAGCTGCACAGACCTTGTAGCTGTAATTTTGTGAACTAAACTTTTTAGTGTAGTTGTAACCATTACTATTGTTCTAGCTAGTCCTGTTGTGCGATCTAGCTTTGGGCTATAATCAGGTCGAAACCTATAATGTGGACCTAGTGATATACTGTGATTGTTACATGTTTTCCCTTTGAATTAGGAAATGAAAGGCCAGGCAGATGATGCTGACCTTTGGTGGTAGCCGTGGTAAAATCAATTGGCCAAGTCTTCATAAATAAGAATAACCTGCTGACCTATTCAGTAACTCACCGTGAAACGTGTGAAGTGACCTGTCAATAGTGTCGATCCTTCATCAGGTGGAATGACGGCTCACTTCATTTAAGTTTTCACAATGGAGTTTTACTGAATAGCAGCTGATCTCCAGGGGAAGTGAGCTTTATGCTGTTTTCTTTTTTTGGTTTTCGGGTCTTCGGTAACAAACTGTAAGAGCGGTTCTACATTACATCCGATCTGAATGAAAGATCCGACTTCAATCCAAATTGGGAATGTTCTAAATTCCGACGGATAGAGTTCGTATCTAGTGCACAACCCCTCATACAAATACCGCTCTTAAGGGTGTGTGACTGACGAGAATGGTCTGGGAATTGCCTACGTTACAAGAATCAAGAATGGCCAGCAGAATCCTCTTTTATCATAATCATCATTGGCAGTCTTGTTCCACAGACTGCTGAATATAGGCTTCCTCCCTTTTGTGACATAATTCCGTGGTCTGTGCGAATCTCACAACTAGGTCTTTTGGGGGAGGGGGGGGGGGATAGTCTCAGAATCCTGTTTACCCTGATAATATTCTGTGATCATTTGAAAAACTGGCACGTCGGTAAACCTTCCAACATGGTTAACTGTCGGACCTTCTTCAGTATCTTCTCCAGTGGAGCTTCTTTTAGCCAATAGCAACACATAATCAGCCTATAATATTCCCACTGCTAGGACACAGGCCTCCTCTCGGTGATAGGATAGGTGGATAGGGATAATACGGGATAATAGTTAAATTATCTCGACACAACAAATAACTCAGGATTTAGTTGCTTTCCAACTAATTCTGAATAATGTCTACGCGAAATCAAGCATGTCAGTGTTTCCGCGAAGATAATCCTGTTATTTTCAGTGACTGTCGTAAGATTTAGGGCTGTTTCTAGTTAATGGATTACAGCAACCAACTGTGTTCTGAAAATGTCATAGCGAGACTACCAATCACAGTCAAAGGTGCATATTATTTCAAAAGCTTCTCGGAACCGATTATTGCTTATATCTTTTGTCACTGTTCGCTGTTAAAACAGCGGGGTAATTGCGTAATATACTGTCGGTAGCAATGGCTTTCATTTTGACAGTTCAACAATATTAATTGCATTACGTTTCATGTGTTCGAAACATTATCTGCCCAACAAGAGCAGACAATGTTTCGAACATATGTATATGAAGCAATGGATTAGCTTTAGCAGATTTGTTCCGGTCTTATCCTTCAAAATGATTCAGATTGTCATTGAAATTGTGTGATCCAATTAGGGTGCACGTCAAACCATCCTACGTGTTAATCAATTTAAATTCTTCACTGGTCTAAAAGCCAAACGAGTCGTGTTGGTGTCTTGTGCGGAAGAGGCTATTAAATTATGTGGAGACAGAGCGATTAAAAGAAAACTTTCGGATAATCATAAACATACTTAATGAATTTATTATAATCAGTCATTAAAACAGAATTACAACGCCAAAATCGAAAGTGTTTACCAAATTATCTAGTTAATGAGAACGGTTCATTCAATTGAATGAAACAATTTATCGTTAAGTCTATTTCGGACGCTATTATGAAAGTGAATTAGCAACAGTATTTCGGTCAGCCCCGCCTTTACGAGTGAACTTGTTAATGAGTGCTTAAAAGCCTCTTAAAGTAACAGAACTTTGTTGTTTGAAACTTTGTGGTATTTCGTAGAATGAGCTGTTTTTAGTATGAAATTGTAGAAATGAAAACTTTTTATGACATGAGTTTTCTTTGAACAACGCTAAGTGAAATAATAAGTCTTTATTCGTTGTTCTTGTTTGTTTTTTTTTTTTTGTTTGATTGATTAAATTGAAGAAGTGTTCCAGTAGTTACTTTATTTTATTGTAAAATAGTAAAGTTATTAGGTATAACAAATATGTATTTACAGAATTATAATCATTAAATCAGCAATACAAGTTCTTAACTTAGAATTGGTCTCAAATGTCATGATTTCATGAAATAGTCATTTAGTAGGATTACTTGGTCTTAGAGAGTTGTGTTGATGACTAATGATTATAATTCTGTAAATACATATTTGTTACGGTCGCGAATTATATTTTAATCAACTTACAACTTAATACTGACCAGCAAATTGCAAAAAACGTAAAAAAAAATTGAATTTCGCGGGCTATCTTAGCGCTTTCGCCTTAAGGTGAATGGGTAGTTGTAGCCCGCGAAATTCAATTTTTCTTACGTTTTTTGCAATTTTCAGGTCAGTGTCAGGTTGTATCTTGATCAAAATATGATTCGCGACAATAACAGGTACGTATTTACAGAATTATAATAATTAGAATCATTAATACATCTTTCTAAGTTAGATTTCTACCGTTAAGAACAAATCTCGTATGGAAAAGTGTTGGTGGTAGAAATCTAACTTAAACAGATGTATTAATGATTCTGATAATTATAATTCTGTGAATACGTACCCGTTATAGTCGCGAATCAAATTTTCATCAAGATACAACCTGACACTGACCTGAAAATTGCAAAAAACGTAAGAAAAATTGAATTTCGCGGGCTACAACTACCCATTCGCCTTAAACAAAACTAACCATTACCTACTGTGCTGTACTACTGCATTTAGATTTATTGGTTGCCGCTGCAACAACTGTTAATGTAATGAGAAATTGTAGGGTTAATGTTAGCAGTTAACCTGTATCTGCTGCTATCGATAACGTTACGTCGTAATGTTCTTATACAGGTTGTTCTAAAGGGATTGGACTATAAAGGCTGATGGTTAAGATGTAGGAAGGTTTACAGCTGATTTCTAGACCAGGCTATAAAGTTTACGGCTACAGGTTTGTTATGGACGTGTTTGAAGTGTGAGGAAAGTATCTGGGGTAGAGGTGGTGGAATATTGAGTGTAGAAAATCTAAGAATTTTTGGATTAGGATTGACATCTTGCCATATTTTGAGTGTTTTTCTCTGTCAAACTAACTTTTATAGCCTGTGTTGTCCCACTGCAGGGCAAAGGCCTCCTTTCCATCTTTCCACTTTTCGCGGTCTACTGCGATTGTAGGCCAATCTTTTAAGAAGGAGTCCAGCTCATCCCGCCATCTCCTTCTGGGCCATCGCCATCTCCTTCTGGGACTTTAATTAAGTTATATGAAAATAGGTTTCATTAGGAGCAATAGTTTCTGCCCGCGACTTCGCCCGCGTGCCGACCCACCCCGTCGCATCGCATCGCTTGCTCGCACTTCGTTTTCGCTTCCGTGCTGGCTTTTTTTTTCTTTTTTTTCTGCACCTAAGTGTCCTAGCGTGATGTTAAGCCCATAGCCTTCCTCAACGATTGGGCCATAAAATGCAAAAAAATATTTTTTCAAATCCGAAGTACACACACACCTTATAGAAAAGGACTGACTTAAACAATCCTTTACTACTTTGTGGTCGTGTGACCTTTTCTCCTTGGCCCCTGAAATTACTAACCCAGGGTATTTCAATAGTCAATTTAAAGCCGTGAAATGTAATAAATAGGCTCTAAATCCATACCAATATTATAAATTCGAAAGTGTGTCTGTCTGTTACCTCTTCACGCTTAAACCGCTGAACCGATTTAGATGAAATTTGGTATAGAGATAGTTTGAGTCCCGGGAAAGGACATAGGATACTTTTTATCCCGATATTCCCACGGGATCGAGACTTATGCTGGTGAAACAGCGGGGCGCAGCTAGTCTAAAATAAATAAAACAAAACCTTCAAACAAAAAGACATAAAAGACATTAAATAAATTGATAGCGCCATTTTACTCTACCCATTCATCACATCACAATTTAAACTAAGTACATATTATTTGAACAAAGTTTTTTGCGCGTGTACTTATGTATATTGTATTACTGAATCATATTCTTTAATTTAAATAAAAACCGTTAGTAAGTTACAGAAGAACCGTCCAATAATGATTGCGTATTTTAATGATAGTCTAATATGCTTAAGTTTAAGATGGCGACCTCAATTCAACTTTCTAGCATTGAAGATAAGAATTAAGGCAATCTAAAGAGAATGAGTAATACAATCGAGAATTATGAAGATTGGCGTAAGTGGGACACCAAAGTAAGCCATTGTTCGATGGTGTACTTGCCGATTCGATTCTCGATTCTTTTGACTCGATTCAATGTTCGTTTGTTGTAGACGAAAGTTTTTGGCGCGGTTTAGTTCAAACTCAAAGCATTTATTTACAGTCACTTTTGAATTGTCAAGCAGTCGGTCATTTTGAAATATGAACCTACTGGCCCATTCCAGAGCGTAGCAGGTAACTATTGAGACAGAGCAAGAAACTCCATGGGCACTCTTTTAAATCAAATTTTTTAACTTTTGAAAATATTTTCTTGAACTCGTGCTATTTTATTGCGACTTTGTCATATAATATGAGTTATTAAATAACTGTATGTAATGTAACATATAATTATGTAGGTACTTATCTTAATTAAAAAACGCTATAAAAACATGGGAAACTAACTTAATGAGTTTTTTTATATCATTACCACGACATTGATATCAAGTTTTTTAATGTGCTCATTAATCATTACAATAGTTTATTGGCCTCAACTTTAAACTACCTACGTCAAAGAGGTACCTGTACTGCCTACGTTTAAAGCCTTCGAGTATATGATGGCAGATATCAGTTGAGTTGTAACTATCAAGCAGGAAGTCAGTTAGGAAGAAGAAGTAGAAGAGAGGAGAAGAAACAAGAAATAGTATTCTTTGATCCTTCATATCATCATAAAATTTACACCATTTCAGCCAAAAGACGTCCACTGATGGACATAGACCACAAGCGTCACTATATCGACTGGTCCTGTGCTTCTCGTACCCAGCGGGTTCCTGCGACCTTCACCAGAGTGGCAATTCTCGGAATTTTAAAAAGAAACGTTCACAGTCTGATCTCAGTCTCAATCTGTCTAAAATATCTCCAATTTCCCTACATTTTTGACAAGTTTTTGACGTTTGTTAGACGCGAAGATGAGACTGCGACTCGATTTTAAACGTTTTAAATTACTAGAATTGGCCTTCTGGTCATCGGTCCACTTTGTGGGGGGCCTAAAAAACAGCTGCACCTTCCGGTACGCGTTCGCCATTCCAGAACTTTTCGGCCCCATCGGCCATCCGTAATACATTGCTCGCAAGCAATGTATCCTACCCATTACCACTAAAGTTGTAATTCTTCGGGTTATGTCGGTTACTTTAATTCTTCTCATCATCTGCCTAGCCTTTTACCAACTATGCTGGGGTCGGCTTCCAGTCTAACAGGATGCAGCTGAATACCAGTAACTTACCTGGAGCGACGGTCTATCTGACCTGCACAACCCAGTAACACGATTTACCTTGGTAAGATCGGTTGTCAGACTTTCGGGTTTCTGACGACCGGTGTCGGTTACTTTAATTCTTCTGCTAAAACTAAATAATAAATAACTCCTGCTTACGACTCCATAAATCCTTGGCTACTGCATTACAAACTTAACTACCATAGTGTTAACCTATATTTGTTATCGAGTAACCGTGTCGCAATATTTACACTCGAATGTTCTCACGGCGAGTGGATCGATTCCGTTAATAGTTACAAGTTGGTTCGTTAGACACGGGGAGTTTTTGTTTGTTGTTCTAGTTTGGCAGCGGCTAGTTGACCACTTCAGTTTTATAACAGATTTAGCATTAGCATAGCATTGTCAGCCTATAATTTTCCCACTGCTGGGACACAGGCCTCCTCTCGGTAAGGGGGAGTGGGCCGCGGCCAATCTAATGAGCCATTTAACTTCAATCGATCTTTAATTTAAATTCCTATTTTATTGACAGTTTTTATAGATGTCGTAAAGTTTAAAAGTTGAGAACTATCAACTTGTCGGCGATTGGTCGGGTGAACGATTTACTACGATACTCTGTAATGATGTTACTTGGATCTTTAAGAGCATTCACTGATTAATTTCTTCTTTTAATTTGATTGGTGTCTAGACTATAAAGTGTTGCAACACTGAAGATTGACTTGTCGGCTTGGGTAACTTATCTCACTTTTAATTTAAGTTTTTACTTTGTCGGCGCAGCATGTCTTCTTCAGTATTCAGTGTTCCGTATCAGCTAAAATGTTACCTTTCGTTTTTTTTTAATGTTATTTTTAATGTTGCCTTTGTTTCATCCATTTTGTGACCCAACTTTCTGAGTTGCATGACAACAGCACCACAATTGTTGACTCAGAATCACAATCTCTTTAATTTTGAACTTCAATTTCCATTCTTCTTCTTCTTAGCGTTTCGATGGCAATCAAAATGGACTCGGCCCAGAATTCGGCTACGAGTTTGCAGCCATCACTAGCGTCCATCAGTTCCTGTAACGTGTAGTGCAGCTGACATGACACCTCATTTCCATTGCTTCATATGGATGAAAAATTCGCAGAATTCTAACTGTACCCAAAAAATTAAATGCAAATGATAATTATGATGTTTTTTGCAGCAAAATTGCACATAATTTAAATTTAAACTAAAATTAAAGAAGTTATCCTACCACAAATTGTAGTGAGTAAAATCAGACTTATTATTACTATGACTTGTATATCACGTGAGTCAGTGTTTAAATTTTAAGTGTCCATTCGTGTTTATGAGCGTGGTTCCATTTACGATGGCTGTGTTTTATTTTTAGTACATACACTTTTAGTTAAATTTTAGATTGATAAAGTCGTAACAACATGGTGTTGAGATTTTGTGGCGTGTGAAACTTTGCTTATTACATAACATCACGCCTGTAATCTCCGAAGGGTCAAGCAAATGTATACTTGGTGCGGGATTGTCCGAAAGGGTTACCGCTACCCCGAAACATAAAGGGCTAAGGAAGGAACACGGATGGGTTTTAGTCAGTAAGAGTCTGACACTCCCTTCCGCTCCACCCAGAGCTGAGGGGTCATTTGAGGATTTCCCATCGAAAAAAAAAGGCAGATGTATACTTATAGTACACCCACATTCTACCAGTTATGTTCAAGTCCCATATAATAGGGGCGAGCCTGTTGCCACCAACCGGGCACAAGTCCAGACTCCGGGCTGCTATTTAGAGATACCTGATGGATAAACCCAATAACACATGACCCGACCTGGGAATCGCATCCAGCACCTCCTGCTCAGCATTAGGCGCTTACGACCACTTTATAAATTATTAGCAGCGCCCCGCGGTTTCACCCGCATAAGTCTCGATCCCGTGGGAATACCGGGATAAAAAGTATCATATGTGTTAATCCAGGGTGTCAGCTACCTCCATACCAAATTTTTATCAAAATTGGTCCAGCCGTTTGTGCGTGAAGAAGTAACAAACATACAAAAACAGAGTAGTATATTATTAAATTATGTATTTTTCTTAATTACTTGACTGTACTGATCATCAGTTGAAGCTCGGGGCCCGATCACGGGACCCTAGTCCCCGTGCTTCACCCAGATGGAGAAACTAGGTGAAGCACGGGTCCGGACCCAAACTTTCGCCTTTAGATATAATATTAGTGTGATTATAAAGGACACGTGAATCAATTTGTCTTCCCTTAACATAAAGTTTTTTTTATTAGCCGTTAATACCCCACTCCTGGGTAAAGGTCTCCTTACTCTCTCTCTTTTAACATAAAGTTATAAGTTTATAACTAAGAAAGACGTTATTGGGTGGCTTCTTAATTTTATAGATACTTAGCCGTTTAAATTATAGTTAAATTACTTACTAGCTTATAATGTGAATAAAATATTACCAACAGTGATATTTTAAAAAACAGGAAAAAAGAAAGTGTGTGATAAATGCCTGATTTTAGAAACATCAGCGATCCATCTTTCCGTGCAAGAGCAGTGGTGGCCAAGTGGTAACGGCCGCGACTTACGAGTTGTAGCTTACAGGCGCTTTACTTTGTGTAAATTATTTCATCACCACTGCTCTCAAAACAGTGAAGGAAAACATCGTGAGGAAACCGGCACGTCCTTGAACCAAAAATTCGAAAACATGTGACATCTGCCAACCCGCACTGGGCCCGCGTGGTGGATTACGACCCACTCCCTCTCACTGAGAGGAGGCCTGTGTCCCAGCAGTGGGAACGTTATAGGCTGATTATAGTTATAGCATCTTTCCGTGGTCAGTTTAGAATTTAGCAGTAGGTATAGCTAAAACCTACTTTATCTAAATATTGTTTGAACTTTCCATTTGCACTCTTTTTGTATGAAGATACTATCAACGTATGTTTAGGGTAAAACAAAAGCAGAAACCGGAAAGCCGAAGTCCAAACTAGTAAGCGTCTTTCCGGTCGGTGACTGACTAAACATGGCATAATGACATGCCTGATAAAGATACTCTTTGGTGCCATTCGGGATGAACGGACATCCTACGGACTCCTGATTACTTCCTTCCATTTTCTTTTGAGGACAATTTGAACAAAGGACTGTTGAAAAAGAACATAGGATAGTTAGTTTTTAGGGTTCCGTAGCCAAATGGCAAAAAACGGAACCCTTATGGATTCGTCATGTCTGTCTGTCTGTCTGTCTGTCTGTCTGTCTGTCCGTCCGTCCGTATGTCACAGCCACTTTTTTCCGAAACTATAAGAACTATACTGTTGAAACTTGGTAAGTAGATGTATTCTGTGAACCGCAGTAAGATTTTCACACAAAAATAGAAAAAAAACAATAAATTTTGGGGTTCCCCATACTTACAACTGAAACTCCAAAAATTTTTTTTCATCAAACCTGTACGTGTGGGGTATCTATGGATAGGTCTTCAAAAATGATATTGAGGTTTCTAATATCATTTTTTTCAGAACTGAATAGTTTGCGCGAGAGACACTTCCAAAGTGGTAAAATGTGTCCCCCCCCCCCTCTAACTTCTAAAATAAGAGAATGATAAAATTAAAAAAATATATATAATGTACATTACCATGTAAACTTCCACCGAAAATTGGTTTGAACGAGATCTAGTAAGTAGTTTTTTTTTAATACGTCATAAATCGAAAACCGCAATTTACCTTTCACAAAGTTACAACGAACTACAAGAACTTTTATATTATGTTACTTGCTGCTACGGAACCCTTCATGGGCGAGTCCGACTCGCACTTGGCCGGTTTTGTTGAGTTCTCGCAATGTCACTTATAAAAACTGCTGTGTCAGATGGACAAAAAAGTGATTTTATAAAGGTTCCGTTTTTCTTTTAAGTTCCGCACAACGATACTACAACCAAAAAAATATCTTTCACATCGTAATAATAAAAAAAAAATAAGGAATAAAAAGATGTTATCAGTTGTAGGTCACGTGACATCATATTGTTATATTTTACACCAGTGAAAGTAATTCAGATGTAAAAGTTTGCGTAAGAGAATATTAAAATTGGTTTTGTTAACCGTACTTTACCATTAGTGAAAACGAAGCTAAATCGTTATGGTTACGGTAATGTATTTATGGATTTTTTTAATATTAACAATCGGTATGTTTTTATGACATAAAAATTGTGTTACTGCAGTATTTATTCCCAAAAAAGGTATTAGCTTGGCGGTTCGATGACTGCTCCGCAAACAGTTTTTTTTTACATTTCCTTGAGTTTTAAAACCTTCTTGTGAGGTGTGATTCTTAAATAGGTCTTGATTAAAACAATACTATCTTTAGGATCCCGGTAAGTACCTTTTTCTATTGTGTAAATCGAACAAGTAAAATGCCATCGAGTTAGGCCGTATTGCTAGAGCTGTTTAATAAGTATTTTCGAAACCCGGGTCAGAGTACCATTCGATTGCCTAAGTTTCATTGCTCCTAGACCACGACTAACGGTTTCCTTATGACTTTTATATCATAAGCTTGTAACTAACTTGCCAACAGCCACGCCCATTAAAATGTTCCACGAACCACGTCTGTTACTTACATTTTCCTTCAAGGGAAATACTAGTCAAAAAGGCGGCCACTTGCGAGTCGTACTCGTGCACGAAGGGTTCCGTATCAACGTACAATATTTAACAATACTTTTTTGTACTTTAGTAAATAAAAAAACACGGTTCTTATGTGACGATCCCCTTTAAATGTGACTTTATTTTATTTTTATTATTTGTAAATACAGCAGTCATATTAAGTACACATTGTGAATATTTCAAGTGTCTATTAGCAACAGAGCAGACGATAGACAATTCGTCCACAGACAATTTGTTCGGTACTTATGCAATAGCCATAATATGGAAACTATGCTATTGCATAGATTACGCGATAAGGACACATATATTGTCGGGATTTCGTACGTTCTATCGTCGCGGACAAATTGTCCGCGGGCAAATTGTCTATCGTCTGCTCAGAGCCTTATGGTTTAAAAGATACAGCCCTGTGACAGACGGACGGACGTACAGCTAAGCCTTGGTAATAGCTGCGTCCTGTTGGCACCCTTTAAGTACTGAACCCTATAAAGTTGATAAGATATAAAACTTAGCTTAGCCGGTTTATCAGCGAAAGTGTTATTAATATTTATTTTTAGAGTGTTGCAAGACATGTTTACATTAAGTCTTATTGATTTGATTACTGTGATACAGTTTTTCGACGATTTCAACATAAATGTTATCACAAATGAGTATCGTTCTTTCTAGTAATATCGAGAGTGTCACGTTACTTATTTTTGATTATTATAAAAAAATAAAAATAAAATAATCTTTAATTCGGATAAGCAGCATCCATATGGGTTAGTAAAAAAACAAAAAGATAACTTATACCTACGTTAGTATGTTGGTAATCTATTTAGAAACAAGGCTGTTGTTCGAAATACATCTTCGAACAACATCACCTAATAGCGGAGATTCGCACCTCCACGCTATGGTCTTCAGGATGGAGTTGGAGCTCCCCCGCACTCTGCAGAGCAAAGAGGCAGATTTCCGTCTGAAAATGGCGTGGAAGCCATCGACTATTATGGTGAACTAGCTTAGCTCCGGCTTCGCCCGCATGGATATTGGAAATTAACCCACGGAAACGTATCCTATGTGTTAATCCAGCGGGGCAATTGCGTAACACGTTATCAATCGGGATCCGTTTCATTTTGACAGTTCAACAACATTCATTGCGTTATTTACGTGTTGAGCAGACAAATTTTTCGAACTTATGAAGCAATGGATTAGCAATTTGCTTCAAAATGATGCAGATTCCGATTGCTAGTGTGTTACGCAATAAAATTAGGGTGCAGGTTATAAACCATCCAAATCCGTTCAGCCGTTTTTGCGTGATTGACAAACATCCAAATATCGAAACATACAAACTTATAAGTACGATGACAACCAGTCCTTGAAATTAACTTTCTTCGATAAATGCATTACCTACCTACAATTTCAAGTCACACCATACTGCATGAAAACTTGATTGGAATGCCAGATATGAATGCGAAAAGTATAATCGTAAATCGATGTCCAAAAATTCACCATTTCTTGTGATCGATAAACTCGTCGCAGTACCAATTTACCTTCCCATGTCCAATTAATATCGATTTCTCTGTCAGAATTGTTTGTTTCGATTGTCGATCGCTTTCTTTCTACGCGAGTTCTTTATGATCAATATTTTATTTTTAACTGCAACGTGTAGGTTCTAACAGGGCTATGTGAGAGTTATGTAAATCCATACTAATAAAATAAAAGCTAAAGAGTTTGTTTCAACGCGCTAATAGAACGCGCGAAAATCGGATTTGAAAAATTCTTTTTTGAATTTGATAGTCTACTTTTTTGAGAAAAGCTATAGGCTATTTAACATCACGCTACAGCCCTTAGAAACCGAGTAAAAAAAAAAAAGTAAAAGCTAAGCAAAAGCGAAGTGATGCGCGGGCAGGGTGATGCGATGCGACGCGGTTGGTCAGGGGATCGGAGCAATTTCCATGAAGTTTTCATAGAAATTGTTCTACAAGAGTCGTATCGCACCTTTCTGCGGCAGCCTTAATTCCTGAGCTTGCTCCATTATTTTTTAATACTGTTTGAACATAATACTTGTATTAGTTTTCAAAACAAAATACTATTTTTTACAATCTGTGGCGTCCATATCTACAACACCATCATTGACAAGACATCGTAGGCGTAACGAGAGAACCTGTCTTCAGAGTTCAGACAAACCAATTTATTTTCTTACTTTACCGGAAGATAAAACATAATGTCACAACTTTATTCACAGTACCTACAATGTTTTACGATACTATCGAAAAAGGTCGTATCTCAATGATACTTAAAAACAATTGCCAATATTTAAACCTATTGTTCCGTTTCGCAAATCAAATGAGATCGAATTTAAGGTCCTTAGGCTGAGGCTACATTGAGCAACTATTTGCGATGAAATCTCATCGATACGGTAGATGCCTTCCCCCCAGCCGGGAGAACGAAATCTGATGAACATGTCATAGCTAGGCTAGGTTACCAATATGCGAAAATCCGGTAAAATCTATACCTAAATGCTTTGAAGTAAATACTCCCAAGTTAAAACTTATTATTACGCAAGTAAAACAAATATCGAATAAATTTGCTTCTATTTCGCTTTTATTTGACGGGTTCATGTATGATGTTGTGGTTAAATTACAGTAATCAAAATCAAAAGTCATTTATTCAAACTAGGCTGAGAATCAACACTTTTCGAGCGTTAAAATTACACAAGACAGCCCCAAAACGGCCGTTCTTCACCACTTAAAGCACTAGGTGTTTTAGCTGGTAATGTGTGTAATGCTGGTCCAATCATATAAAAAAAAGACGGGTTGCACTCCGGGAGTGCCGGCAGAAGTGAAAACTTGAATATTAACGTTGAAATAAATCAATTATGAATTGAATTAATATAACTAATTTTTTTTCACTATTTCTGCGTCTCTTTTTTCATTAATCGATGCACTTTGTTCAATTTCCATATTTTAAACACTTTTATATACACGAATTTTACGAATACACAGCAGTGTGGCTACTACTGCTGTCCATCCATCCATCCACATCCACGTCCACCATCACCGTCACCGTCCCCGTCCCCGTCACCGTCACCGTCACCGTCACCGTCACCGTCACCGTCACCGTCACCGTCACCGTCACCGTCACCGTCACCGTCACCGTCACCGCGTCACCGTCACCGTCACCGTCACCGTCACCGTCACCGTCACCGTCCGTCCGTCCGTCCATCCATCCATCCATCCATCCATTATCGTGTCTCACTTGGTTCACTTCGGTTGGCGCCGCCGTAGAAAGAGGAAGGGGGGGGGGGGGGGGAATCTCTCCTGACGGTCACGTGTCCTGACGCGATGTCCTGACGCGAGTTTAACATTTTTTCCCCATTACAAAAAGTGTGCAACGCCGCTAAAGAAGTTTTCACTCCAAAAAGAAAACATGGCTAGCGATATTGGGTGTAAAGTGTAGTAAATAATAGTAATGTAGTGGTGTAGTATCTACTAGTAACTGTAGGATAGTAAATCAATGTAGGTATTTGTTTCTATTTAATCCCGAAAAAGTATACATAGATCGCGTCGCGGTCTTATGTAGTCCCGGCCTAAAGGCGTGGTCTTAGATACCGAGGGATATTTCGCAAGCGGTCGCCTGCGCAGGGAACCGAGTGAACTTTAGCTGGCAAAGTAATAAAGATCGCAGCGACAGGTTGACGGGGTCAAACCCGCTGGTACTCGAGATACTTCAGCTGATAGGTGATGCAAACTGTTTTAGAGATTTGTAAGTGAAAATCGATGGAGAATTTGTTGTAGCATTGTTTGTAGAAGAGTTATGGGGTTTGAAGGTGCTTGTTTATGTGCAACGTTCTTTTGTTTATTTCGTGATGCCCTTGTCAGCACGTTTTTCAATATATGTTGGTCCCTGGTTTCATGCTTGTTGTACGTATTCAGTTATAGAGGGAGAATTGACAAAATGAGCAAATGGAGTATGTAAGGATCGTAGCAGATGTTTTTCTTTAGTTTTTGCCGGCTCCCATAGAGAAAAGCGTTAGTTTATGTAAAAATCTGGCAACTACTAGGTCTATCGTTTGGACATAGAATTTATAATTAATAATAATAATATATTTATTTGCGTAAAACATGGTATAAAAAGGTCTTACAGTACAAAAATAGTGCAGACATGTTTTGCCAAGATTAAACATAGCATGCAAATCTTTATAATGACAATTTCCTTAGCAAAATTATTATTATACTAGCTTCAGCCCTCTAATTGCTAAGCCATTTTATGGAAAACTCTTCCTTATTGAATAATTGGATTCTTGGAATACACGTATTCCATCGCCAATAACTTAAGATAGAAACAGCATAAAGAATTTTCATTGTATATCCTTACTTGTATCGATTCTGGTTAATCTTGTTTTGTACGATTTATTTTCCCTATCGGGGGAGTTAGAAAACATGTCGGGTCATCTCCGAGTCACATCGCCATTCGAAGCTATGGCTCCGACGGGCTATAGGCAGGTTATAGCCTATAAAATTAACTTTTATCTCAGACTCAGACTAGACTTTGCTGGAACTATTTAAAGCCGATTCTTTGAATTGAGGCAATACAGAGATAATGTACTAGGACTTCTAAGAAGGCTTTTTAATAGTACAGACGCCAGCACATCAAGCTACCCGAAACTGTCAAATTTTCCCAATCAACTTTGAATTTTATACGTTAGCGATAAAGTTGAAAATCTAATAAAGAAATTTGACAGATTGTAGAGCTTGATGTGCTGGCGTCTGTACCTAAGGGACAAAACGGTCAACCCACACATGACAACCTGAAAACATTGTCTTAGGGTTCAGTTCTCGACAACGCTAACAACAAACAAGAACTAATAAAAGTATAGCGACTGCTAGACGATATCCTTCATCCAAACGAAGTTATTGCTCTGAGGGTCTACTCTCTACGGCCGTCAACAAAGATACGGGCTCATCCGAAAATAGTTCATCTGTCAAAACAAGTGTCAAATTTAATTTTTCGTACGGGCAAAATCACATCGGAAGTAGAGACAACTGTCAAATCGTGTTTCCATTCATTGTTAGTTCGGGCTCCGAACTAATCTTATGTCCGTATGTGTTACGGAGTAAGAAACCCCCGTAACTTCGGCCAAAACTATGGATATCGTGCTTAGGGAGTAGACCTCTAGTCATGCTAATATTGATTAACTAGTGCTTAATCTAAATAAATAAAAACCCTCGGAAGTAACAAACTAAGATTTGCGACACAAAATAATTACACAGAACAGAACAATAATTTAAATCTAACTCCTCAAGGCATATTCGTAAATGATAGTGTCTGACCATAAATTATAAAGCAACACTACAACTAGAAGCTAGAACCATAGACCATACACTACTTGATCACAGGAAAAGGTGTCAAACTAAAATTAATTTGATTGCTTCAAGATTACCGAGCAATAAGGCCGGAGGACACGAGCGGCAATTCCTGCAAGTTCCACAACAGGTGATAATTGTGGGTACTTGGACTTTCACCCGTGTGTATAGCCCCGGGTTTATTGCGATTGCCGTCTACTTCAATTGAAATTGTTCTGCAGTTAGATTTAGTTTGTTTAACTAACTGATCGCGATAAACTGTGCTTTGTTAGGTTAATATCGTTGCTTATTCTGTGATTGCTGTTAAGATAAAGTGTTATTAGACCAACATTAATTGGAATTTGATTTGTTGTAAAATAAGAGATTATGGGTTGTGTGAGGAATGATATGAAAGAGAAGGGAGTGAATGATAGCGTGACGGGTGAAAGGGGAGAATAGAAGAAGAAAACGTTGCGCCGACCCCAAATAACATGGGACAAGTGCAGGAAGATGCTGACGGTTAGCATGTTATAATTAAAGCTAGTAACCTCTATCAAATCTGCAGAACCGAAACGAAAATGTCTAGATATGAGAAATATACCAAACGAACGGCTATGAATATTCTAAACCATCGCTGTATCCAAAGATTGCATGTTAGACTTCCATAACAATTCCAATACACGTTGTCTGATGTTAACTTCTGAACAGATACATTCAGGCCAAAGACAGCAGGTAATTAACACAATGAAAATAAACAAGTTATTATAACGATGATATTGAAAAAACGATTTTACTTTAAAGTGGGCGGACTCAAGCTGTCAATGATGAAGAACACGAAGCTAACATTACAGATAAAGATCAAAAGTGGTCTGTCATTAACAAAGCACTATAACACAGTTTGTAAAAGGTTAGCTCCAACTAGCAGCGCCCCGCCGTTTCACCCGCATATGTGTCGATCCCATGGGAACATCGGAATAAGAAGTATCCTATGTGTTAATCCTGGTTATAAACTATCTTGTGTGCCAAATTTCATCCAAATCCGTTCAGCCGTTTGTGCGTGAAACAGTAACAAACATACAAACACACTCACTAACTTTCGCCTTTATAATATTAGTGTGATCACTTATAAGTTAGTATATATTGTTCTTGTTGCACGATTAGTGCACTCGCTTAATGATACATTTGCATTTGTAGTACTTAAATGTCGCTATGATTATCGACACCAGGAAATCAATTGGTTCGATCGATTTTAACCACTACATTGTGTGGCAAACTGTAACTGTTGTTGTATGTGCATGTAGTAATCCACGTACTATATGAGTTTGTATCGGTCCTGCCCACCATATACAGAGTGGCAGAGATATAGAACGGACATAAAAAAAAATCTGCTGTTTCATAAAAAGTGCAACACCTACCTACGCGGTCAAATGTATGGAACAGACTTTTTTTTTAAATAACCGACGTAAAATTTCAACGCAGGGTGGTTCATGTCAAAGAGATGTCAGCATAAAGGAAGGGTCCTGTCAGGGCCGAAGCCTGCCGGGGGTGCGCGATTGTCCGAAAGGGTTACCGCTACCTCACAACCTACCGCTACCGAACATAAAGGGCTAAGGAAGGAACACGGATGGCTTTTAGTCAGTAGTAAGAGTCTGACACTCCCTTCCGCTTCATTTAGAGCGGGAGGAGTCATTTGATGATTTCCCATCCATAAAAAAAAAGGTTGGTTCATAACTATGTGCTGAATCCATGGTAACAGGTTGCACGGCGACGAGCCTGCTCGGCTACCCTCCATAGCCATACTTTGCTAAGTTTACCACCTTAAGCTTAGATAAGGTGTAATGATAGCAGTTTCTTGTCTTCATTGCATGAGAGTTTGCTGCGGATCATCGTTTTGTATTGATTAAATCTCTGCATGTTTTTCTAAACCTGCACTATCCTACTGCAAGGCAAATATTTTCTCCTAGAGGGATATATTGCCTATATATTTCATATGACTTCCCCTTTCTCTGTATTTCCTTTTAATACCAGTTCTACCGTATACCAGTCATTGCACTAGCATTTTTTCTTGTAATTTCTCGAGATTCATGATCAATAGTTCAATATCTGTGCCAATAGTAGTTTCAATTACTCTTAAACCGTTACCGATCATAGCCGTGACCTCCTACGTATTTGAACTCTGCAGTTCAGTTCAACATAAATTCACTTGCTTACGAATTACAAGATCTTCGAGATATGACTATTTGTGTCTATTCGAGTTTCATTCGAATAGACACAAATAGACAAATAGTCAATATAACATTCTTATTCGTCTTTCATTTATTTTACATACATAAATTGAACTCTCTTTTCGTGTCTATCTGTATGACCACGTTATGGCGGTTTTCAACATCATTTAGAGAATTTACTCTGGAAGGTGTGTGGGCATAATACATTAATATTAAACTTACTTACGTTACAATAAAGAAATCTGGATGTTTTATCAAAGTCGTAAAAACTGTGCGAAGCAAGGGCGGGTCGTTAGTATATACAATGAATAGTATATATAGCTATATACTATTCTGATTCATTCTTATTACTTTTGCTCTGCTGCTCTAGTTACGCAATGCATAAGGGGTTGATTCTAAATATAGAAAGTAGGTGTGTGTACGATATTGTGATTTTCCATGGCTTCTCTACGCTTGAGTGGAAATTACTGAACATGTATGTCGTATTTAAAATAATAGAATCGGAATCAATATGAGTCACTGGCACACTAGACGTTTCAGATTAATATTAGTAAGATTTTTTTAAACCTGTTGAGTGATAAATATTTTCTTCAGAAATCTCTTTTGCATGTGATGTTATGCTCTTTGATTCTATGAACATTTAAAGGCGCAGCAAGTAGGAATCACCGAACTGGTCGGATAAGAGTGACACTGACTAATTACTGCCATTAGCAGAGCGTCGCATCGATGGCTGCGTTGTGGCTCTTCTTATGACAGAGATGATTGTAAGGGAGCCGCTGTCGTACCAGGACCAGGACGAACTGCTATATTCGGGCACAATCCTGATGATATTGAAGCTCCTCAACCACTAATACAATGACCATAACTGAGTTCACCTCTGGTAAAATTTATCCTGTGCTGTTACATTTAATAAGTATTCATTCATTCAGTTCTCATTCATGGCTGTCTAACCAGACCATCGTTCGAGATATGCATGCATTTTAATGTGATATGGTCATCAATCATGTAATATACTTAGCCAAGTACTCGTCGACAGTGTTTATTAATTAGGTAGACGTATCAGACAGCCATTGGATACAATAATGATAATTTGATAATTATATAGAAGGAGAGACAAAAATTATAGGTAATGAAACAGTAGATGACAGAAGGGGTTTTGATTTGATAATGGAAACAGTTAAATACTAGACGCCCCTCATCGTAATAACAATAAAACTTATATTGTGTCTCGTTCAGTATCCTTCTATGGGTTAAGGAAATTGCTAAATATTGACAAAATAATTAGGTTAGTAAAGAAATGATGGATAGATTGTGAATGATGATATGGTTAGAAAGGGGGTGACTACCGAGATGACGACTAATAGAGAAGAATGGAAAAAAGACATGTTGCGTCCGACCCCAAATAAATTGTGATAAGGGCAGGAGAATGATGATGAATTAGGTTAGTAAAGATTTGTTGAGGATGCAAAAATAATAATAAACCAATTATAAAATGTAAGAGGAAATTAAATGTACTTACTTGTATACTAGTTACTTGTCAAGTCGAAATCAGATCGTGTTATACTTTCGAAAAATTTAGCATTCGTTACACATTATAGTGTTTACTTCCGTTTCTCACTGAATATTTAAATGCTGATAGAGTAACGCGCTTTGAGATGAAATGAGAGCAATTAATTATAGATATAATTAAGTGGATTAGTATAACGTCTACATAATGATGTATGGTGACAGCTGCCTATGACAGTCTTAATTAAAAAGACGGATCTGGTGTTCTTGAATGTGAAGAACAAGACCAGTTCCCTTGGAATTCGGTTATAAGAAGGTCATACTATGTGCATAAATCGTAAAGTATGGACATTATTGGACATACTTATATTGAGAGTATGGAAATAAAGCGTAAAATATGAAAGTATTTCTTGCATATACATATATGGACATGACAATAGCATATTTGGCACTTCATCATTATCTATAATTTGTTTATTAAAGAAATATCGCATTGATGTACCGGAGTACTAAAACATAAATATTTGCTCTTATTACCTACCTTATTTCAAATTTGAATTAAAAGGATGTGCAAATCACCCACTGACCTCTTGTAATACAGTTAAACACACTTACTCGTATATATTTTCCAATGAATTTTAATACTTAAGCTCATCTAAAATCGATTAATCAAAAAACAGGTTATTAATCATACATAATTAATTTCGATTTAAATGAGAAAGATGGCATACTTTTATTGTGACGACGAGGATGTGAAAACTTGAAGAGGCAGGATGCTGTGATAAGAGAAAGATGAATGATATACAAATATTTAGAGAAGCGCGACTTTACCCACAAAGAGTATGACGATGACTGATAAGAAGATGCAGCCGAACTGAATGCAACTGTAAATGGCATTGAACATGAGAAGCAGCTTGCAACATTTGAACTTAAACCAAACGTAGCTAATGTAGGTTCACTTTGAGAACAATTATTATAAAACATTGGGAAGTTAGATGCTTAATAATTATACAAATAAATACAGCGGGGTAGTTGCGTAACACACTATCAGTAGGAATGGTTTTCATTTTGACAGTTCAACAACATTCATTGCGTTATTTACGTTGTTGAGTAGACAAATTTTTCGAACATACGAGTATAAAGCAACTAGCAGCGCCCCGCGGTTTCACCCGCATAAGTCTCGATACCGTGGGAATATCGGGATAAAAAGTATCCTAAGTCCTTTCCCCGGACTCAAACTATCTCAATACCAAATTTCATCTAAATCGGCTCAGCAGTTTAAGCGTGAAGAGGTAACAGACAGACACACTTTCGCATTTATAATATTAGTATGGATGGATTAGCAATATCCTTCAAAATGATTCAGATTATGATTGATAGTGTGCTACGCAATTAGGGTGCTGGTCATATTTCTCTACGAAATAAATGTGTGGTTAATCAAACAGAACGACAATAGGAAGCTATCTAAAATAAACTGGCAAGATTCTATCTTAACATAAGTAGTTTCAAGTAAACATAAGAAAAACATATGTTGTATGTAAAAGCAGTGCTTAGAAGCGAAGCGTTGCACCCTTTGAATATGAAGCATTAATAGTGTTAGATTTGTTCTCCCTTCCTCCTTTCCTCTAGTCGAAAACAAGCGAAACTCAATTCTAAGTGGCCTCTTAACATCTAACCTATATTCCTGCTGAACCACTTCACTTCACTGCAGATATCACGCGATACTAATTTCTCACGATACATTTACTCGTTACACTTGCTTGCATATTGCATATCAATCATAGCGTGCTGTGAATTGATTCGACCGATTGATTGACCGATATCTTCATTACGTTTTGCAATCATTGTGCATCTATCTAGCACAGTTTTGTTGTTGATGGCTTTGGTAAACTATATGACTTTCAACGTCCTTCTTCCTGGTCATGGGCTTTCCGCATTAAATTCTTCCCTGATGCCTTGATTAGGTCATTGTTTTATCCGCGTGGCTTTCTCATACTATTTGCAGGTGTATCTATCCTATTAGGTGCTGCCCTTCCAAATCAAAAGATTTTATAACAATATCATGAAACGGTAAAAGTGTACTATCAACTGCTGTTGGTTCTTCTTCTATGGCATTAACACGATCATTATTGGCGTTATTTATCTCTTCTTTCTTCTTTATTTCCATCACTGTTGATTATTAGTTACTACCTTCCCTTAGATAGCTGAATTTACTTTTATCAAAGCACATGTTGTATTCAATGCATTTAACATCAATACGTATGTGAAACATTAATTATACTTTTGTAATTTCTTCATGCTCATAAATACACAGAAAATAATCGCAGAAATATACAGAACGTTGATATAAAACTAATTAATACTGTTTCTAATTAGTGAGATTGCGGATGCATGACCTTGCGCTGAAATCGGGCTCTCAATCTTGCAGACGGAACGATGCAATTTGATGTAGATGCAATATTAGCTGCCGGAACTGCTAATAGTCGTAGGCAATTAAAACGAGGTAGTAAATACATTACAGATGATTATCTTATCGTAAAATTAGAACTAGGTAATAAATAAAATATTAAGCACACGATTTGATAAGACAACTATTCGATATTGGGAGAAACAGTATTATGACAACCCCATTTTCATGTCCACGTAATCACTGTCCAACTTCCAAGGTTGCCTGGAAGAGATCGCAGAAAGCGATAAGGCCGCTCATTGTATGTTTTGTAGTGTTAATTGTATTTTTTGTTATGTATTTTCTGTTGTACAATAAAGTATTAAAATAAATAAGACTAAGTAAGAGTGAACTAAGAAATAAAGTCGAAAATGCGAACCATTTCCTTTTGAGAGTGACTTAAAAATGTTGTGCAGGTCATGATTTTTTCCCCAAAGTCAAACAGGCTGTAGGATACCGGTCTCCCACTTGTTGAATTTCTGACGTCATAATGCAATGTCGTATCGAGGAAAATACTGTCCAGTGAATCAGAAAAGAGCTACAACATTCACGTTGAAGGCATGGACCAAGATATACATGATCAAGGCATATGAATAGCGTTAAATATCATTAGTTTATGTTAGAACACCTCGTTAATTAATTAAATATTGTTAGAATGTTATGTAATGACTTGTACAACACGTTACTCATACACACGTATGTCATTCTCATACACACGTGCCATTCAACTGGTGACTAACACCTAAAACATGTTCTGCTGACATATGTATATAGGTACAATATTACACTACACAGTAAACCTTTGTTCAGAATAATCAGATATTTCATTAATAAACTATTTATTCACATGAGCTTTGACCATGAAAAAGCATATACTTGCATTGGACACATTTTGCAAGAAAGTAACAGTAATATTGCAACATCTGGTATGTGACGTCATCCGTATGTGTATTACAAAAAAAATGCAGAAGTGTAATTCCAATCAAGATACCTCTTGAAAAACGTAGTCAGTTGTGTTGTTGTTATTATTATTCTGTTTTGTTGTACATGCATGTGTTTCTCTGAAAATTAAACGATTTTTTTCTTTCCTTCTTTGTGAGTTGGCAAGACCAAGGTTGATTTGAAAGAGGGCTCATTCATTCCTGGGCTGCTTCCCATCATCGATTAGAATCCATGTGTTCAGGACACCAGTTAGTAACAGAAACTTTAAATAGAAGTAATTGACAGCGAATCGATTGGCTGAAAGTGCAAGATCTTCTTGCGTGGGCCTTTTGTACCACTTTATATTGTTTGTTACACGACAGAGTGACATACGAACTGAGCAGACGTTGGTCGACCTTTGTAATGAGAATTGCAATTAAAAATGAATTAAGTTGGCCAACGATTTTTATAAGACGGTACCGTCAAACGGGGCGAATAGGGATGCAGGGGTGAATCGGGACGAAACTTTAAAAGCGATTTTAACGAAATAATATAGTTTGTTGCCAAAAAGGACTTAATGTGTTTAACTGTATTATAATTAACGTATAAGTGCCCTTTTCGGCGAAAAACTATATTATTTCAACGCTAAAATCAATTTTAAGGTTTCGTCCCAATTCACCCCTGCATCCCTATTCACCCCGTTTGTAGGTATTGTCCAGTCTGCTCAGGCCATATGAAGTTGAGACTCGGTATTGGACATAATGTCATCATAATATACAATGGTAGATTTGGGCCATAACAGGAAGCAGGACCTTTAATGCCAAGTAACTGAAAAAAATATGAACAAAATCTTCTTCTTTTGGAATCGGTTATGTAAAAAATTATATGGTTAGTGGCTTCCTATCTCACATAGGCATAGGCATGGTGCATAATATTAAAACAATAGACTTTTTTTTAAACCTGCAGCAATTATGTTAATTCCATGGAAATCAAAATGATTCGCGTGCACTTCTAGACGTTCAGTGAACAAGAAAACCTTGCTTGGACTTGTATCATGTACCTACACTCGGTAAGGTACAGTAATCGCTATAATGCTGTTTAATCCATTCGTTCCACGGAAGTGTGAGTCAGCAAGCCTTGTCGTTTGCACGTGGTGTTCGAAAATAACTTGAAATATAACCGATAAAATACTTCTTTAATATTCAATAGCTGACACTGGCCGAAAATGGCGCCGAAATCTTCATGACAATATTTCTCTAATAAGTCTCATCGATCGATGTCGTATTGACATTAGCCTTTTGGTACCAAGGAGGTTTTCAAAACTGGTTGGAATCCATTTCATGTGGCCCAAACGTGTTTTGTGTGCAAACATTTAAGCGGAATGAAGACAAAGGAGAATTTTTGTTTGGCTTGGACGCATCCGGAAATGACTTGTACGATTGACTGCTTGATGCAGTTAATAATACAGGCAGCTGAAAACAGGAACGGGTTGTTTGACTTCCACATTATTGAATAATTTTAGTTTTAACTGGTGAAGCACAGTTTTTGTTGGTCATTCAAGTTCACACAGTAATGTAACTTGGCTATAATATGCAAAAGCATAAAAAAGAGATTTAATGAAGAATTTTGAGGAATAAACATTAGGCTAGAGAAGACGCACCGTTAGAAGATTATAGCATAATATTTTCTTTACAAACTGTGTCACATTCAATGTGTATTTTCCCCAGCTCACGGAAATGTAAGAGAAAGAAAGCATTCACGTTATTCACGTTCAAACGATAATGAACAAACGAGCATCATAAACTTGACTTACTAACCATACTTGTGGTCAAATGGATGTCGATACTAAAACCGGAGAAAATCCAAACATGATCTAAGCATAGTTATTTGTATCTGTAGGCAATCGCCCACACGGTCTTAAATTATCATCAAATTCAGAGCAAATACTCGTTAGTTGGACAAACGATTGTCAAACAGTTGGCCATAGATAGCATCAGCTTCCAGGTGCAGTAATTACATATTATATTGTTGTTACTAATGATAAATGGTCGGCATTATGTATGTCCGTTTGGTAGAAAGTACCGGAAGCTACGTATGGCCTGGAGGAAGACCAAGACAATAATCGTATTTTATATTGTAGGTTCAACATTTTAAATGTCATTACTTCCATAAAGTTGTCTATGTTTTTTTCAACTTCATTAAGTTGTGTCATAAGGCTCTTGTTCTGGTGTATCTTGTTTTATTGGTTTTAGTTATTTACCTGTTATTAATGTTTTATTATCTTTTGTTTCAGGTAATTGGTTTGGCGCCTTTCTTTCATATACCGTTACGGTTTTTGTATCTACATAATATCTTGCAAAACAGGATACGGTAAAATGGGACAAATTATTGCTATAACTTTTTTCTTTATTTTGTTGATGTACTGTAATTTTCTTTATACATGAGTATTAATAATAATTCCATGCAAGCAACAATACCTAAACAAAAGCACGAACTAAGACATATTCGCGCGACATCATACAACGAACGAGTGACCTTCGGAATCGAGGGCGGATGAGGTAACCCGTACCGAGATGCAACCGACTTGTTAGGTAATCGATATAATCGAGAAATAGCGAGCTAGACTCATTCGAGTAACTAATCGAGTTGTATTAGCAATTCGTTTCTTCATTTAAAAATCGAACGTGCTCTAAATATCGAGGCATTGATTGGATGCGATACGCGGTTAGGCTAAATTGAGACGAAGCAATTGTGAATTCCGATCTTTTGTTTATTTTTTTAATTTATCTGTCATTTCGTAACTTGACGTTTTAATCTTCTTTAAAATTATTTTGTTGTGAATGTTTTGTTGATTCTTAAATAATGATGACATTTGGTAATCATCATTCAAGGAGCAATGAAGTCTCTACGATACAAAAAGGCCAACTATTAGCTTTGCTAATAACGTGTTTAGTACTTAACTAGATAGATGATATAAGTTACTTTGTTCTGTCTAAAGACCTTGCAAGTCTCGTACACAGGCTATAAAACACGCATTAGAGTCGTATTATTTATAATTTATCATCTTTTTAATTATCTCCGTTAGTGGGCCGTCTTGTCTAAATCAGTCTGTGCTTCTTTCTATGTTCTGTTCCTTAGAACACTATTTCCTACTTTAAAAAAACCAACACCCATTTTAATAAAACTACTTACACAGTTTTATTTTTTTAATACTCTTTTTTTCATGATTACTAGGTAAGCTGTACAGTTAACACTTTTGCGTCTTATCTTTCAAATAGTGTAGTGACACGTTGACGTTACAAAGCCCGGTAACCCAATTTTCGTGATACAAACTTTTTGCGCCTCACCAACTTTTTGCACAACTGACAACACAAGATAACTATCTTATTATTCTTCTATCCGGTTTCTAACTATACGGATAAAGACATTATATTAGAGCATTGTGCTTGACACGTGCATATTGTGATTTACTTTCTCAGCATTCAAGCTATACCGTGACACTTAACTAATTTTTCGCACCGCGGCGTTTCTCGGAACCGTGTGAAAACTGAACTGCATCACAATGTGAAATTAGATCAAGAGCAATGTGGGGCGATACTTAATCACATCTTTGTCATTGGACACAATCGCTTCCTGAATTAACACCTTTATTTTATGCTTGGTTTCTCTTGGGTGTGAATTAACATGCTTCTGTTAGAGGGAAAAATGCGTAATTGTTGTAGAAACAATAGGATCATTTATGTTCACAATTTAGTAATACATATCTGAAGGCTTAAACGATTTTTTGGAGAATCGGTTGCCTTTATGGAGTCACATGACTCACGCATTCCCTCCTTACATAAGAATTTGAAATTCGAACACGCATCTATTGCAATATTCGTGGGAAAACAAAAATGGCGGCACGCGTTCGTATTCACACATGACACAAGAGAAGGTATAAGTTACGTTATTTTGAATACTCATTAACATTCTGCTTAGTTCGGTAACGGCACTGTTCAATAAGTAGGCAGAAAACGTATGTAGTATGGACATTGTTACGGTGGTTTCAAAACGGTCATCGATTGTGTGATCGTAAACGTTATTTGAGAAAACGGTGCATCGTATTCATGGTCCGCTTCACTTACAATAACCACACGTTTTGTTGATGCTTAAAACACAATGCTTTGTTTCGAAATAAATCTGGATTTGAAACAATAATATATTTCCATTGTTTGTGATCCCAAAGTCTTCCTGAAGAATGTCAGCAAGTTCTGACTGTTAACAAGCGCATCTTTGAAATTATGATTTGTTCTTCTAGTATTTTCAGATAGACTTAAAATTGCGATCTTCAAATTCAATATTTTGAAGTGTTCCGCACTACATGAGACCTGCATAGTAAGGCGCGTCGCCCACACGACCTAGAGTCGAGGCGGCGACGAGGCGCGGGCGCACGTTTTGTATAGGAATAAGTATAGGTATGTCGCCTATACATACATACCTATATTTATTCCTATAGAAAACGTGCGCCCGCGCCTCGTCGCCGCCTCGACTCTAGCTCGTGTGGGCGACGCGCCTAAGCCTATAATGTTCCCAATGCTGGGATACAGGCCTTCTCGCTCCAGGGAGTGGGCTGTAATCTACTATGCGGGCCCAGTGCGGATTGGTAAATGTCACATGTCTTCGAATTTTTGATTTAGGACATGCCGGTTTCGTCATGATGTCTTCCTTCAACGTTTTGAGAGCAGTGCAGTGGTGATGAAATTATCACATGAGGCCTAATACTGCTAAATGTGGGTGCATTTGTAAAGACTTCATTTTTAAAGACAAACAAATGAAGGCTTTGCAAAATGCAATATGTATTTTATATATTGAACTTCGCATGTAGGCGTTCAAATGTACTACTAGGAGTGGTTGACGTCATTCCGGAAACCCAGATTCTTCCGACCAATTTATGTAGTAGGAGCGCCCGTTACAATAGATTGAACTTATAAGCGTTATAATACGAATATGAAGAGAACTATATTCGTATTGTATTATTATTATTAGCCTGTGACGTCCCACTACAGGGCAAAGGCCTCCCTACTCTCTTTCCACCTCTCTCTGTTCAAAGCTGCTAAGGACCAGTTCTTGTTGAAGGAGTCCAGCTCATCTCGCCATCTTCGTCTGGGCCTGCCACGATGTGTGTGTGGTGTGTGTGATGTCGTTTGCCATTAAGAGGAATCCATTGGGTCGTAAGTTTGGCCCATTGTTCGTCTGACATGCGGCAGATGTGTCCAGCCCAGTTCCATTTTACAACGCTTATAATTGCTGTAACTAATGAGTTACAGTACTTATACATGAGCTGAAATTTCGTTATGCTTATGTTTGAGTGGTTAAACTTGAAGTCTGAAAAACTGACTGAACTTCTATTGATGCTATACTTCTTGAATTTACGCTTGATTTCTATTATATAATTAAGGGCCATTCTTATCGTCAGCCAGACATTGGCTAGGCTAAGATACTGCATTGCAGTTCTCATCTCTTTCTTATTTCATCTGAAACGGCGTTTTATCAGTATTGTCATCATCTGCATCTTCTTCATTCATGCCAGCACTAGCTATTGTGTGAGAAATAGCATTTTACTTCTTTTCCTTTTTAAGGGGGATGCGCTAAGGTGGCCCGCGGAATTCAAAGAACGATGACCATATTTGTATGAGACCCGTCCCCCCCTTCAACATAACTTTTGTATGTATTAGTAGGTTCACAAAGGTCTATAAAAAGACTAGCAACCAGTTTTAATTTCAAAATCCATGGGGTTTAAAAATAAAATTAAAATTAAAAAATCGTTTTATTAATTTTTCCTAATTCGCTAGGCCCGTCCCCCGCCCTACAACAGATCTTTTGTATGTGCTATCAGGTTCATAAAGATCTATAAAAAGACTAGCAACCAGTTTTAACTTCAAAATCCATGGGGCTTAGAAATAAAATGAAAATTAAAAAAACGTTTTATTAATTTTTCTAATTCGCTAGGCCCGTCTCCCGCCCTGCAACAGATCTTTTGTATGTGCTATCAGGTTCATAAAGATCTATAAAAAGACTAGCAACCACTTTTAACTTCATAATCAATGGGGCTTAGAAATAAAATGAAAATTAAAAAATCGTTTTATTCATTTTTCTAATTCGCTAGGCTCGTCCCCCGCCCTGCAACAGATCTTTTGTATGTGTTATCAGGTTCATAAAGATCTATAAAAATACTAGCAACCAGTTTTAACTCCAAAATCCATGGAGTTTAGAAATAAAATAAAAAATCGTTTTATTTATTTTGGGATAAAGTAGTGTCTTGTTGTCGCGGGCGCTATTTTGAATCAATCCTGAACGCAACGAAGGATTCTAGGTTTGAGTTGACTCCTGAGCGAAGCGAGGGAGTTAAGACTTGAATCCTGAGTGCAGTGAGGGATTCAAGCTCGCCCAAGACGAAGATACCCGCGTCTCCGTCGTGGACGAGCATATGGCAGTTGTCCCACCGCCGGCGAGGAAGCGACTAACTGTCGGCTGTTTTCTCGCTCAAGAAACGTACAATAGATATACATTCCGTGTAAACAAAAGAGATGCATATATTAACAGTTGATCGCTGACTGTTCACACTGCCGGCGAGGACCCGCTTCACCGGTTTGTCGCTGAGCGACAAGAGCTATCAAAGATAATACACGCCGAGAGAAACCCCTGTGAGACTAACCGCCCCGAGCGAGTGGTGCGAGTAATCGCCCGTCGCACTCGAAATCTCGCTGATAGCCCAGCGACAAAACTATCGGAACTACACACACGCTGCTCGCTGCTCGCCAACTCGTTTTCAGTTGCTAGTTCTACTCGCTAATCGTTCATCGCCGCCGGTGGGACAACTGCCTGCCTATAGGAATAGAAAAAATTGGACGAGTAACGAATGACGTTTTCTGTTTTTTAAATGGCATCTCCTAATTGATCTTGAGAGGTTTGAAAATCAAAGAATATGGTTTACTTACAAACTCTTATTTTGTGCCAAAAATATTAACATTAAAACATGATTTTTCTCGGAATATCCTGCACTTTTGAGAGATGTCGTCGTAGTAAAAATTGATCACCTTGCTAAGACGGTTTGAATGAGATACCTACATTTTAAGTTTGTTGGTCGATGTAAGGCTTGGGGGGACGTTCTGGCAATAAACATTAAAACATGATTTTTCTCGGAATATCCCGCACTTTTGAGAGATATCGTCATAGTAAAAAATGATCACCTTGCTAAGGCGGTTCGAATGAGATACATTTTAAGCCTGTTGGTCAATGTAAGGGTTGGGGGGACGTTGTGACGAAATTAACACTAAAACATGATTTTTCTCGGAATATCCTGCACTTTTGAGAGATGTCGTCGTAGTAAAAATTGATCACCTTGCTAAGACGGTTTGAATGAGATACATTTTAAGTTTGTTGGTCGATGTAAGGCTTGGGGGGACGTTCTGGCAATAAACATTAAAACATGATTTTTCTCGGAATATCCTGCACTTTTGAGAGATGTCGTCATAGTAAAAATTGATCAGCTTGCTAAGGCGGTTCGAATGAGATACATTTTAAGTCTGTTGGTCAATGTAAGGGTTGGGGGGACGTTGTGACGAAATTAACACTAAAACATGATTTTTCTCGGAATATCCTGCACTTTTGAGAGATGTCGTCGTAGTAAAAATTGATCACCTTGCTAAGACGGTTTGAATGAGATACATTTTAAGTTTGTTGGTCGATGTAAGGCTTGGGGGGACGTTCTGGCAATAAACATTAAAACATGATTTTTCTCGGAATATCCTGCACTTTTGAGAGATGTCGTCATAGTAAAAATTGATCAGCTTGCTAAGGCGGTTCGAATGAGATACATTTTAAGTCTGTTGGTCAATGTAAGGGTTGGGGGGACGTTGTGACGAAATTAACACTAAAACATGATTTTCTCGGAATATCCCGCACTTTTGAGAGATGTCGTCATAGTAAAAATTGATCAGCTTGCTAAGGCGGTTCGAATGAGATACATTTTAAGTCTGTTGGTCAATGTAAGGGTTGGGGGGACGTTGTGACGAAATTAACACTAAAACATGATTTTCTCGGAATATCCCGCACTTTTGAGAGATGTCGTCATAGTGAAAATTGATCAGCTTGCTAAGGCGGTTCGAATGAGATACATTGTAAGTCTGTTCAATGTAAGGTTGGGGGGACGTTCTGACTCATCGTCCTTTATTTATGTTTTTTTCAGTGATGGTCAGGTTCGGGTTTTATGTTGATTTAAATATGATTCATGACCGTAACAAATATGGCTTTACAGAATTATAATAATTAAATCAGCAATACAAGTTCTTAAGTTAGAATTGGTCTCAAATGTCATGATTTCATTAAATAGTCATTCAATAGGGTTATATGAACTTAGAGAGTTGTATTGATGATTTTTATGATTATAATTCTATAAATTAATATTTGTTACGGCTGCGGTTCATATTTAGATCAACATACAACAGGTTGCATCAGGATACTGGCCAGCAAATTCCAAAAAAACATAAGAAAATTTGAATTTGGCGGGTTACCCGGACGCTTTCGCCTTTATGTGTGCTACGTAGAAGTACTTAAATATCGTATCATACCAACCAGTTTAATGAAAAAAATAATGTTATATTCTTTGAGTGTTCGTATCGCTATCCGCTCTAGAAATCTTTTGACGGCCCGTCTCTGTTTACTGAGTTTGTCAGTATCAAGTGTCTTTTGTTTCGCGCGTTTGTCATCACGCCTTGTTGCTATTTGATGTCGGCCATATTTTATGTCGTTTTTCTTTTGTTTAATTGCTTAGTATCGAGGTGTAAATGACTAGGTAGCGGAGGTCAGATGGGTATATCGCCATGTAGCAGTTCGAATAAACCAACCCCTATTCTTTGATGTTTTTGCAAAAAGGCTAGGGTATGGAAGCGATTTGGGAATTTTACAATCGACCATGGAGTTTCTTGCACTAGCAACTAGCTTCATATTTCTGACTGACCGACTCCTTGACAATTCAAAAGGGCCCGTAAATGGATTAATTGAAATAAATGCTTTGAGTTTAGAGCTTAAACAAATAATGGTGTTCAGGTGTGCTGGAGTCAGAGCAGTGAAGAGTTATTTAATTTAATAAGGGTTGCATCAGTTGTAAGAGATGCATTTTCAAATTCTTCATTTAAAATAACGTTATCTACCATCACTTCAATATAACTTACTCACAGCTGTTATTCATTACATTCTTTTATGAACGTTTCAATTCATCGCAACCGCTTTGTTGTAATTTGCAGACTGTCAAGATCAAGACCTTGAATTCTGCAACAATACTGTTGATGAAATATTTCAACATCGTGCTCAAATTCTTTATGGACGTTGAGATTGTTATTTATTTATTAAGTTCTTGTTTGTTTTATGCTGTTGTTATTTTGTGTTATTTGTTTAACCCAATTCTTAACATATACGTTGTCAAAGATTTGTAGTTGGGAAAAGACTAAGCAGATTATGATGAGTTATACAATTCTTGAGCAGATTCTAGAATGTGAATCTAACCTATTTAAAACTTTACTTTCCATTATCGTCCTAACTGACCCAAAAAGGTTGGGGTCATCTGCCAATCATGCTAGATGTGTAACTCAAAACCAGCAAACCAACATTTCAAAAGTGTACCGTATTCAACGGCAATATGTGAGAAATAAATGATCCTAATATCCAACTGCTCCACTTTCTACAAGAATAGATAAAATAGGAAGAGAAACAAAAGAAAATGAAGCTAAAACAGCGCTCTTTACCGCAATATAAATCGCATAAGGCGCCAAACTAGGCAGTATCCGTAATATCTTAGCCTCATAATGTTGTCATCAGCTGGCCGTTGCGAAACCGCGGTCAGCGGTGATTCATTCTATTATGAATGGGAAGCCACAGAAAATCCACTCCTAACAAGGCTAGGTTAGTATCTAATATGTAATAGTGGTTACTGTCCGGCCATTGCAGTTTACGATACATTTGTGGAGGCACTCAAAGCACTCCCTCAAGTTAGAAACCATACCATAGCTTTACCCCAATTACTATAATTATGACAGTTGTGTCTACGTGTGCCTGTCCGGATACTCCTCTAAAATACACATATAAAATTCTTAACTTTTCATTTTTTACACCAAGACGGTGGTTGATCGCAGTTTTGGCATTCTGAAGTTCTGTTCATTAATCCAATCCTGTACGAGATTGGTTTAGATTCTTTTGTTATGCTCGATTCCTATAAACAAAAATGAATCGTTTAGCTTACCAAAGTAGTAGCACTTTTTTATTGCCAAACTGGGCATTTAAAGAGATTCGTAAGCTAATTTTACCTGTGATAGCTACTTCCATATGGGAGGGTCTACTATGCAACGCTATGAGATCTTTGCTTCATTATTGATACAAAAGTCTTAATTTTAACCAATAACGGTCCGTACATTATAGGAGTCGGTCATAAGACCACATTTGCCTTTGTGCCTTTGGGTTCAATTGCATCTAGTGAATTTTCTGTAAGTATAATTTTTGTGAAGTCCAGTCCGTACCTACAGCATCGCATTTTCTCTGTTAGTCAAATGTTTGTTTTACCGACCGGGTGGGAATGTAAATTAAAGTGCACTTTATGACTTGTTCTCGTTCTGTTTACGACAAATCTTCGTGTAATTGTAACAGTTCTTTTGATACTGTTATTTGTAATACAAGACTTGTTTCACAACTCTTTATTTGATGGAATTTTTACGTTCATACGTAGGTACTACTTTTCCACGAATTGTGGAACTTGCTGTGATAAAGTTACGTCTTCAGAGTAAATTGAACCAAGAACTGGTTACAATTTATTAAGTAGAAGAGCATGTACAATAGTTACGCAAATGCAATGGTTGACACAGTTTTCACTGCGTCTTTGAAGTTCACCTTTAGAACCTTTTCTTGCGAACATCTTTTTTTTTTAAATATTTTCTTTATATTTAACTAACCCTTTCATTAATAACATCCTAGATTTCTGAATCTATCTGAGGTATCTGAAGTGAGGTATTTAGGAACAGTGATCCGTGTTTTACTATTTTCTTCATAAATAATTGTTTCTGTATCCAAATCCGGTCACTCTTCATAATGTATATGTCGGAAATACGTTACGTTAGTGATTTGTTTGACTATTCGGGACGCCAGCGCTAAGCGGCGCTCGACAGAGTCTAGCCTGACGTTCGGGGAGTCGAGGAAAGCTACAGCTACAACAGCGGCGTGGTGCCGTTCTTAACTGATTCATTTATTCGTAAAATTATAATCTTATTTGAACTGCAAACGGTTTTTCTATTGCGCAATAACTAACACTACTCATAGTACGCCCACAGTAGTTAAAATATGGCTGATGATAACGATAGACAGACGTTCGTTAGTAAGCGCATTACTTGAGAACGTCTGAACTGATTTGGCTAATTTTTGTTTTAAAATATTCATAGTAGTCCGAATTAGGTCTTACTAGATAGAACATTTGGGAAAGTTTCCCGGATAATGTTCGAAATCAGCAAAAATTGAACATCCTTTTTTCTATGGGATTTTTGTATGTACTCAAGACCATGGTCATCCGAATTTACAAAGCGATCACAAACAAAATTGCAATTTGGGCAGAACAACGTCAGCTAGTCACACTTCACACTAATATTATAAAGGCGAAAGTTTGGAGTGTGTGTGTGTGTGTGTGTTTATATGTTTGTTACTTCTTCACGCTCAAACCGCTGAACCGATTTAGATGAAATTTGGTGTAGAGATAGTTTGAGTCCCGGAAAAGGACATAGGCTACTTTTTATCCCGATATTCCCACGGGATCGACATTTACGCGGGTGAAACCGCAGGGCGCGCAACACTGCCAACTGGAAAATTCGCCGGTTATTATAACACAAGACACTAACTGAATGTAAATGTGAATGAATTTCATACGCATGACGAAGCCATTGTTACGTGGTATTATTTCGGTAATAAAATGCAGTAATTTTGGTACTGCTGTAGACATTACATTTTTATAGTAATTTTGGTCATCATCATCATTTCAGCCGAAAGAAGTTCATTGCTGGACATGGCCTCCTCCAACCTCCAAGCATCGCCACTTCGACATGTTCTTTGTTTCTCTCATCCAGCGGATTCCTGCGACCTTGATAAGGTCATAGGTCCACCTTGTGGGAGGCCTCTACTTTGGGAGGCAAGATATTTGGTAGGAAGATCTGAAAATGGTATATTCATGATTGTAGATTGAGGTATCGAAAAAATAGCCTAGCTCCCCTGTATGTGCAGTGTTCGCTTTCAGCCTCGCTCGACAATGCCTTGGTTTATTTCTGGTATTTGTGCTGAATTTGACTGCAAACCACGTTAAACTAAGCAGATGAAGTATCTTATTGTACAGCATAAAAGACGTTTCATCATCTACAATGTCGATTATGAAGAGAGACTATGATGAATTTAATTGTCCCTTTGTATTGTGTCGTGTGAAGTAGCGAACACGTTTACAAATAAAATCACGTCACAGCAATAAAACCCTGACTGTGACTAATCAGTACCCATCGATTCTTATGGGAATGTCGATGTACGAATTACACCTTCATGGTTAGTTTGGTGAACGTTAACAAACACACTAGCATATAATCATACATACAAAATGACCAATATATCTTGACTGCTCATGGTGGCGCCACTTTCTTTGTAAACAAGCAATGATCTGTCGAATCCAGTATTAAAATTGTTTAGTTCTCTTTTTCTCCGTATGCCAAGAGTCCAAGATATTGCACTGGTCACGGTGCTCTTACGTAATGTATCGTTTTCAGTGTAATAACAGTATTGTTTGAATATGACACGAATTTTTGAAGGTACAAGGCTATTATGTAATTCTTTTGAATTTATTCAAATGACTCTTTAATTACGACGTCTTGTTCAAAGAAAGGAGTGAATGGTGGACCTTGATGTTACCTTTTTGGTTGGACATCTTTATCGGAAATATAATCTTTAAATGTGAATGGCGTGGCGAAGCTTTTGTTAAAAACTTATTTTTACAGTGTTATTGGGTTCCCCCAATAACACTGTAAAAATAAGTCTTTGAAAAATTTCAATTTCTTCACTAATATGGAAAAATTAGTGAGGAAATTGAAAACTTTCGGGCTGACTCGATGATAATTGGATATATTCGAAATTTTCTACTTCGAATATATTCAATTATCATCGACTGGAACATAACTTATGTCTTCGAGATATTACGGGATTACGTAATGTAGAGCTTTATTAAATTCATTTCTTATTAACTATTTGGACAATAACATTAGTACTTATTCCACAACATCAGTGTCTTGCTGTTTTTTGTCTTCTTAAATCAATACATAATAAAAGTCCTGACACGATCACTCACTGACTGACTCATCAACGCCCAGCAAAAACCCTTAGACCTAGAAAGCTAAAAAAAAAATACACAGATTCCATTTATAATGTAGACAAGGAATAAGGCCAGGCTATCCGAAATTACCACAGGATAGATGAAGTTGCTGGAAGCTCAATGAGAGTTGCTGAGAATCGAGTTGAATGGTGTGCAATTGGAGAGGCATCATCATCAGCTTACAGCAGTGATGGCTGATGATGATGACGATGAAGTCCGTAGCAAAGTACTAGTTGCTAAATAAATATCAACCAATGGTAAAGTGCTAGTTTTTAATTAATGAATCAACAAAATAAGGTCGAGAGGTCGCTGGATTCTTTATTAACATTTTAGTGATGTGTCTGTCAGTGTTATCACCACGTTCCGGGTATTTCATCAGATTACCATAAAAAACCGATTGTAACGCCAACACCATAGCAGCTTCATTTACGATTCGACAGCCGTCGTTGCGTGTTTGTCGATCGTCACGCAAATCCTTGCCGAATTGTACGTGACTCAGGAGTTCTAGGAAGCAGCTATGCAAATAGAAATTCGTAGACGGATTTCTGTTTAAAGCTATCGTTTAAATTATGGAGGTAAGAAAAGCTTTATGTGAAATAAGTAAATGCGATTTGGAAAATAGTAATGGCATCTGGATACTAGTTGAATAATAATCGGCTGACGGTAATATACTATTTGCACAGCTACAGTTCAGATCAGCTGATCAAAGACATCAACTGTCCCAAGAAAGATTTGCAAATCTATAGTCTACTAGAGCTTTGCGATGACTCGCATCTTGATTTTATTGAAGTACATGTAGATACTTTCGATCTGAACCTGATTAACACGTGCTTCTTAATTGTAATTAATCTCGACATTACACAGTCTCGTAGGAGGATGTTATCACAACATCCTTTAAAGATAGACCTGTGTTTGTTTTACTACGCATTCTTTCCTATGTAGTTCTTGAGCTACACCTACACAGGATTACTTGTCTCACAAAAACGTTTTGATTCCGAGTTTTTTTCAGTCTATAGATTTTTTGTATTATCAACATACATTGGAACAGTTGTCATTTGTCTTGATCCTATAATATGCAACCTTGTTCTATGAAAGAATTCAATTATTTTATTCAAATGATGCACATACTATGTCAAGTGCATGTTAAATTAAGCATTTTCTCAACTCTCCCAGCGCCTAGCACCATTAGAATGCATAACACGGTATATCTCTAGACATAAACTAAATTCCATTATTGCACATAAAGTTCTACGTTTAATTAATTCAGTAATAGTGCGCATCTACGCATGTATAATTCTGTAATTTCTATTATATCTTGCTGTCCACGTACGTTTTAATTATTTCTGCCAAGGAGCACACGTCTTCACCTATGTTTCTATTTCTGTAAGCCCAATCTTTCTATTCTCTTCACGTTTGTCTAGAAGAGCTCGTTCAAATGCCTAAGTTAGCTCTCTTAATTTATTCGTCATTAGTAATCAGGCCACAACTACTGCTTAAATTTTAATGGGGAAACTTGTGAAAAATGTGTACTTTCAACAAGAGTTTAGTATACAAGCAAGTTGTATGTTCAAAAGTGGCTGTGGCAAAGAAGTGTTTCTGTGCCCATACATAACCAGCCTATAGTATTCCCACTGTCGAGACACAGGCCTCCTCTCTGTGAGAGGGAGTGGGCCATGCCCGCAATCCACCACACGGGCCCAGTGCAGCTTGGTCTTCGAATTTTTGGTTCTTGGACATGCCGGTTTCCTCACGATGGTTTCCTTCACCACTTTGAGAGCAGTGGTGATAAAATAATTTACACAAAGTGAAACCTGTCAGGGTTCGAACATACGACCTACAACTCGTAAATCGCGGTCTTTTCCCTGAGCCACCACTGCTCTAGACAATAAACAGACAACTTTATAATTGTGTATTTGAATAGCCCTAACACAGACGAACGAAGACTTGATTTTTCAGTAATTAAGCTTATCATTGGTTAAAAAAGTTGTTTTTACCCTGCATACTAATCTGTTTTGTTGACTCTATCCATAAACCATATTGAATTTTTGAAAGCTTGCGTGTCATTCTGTTGTTGTGGAGCTAATCGCAGTAAAACTGTATCCATATTTCATAATTTCCTGGTAAGACGTCAAGGGTGGTTCACCCTTCGTGTTTGGACAGGGGTGTGCTAAAGGGCTTTCAATTTCTTTTGGGGAGAAATAAAAAATACTTTCGTTGGTTAGAGAACTTTTATTGATACTATATTATTTTGTCTAGTAAACAAGGAATCCATTTTCAGTTCGTTTCATTATGAAATTGATGGTCTTAAAGGTCTTGGTGTGCGTTAAAGATCGTAATGTGTTTTCTTTGCGTTTTTTCCTTGCGTTGTCGATGAAAGTCTTGAATCAACAGTCATTAGTTCATTCCTTTCCTCGTGTACTTAATGATCACCTCAAACAAAATTTAATTAAAGTTTCTTGCTATTCAGTTTGTCCAAACACAATATTAGATACCGGCTTTTGTAAAGCATCAAGATGCAACTCAAACCCAATTTCATTTACCTTAAAAGAACCACACGACAGTCTTATGCCTTTCGTTCAAGGTTTAAAATCGCGTGAAGGAACTGTTTTTAATAGCAAACATAAGTTTGAGCATCAGATGTGGTCTGCAGGTGTACGCGTGACCCTTCAATTGAATGCTGATAGATAAATATTGTGCTTACACTTTCGCTCTCTGTGTTGACCTGTACCTACAGACGAAAAGAAAAGTGTTTGTATTTCGTTCCGTTTTGGGACCGTACAATACTGTCAAGTTTTTTGTCAATTAAATTTGCGTTTGTGTTCAATTTATATTCGGTCTGTGATATACTGTGCCAGTGTGCCTGTTTAAGGATGTGGGTATTATAAGGGTCTTCTTATCATTGCCTTTTCCAGTAAAAAATCCTGGATGTCGAATAAGACTTTTTCAATTTCCCTTTGACCAATCATTTTTTCTTTATCTTTAATACAGAAAAGATGATTGATCGGATAAGTTTGTTCTTGATAGATATTGGTTCTGCTCGAGTAAAAAGATTTCCTTTCGGTTTCCTAACGTGCGTAGCTAAAGAATTTATAGAAGGCCGCATTTCAGGTTTCGGAAGTATAAAAAACTTGAGATGTTTTTCAAATCACAGGCGGTAGAAAGTCAAGTGCTGTGTGTTCTACCGTAGATCAGATCACCGCTTACCATCAGGTAGACTTGTGGTTATGTCATGACCTGTTTCAATGAAAAATGGACTCTTACTAGCGTTACTGGCCAAGTATAATATCGTTTCTGTCACTTTTAATTTGCGATTCACTCAATCATATTACGCCATATCTTTTACAAATGAAAGTTCAAGTAAAAAATAACCAAAGCAAATAAATGGATGATGTAGGATGTACTGCTATAGTTGGGAAAGGTAGAGAATTTCTTTTCATTACTATATTAATGTTCATTACTTTAAATTGGACAGTGTTATGTAACGGTCGTTTAGATAAATTGTTTATGATGATCTTTACTATGTTTTGAATAGCATGAATAAATGTTTACATAACTTTTTATTAGTTACCTCTGACTGTGATGCTCCCGGTGTTTTAAGTACATACGAGTACGTTTCAAATGCTTTCAATGTCTCTTGGAAGATTTTTATGACCGTAACGTTGCTTCTTGACCACCTTTAGTAAAAATACGATAGTTATATATATTCAACCATCCGTTTTTATTCATATTCATTTATTAATCCATTGGGTCCTTTGAAGGATATGCATAAAGGCAAATTTTGTCAGACGTTATAATTGAGAGACTACGCAAGATTACCTCATTTCGAAAATTGGTATTCCTGAAGGCACAAAGTATGAATATATTTAGGTACTTATAAAGAAACTTTATAACAACGTGTAGTTAGTCAAATTCAAAATACTTTATTTCACATAAACCTACACGGGCAATATGGGCAAATAGGTATGCAACGTCAGAAGCTAGGTGCACGGTTCCAATTGCTCGTTTCCTATGAAGAAGAGCCAGAAAAAAACTCCACGGTTGTCGCAGATATAGCGAAAAACAAAAGATTTAAACCTCATTATACTTTAACCCGAGGAACAACTGTTATTACCATGTACTTTGAAAATCTAGGTTAAAATCAACGGCCATTTAGCAATTAATCAAACACACCACCCACTAACCGGCTTCTTAATGTCGTGGCCTATTAAGTTATAGCCTTAAATCGCCTACGACACGAAACAAACTTACTATAGTAAGCCAAAATATGTTAGCCGGATTTTAGCCTACTAAGGGCGTTTACGCACTACATCCGATCCGAATCCGAGAAATGCCGGTCCGAAGTGACCATTGTCTGGTATGAGGGGTTGTGCACTAGATCCGAACAAATAGGACGATGGACTATTTCTCGGATTCGGATCGGACGTAGTGCGTAAACGCCTTTTTTTATGGATGGGAAATCATCAAATGACCCCTCCCGCTCTGGGTGGAGCGGAAGGGAGTGTCAGACTCTTACTGACTAAAACCCATACGTGTTCCTTCCTTAGCTCTTTATGTTGCGGAGTAGCGGTAACCCTTTCGGGCAATCCCGCGTAAACGCCCTAAGGGCTGATTTTTCCAACGACAGACAGGTAAGTTCTTCCCTACAACATCTGTCAGACGTCAATTTTATTCCACGAACAAAAATTATCTGTCGATTGAAAAATCAACCCTGTCATCCTAGCATACAAAACAAGTGAACATAACTGGAAATACACACATAATCAGGAATAAAAACAAAAGAAAAACAGGATCAGACCAGAATGAGAAAGTTTATAGTGGATAAGACAGAGATTAAAACAGGAGAATAACTAGCAGGGGATCCAGGGGGGGGGGGGGTTCAAGGGATCAGAACGGAATAACTCGGGTGAACTATAGGTTCTGCCTAATCCTTCGGGTAATACAAGCGTGATATTATGGTATGTTAATCGTCCTCCAGTTTTTTTGCGCTAGCATAATCAGCCTATAATGTTCCCACTGCTGGGACACAAGCCTTCTCTCTGTGAGAGGGAGTGGGCTATAATCCACCACGCGGGCCCAGTGCGGGATGGTAGATGTCACATATTTTCGAATGTTTGGTTCTAGGACATGCCGGGTGCCTCGCGATGTTTTCCTTCACCGTTTTGAGAGCAGAGGTGATGAAATAATTTACACAAAGTAAAGTGCCTGTCTGGGTTAGAACCTACGACCTAGTTGTAAGTCGCGGCCGTTATCACTGGGCCACCACAGATCCTGGAAAAGTGTAGGTTTTTGTCTGTATCACTGTTTTAACTACTAAAACTCCTGATTACTTATGGCAATGCGAATGGTGAGCAACCTTTGGGATTTAAACTTTCCACCAACTGTTCAACTATTTAGTCGTTTGTAAAGGCAATAATGTTGAAGATAATTTACCATTGGTACAATACAAATTTAACCTTAATGGCCAAGATACTGGCCAATAAAAACCTTTATTTGTGATGATCTTTCAGCTAGGGTCAAAGGGGCATGTATCTAAGCATGCCGTAACTATTTTATATGACAACGCGTGGGAGATCTAGGAAAATCGAAATCGATGAAGAAAAGCTTGTAGAAAGCTTTTATGAATGGATGTTGTGAAATTGATGTTTTAAGATGGTTTTCTATTTTGTGTATTTAACACATAAAATGCAGAAATGAAACTACTTTTTATCATAAGGAAGACGCACTGTTATTGTGTTGGACCTCTGACGCCTACGCTTAACGGTGTTTTAGAGAAATGCTAAGTTTTACTACAACAGATTTGTGCAATTGATGCTGCAAATATTCCCTTTGTACGCATAAGAATGGCCTAGTTTTGTTACGAAGTTACTAGAATCACCGAAAAGGTCAAATAAGAGTTACTGGTTGGCGACAGTCACTCCAGCGAGAGCGTCGCATTGAAGGTTGCGTGGCGGCTGTCTGATGACCAGTGATCGGAATAGGCTGAGTATATTTACCTAAACTTCGGAGAACAGAGACAGAAAGTGGAGACTTCCTTACGACGATATTTTTTTCCCGGAATTCAGGAAAAATCTTAAATAAGTTGAAAATAAGCTTTATTTAAGATCCTTAAACTAACCGTTGTATCATACATTACATATACCTAATTCGAATACATGAAAGTAGACTATTTATTTCGGGAATTTTACGTGAAAATCACGAAAATGTAGTAATTGCAAGATTAGTTAAAAATAGCCATAACGCATCTTAAATAAAGTTTATTTTCAATTTACTTAAGATTTTTCCCGAATTCCGGGAAAAAAAATGTCGTCGTAAGGAAGTCTCCACTTTCTGTCTCTGTTCTCCGACGTTTAGGTAAATATACTCAGCCTATTCCGATCACTGCTGATGACAAATGATGTCAGGGAGCCGCTGTCGTACCACGTCCACGGCGAACTGCTACATCCCGGCACAATCCTGATGATTTCGAATCTGGTGAACCCATAGAAATGTAAAATATATCTATGGGTGAACCAGTTATACGATGACCACTCCTGGTAAAGGTGTGTTAAAAAATAATACCCTGATCGTAATTAATGTTTTTTTCAATGGTACTGCTACAATTAAATCTCCATACAAGGGAACAGTTAACTTTTATTATCCAATTTATTAATTTCCGTGGTCTTCGTAATTAAAATTGAATAATAACAATTTTGAACGATGAGATGACTAATATTACGTGTCTTATATAACTCGCTCGAATATATCACTCGGGCTCCGTATACCGTTACCATGGCAACTACATATCGTAATAGTAATTAAAGTTCCGTACAGTTTTACCATGAACAAACTAAAATAAATCGAAAGTGTTGCAACTTAGTAATTACTTTTAATTACCTTCTAATGATCTACTAACTGCAGTCATTTAGTAACCCATTGAAATTGGATTAACCATTAAATTGGTTCATTATAACGTTAATTGATGTTTGTATGTAATTATGTATGTGTTCGAAGTTCGTTTGTACGGTGGTACAATTAGTGGGTGACCCGCCGCGGTTCGATGTTTGAAGACAAATGGGGGCTTTCTATTACTGGGTTGTAAGTTAGTAAGCGTTGCAGCCCGGATACGTGGGCTTTGTTTTGTACACGTGGGCAGACAATTGGTTTGGTGACTGTTTTATTAGTTAATAGCTTAATTAGAAGTGACACGTGTCGGTGCGATGTTTTGTTCGTCATGCAACCTAGATTATTGAGATAGAAATGTTAGTTTTACTTTTTAGTGTGTAATTCATTGAGTAGTGGTTTTTCAGCTAAAATAGTAATTGTAGGTATGTACATATTAATTGTTAAAATAACGTGCGTTTAAATAACGAAAACTCCATCCAAATCGGATCAGTAGTATTGAGAAAATCGCGGACATACAAACATACATACGGCTCGAATACAGAACCTCCTTGTTTTGAAGTCGTTTATTAATAACGTTAGAACTCTGTAAGTACACGTACCTATAGATGATTTTCTAGAACATGAACAAACGAGAGGCCAATTTTAAAAGAAGCAGCTAGTTAAGATTATTGTTAAATATTGTTGTTGCTCATTCCTCCATTAAAAGAAATTAGGACGAGTCTTAAGAGTTCTAGCCTACGCGAAATTTACAAAAACAACGTATGAATATATTAAATATTTTACTGCCCAAGTAATTTCCATAACGTAGCATAACTTTTCCGCTTACATAACATCCGTTGTTTTAACCCACATTTTTAACAATAAAACGTAACCTATATGCAAATTAGTTGTAGAACTTTAGTCATCGATTGTACCTTAAATGGTTATAATAGGTAACTAGAGTGACTATGGTTTGTGAAAGTCACTTTGACTTAATGATTGTCGACTGATTGTTTTCGTAACTACTAACTACATAGATTGATTGGCTATGTTCTTATTAGACTGGCTGTCGTTGTTATAAACAGTGACTTTTTTTTAATCTGTGCGTCTGTTAAGGCGGATACAGACATTGCGAGGCATGCGCCGCGCATCGCCGCCGTGCACGCCGCGGGACACACGCCTCGATATTCCTCGAGTAACGAGTAGCCTCACCACGAATATGAACGTCCACTCATTGCGAAGCATGCGATGAGTGCTGTGCGCTACTCATGCCTCGCAATGTGTGTAGGTATTCGCCTTTAGATGTGTGGGTGGATGGGTGAGTATCTTTCCTGGATCTTTTACTTAATTCATCTGGGTTTTATATACCGAGACCTCTCCGTGCCTTGTAAAACACGCTAAGCCCGGTCCCGGCTGTTATTCTTGGATCTGTCACAGTCGTTACGGGTCGTCAAAAGCCCGAAAGTCTGACAATCAGTCTTACCTCTTATCGTATTACCCAGTAACCAAGTTGTGGAGGGTAGATAGGAAGTCATTCCATGTAAAATACTGGTATTCAACTGCTTCTAGTTAGACTGGAAGCTGACCCCAACATAGTTGGGAAAAGTGTAGGCAGATTATGATGTTAGATTCATAATTTATTTGTCCATTCACAAAAAAATCATTCCTGTATTATTCCTTCTTTCTTAATTACATTTTCAGAATATTGATTCCGAACTCAATCAGATTATTTCAAATTGTAAAAATGGAATAGAAGACAGAAATAACACTAAAACAAAAACGAATCGTAAAAATTAGGACGGACCTGTTTTTTGGCGCGAACATTAAAATGCGATCTGACAGGTGACTATCATGGTCATAATGATCATGATTTCTAACTAACCGCTGCTCTGCAAATGATACAGATTGTTTTAACTTAATAGTAACCCAACATTTACCTAACTTACCTTAGTACACTGCAAAAACGGATAAAATAAAAAAATAAAACTGAATTTGACATGTCATTGTTCTTTGTCTTGACAAGCAGCGCCACCCCAGAATTTCAAGACATATGTACTTACAGGATGTAAAAAGATCCTTCGTCTACGCATTCTGTAGGTACATCAAACTTCGTAATATTGTACAAAAATAATTTCGGGAAAACGAATTTTATTTTTGGTGTGAAAAATAGTAGTTTACGGTAGCGCTCAATGTACTAGGCATGCCTTTTAAGTTCTGTCGTTTCCATATTTCCCGGCAATTTTGAATTTGGAACTGTTCTATATTCGAATGTGTTTAAATTTTGAATCTCAAAACAGTTGAAAGTATTAGGATTAATGCTATTGTTTAGTCACAGCGTCGATTGGAAGCTGTCAGGTTACGTACGAAAATGAATCGTTCTAAGGAAAATGTTCGTGCAATAATTTTCTACAACTTTAGAAGAGGCCTGACACGGCTTCAGTGTATTGAAGAGCTAACATCTGTGTTCAGTGATGAAGCCCCATGTCTGCGGACTGTCGAACACTGGTATTTAGAATTCCAGCGTGGACATACTAGTGTTAGTGACAAATCTCGCGAAGGACGCTCAAAATCCGCCTTCACTGAAGATAACATCATTGCTGTGAGACAACTAATTCTCGAAGATCGTCATGTAACGTATCGAGAGATAGAGGCTCTATTAAGCATCTCAGGGACAACCATTCAGAAGATCTTGCATGAAGCGCTTGGTGTGAAAAAGCTAGTCTGCCGTTGGATACCGCATCTGCTTTCCGACGATCACAACGCGGCCCGCGTCAGATGGTGTAAGAAAACTCTGCAAAGGTTCAACCGAGGAGATTCAAATCACGTCTACAACATCATCAGTGGTGACGAATCTTGGATCTAAGCCTACGATCCTGATTCCAAACAACTATCTACAATCTGGGTCTTTCAAGACGAGCCAAAGCCGACTAAAGTTGTTCGTTCTCGAAGCACTTCAAAGAAGATGGTGGCCACGTTCGTTGGCAAAACCGGCCATATTGCGACTATTGCTCTTGAAGATCGTAGAACGGTTAACGCAGAGTGGTATACCACAATTTGTTTACCACAAGTCATCGCCGAACTTCGAAAATCTAACTCAAAGCGACGCATCATCCTGCACCACGACAACGCAAGCTCACACAGCGCTCATCAAACGATTGAGTATTTGAAGCAGGAAAAAGTAGAAATTCTTGACCATCCTCCATACAGTCCTGACCTAAGCCCTAACGATTTCTTTACATTTCCTAAAATTAAGAAAAGTCTTCGTGGTCAAAGGTTCCAGTCCGGTGAAGAAGCAGTAGACGCTTTCAAGTCAGCCATTTTGAACACCCCACTTTAGAGTGGAATACATGTTATAATAACTGGTTTGAGCGAATGGAAAAGTGTATTAAGCTACGTGGTGAATACTTTGAAAAATAATAAAAAGTACTATAAGGTTCTAGTTGTGTTTTATTCTTCAAACGACAAAACTTAAAAGGCATGCCTCGTAACGCACGCAAAACATTGTGCTTACTTATGTGAAGTTAAGCTGTAACATTTAATACCTGTTTTCGTGACAATATTTTGTTTTAAAGTTGGAAGTTTGACCTTCGCTGTGTTTGAAGTTTGATCTCCGTAACCATAAGGTTCCCAGGTATGGTCCAGTACAAAAACATGATACACAATGAAGGGAAACACAAGTGACTGTCGGCTTCGTTAAGCGTCTTTTTAAACCCTCCATTGGTTACTAAAACAGTTTCGTTCACTAGTTCCGGGATGACAAGTGACAAAGTTTTTTGTTCCGATTTTAATTTTAATTACGCAATGTTTTTATGAGTGAATTTATTTTTACTGCTGTAAACTCAATTAACAAACTGTAATGGCGTATTGATTTTTTGTGCAATACCGGAGTTCTTACATAATTTGAGATTTTGAGAAAGGCTTGTAATCAAAGCTTTATTTTTTTTTTTAATTACATATATTGGTTTTCTGAAATTAATTCTAGCACACGAGTACTATGTTAGTGACATAGCGAATAGGAAGGCTGAGCTTATATATGTGTTAGTCGGATTACCGTAGCTCGATTAGTATGCGAGGGCACGATGTCAATTCGATTTTATAAGTTGCTAATTTGCATCATTAACACAGTCTGTAATAGTGTCTTGATTAGCATGAGGAGTTGGAAGTAATGATTATGCTTAATTACTATAAAGATATCCAATAAAAATATGGATCAACTTATGATTATCAATAATTAATTAAGGTTAAAATTCTCTACTGTTTTGTTGCAGTCATTGGTAGGCCTGTTACCTGCCTTGAGTAAATTGTATTTTTTTAGTCTCTTTGTTGTTCGATTAGGTTATCAAAATATATCGATCACAGCACATCACGTTTTTTCACTCAACTGTGACCACGGAGTAGCAAGCAAAGAAAAAGTATTCTAAATCCATTCCTTTTTTCAAAAATCCAACTTTAATAACGTGTAGCAACTCCAATTTTAAAATTTTAGTCTCGGTGCGTTCGGATTAGAAGCAGAGCGAGTCATTGCATTCCTTTCTATGAGGAATAGTGTTTTTTTTTTTTTACTTTTTGGGCCATCGTCGGCCAGGATTCGTCTTGGTGTACAAGTGTTTCTGAAGGTGCGTTGATTGCGTTATCGATACAGGATGTTTCTAGCTGGCCAGTATTAAGTTTCGGTTCACCTAACCTTTTTGCAGAGAGGAATTTATCGATTAAGATAGAATGATAGCGTTAAATTTTTCATGGTAGTATTACGGGATACGCTTGATTTTGTGTAGGGTTCGCAAGCACTGCTGCTCGAAGTGCAAAACTCGGTTTTAGCCAAAAACAAGAGTAGGTTTTCTGCGTTTTTCATTTATAGCGCTATAAGCTTCGTTTGGCATGTGGCGAAATGCCAACACTGTCTTTTGTCAATACAATTTTTGTGATCCCCTGTCAACTTCATTCAAACGCCAGAAGATCCTTACAGCAGTGTAGCATCTGTCTTGTCACTTTGAAATTATACAGGTTTACATCCGTTCTGAAAGTAAATCACTTTAAGGCCTGAGTTCACCAACATTCTAACCACGGGTTAGGTATTTAAACAGTTGGTTTATATCAAATTTCCTAAGGAAATTTTAAACATAGAACTGATTAAATATTTAATCAGTGGATTTAAATGTTGGTGAACACAAGGCTAATTCATATAACCCATAAACCTAATCTTAACTAGTAGTTAGTAAATTGTTATAATAAAGTTTCCCGTTAAAGCTATAAATTATCAATTAGACATTCTGGCTGTAAGGTTGGTCCTGTACCTTATCTAGATGAGCATCTTAATCGATTTGCCGTATTCGTCGGTACACTCGGCTTGGAAGAAAGTTTAGTTACTGGTGTTTTGTTCTGCACGAGGGGTTTTGTGTACCTAGATTTATTTTCTAATGTTATTGGTACTTAAATCGCTCGCCGCACAGAAAATGCCTGGAAGAACTATTGGTCGATGAAACATCTTATGAAAGGACCTCTCCCGCTTTCACTAAAGCGAAAGCTCATGGACATGTGCATTCTTCCCACCCTCACCTACGGAGCGCAAACATGGTCTCTTACAAAGCGTCAAAAGTCCGCACTTGGAGTCTGCCAACGGGCTATGGAACGAAGTATACTAGGTGTCAAACTGACTGACCGCATTAAGAACTCCATACTTCGTTCCAAAACACAAATAGCGGACGCTGGCCGCACAGCTGCTGGATTAAAGTGGAACTGGGCTGGCCATATCTGTCGCATGTCGAAGCAGCAATACGCAAAGATCCCAAATGGCAGGAAACGACTGCGCGGCAGGCCCAGAAAAAGATGGCGGGATGAGCTAGACTCCTTCTTAAAGGATTGGCCCACAATCGCGGTAGACCGGGAAACGTGGAAAGAGGGAAGGGAGGCCTTTGCCCTGCAGTGGGACAATACAGGCTTATAATAATAATAATAAAAATAATATTGGTACTTTTGTTTTTGCTGTGTTTAGAAAACATATTTTTCGAACGGACAATCGAAATCATGCATAGAGAGAAAATATAAATTGTTACTAGCTATCGCTGTTTAAGTTTTGAAGTGGGGCTCGGGGCTAATTTATAACAGCCGCAGGGGTCGATCGATCAGGTTAAGCTACGCTTGCCGCGGTTGGTCCGTGGATGGATGACCATTTTTACATACCGAGACCCCTCCGTGCCTCGGAAAGTACGTTAAGCCGTAGGTCCCGTCCCGGCTGTCATTCGTAGATATTTGACAGTCGTTAAAATACGGGTAGTCAGAAGCCCGAAAGTCTGGTAACTAGTCTTACCTAGGGGTATCGTATTACCCAGTAACTGGGTTGTGGATTGTCAGAGAGGCAGTCGCCCACTATAACATACTGGTATTCAGCTGCCAAATCTCAACATCAAACTATATTACTACTACTATTACTAACTATATTATTATTAACTAAGTATATTATTACTATATTATTTGCGCAGATATAATGTGTTGCTGTTTGTTTGTCCCAAATAAATAAATAAATAAAGCATTTTAATCAGTTAAACCATTTACAGGCACTTTTGAATAATGTCAAAGGGCAATCAGAAAGATGAAGCTAGTTTCCCATTCCAAATCATAGAGAAGAACGGACAAGAAACTCCATGGACACTCTTTCAAATTATATCTAATAATTACATAATTAATGTTAAATTTATAATTATACGTAAGAACGATGTAGTCGTGCATTTAAAAGCGTAAAATCACTTTCCTTTTAATTTTATTCTAGCTTTTAAGAGATGTCGCATTACCAGCTAGATAATAATCAACCGCACATTTTCCACATTCCAAAACCTCGCGACAAAGCAAGCCCTTTTATCTATCCAACTTTAATCATAATGCCCAAACTGGGACCTCCTGTATAAGGCCTTACGTCCTGGCTGCGAGGTATCCTTTGATCTGTTAGATAATTACACCATTGTGATACGATCCGCTGCGCCGGAGTTTGGTTCGAGTAGTCCCCATTATCGGCCGGGAAGGTGGAGAACATTCTTGATTATATCTGGTGTTTTATGATGGTTCAACACGAAGGAGTTGGTGTCGGAAGTCTTATGGGGATGAACAATCTTTTGTTACGACGCTTTGTCTGGTTGTTGAGGGTCTATTGATCAATGGACTTGACTAATTAGGTCTCAAGTAGTCGAACTCAGGAGCATGTTGACACGCTCGTTCCATCATAGACCTCATCCTTCGCTTTTCATCAGAAGTGATCGAGGTCAAAATCAGGCCCGTTCAGCAATAAAAAATATTAATATAAATACTACATGGTATTTTATGATTTCTGAGATCCCAATGCTCAAAAAAAAAAAAAAAAAAACAAGTCTTTCAACTTGCATCAAGTCAAAATGCTTACACCATAGTTCAATGCTTATATTCCTTCATAGAAAATGTCATCATTCATGCTCTAAAAACATTAGGGGGAGACTTGGCCTTGTCTCCACTTACACAAAAGAATGAACCCTTTTCTCGATGCAAATATTGAACTTTACTAAAACCTTTGTAAATATTATAATATAATATCCTCTACGCATATTCCACAATGCAAGTAACGTATTATTCCTACGTAAAACAAATAATCTTCAGGCATAACTCGGCCGTGTGGTCGCCGTCCTATCGTTGCTGCGCGCGCGTCGCTTTTTATTTGCTCTGTCCTTTTAGGGAACCCATTCAACGAGAACTGGATTTAAGAATGAATTGCTTTTTGTTGTTACGGTAACAGATATTTTTTTGATTCGATTTTTGTCGGATTATTTTTAGATTTGGAGAAAAAAGTGTAATTAGCTTTTGATGTAATTGATTTCAAGGGATCAATGTTTAAAGGCGAAAGATTTTTGAAAAAAAAAAAAAGGTTTTGCCTAACTTTTAAATGAAGGTTACAATGTGGATCACATAAAAGTACCTGTAGGACCCGCCCGCGGCTGCAGCCGCGTGATATGTGGATAAAAGTAGCATATGAACTACTAAATACAAGTCACTTCAATTTTATTTATTTGTATAGAAATTAAAAGAAACTTCACAAATGTTGTTTTTCTCTTAATTCTCGTCTGTCATTTATCATTCATGCTTTTTTGATAGATAACCATCAGTTTCAACAACCTTATTTGCTGATGTCAACAGCTGACCCAAATTATGCCATATTTTTAGATCCATATCGTTCATTTCAGAGTTTATTTTGACGTATATTTATGAGCAGGCGATGAGAAACACATTGCAATACGTTTTCTATCAACGAAGAGATCTGCGTATTTTGTTAGGAAAATAGCAGTAGAACTTTTTCTTTTGGGAAATACCAGAATAAATACAGAAACCTTATAAGCAAAAAAAAATTTTTTTTGAGTTTCTGCTACAACTCATAAAAGCTCTAGCTAACCCTTTTATGAAACATGATATAACCAAATACATGAATAAACAAATAATCACAATTTTCTCGTTATAGGAATGCAATTTCAACTTACCATAGTTTACTAGATTTCTATTAATTCTATTGTCTCACTCACCGTTATCTCAAATGATAATATCTTAAACTATTTATTCAATTTAATTCAAAATAATTACCGTTAATATTCTCTTGTTATAATTTAGGCGATTTTCACTTTATATCGATAAGCGTTATATCACATCCCTTTCTCCTGTCAGTACAACACAATTGTTGGAGCGTTTTTGCCAAAACTTTTATCGAATAACAAGTTCCTCATTAGCTTATCTATGGTATTGGATGAAAGTAACACCGTAACACTATGGTGATCTGATAACCTTTAGTTAAGCAGTGTGTAAGTTAGTAGCTAAAGCGTTAGCAATTTGTTTGTCTTTCTGTCCAAAAAGTAAGTACGAAAAAGCATTCAAAATCAATCAATGAACAACCTATTACTATAGAGATAGACGATCGTAAACTGTTAAGTTTCCGATTAATTCGTAAAAGAATAGCAATTGTCAGGCACCTTTAATTTAAAATTCTTCGGTAAATCCAACTCATTATCATCTTAATCACCGCCTATCTGACCTTTTGTTACCTGAAAAGTGAGTAATAATCGATATGAATTCCACAAAAAAAAAAAATAACCGTAAACCGAATGTTGCTTACGAATCAATTTTTATTTTTAAGCACGAGCAGATCTTGGATTTTTGGATTATGACCTTTGATCCATAACCAACAAAGAGTCAAAAATAAAATTCCTCACTTTCCTCTTTATAACTTGAACCACAAAGTAACACCAGAGGCCACGTTTAACAAAACATTCTTTATAAAATCACCATCAATTGTCTGCGCCCATGAGAACCCTTGATCACCAACTAGGGTTGCCAACCCTACTATAATATTAAAGGCCTAAATACTATATTTCTATGAAAAAATATAGTAGGCGAAACTCCTATATTTTCATTTCATTACAAAATGGCGAGACGACTGCAATAGAGCTAGTATTAATCTCGAAGGTATTTTATAACCTTAAAATAGAGTTTAATAAGGAATGAATAGATTTGAAATATTAAAAAATAAGAAAACCTGTTAATATAGGCATAAAATCAACATCCATACTATATTTAATTTTTTCGCCATCTAATATATTTTTACCGGCAATATTATAGCTTGGAAAATACTATACTTGATATAAAAAAGTTGGCAACCCTATCACCAGAACATGACGTATCACAACTCTTAACACCGACATTTTACATCTAAGTAAACATATTATAATTAAGTGTACTTGTACTTGATAGCTCACTTAGATAGTAAAAACAAAATTAAACAAAGCATTGTAATAATGATAGATGTGGTTTGGATGTTTATCTAATGATGATCATCCGTGTGAAGAAAGTAGCTAGATTGTGCGTCGGTTTTTTTCTCAGGAGCCAAGAGACGATTTTAGATTGACAGGAAGCTTTTTCTAATTCCTTGGACTAATGATTATACGGCATGTATCAGATGGATGTGGTCAATTTTAAGGGTGTGGTACAGCCATCAAACTGAAAAACGTTGTCGATGGGTTCAATATCTTAATTAAAAAAAAATCCATACAAAACTTAAGTACCTACTCGACCCCAATGGTTGGGGAAGACTGATTATTCTCCTGGATTTTCCAACTGCAAAGCAAGGCCTCCTTCCCTCCTTCTACTTCTCTCCTGCTGCCCTTACTTATCTAAACTTTTTGGGATCGGTGCGGCGTCATCTAGGAGTTCACTTCCTTCCTAGTTACATCGTCTACCATCTTTTCTGTATCATCGTTTTAGAAGCATAATTGTTTATAAATTCAATCATAATTTCGGGCTTTTACATGGAAATGTCGCAGCCAACTGGTTAAATTAGCCGTTTAGTTAACCGCCTGGCCTTTGGGCCTCACTTCGCTCTCTCGGCTCGCACGCGATTGATCACAGTTCTAACCTAACCTAACCCATTTGGTCGGGGTGCCCTGGCTTAGTTACTGCGGCCAATTCGGCTCTCGCATGATTGGTTATAGTTCCAACATAAACTATAATATTGAATATCATTCAGGTCGTTAGTTGAACTGCCGCCGTTTAGTTAAAAGGCTAGGCGGTTAACTAAACGGCTAATTAAACCAGTTGGCTACGACAGAAACATGATGGTAAATAAATGTGAATGTCATTTTTGCAAAAATACCCTGGTAATTAATGAAGCTTATAACCTTTAAGAAACAGAATCCACCGGCCTGAGGCGTTCATTACACCAATAGAATTCACGACTATTTCAATCTCATTCACTGTGTTCCGTCAAGTAACAATGATTGATACATCTATCATTATATGTGCCACCTTAATTTCATTCCGAAGTACACACCTCATTACGTATGCTTCCTCAATTAATGAAAAAAAGCCTGTCTACTTCGGACTTTCATTGACTAAATAATTTCCTATACAGTTACTAAAATTAATTTACATTTCAATCTATGCTTTAATTACTTACTTAAGGGAAAGTAATGACCACAAGAGTTTATTTTTTCCACATTGTTTATAAGAATTAGAATATGTTTCGCACGGAGCGATCGTGATAACATATTTACTTTCGTTTCGTTTAAATTAAATAACTCATTCATCTTTAATCTGTCAGAACCCATCTTTACTTTTACCCGCTTGTTAATCATAATTATAACCATTAGAAATTTCGTGTACCTAACGTTGATTACTTGAAAGTGTGTGCAAAGTTTATAGTAATGTGGTCCCAGGCTGAGAATGGACCACCCAGTGTGAAACGACAATGGAGCTTCTGTACCTGCGGAAGTTATACATAGTTATACATGTAATAGCATAGGCGACTAGAGAACACCGCAGTTCTTTCAGCAATTGCTACCATTGTGAGTTGACGATATCGTCAGCTAAAAAAGATTTGGAAATGTTCCTATCATGCTGTGTTCAATCTAGTCCGGTGTTTCAAACGCTTTAGAGAAAACTTTCAGCCATTATAGCACATGACTTCCTTTTGTTTTGTGGGTAACAGACACAATCGAACGTTAAATTTTAGCTGCTTCTTATAAAAAACAATATATTGTATTTACGTTTTTCTATTTTCATTGATTTAGGTGCAGCAAACTCGATTTCATTTGAGTCTCCTGGATCTATTTTAGAATCTTGCGTCATGTTTCGAAGTTGAATTTATTAGACTCATTGGACCATCAAAAAAAACTTGATTTCTGGTTTTTCTTAGTTCATAACAGGTCAGACGTCAAACGTCACTTATATTATTAATCCATAGCTGGATGGTGCTCATCTTCCTGATATAATCTTTCTTCAGATATCAAAGTGCACCTAATTAGTTGACCTATCACGTGCTTGTGTTATGTTAGCTTTAACCATTTTCCTTTCCTGACCTTTGGGGGTAATGAGCAGACTCTTTTCTTTAGATCTGACATCTGTTAGGGAAGAATGTTGAAACTTTGAAAGTAAGAACAATGCTATCTCTAGATTGTCTAGACTTAGGTTAGGTTGAAAGGGTCAAGATATTTATTATATCTTATCGATTCTTCGGTATGATAAGATAACCTGTCGTATTAGCTTTGTTTTGTTTGACTTTTTACTATCTTCCCACATTTGAGAGTCTCTTTTCTTGTATTGTTTTGTAAGATTGATTTTCATTTCTGGATTTCTTAGGATTCTGATATTAACTGAGAATACGTGCAGGAGTGTGGATTCTAACGAAACCTTACGCATAACTGTTCAACGAATACGCAATAATTTATCAAATGAGATCAAGATGTGCTTCTTATTAAATTGATAATATACTTCCATCTAAAGACTGTCACTGACCCAAATTCTATTTACTTGGAATATCAACCAACTACCAATAATTTTGCATCCCATCATTAGTTTTACTAGATCTTTCCCTAACATCTAGGACGCTAAACAATATACTGGCTGTCGATAGAAACACGGCAAATTCAACAAAATTAATATTCGCAGTACATGAGACAGCTCAGGGTATTATCTTAGAGCCATAAATTTAAGCTATAATGCGTTTACCGTTAGAACAGTAGACGGATCAAATTGGTGTACATTGTGGAGGTCAGTTTGACCCATAGCATGCGGTTTATAGGTTAGCAGTAGAAAGTAAACGCCATGTTTACTTACAGTATTGGAAAAGTTTTCGACAAAATATTCTTTTTCACCGACAGTTTGTTTTGGTGTGTTGTCCATAAACATCTTAAGTGGTTGTATATAAATAGGAGCTGTGAGTTGTTTTACTATTATTTGCGTTGTTTTAGCGGACATCCGGCTATTAATTAATATTCAAACATAAAATACAACCAAGGCTATTAGGTAAGATGCTTGTTTGGGGATCAAGTTCATTGTCACCGTTTATATCGCTAACCAATTTAGCTGTTGTGCAACAGTTTATTGCCATGTTTAAAGTCTATGGTGATATGGGAGTGATAAAGACGATTCCCGTAGAAAAACACAACCAACCCAGAAGGCTTAGACAAGGTGATATTCTATCAGCGATAACAGTGATGGAACAGTGTATAAAAAAAGCTACCGAAAAGGTTATGTCAATCTTGTTTGGCGTCGTTTTAGAAATACATACTGTTATGACAGATTATCACCTGTCTACTGTATCATGCGCCCCAGTATAACGTCCCTTAGTAGGTATCCCATCCTTCTTTGTTTGAGCGAAATATTGTTAGCGGTAAAAGTTCCTAGAAATCATGTCGATTTCTAGGAACTTTTACGAAGTTTGTTAGAGTCGAAACTCAGCAGCTGTTCTTCCTCCTAAATAGGGAACCATCCCAAAATTGTTTATAACACACCATTTTAGAACAACAGCTAACTAGCCAGCGGGCGCGTGTCGCAGCGATTTGTCGTGTAAATCCGCAAATTGGTGTGAAACTGTCAAGGAAAATTGCGACTTTCCAATCGTGCTGTTGTCGGGCGCCCTTGGTGACGTACAGTGGAAACAATCGATCGCTTGGAGAAAGTATTTAGGCTATGTTATGTGATAAGGGCTCGGCTTAAGACATGGTCTTTTTTTCGTGTACACAGTTGTTTATATTGAGCGCTACCGGTATACAGTTTCGTGTTTTCACTTTCGTTTTTGAGTTTGTTTAGAATGTTTTGCTGATTCTGTATGGGTTAGTTAATATTAAGGAGTTTGTTTTGAAAGTCTTGTCGACAAATAAACTTGAAAATACTTTCTTGAAATATGAGAAAGTTATTGCTCACTTTACGTGGGGATGTTTCCCGAAAACTGGATTCTGCATTAACCGTTTAAACAGTTTGTGTAGTAAGGCTAAAAAAAGAGGAGAATGCATACATTTTTGTCGTAATGTCAGTGAATGACGCATCGTTAGTATGCATCTAAACTGGAAGCCCGTCTCAAGGCAGATGATGATGATCAACTTGTCAGAAATATAATATGTAAACCATAAGATCTCACACAACAACTATTGCCACAATTTTATTTACATGCGTAATCTATACAGGGTGAAATTGAAAACATGCGATAAATCGAAATGGGAGATTGTACTCATCATTATGAAAAACTTTTACTATGGGACTGAACCCGAAATCGCGAAAAAAAATTAGCTGTTCCCTATATTTATGTTCGCATAACTCGTCAAAATGTAGGGAGCAGCTGATTTTTTTTCGCGATTTCATGTTTGGTCCCATAGTAAAGTTGTTTATAATGATGAGTACAATCTCCCATTTCGATTTGTCGCATGTTTTCAATTTCATCCTGTATAAATAAAAATGAATCGCCCAAATGTATGTACGCGCATAACTTCCGAACGACTGCACTAAATTGGCTAATTATTTTTTTATTATTATTCGGTATTGCCAGGACAACGTTTAAAAAAAAATTGCACTTGTGCGAATCTGGGGCGGGCCGCTAGTATTATATAGTCATAAGATGGGCTATATAAGCGAGCGCATACACCCCGAATCTCTTCAAAGTGAGAGTGAACAGGCTTCTTCTGGGTAAGTTCGCTCCATCGCGCATCATCGACTTTGTCTCTGTCACCTTTGACCTAGACTAAAGTCAAGAGCAAGACCATTTCAAATTAAAAAAATATATATATATATGTAAAAAAAATTCTCTGGGACTTTTACTGCCCACTGAAGAAAGTCTTAAACGCCCACAAGGGGGCGTTATCACCCACGCTGAGAATTTATCGATTTATCTATTCGTTTAGACCATAGGGGTCTAAACGAATAGATAAATCGATAAATCACTCAGTCTACAGAAGTGTTAACATAAATAATAACAGTTATTAAACAAATTTCACGGTTAAACCCAATAAAATAAACAGACATGGTAGCACCGATTGTCTGCAGTGCGTAAGTTAATTAAAATCTTTCATAACATACGAGTTTTAAGTAAATTACCTTCCGTATTGCTTATTATGTAATGTGCTCATCGGAGATTGCAAATTGGATTCGTATGCGTAACTTTACGGCCCTAGATGGTGTTGGGGATATTAACATAGTTTTTGCGTGAGTTGTAACTTGATTTGCTTGTTGGTCAGTGATTTTGACAAATGTGGAGCGAGAAAAGGCATTTTCTACAAGTATGAGGAGTTTTTGAAGTGAAACTTCTTTACACACGCTTGACTTGGGGAGTAAGCTGGCGAACGCGTGACGTAAGCGTTACGAAAAGTGTGGTCGGGCGAGGCGAACGGGAGTTGAGTGGGGGATATAAGCAAGAGAAAGCTGTGCGCGCGCACATTTTCTTTCTCTCTTCCTCTCATAGCCAAATACGTTTGAAGTTTCATTTCAGTCGTGTGGTCATAAGCAGACTCGGTTTTTTTTGAGATGGATCTGTAATGGCCAGAGAGATGTAGTGGAGAGAGAGAGATCTTGGGGAAATTGATCATCATAGCTCTCCTTCTTTTTATGTCATTCTTCCCTGGTATGCGAACTCCAGCGGTGACAACCAGCGGGGTAAGTGCGTAACATACTAACATTAGCAGTGACTTTCATTTTGACAGTTCAGCAACATTCATTGTGTTATTTACGTTATTGCCCAGACAAATTTTCCGAAGATATGAAGCAATGGATTTGCAATACCCTTCAAAATTAATCAGATTGAAAGTGTGTTACGCAATTAGGGTCCAGGTCTTAATAAAACTATTAGTCTTAAAGCTATGACGTACTTATCCCTTTCATCCGAGAGATCAGGGTTCAGTATATTTAGTAAGGCGATTATAGCATTCACAGGAACTCTAGTGTAATAGGTAGTTGGCTGTTGATAATTACCAAGCAACGAGGAAAGACTTCTAAGGAAAGCTCGATTAATTCCTATTTCAGCGGATGCATTCAGTCATCATTGACGGGTTTCCTCAATTTGCTGGTATAATCTTAATTATTCTTAATTCTTAATCCAACAATCTTCAATTTACTTGTATCAGGTAGGTATGCATAATATAATACAAGCAATACGGTACCAGTTTCATTAGTGTTAATCAATCGAGACTTATTTTAGAATTGAGCGGGCTAACTTAGCGCATCCTCCTTAACCGGTCAAGCGGCGCGCGTCGCCGATCGGCGACGAAACAATAGAAAATCAATTGCGTCTCATTAGCGGAGCTTGACAGATTAATAAAGTCATTTCCGTCCCTATGCCATGTCAGTTGACTATTCAAATAAGCAGTACTTAGGATGCAGTATGATATAAGCGATTTATTTATAAAGTTCTCGTGAGAAATTCTGTCATACTCGTAACTGCAATTTGTGGTTGCTAATTGAAACATATTGCGTAGTGACTGGTACTTAAAACTGATCATATCTGCTTCCTTTGTCCAACGAATCGAATCTTGACGTGTCCGGTGAAAGCCTAAATGATTAATGAAACTTTTAAATTCCCATGTATCCTGTTTTGGTCCTTGCGTTACATGACCAAACTTTAGGACTAGGAGCTTCTTCTTAGCGTGTCGATAGCAATCTAATTCGGCCCAGAATTCGGCTACTTGTTTGGCGCCATCACCAGCGTCCATCAGTTCCTGTAACGTGCAGCTGACAGGACACACAATACACGATATTAAGTGTTCAATCGTTTGTGGAACAGCACGACATTTACACTCCAAGGCGGAGTCGTCTATGTATCTCCACCTGAACAGGTTTTCCTTGCTTCGGCCAACCTGGGTCCGGAGTCTGTGTAAATATAAAGGAGCTGAAAGTTCCTCTATTGCGTTTTTTAGCTAGAAATTAAAGAGCTGAACCATGTAACTACCTAAACGACCAGTCCCAATTTAATTAAGACTTAAAACTTTAAAAGGTCCTCAAATTACTGTTAATTTCCTAATGATATTTCACCATTTAAAAGTTTTAATTGGCAGAAAATGATAAAATTATCTTTATCTGTTTGGTCGACCCTTCTTCTTTTTTCGATATTAATTTCGTTTTGATTGAATAATACTGTTAATAATTTTAGTACGACGTAGTTTTTATTTATATTTTTATTTAATTGGGAGTGCCAACTTTCACAAACGTTGTTGGTTCTGTGCCTTTGACCAACTATATTCCAGTCGGCGATATAATGTTCATCACTAAGCCATTGTCGGGCCATATATGCTATGAACTGTTTCATCTTTTCTCCGCTAAATTCATTAGATTCTGTTTTTATGTACTCCCATCCGTTTTTAACAAATTCTAATGGAGTTAGCGGCAATGGCGTACATAGACCCACAATTCTTTAATGTAGTTTACTTTTCAAACCAATTGATTTCGCTTTTCGCCATAAGCTCTGACAATAATGATAGTAACACTTTTTTACCGATATATGTGGAAATTAGAATATGTAGGTACTGTACGGTACCTACACTAGCAATTATCGTATACATGATGTGGAAAAATCAGCGGTGTGACAAACGAGAAAAAAAATCCTGTTTGTCATACTGGTGTGATAATCTGGTGTGACTACGAGTCGGCAAGGGGGTAATGCAGGCACGTAGGTACCTATATTAGTTACTTACCTGCGTTTTCAAGTGCTCCTACTTTTTAGTGCCTCTTTAGTGTAGGTACTGAAAGTTATTTTTTCTAAGTTTATGTTTAGTTGCTTTAAGTACCTAGTTTCTATTCTAATTTAGTTTCTTTTTCTTTAATTCCAGGACCGACCGGCAAAGATCAACGCGGCAAAAGAAAACAGAACCGCTAACCAAAATGTGACCACCGAAAAAGTAACCAAAACAACAAGCAACCTTCAAACTCATGAGTCCCTCAAGATAACATGATCCAACATATTTATTGTACTTATTAAGTTTAGAAAACGAATCTAGTCGCCATAGCACTATTTAAACGAAGCAATTTTAGACTTTATCACTTAGACAATACGGTTGAAGATCGTATTGAAGTACAAAGATTAAGGAATTGATGAGACAGTACAAACGACTCTGGGGCCCTAATGTTGATTTATCAGTAAATTGATTTGATTAGAAGTTCCCTGAGATAAAACGATCAAGATGTCCACAAGTAAGTAGCTTACCTATCACACTAATATTATAAAGGCGAAAGTTAGTGAGTGTGTGTGTTTATATATTTGTTACTTCTTCACGCTCAAACGGCTGTACCAAATTTGATAAAAAAAAAATATGGAGGTAGCTGACACCCCGGACTACTTTTTGTCCCAATATTCCCACGGGATTGAAACGTATGCGGGTAAAACCGCGGGGCGCAGCTAGTTATTCATAAGAGTTATTTTATTCATAAGACTAATATTAGGTCCTTACATATGAAATTGGCGTTTTTCGTACTGGCCACTTTAATCACGAATTTCTCCTCTTTGGTAAGGAATTCCAAATTCAAATTTGTACAGCTATTTACTCATGTATTTGTGCTTCGATGACCGTCATTCATTTGTTTTTTTTCTTCTGTTTTTTCTGTTTGCGTCACTCATTTTACAAAATGGAAAATTTAAAATATCGCATTATTTACGAGTACGAGTTCCGCCGTGGCACTAGTGCTGCGGAAACGACTCGAAGGGTGAATGATGTGTATGGCGGTCATGTTGCAAAAGAAAACACAGTTCGTTTTTGGTTCCAACGTTTTCGTTCTGGAAATTTCGACCTGCAGAACAAGCCCCGTGGACGGCCTGAGACCCAAGTTGATAATGGAGAATTGAAGGCTATTGTGGAAGCGGACCCATCGCAAACCACGTCCGAGTTAGCTGCAGGCTTCGATGTTAGTGATAAAACTGTTTTAATTCACTTGAAGCAAATTGGGAAGATTAAAAAGCTTGAAAGGTGGGTACCTCACGAATTGACTGAAGCAAACCGGCAAACGCGCGTCGACTGCTGCGTTACATTACTGAAATTGGAATGTCTTAGACATCCTCCGTACTCCCCGGACCTTGCTCCAACAGATTACCATTTTTTTCGCAATTTGGATAACTTTTTGCAAGGGAAAAAATTCAAGTCCGATGGGGCAGTCCAAATCGCCTTCAAAGATTTTATTGATTCCCGTCCGACTGGTTTTTTTAGTAAAGGGATCAATGAACTACCTATAAGATGGCAAAAGTGCATTGAAAACAATGGTTCATACTTTGATTAATTAAATATATTATATTAAAAAATATTCGACTTTTTGTTCCTTCCATACAAAACGCCAATTTCATATGTAAGGACCTAATATTTATGTGACTTCGATGCGCCGTGTGTGGCTTATGATAATCCCACTGTAAAAAAAAAAAAAATATAGCGCACAGCACATAACTTGGAGTATTCAGATTACCTAGCATGATGTACAGAGGCCAGCACATCTGTCAAATTTTCCCAATTGAATATGAACCTTATTATTTTGTAGTAAAGTTGAAAAATCTATCAAAGAAATTTAACAGATTGGGGCAGCTTGAGGTGCTGGCGTCTGTACATGCATAAGTAGGGGCTTGTGGTTGTGTAAGAGGCTTGTGGCTAAGTAATAACAGCCACACGCGTCGATCAATCAGGTTAAGAGGCTTACTAGACCTAAGTGTCCTTGAAAAACGCATGCACACATATGCAGAATCGACGCAAACGCCATCTAACGACGACGCCCATCACAATTATGACATAAAGCATACATGAGATTTAGAAGTAACGGTTTTGTGAGATTACGCCCTAGTATTCTAATAGATGGCGCGGAAACGATGTGCAAATAAGTTAAAGATCTAACAAACAAATTATGTAGTTATGTGTGACAACATAATAAATTTTATTCGTTTTGAGTGTGACTTGAAAAACTTAAGGATGTGGGTGATTTTGAAATAAAACTGATTCAATGAAATTTAAAACATTTTTAACCGACTTCAAAAAAGGAGGTTGTGTATTCGACCCGTATGTATGTACCTATGTAATGTATGTATGTGTGTATGTTTGTATATATATTTGTAGATTTTCTAAAAAACTGATGAACCAATTTTGATCATTCTTTCACTAATGTGATCTACCTACATACTTCCAGGAAGGTTTTAGTATATAATACATTAGGTAATTATTCTTATGTAGTATGTCCGAAGTTAATATGCATAAATGTACTGCATCTCCGGCATTTCTATGCGAATTTTGATGATTCTTCAATGCACTAGTGTTAATTGAATTTTTGTGAGGTAAGTAGGTACAATTAGAAAGAAAAAAAAACAACCGACTTCAAAAAAAGCACTACAGCGTGATAAATAACTATAATTTCGGAAGTCGGTGTCAAAAAACGAAAATGCGGAACCAGCGACACCGACTTCCGAAATAAAAGTTATCACTTTGCAGTGTTTTTTTCTAAAACTATGAATTTTGGAAACATCTAAGAAAGTGCAGTCATTTCGAATAAGCTAAGTATTTTCGACTTCACGTACAACTGTCACAGTGGCGTATGTGGACGACGTGTAGATTTGTATTCGAGAGTCCCCGGGTTCGATTCCCAAGGTTACGAAATCGAGTTTTCTATTTAAATGTCATTTTGAATTTTTAAATATATCTATTAAATATTTTTATAAATAACTAAAAAAAGTCTGCAGGAGAAAGAAAGTCGAAAATATCAACACGGAAGTTAGGTATTTCTAATGCGCAAGTACCTACACGTTATCTAAGCTATTACAAAAATAAAAAAAATTCTGACCTAATGTTTTTATTAACCGACCGCGACTTATTGATAATGGGCATAATGAAATAGGTAACAGATTCATCTGAAAATTGCGATGAAAATGATCAAAAGCAAGAAATTAGATTTAAAATTGATTTTGTTTATAATAAAAAGGAATCATAGTTATATATTATGAATGTTAGGTACTTAATCTTTGAGGCCGTTTACACATTATGCCGCAGCTGCAGCGGCACCGCCGTCGCTGCATCAGTCACCCTTGGATTTGTATGAACACACGGCGCCGCGGCGGCGCGCCGCAAGGGCTCATACAAATCCAAGAGAAACCAATACAGCGGCATCGCCACAGAATATAATAGTATGGCACCGCGGGCGGCGCACAGTGGTCTGAAAATCGAGCTCCATACTCATAGAAACTTAAAGTTCGGAAATAAAAAAACAAAAATTGTAATGGGTCTAGTATACCTCCCTTTACGTAATATTAACGTATGGATGGTATCAGTCGCTCCACGCGTGAGAAAAAAAAGTTTTTTATTTTTTTTGTATGGGAGAAAACACTTAATGTACATTTTTTTGAAACTGAATGGAACTGATAGGCTGGAGCTCGCACGAGCTATTGTACGATACACGGCCATCAAGATGACATACAATTCATGCACCGTTCGGCGCCGCTTTGCACGTAGCAAATTTTTGAAATTTTGAATTTTCGATACGTGATTTTTCAAATCTTTGACGAGGTTAAATTAACTTGCCGATCGATTTACTTATACTATCGTTAGTTGTAGCCTGCTTATGACCTTTGTGATGACAACAATTAAAAATTATATTGATTATATACGTTTTTTTTAATTTCATTCCAAGAACTAACTCATTTAATCACCGTGATTATGGTTGAGTTATAATTATATACTAATGACATGAGCATCAACCAGCTCTAGCAGGGCCAAATGGGCCCTAGTCACAATAAAATTCTATTGTCTGTAATATTAAAGTCTGTAAAACCTAATTAAAGAATAGCGAACGATAATGAGGGTAGTTGTATAAAAACAGGACGTTTGAGCTTACTTTTATCAGTAGCTCTCAGTACTTGTGCGCGCTAACTTATTACGTTATTTTTTTTATTGTGCTGTGATGGAAGGTTGTGATACAAATTTGGACATTGTCATGTTTGTGTCAAACAACAATTGTTTTTCACAGCCCAATGTTTTATTTGAAGTTTTTGAGAATACTATTGATTTGTCAGAAAATGAAAAGAGGGTATTGAAACAATTCTGTCAGACTTATGTTTGTTCGTTGAGGAACAAATGGATCTCGTGTAATCTCACGAGACGTACATACATAACAAAGTATGAGACATGGCTGCAAGAGAACATAAAATGGCCTGAGATCATGAAAGGAAAGATGACCCCTTATTTAGTGTCAGTAGAGCAGCAAACCCGTTCCAGTTCTGACTTTGTTTTAAATGAGGGTGCATCAACATCCTACACACCGGAGACGTGCAGTGTTGGAACATCAACATCAGTTGTGAGGCCGAGAAAACCATTTAAAGAGCTAAGCCCGCTACAGAAGAGAAGGAGAGCGGAAGACCTCCTAACGTATAGCACTGAAAGCCTTGCTCATGCAACCGGTTTGAAAGCACATGACAAGAATATAGCAGATATCGTTAAACTAGTATCGGAGCAAAGAGGCTACAAGGATAAATAAATTGTTAAAGCCCAAGGAAACTGTGCCTATATATTCCGCTGATAAAGCTTTATTTATTTTGACCTCATTGAAGCTTTCGAAGTGGCAGTATATAACATTAAGATCTTGTGCAAAAGAAGAAGGAGTACCACTGTGTCCTTCTTATACTGCCATCCTTGAGGCGAAGAAGGACTGCTGCCCTCCAAAAGTTACCATTGTACATCACGGAAGGAGAGGTAAAAGTAAAGCTAAATTTTGGATAAAACTGTGCAAAGCTTGGAAAATTCCTACGTGTGGAACCTTCGCTGGATGGCAAAGAGTTAACAATTATATGCAAGTATGGCTTTGATGGTGCTTCAGGGCAAAGTTTGTATAAGCAAACTATGGCAGACGAAGACGATTCCAGTATGTTTATGTGTTCTTTTGTGCCTCTGCGCTTAGTTTGTGGCGAAGAAAAGGTATGGGAGAATCCAAAGCCATCTTCCACAATGTTCTGCTGACCAATTTATTTTAAGTTTTCAAACGAAAACAAGTTGAACATCGTGGAAGAACAGGCTCTGATTGAGGCTCAGATTGAAGCAGTATCTAATTATAACTCAACCATAATCACGGTTGTAGAATCCTGTTGATTCCGTACTTATGTTAAACATATCACTTCACTGGCTCACTACCACACCAAGCGCCATCGTATATAGCCTGCTTCACTTTGTCTGTTTCCCGCCATTCCTCGTAACTGACAGATGACATAACATAACTGATAGCAGCTACCCCGCTTGTGTGAATGAGACAGTGTTTACATATCTATTTAATAGATACACTACAACGGTGATTAAATGAGTTAAGTAGTTCTTGGAATGAAATTAAAAAAAAACGTATAGGTACTTATAATCAACATAATTTTTAATTGTTGTCATCATAAAGGTCATAAGCAGGCTAAAAGTAACGATAGTATAAGTAAATCGATCGGCAAGTTCATTTATTCACGTCAAAGATTTGAAAAATCACATATCGAAAACACAAAATTTCAAAAATTTGCTACGTGCAAAGCGGCGCCCAACGGTCCATGAATTGTATGTCATCTTGATGGCCGTGTATGGTACAATAGCTCGTGTGAGCTCCAGCCTATCAGTTCCATTCATTTCAAAAAAATGTACATTAACCCCCTTATTCATAAAACTTATCAAACCTATTTTAGTTAAAATGGGGTTTGTCTCTTTCTTACACACAGAAATGACAACGTGACAGATAAAGACAAACGTTCTATAAACCTATTTTAGCTAAAATAGAGATAAAATAGGATTATGAATAAGGGGGTTAGTGTTTTCTCCCATACAAAAAAAAACAAAAAACTTTTTTTCTCACGCGTGGAGCGACTGATACCATCCATACGTTAATATTACGTAAAGGGAGGTATACTAGACCCATTACAATTTTTGTTTTTTTATTTCCGTACTTTAAGTTTCTATGAGTATGGAGCTCGATTTTCAGACCACTGTGCGGCGGCGAGTTTTGATAGATCTTATCAAAACTCGTCGCCGCGCCGCACCGCCGGCGGCGCGGCGGCGCGGCGGCGCCGTGTGTTCATACAAATCCAAGGGTGACTGATGCAGCGGCGCCGCGGCGGCGGCGATGCCGCTGCAGCTTCGGCATGATGTGTAAACGGCCTCAAGGATTAGGTACTCGTACCTAACATTCATACATAATTATTATGATTTCTATTTATTATAAACACAATCAATAAAAATTAAACTCTTGCTTGTGATAATTTTCATCGCAATTTTCGGATGAATCTGTGATTTCTTTATGCATATTATCAATAAGTCGCGGTCTGTTAATAAATTTAGGTTTTTTTTATTGTTACAATGGCATAGAAAACGTGTAGGTACTTACGCATTAGAAGTAACTTCCGTGTTGATATTTTCGACTTTCTTTCTCCTGTGAAAGATAATTACATTGTAGACGTTTTTTTAGTTATTTATAAAAATATATTTAAAAATTCAAAATACATTTAAATAAAATTAAATCGATTTCGTATCACTGGGAATCGAACCCGGGGACCCTTGAACACGAACCTGCGCGTCGTCTACATAAGCCAATGTAACGATTGCATATCTCGTCGAAAAAACTGAGCTTATGCGTAATAAGTGCATTTTCTTAAACTACCAAAATTCATAGCGAAAAAAAATATTCAGTAATAATAAAATGCTCTTACTTTTTAATTTCGTTCATATGTTCGGCGTTTGTTTTATATGAACGTTTTGTAGTCCTCCTAAGGGAATGTTTCACTTTATTTCCCATATTTACAAATGATATAATTGATAGCAAATTATTACGCTATTTTAACTTAAAAGTATTTTATATTTACATGAAATAAAAATATTTACAGAAAGAAGATATGCAAATAGTAATAATAAACAATGAATGTATGTAGGTACAAATAAATAATGCGGCGAAAAGAGCGACGCGTCCGTATAGTATCAGGCCTCGGCCGGCATTATTGCTACACGCACGGGGGTTTACCGTTTACGTACACATGCGCACTTATTATGTTCGGAACTATGAATATTATGCTATTTACAATAAAACTATTGTTTGAACTAAAAAAATAAAACACTATTATTTTAGTATGTTGCTTGTAGAATGATCTGACAAAAAATCAGAATGATTGTATGTATATTAGTATGGTTTCTATTGTAAAAAGAGTTTTTAGAGGTATCTTCATGATTTTTTTCTATCGTACCAAATTAGTTGTATTATGTTTTCAAAACACTATCTATCTAAAAATTCAAAATACATTTAAATAAAATTTAAAAAGAAAGTACGATTTCGTAATCTTGGGAATCGAACCCGGGGACTCTCGAATACAAATCTACACGTCGTCCACATACGTCACTGTGACAGTTGTACGTGAAGTCGAAAATACCGACTGCACTTTCTTAGATGTTTCCAAAATTCATAGTTTTATTGCAAAAATAAAAATATTCAGTTAAAAATAAAATGCTCATACTTTTTACTTTCGTTCATATTATGAACGTTTATGAACGTTTTGTAGTCCTCCTAACGGAATGTTTCACTATATTTCCCATTTATTTACAAATTATTACCCTATTTTAACTTTGTTAGGTTACGCGGACCACTGCCGGTAGACACAAGTGAAACGCCCGGGAGTTGGGACTCGCCGTACAATAGATGGCGCGCGCCTTGCACCCATACATAACAAACTTAAAAGTATTTTATATTTACACGAAATAAAAATATTTACGGAAAGAAGATAATGCAAATAATAATAAACAATGAATTTACAAATAAAACTTAACAAAAACATAACAATTTTGACGGAAATAGTGCGGCGAAAAGAGCGACACGTCCGTATAGCATCAGGCCTCGGCCGGCAGTGTCGCTACACGGGCGTTCACGCACACATGCGCACTTTTTATGTTCGGAACTATGAATATTCGATTTACAAAAAAACTATTGTTTTAAATAAAAAAATAAAACACTATCATTTTAGTATGTTACTTGTAGAATAATCTGACAAAAAATCAGAATGATTGTATGTATATTAGTATGGTTTTTATTGTAAAAAGAAAGTTTTTTAGAGGTATGTTCATGATTTTTTTCTATCGTACCAAATTAGTTGTATTGTGTTTTCAAAACACTATCTATCTAGCATATATCCTGAAGAATATCATATATTTTTCTGATTTTGTTTACTGTAGGCGATCATATACTTTTATTGTTTCGAAAACTACCGTTTTTTTGCGTTTAGGTCCTGTAAGCGCCTTAAGCTACGTTTGCCGCGGTTGGTCCTTGGATGGGTGATCAACTTCACATACCAAGATCCCTCCGTGCCTCGGAAAGCACGTTAAGGCGATTGGCACACTGCTGCGTTTCACGCAGCGGTGTGCGGGAAACGGAGCCAAATTCCACGCGCGTGAGTGCGTTTTTATTGAATTTGTATGTAAAAAATCACGCGCGTGGGTGCGTTATCTGCGCCCCGCTGCATCATGCGGGGCAGTGTGAGAATCGCCTAAGCCGTTGGTCCCGGCTGTCATTCTTGGATCTTTGACGACAGTCGTTATTACGGGTCGTCAGAAGCCCGAAAGTCTGACAACCAAGAGGTATCGTATTACCCAGTAACCGGGTTGTGGAGGTCAGATAGGCAGTCGCTCCATGTAAAATACTGGTATTCAGCTGCATCCGGTTAGATTGGGAGCCGACCCTACTACCATAGATTATAATCCAAGTTATGTTTTAATTTCCAGGTTTCGAACACTCTTCAATGAAGAGTAGCTTCTCGTTGTCATCGTTGAGGAGCGCGCCCGCGCCGCCTGGCGGCCGCTGCGACCAACTTGAGCGGCCATACCATAGTCTTACTAAAAAAAGGTACATAAACGGTATATTTAAGACAGCTGTACAAGGATCTATTGGCGCGTGGCCAAAATTGGAACTAAAGCCGTCACAATTTTCAAAAAAAATTACCAGTGCCCCCAGCCGGCCAGCTCCAGTATACCAGCGTCATTCGAGCGCCAAAAGGTCCTTGTAGCACTGTACTTTATTACACAAACAGTAGTAAGGGAAGAAACTAATGATTATTATGCCCTCGAAATATTCTTCAATGGACTTTTACCAGTTCATAAAGAGAAGGTGTCTAATAGTTGCAAAACTCACTCGCTAGGTACGTTATTAAAAAGGTGACAAGTTTCTTCAAAACGAATGCCTGACTGCGCTACCTCTTGGGAACATGAGGGTTTCGTTACCCTAATGTTATGAGAATAACATAAAAAATATTTATATATATTTTTTTTTTTTTCACCCACATAGGTACTTAGGTAGTATCATGACGTTCACGTATGAGATTGGAACGCACTTTTCCGAGATATTTAATGCAAGAATGTCAATTAATTCAACTATCTTTTGTACCTACATTTCCGATACAAAACACAGCAAATGCACAACATGTCCGAGGGCAGGGATCCAGTGACTACCACAACAAAAAGCTATTTTATAGTCTAGTGCGTTCGCGCTGCAGTAAACAGAGCTTGTTGCGCATGACCTAACAAGAATTAATTACCTACTACAGCTAACTAAGTACACTCGATTTATTTTCTTATTGCCATGCACGTAAACAAGCGGGGTTATTGTCATTGAACTTTGTGGTTTAAACAAGTTCACAGTTTTCATTTAATTTAGTTACTTTCACTATGTAGCTGTTTGTAACTACTATAGTCCAGTTATGCCATGTAGTGGATGTTCAGTGTTTGGTCCTTCTTAATAAAGAAGAAGGCAGCTTCTTTACTTTGCAATGGGGCAGTTATACAGTGGGATATTACTGGTATCAGTACGGTGTCGCGATAAGAATGCGATCTGGGAATTAGTTTACGCGTACTTTCTACTTCCTTCTAAATACCCTACCTTTATATGAAATCCAGCGGGGTAATTGCGTAACACACTATCAGTAGCAATGGGTTTCATTTTGACAGTTCAACAACATTCATTGCGTTATTTACGTTGTTGAGCAGACGCATTTTTAGAAATTATGGAGCAATGGATTAGCAATATCTTTCAAAATAAGTCAGATTAAGATTCATAGTGTATTACGCAATTAGGGTGCTGGTGATATTTTAGTAGGTGCTTCTATTTTAACAAACAGACACAAAATCGTTATCTAAAATGTTTTAGAAAAGAAAACACAAATTTTACACACAAGATTAAATCACGCCTTGTTTCCCAGAAGGGTTGGGCAGAGTACCCAGTAGAGTAGGTAGGTACCTATAGTACACCCACATTTCGCCACTTCTGTTTAAGTCCCATGTAATAGGGGGCGAGCCTATTGCCATCAACCGAGCACAAATCCAGACTCCGGGCTGCTACTAAGAAATTCCTAATGGAAAAACCCAATAACACTTTGCCCGACCTGGGAGTCGAACCCAGGACTACATGCTCAGCAGTAGTGCTTGCGACTAGGGGTCAGGACACATTGATCGACGGTTTGTCCATAAAGAAAGAGAGTAAAGTATGGAACGACGTACGCATACTTTCGCATCGACGGCGACGAACGCGCTCCGGCGTAGTGTGCTCCTTTTCAATCGGCGAACTGCGAAAGGCCGTCGATCAATGTGTAACCCTAGACCAACAAGGCACAAGGCAGTCGTCACTCAAATCTTTCGGAAAATACATCTAACCTTCTTTTTTCTAAAATTCTGCTTTCCAGGAAGGAGCCATGTCGCGAAGCTTGGCGTCGCAGCTGGGGCTCCGCAGCAAGCGGCGGCAGCGCCGGCGACGACCTGTGGCCCTTGCTGCAACACCACTACGACTATATCATGGACAACCAGATCATCGATAGTTGCAAGGTAACTCAATTAACCACAGCACCGGTGCACCATCATTACGTCAACACAGGCTGTCGCTAAATCAGCGTGGGGTTCTGTCTCGCATATATGAGCGCTGACGGTGAGCGTGAGACTAAAATCAGCCTTAGACTAACGCGTAGCTATCAGCGCGTGCGTTGGTCAACGTCTCGCGCTGACAAGCTACGCGCTGAGCTGTCAGCGCCGATGGTCAGCCCGACTCTAAAACCAGCCATAGAGTCGTAGCATTATGCTGAGCGATGGCCGTTTTGCGTGGATGTGACGCATATTTTCCCCCAACTTCTTCTTTTTTTGAGTTTGTGTTCTTTCTTTGCGACATGTTTACTGCAAATAAACATTTTTTTCTTTCTTTTTTATTTTCAAAAGAAGAAGAAAGAATTTTATTTGCACTTGCTATGATCCCATTCTGAGAACCTGATCAAGTCAATAAGTTAATCAGCTGTTCTATGTTAGGGGTTTAATAGGTTGACAGAAATAATAACAACAGCTAGTCAACTGCTGTTTTGCTACAAAGCCGAGGTGGTATTATCTTGAGAGTGCCTAAATCTTGAGTTGGTATCATCACCCTGAATTTAACTATTGACTGAGGTGTCGGTGATGATACCAACTCAAGGAGCAGTGCATTTTTATGCAGCGGTTAAAAGTTAAGCAAGTCATCCAGGTAGAATGATTTTATAGAGTGGGTATATCTATCTATCCGACACAGCCCGAAGAATTGCCAAACTTAAGTGGCACTGGGCAGGGCACATTGCTCGCAGAACAGATGGCCGATGGGGCCGAAAGATTCTGGAGTAGCGACCGCGTACCGGAAGACGTAGTGTTGGAAGGCCTCCCACAAGGTGGACCGACAAACTTGTGAAGGCCGCAGGAACCCGTCGGATGCGAGAAGCACAGAACCGGTCGAAGTGGAGGTGCTTAGGGGAGGCCTATGTCCAGCAGTGGACGGCTTTCGGCTGAAATGATGATGATGTCTATCTATTATTTTATGAATTAAAGACTTGACCAGTTTTTCAAAATCGTCTCCTTAAAACTCTTGTAACGAATACCAGCTAACCATAAATTTTCTGTTCCTCATTTCCAGGAAGCGAATGGCGAGCTTCTCCTCCACAGTTCTTCCCTCCACGGCTGTCCCCGCCTGCTGAACCCGACCTCCGGCTTCAACCGCCAGTGGTCGCTCAGCCAGCTGGTCGCGGAGTTCAACGAGCTGTGCCAGTGGCTCACTCACGTGCAAGAGGAGATTTATTCTAGTCCCGAGAATTTGTCCAGTAGGAAATTGAGGATGGTGAGTTACAATAAATACAATATCATCATCTCCTCATCTGCCTAGCCTTTTCCCAACTATGTTGGGGTTGGCTTCCAGTCTAGCCGGATGCTGATGAGTACCAGTATCATACATGGAGCGACTGCCTATCTGACTTCCACAACTCAGTGACTGTGTAACACGATACCCCTTGGTAAGACTGGTTGTCAGACTCGGACTTCTGACGACTCGTAACGACTGTCAAAGTTCCACGAATGACAGCCGGGACCAAAAAATAAGATTTGAATGAACCCCCTTTGAATCTTACGTAAGATCAGAATTTACCAAAATTGCAAAAAAAAATAGTAAAAAATAATTTTTGCTTACTTTTGTGATCTTACGTAAGAATAATCTAGACCCGCCCTCACCCCCTTGTAAGAAAAAATAAGACTTGTTCGGCTCCCTTCACCCCCCAAATCGTCTTACGTAATAAATGAACACCCCTAAAAATTTTAAATTTTGCATGTCGAATCTTGGGCAGAATGTATGGCTCAACTTCAATTCTTCACGACCTTATTTGTATACTTACCTGCATTCTAGCAAATAAATAATTTGATTTGATTTGAATAAGGCATTACGTTTAGATCATGCAGAGAAGTAATCTAATACCGTTTGTGTTGTTTGCAGAGTCGTATGTCGGAGTTGGTGTCAGTAGAACCGCGCCGCGCCAAGTTCATCGAGCAGGCCACCGCTATACTTGAACGTATACCTGAAGCCAGTGCTGAAGTAAGTAGCATACACGATGTGATTCAGTTAGAGGTAACGCTAAATTCAACATAAAAACTCAGGGCTATAACAACCACTGTGTTGTGCACAAGTTTCATACATACTGGAGCTGTGAAGCTGACGTAGGGTAGTATCTCTGAATTTATCACAAAACTTGCCCGTTTAGGTAACGCTGGGCTGTAAATATTGCGAGAGAGTTTAAAAGTAGATATAAGTACGTTGATATTGAACTATGAATTTTCGCCCCATATTTTGCATTTGTTGGTTGCTGCACGACTTTCAACGTCATGACTCATGGACTTTATTGTTTAATTTATAATATTTACAAGCTTTTTTTATTGTTTTCTCAGGTGACGTGGCGAATAGAACATTTGAATGTGAAGTGGGAAGGTCTCCGGCTGCTACTTAGTCCTGAGCAGCAGCATCGCGAGGGAGACAGTTCTGACACAGTTGGTTAGTATATAAAATCTTGCTTAGCATTAAGCTTGGTAATGGTGGAATTAAAAATGAACTGCAGTTTCGTGAGTGAAGTTCTTCTAGTTTTAGCTTGTTTGTCAACTCATTAACAGCGCCATCTATGAGTAAGGTATCATACTACAATCAATATAAATAACCTTAGTGTCCGCTAGATGGCGGTGTTACTACCAAAATTTGCTTAAGGCGAATGGGTAGTTGTAGCCCGCGAAATTCAATTTTTCTTACGTTTTTTGCAATTTTCAGGTCAGTGTCAGGTTGTATCTTGATCAAAATATGATTCGCGACAATAACAGGTACGTATTTACAGAATTATAATAATTAGAATCATTAATACATCTTTCTAAGTTAGATTTCTACCGTTAAGAACAAATCTCGTATGGAAAAGTGTTGGTGGTAGAAATCTAACTTAAACAGATGTATTAATGATTCTGATGATTATAATTCTGTGAATACGTACCTGTTATAGTCGCGAATCAAATTTTCATCAAGATACAACCTGACACTGACCTGAAAACTGCAAAAAACGTAAGAAAAATTGAATTTCGCGGGCTACAACTACGCATTCACCTTAAAATAGAACAGAGATGGGGTTTTATCATTTCGATATTTTGGAACTGATTGAAAATAATTTGCTTTTGAACTAAACATAAATATGAATTTTATTACGGTTTAATACTGCCAGCCATCCGGATTCAGGTTGCAAGTCAGAATTCGCGAGGGAGTCGATTTTTTCCTAAGCTGGAGTTTGTCAGATTCATGATACAGACGTACGGTATCTTTAAACTGCTAACCTAAGCACATACTATACCTGCTTACATTCTTGGTCTTGTCCATCAGACACCGCTCACGAGTTAAGATGCCTCCGTCGTTGGCTGCACTGCATGGAGGGTCGACTGCCACCGCCGTCGTTAGCAGCTGCAAGAGGAGCTCCCTACCACGAGCTACTAAGGAAACTCAGTGAACATAAGGTAAGAATAGTTTTAAGCAATATTGTTTGATACCAGTGTGATAAGTTCCTTGGATTGTTCTATAAAGCTTGTGGAAAGGTTCAATGATTGTCCGTACTACTAAGGATGGAACTCCGTTCTGAGTTTGTTTCCCGATAGTTATAATTTATAAATGTTATAATTACCTGCTCCCAGGTTATCGAAACCTTTTCAAGTTTCAAGTGACTAGGTAACTACTAAAAACGTTAAAACTACCTACTGTAAACGTGAATCTTAGCTTATCAGAGCCCTGATTCACAACCATACGACAGGCTATCGTATCGAAAACCTGACATTTCGATAACCTAATTTGACTTCCCCTCAACAGCAAATAGCTGTTGGAAGAATAGCGGGCGTCTATTTGATTTAAACTGACAAAATTTTCGGGTTTTGGACTTGTGAACAGCATTGAGAAGACTCCTACGATAACAATTATTAATGTTCGATACGATACGGAAGCATATCGGGTGTTTATGAATAAGGGGACTGGAGAGATATTGGTGCAACGTGAGCCTTTTCACAACAAAGAAAAAGTCCGGGATGTGCTACCAATATTTATTTCTGTCGCCGTTAAGCAAACCCTTAAGATCTGAGGAGATCAATTCTCGCAATTTTATGAACGTTCACAGTTTGATCTCAGTCTCAATCTATCAAAAATACCTCGAATTTCCTTACATTTTTGACAAGTTTTTGAAAGGTATTATGTTTGTCGCCGAGATGAGACTGCGACTAGATTTTGAATGTTTTAAATTACGAGAATTGGCCTTCTGATCTGAGAATGGATGATATATGCAATGTGGAGAAAAAAAAAAAAAAAATATTTATTTAATATTTGTTCTGAAAATAAATTAGTAATAATAATAATAAAGAACTGGTTATTGTAATTCCACGTGACGGGAACCTCGTGAAATCTGAGAAAGAGAAATTAATCAAATATCTCGACTTAGCACACGACGTTGTTGACATGTGGAATGTGAGCTCGGCTGCCATTGTGTCGATTGTCGTATCGGCCAATGGCCTGATGGCCGAAAGCCTCGATAAACATCTCTCGAGGCTCTCGTTAGTTGGGTGGATCAAGGGCCTGATTCAGAAGGCAGTAGGTACCTACTCCTCGATACGGCTCGCATTGTGAGGAGATTCCTGTTTCTGGAGCCCCGCGGCACCGGTAGCTTTCAAGCTATCTGTTGTTAGGGCTGCTCCCGACACCTGCGGATCACTATGTTTTATACTTAATGTTATATTTATAATTGTTTTTATGCTAATATTATTTCAAATGTATAAGATTAGGAATTATTGTTATTTGTTATACAAGAGTGCAAAGTTGCTTTTTAACCGCGTGTTCAATTTTGGTGACCGAGCAAGCGAAGGATTCTAAAATTGAATCACGAGCGCAGCGAGTGATTCAAAATTAGAATCCTGAGCGTTAGCGAGGGAATCAAAAGAGCACGAGGTGAAAAATCTTTGCACTCGAGTGCAACACGTAACTTTTCATTCCACCTCAGCGAGGAAATGACTAAATGCAAAAAAAAAAACGTTTACAATCACAAGATAGGTACATAGGGGAGCGGGGGGCACGTTGTTACAATTTTTAGATAGTTGTTAATATGACAAAAGCTATCAAATATATTATACATTTGATTACTTGTAATGTTAGTATGTCTATTTAGCTATTAAAATATGATTGAAAAATTATTAAAATTTATGTAATTTTTTCACAATGGAGAGTTTAACTAAACAAGTAGATTGTAACATCTTACCCCGGAATTGGGGGTAGTTGTTACATCATCGGGGCACGATGTTACAGTAGATAAATAAACAAAATCATCAGTGATACATATTTTTTATTAGTATTTCAAAACGATATAAACAATAGAGATCCTTTATACAGTCTTCTAACATTTATGAGTAATTATATTTCTATTATGGTAATTATTTAAGTTTTTTTTCCGACAAGGTGAAACAGGAATATTTTTAGTAGTGTCAGGCATTGGATTTGTTGCTGTTTCTATTGCCTGTATGATTTCAGTGGTGCTTATGTTCAGTTGAGGTGCAGAATCTAACAATTCTGGATTTTCCAGGTCTAGTGTCAAATTGGAGATGTTCTGCGAAGTCATGGGACAATCTGTTTCTGGATTAGGGCGATGAGTGACATAAGAAGGTGCAAAGTCACTGTCTTGAAAAATGTCAGGATTGAAGGGCCATATCCATGTTGATCTGAATCCACTCATGATATTTGCAGGATTTAGGGCCAAAGGCAGTGAATCTTTCACCACGGCAGGAAGATCATGAATCGTCATGGTTTTTCCTGGATGATTATACATCCAGGCTGTCTGTGTTCGATTAAGGTGGTTGTTACATGTAACAACTTACCCCAAACAATTGTAACTACTTGCCCCATGGCACGTTTTTTAATATAAATTGAAGTCATTATTAATGTATATCGATAGTAGAATAAAACAATATTGTAAATTAAATGTAGATATATAATGAACGTCCAAGGTTAAAAATTTTGACAAAATAAAAAATATAGTCATCAGGAATCAAAAATTTCGTAAAGGATTTTTTTACTTACTTGGTTGAAATCGGGACACACTCACACAACCTAGCAGCTCAGCGCTTGGCGGGTCATTGATTGTTTTTATCTAATGCACGATGTTATAAGAAAACGAATGAGTCCAATTATGTCCATCAAAGAGTTTAAAATCCCGGTAAAAACGCGTGTAGGTAACTTCTTACCCCTGTAACATCGTGCCCCCCGCTCCCCTACACTTTTATTTCAGTTTAGGTATTAATTACTACATTATGACAGGTAAGTATTACAGAGTAATCTTTAAATTATAACAAAATAATACTAAGGTATAATTAAGAAAATTTTAAAGTAACGTTGCTACAGTTATTTTGAACATATCGTACTGTTTTAAATACTTCTCGCGTGATTGTTGAGGGAGAAAGCTCATTTGCGCATTATTAACAGTTTCAGTCAATTCTGTTGGCGTCAAGCAAACTTCCTCGTCGCTAGAATCACTCATTTTAGTTTTTTCACTTGTTTTCAAGTTTCTTGTTTTTAATATAAGGTTTAACAATGACGTGAAAAAATGCAGCGTAAAGAACCGCGTACAAAGCAAATTGAAAAAAGAACACCAAGAAGGTTCCGAGTCTGAGTTTTTAACAAATTAAAAAAAAGTTGTATGATATATTCGGCACCATAGAGGTAGCAGTAAATAGGTTTAATGTTTTTTTTAATTCACAAACTTAGTGCACACGATGTTCTAAATTCAATTTACTTTATCCTCTAGAGAATAAAAACGGCTTTTCCACTCAGATATTGAAGATTAAAAATACTCTTTCCGAGATGGTGGGATGAAAAATAAATTAACGAAAAAAACATAACCCTCCTTCTGGCGCAGTCGGGTATTAATAAGGGAACTGGTTATGACAATATCCGAATAGATATCTACTATCCACTGCACATAAGCACGTAACTTTAAAATCGTTTTAAACAAGGATATTTATGCAGCACAAATATGATGTATAAATATTGAGGTGCGAGGATTTATAGAGAAACTAGCTGCGCCCCGCGGTTTCACCCGCGTAAATGTCGATCCCGTGGGAATATCGGGATATAAAGTAGCCTATATGTTAATCCAGGGTGTCAGCTACCTCCATACAAAATTTTATCGAAATGGGTCCAGTCGTTTGAGCGTGAAGAAGTAACAAACATATAAACACACACACACTCATAAACTTTTGCCTTTATAATATTAGTGTGATAAATAACGAGGTGCGTGCATTTATAGAGAAAAAAGCTTCAGTCAAAAACCTGCATAATCATTTCTTGATAATCATTTTCCTGCCCTTACCCCAATTTATTTGATATTGGCGCAACATGTCTTTTTCTTGCATACTTCTCTATTAGTCGCCATCTTGGTATTCACCCCCTTTCTAACCATATCATCATACACAGTCCATCCATCGTTTCTTTGGTCTTCCCCTACTGTTATAACCATAAAGTTTTTCGTATTTACTGAATAAAAATAAATAAGTATATAAAAATGGAGGATATCTATTGTTTCCATAAGCACGTGTAACATGATTAAAACACTGGTAATTCTGCGTTTCAAATTGATTTACAAATATATCGCTTTATAATAATTTGTTTTGCTTTTCCACACCTAATTTGTAGATTTGCTCAATGTTTTATCAATGCTACATATTTTGTATTTTCTTGTTTTTTACAATAGTTTGAAAATGCAACGCGCTAGGTATCCTTTTTTTATTATCTGTGAATGTCCCACTGCTGGGCAAAGGCCTCCCTACTCTTTTTTCACCTCTCTCTGTCCAGATCTGCCAAGGATCAATCTTAAGTATCCATAGAAAATAAAATATATGTTGATTACAATTCAGTAGGTACCTGAACCACTGAACACTCAAAATTATTACCTAAGTATTCCAAATTATCACTTATCATCTTGCAATCTATTTATTTGTACTGTGTTCAGCAATCAAGATTTGTCGAATGTCATAGATCGAAAGTTAGTTCATATCCAAAATAGGTCTCCTTCTTCGTGTCGCTGCCACGACTGTATTTTTAGAAAAAAATCCGTACCCAATCCCCCAAACGTCAGGCTCACTCTGGACACCTAGCATTCGGTAACGCAGAGTCTAGGTGACTAATCCTTTCACCACGATGGCATGAACTAGTCTTTCTCAAGACCCATCCCAAACGGCACTTTTAAGAGCCGATCCCCGAAACTTAACTACTCCAACCCTTTGTGTTATTACAATTAATATCCAACATAGGTAACAACATACAAAAGATTATTATGTTTTGCGCTCTAAAACTACAAATATCTCCAACATTTTGGCGAATTCAACAAACATACCACCAATAATATTTTTACAAAACTTCAAATCATTAAAAATCACTTTCAGCAAACCCAAAACGACGTCTTCTATAACTAACTGACAATATTGCGTACATCTACATACAAATACATCAAGAGCGATTTATTCTCGTTGTTACCTATCCATTGCTCGGTTTCGTGGTGTCTTCGTGACATCTCGAACACGCTCTAATGACGATAATAAATCAGCCAGCGATGGAAAGATGCCCTTAATTAGGTTCGACGGTTCGTGAGCGAGAGTTCTCGAGTTCTTTGTGATCGTGTGCTGCTCGTGTGCCCTATGGATTTATGGTGGTTGAGGGTGATAGATAAGTGTGATCATGTGTGTGTGTGTGTACCTCCTACACACCACAACACACGCGTCTTGTGGTGTGTAGGAGTTTCTTTGATTGTAATTATATTTCTGGGTCGTTTAAAAGGTGAACTTTTTAAGAATCGTTTGGGCCTTGGATTCTCAATATGTTATCTTCATCCATATCCTCCTGCCTTTATCTAACCCAATTCATTCGGAGTCGGCGCATTAAGTTTTTCTACTTTCATACATCCCTAATAGCCGTTATCTAAGTTTTCATTTTATTCCCATCCTAGAATCATTAGGATTAATGGAGGTGGGTTTTTTTGGGCTTAATTAGTAAATACGCGTGAAATTATCTATTCTATTATATAGATAACAGAATAGATAATTTTACGAGTAGTTGGATACTAATTAAGCTAAATCTCCCTAAATCAGAATAGTCTGATTTAGGGAGATTTTAGTGGCACTTAGGTATTGCTACCCGTACCCGTTTTTAATCTTATTTAGTGTTTGCCAAAAAAAAGCTCTACATTACCTAGGTTTAGTTGAAGACACAATCAAAGCTCACGGCTCCTGTAACCAATTCTATACATTTTTCTCCAGCGCTTTAAAAAACGTGTATGTATAATTCAAGAAAACCAAGTGCATTAGCAAATTGTGACGTCGTTGTTGTATGAGTTCATGTAAAAGTCAGAATATAAACGCCAGGGCTAAGGTCACCTTGCTGCATAGATGATGAATGGTTAACCCCTGCCCTAGAACCACCTTAGCGATTCCTGTTTATGGAGATAAGTTGAAGATAAACCCTTTCCATTTCTTGCGTTATCTTGATAATACTAAACGGCTACACGAGCTTTTAATGATCAGGGGACTCATATTAGCTTTGAAGTCGTTACAGGTATTGATAATGATTCATTCCTATGCTTATATTTGTCATACAACAAGAAAGACTATTTTCTACTTGAGTTTGAGTTTCGTACCTCGGAAAGCACGTTAAGCCGTTGGTCCCGGCTGTCATTCGTGGATCTTTGACAGTCGTTACCGGTAGTCAGAAGCCCGAAACTCTGACAACTAATCTTACCAAGGGGTATAGTATTACCCAGTAACTGGGTAGTGGAGGTCAGATAGGCAGTCGCTCCATGTAAAATACTGGTATTCAGCTGCATCCGGTTAGACAGGAAGCCGACCCCAACATAGTTGAGAACAGGCTAGGCAGATGATGAGTTAGAGTTTCGAAAGTTCTCTAACTTTGTGTTTTGAATTTTGCTCTATCATGTCCTATGTAGTAGACGAATCTTATGCAATTAAGCAGGTGAAAAGCGAGACTCCGGGCTTTTCCGAACTAATTCGTAATAGGAAAACATAATTTCACATTGTATGATGAATCGTACCTAGGACTCCATTATAAACAGTCGCGCTTGTTTCATTTGTTAGATCAATGAGGCAGATAGTCGATGGGCAGTTCAGAGGTGCTTTTTTAGGAATTTCAACTTTGTGTTTGGAATCAAGATGGCCAAACGGTTGTCAATCACATTGTCATCATAGACAGTTTAACACGATACCCACCGCACGATTCCTTCACCTTTCGGAACTCGATAGCAATTGACAAATTGTAAGATTGCTATGTGATAGCGATGGAAACCGCAAGTATCTAACGTTAACTAAAGCGACGCAGGCGCAGGTCATCAGATCATCGCAGATCATGTCTCTATAGCTGTACAAATTACCCTTATCTGATTGGGAGTAATATATGCTCACGATATAGGAATAGACCGTATCAGATTTAATTGAGACAGATTAATAAACCCATTTTGAATAAAAAAACATGTAGGTCAATTAAAGATTTTTTTGTGATTTGTCGGTTTAAAAAAAAATTGCCGTTCCACCCATTTTGACCACGTAGTTATTGCAATTTTCTTTGAAACAGCTGTTTTCTTTTTTGGTAACTTACGTTAAATTTCTTTGCTAGAACGGGGGTCTAGAATCATTTGTGTTGAATTCATGGTTACAGTTTGCAGTCGGTGTCCCTGCCACCCTGTATGTTTTATGTATGTATGTACTTATTGTATTGGTATGTAAATGTTACACCACACCTGTAGTGTTGTCTTTCCCTCCCTTTAAATCCATCCAAAGGAAAATCGCTCTCAGCGATAAGACAGCCCATCGTGTCACCCTATGTAAAAATCTTTATTTATATCTCTAATTCTTATGGTGTACATAATAAAGAGTATTCTATTCTATCACAAAATTAAACGTATCAAGCCCGAAGCCTTTCTTTTTAACCGACGAAAAAACGGAGGAGGTTATCAATTCGACGCGTATATTTTTTGTTTTTTTTTTTTTTTTTTTTTTTTTTTTATGTATGATCACGCATAACTTTTTACAGAGCAGTCCGATTTTGATAATTCTTTTTCTATTGGAAAGGATATACCCCGAAGTTGGTCCCATATAAATTTGGAAAAAAAAATCCAACCCTAAGGGTAGGAAAACAGGGGATGATTGATTGTTCACTCACTGATTGTAATGTATGACCACGCATAACTTTTTACAGAGTAGTCCGATTTTAATAATTCTTTTTTTATTGGATAGCACATACCTCGAAGTTGGTCCCATGTAAATTTGGAAAAAAAAATCCTACCCTAAGGGTGGGAAAATAGGGGTGATTTATTGTTCATTCACAGATTTTAATGCTGAGCTGTGTATTACAATTAAAATAAAAGGCCTATCTATGTTGGTATATAAAGCCTGTTTTTTAAGTATTTTATTATACAAAAAAGAATAATTAAAGTAGGATTATATAACAGTTAACATCTAAAGTAAGGTAGGTAGCTACTTTAAAAGTAGTCAAAAATTAAGCATGTAGTAATTAGTAAATTATAGCCTCAAAAAATTATAAAATAAAAACTTTTTAACAAAAAAATTAAACCTCCGAAAAAACTGAAAAGTAAAAAATAAAAACCTTTTTTATTTTACCTTAATAAATAAGTTCTTAAACTAATGCAAGTATACCTAAGAAATTTTGAGTCGGCGCCAAACAATCAATGAACAATGATCACTAAATTACCTTAAATTTAAACAAATAACCAAATTAAATTAATAATGCAACGTGAAATCTCCAGCTATAAATATAACATTCCAAACAAAAAATGCGCTCTCCGCACGACCACTCGCAACGATACTAAGTTGCTTGTTTGGCGCCGACTCAAAATTACTTAGGTATACTTGCATTAGTTTAAGAACTTATTTATTAAGGTAAAATAAAAAAGGTTTTTATTTTTTACTTTTCAGTTTTTTCGGAGGTTTAATTTTTTTGTTAAAAAGTTTTTATTAAGTAGTAAAGAAAGCAAAACAATCCACCACGAGTTCCCTATTACATCTTATCTCCCAGTAATTCGTGGTCAAGTGTCTAGAAAATTGATAAATCTTTGTAATGATAGTAAAATCACGCATTACGCTAAACGAGAGCGCCGTAAGCAGAGGTCATCAGATCATCTGCGATTAGGTATCTATACCAGTACAAATTGGTCTTATCTGATTAACATAAAGGTGTGTTCAGAATAGTGAGGCTGTAGCGGTTTCCTTTACCTTGCTCTAACAATGATGGAAAAAGGTTTTGCTTGTTGATCTTTTTCTGCGTTATAAGTAGTGTGTAAAGCAAAATACCCATTCAGCCTTTAATTTGGCATCTTTCACTTGAAGTGAAATGATGAATGAAAAGTGAAAAATGAATTTATTAGCGAACCAATCTAACGACGTTGGATTTCGGCATTTGGCATCTTTTGTTCACGTTCGGAATGATGAGAAGAAATGAAAAATGAAATGAAATGTGCATATTTAAGTTCTGTGTGTGCACGTGGAAGGAAAGAAATGAACACAACACAGTACAAGCACCTGATATCAGTTTCACTTTCGACGCAAATAGCCATTTTGCCGTCTTATTTTTTTTAAATATCTGGATGGATTTGCTTCTTTGCTTAGCTTATAAATACTTAAGCAATCTGTTCTCACGGGGCCTTCTAATAGATAAAGAAAGTAACACAAAATTACTTACAAGTTAAGGTGTCATATCTCTAGTTAGTTAATGAATTAGTTACCATTTACCGAAAACAGTTGGTTAGTAATTGGAATCGGACATCGGAATTGTAACTTTATAATAGTAATTTAATATAAATATTTATTGAGCTTCAGAAACAATGTTTCGCTTTAATTAAAACGGCTGTTTACGATTATTACATTGTGAAACTATGTAACGACATTAGCTATTAATATTTAGCTATTTGCTGCCTCATTTATAGTAGTTGCGAATAGCCCAGTAATTATAATAAACTAACAAAGGCCTTAAACCAGTATGAGCTACACGATAGGCAACGGTTAATGTTGATTAAATTAACTTGATGAACACTGCACCCGCTGAGTAAAACGTATCTCGATTGCAAATTGTGTTTGGTACCTTCTTGCTATTAGAGGTAAAAAAAAAACTTGTCTTGAGTCGGGCTTTTTAAAATGTAGGCTTTTATTTATTTATTTCTCGCTTCTATCATTACAGGTTCATTGCCTAAAGCGAAAATGTATTAAAATTATGTCCCAGAAGTCGACGTCAAGCCGGAATCGGGTAATAGGCCAAGTCATAATAGTCATCAGAAACAAAAATCTTGGCATTTAAAAAAAAATCGAGAAAGTCTTTTTACTCCTATTGCTACAAATCTTAACTTTTTTTTTGTTAGGGGTCACGAATAACTTTTCTGTAAACTCTTGCCTAAAATGTAAAGCCAACTAACTGCTCCAGCTTGGAAGAAAATGTCACTTTTTGCCCAACCATATATTCAAAATTAATAGGTACTGAAAAAAAAATGTACTATGCGAGTTTGGCAAGTAAGTAGTTTGAGTTTTTTTTGTCTTGTCGACTTCTGGGACACCCTGTATAAAATAACATTGAAAAAAATACATGCATGTAGTAGGTTATTGGTGCGTTTTATTGTCACGATGATCGAAAAAATACCTAACTCCTATCCGATGCAATTCACTATACTTACCTACAAAAGAACCCAACGTAACCAAATTAATAGCCCGTCCCTGAGAGGTTAAAACTATTTAATGTCAACATTGTTTATGGTTTAATATCATGAAATATTAGTTAGCTTTAATTAGGGCTTTACTATACCTTCAATTTGTCAAAAAAAACACATAATAAGCAGGTAAATAAAATACAAAATAACTTCATCAAACATTATTACTCGCATAATCTTCTCATAACAAAGCCTTCTAAACATACGGTGTCGTACAAACCGTTTGTCTTGATTGACTAATGCGCAGTCAGGTTCGCGCAACTTTCCACCAGAGGTCGCTGTCACAATTAACCTCTGCTAGTCAATTTGTGACATGACCATCTATTATTTGGAGCCATCGATCTGAGTTAATAGTTCGTTTGCCGCTCTGTGAGATATCGGTTTTGTAAGGGAAACAAGATGAGAATAATGTGGCTAGACAAACGGGTTAGATCTTTTCCTGGATAGAAAATGATTTGCTTATTTTATAATTTTTGAGTGTTTTAAGATTCGACTGTTCTCTTGTTATAAAGAGGTGAAGTTTTTAAGTTTGGGACGTAGGAGGTTATCTCCGAAATTACTCATCCGATTTCAAAACTTAATTCTCTGATAGAAAGCTAAACTACTGCCGAGTGCCATAGGATATATTTTATGGTGTACCTAATTGACCTCCACGCGAACGAAGTCGCGGGCAAAAGCTAGGCCATCATATAAAAATGAATTGCCGTGCGTTAGTCTCGCAAAAACTCGAAAATGGCTTCACCGATTGTGATGAAACTTTGGAAAGTGGTTGTGTACGCACCGGAGAAGGATCCAAACAAAAAAAAAAAGGCAACGCGTGTCGGGCATTAACTAGTTATACATAAAAATAGTATTATTTAAACTAGGCTAAGCCCTAAACCCTAAGGGACAGGCAGACTTAAAACAAAGTGCTACATTCTCATCTAATTCTTTTGTGTAAACGAGTCCTCTCTCTGCAAAGTTACAAAGCTTGTAATGTTTATTCCCTCAACATGTATGTTACACTAAAGACACAGTTTAATTATGTATATTGTCTACATTTATGTCTTCACCCAATTTTCTGTGAATGAAATCTTCATCAAAGAAACAAAAATAAATCGGTGCAGCAACGTTCAAGTTTGACGACTTCCATAAAAGCCGAATATTTTGGTAAAAGTTTATTTACATAATTTTAATGGCCACCATATTTGGTTAGTGATGAGTAGAGACCGGATAATATGCATTTGCATATTTGCATATGCATTTGCATATTTAAGCCATTTTCAGCGCTAATAGCATATTTTTCCTAAGATCTAGTGATGATGCATATTATCGCTATAATTGACAGTATTTTTCGAGCGCAGCGCACTCAGCAGCCGCGCGTCTTTTGTTTTGGTACGATAATAAAATGAAAGAGACAAATGATCGTCGCGCTCGCCTACCGCACTACTCCTTCCTCCCACCTATTATGCATGTTATTGCTTTCATTGTTGACGCGCGTGCTCATTGATCTGCAGTTAAAGTTTTTGTGTCAAATTGTACAATGCCTCCCGAAAAAAAAAGTGTGTCTTCGTGGATAAGTGACTTTCCTGAAACATTTACTTACGACGGAACTGTTTTGTATTGTCGAGTTTGCGAGAAAAATATTTCGTGCACTAAAAAGTTTCAAATAACAATAAACCTAAAGGAATAATATTTACAAAACAAAAAAAAAATTGTCATTTAATGTTGCATATTCTGTCAGTTTTCGTGCATATTTCAAGCATTTTTCATACATATTTGCATGCATATTTCAAGCTTTTTATGTTGCATATAATCCGGTCTTTAGTGATGAGTCTGTAATGCATGGGTTTATTATACTCTGAGTAAAGACGTTACTCTACTGTCTGCTGCGCAACGACTGGGAACAACGAAACGTCAAAGTTCGTGACAGCGGGATTACTCTTTATGCCCGTCAACGAAGACACGGGCCCGTCCGAAAGAAATAGATCCGTCACAACAAGCGTCAAATTAAATTTTACACGGGCAAATACACATTGGGAGTAGGGCTAGGGACAACTGTCAAATCGTGTAATCATTCATTCTTAGTTCGGGTCCCAAACTAATCTTATGCCCTTATGCGATACGGAGTAGGAAACACCCGACCGAATCTACGGACTTCGTACATAGGGAGCAAGTAGACCTCCAGTCTCGGACATAGAACGAGGGAGAGAGACGATACGAGACGTATAAAATCCCGAACCACGTCTTTACGTTTAGTACGACCGATTAGGCGTGAAATAAATGCGTTGTGAAGCAACACGTGAAGTTTGTTCTCCTAGACTTTGCGACATTGAATGACGCAATATCAGCCGATTCCAATATTATCTAGATCCGAAAGATTTTACTTGTCATTTACCTACTGCCACTTGATTTCCGTCATCTTTTGTTTGATTTCAATACCTACGCAAGAGTTTGTTATCTGCGATGTGTTGCTAGGCTATAAATGTCTTATAGGTTGCGATGGAGTGTTAGTTTAAAGAAACGGTATTTTATAAACATCCGTTTATGGTCCAGCAATTAAAAATATTGACCGAAAACGTTATTTATTATACAGAGGGTCTTGACAACTTCATTGAAGATCACAGTTTACTGCTAACTTTAATCGATGTTTGTAACGGGAATTTTCAGTTTCATTCGCCCCACTTCCATCTTGGTGGTATGAACTAAAAAGTGAATGAACGAGTGAATGAAGATTGAACTAGATGTAATGATTAAATTGACCCGTGCTTTATGATGATGCTCATCCGCAATTGACGAGCTTGCAAATGTGGGGTAATCAACCGTAATATAGGCAAAGGAAGAAATGACTTAAAGCCAGAGAAATAACTACTTATTTAACAGAATTAAATTAAAATAATTACGTGTAATCTATGTAAATGTTCTATGTAGTGGGAAGTTCTGTAGAAACTTAGACAAATTGCGTCTAAAATCATAACTGAATGGTATGTAATGATTAGGGACTAAAGTATACTAATAGGCGAGTACTACGCGACTATTAGAACAAAGGACGAGCACTCAGATTGTCCGTACCTACTATATTTAACTATGAACTAAAACTTCGCAGATTACACTGCAGTGCAGAGGAAATTACCAACGGTAAAATGCGTGAATTATTTCCTTTTGTTAACGAGCGTACACATGATGCCACGTTAAATGTACAGTGAATTGTTTTTAACATGAGAAAAGTGTTTGGCTTACACAAAAGAATAGAAATGGCTTTAAGACGTGCTTTGTGGGCAAACGATTAATCATTAAATGGCCTGGTTTAAAGAAAGAGGTAAAGGGAGAAGGCGTTGCGTGCCCTCCTTAACTTAGGAAAGTTAACAATAATCTCAGTTTTATCAGGAACAGAATGTTTATGTTCCGGTTAGTCAGTAAGTAATCTATAATACTAGAAGGAGTTGTACCGGTAATGTTTTATTTTATTATAAGCTATTTAATGTTATGCAGATAAAAGCAAGTTCAAATAAATGAGCGCCATTAAAATATTCTGACAAGAAACTGACGCCATTTGCAATATGGCGGCCGATACAGCAAAATTGTTTTAGTTAACGAGCAGACTATAAAGTATCATATCCTTAACTACTGTTCATATCATTGTGCATAAAATGAAGGAAATCGGCATTTTCCAGCGTCGGAGAAAGGAAAGCTGATTTGCATTGTTAAGAGGATAATGGGAAAACAGATACGCGTCTGTAGTCTGTAAGCTTTTAACCGAAGTAGGTGGATAGTAACTTATCCCGAAGATCACTCTGTGGTGAATTCGTTTATCATAGTATTACCCATAAAATTGCCCTTTACAGCTCATTGTTTGTAATGATCCTCCTTTGTCCTGAGGCGTCACATAATCAGCTTATAATGTTCCCACCGCTGGGACACATACTTCCTCTCTGTGAGACCGGTCGGCCATAATCCACCACGCGTGCCCAGTGCGGGTTGGTGGATGTCACTTGTCTTCGAATTTTTTGGTTCTAGGACTTGCCGGTTTCCTCACGATGTTTTCCTTCACCTTTTTGAGAGCCTCTGATGCCCCACTACCTTCGTTTTCTTTCATTCGTTTTCCCTGGTATAATTAAATATTCCTTGCTTTATCACGAATGTTGCATCAATCGTACAAAATCCAGATTACTCAACTAACGATTACGTCACGTTAAGATAAATAGTCTCAGTATGCAACCAAGACTTGGACTAATTTCGCATTATTAGCACGATATAGGAAAGCAATAACAGTTAATCTGGCAGGCGGTGTAAGTGTAGGAAAACGGTACCATTTTGTTTGGCCGGCAGTGCAAGTGATTAATGAATTTATCGCGGCGCAAGATCGGCCGACGTCAGGCGGGTTCGGACGGCATCGGTAGCGACTTTCGCTCCCGCGGGCGTATCGGACTCGCGGTTTGTTTAATACTTTAATATTACGATGTGCGTGCGCATATGATTAATGTGAGAGAGTTTCAGATTAAATTGGTGTTTTTTTTTTCTATCGAAATTGTAATAATATAACATGTCCGGATATTAGTTGCATCTGGTTGTAAAAATTAAAAGTGGAGTCATTAATCATGGTAGTTACTGACATAATGTCTATAATGTAAACCTACGCGGCGTGATGTGAAAATAAGACAGATGTCTATACCTACCTACTTACATAAGATAAACTGTACAGTAAAGACAGTGGTAAAGGCAGGCTTTTCATGAACCTAATTTATTAAAAACTAGCTTTTGCAAAACATGAAATATATCCTACTAGCGGCCCGACCCAGGTTCGCAAGGGTGCAATTTTTTTTTTCGAATTTCCGAAATTTTTGTCATACAAACCTTGTCCTGGCAATACCGAACACAATAAAAAAAGAATTTTCCAACTTGGTGAAGTAATTCGGAAGTTATGCGCGTATAGCAATTTCGGCGACTTTGTTTTATACTATGTAAGGAAGACACTGGGCAATACTGTAGCTTCCCGTTAGTAAAAGAATTTTCTTTATAAGACTAGTATACAGGATGGCAGCAGGAACATCGACGGACAACCTGTTAACATTGATTCAGTATGTGATTCTGAACGCCCCTGAATGGAAATATTTCGCAAGTTATCAAAAAAAAATCTGCTGTTTCATACAAAAGTACAATACATACGCGGTCAAAATATATGGCGGAGCTAATTATTTGAAGTGAAAACTTCTTTAGGCGCGTTGGGCATTTTTTGAGATGGCAAAAACCATTGAATTCGCGCCACTGTTACCATTAGCGACACCGCTTCGGATGTGTTCGGCTGTCCTCGAGATGTACTCGATTTTAATGTATATCCGATATGTCAGTGAGTGATGGCAAAGTATTCTGTTTGTGTTTTGTTTTCACTTCTGACGGCACTCCCGGAGTGCCACTGTTTTTTTTGTAATAACCGACGGAAAGTTTAGTGTGTCTAGAATTATATGCTGAATTCATGGTTACAAATTTCAAGGTACCAGAGACTTAGAAATGCTAGCATATTTTCAGTAAGTCTACAACTATTTACACTTCATAATCAAATATGTGAATCTCAGCTGGATATGATTCGCCTATCACGCTTTGTATGTCAATTTACAAATGAGTTAATTGATTCGTCACGCATCGTTCCATCTATTTTGAGACGTCCGGCATGATCTTGTTTCATGTGACATCACGCGTAAGAGATCGTCATCTCCTTTGATTGGCCAGAGAAAGTACCTTCTAAAATGGATAGAAAAAATCTCAAGTTTTGCATGCATAACAGACAGTAAAGCCAAGTGCACATTACAGCGGCAACGGGCCGCAGCGCAACGCATTTTCGTATAAAAAAGTGCGGATTGCCTGTAAATCTATAGGTACCTACCTACTAACATTATAAAGAGGTAAAAATTGTTTATTTGTAAGATTGTATGTAGGGGTAATCTCTGGAATTAGGTGCCATCAGATTTGAAAAAAACCCTTTTGCACTTCAGAGCCAAATTCTTGAGGAAGGCTATAGGATATTTAACATCACGCTATGACCCTTAGGAGCCGAGCAAAAAAAGCCAGAAAGAACGCTAAGCGAAAACGAAGAGATAGTGCGATGCAATACGACCTGGTGGGTCGGGAGAACAAGGAATTTCACGCGGACGAAGTCGCGGGCATAGAAAATGTAAGAAAGTGTTGAACGAAGATTTTGCAATGCGTTGCGTTGCGACGCGGCCCGACCCAGTCTGCGTTAGCCTTAAATGAGCGATCAATATGCATGTAACGTAGCTAATCCAAACACTAATTAATCTCAACATTTTCATCTAAATTGCGTTAAAACGTTTCGTTTCGCGTCAAAAAATCCCCTTACATCTGAAACACAAATAAAAAAATAGTTTGAGTTTGAACAAATCAATGTCATGGGAAGCTAAAATATTGTTTCTGAGCAAATTTGTTATGTCTACACGTAACAAAGGAATAATTTCACAACTTGTGACTTGCAATAAGGCACGTTCTTACAAGTCCGGGAATCTACTAAAACAATTACCAACTAAAATCTAAAACATTCCTTCCCAATCCATTGCTCACTTCTTTAACGTCCCATTCAAAAATAGACTTGCCAACAAGCAATGGATACCAGAACTTTATCGAAAGCTTTACTCACAGTAGTTTCATAGTACGTAGGACCTCCAGATGTGAGCTTGCGCGGGCGCAATATTTCTCCCGCGGCGTCAACGCGATAGTATCGCGCCATCGCGCCCTGTGGTGGCCGGAGATACTACGTGCAAAGTAGCGTTCAGTAATAATGCCCGCGGATAAGATTTACTATAGAGTATAGTCTAAAGGACGAATAAAGTGGGACAGAGCATTTGATTTAGTGGGGATCACGAATTTGAACTGTTAGAGAATATTTATTAAATGTTTTATAGAGATTTATTGGTTGTTAGCGAAAGATGAAGGAGCTTGTGAGGGCTTGTGGCTGCAAGCACATCCGCACGGGTCGATCGATCAGGTTAAGCTACGCTTGCCGCGGTGGGTCCGTGGATGGGTGATCTTTACATATCAAGACCCTCCATGTCTCGGAAAGCACGTTATGCCGTTGGTCCCGGCTCTCATTAGTGGATCTTTGACAGTCTTTAAAGGTCGTCAGAAGCCCGAAAGTCTGAAAACCAATCTTACCAAGGGGTTTCGTATTACTCAGTAACTGGATTGTGGAGATAGAATAGGCAGTCGCTCCATGTGAAATACTGGTACTCAGCTGCATCCGTTTAGACTGGAAGCCGACCCCAATATAGTTGGGAAAAGGCTAGGCAGATGATGAGCGTAAAATGGACATGTGTAGTTGGTAAACTGCGGAAACTTGGCATTTTAACTTGAACATGTAAGCACGAACAACTAGCAATGAATCAAACATATCACAAACAAATCATGCAGTATTGTACATAAAATCTTTGACCAAATCATCGATCATACGGTAAACGACAATTGTTCCGACGCTGTGTCAGGTCACCACACCACAGACGGAAAAGTAACTTTAGATCCAACGAACCATAAATATGTGTATGGTCGTTAAATTTTATAAGCGTTTTTGTTCTCGACAAAATAATTACTCGATTGTATGTAAGTACATTGTCATCTTTGGCTTCACAAATCCTAGATAGATAATTAACCTTTGGTGGTGCGAGGCAAGGAGTTGATATAACATTTGTAGTAAAAGGAACAAAACAAAAGCGTAAAACCTTTTCACGCCAACTTCATAACAAATTAAGAAGATACAGACAATGCGGACATAGATGGCCACTTGTAGTCTTATGACTATCGAAGCAACGACACATTCTATGAAAGTCTACAAAATATTTTACCTAAGATGAAATAGACTTTAAACATTCTAACACTCATAGAAAAGGAAGTCTACATCCTAGATGATATAGCAAAAACATTGGAGATAATACCATCAGTATGTTACATATTTCTCGCACGTTTTTATCGATACTATCACAAGAACACAAGGGTAATAAAACTTCCGTGTCGGCACCGGTAGTATTTTACTTGCGTGCTAATCTTCTCGGGGATTTAGAAAGCACTGCGAAAGTGGCTGTGGTACGCAGTACTGATAACATATTGTGGCAAAAATCCCCACAATAACCCGCTTACAGCCCCCGGCTATAGCCTTAATATTGTGCAGAAATATGACGAAACATTAGCTGGCTGTAATGAGACTCAGTCGATCGGAACATGGAGTTTCAAACCATGATTATAGATTTAGGAGCATGATACGGACTTATGGTTTGCAAATAGTATCGTGCAAAACATTTTGGCTTCAATTTTGTTAAAGGGAAATTGTTTCATGAACAAGCAGTGAAATAGCAACTACAAACTGAATTTCTTATGAAAAAGAGTGAATGAAATAATTACTTACATGATTTTAGCTTGAATTAAAAGTATATTCACAACAGCAAGCCAAAGTATTTAAACAATAATAAAAATGCCAGCATTAAATATTCAAGCCGCTATAATATACTTAGATAGATGTAAGCTGGGTGTGGTGCTTCTTCATCCATTGCATGTAGGTTGAAGGGTCAGGCATTTCATATGAGCTGGCCACACGTTGAGACCACGTTCACTTCAAATACTAGAAAATTATCGCTTCCAATTTCTACTTTCACGGTAATGCAATGTTTTTGATGCATAAACTTCGTTTTACGTTGCAATTACTCTTAAGAGGTTAATTTTACATTTATATTCCGAAGACTTGTCCTAAACAATAGTGTTTTATAAACACGTTCATATTGAATGTCTGTATTAAATCAAATATTTAACACGTTAAGTGCGAAACGAGGCCTAAATCACCCCACATGCAACTTCCTTGTGGTGCGGCAAGGAAAAACGTGAACATCTCTGTCGTGCGAAGGGCATAGCTTTGGTTTGGTCCAGTATAGAAAAGAGATAAATGTATATTTGAGACGCGCTAATGGTCCCGGACTCGGTGGTATACCTACCTTGGTACCGGATGTCTTAGGCCTCGTACCGCACTGAATTAATATAATTTTAATGCAGTGCGGAACGAGGCTAAAACGTCCCATATCCCCCCGGACCTCGTACCGCACCCAACGCGAGCTTGCCGCGACTAGTGTTGTGCATTTTTACTATCTCGTGAAGCTGACAAAAAATCCAAAAAGATTTTGACTCAGTGCTCTCAGTGCAAAAAATCTTATTGTCTACCCTGTTTCAATGAAAAACACTCATAAATAAGTACAAAATATATATTGAGATTTTTTATAAAAAAGTATATTGTTACTGATTTTTTTATGTTAATTCAAGTTCTAATAAGTGTATTTTTAAAGCCCGAGGCAGAATAAATAGGATAGTTTCTTTTCTACTTCTGGTTTTCTTTTTTTTCTATTCTGTGAACCGCATTAAGATTTTCACACAAAAATAGATAAACGTCGTTGCGTCGATATTATTTTTCCCATCACTAATCTTAACGAAAATTTACCCTATTTCAGTGCGTTACGAGGTGTAGGTATAAGATCCCATATTTTGTTTTGCCAATAAATTCTAAACTAGCTATCAGTTCCCGGGGCGACGGTAGATTAGGGTTCATCAATTCACTGTCTATATCGATAAGGACCAAAATTTTCATTTGTCTTTGATTTCGCGCCAGAAAATGGATTTTAGTCTGTTAAAGGAGGTGGGGTCTAATAGACCGCGTGTCGCCCTAACGTCTGGTCACGGTGCGGGCCGATAATGCCTCGTGCCGCAGGAACGGAAAGTTTGCAAAAATTGGTGCCGCAGCTAACGTGTTAATAGATTTTGCTCAAATATATCTTCGTAAAATACGTCTAGCATTCAGTTGGAGTTGCGGCTGGGTTTTCCTAAAAGCTATTGATTTCCTTGAAATATTTCTCCCTTTCATAACTTTATTATCGTGTTGTGTGACCAACCTTTAACTATAAATAACACTTGGGTCATAGGCGCTGTTAGTTTCAGTTAGCTTTATCGGCTTTCCGGAGAATGGTGAAAATGCTCATTAAGGAAACAAACACCGTCGTAAATATATTCATACGTTGATTAACTCTTAATCGGGCGTTTTGCTTTGTTCATCCGCCATGTTATTCAAACGCAGTTGTTAACTGAGATGTCTGTGCTTGTCATTTTGACTTTAACTACGTCTTATCTCAAATCTGTGAAAGTTCCTACTTCTTGCGCCACTACGTATTTTCTCAACATTAAAATCTTAGGCGTTAGTTAATTTCTCACCTTCTATTACGACTTTGCTTTTCGAACATCGTTTGGCACTTGAAATTCAATTTTATTCCCTAATGGTATATTGAGCTGCTTTGTTGTAATCACCTGCGTTACCAGCAAACGCAGTTTTGTAAGTATACCGAGCAATTTCTATATTATGAACATGAACGTATTTTGTGTTATCTTTGTAAACTGTCGGCAACTCGTTTTAAGGTTTAGTTTCATTAATTAATTAAACTTTCACGCCGTTTACGCCTTGCTCTATTACGTTTGTAATAATTTATTGTGTTTGTTCTATTTGATTATGTTCAGTCCCTTCTCTTTCAACGCACTTGATGATTTCATTGGCTCGAAAGTTAAATACTACTGTAGCTCCACTATCGATGATATTATCTTTATTTTCTACGTTTCACTTGGTTTGTAAATCAGAATGGCATTTTCCACTGAATACAACTCGTATTTTACTGAAAGGGAAATCGATACACTTGGTATCGTATTGCATATCGATTATGCGTACCTTGAATAATTCAGCAGACTACGAAGCACATGTACTAGTGCACAGAAGACAAGCAATTATTTCATTTGTCAAAATTGTGCCTAGTATTTTCATCCTAGTGAGAAATGTATTTACATGTTGTAATCGAATAAATTACCAAGAGCTTCGGCCTTATCTTGTATATCCCATATTAAACGGGTATTAGTGCACTTTGCGCTCCTAAATAGCTTTTAAAGCATATGAACTAAGTTCTCTAATGAGCCTATAAATAAATTGTTTCGAGACGACGTCTCGATTAGATCTATCTGATTGCGTTCGTTTAGCGTGAATGTTTGTATGGATATTATCGAATGTCATAGACAGACCTTATGAAATTATTAATGGTATTAAATTTAGCGTGCAACATGGTGATATAGCGATCTTGATTTAGTTTATTTGTAGTGATACTAACGATTATCCTGCAAAGTAAAATTAAACTAACTAGATGGTAGTTTCAGTAGAATATTTAAATTGAATTTACGTTTGAGTAAACGATAGTCAAGTCTCATATATACTAGACTAATCAAATTGTCGGTGCGAATCGCCTGCCAGATAAATTATAACAAGCCTATTTCCTCTTGCGTCACTGTGAGCTTTAATACTAATTTTCAATTGAATGAAAGGACGGAACACTTAAATGAATTATCAGTTACCGTGTACTCTACATAGCCTTTCCTCGTAACATTGTTTTCAATACAGATTCCTCCTTTCCCCGCATAATTTATATCAGTTTCCATTAATGTTTGTTCTGCCATATTATCACTTGGGGCTATAAATTTTCCAGCACTGTTCAGCACTCCATGGTTTGCTTTCAAGTTATCTTGATCAGTATTAGTGACTCCATAATTCAAAGCCGCGTTGCACAACACGGCACGTGGACTAGGAAAGTTCTTGTAATAACTGGCTGAAGTTTAATTGATATATAATTGTGTTGTACACAGTTCAGGAAATTGTATGGGTCTTATGCTCCTTATTACAGTAGTTACACGAAGTAGTAATGTAATTTACGCGTTCACTTGCTGGTCTTAGATCACGCCTCTTTCGTGCTATTTCGCTGTTTTGAATAAATTTTAAATTAGTACTTGATGGTTTATTGAAGGAACGTTAGGTAACGTCAGGATTTCCGTAAGTTTACGTTTAATCGTCTGCGAGTCATAAAATGGTTAATTCCAGTTTACTACGAAATTCGTTCAGTGTCTACAAGAACCACATCGTTAACTGCAGTTTGCTAGATTATTATGTTAAACCAAGACTCGTTTTTATAATGGATATTTCATAATTTGCACTATACTCCTGGAAGATTCCTCCTTGGAGCCACATTATTCGCCACTTTATAATCCCGGAGCGAAAAGCGGCAATTACCTGGGCTTACAATTATTCGCTTTAGTTTCTTCCCGGTGGAGCCATAAGATCTCCGTTTATTTTCATTTTCATACAGAATTATGGCCGTTTGAAGATTGCTATAATTTTGCGAGCTTTGCTTTCAAGACACGCAACTTTATGTGCTTTGTTATTATCATCGACGTTGATTTGCGAATGGGTTTTTCTGCTGTTGTAGTTGTTTTTTTTTCTTGATAATCTTATTTTTTTGCTTTTTAAAAGTTTAAAAAACAACAGCCCTATTCTGTGATTAGATTACATAATTTTACTGAAACAGTTTTATTTGCAAGTCATAGACATGTTCTACGACAAGGCTTTCGAAAGGAATTTCGTAAGATTGTCAGAGTCAACGTGACTATTCGTTCTTTGAATTTCACACACTCCAACCAAAGAACAATGCTAACATACATTCAGTGCAATTATAAATATTGTTTTGTTTGGTATTCATTGTTTGTTTGTTTTCAGCAAAGCGTCATCTACCGTCTCATATGTATCTTAAATTATTGACACAATATCGTTGTACGATACATTTGATGATATAAGCACAGTTGTTACTGTATCGTCCATCAAATCCGATTGACCTTAGTTTTAGTTTTATCGATTGTTGTGCAAGGTCGGGACCCTTTCCGAACAAATATCCGGTGCGACCAATTGTATGCGTTTCCTGTCGCGCCTGCATTTAGTCTCTTTTACGACTTATCAGCTGTCGAAGTTTGACAAGAGGTTCCGGTAAAATTAACAAAATTATGTTGCATGTGGCGCTCTATCTCTATTGGTTTGAATAAATTCTTTTATTTGTTAACAAATTTGTGATTTGTGTTAAATTGTATAAATCTTACATCAATATGAGTATTTTTAGTAGCTACTTTCATTATGAATATTTTACGGAGTAAAATGGTACAATGTTTTGGTTCTGCATTAAAACAGCCATCATTATTATTCAAATTTAAAACGCAATGATTTGTATTTTCAGATTCAAGTTGTATCATTTGAATCTTATTCACATTAGGGATTTCCTACATTCATGATTTATCCTTTACGTGAGGTACATAACCAATGAGGTTGTTTCAAATGAAACCGCCATTAATAATATCATAGTTTTCATTTTATTTTCACTGACTGACATCAATAATCACTCAACTATGAATTTGGTGGAATTTCACTATTCATAGGACAAATTGCCGTTATTTAAAATAGGATAGGAGTGTGCGTACGCAAACGTATGTGACATGTCTATGGTTCGGTGCCGACCAATCGTATGCACCGTTATACGGAGATGTGACACAAAATTACTATGATTACGGTAGATTGGGGAAAAACGACTCTGTAAATGACGGCTTTTGTGAATTAAAGTTTTTGTTTCCAATTGATTTTAATTGCAGTGCATTTTGAACGCATTCTTGTAGTTTTAGAAGTGTTTCGTCGAGTTTATACTTCTAAATTGGTATTATATTAATGTCTAGTATAAATTGTAAATCTGCCTACGCAAGTTGTGAAAGTATGAGGGAAATGGATTAATATCTGTCATTGTCCCATTGCAATCTTGATACAATTCTGACGTAGGTGGATTTAAACTGTGGAAATCTGAAAGGTTCGTATACTAACAGCATTATATATGTCATTAACAGCCCACGATTGACATTAATTGATGGCAAAAACAATAACCAATTGCAAATATTTTGAAATATTTGCCCGTTAGGAAACAAGCGGAGTCGTGGGCAATTCCTGTATATCATCGATTGGTATTCAATTCAAAGATTAGTCGGAAGACTTCGCCAGCTTCACTTTTACCGATAAACTTTAGATACGCGATACATGTATTATTTCAGCGCTTAAATGTCAACTGCGAGGAACAACAGTGTTTATATTAGCATGAAGTCTCGCAATCTGATTGCCGAGTGCGATTTGTAAAGCTGTCGTCAGGTTTCCTTGTAATGGCCCTATTACTTTCAGCACATTACCCTGTGACCTCACCATCCGTGCTTTCTCCCTTATCTTGTGCTCTGTCTTGTTGATTATAGATCCAGTCATCATCGTAATTAATAGGGTTGATATCTCCATAACTTGTTTCATTAATTCCTCAATTAAGTTCAGGCATATTTATTTTAGATCTTTGATTAAATCAGGAGCTTATTCACTATTAACATATCTTATATCTTCATTAAATTCTTGTGAATTCCTTGAATTAATACATTGAGATTTACTTGTCTAGTTTTCCATCTCATTATCTCCATAGATGAATAAAATCTAATGTAATGTGCTATTAACTTTCGCTTTTATAGGACGTTATGGCTTTCCCGGAGCATGGTTGACAATCCTTGCGTTTACCCGGAATTTAGCCGTAGTATTTATGTAAATTTTACGGACAAACCTCTAACCCGTCGTGACTTCAAGATCGTTATTTTTAATTTACAAGTTCTTGCACTGTGCATTAGTCTTATCTTAATTGTACAAGAAAGACTGTTTCATAAGATGATAACAGAACCAGTCGTGGTAGTGTTTGGCTTAAAACTTTTTTCTGTATCTGTTGCGATTATGAAACTTGCTAGCGTTATGAAACTTAATAATAGAATTCATGTAGTGCCTAATAAAATCTAATGTGTTTAATCCAGATATAATTGAATCTCATAATAGTGTAGTCTGAATTGGTTTTACTGTAATTCGTTCAGTAACATTCTATCTGTGTAATCAGATTGTGTCCACCCACTGTCGGAAGCCTTGATTCTAGCATGATTGCTTTTTACTGCGCTACGACGGTATAATTCTTCTTTTCTGGCACTAAATATCAGCGAAGTAATGTCCTTGTTTGCTTTCTCGTGATAAGTATCAAGAGGTGGAACTGAAGGAAATAGTTCCGCTACTGCTGGTAAATGATTGACTAACGATTTGTTAATTGAAAACATTTTGCCAGCGTAATCGTAATGTGTAAGTGTGTAACTTATAAAATCATTGGCATCGTTATTTCACTTAACACTTTTAATCAGATTGTTGTTTCAGTAGTCTTTTTTTTCTGCTATAAAACCGTTGACACGCGACTGATATATTCCTCTTTTGAGAGATTTATAATTTACATCTTTTTATATTTGGGCGTGGATAACCCAATTAAGTAGTTCTAGGAAACACATTTTGAGAATTCTTACACTACGATTTTCCATCAGTTCCAAAGTGTTCACCTGCATCACTTAGAGTTTTCCAACCCTTACTTATTAAGATAATAAGCTCAAAGGCAAAGCACATAAGTGTAGTTTGGAGAAGTTTCATGTGTTCGTGTAGGTCGTGACGGCATCCTTAGTGCAGGCTATCGGTGGCGCGATCGTCACCGCCTCGCAACTTGAGCTTGCGACACTTACCACGGATTCTAGATCACCCACACTATTGTCGAAACTGTCTAGTTTTGATATTGCAATGTGTGAGGTCAATTGTGTTTTAGACAGGGTTTAGAATGTGTGGAGATAAATGTCAATGGTTTGGATGTGGTTTGTTAACGACTTTGTTTAGCGATTTGATGCTGTAAACCAACTTAGTGATCAAAAGATCAATCTTTGATTTTCTTATTTTTTGTAAAGCTATGAATTTGATTTGGGTTGAAAAATAAGGGTACAATAGGATACCACGAAAATGATTATCGTGAAATTGAACTTAGAATTCTTGCGTTTTGGATCAAGCAAACAAAGCAAAGACCCAATTCCTTTTCCTCATGCAAAATCTATAACCAAACAAATCAGTTTCGCAATCAACGCAATCTAATTGGCTTGAATATTCGAGAACAGTTAGTTACCCTAACAGTGGTTAGTGAAATGTTTTAATCCAAGCTTTCGTCGTCGATTTGTCCTAACGACTCGTTTATTCCTACAATGTGGTGGATTTTCTCCTCAACTCTTAAAACACGATATGCAAATGAAGTTAAAGTATTCGATGTAGTTGTGGCTTCCATGTCTTTGTTTACTTTATTTACAAGTACCGTGACATCTTTATAGTCAATGATTATCGTCCTAATGTGGATTTTTGTTCCGCTATCTTCTTCCACTAAAAGGTTTATTTGTAACTTCTCTATGTTCTATAGCGTTTTGGTTTTAAGTTACTGTGGTATAGGAACATGCTCTGTGCATTCCGTGTTTGACTATTTATCGTCTATTGTCTGCAGTAGCTACATACTGCGATTTTATATGTTTCGGCAGTTTTCTTTGCATTTAGTAATTTGCTTTTTATTGCTCTTCCATTTCCGTATGTATTTATCGGTATATTTTCTTTCTGGCTAACATCTAATATAGACTATGCCATTTAGTGCTGGTGCAGAAAGGTTTTTTGTTTTATTTATGCAAAACTTTCCTTTTTATAGTAACTTACCGGTATGTCGCCGTTATTAAATGCAACACTAAACAATGTTCAATATTTCCGCTTTTTATCAATTTCTGATAACTTATCACAATAACAAATTATATGTGCTAAAGCGTAATATTTCAAATTATATCACCGGATAATCTTTTTGGGACATACATATGTAAACCGTTATTTTGCTATAAAAACATTGTAAAACACGACATATTAAGTTAATGTCACAATAATTATGTGATTGTTATTTGTTTCACGTTTCTGTAAAATATAAGCGTCTTGATAGCATCGCTCGTATATTTCGGAGTTCTTTACTTTCTCAAGTTTAAGAGACGATTACGTTATTATACGTGATATCTTTATTAACATCACATAATCCTGTTTTATTTTTTCTTTATTTGTGCAAGTACCTACTTGCTGTCGCCTTTGGCGAAATTGTTCTGAAACAATGTAAAGGTCAGGTAGTCCGGAATTAAAAGGATGAGGTTACGTAAGTGTTGATGTTAATTCGGCTTTCGAGCAAGATGTTATCGTTCGTAAGTAATATGGCATATTAAGTTACTCTTTCCTTTCTTTTTTATTGTTCTAGCTGTCATCTGCAGAAATTGCAAAGGTTAAATCCAAATCTAGAATGCTTATCGCACATATGCGATCTATAAAAATATTATCATTCATTTTTGGTATCTGCGAATATAGTTTGAGTGTCAATACAAGAGATATCTTCCATGATAGATGTTTCTTTCTTATGATTAGGTATGAGTCCATATATAGATGTATATGCTGGTGTAGTGTATATGTGTGTCTAACAATGCATGTTGGCGCGAAAGTGGCTGCCCTCCACCCCATGATTTACCTTCCACCTCGAGGTGTCGCTGATGGCAACTTTATGGTGTTTTGTGCAGGGTTGTCGCACATCACAAAGTAAAGACGGAATACTGATGCCTAGCCCAAGAATTTAAGATCACAAGATAGTAACAGAATCATAGTTAGGTACAGACAGAGTCGGGTTACATGAAATACCGTTTCAGCGTTATCATAATTTTCATCATGTAAGTAGTTGAACTTTACTTACACTTAATCTTAAGGTTGTCCCTATAATTTCTTGGGAAAAACATTGTCAATTTTTTCTGGAATATTTTACTTTGTCTAACCTAACCCTAGTTTTCTTGACTGTATCAACCCTGTTTAGAATTTCACTCCTGCGCCACAACTATGTTTGCGTACGATTTGTAATGTTGCAATATCTGCTGTGAAATCAAAACAATGGTCGATTGTAATATTTCGATATGCAAGAACCTCTGCTATGACAAATGGTTCATATTTCTATGGAGAGTAATGGTGTCCTTTTGAGAGTACCGATGCATTTATTAATCTTCGTGCACTTTCGAAATAGATAGAGGCTTATTTGTATGGAGAGATGATGATGTCTTTCTTCAAGACTTATCTAGTTGACGGCGACAGTCGAAGCGAATGGTAAAGTCAAATTGACTACCTACTTATGTTGTACGTATAATAAAATTACAGCTGTAGTTCTTTGACAGTTGTATAAAATGGCTACAGCAGACCAAATTGTCATAGAGTATCGTATACTTAACAATTATTTTGTCTGATTATTTAAGCAACGAAAATAACATGACGTTGAACTTTGTCGTTCACGTAAACATCAGACTTCTTTACCTCATTGTTCTCTGTCTTATTGAGAACGTTGTTTTTAAAACTTCGTAGTTTTTTTTAAAGGCTTAAATATTGACTATAGATTGTCTCTGTTTTTTTAGTCCTTTCTTTAACATTCAATCTGTGAATTTGAGTGCAAAATTATTCATTCGCCGGCTTATTTTATCCTGTCTTATTAAGACGTTATTTTCAATACGGTGTATCTCATTGGCATTTCTAGCATCATCGCTCATGCAAGCAGCTACATAACTGTTAACACAACCACACCCTCAATCACGTATTGCTTAGAATGTTAGATCATCTTACACAACACTTATCACCTCAGTACTTATGCGATATACAAGATAATATTATCCCGAGATAGCACGATCACGGACTGTGCTGAGAATTATAGTGTGACCTAAGACCTTCACGTGAGCTGCAAATTCTCGAGACATAGTATTGAGTTGCGTGACGATTGATGTAGTTCTTGGAGAAGTGTGCGTGCTTACTTATTACGTGTGAACATAGTCAGGATATGTAATTCCTGGTGTATATGCCGTAAATTTTACAAGTAGCCCTATAATTTAACTGTAGACTAAGGTACCTTCGTCTAGTTCATCCAAATATGTGTAAGTTAGGTACAGCGGATCAGCCTATAATGTTCCCACTGCTGGGACACAGGCCTCCTCTCTGTGAGAAGGAGTGGGCCGTAATCCACCACGCGGGCCCAGTGCGGGTTGGTAGATGTCACATGTCTTCGAATTTTTTGGTTCTAGGACATGCCGGTTTCCTTACGATGTTTTCCTTCACCGTTTTGAGAGCAGTGGTGATGAAATAATTTACACAAAGTAAAGCGCCTGTCTGGGTTCGAACCTACGACCTACAACTCGTAAGTCGCGGCCGTAACCACTTGGCCACCACTGCTAGTAAGTTAGGTACGGACTTTGCAAATGATGACTTTTTTTTTGTTTTGTTACGGGATAGGTCTGCTCTTGCGACACTTAAATCCTGATATGAGCTTCATTTGCTCAATTTAAATTTCAAGATTTACAATGCTGATGAAAAGGTAACGCTAAGACGCTTGGTGTCTGTCATAAGAGATAAATACAGGTAGTCAAAGAAGTTATCATTAAACTGCTAAAATGTGCTGCAAACATGTACAAGCATATGTAGTTATTGCATAATATGTATTGTCAAAAATCGCGACATATCGTTAGTACTTATTTGACTAGTAGTATAAACAGTAGCCGGTGGTCTGTTTGTTCACGTGAATCTGCTAAATGTGTCACTTTTGTCGAATTTGCAAATACATACGTCTGCATTTTGCATATTTCCATGACGTGCTTAAATTAACAGTCGATTGTCTTTCCTAGCAGTATCTAATTTTTTGAATGAATGCATATTTTATTCAAAAACTGTAAGGGAAAGATATTGCTTTCAACTTTTCTTTTTGATAAACGCCTACATAACTTTCAAAGTGGGTGTCGCAGTTCATAACAAGACATTTATATTTAGAAAAGTTAATAAAAACATTGTAATCATTTAAAATATAGCCATCAGAGGTGACAATAGCAACCTTATACAAATTAATACACATATTCATGGTGTTTGACACCTGGTCGCACCCACGGGCGGGGCTATCCATCTATCGGACAATATGACAAGAGAAACTAACACGGACTCGAACGTGGTTCCTCGATAAATTAAGTGCAGTATCATAATTCATATTGACCGCGTGTAGGGTTTTCATGTGTGGTCTTCTTGTATTTGATGTGGAAGGAAAGCTAGAAAAATGAAGTGATTTTGAATAAGCCTAGTGGGTAGGACTAATATGCATTTTCAGTTTCTTCTTCATTTCAGTGACTTGTAAGGGATAATTAGGAGAGCAGCTTTGGCTTATGCCTTTTCTAATAGCAATCATCAAACATCATCTATCCAGTGGCGTGCGTTGGTTTTCAGAATTGGTAGGCACTAGTCCGGGGCTAGTCTAGGCAGACGCGGTCGCTTATCAGAAAAATAAACGTGTGGTCGGGAGGCCCCCGGCAGGAACTAAGTTCAAAATGAAAATAATTTAGTGAGTTTCTTAATTGTGGGCCACACACACTAAAATGTAATTGACAGGCTTATGTTGATATATCGAGGTAGGCACTATATGCCTATATGCAATGCACGCCACTGCATCTATCCATACAGCCTATTCAATCTGGTCAGTCACTTTGTGTGTGTGTGTGTGTTGTGTTTCATCTTTTTTTCTATTATGATGACCCTTGAATAGATTCATCGCCAAAAATTCCGGTCCTACAGTGACGACAAGACTCTCCAGAGTTCCATTTATCTCTCTGTTATTACGTATCTGTAAACAATACCAATTCCTGTATAGTTTCTACTACTCCTAATATGGTAACTATTGGTAACCCTACCAGGGCGCCAGTGATGGATAGTGGTACACGCCTCGAGTTCGCGTTTGCCCTGTGTCGATTATATATCACCATCTTACTATCTTTTGTAGGAATTACGTAACACTTATTATGATTCTATTGATATTGTAATGAGAGGCTTGAGAATCAAAGCGGTCTTTTATGCATCAATTATGATCTTAATGGGAGGGGTACGAGCCCTTTACATTAATATGATTTAGAGTACTAGATAACATGTGCTGTTCCAATATTAGCAACCCTTTTTCGCACGGGTGCAATTCACCGATGTGGCGACATGTCAAAAGCTCGAGATTTCCGTGTTATATCAATACACACGAAACAATACACATCACTATCATCTTCATCATCATTTTAGCTGAAAGATGTCCACTGCTGGACATAGGCAAGCGTCGCCACTTCCTGCGGCCTTGCGGTGAAAACTGTATCAAAATCCAGTGTGTAGTTTAGAAGAACTAAGCTGTCAAGTAGACACACACGAAAAACGACTTTGTTTATACTATGAATAGAGAATTATATGATGTTTTGGACAAAACGGAGTGCCTTTATACCGAGTAAAGTATAAACAATGCAGAATGATTAATTTATCGCGATCATCTCAATTGTTTCATCATGCACAATGTTATCATGTAATCAGTATGACGTGATGGTACCAACTACAAATACTTACGAAGAATCTGTTACCATCATTGATATCGTTGCCATGAGAATATTGTCGAGATCGATAAAGATTTTTTCATAATATTCGAATTCGGGATTTTGAAGAATGTTGATTTTACTTCAAGGGTTTATAACAGTATTTCTTACTTAAACCTTCCAATAAACTTAAGTGTTTCTAAACTCACACATATATTAAATCGTTTCTATGTAAACGACCTATTTGATACCGTTACTATTGCTCCGTTAATTTCTTCAAATTATCCTCATATATGGCAAGAATTTCCTCTCCATAGAACATTTCAAGACCACTTAAAGTGATTACACCTAAACTGTATTTTATCTAATTGAATATTCATTATCAATGTCCATTGGTTTGTTCCTTTGTACGCCCACGTGCTCTTGCGCATGGGCCCCGTAACTAATAGATGGTATCTCTACACCATACTTATAATTACTTTTATTGTTCCAGGTAAGTTGAGCAACTGACCCAGTCGTTTTAATTTTAAGGGTAAGTACATGAAATTATTTTGTCGTAAAGGTTTGTCTGCGATGAAGTGTAACATGGATTAAACTGAAGGCTTGTTTTTTAAACCTGATGAAAAATGCGAAAAAATTATTTTGATGATGGTGGCAGGAATTACAATAACAATGCCTTTATCAAGATCATGTATCATAATTTCAGCCGAAACACGTCTATTGCTGGATATAGGCCTCCCCCAAGCACCTCCACTTTAACCGAAGATAACCATCAAGGTTGCTCTTAGGAAATACAAAGTTTTAACAAACTTGGTTTATTTTAACAGTATTTTCAAAGCAAACTTTTCACTGATGGATTGGTTTAAAATTTGCCCTTTTTTTGTAACTTTAGCCCTTCGTATTTTTCTTCTTTGCAACATGGATGCACGCGAGGCACAATGGCTTTTTAATTGTTTCTGTAATTCGACTATTAACCGGTTAAACTACTAAGTATTTATTGTTTTCCACACGTCGCAATTTTCTTTATTTACATTTCCGTGCTTCTGTTTGACAGTGATTTTAGTGCACTATAAAAATAATTTAATAGATGCATAATTTTATTGGCCAATTACTTTCCACCGGACGTATGGCTTGTTTAATAAACCTTTCTCTAATTAATGTCTGCGTCCGCGTCGTCTGTTAATTTGCATCCTCTCAGGACAACGGGTCTGGTCCTAAGTTCCGGAAGTAGAATCATAATCCTTTCAAAACTAGATCTGTCCGTGTTCACACGGCTAGCTTAATTAAAGTTATACACTTTTTCGATATATCGACGATATATATGTAATCTTTGCGATTCTACTTCATTTATAAGTTTTTGAGTGTCATTGGATATTGATGATGAAATTGTCACACTAGTGCGCAGTATTACATCAGAATAATTCTGTACTTTTATCATTATAGCTACTAACACGTAAAATGCTAAGTTTATGTTTCCACAAATCACATTTGTAGCATCACGAATTTCTAGACTTGGTCTTGTTTCATTTAATACCTCTCGCCCATGTTAAACCGACAAACGTAAACATCCTTATGCACGCCTTGAAAACCATCTGTAAGCTTTAAGTTACACTCCAGTGCTACCAGACCTTAAGCCCACAATTGACATAAAACTAAAACAGAACAAAGGTTGACTGTTACATTGACAACCACGTTATTGTGTAGTCAATGTTTATCGATAGTAACCACAGATACACGATCGTAACACTAAGATAATACCCTCTCGTTTGTAGGGCACGTTTTATCTACTCTATGTTTGTTTTGTTTGATTAAAATCTAATTATAAAATTGTTATATTAAAGTTGTTATTCTTGGCCTGTAAAAACTGAATTATCCCTTTGAAAGGAGGTTTTTTTATGGAATGGTAGTGGAGTAGACGATAGGACCTCAAATCCCTGTGGTTTATAGGTAGTAAAATCAAGTCAACACTTTGTTTCCGGTTATGCGACTCATGGGATTTATATGGGCTACCCTGAAAGGATTTTGTCAAGTGAATGGGGCATTATTCGCATACAATTTGCTGAGGTTGCAAATTTTTAGGATGGTTATTAAATGATTCTTTGGGAGGATGCTCACATTTAGCGTTGGATGTTTTGTCTCGGATAAAGAGGTCCTTAAACAATATCCTGCAATCAGTCGATTTACTTTTACCCTTAATGCGTTTGTGATTGTTTTTTCTGTCTTCAGACATATACATATTTATTTAAAAGTCAAATCAGAACCTCAGGAACCAGAAACTTAAAGTTTAACATAATAAATAGTTCCTTAGTTACAGCTTGAGTCAGCTTGTAGTACTAACAACCGGGCTAGAACGACCCGGGATCGAACTCGTGTTTATACGCAGTTTTATCGCCGGACGCAGTTCCCTAATATACGTAATTACGCGGTGTAAGTGATAAGAAAGTTGATAATTAACTGGTGTTTGCATAATTTAGATTTTATCGAGTTATTAGTGTCTTGGGTGTAAGTGTTGCTTCAAACGCGTTTAATTTTAGGGTGCTGAGATAGATTCTTAGATGTTAATAGGATAGATATATACTGAATCGCAAATCACCATAATTAGTCACTTCAAATTATTATTGGAAAATATAGGGTCTTAAATTCACTGCAATACAGAAAATACGGGTCCGTACAAAAGTAGTTTGATACTACGGAATGAACCCTACTACCTTTTCGGCCGGGCAAAAACACATCGGGAGTAAGGACAGCTGCCAAATGGTGTTGTTTTATTCTTAGTTCGGGCCTCGAAAGTAATCTTATTTCCATAATAGGTGATACGGAGTAGCAAACACTCGTAACTCCGGCCAAAACTATGGATTTCTTGCTTAGAGAGTAGATCCCTGAAGCAATCTGACAGCAGTAAACCTCATATTGGCTATTGTGATTTTTGGAAAGGAATAACAAGCAGTTGGCAACAAATGGCAATATTTTCAAAAACTGACGTTTAATTCAAAGCTCTCAATTGTTTTAACAATCCGCATTACCATTTCGAGCCATATTATTATCTACCCCTCCACCAAATCGCTAGCACTTGCCAGCCGTCACGAGTGATCGACGGTCATCCGTCCGTATCGCTGCACTACGACAAGTATCGATTCTAAGCCCAACTATTACCGCCTGCCTTGTTTCCCTAATTTTATTGAAACCCGTTAAATTGTCGGGTGCCCATACAAATCTGGCAGTGGGAGTCGTAATTGTGGGGAATGGAACGTATGTTATTGTTGCGTTCTGTGTGGCTGCATTTATATTAGGGATTTAACCTTAACCATGATGGCGGAAAACGGTTGCAGCGAGAGAAAATGTGTATGTTGTGAGTAATTTTACTGCAGTAGTTCTCGCCTAAGATATGACCACAAAAAAAAAACTTTTTTTCTATGGTATGTTTTCAGGTGCATAAGGTATATTGTCTAGATAATGTGCAGAAACCTTTTGATGAAGTATTAATGAGTTGCCTTGGGTAGCCTGGAAGTCTTTAAGCAGACTCCGGACTCAAGTTAGCCGAAGCAAGGAAAACCTGTTCAGTGCCCTAATTCACAACCATACGACAGGCTATCGTATCGAAAACTTGACATTTCGATAACCTGATTTGACTTCCCCTCAACTGCAAATAGCTGTTGGAAGAATAGCGGGCGTCTATTTGATTTAAACTGAACAAATTTTTGGGTTTTGGACTTGTGAACAGCGTTGAGAAGACTCCTACGATAACAATGATTAATGTTCGATACGATACGGAAGCATATCGAGTGTTTGTGAATAAGGGGGCAGGTGGAGATTCCTAAACGACTCCGTCTTGGAGTGTAAATGTGGTGCTGCTTCACAAACGACTGGACACTTAATATCATGTCCTGCGTGTAGTTGTAAGCTGCACGTTACAGGAACTGATGGACGGTAGTGATAGCGCTAAACACGTCGCTGAATTCTGGGCCGAGTTTATTTAAGTTGCCATCGACACTAAGAAGAAGAAGAATGCCAACATGGTTCCAGTCCGAAAAAGGGATGGTACTATCGGTTCATGTATAGCTTTCTCCCCCACATCTAGTTATGACGTTCGATGGACAAGGTGGTATAAATCATCGTTCGTGGAACCGACCATTAGAAGATATGATTACCAACGGGCAGACATGAACATTGAAGTCATTGTTAAGCTACTGAGCAATAGTCAAAAAGTTACTTAACCATTATTGTTTGTAAGTCCCTTGCAGACTTTCTAAGCAAACATCCGTGGCACAATAAAAATAACAAAGCTGTCAGTTAAACCCAATTACCGTATCCTAATCCGTAATCACTAATTAGGTGTTGACCGTAACGGAGTATTGGGTAACAAAGTACCTGCAGATATTACGTTAACCAAGCACCTATAGTAACCACGAAGTGACGGAACAGAAGACGCAGTCGATACAAAATTGCAAGAACATATACCCATCAATCTCCTTTTCACGAAGGAAGACTTTATCCCAGTAATGAACGTTATAGACTGATTATACTGATATTCCATCAATTAGAAACCAAAAAAAATAGTAAATTTGAGGATATAGTGTTATAAAGCGCAGATTTTGAAAACCTACGTCAACACATCTGATATAGCCACTTTTACAGATCTATTAAAGATAGCTGAGGAAATTTTTGATGGCGTACAATCTGAATATAACAAAAAATAATGAAAAGGATTTCCTTTTAAATTGAGGAAGACTGTATATTAGTTCCTGTTTTAAAATCCTACTATTTGACAACAAAGCGTTAGCGATCAAACGTATGCGTACGTACCTTAGAAGTGAGCCTTCTATTCTCACCTGTTTTACGCTTACAGTAAGTCACGGGTCACTTCACACGAAGCGAGGAATTACGCGACATTGCCCGCGGCGGCAGCTCGATCGTGGTACCCACTCTAATGTGAAACGTCTACGTGCAACTTATTGTTAGCCAGGCTATCTCTACAAATTGCCCACTTGAAATCTATTGGAAAATAGGAACCGCCAGAGGCTGAGATTTTCTCAGAATATTCGCGATTAGATGAGAAATCGTTTGATTTGATGATTGATATGTTTCCTGGTGTTGGGTAATTTGATGTAAGTATAGAAAATAATAACGATACGGATGATTGACTGTTTGTTGGACATTGATGCAAGAAAAATCCTTCTAAGATTTTGTTCCATCAGCACTGTTTGTGCTAGCCAGGATAATGGATATAATGCTATTAAAAACAGCACCAAAATTAAGACTTGAAATAGGCAAACACGCATTTGAATATTTTTCTTGATATATAATTAACACAGACCTTTCAACCTTGTTTGCCAACCTCTTCAAACAACACTAAACAAATTACGTACAATCTTACTATTAATGTGAGACCTTTAAAATCTGTGCATCAACATTACCGTGCGCGTGGGCATGATGTGGGCGGAGCTTGCAACAGTCTAGCAGATGTGCAGCGATCTCACGGAAACGATGCTTGCTGAGTTATGGATAGTAGAGCTTAGAACTTAGCTAGCATTGAGGAATGGTTGGCTAGAATATAATTTAAATACTGAGTTGACTGGCGAAGTGACCTGAGACAAGCGATATGTAGATAGTGTTGGTCTGATCCGAGAAGATAATGTAAGTATGTCAGAAAAAATTGAAGCTGTACTAGGAAAACGATGACTTAGAAATGATGACTTAAGTGATGACATAGAAGTGTTTATGGGAGATTGGCCGGCACGGCAACGTATGGAAATTAGTGGAAGGTTATGGAGGAGACCTTAGGCCAGCTGTGGAATAATAAAGGTTGAACAAGAAAAAACGAAACTGGTACAGCGGTTTAGACATAATATACATATATTGAAGCAGGACGAATACTAGAATATTAAAGATGCTTAATGATTCGCTCAAAAACAGTATAATGGCAGTTGTGATTCTGACGATAGCAGAGTCTGAAGCCAATCAATTCTGTTTTACGATATTATAATTATCCAAATGGTAATAAGTTAAAAGATCTAGATTAGTTCCAGTTTTAGTAAATTCCGAAGTGGTTAGAATTAATTAAAGGAACAAAAACTAGCCAAAATAAAAATAGAAGGATTTATCGGATTTTTAACGATGACCAGTTCCCTTTACGTAACATTTTGTCTTAATTCTGTGAATGTTGGCGTTTGCCCAAACACAATATAATTTAGACAGGATTAAAAAGAAACCGTCCAACAAGAAACACTAATATGTAAAGGTTTCCTAATCCCTTGTAGTCTGATGGGAAAAAAAAAGTAAAATATTTTCATCCTCCGAATATTTTATCACTTCGTAGATAACTTCAAGAATTTTCTGGATAACATCCGGATTGTTGAGTGTGAGGCCAGACATAAATCAAATTGCAATACTTCAGCTCCTTAAACTTAACAAATATTGGATGCAACCCAATGCAACCACAATCTTTGTTTCATCGGCATCCATAACACTAAACCTCGGGCCGTATATTTTCACTCAACAATCCACAATTTGCATGCATAAAATTGTTTAGAAAGTAACCATTTCCATACATCAGCCGTGTACGTTCCTGTTGGCACATCCAATATTTATCTGGCAGAATACGGAAGCTTGCCACGCAACGCTCAAGACCGGGAAGCGAACACTAATAATTGTAACTCGATATAAATGAAGAGATAACGTCTATTACCACTGTTTAAGGAAGCGTAGTCAGTTTCCTTTGATATATTGCTTACAATACACAGGTGTTTAATGTAAATGAGAGAGCTCTGTTAACTTCCAATGAGTTTAAAGGAGTAAAAGGCGCTTACAAATTGTGCTGCTGTTGGATCATTCGACGATAACTCTAAATAGATGAAGCATATTAAATATTTTTGCAAACATATTGAAGGTATATTGTAGTCCTTGTTGAATCAGTCGGCAGTATATCTTCCTGCTTACGTGACCCAGGCTAGATATATAGAGATAAGAGTTTATTGTAATGGTGAGCCATTAAAATAAACTTATCTCATCGATAAGAAAACTCTCTGAAGTTAAAATGATATTAAAACTTAATTATACAAGTTTTATGACCACATAATTTCTTCATAGGCCTTTATTATTCGTAAAGTATCTTGCGCAAGCACAAGGGTTGGATTATTCCCATTAAAAATCAATTACATCTCTCCTATAGTCAGAGTCGCTTTTACAAAGACCACGCTTTTCAAACCTTGTCCATTGTTATATGTACTTCTTTTGTGAAGGCTCGAACGTGACTGCGTGCTACGACAATATTCTTGATAGTACTTCAAACCTTCGATGAATGAGTGGTATGAACAAATTACACGCGACAAAATCACGCTTCCTCATTCACAGATGCACATTTTGATCTTTCTTTGTAAGTACAGCGTTATTTTCGGCAGACATGCCTTTCAGAGTTTCAAATCTTATTTGTGAAGGATTAACATCGAAACAATAATTTGTCAATGTTAGTAGTGACATCTTTACTCTGGAATTGTTCTTGGAATTAAATAGTATATGAATTACTAGCTTCTTCCCGCGACTTCGTCCGCGTGAAATTTCACCCTCCCCCATTCACCCCCCTAGGGGGTGAATTTTGAAAAACCCTTTCTTAGTGCACCCCTAGACCTCATAAGGAACCTACGTGCCAAATTTGGAATCTCTAGACCCAGCGGTTTGGGCTATGCGTTGATATGTCAGTCAGTCAGTCAGTTTCTTCTTCTATTTATTTAGATTTCGTCACTTTTAAAGTGATTTATGTTGAGATCACATTCCTTTTGGTGTATCGAACCGCACATCAGTGAATAATAGAATTATCTTGCATTACATAACTGATAGATTGCGATGCGATGCTGTATTGAATTGATCTTAAATTGTTGAGTTCCAAATTATATTAATTTTCTTCGTCAATCTTTCGATTTTATCGATGATCGATTGGAATCAAAGTGGGGTGTTCTATTTTGAAATACATCAATTTGTTCGTACAAAAACTGTTGTACCTTCCAAGTCCAGGTTACTTGAAAGGGCTTGGAGAAAGTTCACCAGTTCTTTCGACAATCGGCCCTCATTGTGTTCCGATCCCGATTTGTGTTAACGCATCAATCTTTTGCATTGAACTGTTTTTCTCTCATTGTTAGAAAGTACTATGTTAAATGTTTTTCTGTCAGGTTAAGATTTCTATTTCATTTACTTGACATTATTATTTTTATTTTTGAAAGGCATGATGTGCTAAGGGCACAGTTTGTTGGTCTGATTCCGTTTTATTATTACCTGTATTACAAATTTTACAAGCCATCTCGTTCCATGTCCTTCCTGTATATATATATTTAATAAATTGCTTTTATTGTTATTTTTGTTTATTTATTGCTGTTTCAATGCTTTGGCCTCAAAGTCTAGATACGAAGTAGTCATTAAAACCTCATAAACTTTCTGTTTCGTATGTCTATAACCATGAGTGACTGGCATTCAGAGTAACATTTGGGCGCTTTTATTATCCCTTCGTAACGAACAGATCTCTTTTAGATTACGTACCAGAAGACCCTTCTCTTGGTAATCAACAGTTTCACAAAGAACATACTAGCATTGTACTTGAGATGAGAGTTTCAAAAGCATCTCCAGAATCAGTTTGATCAAAATTATGGTAACGCTTATATTGCAACGGTGTTAGATAACACATTATGTTGTGATAGCACTATTATTGCTTCCGTCAAACAGACAGAGGACCCAAATTATGAAACGATAAGATGAATAAAATCTTCTCATGCATATAATTTCTCGAATTAGTTCTTATTCAATCGTTTATTGGCAACAATGGTAATAGAATTGACAAAAGAGCTAATCAGAATGATTCAATTGGATAAGTCATTATAAGTTGTATTGAATATTTCGACGGTCATCGCTTGCCCCGAAGATGTTTCCGGCATCCTACACAATATGTAACGTATTGTGAGAGAAAGCCGTCCATCTGATTGCCAATTACGCTTTTCTCTTTCACACAATTCCACGCGACATTCCCGAGTACTTTTTGTAATGATTGTTTACGAGATTTCCTTTCCGGATATGTTGTTTAATGTCCATATTGGTCAGAATGGAAGCTGTTCGATAAAAAAAGCTATTAGAAATGTGTGTTTGAACTTTTAGATAAGCTGACGTCTATATGGTTGACATATACATTGGTACGGTTATTTAAAATTCCTTATGATCAATATCGAATTACGGTCTGTATGTAATTATAGTATCCTTTTTAATCTTAATGCCTTCAATATCCATTGTGATACTTAAAATCAAATTGAATGTATTTTTAACCGACAGTTCATTGCTTTTAAATTAGTGGTGATGCAAATATACGAGTGTCTGGCAATTAATTTGCCAAATTTATTTAATTTATTACATACACTTCCTAGAAGACTGTTTTGTTTTTATTTGGACAATAAATGAAATGCCATTCTGCAGAAATAATGCCAAAAACGTTCTTGTATATTTCAACGTTATGTAGGTGATGTTCGTCGTTTGACGCACCAACGAAACTAATGCTAGATAAATATTTATCGTTTCTGGTGTTGTGTAACTCAATTTACAAGACAATCGTTCCAATAAAAAACTTTTCTATGCGTCGATTTATTATAATAAGTATATTGTTATTACAAATGTTTCATAAACGCCTCTGTCTGGTTCATTTCGATTTACATTTTCCTCAAAAACTCATTTATTATTTGCCTCTTTGTGTTGTTATTCCTGCTAAAAGCATTTGTGTTGCGATGATCTAATTCTACCGGGTACCTAATTTGTAACGTGTTATTTGATCGATAACTATAGGAGATCTCTTTAGATAGCAGATGTGAATTGAGGTCAGCGCTTATACATGCGTCCATGCAGCCACTTAAAGCAAAAATCGTGAGTTGTTCGTTTCGAGATTTTGCCAATATTGAATCGTGTATCTGAATGTTAAAGACGATATTTTGTATTGATGTATCGTAGGTAAGTTCTCAATTCCCAAATAAGGCCTCTCTATGACCTTGAACTGGCTTGAACTATTACTGCATCTATCAACTAGGATATGTTAATTGTAAGCAGACTTCCGAGAATCCTTGGTCAATCATCGCCGTGCTTCCGTTCCGAACAAAGTCTGTCTCGTGCCTCTCGTTCCGCTCAAACGCGCTTCGATAACAAAAATAGAAGTTCAAACCGATCCAACATTCGACAAGAAAAAAGTCCTGCCAAATACACAAAAAAAGTAATCGCCCCATTCCTCTCTGGCTAATGCTCGGAAACTATTCACGTCGCTGTAAAGTTTATCCTGCGATAAGACTCGAACGACGTTTGACTGGTAGCCGTCTCGTTCTCGCTTGACGGATTCCTCGATAGTGAGGGAGACAGAGAGGTAGGGCGCACTCCGCGTGGCCGTTGATGTTTAGTTTGAAACGGAACGGAACAGTTTGCGAGTCGCCGGCTCTGCGCTCGGCCGACTGACGCAGGCAGTTCGTTGCGCTCAACTCGACAATTTATTTTAACATACTTTTTGAACTGTTTTATAATCTAACGTTTAGACAAGTGCCTTATTGTAAATGGATGTGATAGTGAATGCATGTAATGAATTCGAACAACTAAAAGCAAATGAAAAATAACACCGTGTGGATTTTCTGAGACGTCTTGAGTTTTGTGTCCTTTTGGTATAAAATTTTGCAGTAATTATGTTACGGATTTAAGTTTTTATATTTCTTTGTTAACTGTATTGTGTTGGAGCACGTTTCTACCCGTATATTGGCACGAGCCTTTAATAATAATAGTGCACCGAAACCAGTTTGCGAGTGCGGTTCGGCTGTGGTTATCCTGACTTATATGCGGGCGTCTTTCTCGTGAACGAATTTCGACGCATCTGTAGGTATTCTTTCGAAGGCTGCGACTTCAGTTGATTTTCTTACATCATCATTATTTTTACATTTGTTTTTTGTGTTGTCAATAAATGGTTTTACTTATCTGTTAAAAATTGTAATCAGTCGTGATACTTTTGTTTATCATAATCTAGTTTGATATCTGATTAACGGCTTGCATCTTTGGCTAATCTGTCCAATCACTAGACTGATTCACCTTGACCGTTTAATACGATGGCGATGCATTCAGACTTTCTGTTTCGAGGTTACTGGAATCCTGAGCGTACCTTGTAAAGCTTTGCTCGTTACGATAATTAACATATCTAGTCGGTCACTAACTGGCATTTGAGCGTAGACTGTTTGGTGACTAACCTGCTCGAGAGTTATTAATACTTGATTAATAACAACTGAGTTGCAAACAGGCTACCATTGTTACTCATCAGTAGTCATCAGTCAACTCATCACTAGTGTTCACAAGCGTCAGCTTCTCAAACGATTCGCATGTGGAAATCCGTTACCTCACAAAGTAATTGTTTATCTTGCATAAACCGTCCCATCATGTCCAAAGTTAACAGTAAATTACAATCTCCATTTATAAACACCAGTTAATCGTAGTTAACTGCACATAACTAATGTAAACATCTTGTCATGTGTGGGCAGTTCAACTGGCGCCGTTAATTTACTATGAAACCTTACTAATTGCATCTATGCACCAATAATATCTTTGTTTTAGCACTGTCGCCTTAGCCTGTAAATCTCCCGGTTTATCAACTTGCACTGTTTCAGTAGCGGTTTCTTTGAATTTTGTTATTTTTTCACCAGTCGCTCCACGCTTCGCTTCTCTGCTATACGTGACTTCATTGGCTGCATTTTTTGCATCTTTTCAGCATGAATTCTCTTATCTAACAGAAACTTGCAATCTAGTTTCAAATTACCCAATTCACCTGAAGCAATTGAGTGGTTTTTGTCTATTTTTTATTACAATTCCTCCGGTTCTAATCTGATACTTCCTGTGACTCATGGCGTATGTATCGAAACTGCGAGTACCATCAGTTACGCAACCTGAAGGTGGCAAGTCTCCAACTTGTCACGGGAAAATGTATTACTTCCAAGAAAGAAAGCGAAAATTATAGATCAGTGAACTTCCTGACTGATTGTCAACGCCACTCATTAGTTAAATATTTGTTGATGTCTGAAATTGAAAGACTGTTACAATTATAATTGTTGCTGAAACGCTTGATCGCTTGCTAACTATTAGTGAAATTGAATTATACGTCATTAAGCAGACAACTGGCGTTGATGACTCGCCCCGAATTGAGCGCCACAGTTTCATGTGTTTCATTTTCTGCTTTGTTAACCAATCGTTGACTTTCGACTGTTATGAGTTTATGACACTGGCCAATTATTTCACTTAGAAGCATTCATTTTACCTACATTGTGTTTTTCTTATTCTAACAAAATTTCTAGTCTTAAGTGCCATGTTTATGACTTTAAGCTTTAAGTTATGTGGGTCGTCCAGTAGACGTCTAGTTTTTACGAGCTGTTTGCGGTGTTTTTCGTCCGTAGTCTCGATTTCATCGCACTGCATTTCTCTTGTTTCTTTTTATTCTGACGTTGCCTCAGCTTATTAATATATTTTCTCTTTTGTATTATTTCTGAATGTTTTGATCTTGTCGTAGCTGTAGCATCGTTATGTGGCAAGTTTATGTTCTATTGTTAGTAAATTAACTTTCAAAAACATTGCTCATAATTCATAAAGTAACCGAGGTGACACCGCTCTGGGCTTGCTGTGTTAATTCTTTTATGTTTTCTTAAGCTTTATGACTGAAACAATAAGGATCAATTTAAATCGAATTTGTGAAGGCGCTCGCATCTCTGCTTTTTTCTCCTTTTTTGGACCGTTAAGGATGATGTCCGTTAATGTAGTTTCGATAAACATGTTTTACGGTATTGGAATGTTTCGTGTATCTATTGAATTTTATCCATACTAATAATTTAATGGTTTCCCTGCATGTTAGAAACTAGTTTGTTTAACATTTTTTGTACCAAAAGGACACTCATGACGTTCCGTTTTTAGACGAACAATCGAATTAACAAAGTGACCTGCAACAAGTGCTCTTATCAACGAAGTACAAACGTATTTTTGAAGTATTTTCTACATAAAATTGGAATCGAGACGTATGATTTTACATTGGATCTTTACCATTGGGACCACGAGGAAGCAGGAACAAGCATTTCGCGTTTAGTGAGATGATACAAAATATTAGGTAAGTTTTATAAAATTAGTACTTATATCTTATCAGGATCTCATCATGTTAGCACTTAATTGAAATTATATACATGATTCTCATAATAAATTTGCAGCTATAGAAATCCAATTTGAGAACAATGTAAGCAGACAAGAATTTGACTTAGGTATTTAATGTTTCTTATACTCAGGTGGCTGCTTCTATATCCTCTAATCGTCTTTGACAATAGCCAAAAAAATTAACGTGCTAGCTATATTATACTACCACAATGACAAATTAGTACAGATAAAAGCAACAATATTACACTTGAGTCATCTCTAATTCAATAAACACGATATTGCGTGCATAGTAAGTCACTATCTCAGTAAATACAACATTAGCCAACACCCATCAAATGTAATTTATTCTGCGTGTGCATGTGTAGCTCTTTTATGGTACTTTCTTTGACACGCCTTGTGAAATGATTGCCCTAAAACGGAGTGCCCATCTGTTAGCGATAGCCGATGAGCTGTGATTGACAGCAGACGTTTATCTTCATAACTTTCCAATGAGATTTTACACAACTGTTTAAATATTTGTGAATTTATTTAAACTTAAATATGACGTAGAAATTCAAGATATACTTGAAGAGGGAACTGGTTAAAGAAAACATGAGGAAGATAATAATATCGTTGGTAAAGCAGGAAGAACGCAAAAAGTACCAAGTAAAGAGTACGACCAAGGCATAATTTAATTCATATTTGAATTTCATGATCATAAAATTGAGCACAGTACGCCTAATAACACAGTTTTCTTACTTCCCAGTTATAAATCCAAAGCCAATTGACTAACAAGCCTATAAAAGAAATAGTATTTCTCTCGAAATAGTTATTAAGGGCAATGTTAATATTTAAAACCGAATACCGATTAACGATGATCGCAATTATATGTATAGTAAATTTTAACGATTATTCGAATCACCCTTCTACATCTTTAATCGATACTTTTAGCCTACACTAAATATAAACAACCATGTGATTCTTGCTGGTTTGCTATTCGATTCGCATTCGATTTAGATAGTTGACTCACTGACCTATTAGCCTTGGTGATTCTGATTTATGTTCACTAATTGAAGTATTGTGATTTATACCAAGCTAGTTGAGATATTATTTAGAACACCTAAATCAAAATACAACAGCTTGGAAATAGAATTTACACAAACCATGCTTCAATCCTTCCGACTTGAACATACTTACTCGTACAGTCAACAAAAGAGATAAGTATGCAGGATCGTCGGATATTGTTGAAGTTTAGTCAGAAACCGATGGATGTTCTCGAATAAAATTTAATTTTATTAATAGAAAACAAACAGCTTATTTAACAAATTAAATTTCAGTCGACAACATCCATCGGTTTCTTAGTAAACTTCAATTATATCCGACGATTCCGCATACTTATCTCTTTTCTTGACTGTAATACCCCTTTATTTATAAACGTTGCTTAAAGTTATTAGCGACTGTTTAGCTATACATTCTTGACGTTTAAACGTCTCTTAACTTACGTTTATAAATAAACCCCTTCATGCTTAGATGTGATATCATTGGATTATTGTACTAAAACTGTCTTTTTTGTTCTATTTATTTTTAAATTTGAACCATTGGGAAGACACCACTAGCATATTACTTTAAACGCGCCAATATAGAATACCCATCAATTTGACAAATTCTTATACTGCTGAATTATCTTTTATGGAGATAACGCTATCTTTAACCATCTTTTTATGGGTGTAGTCTAGACGATTTAAATTAAATTCTTAGACAGGCGTTTAAGAAGTAAACGGTATACTTATTCTAGAATTTACCCATTAATGTCGCTTTTATGTTAACTACCTAGCTTCTCACAGAAAAGCCGTAACTGATGATGTCATATCAGTGTTAGTAAATGCATCTATAAAGATCCCCTTTAAAAGGATCCCAGACATTAAAATAATTTTTTATACTTAAGTCAGTGTTTTGTCGTAGGTAATTAACGTTCAGACATACACGTTAATTAATGCAAATAAGACTGAACTTGGCCGCGTATCAAATCTCATTAATTTTATGCGAGCACTCTCGAACTTGGCCTTCTTTACCAGAAAGTGTTTTAAATACCCTATGTAGTTAGGCAAGCTAGTGTTTGTTCGTTGACTACATCGACATGTGTTCAATCATCTTGTTAGTTAACCTTTATCGCTTCGTTATTAACTACCAACAGCTGTTTTGCATTTATAAACTGTACAGTAAAACATCCTTTGTTCGGTTCATGAGTTTGTAAAACTGTAGCAATATCTCTATTTTCATCAGCAGCTTACATAATTATAACATTGTTAACTCCAGAATTTGTATATTATCTTCAACGTCGATACTTTATCATCCATCTGATTAACGTTATTCAGATCTGTTGCCTCTTGGGAAGTTCCATAATCAGATTCGTCAGTTACATCCTGAAGTCTGGAATGTGCATTGTCGCCAATTAGTATATTTTCCCACATATTATTACCAAGATATTGGTGAATATGTGCGTGCTTCGGTTTGGATCCGGCTAATGCAACGTTTTCTTCACGCCCCAATTCTCCGAGAGTTTCGTTGCCATTTGTTTTGCTTTATTATAAACGCCATTTTGTTCCTTTTTTACTTTTAAATCACCTCTTGTTGGTTCAATTGGGCTTTTGATAGGCTGAGTGATAGGTTATGACTGTTCTATGACTGTGTACTTTCAAATTAAATGGTTGAAACGAATGCGTGCGTTTGTGATATAACTCTTTTGGTAATATGTATGTGGGTCTTGCGATATTTTCGTATCAGTGATTAAAATTGATGCATTGATTATAATGATAACTGTTACAACATTGATTGGATTTTAGTTCCCTATTTTCATGTTTGGTGACCGAAAGAGATCCTGATTAATGATAGGCTGATACTATCAAATGTATGTTGTGAATTACTAGTGATTAATTATATTATTAATTAGTAGAGGCTGATGACCAGCATAGTATAGCTATAGACACTGTGAAAAATGTAAATGCAACAGCAAATGCAGAATGACGGAAATCTCAAAGTAGTTACACACCCAGACTTTTCTCAGCACTCAGCATCATTTCTGTTCGTTGCACACTGTTCGTGGAAGCGATTGAGTCACCCACACAGCGGTTACGATCTACCCGCGAACTAAAAAGCGTATAACAATGCGAGCCGAAAGCGGCGTCACTCTAAATGTAATCTGAATGTACCGCTATGCTGTTGCAGTCAGTTGTTATCCAGACTAGGTCAGTTTTTGTCGAATCTGCCTCTGATGGCTTTCAGACCATTTTGATGGTCACACTTTTCGTCAATGTTGAACTTCATTTGAAGTCTATTTATATCTTTTGTCAGGTAGAAAGATATAAATAGACTTGATTAAGAGGTGTATGCAACACGTGTGTTGGGAAATAAACTTATTGTTACCATGAATTTGCCAAACTTAAGCAATTAATTAATTGTTTCAATCAGAGTATATGAAACCCATAGAAATATTGGAACTCTGCTTTTCGTTAAAACACTTCAATACTTGAGTCATGAAGGCTTCTGTTCATTATCATACCAAGAAGTCTAGCATTGCTATTCTGTAAAAATGTTACCGAAAAAACTTGGGTGAAGTGACCTGTCATTCCACCTGATAAATTGCCACTATTGACAGTTCACTTCACATAAGTGTTCATGATGAGATATTCAAACTCAAACTCAAAGCATTTATTTCAATTAAACCAATTACAGGCACTTTTGAATTGTCAAGGGGTCGGTCAGTCAGAAAGATGAAGTTGCCCATTCCAAAGCGTAGGTACATATGGAGGAGAACGGGCAAGAAACTCCATGGACACTCTTTGAAATCAAAATATTTACAATATAGATCAGTTGCTGGAGGAGGTAATGCGTTTGGAAGTCCAAGTTGAGAGCGGACTGTTTAACTGTAGCGCACATACAAAGTAGACGCCTCCAGTATTACGCTACACTGTAAATTTAAACCTCAATGCAGTATGATGCATTTGCAACACGCTACACAGTCACAAAGTAAGCCAACGTTCTGACCCCAGGCTGTGCAGTTAGCATTAAGATTTTCTACATCATTTAAAATCCGCTACTTACAGATTTGTTTTTGTTTCCTTTCTCTCACCAACAGAAAATCACGCTTTTATATTTTACTTTGCAACACGTACTCGATCGCAAAACGCAACAAAGTTGAAGAAAAAATGTCGAGACGGAACACGACGCAATGACATTTCAGGTTTTTCTTTACTGTATGTAGAACACTGTTACTCCAGCAATTTTTCTTTTTATAGTCGTGTCGTGACCCAAGGTAAGCCAAATCTTTTCACTTTTGAGCAAGTTTGAATGAAAGGTGTCTTTCTTCCATCCCAAAAAAACCATTGACCAGTTCCATTTTATCTGGTAGGCCCTCGTATCTTTGTTTTTTTTTTTTAATACAAGACGCAGAATCTCTCAGAATTACTTAGAAGTAAATTCTTGTTACCCATTTAATTCCAGTCCAGCATAGCTATTCACAACCATTTAACCAATTCGATTTTGAGGCTATCGTATCTAAAATTGATACATTTTTAATCGCTGATTTGCCGGCAAATAGTTGTTTGAAAAATGGCGGTCGATTAATTGACAAAAAATCGGCAGCCTGTAGACTCTTTTGGTATTATTTATTTGATGATAGATTCGGCTTGGAAGCGTATCGTCGAACGGCCGTGAATAGCTACGCTGGTATCCTTATAAAGGCTAATTTCTTCTTGCCCTTTTGGCTTATCATGTACTGCACCTTATTCACAATATACATGATTACCAGTTGAAGTCCCATACATCAATGGCGCAAGTTCAAAGATTACAACAATATACGATTGCCTGCCGATCGATATCTACTAGCATTGTCGTAACCTATTTACCTCATTTGACTTAGCATAGGTATTGTTAGTTCAAGTTGTAACTTAGACGCAGAATAACACTTACTTATCTAAGTCTTTGATTTTCATATGTAACATATCAACTTGAATGGTTGCTTGATAATGGTGTCGTATTAAACTACGTTTTGTATGTTATGGTTGTCAATTGGTAGAATATGTTGATAATTTGGCATTGTTTACTAACAGGTCGCTACCTCATTTCTTATCTTTTAGTCTGATAAAAGAATTAGCCGACTTTTTAATATGCGTGGTATATTTGGTAAAGCATCTTTTTCATTTTCTTTTTTTAACGTCTTTTACAAATCCGTAATTTCTTTTGATAGTAGTTCAGCTAAAATCAAAACTACGTGTACTAACTTAACTTACTCCTTCAAGAATTTTTATCAATATTTACCTGCATTGCCTAAATGCCTACTGTACTAGTATCCCACTTTCTCTATTGACTCTGTCGATACATTCCACATGGCACCTTCAATTTCGTCATGCAACGGTCAACCATTTTTTCCCATATTTGTTTGTTATGATAGTAATGAGCAAACACACAATGTTTGTTTGAGCAGTAGACCCAAGCACCTTATCATATACAAATATTGGCGTCACGGTCTAAATCAGATAGACAAAACGGAAGACTAAACATTTTTATGATGGGATGGTTCTAAGCTTTGTTTGAAAAGTCAATATGCTCTTGTTTATAAGAAGATATAAAATTAACACTTTAGCACATATAAAACGATTGTATTCTTCGTCTATATCTCAATGTTTTACTTGAAATGTACTTATATCGATTTTGTTACTTTCAATATGTGATACCATACAAAAGTTATGATCTTTCGCACTAGCAGCTACCTCTGCATTATTAATACCAAGCATGATCTCACGCATCCTATCCGCTGCACTAATATTACGTGCCGTGTCGTCAACTATATCAGTATATTACCCTCCGTCTATTTCTCGCTGCTGGTGAATAAGAACTGACTAACGTCTACGTGATTCAGAACGGAGATTTTCACAAATAACAGGGTTAAGTTCACACAGCCTTCTATTTTTACCTTGGATAGATTGCGTGACTTTAAAGTCGGTTAACATTCATTAAGGCTTGCTGTGCACAGTGCAGCGTTTACAATTGTAATACTAACTACAGGTAGATTAATGATTGTATATAAAAACTGGTGAATGGTTAAAGAGTACGTTTAGTAACCAGAATTAATGCGGATTGAGGAAGTGAACCAGAATTTTGTTGAGTGTTTCAATATAGGTTGTCTAGATTTAGAACTCTTACTAGGTTAGACTCGCATGTTCGTGCTCGAATGAATACGAATTCTAGGTAGCAAAGTATAAATATTTTTCAGTAGCAATTTATTCAAATGTTAAATAAATGTTGACCCAATATCATTAGTATACTTATACAAAGATTAACATCAATAAAAGAAATCTTTTTTTGCTTCTTAATGCTTCGTCATTCCCATAGAAATAATCTTGAATGTCGCATGAGTTTTCCGTTACAAATGCCTAAAACGGTAAAATTTGATAGTAGGTAAATATGGCTGTTTAATGAGTAAACCTCACCGAAATCACGTAGAATTCTCATTACCAATGATGCTTGCAGCACGTAAAGGGCTTTCTAGCCCTGCTAACATTTTATTATCGTTTACCTTTGTTCCAAATGGTTCAAACTTTATATTAATGTGGCAACACTGCGTAGGAGTGTATTGTTTTGGATTACAAAGCTATCATTTATGAAGCAACGTCTTCCTTTCCCTTTGTTTTGGCCATCGCTCTTCGTGATGAACGTTGATTTGGTGCATGATGATGAGCAGTTTTGGTTCTATTAGTAATTTTATAAAGTTACATTGTTGTAATTTCGTCAATTTGTTTATTTATCTTAAACCTCATCTTTTATAACTAGTTTATCCAAAAACTATGATTCAAGCACAGTACCAGTAACTCCAGGAACATTAAATTCCTTTTAAAGATTCTTTAGATCATCAATTTTCCCATATCTTTTTCATTCGCTAATAAGATTAGACCATCATCGTTAATTACCATTCCAACCGTCTTTAAAAGTCGTGGACGTCCGAAGGCAGAATCTCGTCCATCTATTTTCGTCGCGATGGGCTTACATAAATCTATCTATCGACGTAGTAGCTAATAGTTCAGCAGCGACAACTTGATAGCTTCCTCTGCTATTAAACTGGCCTGTCCATGCTTCCTGCTAGGACACAGTACCATTTTGTTGAGGTTTTCCTGTAAAATGTGGATATGGTAATTAATTCGAAGTAATTTCTTTACCTTTGATACCATCTATGCCTGAGGAGTTCCAGTTTTCTTATCCCTTCGTTATCTTGCACAATCAATCATTCTGAATATAGTAGTTTCGAGAAGACATTTTCATCTCTTACTCAATTGTATAAAACCATTTGAATACGCAAACTCACTGGGTGGTCAATTATTGTCCAATGTAAAAATTAATGCATTAAGTGATCTATTCATTCTGACATCCGTTGCACATTGCGGTCACAACACATTCACAATACAACCTTTTATTACGAAACTTAACAAAAGTACCGACCAAGGTAATGGAAATCAAAGAATTGTGTACATTGACGCAATAGTTGAAACACCCAAAGGGAACCAAAACATATTTGATGCAATAGTTGAAACACCCAAAGGGAATCAAAACATAGTCTAGAGTATATTTTACAGTCTAACTGAAGTTATCTTTGAACTATCAGCAGAAATTGCATGTTCTAGTGTCAGGGAAATAGGCGAGACGATTTGTCTTACGAAGGCATGGAGTGTGTTGAAACTGCCGATAAGGGCTACAATACACAGTGCTTTAATGTCCCTGTTAAATGAATTGAACAACACTTCAGTAAGGAAATACAAGTTGACTGTCGTAACGAAAGGGAAAATGAAAATCTTATGTTAAGTAGTAGTTTTCTATTAGAGTCAAGATGTCTTCACTTATATTGCTGTCATATTCGTTGTAGATTAACGTGAGTGCTATTGAAAGCTGAAACATAACATTCACTACGCTGTCGCGCTAGGCTCATAGCACAACATTAAAGATTGTTGCGATATGTATGAGTAGCTAATATTACCTTTTAATTTATGATACCTCCCATTAGTAGTAAACATCTTTAACGGGCCTATTACCTATACTCACTTTAATGCCTAATCATCACTTTGAAATATTGCACACGATGTATCAGAAAATTAAATCAGAATTACTACCGGATTCCTGGAATCAAGTAAGAAAATACAAGTTACTGACTACAGAACATGTAAACGATGAAAATTGATAAGTACAGTAAATGCGTACGTAACTACCTATCCGACTCCTCATAAATCCATAACTAGTAATTTGATCAGTTTCCAAGTGTTTTCACTGAAATCGCTAACAAAATAATGACTGCGCAAACGTTTGCCCCTAACACTTTACCTAGCTCTCTCCAAGCCTGGATTTTATTAAACCTGGAGTTATAGTGCCCTCTCGGCGACTTGAAATGATCTCAATCGATGGAGATAAGCAGATTGCAGGGACTCTGACAGGGAATGATGAAGGACTTTCATTATTTTATGTAATTTGCTGAGAAGCTGTTGGTTTTAGATAAACTGTAGGAAGTGGTAGATTTGCAACAATTTGCTTGAGACGCGCAGTAAATTATAAAAGTAAGTCTTGTAGTTATTGCAATAGATTCATTTTCAATACAGCCACCGCTAAACCTGCGAAGCGATTACTCATGATACCAAAGGTTGATGTTTCAAAAGTCTTATTAACTGTCCATTGATGATCAACCAATATGATTTCCTAGATTTATAGTCTTTTATACCTAATACGGGTGTCGGTGGGTAGTGCCTAGCCTCAAGACTTCAAGATTTTGAAAGTACAGTGTAGGCTTATAACGTTCCCTATATTTCAATGCAATTATACCAATAAAGTTGCGCAAATGGACGTATATTATTGAGTCATTGCAGACGTGCTATTGAAAAGGAAATGTCAGTATTTGATTACGTTTTGTTAATTGCCAATAATTTAGGTTAATGCTTTTAAAACAGTGCATGTGGGATTAATTACATAAATATTGATGCCATATCTGCCAGTGCGTCCGGTCGTATTGATGGTGCTATATTGTGTATTGCAGAAATTTATTTGGCATATTTTCTCAATTTGGATTATACTGCAATCTTTGAATTCAGAAAAAGCTTTAACCAGTTGAATGCCGTAATTACAGAAATATTTAAAAAGCCTTTGTTCGAGGTCAGGAATCTATGTTCGAGGGTTGATACTTTTCTTAATATCATCGTTGAAAAAATGTCTAAACCTGACAGCGTTTACGGACTCACTGAACAAGAAGCTCAAATGTCTAGCTTTGTGACCCGCGATCAAATTACATAAGCAAGAGAAACACCCTCATCCTCAGAGGATATTGTTGATATTAATTAATCTTCTGACAGCTAATTCTCATGCACGTCACAAGATTTCTACATCAGTCTAATTAAAGTGTTATCGGATAACGTTTGAATGGGATGGAGTCTCATACATGGCCATTCAGGTTGTATGTAATACCTAATTAGAAGCTGGTTTCAATGGATCGTTATAATGGCCGTGTGGGACGTGCCTTTGTTTGATGCGCTTTGTGCAAAATTTCAATGTGCCTTGATTTAGGACCTCTGATAACAATTTCATGTAAAATGAAGACGTCTTGACTCTTGATTACAAGTTTTCTCTTTTCTAATGTGTCGATTTTAAGGTTATTGGGCAATTTGGGGGAGCTATCTGAGGGTTAATTTGCTTCCGAATTCAGTAGGTAATAAATTTATAATTGCATGTTATGAATATTCAAATATGCCTATCTCTCATAAAATATCGATATCTTAATCACTTAATATGTTCGAACTCACGATTACCTTCACACAGTCGTTTAAGTAATTAGGACACATCTTCATAAGTTTTATTGTCGTTTTCTATTTGTACATTTCTACGAATTCATTTGTTTGTAGAATTCCATTTGATTTGATTGGGTTTTGGGTTTAGCATCAACTCCAACCAAATACATCTCAGTATCTATCAGTATTTTCCCAAGTAATTTTATATTTCTATCCTCAATGTTGGAAAACAAAAGTGTATCAGCAGGTTGACGTGCCGTCGTCGGTGGGAAGTGGGTTACTTAATGATAGTCGTGCTATTCGCTAACAAGTCGGTTCTATTACACTTTATAGCTAATACTTTACCGCTATACGAAATGTGTTGATTATGTGTTGGGGGAACATTGATCGTGTTTTGTTTTTCCTTGGCATTAACTACACCGGTTCTATTTACTGCTATAGATCAATCTGTTCCACTCATTAGTAGGAAGAGGTTTTAAGAACACAAGACTTTTCCATTCAGTATACTTTTAATCCAAGTTTTTCACGGGTATTCATTAGGTAGAATCTACTAAGTATGACATTTTAAATCAAACTTTCAGTAAAATTTCCTTTAACCTTCAGTTACGATCTTTACATCTTTAAACTTTAAGTTCACAAATTTCACTTTCAAGGCGTAAGTTTCTCACATTTGTCTAGTAATCATGTGTACAAAGACTAACGGGCTAATTAATCGTTGAAGACGTTGGAAAGCGACTCCGTGTAACTTTCAAATGATGGCTTGCTGTGCATGCGATTAGATTTCCAATCGGACCGTTTGATGCCCTAACCTAGCCTTTAATGTGTGTATTTGTTATTTATTACTCACTTACTGAACCATCTTGTTTACGCAGTTGGTATTTTAATTGTGGGAAGGTATCCGTTGTAGGTATACGGAGTCATACGTTAAGTGGAGGAGTTGTAGTTCATAGGTCACCGATGATTGTTCCTTCATTGGATCTTAGAAAGATACCTTCTATTTTATTAGTGTTTTTATTTAAGTAATTATTCATCATTATCAAAAATTCAATCATTGTCTGCTGTTGACAAATGTCTCACCCTAGATCATCTGCAACATCGCTTTCAGCTTCTCTATCTTCTTCATCCAGTTCATTTTCAATATCGGATTCCGGACTACAGAAAATCTATTCAAGTTATTTCAAGCCTTTACCGATAAATATAGCATTTTCTTTTGATGTTTGTAAATGGCTTCGTATCCGGTTTGGAGGCAAAGCGAATCGGTTTAACAAAATGTTGCTTTAAATAGAACTAGCGACAAATGGTCTATTGTGGCGGGGTTCATAAAAAGTGCAAGTTTTTATCGGTATATAGCGCAATGTAACTATTTACAAATTTTGATATAGGTACGAAATGTTTTATCCGTTTTTGTATCAACCTACAATACGATATTGACCGTGTCTCACTTGGTTCTATTAATTTTCGGTTCCTATAAACAAAAACGAATCGTTTTGCGTACCAATGGTAGCATTTTTTATTGCCAAACTAGGCATATACATAGATTCGTAAGCTAATTGTACTGTGATAGCTACTTCAAAATGGGAAGGTCTACTATGCAAAGCTATGAGGTGTTTACTTCATTATTGGCAAAGATGTAAAATAAAATGAAATTAGTAAAGATGTACAAGAGATGATGATGAGATTTTAATTTTAACCAATAACTGTCCGCAAATTATAGGACTCGGCCATTAGTCATTTCAATATATTCATTGACATGGTTTTTGCTGGGATGTTCAATATACTAAACTGTTGATATATTCGCGGTTGACAGTATAATTGAGGCTATCAAAAACAACCATTGACAGATATAAAGAGCTTCTCATTTCACATTACCTACTACATAAAACAAATGCCGTCACTCATCTGAATTACAATAATAATTTCAATAGCAATGTGGTAATAGATATTCAATCAGTCATTAACGACAATAAAAATGAGATCATTTGCCAGTGCGAGATATAACAATGGGTGTTAATATTAAGGTGTTGTAAAGGGCTGCTGTAGACAGTCAATCAGATTAAAACAATAAAGCCAACAAAGCAAACAAATAAAGCAATGTGTAGCGGGTACTTACCGAGTTGTAGGTCGTGAGTTCGAACCCAGACAGACGCTTTACTTTGTGTAAATAGTTTCATCACCACTGTTCTCAAATCGGTGAACGAAAACAGCACGAGGGAATGTCCTAGAACCAAAAATTCGAAGACATGTGACATCTACCAACCCGCACTGGGCCCGTGTTGTAGATTGCAGCCCACTCCTTCTCGAAGAGAGGAGGCCTGTGTCCCAGCAGTGAGAACATTGTAGGCTGATCATGCCATTAAAAAAGCTTATATTTCTCACTTGAATGAAATCGAAATGAAAACATTACATAATTTATTGCTACCGTTACAATAGCAACATTAGTGCGTAATTTATATCTGTCTACAGATTGTCCACCCATTTCTTTGATATCGAATTAATTAAAAAGAGACCTTATCGAGTTCTTGAATGTCGCAATAGATATTTAACGTTGGGTTATTGACCTATTTGTCAACTGTGGTCCACCAGATTCTTTAGGCTATGGTAGAAGACATTCGCTATGCATCACCGCGGACGAGACGTCAAGTGTCACTTTGTCAACTGATGGGTCCAAGTTAGGAGAGATAAGTGGGAAGTTACTACAAATTAGTGCCAGTAAAGAAACAAATGAGCTTAACTTTTTAATGTTTGTTCTAACTATTGCAATGCTGTCTTAGAACCAAAAAAGTGCCGTTTTTCTAAAGACATAATAATCATTATTACACGGAACTTAAACATAACTGGCGATATTTGGGTATGTAGGTACTTACGGCAATATCCATAACCGCATGAATTTAATGAGTAATGAAAATACTTTAATAAATTCAAACAGTAGCTAGTATCACCTAGGTATTACGGCGAAGTTAACCACACAGTAAATAATTAAATTTTCCTAGTATAGGATATTGATTGACGCAAATATGACGCTAACAGCTGCAAAGGGTCTGTTACGTCACCGATTCCATACCTACCAACTCTGTAGTAATTAGTAAACATGAAAACCTACACGTACTAAATTGAATGCTGAAATTACACTGATCCAATATATTCGCTCGTGGATATAGTTTGGGTAAGGCCCGTCGTCTACGACGCTACTCAATATCAACTCAGCCTATCGCAGTCCACTGCTAGACATAGGCCTCTCCCAGACTGCAACACAACACCCTATATTTCGTCTTTCACATTCAGTCTGTCGAGTCTATCCCAGCCAGTGTAATTTATTCTACATATAAAAATATGTAGAATAAATTACAAAGAAGACATTCCACTTTGCCCCACCAGTGGGACAGCCGGTGGGGCAAAGTGGAATAATTCGAAAAAACTCAGTATTCTTAAAATTTTTGCAACCCTCGTCAACAATTAACTTGGCACCCGCTCTCGCTTATCACTTAACAAAAATGTAACAAAAAGAGCGTTCCTTAAATTAGCCGTCAGTCAAAATGGTTCTTTTGCAATGAGACCATAAAATGTTCAGTTAATTACTAGACCAAAGGTTACTGAGTAATAGTAGTTTTGTTAACTTTAGTTATTAAGATCTTGATGTGGAGGCGTGATGGTGGAAGTTAACGTCAGTCTGAAATTTATACTGATTAATTCTGATGTTTAAATTGTGTTTTAACTGACGAATGATAGTTTCATTTGTTTGTTTTGAACGAAACATAATTCGGTTAATTTAATTTGTTTTTTGTCTGACGGCCAATTCCCGTAATTAAAAACGTTCGAAATCTAGTCGCAATCTCATCTTAGCGATATAATCAATGTCAGAAAATTGTTAAAAATTTTGGGAAATTAGAGGTAGTTTTGACATATTGAGACTGAGATTGGAAAGCGAACGTTCAAAATACGGGAATTACCTCTCTGATCTCTCATCTGTTTATTTATAATTGTGACTTTTATACAACCTTTTGAAACTATTAATTTCAATGAAATGAGGGACTTTATATAAAGGACGTTTATAAATTGTTTATGAAAAGGGGATTCCCTATTAAATAATAGGGAATAAATAAATGATAGGGAATGTTTAAATAAACATTTAATATTTATGTTAAGTAGGTACCTATCTTATTAAAATGGCATTGATCTGACATAATATGGAAAAATTGTTTTGAACATTTGAAATATAGTTTCTCATTTTATTTTACCTAAGTACCCATTTGTTTGCATTTCTTGCATACCTATATGATTTTATATTCAATGTATCTTATTTTTGTTACAGGTAAGTTTCACCACAGACGGTATAAAATGGCAGCGTATTAATTTATTTTTATGTAAGTAGGTACCTATAGTTAATTTACAAAACATTCAACAGTAAAAATTGGATACCTAATCTGCATTTGCGATTTATTTTACAAAAATGTAAACAAATATGAGTTTATGGAAAAATAACTTTAAATTCTACACAATAAAGTTCAGTTTACGCTGCAACTTCAAGCACTTTTATAGCTTTTTTTCGATAGTGTCAGTCACTCTGAAATCAACTTAATTACCATTAAAATAAAGTTGATAGAGTTCAGAGTTCAGAGTTCATTTATTTGTCAGAAACATGAGTATGCACACACAAAGCATGCAAGATGTTAATATTTGTTTAAATTGAAATAAGTTTGAATAGACTTTACATGCGAAGACTAGGGAATATTTAGGATGGCAGGGACAGCGACACGCAACCTGTTACCATGGATTCAGTACAGATTATAAACAAAAAGCGTTGAAATTGTTCGTCGGTTATTTTAAACAAATGAACTGTCCAATACATTTTGACCGCGTAGGTTGCACTTTGCACTTTTCTATGAAACAGCAGATTTTTTTAAGTGAAACTTCTTTACGCACGCTTGACTTGGGGAGTAAGCTGGCGAACGCGTTACGAAAAGTGTGATCGGGCGAGGCGAACGGGAGTTGAGTGGGGGATATAAGCAAGAGAAAGCAGTGCGCGCGCACATTTTCTTTCTCTCTTCCTCTCATAGCGAAATACGTTTGAAGTTTCACTTCAGTCGTATGGTCATAAGCACACTCGGTTTTTTTTGCAGGTCTAGCAATCATGTGCTGAATTCTTGGTTACACTTTGCTTGTCAATGTTTCTGCCACTCTGTACACGCGTTTACGTTAGAAATCATTTCAGTTCCCATGTTACAATATCAACAACATCATTTTATCATAAACATCGAATTTTACGGTCTATAAACTGCTTGCTATGCGTGCATGCCGCGTCCACACATTAGGGCTAATCGGTAACTGACATCGCCGCTCCCATTGTATGGAACGAGCATTACCATATTCAAAAAACGCAAAATTGTGCATTCGTTACGCAGTTCAATTTGAGGCTAATTGACTGGTGTGAAGATTGATACAATGGTCTAATAATGTAGCTTTTGACTGGAACCAAAATATAATAAAAATATACAGGATTTACCGTTTAGGTTATTTTACTTTAGCCTACATTTTTGATTGCACGACTGACACAAGCACACCCATTCCAATGTTTGTTCCATAGACTACATAGAGGTACTTACTACGGTTTGTTGAAACATTCAGTTTTTTGTTCGAATTTAAAAAGTTAAGGGCATCCTAACTAATCTTGTTCTAACTGGCCAGTATTACTGTTTAAACTGAAGCAATTACCTCCTTGGACAATTCTAGTAGGAGATATCGATCAGACTGTTTAAAGGCCCCTACCAAATGAAAAGCATTTCTTTTTCTATGACATAAACGTTTTATAGCCCAACCTTGTAGGGACAGGAGCAAACACAAGATCCAGACATGTGCACTACTATCAATATTTGTAACAGTTGGGTGTGTAATGTATACAGTCTGAAACAACAGAGTAGATAAATGCAGTAGGATTATGTGACTTGCTTGTTCGAAAGCTCATATAAATTCGGAGATTTCGTACTGAACAATTCACTAAGGAATTTTGCGGAAAACTGGACAGTTCTTAATATTCTCATGTTGTCAACTCACCTATGTTCTTTAAGGCTAATCACATTTACAGTAGGTACTATATTAAATGACTAAGTAACTAGCATACTTAGGGCTGATTTTTCCGACGCCAGATAATTTTATCCGAGGAATGATTTTGAATGTTGACAGTTCTTCCATACAAAATCTGTCAGACGTCAATGTTGTTCCTTAAACAAATAAATACAAAACAAAAGGACTCTTAATCGTAGCAAACCGCATCGCTGTCAACCAGAAACGTGCCCAAAAGACTGGCAGCATATGGATCATAATTAAAATGCATGGCATTGAATTTCCGTTGAGGCAACTTTTAATATGTATGCATCTCTTTTCGTCGATCAAGGTTAGCCTTCTGCAATTTCTTACTCTATGTCATCCCGTCCTATCTCTCCCACGGGGGCGTGGGAACTCGGGATGCGAGAAACGAGATCTCTAGCTGCAATTGTTTGTGTACGATATAACGCTCCGTCATGCGATTAAAAAGTCGTATCGTACACTTGACTTCCAATTGTTTTGAAACTCGTTTCAGGAATGTGTGAATGGGCTGATGAAGGTAGATATTCGTAGATTAGGGTTTCATCCATAAATATTGTAAGTACTTACCTATTTATATTTGAGAAGATAGTTTCATCGAATGATTTGATAACTTCGTATAGTGTGGGATTGTTCGTCTTCATTTCGTTTATTTTACTTTCTTCTATTTTTAAGGATATATTTTGACTCAATTTTATTGATTTACCTTCCATCATATGTACCCAATTGTAGTTCAAAACATACTAAGACTGTCTTCTTAATTTTTATTTATTTATTTGCACAATAGACACACAGCTACAGGCAGTTACTCGGCTAAAACTTAAGTACATGAACTCAAAACGAAAAAGCATAACTTTTGCGATTATCCCTTGTAATACTCATTTCTTTATCCCTCAACTTCTTCAACTCCTCAAGCTAATTCTTTCCTTAACTTAATTACAACTTTATCTAACTTCAACATAACAACTTACAAGTAACAACATCATTACCACATTGCAACAACTTGTTCCAACCAACAGAAATAAATCAGCCGTGTCACCAACATGTTTCTTTTCCAACACGTTCATTACAACAACGTGGACATGTTCCACATTTAGTTGGTTAATGAGGATTTGGAGGAAGCGGGGGCGTGGCCGGAATTGAACACGTGTCTTAACGCTTCCGTCCCTGTGTTTATAACTAAGATAGTTTGGGATAATGGACCGGTGAAGTTTGTCTGTAGTTGTTGACTTTACGTTCAAGAATGTTTGTAGAAAGTCTCGAGATTTGTTTAAAGCGACTAACTATTGAATATTATCCCTTCATTCACTTTTTAAACGCAAGATAACTTCCAATTTTTTAATTCTATCTGCCCTTGGTTGTGGACGTTGTGGAAAACAAAATCTATCTTCAAAACATCGATTTTTGTTATTTTTTTTGTTAGCCTATGCTGTCCCACTGCTGGGAAAAGGCCTTCCCCAAATCTTTCGAGGAACTCTTTTTCCTCACCACCTCGAACCAGCCCTCATGTTGATTAATTTCAAGAATATTTTTATTAATAACGTTTGTACTTGTGAAAACTAGTAGATGAAAGAGAAGTTAACACTAAGTTAACACAGATTTTTACATACAAATTCAAATCACGCGCTCCCGCGCTCACGCGCGCGGAGTTGAATTTGTATGTAAAATCTGCTCACCGCGACGGAGCGCGGTGCAGTGTGTGGAGCGCCTTAAGGCGAATGGTTACGCCAAACTTCAAAGTAGACCTCTCTTTGAAGGCCTACTTCTCCCAAACGGATAGCCCAAATATATTTAAAAAAATATATGATATGTGACATATGTTTACAAATATAATTTAAGTTTGATTTTTTTAATATTACTGTTAGTTTTAACAATAAAAAATCATATCCATCCTCTTATTTTACGCAAGAATTTTCTTTCTACTTTCAAACGCCTGAAGCGATTTTGATGATTCTTTCACCAAATTATAGCAAATTTAATGGTTTATAAAAATTAAGTTTGTTTTTTTTAATAATTATTATTTAAGTGGGAAAAAATGAATAACACCATGGTTGTACCTATACGGGCGCGGGCAGCAGCCGCCCGGTCAGTCTCGCTGTATCGTTCGCACGGGGAGGCTGTGTCGCATGTCGGCTCGCTCCGATCTGCATTTTTATGGCAAAGACTAAATAGCGCAGATAGTACACTCGGACTGCTCGTTTACGCTTGGACGTTGATAGTATTAGTAGTAGTGATAGTTTGTTTGCGAGTGGACGCTATATTATTGTCTATTGAATACTAATATAATAATAATATCAATCCATCATCACTGACAGGACTATTGTTGCCAATAAGCCTGATATAGTGGTGGTGGATCGATCAGAGCGGCGCGCAATGATTGTTGACATAACTGTCCCGCATGATGAGAACCTCGTGAAAGCTGAGAAAGATAAACAAATTAAGTATCTTGACTTGGCTCGCGAGGTTGTCGACATGTGGGATGTGGACTCAGCGATCATTGTGCCGGTAGTCGTTACAGCCAATGGTTTGATAGCCAAGAGCCTCGACCAACACCTAAGGAGGCTCTCGTTGGGCAGCTGGATCAAGGGCTTGATTCAGAAAGCGGTACTTCTGGACACGGCTCGCATTGTCAGGAGGTTCCTCTCTCTGGAGCCCTGACCGCCGGTAGCTTGGACCCTCCCGATACCGGTGGGCTACTATTTTTTATATTTTTAAATGTTTTTATATATTTTTTATACTAATATTTAAAAATATAATTTATATGTATATAGTGAAATAAAGGATATCAATAAAACACGTTTATTCAGTATACAGTTCGTTTATTCACGTATACAGTTTATAAAAAAATACAATTACAAAAAAAAAAGACGGATTGCACTCCGGGAGTGCCGGCAGAAGTGAAAACTTGAATATTAACGTTGAAATAAATCAATTATTAATTGAATTAATATAACTAAGTTTTTTTCACTATTTCTGCGTCACTTTTTTCATTAATCGATGCACTTTGTTCAATTTCCATTTTTTGAAACACTTGATATACACGAATTTTACGAATACACAGCAGTGTGGCTACTACACAGATGGTCGAGCCATCAGCTGTCCATCCACGTCCGCGTCCGCGTCCACCATCACCATCACATCACATCACCATCACCATCGCCATCGCCATCACCATCACCATCCATCCATCCATCCATTATCGTGTCTCACTTGGTTCACTTCGGTTGGCGCCGCCGTAGAAAGAGATGGGGGGGGGGGAATCTCTCCTGACGGTCACGTGTCCTGACGCGATGCCCTGACGCGAGTTTAACATTTTTTACCCATTACAAAAAGTGTTCAACGCCGCTAAAGAAGTTTTCACTTCAAAAAATTAAAACTAACTTATGACTAATACCGCTCTTAACAGTGGTAGCTTTTAGGCTTCCGTACCCAAAGGGTAAAAACGGGACCTCTCTGTCTGTCTGTCTGTCACCAGGCTGTATCTCACGAACCGTGATAGCCAGAAGAAGGGTTATGTTTTTCGAGGGTATATAATATATACTCTCGAAAAACAATTATACATACATAAACACATATTATGTATGTATGTATAATTGTTTGGCACGCTCTGCGGCCTGAACGGCTCGATGGATTTTAGCTTGAGAGGTGTCGTTAGATTCGTATGTACTGTGAAAGTGACATTGGGTATATCAAAATAAAAAATACAAAATGGCGGATTTTTGGCGCAATATGATTTCTTCAAAAAATTTTTTTTCCTCATAACCTATCGAGTGGGGTATCAAAATAAAAGGTTTTAAAAGGTGATTACAAAAATATATACAACTTATATGGTAAAAACTAATTCAAAGTGACAAATCGTAAAAAACACCTACCAAGAACTAAATCGTCTGCGAAATCTTTCACATTTGTAAACTAAAAAGCAGGAAATAAAAAAATTAAAAAACCCGACTGCAACCTTATACTAAAACTAACTGAAAAGCTAAAAACAAGCCCATTTTAAATTAAATAAAAGTTGGAAGCAGGCGGGACCCATTTGAGTTTGAAACTATAATAATGGTATTCTTCTGGCAATCACGGTTCGTGAGATACAGCCCGGTGGCAGACAGACAGACGGACAGAGGAGTCTTAGTAATAAGGTCCCGTTTTTACCCTTTGGGTACGGAACCCTAAAAACTACCACTGCTTACCACTACCAAAAGCGGTATTAGTCATAAGTAAGTTTTTTTTTTTGTAATTGTATTTTTTTATAATCTGTATACGTGTAAAAGCGAACTGTATACTGAATAAACGTTTTTTATTGATATTATTATTATTTTTTATTTGTCTCTAAGAAAGCAGTATTTTTACTGTACAATAGCATTCATACTCACAACATAAATATTGTACGTATTCTCGATCCATCTACACTCAGTAGGTAGCGTCATAAAACTGCCTAAGACAAAATGCGTCCCACGCCGCATCTGCATGCACTACGTACGAGTACGACACTCTTTGACATTGGGGAGGTAAGCGGGCGCGCGGGGTGAGGCACTGGGTTCGCCTATGCTCCGCCCAAACGCTCAAGGACATTCGAGGCTATAATCGCCTTAAAGGAATTAAACTGACTGACTTAATTTTTCCAGGAGTGGACCCCGAATTAATTATAGTTAAGTAAGTTTATAACATCGAAGTTAAGCTATCAGGGACAACTTTCTATGTCTTCATTTAATTACCTGTTATTAATATTACGTGCATCCGTATTATTCCGTATGAGAACTAAAGAAAGCTACTCCTTCAATTAAACTATCAGTTAAAGAGCCAATCAATTTTTAATAACTATTGATTATCAATATGAGTTCAAAATATTATAGCTTCTAACAAACATATGTTCTTTCTCCTAATTTAATATTAAATGCGGAAATGCCTAATGGCTGATTTCCTCTCCGTAAACGAATAAACACGTAATATCCCATTACTAATGATGTAATGTAGACATGTGACCTAGTTGTGGCAAATATTTATTTATAAGACGGTTTCTTGCACATTCCATAAAGTTTTTTTGATTATAATTAACTTCATTATACTTCCTATAAGTCAGTGAGTAATAAGGTGGATTCTGTAAACATGGGCTTTGCATACCATAAGCATTATCAACCTAGAATGATATCACTGCTAGGACACAGGCCACCTCTCGGTGAGCGGGAGTGGGCCGTTATCCTCGACTCGGGCGCAGTTTGGGGCGGTAGATGTCATATGTCTTCAAATGTTGGTTCTAGTTCAATTATAGGCTTTGCAGTACCAGTGAAAGTGGAGGTTCCCACCAATACACCACCCTTGGCAGAAGGATTGGTGATCCTATGTTTTGTTGTTAGCTAACAAAATGTCACTGCTGTCAATTCTCTTGATGACATTAAAAGTAAAAGTGGATTTATCTAAGAAACTTCTAATTACAAACTTATTGTTATTACTGTCATTTGTAACGATACAGCCAAAACTACTGCAACGGATATAATTACAGAGCGGCTTATGACAACGGAAAGCGACAAGGCTGTACAAATTATGGAAACAAAGTTAACAAGCATGCATAATTCCATAATAAGACAGACAACAAAGCAAGCATACACAAATTCATTATAAAGGCTTTGAAAAACAGAAGCTATGACCTAAAAAGGCAATGAAATGGTCAAAGCATTGTCATTTGAAAACACCAATAATTAACGATTTGTCATGTACTCTGAGTAACAGTAGCTGTAAACTTTTATTGCTCATATATGGATATCTATAAACACGAAGACCATAAATGTATTAATGATATAGTATTGCACCCAAGCATAGACGATGTATGTAATGGCAGAAGATTTGAAAGTGACATTAGGAAAAATGTGAATGTGAATAAAGAAGGTACTACAACTGCAGAAAAACTTCTTAAGGCTGCTGTGACTGCTGTTGCCGAATTGTTGATGATTATGACAAAAGAGAAACAGAAAAAATTGAAGTGGACAATAAATGATTTTCGCTTTATCGTTCTAAAGTTATAAAGCTTTTCTGAACTGTCTGTGACTTTCTTCAAAGACTTTATTACTCCATGTTTCTTCACTTTCTTTACCCCTATTGATGCCTCTTTTTGTTATTATCTGAAGCGAACCGGAAATGTCAACTTTTCCGCAGTCTTTGCAGAGAAAGTTTTCAACTGCAGGAAAACTTCTTTAGGCTGCTGTAACTATTTTTGACAATGTGATTGATGAGAATGACAAACGAGAAACAGAAACAATTGAACTGGACTGTAAAATGTTTTCGTTTTATCATTCAAGTTCCAACAGCTTTTCTAACCTACCTGTGACTCTTCAAAAACCTCAAAGCAATTCTCTCACTTAAAAAACGTACAAATGCAAGTCGCAATCTCATCTCAGCGACAATCAATGTCAAAAATGTACGTAAATTGAATAAATTTTTTAGTATTTTTGACTGATTGAGACTGAGATCAGACTGAACGTTCTTAAAATTACGTGAAGTTCATCACTCCATTTTTCTTTATATTGATGTCTTTTTAGTTACTATCTGAAGTGAAGAACCATAAATGTAATTTTTTTTGCAGTCTGCAGAGAAAGCTGTGGTTTTTTGTAACGTTAAAATTTTTTGTCCAAATTCACGAATGCATGTCAAGCGTTGATTCGCGTGAGTATGAGACATTTCTGGTACCATAAATTATTTATGTTTGACCTATTCTTCGATGCTTGTGGAAAGATAGCTGCCGTGGAAAAGTAAATAAAGAATGAGGTATTCCAATGTTTGGCGATCGATGTTTGTACGTAGAGTCATGTTTAACGATGCTACTAATCGAATCCGATGGTTTTGTGTGATAAGCTTTTTAAGAACATGAAATGAAAACAAGAAAAATGTTGTTTGTCTTACGTGAGAAAGTTTACGATGAAAACCGTGGGAAATAGATTGTTGATTACAGTAATTGATACCTTGAACCTAAAATTATTATTGGTGTTATATAACGCAAAAAGAGAGTGTAATTGGACATCCTTGTTAAAGCTTTGGTTTCCTAAGAAAGCCGTGAACGGTCACACACTAACAGCTATCTTAATACAGAGACCAATGGGCCAAACATACGACCCAGTGGGACCCGCAAACGACATCGCGGCAGGCCCAGACGGAGATGGCAGTATGAGCTGGACTCCTTTAATAAAGATTAGTCCTTGACAGCTCTGGGCAGAGAAAGGTGGAAGGAGAGTAGGGAGGCCTTTGCCCAGCATTGGGACGTTAATGGCTAGTTAAAAAATAGCGTTTTTTGACATAATGTCAAATACTGGTGAAAATACGACGGCCACCGCTCTTCTCTAACTGCAGCTTTACTCAGTATATGTTTATCCATGAGACTAAAGTACACTTAACAAAATATGGATCATTTGTTTCGGATTCCGAACAGTTAGTTCACTGTTAGGTATTATTTAAATGTAAGCAAACATAAAATATCAACAACACCATGCAGTACAATTTTTCCTTGTATCAATTTCTAATTATAGTACTTATTTCCCCGCTTGGGTGTTGGTGACTAGTAAACTACTGACAATGGTCATGGGTTTAACAATTTAAAGCCATGGATTGGTCACAGGCCCATGGTAATCGAAGGTCACCATTCAATTTGTCGCGCGGTGTCATTTTACGACACCATGAACGAATCGAACGATCTTGTTTAAGTTATCGACGCTAATTTGAATACAAAATACGTGAGAATGGATTCTTTAGCTGTAGAAAGTAAATTGGATTCCGATAACTGTCATCGAAGCTGTATAGATCCTCCAAGCCTCTATTTTACTATCGGAATTTGTCTAGAAAAGTTGGAAAAAGTGAATCTAAACGACAGGCTCAAATTTAATGTAAGAAATATATGTATATTTTGCTATTAAACCTCTAAGAGGGAGGACATCGCCGTCGAGGTAAAGACCACGACGAAGGTGGTGTGACGTTGTGATAACGTTTGCAGGACCAACATGACCAGAAATCGCACAAAACATCCCGGTTTGGAAGGAAAAAGGGGAGGCGTTTGACCAGCAGTGGCACACAATAAAGGCTAACGAAGAAAAAAAACCGAGTGTGCTTATGACCACACGCCTGAAGTGAAACATCAAACGTATTTGGCTATGAGAGGAAGAGAGAAAGAAAATGTGCGCGCGCACTGCTTTCTCTTGCTTATATCCCCCACTCAACTCCCGTTCGCCTCGTCCGATCACACTTTTCGTAACGCTTACGTCACGCGTTCGCCAGCTTACTCCCCAAGTCAAGCGTGCGTAAAGTTTCACTTCAAAAAACTCTGACCTAATCATCATCGTCTGCATAGCCTTTTCTCAACTATGTTGGAGTCGGCTTCCAGTCTAACCGGATGTAGCTATACATGGGCAATCCACCGGGTTTAAACCCGGTGCCTTTGGTAAACACCCGATAAACACCCAATTTTCTAGGTGTTTATGGGTATTTACGGGTGTTTATCAAAATCGGTATTTACGGTTTAAATCGGGTGGATTGCCCATCTATAGATGCAGCTAATACCAGTATTTTACATGGAGCAACTGTGCTGTTTAACCTAATATTGCATGCAATTTAAAAATAATATTATAACTTGTTTCTTTTCCTATAAACAACTCTTAATAGAACTGCAGTAATAAAATCCTGATGGAGTAACAATCAAGCTTTCTTTATGCACGAGAATTTCCAATAAAATTTTCCACCATCGCATTGAAACGACCTCAAGAACCACATCGCTATTGGCTATAAATTCCATTTTCAAAAACCGCGATTTACAGTCGGCCATTTTGTATTGCGCGGTCATCGACCTCTGTTAATCATGGTCGCGAGGAGACGAATAGTAAGATTTATGTAGCGATTTCAATTCTTCGGCCTTGCGTTAGTACGGTGGTCATATTACTGGCGACAAATTACTGTGATATCACATAGAGGGACCCTATTTATGCATGTTAGGTGATAAACTGCCTTATTATTTAGTGTGTAAGAACCGAAATCGCGTTTGGATGTTTGATTGGTGTTAACATGGTGTAATCTTTCTTGAGTTGATGTTGCAACATTTCTGCATGCCGCTGATTTTGTTATTATTTAAGTACTTAGATATTATGATATGAGTAGCACTTTGTTAGTATTCTAATCCTAATAGATAATCTCGTTTGTGTTAGATAGATCTCAAACTTCCGTCCACAACCAAAATTTAAAAAACAAATTCAAAAAACAATTTGTACTTACCTATCTTATCACTCAAATTGAATTACTAACATTGATATACAATGCAGATAGAGCGTTGTAAAGGTGCGGCCACACTGCACATTTGGTTTTTAAGCGACCATAACTTCAAAAGCGTGAATTCGGGGCGCGGTGCACTTGAACTAATTAAATGCAAGTTCGCATGTAATGGTCAATTAATGACAATTAACAGTAAGAAACATAAAGTGTATCTTATACAGAACTACATATGTTGAAGCTCTTTAACTTTGCAGTTTCATTTGATTTATTTGAAAAATTAGTAATGTTCTATGTTATCGTTGCTGGAAATCTTTAGAATTCGCCAATAACTCTTCACAACTACCAACTAATTTCAATAATTGGATAGTAAAAATGGTAATTTATTGTGAATCATAATTTTTAATGCCACAGCAACCATTCTAGGTAAGCACCCATAAATTCCCGTACAACAAGGAAAGCTATTGTAAATGAAAACCCAGTAACCATAATATAATTTCTGCAAATAATTCATGGCTACGCTTTCAGGTTAATCTGATTATCTAGAGTTCTAGACCGCTATTGCCTGTGGCGGCGGCTCCGATAATATATGTGCCATTGATTCGGTTTTATGTCAATCGAGCAGTATTAATGTCTCGGCAACCTGAGTAATGGTGACGACTCTAGTGTTACGAGCTTCTGAGTGTCTTGTTGCTTTTTTAAAGTAAATTGACGGTGTTTTACTTTTGAACAACGAAGCAATGGGGTTTTGTTTTGAATGTAAACCTTCGTGACACCAGCAGCAAAGAGGTTTCTGTTTCATTGTCTTATTTCTTTAACTATTTATGAACACAGATATACAGGGTGGCAGGGACATCGACGCAGAACCTGTTACCATGGATTCAGTACATGATTCTGAAACCCTCTGCGTTGAAACTTCGTCGGTTATTGAAAAAAAAAAATAGCTGTTTCATACATTTTGACTGCGTAGGTATTTCAATTATCTATGGAACAGTTGTTTTTTTTTTTTTTTTTTGAAGGGAAAAAATGTTAAACTCGCGTCAGGACACGTGACCGTCAGGAGAGATTTCCCCCCCCCCCCCCCCACCCCTCTTTCTACGGCGGCGCCAGCCGAAGTGAACCAAGTGAGACACGATAATGGATGGGTGGATGGATAGATGGATGGACGGACGGACGGACGGACGGTGACGGTGACGGTGACGGTGACGGTGACGGTGACGGTGACGGTGACGGTGACGGTGACGGCGACGGTGACGGTGACGGTGACGGGTGACGGTGACGGTGACGGTGATGGTGATGGAGACGGTGACGGTAACGGTGTCGGTGACGGTGACGGTGACGGTGTCGATGACGGTGACGGCGACGGTGACGGTGACGGTGACGGTGACGGTGACGGTGACGGTAACGGTGACGATGATGGTGGACGTGGATGTGGATGGATGGATGGACAGCTGATGGCTCGACCGTCTGTGTAGCTACACTGCTGTGTATTCGTAAAATTCGTGAATATAAAGTGTTTCAAATATGGAAATTGAACAAAGTGCATCGATTTATAAAAAAAGTGACGCAGAAATAGTGGAAAAAAATTAGTTATATTAATTCAATTCATAATTGATTTATTTCAACGTTAATATTCATGTTTTCACTTCTGCCGGCACTCCCGGAGTGCAACCCGTCTTTTTTTGATAACTGACGAAATGTTTCTATAGGTACTAAGAGCGGTTTCGCACTACATCCGGTCCGAATCCGAATTAAAGATTCGACTTCAATCCGAATTGGGAATTTTCTAAATTCGGACGGATGGAGTTTGGATCTAATGCGCAACCCCTTATACAAATATCACATGGTCACTTCGGTCGGACCGGCATTTCTCATATTCGGATCGGATGTAGTGCCAAACCGATCTAAGGGTCTAGAATCATGTGCTGGATTCATGGTTTTAGTTTGGGCGTCGATGTCCCTGCTCCCCCACTCCCATCCCCCAATCTGTATGTATGAACAAACAAGAAGAAAATTACAGAAAAAAAAACATACAAAAGTGATGCTTATTTCTAAAGAATTTCTCTTCCAGCGTTCCTGCGATAGGCAAGTATATTAAAAGACATGTAGACAACATGTGTAACACTAAATTCTCTCAATGGAGCTTAGAGCTTAAAGCCAGCCATAAGTTACGACCGGGCTCTATGAAACCATTGATGCTCGATCAATGTAAACATACCTATGTACAGAAAGAACAAGATACAAGTACAAAGGGCCAAAGTTAAAGGTACTCGGGTACGTTTCATTCACCTCGGCAATAAAACTTGCGAAGTATTTACGACGGTAATGTCAGGAAATAGGTCATAATTAGAGGTTCCATTAGTCAACTGAGTTCATTGACTGCTGTGCCCTGTCCCACATAAGGGCCACCCCCCTAAAGTAAGGCGCGATAATTGTTCTTTTAAATTGCTTTCGTATTTATTTTTATCGAAGAAAGAGGGAGCGAAACTGCTTTGGTTTTGTTTGATTTCGACACCCCTATAAATTATACTTTGGTTGGAGCGATTTGTCTTTTAGTTTTTGGTAGTCAGGTATAGTGGAAATCAGATAAAATATTTAAAAAACTTGATAACAATAAGCTATAAAATAACACAGTAGTTAGTGTATTGTACTGTGAATTCTTGGAAAAAACATTGCTCTTGCATGGTAAGTGTATGCAATTAATTGCGTAAAGTAATTTGAGCACTAATAAAAGCTGTTTAAACGGTACAAAATAATCATAAAACTCGTGTTAATTAGTTCTAAATCCGAAAAACAAACATAAACGCATGAAGGCTCCCGCAGACAGGTGCAGTGCGACGGTGCGACGCGACTGGTAGAACAATTTCTATGAAAACTTCATAAGGCAGTCACCGTTAACACAAAAATCACTTTAGGAAAATTGCACTGTACCTACTGATTTTTTGGCCTGTCGTTAGGATAGATAGAGAGAGAGAGAATAGTGGAAAACCAAGTTTACAGCTTCGAAAGACCTGTGCTAACTGCGTGCTGTTCGAAATACCTCCACCTTCGGACTTCTTTCAGTTTTTGACTTATAACTTCTAAAGGGTGTATGCTACGTATAACACCACCCAATACATTTTTAAAATATGCAAAATTTGAACGCAGCCGTAGTTCTGTATGTCCAATAGAACCTGTGACATAGCACTTCAAACATTGGCAATTTTTCCAAAAGTTCTAAATTATAGTTTTTGCCGTCCTCTGGAAATTGTTGAATTTGAAAGCGTGGTATTTGTGGACATTTTTGTCAATGTTTAATCTCATGAATATCTTTCACTCCTTGCCTCCTACTTACCATAAGGTGTGAATAAGTTGTGCGGGCGGATGCTTTTAGTATTCATAATGTCACACATGTAAAAAAAATACACGCGAAGGTGACAAAAGGTCCGTTTCCTGAGGAGTTATACGCAAAAAAGACACTCGTGTGTTCGTTCACTGGTTCCTGTGGGAAAAAAACGATACATGCAATGAGATTTTATTTAATACTAGCTTTTGGCCGGGGTTTGGCCCTCGTGGATATTGGAATGGGATAAAATGTATCCTGTGTGTTAATCCAGGTTATAAGCTATCTATATAATTTCATCCAGATCCGTTTAGCCGCTTTTTAGGGTTCCGTAGCCAAATGGCAAAAAACGGAACCCTTATGGATTCGTCATGTCTGTCTGTCTGTCTGTCTGTCTGTCTGTCCGTCCGTCCGTATGTCACAGCCACTTTTTTCCGAAACTATAAGAACTATAAGTACTGTTGAAACTTGGTAAGTAGATGTATTCTGTGAACCGCAGTAAGATTTTCACACAAAAATAGAAAAAAAACAATAAATTTTGGGGTTCCCCATACTTACAACTGAAACTCCAAAAATTTTTTTTTCATCAAACCTGTACGTGTGGGGTATCTATGGATAGGTCTTCAAAAATGATATTGAGGTTTCTAGTATCATTTTTTTCTGAACTGAATAGTTTGCGCGAGAGACACTTCCAAAGTGGTAAAATGTGTGTCCCCCCCCTCTAACTTCTAAAATAAAAGAATGATAAAATTAAAAAAATATATATAATGAACATTACCATGTAAACTTCCACCGAAAATTGGTTTGAACGAGATCTAGTAAGTAGTTTTTTTTTAATACGTCATAAATCGAAAACCGCAATTTACCTTTCACAAAGTTACAACGAACTACAAGAACTTTTATATTATGTTACTTGCTGCTACGGAACCCTTCATGGGCGAGTCCGACTCGCACTTGGCCGGTTTTTTTGTGATTGAGTAACAAACATCCAAACATACATAAGTAGTACGAAGAACAAGTTCGAACATTAATTATTTTAAATAAAATGTCAAATTATACAGTTCACTTAAACAAATAGTGACAACTTTACCTATTGTCCTCTTTCAATTCAATCCTCAAGAAAAGGGCGTGGATACAACAGCTTCATAAACGGTCATAAACCTGCTTTAACTTCATCGATTTGCCAGCAAAGGAGCCGGTAGGGACACACCTTAAAGCTACATGACAACTACAAGGCATCTCATTGGCTGGCTTCGATGCTACAGCGATATCAATGCAAGTCACGCAAGTCTTCGAGTTTCGAAAAATGTCAAAGAGGGGTTTCTCCCCCTGCCGATAAAAATGGTAGCTGCAAAGAATAATCTGACAAAGGTCTATTGTTTTGCCGTAATATTAAAGAGTCTGATAACACCTGATTACGATAATTCGTGACTGGTGATAATACGTTGATATTTTGGAACACAAACTTTGGTACATCTTCTCTGCCAAATCGTCGCTAATGTAAGTGACGTAACCATAGATGTCCGTGGACGTAACTGATTCGAAGCATATTTTACAGTACAGTATTACCACACCCCGGACACTCCATACAACGCTAGCAAAATAATTACCTACTACTACTACATTAAAAAATGACGTTTGTATACGTATGAATGTGTGCGTGAGGTACTTGTGTTTGCGAGCGCTCTTGTTAAAGAACAGGCGACGAACATGCCGAAGTGCGGGGTGAGGTGCGGTAACTGATGTTAGTGCGGGGAAGGGAGTGTCCTTTCTGTACGTAGTACTTTAAGTATTCTGTGGTATTACTACTATTGTTATCGTGTTAATATTATTTTAATAATAAATATTGTAACGTCACTCCGTGAGATCTTTGTTTTTATTTTATTCGGAATCGGAATACATGATCAGATAAGTATCAGATTCGACTTGGAAAATGTATCAAATTACTGTAGTTAGGTCGGCTTAGTCCAAAATGTCAGATACGTCAGTCAGTTAGATTAGCGACGAATTATCTGTGACTTGTCTTTTTCTTATACCGACGTGTGTTGGCCTTTTCATTAGTATTTCTCAATCGTCGTCATTCTCCTGCCCTTATTATTTTATCTCCTTTATTTCATTATTTACATATACATTATATTTTTAAATATTAGGATATAAAAAATATATAAAAACGTTTAAAAATATAAAAAATAGTAGCCCACCGGTATCGGGAACAGGGTCCCGATACACCGGTATCGGGAACAGGGTCCCGATACCGGTGGGTATTTTATTATTATTTATTTATTTCAGACGACGCTGGCCCAGAGATAAATACCTTAACCTAAACATACATATTTTGGGGTCGGGTTATTGAATATAATATCATTAAATTAGCACTTCACTAGCATGTCCTTGTGCTGGCTTGTGGTACTTTTCCGCAGAAGCGAAGGAACACCTTATCCCAATTTATTTATTAAATGGTCTTTTTCTTCTATACTTCTCTATTAGTTGTCATCTCGGCAGTTACCTACCCCCTTTCTTACCATATCATCATTCACACAGTCCATCCATCGTTACTTTGGTCTTTCCCTACTCTTATAGCCATCGACATTCATACTCAAAACTTTCCTCACGACATTATCCTCATTCCTCCGTACCATGACAATCGATTTCTACTCAACTTTTCAGTTATGTGGAAATGTATCACTCATTATGCTCAGTATAAAAGTTATTCATATTTCCCTACAACTCTTTTCGGGTAGTTCCCTTAGTAACAAGTATTACAATATTCATCATAATACGTCTAGTGTCGCCACGTGGGCGCGGTCCCCTTGCTATGATCGTCACGCGACTCCACCAAACAGGTAGTTATGGCACAAGTCATGAACTAAGCGGTAGAACTTTAGTTCTCTTGCCCGGTTTCTGAAGTCCTCAGATAAACTCTTACTATCGACAAAGTTAATTATCGAAGCAAAATTGTTCCTTCAAGCTTTAGATTCCTAAGAAAGCAGAGAATGGTCATACTATAACGGCTGTCCGAAAACAGTTTAGTTACGCGTTTTTTAACCTTAATGTCAAATACTGGTTAAAATTATATATTTTTGTCTGAACCACTTTCCTAGAAAACAAAAGCTTTACTGACTGTTTGGAAACACAATGTGTCATGATACATGTAGAACCAATAGCACGATCGATTAAGTAAACTCAAGATCAGAATGCGTCAGACACCGACTTTAAACCCTTATAGCCAAAAAAAAAACTTCTAATAATTCTTCCTTCGAAGTTAAATTTATTACCGGCACAAAATATAACTGACTTTTTTATTGATTTAAAAAAGGAACAACAGCATATTAGGGCATTAACCAGCTTGATTTGTGACCTCATTACGTTTGATATATTTTCATTGGTGCACGCAACGAACATCACACCACGAAAAACGTGTTAGGAGATATAAATTGTCATAATCACTTAGATAAGTATTGTATCAGTTGCTGTAAGATAATTGAATGTTGTATTTTGTGACGTTATTATTACCCAGTAACTGGGTTGCGGAGGTCAGATAGGCAGTCGCTCTATGTCAAATACTGTATGGTACTCATCTGCATCCGTTTAGACTGGAAGGCGAAACCAACATTGGGAAAAAGGCTGGGCAGATGATTAGTATATTTTTTTATTCCGAAATGGCTAGAAAATATTAACAAACCTCAATTCTGACAATGAAAAAGATTACTGAAGTAATACACTAAACAACAACAAAAAAATATTTTGACATTTGCACCAAAAACATTCAAGCCATAAACATCACTTTAGCACCCTACTGCGTCGAAATTTACAAGGCCAGTATCAAAAACCGTAATCTCTAGATATTATCTGTTCACAAATTAGCCCATCGTACAACGGAACTACACTTTGAACACGATAATGCACTAACGTTCTATTTCTATTTAACTACTCCGCTTTTACAAATACAAAAAAAAAACGTAAGTTACAATACAAATGTATTTTACAATATTGTATTATACGCAATACGTAAATACCAACAAAAGCTGAAAACGCTAATCGCGCGTCTTTATACTTTGAAAAACCATAGTGTAATTTTACTTTTACTCCATATAATTTTTCAATAACTTTATAATGACTGCGAAAAAAAGTGCAATACCAACTCACCACTTTTCTCAACCACAAAGGTTACTTCGCCACTTAAGTTTTTGCACTTCAAACCTTATTAACTGCACAAGCGCCTCTAATAAAGACCGGCTAATAGCAATAATAACCAGCTCAAGTAATTAGCGCTAAGCACGAAGATCTAAGCACATAATTACTTAACTTCGTCCACACAGCCTGTAAATCCACTCGCGTGTTTAACTTCGATAAATATAGAGAAAGCTAACTGAAAAAACTACAGGTCATTCGCCCTGACCTTTTTAACCTTGTAACTTGAGCTGTACTTAGAAACTACTGTCGTTGAACGAGTTAATGATTTAATCGCTGCAGGCTAGTAGTTCTAACCCTAGCTTGTAAGTACTAAGGCTAAGTTGTATGTTATGTGTAGCTACTACCTTGCCTAAGATGATGAAAGCATGGCTTTTTGCACTGAGATTGGCATTAAGCGCCTCTTAAATGTCTGTAATGCGAAGTTAGTTTTTATCATTCGATAAAGTGCTGTAGTCAGGATAGTACATGAGTTTTATAATCCTAATTACAATGCACTTTGAAAAAATAGTAACTTCTAACGATTAAACAAATATTGTTCCCCCTTTCGTATTGAACATAGCTCCTTCGCAACATGCCTCTTATACACGCACTATTTATTTATCATAGCGTTGCCCTTTTGCGCAGTAATTCGTCATCGAAACCCCTTTATTATATGACCCTTATAACTATAATCATAAAGATTAGTTTCGAGTGTAGTTTCACTGTTGAAATGCATTAAAAATCTCCATAAATCTAAATTAGTGGCTGTTCTAAGCAATTAGAAAGCTCTCGGGTTTCCTTGTTTTAATAGATATATGTACGTACTCAGGTTGACCGTTTGTCATTCTGCGATCATTATCTTTGACAAATTCATTTGGTTTCGTTTGTTAGGCTAGGATTTGACATAGATTTGCTTTGCTTACTTTTACGTTTATCTTTTGAATTTTTAGATTGCTAATGAGTTGGAAAGGTGCTGTTGAATTTTCTACTATGACATTGTGATATTGAAATCTTAATTCTTAGAATCGCAGTCGATTGCAAGGCATCTCTCTAAAACCATTTACCAGGGTGACGTTGGATGCCCCTAATACTGATACGATGATGACTATATAAATACTGTCTTTAAATCAATGAGCTTTTGAGGGAATAATTATATCCTCTTTGACAATTTGTGCCCAATCTTCAGTGTAGTTTTGACAATCGAGAAAGAATGAATTGGCCATTTGTTTTGCTGATGTTGCATTTGGTGGTCACAAATGCTTATCAGCATCTCATATATTCTCAAGTTTAAATGTAAGTTTACGTCACAACTGATACCTTAACAATACCAATGCACAGAAACAAAATATCGGCCCACGTGAGTCGCTAGTCGTAGGCGCTAGCAATATAAATAGAAATTGTTGATAACAATACTACGATAAAACCCCAACCATACGGCTATTCGATAAAATGTCGAGATTACAAAAATTGTGCTCCGGAGCATTTCTTTTGTGTAAAGAAAACAAATGACGCTGTCAGAAAAGTATTTGTAAGTGAAATATTGAAGAAAGTATGATTGAAATCTTAATTAGTGTGTAAGATTGTAATTTATGTAATATACGTGAATATAGAAGATATGTGCTGGCATTTCAATACAGATATACATAATACTTCATCGCTGAAGAAGATTGTGAACAAATGTGGATTTCTAACAGAATATACTGAGACTTATTTATGGTCTAATTCCGTTTATAAATACTGGGGCTTTTTGGACAGATGTAGGATAAAATATCTATATCCAGACAGTTAAAACAACAAGTGTAAAAGTGTGCAAGTACTTAAAATGAAGATAGAAACAGCATTAAAAATGGTGCCCGACTGATTCAACTCTTTAACTAAATTCATTCACTTCATCGCAGATAAACGACCAAAGATCTCCTGAGCTTACATTATACTCTCGAAATACATCGGTAACACAGAGGTTCTCAGAAAGGAAACTGTCCTTCCATTAGTGTTTCCTTTTGGGAATAGTCAACACACATCACTCAAATTTCATTATGCGGAAATATAAATTTAGCCCACTCTGATGTGACGAAGAAACGTAGTTATTTGAAGTGGTTTTTATATTGATTATGAATGAAAACTGTCTTTATTTCCGTAGAGACAATGAGACAAGTGAGTGATTTTTGTTATCAATGATAGGAGTTCAAGCGTCTTTTTAAGTCAAATTTGTTAAATATTTTAAGCACAAATTTGTCTCGAGATATAAGAGAAAAACTATGAAAACCAGCAGGCAAATCAAGTTCCATAGTAAATTGTAGAACTAAAAAATTAACTCCATAACAAAATATAAAATGTAGTAGATTGTGCTTAAGTTAAAGAGGTTATCGCACTTCTGTACTACAGCTGAATTGCCCCACATGTACCGCATACACTTCACGTATTCGGTACAATGTGCACCATATTGCGTGCATGTGTTATTGTTAACGGACTTAAAGCTATCACAAACACTACAGAAGTATCACTCAGATATTTCAGAATTTTGGATGTCAAAACCTTGAATATATTCAGATATATATGTATATATCTATACCTTAGTTCCGTGATCAACACAATAATGGCACTACCAGTCTCAAGACATTGAAATCGTCAAAAAGTTAGATGGCTGTCCATGTTATACAAGTCACATATCTCTCAGGGCTACAGTCCAACTCTTGTGTCTAAAATTACTAAGCGCAGTTGCAAGAAATCAGCTTTGGCAGACGACAAAGTGTCGTTGACTACTATAGAGGTTCTAAATTGTTATCAATTTTCGTCTTAATGTCTATTGTAATATCCTTATTACTCATGTAGATCACACGTGTAGCTAGCTGTATTACTGCCCTACACCTGTCTGTGATAGTGCAGCCGTAGCAACTCTTAATTGTACGTGTTAATAATAACCTGACCCGCTTCCCGTTGCTGCGATGCTGCGCTCCGCAAAGTCTATTTTAAGTATTTCTTACTCATTGTTTAGCATTTGCAGTTCGATCTGTGTTGCATTGTGCTCAGATTCTGGTTTAGTACCTTGGTTAATTTTGGCATAAGTTAAAATATCTGCCTTTTTGTTGTTTATTTGCCTACCTTTATCAATAACTTTATTTCAATTATTAAGTGAATTTCAGTGTAAAAGGACTTGAGGTTAAAGGGTACTTGGAATTTGAATGCTCGGAAATCTCAAGATCATATAAATGTTAAAATTGTGTGCTGTAATGTATAATTTTTATGATATTTCCCACAATTGTTTGAAACTTTTATGGTCATGAATGACGAGGAAAATGTATTACTAACACACAGTCATGGAACTTGTTTATTCTTTGTTACAATAATTCTGCTAATATGTAATTGGATCCCTGATCCAAAGGTGATGCAAAATATCTCGATGCCGTGCCACCATTTGTGCAAGGCAAGCGTTCTTCATCCTCCAAAGTTCTGACGTCATCATACGCTTGAAAAAGTTATAGTAATTCTGTCTACTTCACACATCTGCAGTGATCTCACCTGTGTATTCCGAAGCGTAATTTTTTTGATCATCATCATCATTTCAGCCGAAAGACGTCCACTGCTGGACATAGGCCTCCCCCAAGCACCTCCACTTCGACCGGTTTTGTGCTTCTCGCATCCAACGAAATCCTGCGGCCTTCACAAGGTCGTCGGTCGTAATTTTTTTGATATTCTACAATAAATGGCCTCATATCAACCGCTTGTTAGATATGATAGTGCCAAAACTTGTTAAGTATAATCGTGCGCCAATTAGTAATGAGTAGTCTCAGAGTACTGTACTTCACTATTGGTAAAGATACTCAAGTTTCGAGTGTTTAAAATCAATATGATACAGGATTTATTGGAATTTTCATAATCTATCGATGATTTGTCGAACAAGTTATATCTGATGATTACGTGACTCTGCTCAGGTGATGCTCGGTTGCGAAGTGATGACGTTATAGTGAATCTAAACATTGTAATGTTCCTCATATTTGTTTTGCTCTTTGTTAGTTTTTTGCACTTAAGTTTTTTGCTTGAAGTTGCATGTTCTTTGGAGTTAAATCCAAGGTTTGTCTGTTTGGGTTTTTTATTCTCCGAAGGTTATGCAATATGATTTCATATTTATATTAATTTTACGCTAGCTGATAATTGTCATTAGTTTCTATCGCCATGATTCTTGTTTCGTTTTTATCTCCTTGACTAAAATCTCATTCTATAGAACAGCTTTGTTTTCTATCAACATGAATTATGTTATCAGCCTCACCACCATTCTCATGAATACTAAACGCAGGTGCTTCTTTATGTGCAAAACCAGTATGCTCTATAAACTTTAAAGGTCAATCCAATAAATCTCAACTCCTTATTACTGTATTTATTATTTTCTGAAGTTTTCGGGTCAATGAATTGCTTTTGAAGCCCCGTTTCTTTTGTTATAATAACCCCGTTTTCTCCATTGTTTAAGAACAACTTCCTGCTATTAATTCACTTAGATCCGTCAGTTTTGACTAATAGTGAAATACTGCCTGAAGGCGAAATTAATTCTAGTTTGCGAATTAATTCTAGCTCAGCCTTAAGAGGTTAATTACCACGTCACATTTTAAAAGCGATTTAAAAATGTACTTTAGTTTGGCTTGCGGCTTTACTGGCGGAGCACTTTAATACGGATTTAGAAATTATATAAGAGAATATTTAACGGAAGGCTGAAGCCTTTCAAATGCGAAAACATTACCTATGTTGTAGATGTCGCTTTAAATCTATAGCTAAATGTATTATTGTCATCATTAACACTAAGAAGCCACCTTTTCCATTATTAAAAGATCGCAGATATCAATAAGTATGTGTTGATTGTATTCGGAACCCCCTTTCATTTAATATTAACATGATCAACAATCAACATGCTCTTTATTCTACCGATACGTTTTTATTACAACGTTTTTTTTTCGTTATTGGTTGCATACTGATAATGTCTGTTATAATTTAACTTATGTAGAGGTTCATAATCTGCTACACCGTTATCACCTTTATCTCCCGTGTTATCAGTGTGATAACAACACATAAACACAATCGACCTGCTTTCTGCATAATTTCACCTAAAATAAAGCATTATTTATTATGGCAACTTTCGATTTGAATCGTTCGCCTGTCCGTTTTATTTATGCATAATATTTATTTTAATAGCCAATCACTTTATGTTTCATAGGCGACAGCTGAATAAATATAGTAATCATTTGGAAAATGTTATATGGGCTTAGAAATTATTGTGAAGTTAAATTATTATATATAGATAGGCTATAAAAAATATTAAGATTATGAAGTCATTGAAAGAGGTATTAACAACCTGAAAACTAGCTCACTTTAGCCAACATAAGCTAGACTGCGGAACATAATAAAATTGTACGTTAAAAAAACAGATATGAATCTGGTGACACTTCAAATAGACAAAAGAGAATCGGAAACGTCTAGGCCATAATGATATTCTGTTTTTTAGCGTGTCAATGGCAAAAATAACACGAAAAAATATATTATAATGTGTTAATGGTAATGTTTGGCCCAAAATCCAGCAACGCGAATACCGTTCGCTCATTCGTATGACATGAAAGTCGATACATTTGCATATCAGTTTGCCGAAATCCGTACTAAATTCCATCTACATAAAGATGGACTACAACAAACCCCTTTTCCGTTACTCATTTAAAATTGAATTCGTTACCAGTATCGACCGATCTTGATGAGGTGGTAACACTGGCAACACTAAACCGTGGGAGGGCCCACATCTGGCATACTTCGCTATTATTACTCTATGGTCGCAGTAAGGACGTAACGGCACATTTGGAGCTAGGAACTGTATCTATTATTGTCCTAGAGAGGAGTAAAATTATTTTGTGTTTATGGTTTTAGCAGAATGTTCTGTAAAAGGAATTCTTGCTATATGAATATAACGACATGCGCATTGTGCATGTGCATGTATATGTGTGTGTGTTGTATGTGTATTGTGTTGAATGGACACTTTGATTTTCACATGCCCACCAAACATGGCTTACTGACCACTACTGAACATAAGATCTCCCTGACTGGCGGAGTCTAGTGCAATGAACGAACTTATGGGAAAACCGTATTATGTTGTAGAGGTATTCTTTATAATGTTTTTGTTTAGTCATCAGATCGTAATGATGACTTAACATTATTACAGATGTTGGGTTTACTTACATCGTTCTGAAGAGCAGTGATACCTTTTTGCTATAAGTTTTACACAATACAGTGTGTGTTGTGTCATCAAGAATTACCTTCTTTGAAAATGTTCTTTACTGATAACGTGTCCATTACCTACATTGGTTGCATGCATATGTGTTTTAACAACTTTCATTCCAAGCCCAGTTTTGTTTTTATCATTAACTAATTTATGACATTCTTTTGTTACAGGTAAAACTTCTTCTATTTCTTCTTTTCTGACCAGAACGAGTTCATTGGGTGCATATCCTCCAACCAGGTTTGTTTCAAAACGAATTATTTATAGCATATCACAGAGACAGAGTGAGAAATGACTTAAATCACTGAATTAGTCTCAATCTCTTTTAAAAATTATTTCTTATTGGAGATAGATTGATAAGATATTTTCACCATCTGACTCTGTCTTTCTAAAATACACTCTATGTAAATGTTTTTTTGGTTCCGTTTTGATTGGATCTAGTTTTAACTGAGATACTAACCAGAGGCAAGCTATTTATCCTAGTGTCTCGTGTCCAATTACAATAATAATGAATCGTTCGCTGACTGGTAGCTTGTAGTCACCGGTGTTGAAACGGGGGCGTGGGTCACACCGAAGCGTAATTTATTTGTAAGATGAGTGTGTACCACGAGTGCGGTGTTTGTCGATGGGTTGCTGTTTTGATTATGTTTATGATTGACAAATCTCGTGTATGCTGAAATGAAGTTTGGCACATAAGTTATGAAGTTGAAGAACAGGAGAAACAGAAATTAGAGATCAGAATCAAGTTGGAAGAACTTGATAGCAAGACTTCGATGTTTTTGGATTATTAGTTTGAATTTTTGAACTTATTGAAATGAGTACTTGCATCTGTAGGTATATTACTTTTACTCTCTTGATATAAATCAGTGACGTGTGATCAGAATCCTTAACCGATTTAAACTTGCATAACTAAACATTACACCAGTACACCACAACCATTTCTCACACAGACACTAGATCTTATCACTAATCGTTTAAATTAAATCTAATCTATTCCTCCTCGGTCAATTAAGTCGTAGTAAATAAATCTTAGCGGAGGCGTTACTGTTCGGTGTGACACCCACTCTAGACATAAATCGTCTTCTCTAACGCCAGCCGACAGGAATGCTTTATTCCTAGGCTTATCGAGATCTGCCTTGAGCGATGCTCTCCTGGTACTTATCATTCACAATTAGTTTGTCTGTATGTGTTACAGTTACATTAAATTGCTTGAACGGATGTGGATGACAATTTTAATTGGTTATGACAATTTTATAGATGAACCGCTGCATTTAACTGGACAGTTAGTTGTAATAGTTTTGCTAATTGACCTGGAAGTGGTAGGAAAGTTATTAGCTGTTAGTCTAAAATAAAATTCTTTGAGACAAGCTAATGAAGCCACCACCCGCACTGGGCCCGCGAGGTACATTAAGGCCCACTCTCTCCCACAGAAAAGCAGTGCGAACATAGGCTGATTATACTTTTGAAGCCAATGTAAATAAAGCTATTTTTATGAATTCTAATCAAAACCTAAAACGTTTTATGAAAGTAATATGAAAAGTCTACATCGAAGATTGCAAAAAAAAAATAAAAGTTCAATATTTTAATCAACCATTGAATTTACTAGACCACTTAATTTAAATATTTCCTAGTACACAAGTCTATTAATAATTTACTATACTATAAAATGAACTCTAATTTATGACCATCGTACAAATATTTATTTTACCAATCCCTCATAGTAAAAGTCATCGCTTCTAATTTTGTTGTCGTATCGTAATTAACATACATTGCTCTTATTCAAACGATTTACGATTATGTTGTTATAGTAATTGCCATAATTGAAAAATATCAGAGTGAAAGTACCGATGATTGTAAAGTTGATTTGTGACAAGCCGTTCGACCGGTCCCAAGTAATTATGAATTTGTTTAGGGTATCAGTTTAAACGGTCAAGTTATGGTTATAGCATTATAATATTAGACGAGCATGCGTGATACATTTCTGACGAGACATGCGATAGTGGCGGTATTTTAAACTGTAGCAATACATCAACTTGTAACGAAATAAATTACACGTTTGTACATCATGGTACTCACAATTTATCTAATTTATCAGATTTGAGATCTACTAATTTATCATCAGCCACTTCTCACAGTTCATTAGTAGACATAAGAAGAATGAGATGTGTTTCAATGTGTGTTACGAAACTCTAATCTCTTTTGTATTACCCTTATTCTATTAAACCACACTTGATAGTCACATTGCTAGACAATCCAACTTCATCTACATCATTATCATTTCAGCCGAAAGACTCCTGCTGGACATAGGCCTCCCCCAATCACTGCCCGACCGGTTCTGTGCTTCCCACATCCAGCGGATTTCTGCGGCCTTCACAAGGTCATCGGTAGTTACCGATGACCTTGTAGTAGATGAAGTATCATCTACTCGTACATACATTAAAAAGAGATAGTGAGTTCGTATGTACGGGCAATCTTGGAAACTACTGATCTGATTCCGAAAATTATTTTACTAATGAGAAGCTGCAGTATTATCGAGTGTCATACGATGTATTTTATATTAAAACAGTAAATTTCACGCAAACGAAGTCGCGGGCAGAAACTAGTTTAGATATAAAAAACATCAGAACAATTAAAATAAATTACCTCTCACAGCAGTCACTGCTCACATGTGATTTGAATCGACAGTTCTTTCCTGCAATCTGTCTCACGACAGATTAAAAGCTATATGATATGCTATAATTAAATCATAATTAGCAACAGTATTAATTACAAAATAATGAAGCCTTAAGTAGTTCCGTTCTATTATTCATTGTATTATGATTTGTAAAAGTAACACTGCTCACAAGCCTATAATTTCTGTCGACAAATGGGAGCGGAAGAAATCGTCTTATCTTTAGGGTCATCTGACACTCACTAGGTTACGCGAACATATCCATTGTCTTTAAAATGCTTTTATTGATCAAGATTGTGTGAAGACAGATGTTAAAGTGCTTTTTAGACATTCATCATGTCTGTTATATCCAAAGGGTTTAGCAGAGGTGAATTTATATATTAATGTTTTCGCCTGGAATTGTTGGCGAGCCATATATAGGAAACAGTCCCAAGTACTGCTTTGAAAAAACCAAAATATCACAATCAAAATTCAGTGTGGTAGGTTTGAATCCAAAAGATGATGTAGGTAAGTGGTCTGTTCTTTTAGATAACGTCCAAAAGCAACTCAAGTCAAGCGTGTGATATTATCAGATTCGGTAGCAGCATCTTACTTGTATTACCTAAAACCCCTAAAACAATAATACTGAGATTACCAAAATGATTCCTTCGTCATGTGATGATGGCATTATTGCCTCACCATCATACTTGATAGATTTTGTCTTGGCAAGTAATAGGCTTATTTTCAGCTATGAATGATAATAGGTATTTGTGATTATGATGTCATACAGGCTGTAACAAGACCGTCATAGCCTTTATTTACGCATTCTGTACATAAAACTTTGTAATATTGAGCAAAAATTATTTCTGGGAAATTAATTTTATTTTTGATGTGAAATGTAACGCATCGTACGCAAAACATTCTGCTTATGTGTGCATGACACGGTACAGGAATTCTGAGGGTATTTAAAGTTACAAACAAATATTTTAAACTGTTACTACTGTAACTTTGACCTACAATGTTTTTATAACCAGAAAGCTCTCAGGCATACCCGGGAAGACACCCAGTTATGTCTGGTTACGGAGATATAGAAGGACCACACTGGACTATAGTACAGTACAAAAAAGAATATCACAATGTCGGGGAATATGCGGGATTATCCGAAAGGGTTACCGCTACCCCGGTTTTTGTTTTGGCTAAGGAAGGAACACGGATGGGTTTTAGTCAGTAAGAGTCTGACACTCCCTTCCGCTCCACCCGGAGCGGGAGGAGTCATTTGATAATTTCCCATCCATACAAAAAATTAAAAAAAAAAATTTCGGGGAATATAAGTGACTCTCGTCTTCGTTAAGCGTCTTTTAACAGCCGTTATATATGTATACTAGCTACTCCAAGACTTGCTTCTTAGATCAATGTTGATATCGATACCTTAAGATAATATCACTGCATTGTCATTTTCTATTAAAGCATAATAAGTAACTGAAGTAATACAGTGCAGATGTTAATCACCTTGATTGACTTGCAATCGGAGCATGTTACGTTTTGTTTCAAACTCCAACTGATATGTGCAATCATTTCTTTGAATCAAGCTTTCGTTTTACAAATGTGCAACGTGCTTGTTTTCTGCTGAATTTTTGTTTTGGGGAATCTGATGATGAATATGAAATTCCGAAATATGTTCAAAGGAGTTCATTTTTGTCACAGACTTACTCAATGGCTACATTAATATCATTTCACAATTTGTTCCCAAAATTGAGATCCCTATTCCCTACAATCAGACAAATCTGACTGGATGATGAATTGATGAGACTGTGAGTTATCGATCGACAATCTCATTAGTCACTCATCTCATCTTACAATTGGGATTTCTGTAATCCTCGTTAATCTCATCGCGCTCAACAAGATCTCCAACAAGCATTGCGAAAACCATCTTCCCAATTTGCTTCACACAATCCATTGTAAATCATACAAAATTCTTACAACCATAATTTTGTCGGTTTCGGTCTTTGTTGTCAGTTTGACGATCGCTTACAAAATTAGCCGTACTTGATCCACTTTAGGGCTTTGGCCTACACAATAGCTGTCTGTTTAAGACGTGTTGCTCTTGCGCATGGTCCGCTGCCTTATTGATGGCGGAAAGCGACGGGATTATAGGTATTAGTCGTAGTTTATGACTCTTTCGTCATCGTCTTTCATATTTTTTTGATGTTTCTGTTTATATCTCATGGCTACTTCTGTATTGTAGGAGCTTTTAATAGACTATACCTAGACTTGATGAAGGTCGCTTTGCTTTATGGTTTTTGACTTGCCCATCTTTCTTGTCTTTGTCCTCCGAAGGAGCAGTTTATGGTTCATTTAATCGCTGTATGTTCAGCATGTCTGCTGTTTTTGTTTTTATATCTCATTGTGGTTATAATTTTAATTGTATATCTTCTAACTTTAATAGATATATAAAACAGAGCAACAAATGAAGCGAAACGTGGGGCCTCTCTTGTGAACAAATTGTTATTGTTACCTTAGTTTTTGTAGGCCTTGGTCTGTATTGTTTAACTCAGTACAATACTGTGAAATACATGGTATATTCGTTAATTCTAAATGCACATGGTCATTGGTCGAACTTTAACAATATTGGGCCTTAAATAGTCAAAAATTACTTAATGTACCTGGGTCAAAATAATTTTAAGAGTTTATGAACGTGTGAATTTCAAAATCTGGACCGACTTTAGATTTAAATGTCGCATTACAGAACATTATTTAAAGCAGAATGAATATCCCTACGCAATCGTTGTCTTTATACCGAAATCAAACATCTATTCGCTGACACTAGAACATAGACTCAACGAGTGGGTTACACAGTGATGAATAGCGCTATCCACCTCTATCAATCTCTTTGAGGCAGTGATTGAGGCGCGGCGCCTGCGCTGGTGGGAACTCTTCTGATTGGAGTGATTAATTGTGGACTTGTACTGTTATATACTACGTAAGCCAGGTGGTCGATATGTGGGTGGGAAATTTCGGGGTTTCTTAATCGATGTTTTTATTATTTTTGATTTAGAGAGTCGATAGAGAAAGTAGTTCTAATGCTTCTGTTATGTGCTAGTTTTAAAATCAGATAAGAAAAAAAAGTCATAAGTCACATCTTAAAACGACAAAATACGTACCTACGTGATGTTTCGTCGTAAATTGCAAAGTTAAAATACTAGAATTCATCTATTCATTCTATAGGGTCATGCATTCCGACATCTGCATTTCCATACACACTTAATGCAGCTATTTCTTCAATATCATGTCGCCGCATAATTTCTGCTAGCCACAATACACGACCAACCACGCTCTCACTACAGAACTATTATTATCACAAAGCCATTTTCAATCAATGTCCAAACTGATAACAACGTATCCGATCATTACTTTCTCGATAGCTTCCTGAATAGAATATTAATATTTTAATAGCTAATAATTATGGTGCTATATCTTAGTTTCCCTCGTTAACTGTTAACAAGCTCACACCATTACGACTTCCAGTTTCCTTTGGCTTAGATACAGCCAATCATTGTTTGATAGGCAATTGGGCGTAAATCGAAATTTGTGGACGTTTTAATTAGAAATTGTAAATTGTCGACTGTCTTAGATTGAGGTTCTACGATACTGTTACTTACACCAGTAGCTATAATAAAATTGTTTATATGAAATACAGTAGTACTGACATTAACTGCTGTCCATTGATAAACTGTCTTTCTTAGGAGCAATTTCTAACATAGCATGATTATTAAGGTTTAAGAAGTTAGGTGACTATATTATTGGTGTTATTAAACTAGATAAGTAATATATTATTTAGCATACATAGCTTAAGCATAATCAGCTTATAATGTTCCCCCTTATGTTGTTATGTTGTTGTTGTGTGTTGTTGCCTCTTTTCTGTGAGAGGGAGGGTGGATGTCACATGTTGTCGAATTTTTAGTTCTTGTAATGTTTTCCTTCACCGTTTTGAGAGCAGTATGAAATAATTTACACAATGTAAAGTGCTTATTCGAACCTACCACCTACTACTGCTCTTTTTGTTCTTTCCACTTGGCTTTCTTTCGGACGTCTTCGTCAAGTCTAGTATTAGAAAATGAGACAGTTAAATCCTGGATCAAAGACATAGAGAAATATAGCGCGTCGTAAAATAAATAGCTAGGTACATTTAACTGCTAAAGTTACTTAATCAGAAAGCTTTACTACTTAAATCGCTGTTAAGGTTTAACTGCCGCCACAATCATTACCGCTATAAATGAACACACATCTAAAGCGATCTTAGATTTCTTTTTCGTCATTCTTAGTTCTCAAGGAAGTTAAGTCAAGATTATATTCTGCCTTATCTTTCACAGCATTAGCAAAAACAATAATATTAGTTTCGACTTTCGAGTATCCCATAATAGATCGAGTCATAGCTCTTGCTAATACGGATATTATACCTACCATTAATTTAGATTGCATAAGCCATAAACTTCCTTAATGTTGGTAGAATGTAATTAACGATTTTAGCCTTAGGCTTTTGTTGAAACTCTTCTACATCATCATTATTAGTTATTATCTTCTACAACGGATCACATTTTACATTTTCGGGTTTTCTAGCATCTGTATTTTCAACAGTTGCTTCTGTCGTAAGTTCGTTGGCTCTTATAACTCTCTTCACTAACTTCAAAGCATCGATTTTTTCTTTAGTAGCTCAATAGTCATGATAGTAATCAACATTCTTCTTGCGCATGATCAAACGTCTATTAATAATAATATTTTATTGACGATAGACCAGTAGCTTGGGTGGTCCAATATTTAAAAAAAAAAAAAAATTTTACGTCAATGTTTGTATGATATGACTAATTTGCTCTCACACGATCAGTTAGACGACCTACTTTGCAATTTTTGATCATCTGTTCTTATTATCATTATTTGAAACTTGTATATTATTATGTTTGATCTAATTGATTTTATTTATTATAGCATGTTCAGTTTACTGTTAATTTATACCGATTACTTTATGTTTGCGCTTTCCAATGGGTGGTGTTCGATTACTTTATTATATCGTTGATTGGAATATGTTTGCCTGGGGTATATTTCTTGGAGCAGATAGCTGCAATTAGAGTGACAATTTCTAAGTGCCAGTTTCACAACAAATCGCAGTGTATGTAAAATATAGCAGTAGCACTCACCTCAACAAAACTGTTTTTCTAAAGATTCTTTCTCAATCTATTTCACATACGATATGAGAACGACAGCATGGCGCCAGACCTAAATACATGAATCATAGACTAAATAGGTCAATGCTGAATAATTAATAGATACAACAAGTCGCTAAGCAAACATTCAGAACTGGCGCTGAAATATTTTATCAACGTATTTCTACAACAAAATCTTACCTTATGATATTGAAATGGAAGGCATTATAAATGTAAAGCTTTGTGATCTAAAAGACGTAATTGATAAATTAAAACCAATAGTTCCTGAAAGAGATAAACAGTTGCCTGCAGATTTTACTCAAAACATTATATCTTACAAATTATACGAACAATTATTTATGACATAATAAATAGACCAATCACGGATTGCAAAAGACCGACTATCCTATTCAGACAATCGGCAATTTTCTACGAGAAAAGTAGGACATTCTATAATTTAAAGCCGCGTGAGTCGACCATTCTTAAGGGGCCCAAGGTCGCTGGAAATGTTCCAGATTCTTTTTTTATTTTTTAGATGATGACGGTACTGTGGTTGAAGGGCTTAATTTATTTATGATCGTTCTTGGCTGGCTTATAAAGTGGGTTGAACTACATTCGTTTAATGTAGTTAGTAAGAACGAAATGTTACCGAGTATTTTTGATGATCAAGTTTTGTTCATGTCCGATTTCGTTTTCTTTTGGATTGTCTCTTTATTTGTAACTAGCCTGCGTTCTGCCCGCGACTTCGCCCACGTGGATGTCGGAAATTATCCCACGGGAACGTACTTCCAGGACTAAAAGCAACCCATGTCCTTCCCCAGGATGCCATCTATCTCCTTGCCAAATTTTATCGAAATCCTTTCAGTGGTTTTGACGTGAAAAGGTAATAAGATACATAATATTAGCATGGATTGTATGGGTTATATCTACGTTGTTGTACCAAATTCAAAGAGATGGATAATATTAATAAATATATTAAAATCGTTGTAAATAGTTTTGCTATCCTACCATTTGATAACAACTCCTTTCTACAATACTCTCACAACGGATTCTAGACACCAATTCTTACTATTGCCCAACACTGCCTGAAGACCTATTGTACCGATTTACTGTGTAAAACATCCTTTAGTCCGTCAGTTTGGAAAGCACCTACAGAGTATTTCCGCCAGTGCGTAGGTGAAAGTACCGGCAAAGTGCCCCCGGTGCATTACCAAGAGGTGCGTACGATGTTATTCGAATTTGATAGCCCTATTATGCCCGAGATTTTGGTACTAATGCTTTAGAACGTTGTTTAGGTGGATTTCTTCCGTGATTGTTTTGAATTTCACGATGACTTCCGTGAAAATCGAATTTATGATGTTTTACTGCGGAAGAGTACTTTTCTCAGTAAATGATAAAGGGATGACAGAGATCCCCTGACCCTAAGCAAAGTAAGAGCAGGCAAAAGAAGAAGATAATGTCGAATCATGATTAGAGAGATAACAAAGTTCTTCGGAGCAACAAATCCAAATGCAAATGTACATTTCCATATTATACACGATTAGATAGCAAGTAAAGTCAAAGCTACGAGTAAATCTATTACCGAAACACCAACATGTTATGGCGCAAAACATATAGCCAATTTAAATATTTCACCGAACCCTTTCGCAAATAATTTCCGCACATTGACATGAGTTGACCCAAGCATTCGGATACAGTGTTTAAATATGATTGATGAGCATGCAGTAATGTTATCTAACTTATGCAATGACAGTTCGACAACTACATGACGAGGGAAGTCGTCGATTTGATCGATCGTAGTTGGAAAGCAATGTATGATGTAAAAATGGGAAATATTGCGCGTGAATAATTTTAGATAATGGTTTATCTTATCCATATAATTCTAGCTGTAGAATGGATTGCGATAATAATTTCAGAGGTCTGGGATAAAGATACAGAAAATGATTATCTACAATATTTTGTTATACAAATTTTAAAGCAATAATTTTTAACCTATGTCACGCAATTCGATTGCAAGTATGTATGTAAATCTTTTAAACATCACTCTGATTCAGCCATCAGATTAGCAAAGATTCTTACACAACCCAATGACCCTTGAACTTCAAAGGCCAATCTATCATTAGAATCAATTTTATACAATTTTTTCAATACATTTCTCGTTTCAATTATAACAGGCGTATTAAAATCTTGTAATACCTCCTCATTAACGTCGAAAAGTGAGGGTTCTGACGTTTCTGACATCATATTAATCTCCGTTTGAACGATCGTTCACTTTCTCTGGAAATTCACTCAGTACACCACTATTTGTTAAAACATGTTATTGATTGATTGCTAATCTTAGATTGATTATCTTATGTCACTGTTTAAAATAACTCGTATACTTTTCTCTCATATTATCAGTCTTATTCATTTCGTTTTGAATTAATTTCTCGTCGGGAACTCTATTCATTTCGGAATTAGAGAAAAGGCATCCGATTGCTACTGCGTCTCCTATTGTTGGACAGGATTCTGTAGTTGACATATGTATTAATGATTTACGTAAATTAATTATATGATTAATGGAAAGTACCTTAGCTCCTTCACTAACTTCAGATTTCTCCGAAACGTCAGAAGTCAATCAAAATATCATACAAGAATTAATTATTTTTAATTATATTGCTATTAAAAATACGCTCCAATGACCCGATAATATCGCACTTTTTCTAGACATCATTAGCAATATGTAACTTTTATAACTTTCCACGATTCTCCGTCATGTTTTTGTAAAACGTATGTGCTCTCACTATGGAGCAAAAAACACATGTTATCTTGTTTATTAACTTTCTTCTGCTTTGTTCGTAACCAGTAATTGTATCTCTTGTCTAAAGGTAGATAATAAATTCTTGATTTAATTGCTGTACTTTTACTGTTAAAGTATCAGTAGGTTTCATTTCAATAATATTCTTTTATATATTCAGCATATTGTATTTCGTTTGTTTCACCCATTGTTTTAGTAAATTCTTCTCTCTAAATATTATACTAGTCTCTATAACAGAAGTAACATAGATGTAGTCATAACTTAGTACTTTGCTTTCCTTCCTTTAAAGACTGCCTTTTCTGCATTTTCTACTGTTAGAACACCTGCAAGCTCTTTCTTTAGTGATTTACGAATATTGCCATTGATTTCATTTGTCGCTGAGCCACTTAAAATAACTCCGTGTTACTTCTCTGGTCGCCTCTCATTAGCGCTTTAACCATGTCCATAAAATGTGAAGATTTCAAACAATTTTAGTACTAATAAATCTCGTCTACCTGCCTACTGATTATTGGGTCGTTTTCCAAGGTATCCTCTGTAAATCTATCCTAACAGGGCACTTATGTTTTATGTTGGTGTAATGGTCGATCTTGATAGTTATAATTAAATCTGTGTCTGGTTCTAACAGTAAATAAGATGTAACTGACTTTTCGCCAGTTATTGCATTACATTCACATTGCATTCTCTTAATGTTTTATTCAAGTACTAGCTACTAAGATATAATTAGTAGTTATGCCGTCAAGCTACTTTGATTTGTTAGTAGAATTGGATAGGTGACCATGTTTGATGACATAAAGCTACAGAATTCTCTTGCTACATTATAAGATCAATTTATTTCTTATAAATCAATATTTTATCTTTATATTGACGCTTTAAGTTCAAATGGCTCCACAAAAGCAAAAATAAACATAAAAATTGTTACGTAATATCCGTACCAATATTTTTTATTAATTGTATCCTTATTGCAGAAAGCAATTTCTCCTTAAATTTGGAATTACAAGAACCATTACATTATTTTCAAGTATCGATTCGTTATCGAAAGCCTCAACTCGATGTGTGGTCACATATGTAATAAAATTTCGATTATTGGTAATTAATTTGCCCATCGTCTCAATTATTACATAATTTATAATTGTGTAATTATTATTATATCTCCCCAGGAGTCTTTAATTTGTACATGTTTATTGGCTGGGTTGAAATCATTTACATTTATTATTAAATAAATTATGTAATTACTGCTATAGGCGATCAAATAATCAGATGTAATCATCGCTTTCTCATTACGGTATAAAAACTTAATGCGATAATTAGTTAATACAATACTGTCATGATATTTAACCAATAAGAAACAAAGCATAATAAACATTGACAGCAACAATGAATAACAAGATTTGAGGTCGTAAACCAATACACCTCAGGCCAACAAATGTAACATTTACAAAAAAAAAAAATGCTCGTTAAAAAAAATCAAGGCCATTTTTTGAGAGCGCCTACTGGGCAATGAGATCTCTTTGAATGCGCAAGCGCGCATTGTAATCAAGCCTAGTTCAGCATTGGAGGTTTTTATACGCAGATCTAAAGATATGAATGTACTTACGGATGTTTAATATCGTTTCACTTGTAGTCATTTTGTATATGAGTCACAAATTCACAATTAGGTTTTTTCTAAGACGAAAAATATACAGTGAAGTAACTTTTTTGCATATTCTTCGTGACTTACAAAGTAAAGGGCCCAAACATACAGCCTCTTTGTTACCGATCAAACTACTTCGAAATTGTTTCTTTAGTCAAATTAGAAAACGTTGAGTTATTTTCTTATTTAATATTTAATAGAGCCTGTCCGCTCTTAAAGGTCAGCTTCAGAAAATTATGACTAAAATATTGTTACTTGAAGACTGAACAATTTAAAGAATTGTATTCTAAAAACAAAATTATAAATAAAGATTCTAGAAAAACCTTGACGGATTTCAAGACATTAAACACACAAATTTATGTAATCGTATAATTGGAACTATTTAAATACATAACAAGAAAAGTACATGAACAAATCCATTGTTATATAAAGCTTAATAAAATAAAGCCTTTACCATAATGAACTAAACCCACAAATAAAACTTTCTAACAAAAATATAATATTTCATAACATAAACAAAAGATTAGAAAGTGACAAAAGTGACTCTATGGCAGATACAAGTTTAAATCTTTAGAACAATAAGATAATCAAGATGCATTTCGCGACTTTCTCAGAACAAAATTGTCACCAACCTTGATTTAATGTCCGAGCTCGAGATCTTTCACACGGACGATTTGAAGCGCAGTGATTGTTTAGAAAACCCCATCCAAGAAAAAAAAATTGAAAAATCATTAGAAAAGATGAAATGAGATGACTATCAAGAGTCTGAACTTCAAGTAGACGAATATGCCATTTTATAAATAAAAACTAGTCCAGTATATCGTGTCTTGTTACATAAATTGTAATTGTCATCATCTGCCTAGCCTTCTCCCAACAATGTTGGGGTCGGCTTGCAGACTAACCGGATGCAGCTGAATTTTACATGGAGCAACTGCCTATCTGACCTCCACAACTCAGTTACTGGGTAATATGATACCCCTTGTAAGACTGGTTCTCAGACTTTCGGGCTTCTGACGACCCGTAACGACGAATAAATTACATATATATTTATTAATTTTGTCTTAATTTCATTTCCTCTTGCTTAAGTTTCATTTTTGTTTAAGTTAATTATTATGTTGACATTTTCATCGTTCATATTATTGCTTGACAGAAACAATCTTTTATAAATCGATTTAATGCCGACACCTTTCAACTCCCACGCAGTCATCGCTTGTGCAGTCATAAATATGATTTTTATATGAAACCATTAACGTCAATGAGATGTGAAATTCATATTTGCATAAGTTTTATGAATGCAAGGTTATTGTGAAATATTATGTGCGGTTGTGAATTTTATGCGTATGAGGTGAAAACTGCTCATCCATATTAACATTCCAATTGAATTTCACCTTGTTTTACGATATTATGCCTTTTACTTTGTAACATTAGCTTCAGCTTGATTTTTGTCATCATATTATACTGATACTATTCCGATTGCATGAATATCTTCTTCGTAATTTTGCATTTTTTTACAAATGCCTTTAGCTTCAAGTAAACCTCACACTGGCACCATAATCGAACCAATACTTGAATGTTTACTTCCTATCTAAATCCTTCGGCTTATTTAACACTAGTTTGTTTACAAATATGTCTGTAAGTGTTACTATCGGTGGTGCTTTTCGCACCTCTGACGTCATCAGTTAGTGCTGTATTTGCAATTAGCTGTACTATACGTTCATTATCGAAGTTTATTATTTCCGATACTTCAAATTAAAGATAATTACGCAGAATTTATTAACACGTCTTGTTGAATTTCGGAAGCGGATTCACACTACTTATATTTACTGAATGAGGAATGCGTTTTTTAAGCGAAATCCTTTTTAAATCTACGTACAAAAGTAACATCTGTCGATTGACGGCTTTTTTTCGTTTCTTTCCGACTCAGGCGCAAGGTGTGATGGCACCTGCGCAAGCGGATGCACAGGTTCTGTTACAAACTTCAGATCACTACCATTTCCAACCTTCTGGCATTAAAAACAAGGCATATTTTTGCCTGAAAATTAATCAATCACAATCAGTAGATTTTGCTCTGCAGTTCCATCTTTAAGGGCGCCTTATTCTCAATACACATTTCGCTGAAGTTTTTATTCATTCTATTCGAGTACTGAGGGCTGAATTATGACTTAATCGTGACTTTTAGATGAATAATACAGGTTGTGATGAATTTCAAATGATGTCCATTCCAGTGGACAGTGTTGGCCAACAATTAATGTGTCTATCAGTCGTGACAGATTGTCATGTCCAAATATATTACATTTACGATGTTGTTGAGTGTTAACCAGAATTAGATAATGGAGGTAAAATAACATTGTTCCATTGACATAGAAACACTGTTGTTAACAATAATCGTTAAATTTAATGTTGCAAATCGAAATGCCATAATGTGTGTTATTCTAAAAAAAAGGATGTTTATTGGTTATGCAACTGTTTTTTTTTATGTTCTATCTATTTAAAGACCAATATCAAAATAGTCAACAATAATATTTACAGCCAGTATCATAAGAACAAATATTTTGGAATTATGTAAAAATGATGACGAAATCGGTAAAAACTTTTAACGATAGTCGCTTGTTTTCGAACAACAGAATAAAGATTTAGATAAAGCAGCACACAACAGAAATAAACAAAACACGTGTGCAGCAACACTTCGATTGTTTCTCTAGACGCAATCAATCATCAGGCACATGAAGCATTTGATCAGCCACAGTTGCACAATGCAACTCAATTTGTTCACAAATTATATGCTCCACACACAAAATTGCTATACTTAGCATAATGTACTTAGAGAGACCGCTTCGGGCGAAGTAAGGCTAATTTGAGTAGAAAGTGAACGATTTGGAGAGAGTAATTATCGATAAACAGACGTGTCATGGCGTGTTATGTTTGAGTAAGTGAGCATGTGTTGGGAAGGAGAAGCCGCTTTGGCCTTGTTGAAGCGAATCAAGTGAGGCAGGCACTAGAGTTGAAGTCTTTTCACCTCCACTTGTCTGAGATCGTGCTAGTAAGAGGATTTAATTTAAAAGTGTTGAAGTGTTTAGATGCAAAGTCGCTTCTGCTAAATTTCTTCAAAATATTCTAGATGGAAACCGCAACAAAACCGAGAATTAACTTGAGTTACAGATGATCATTGTAATGGTCATTGGGAAAATTGCGTAACACACTAACAATTGCAATGCCATTCATTTTGACAATTCGACAACATTCATTGCGTTATTTGCTTTATCGAGCACACGAATTTTCAGTCAAATGAAGCAATGGATTGGGAATTTTGGGGAAAAAAGTTTGTTTATATTATAGGTACCAATAACCATGGTCACGCATCATGACCACCTGAACCTAGGCTCATGTAGAGGTGTAAATCAAAACGATATTATCTTACCACCCTTTGCTGTTTTAATATAACTTTCTTTGAACTTATAAAGGGCAATTTTAATGAGGAACTGACAAGAGCATTCACCGTAGGAACTAATAACTTATAGCATCCTATTGCAATTACCCAACAGCTACCAAGCGTGGCGATATCCTCCATGTTAAATTTTTTCCACCAGTGTTAGAAGGGCCATATTCAGTCATACTTTCTCGCTGGTATGGCTAACATATCCGATATTAAATCAAATTGAATATTAATATTGTTGACTGTCCAAGTTCGGAATTAATTTGACATAAAGTTTCTAAAGCCTATGCAGTAATGGGCAGGTGTAACTTTTTCTTTATTTATTATACAGTATGAAAAATATATAGTATCATTACTTTATTTTTAAACTAGCTTCTGCCCGCGACTTGTTCGAGTGGAAGTCGGAATAGGTACACAATATAACAGCCACATTTTTATTAAAAACTCCTTCAGCCTCCGACCCACCGCGTCGCATCGCATCGCCCGGTCGCGCTATTACTTCGTTTTCGATTAGCGTTCTTTCTGACTTTTTTATTTTTTCGCGGCTCTTTAGCGTGATGTTAAATAGCCTATAGCCTTCCTCAAGAATGGAGCAATCGAATGCAAAAAAAAAACAAAACCATCTGGAAGATCCAGAGATTAGCGCGTTGAAACAAACAAACAACTCTTCCGCTTTATTATTAGTATATTAGTAAATATAGATTGAAGATAAATAGTTGTGACTCCTTTGTTAGAAGATACAACACATCATGGCTGAAGGCTAGTCTAAATGCTGCGCGTGCACGTATAAAAAATAAGGTCGTTTTTGTTTCGCTCTGCGCTTCCTAATGCTCCGAAATAAATCGATTTGATTCGTTCTTTGCGTGCCTTCAGTGTCTTTATTGTAAATTTTCCTAAAGTCCTTCGTCTGAATAACAATATTATTCGATGAAAATTGATCGAAATGTTTTCCAAAATTGACAGTTTTAGCAAAAAGCTGCTCTAACAGTCTACATGAATTGCCAGACTTGCACTTGCTAATTATTATAAGTACGCACTTGTAGGTACTAACATTGACAGCAGCCTGGTGGACCTCTGAAGCTTATAGAAGTGAAGCTTATAAAGAAATTTTAAAAATTACCGAGTATCCTCAACCATTCAAAGCCTAGATCAGCACAAACCTCAACTCAGCCTATCGCAGTCTACTGTTGGACATAGGCTTCTCCCAGGCTGCGCCACAGCACCCTGTCCTCCGCCTACCGCATCCAATATATCCCAGCCACCTCGGTCGAAATAGCGCGCATCGGTAAGCGTAGTGTGAGCCCAGCTAGATGCAACTGTCCCAGAATATTATACTAGCACATCATATGCACCACCAATCGTCTAGCCACTACAACTGACAACACTTCTTCAAGATTTGTAATAACACATCTCTCAAAATAACCTAGTCTATGAGCACAACTCCATCCAACATCAAGTTGCAGGGGCTTCGGTGTGAAACTGACAAGCCTTCGCTCTTCACGCTTCGGCGATCATCGGCAAAGATCGTAACTAGAGCCGACGTGCAACAGTAGGTAAAGTGTCAAACGAACTTCTACTGGTCTCTTTGACCACTCATTTGTCTTAAGTAATTAGTGTTGAAGAGGTGTTTAGTTGAAAGTGGTAGACTGTTGGGTAATTTGTCAAGTTTTAATGTTACTGCGAAATTAATTTTACCGCTGTTTTTCTGGCTAATATTATGCTGAGCCTTTTGTATTATAGTCAGCCTACACATTGGTAACAATTTAAATCAGTAAGTTGGCAAAGTTGCAAAATAGCTGTCAAATAATATTTCGCTGTTTTGGTTAATTGGTCAATATTAGTGTATGAAATTATGGACAATCGCTCTGTAGTCCACCAAAATATTCATTATGAATTGCAAACATTTATGTCCTAATACTGGATATTCAGTTTTAGGTATTAAAAGCACTTGGAAACTTTAAAATGCTTGTTTTACACCAAAAATAAATAGGACTAACTATTTGCAACGTTGCTTTCTGATGGCACCCTCTTAAATCTTCGCAAACTTTGTTCTACAACTTGTTCCTTATCTTTCATAGATTTCCTCACTTTTCATTGAAATGAAATAACACTTTCTGGGCAATTAGCTTCACAATCACTTATTACGTAAAGCTTTTCATCAGCAACTCGGTTCGGCAATTTGTCGTTACCTTTTATATGTTACACAATATATAATTTGCGGCGATCGTACGTTACTTATGACGCCTGCCTGTCTGATTGTAAAAATAGAAATGAAACTCTTCCATTGCTATGTTTGGTTCCGTAGAGGTTTAACTAGTACGGAGAAGATAGTACTTTGAAATATTTCAACAAGATTTTTCTTTAGAACCATAAGCCTTTTTTGAATTTCGATCTTTGTTCCGAGAAAGTTTTGTAAATTCAAAAACTGATTCCAAGGCCCGCTTGTACCACAAATCACATATTTAAAATGACATTCGATCACTGCCATCTTCAATCGATTGATAGAACAGAACGATATTTTGAATAATGTGTAGTGTTAAATGCATTTAGTGATGTGTGGTGCAAACGGGCCTCAGTTGTCAATACTGTATTTAGAACTTTACCTTCGAAGTGGTTCGAAACATTAAAACTAGCACGCAGTTTTAAGCTTGGATTAAAGTTAGAACTCCTGAAGTGAGGCTTCAGTTTTGAAGACATATACGAGTACATAGGTTAGGTTTTTTTACCGCAAAATCATTTGCCTAGCGATTTCCTAACTATGTTGGGGTCGGCTTCCAGTCTAACCGGATGCAGCTGAATACCAGTATTTTACATGGAGCGACTGCTTATCTGACCTCCAAAACCCAGTTACTGGGTAATAATACGATACCCCTTGGTAAGACTGGTTGTCAGACTTTCGGACTTCTGTAACGACTGTCAAAAATCCACGAATTACAGCCGGGACCAGCACGGAGGTGTCTCGGCATCTAAAAATGGTCACCCATGCACAGACCAACCGCAGCAAGCGTAGCTTAACCTGATCGATCGACCTGTGCGGTTGTTATTATTTAGTCACGGGTCTCTCCTTTTTTTTTACCGCAATAATTTTAATTTATCTGAATATAAGTGCAGACATTCTAGTATAAATGTAGGCTATTAAAAATTACTGCAAATTATGCGAAATTGATTACAGCTAAAAGCGATTGTCACTTGAGTCTTGAGTTTATTTTAAGAAGATGACAAATAAGAGAAACTCTGCTGATCGCTTTTTAAATTAAATTTTGAGGTCAGAAAACAATATCACGCGTTTTTTCCTAAACCATACAATACTACTTTGACCAGCTAATTGCTGAACAAATATTTTACTAATCGTTGCGTGCTCTCACCTATATTTTTCAAGGAAATTGTCATGTTTCGCACTAAAATGTTAATTCACTCACACTTTTATTAAACAAACTGACACTTATCTCGAGTGCATAAAAGATAAAATCGATAATCAATATCGATTCTCGATACCTGCCCAATCGATTGGAAATGCGTTTGCGGAGAAAGTTATCGAATTCTCTCGGGGAAGGTGTTGCCTTTAAAATGCGAACTGGATATGTTGCCAGTTTTTATAACGCATTCTGTGAATGCACGCGGTGAGTTATTGTTATTGTTTTATAGGAAGTTTATTAAAATGGAGCTAAAATATGATAATTGGTGGTTTTACGATTTAGATTCAGCGCAGCATTTCTAGAAAAAATACGGAGGATATACAAATTCTTATTTAAAATACCTAATTATAAAACTAAACGGCAGGTATGCAAATAAAATACCATAAATACCAAGATGTTACTGCCTGCCTTTTACTTACAATCGCAGTGACTGGCAACTTTATTAAAAAAAAAAAAAAAAAACATTCTTGGACCAACTAAATACCTTAACTGTAAATAGTCGAGTTAAAAACCGTGTAACGAGTCCTAATTTCTCAACGAGTAAATATCGATATTCTTGATAATCGAGAAAGTTTAACGTACAGTTCGAACGGGTTTCTTTATTGCAAAAAATTAACATGATTTTGTTCGCAAGAAACTTAATATCGACTACCGAAGTTTCAAGTTTACTTGCCGGGGGCATGTAACAGAATATGACACGATTTTTCAAGCATTACTCATTTTGTTGGTATCTAGGTACTGTGAGATTTCAATACCATCGCTTTTTTTGCGAAACCTTATAGTTTCTTTTGCTGGTTTTTTCGTTGTATTTATATCTATAATTTTTTAACACTTATCGATGCTAGCTAAAGATTATTCAAATGCAGCTTTTATGATGATTGTATTCACATATTAAAGATACTGAAAGGTATCTTAAACAGAAGTGTACAAAATAATCAACTAAAGTATAAAGTTGTGAACACCACCAACTCACAGCCCAAAAACCATCATAAAAACTTCGCTATTCCACTGTAGTGGCCCAACGCGATGACGTAATCGATTTATCGTGTCCACTTAATTTTTTTCTCTTGCAACACTGACCAAGGCCACGTCAATGACCGCAAGTGTTGCCACCCAAAAAAACAGACCATTTTATAAATATAACAATATATTTATCTGACAAGGCACAGGTGTGCTTGGTTTTTTCCCTTCATATAGAATGTTTTACTTATGTCAGTAATCAATCTACGAAACACAAATAGATTTTCCTATTGAATTTATGGTCGTAATTAATTTTGACCATTTGAGTTGGCAGGACCTTGACGAATGATACATACCTATATTATTACTAAGGCTTCAGGCTATAGGTATATCATTACAAGAATTTATTATATCTGAGTTTTTATTATGACATTGCGAAACTGTAACTTCAGTTGACTTCTTTGTGGAGACAAGCGCACAACAAATTAACTGGATATTGAACCTCTCTTAATTATCTATCACCTTTTTAGCCATTTTATGTTCTAACCTGGCTCCCATCGCTGAGCACCTGGCGATCTAACCACATCGCATTATAAATTATATTAGCCTCGGCCGTTTCTGCTACTATAATACTAATCATAATTTTTAATAACACGATCCATATCTCGTACAAAATCAATTAATATAAATAGATCTGGATCAAAAACTTTTTTGGCGATGTTGGTGCCAATTGTATCTTTTTTTTTTTGTTTTTTTTTTTCTTAGAACAATGATGAATACAAGCAATCTGAAACTTGTTACGAACTATTCGCAAGTTTAATACTGAGTCCATGATTAAATCGTTTTTATAGCACTTTAGTTCTACACCGATCTACTATTGGTATTTCATCTTTACTGTATAATGTGCCTTAAGAGAGAGAACTTAAAGTTTATTCTTAGTCGGATTAAAGCGTGAATTCAAAATTGCTGGAGCGAAATCCGGATTCCTTCATGTTAATTTTTGTATACAGTTATTGTAATCTTCAATTCATCATCGGAAACATTGTTTTATTTGAACTGTGAGTCGGTACTATGACCCACCTTATTGATCTTAGAATCGCTATTGACTGTCATTGTGTTTCCAAGCTGTTGTAGGTATTTGTTGTTATGTTTAACTGAATCAACACTACTTTTTTGCAGTTAGCCAGTACTGTCCCACTGCCTGGGCCTTCCCCAAATTCTTCCAGGAACTCTTTCTTTTCAACATTACTTTAATCAACTCAGCCTATTGCAGTCCACTTCTGGACATAGGCCTCTCCCAGGCTGTGCCACAACACCCAACAACAACATCACTTATTCCAACATTACTTATTATATCTTTATTTGTTACAGGTAATTCATCCACTGTTTGCAAATGCCACCACGATTTAAAACAAGGTAACTTTTGAAGAACAGAAAGTTATGAAAAAAGTTTTACAGAATGAGGATCAATTTAAGCACTGTCTATTTTGATTTTCTTATACTTTTCAAGAATTTGCTTCTATTATCAAGTTCAGCTCTATTTCTCCTTACAATACTAATTCTTACCTTTGACATACAGCATACAATAAACCAATTCCAATATTATTAAAACAATCCTTATCGAACGTAGCTGAAACCAGCTTATTTATAGGCACGTGTTATCGATATACATTATCCGTAACACCATAGATCATCGACCCCATATTTGGCGAACTTATATCGATTATAGCTGTTACATTAGATATTACTGTAGCATTAATAATAAAGGCTGCAGCACACATAGTACAGCCGAAACCGCCTCACGCGTGGTCATTGGCCAAATGATAAAACCTAGCTTCACGAAATGAAATGTGGCCAATGAGCACGCTGCATTATCGCGTGGTACTCGTATATCGTGTTGAAAGTCTGTTTCCTCCGTAATAGCGAAACATATTGAATAGTTTTGATGTTTGGCTTGCGAATCATTAGTAGCAACATTATTATATGAGGCAGGAGGGCAATGATTAATTACTTTTACTGATCCCCCTGTATTTAAAAATATTGATCGCAAAAGCTTTATAAATTGTAGTGTTGTGACTGGTAGTTTCTTACAAATAAATTGTTAAGAGAGAGATTTTTGTAAATTTGTTGAGAGGCGGAATAATGATTAATCATTCTGAATGTCGTAGTTTTCATTTAATTAAAGTGCAAGAGTGCATTTATCACTGTATGTGAAATGAAGAAGTGGAAACTATGGCATATGATACTTCATATGCCATAGTTTCCATCATAGTTTGTTTTTCATCATCATTTTCTTTTTCGTAGTGTTCAGATACTTCTGAACACTACGAAAAAGAAAATGATGATGAAAAACAAATTGTTCAAACATAAAGAAAGCGTCACATCTTTCTTACTATACGTCTACAACTAATTATTACGAAACTAGCACACAAAGGGATAACGCTTACGTTGACTACATAATGTAGGATTACCCTTATTCCCAGCCGTCTCTTCAAGAACAGATTACCCTATATTACAATGAGGATGATAGAGCAATTTACTGTAATCCTTACTAACAAAAGATAGTGTTACGACTTAAGCGATGATGTCTTCATCTAGTTTGAGAGAGGATGAGGTACGGGCTTTTAATCATGCCTTTAAGAGGGGAAGGTACTTGGTTAATTTAAAGGTTGTCATAATAAATTTTGTTCTTATTGAAATAAGGGTGAGACGGTTAAAATTGAAGGTTGTAAACGTAGTAGTCCCTTTTGTGGTTTTGATAAAAAATGTCTCCATGGTTGTCACAATAATATTGTTAACAATATTGCACCTTTGAACAATCTTGCCAAATATTTACGACAGTCTCGATAATCGGTTGCTGTAACAAAGTTAGCAGCTTGAATTTATAACCGTTTGACGTCTATAAAGTGCGCTAGCGCCTGAAGGACAACACAAATAAAACGATTTTAGAAACTGATACCGAATGAATTGTTTACTCGCTCACAGTGGCTCTGTCACGAACTGTCCAGCCTTGGCGTGCATTTGTTCAGCTGCGCGCCCGCAACTAATGCACAACTCGACACTAAATGAATTGTTTAGCATACCAACGTTAGCTGAAATTAATACTTTGAAAGTTTAAACAGGTACAATGGATTTCGTTCTAAATACACAATTAGAATTTGGTTTAGATCACGCTCTAACGGTTTAGTTAATTAACGCAACGGAAGCGAAAATAATGGCGGATAAAACAAAAAAGAGATCAGTTTAGCTGGAAATATAAAAAGTGATTAATCATCATTAGTCATTCATACAGTAGACAAACACACAAACAGTGCAAATAGAATTATATTATTTTTAAAAGGAGCAAGAGAGAGCCACTAATGCAGGCGACAACAGAAAATGCTAAAAAAACATTAGCTTATTAAAAAAGGTAGTATATCAAAGAATTTCCATTCACTGCCATTACCTACAGAAATCTTAGAATTCATGGTATAACTTTATTGTGACCGTATCTTTTACAATTGTGTGCCTAGGTCGTACAGATGCTCTAAATTTCCCAAGTACGTTCGAGGTCATACCACGCTCCGATTGCTCGACCTAAGTCTTGGCCTAGTATCAGATTATTCCTTTATCGATTAACTTTTACTACTAATTGTGAAACGATTTTCAGTTCCGCTTTCGCTATCGCCTTATTGTTGTTTAAGGAATTGCGGGTCGCTTGATTTGCTGCTTTAACCTTTATTTTTTCGCGAAGTACTTCCCTTTTAATGTCTTTTCGTGTCTTTGTATTATGTGCTTCTAATACATTAATAATGTCATGATCTGTATCATCCTCGTTAAAGTTAGAGATACATTTGTCAACGGTTCCTCAGTCATCGTTAACTTCAGACTAAAGTTTACAAATGAAGTTAAGAAACGGATCATTTAACACATTAGTCACTTCCCCTCATTGTTTCTTTACCCAAAAACAAAAACATAGTTTCCTAGAAATCGTATGGCGTGGTTCAGAGGCGGGGAAGCAAAGACAGACATGACATGTGTATTTTAGTTGGAATGACTTTTTATGGCATTATTTTTAAAAGAGAATTCAATTGTTACTTACATATATGACGTTATTTATATCCACCCTTTATCTACGCTCTACGACTAAAACCGTTAACTACCAGTTACACCAATCAATAATACCCATTCATTATAATAATTCCGAAGTTTAAAGTGCTTCCGTTCATTTTATTACGGGTCATTTTGTTCTCCCTCATCGGTTTCAATATTGTTCGTGCATCTGTCCCCTGCCTTATCAACGTCATTTGACAGATGTCCATTCAATGAAGGTTTTGTTTTGTTATTTGATACTCTTGAAAGTCATCTGTTGAAGATTTTATTGATAATTTTGTCGTGGTTTTTAATGCTAACTTTGTCCTATTGTCCTAGATATTTTAGTACTTAGCGCAGTCATGAACCCTTTGACCTCGATTATTTTTCATGTCAGTGTATTGTTCTATGTAAACCATTTTACATTAACCGGTCATCTATTGTCTCTTTTGTCAGATTATTTAAACGTCGCTTTAGAAAGGAGTAAACCAGCGTCAGTTGATGATATGTCACCGAATATTCTTCTATTGACTAAAACCGCATCCGGTGGTGTTTCATTTTGACTAGACGTGTTTGGGACATCGATCATTTTGTCACACGTTATCTTATCTCATATGTGTTCCAGTTTTGTCGGCCATTGCTGTTATAATCTGTTTTTTTTTTTGTGACATATTGTGGTTTACTTCAGTAGGTACAGGTAGTTAATATTAATTTAACAAGTCTGTTGAGAAATATATAAGTCTCTTTTGCAGATATTAATTTAATTAAAGTAACGAAAAAAACCTAGCTCATTTATTTTGTATTTAAAAAGATGTCTTGCGCAATATTTATGTCTTTTAATTACTCAATTACAGTTGGTTGATTTCTTAAACACGTTATGTCATGCAAATCGTCATCGTCAGCATCCGGTAATGTTACATTATTTATATTATCACCTATTGGGTAATAATGATCCTTTTAAGATACAGCGTCACTTTTACTGATTTACAATGTGATTGTAGAAAATAATTATGTGCTTTATTCTTTTATATTGTTGATATTGATCTTCGGATTAAGTAGTTACTCTATAGTAAAGTTAATGCATATTATATAACTTTTGAGTCAATATTGTTCAGTTAATCTCGGATACGCAGATTCGTAGTTTTGTCAAGTTGCCAACTTTTCGCGTCTCGTACACGTTCATTCATGGTTTCGTCATGTTTATTCATAAATTCGTTGTATACAGCTTTTCTGGCTAAACTTTCCACGATGACAGTATATATTTTAGCTCAATGACCTGGCATGACAACTACTCTAAAATTATCTCTGTTTTCTAAAGTACAGTGTAAACTCCATGTAACGACACTCGATTTAACGACAAACTCCCTAAAGCGTCGACATCACTCGGCTTTGGTTGGTTTAGCTTGTTTCCCATACAATGATACACTCTATATAGCGTTACACACACTCTCAATAACGACAATTTAAAATAAAAAGTACTTTTTAAGTTGCCAAAATTAGTAAAAACTGCGCAGCTGTGTACGTTCTTTTGTCGCTTTATTATCCTAGCCCGTAATAAACTCGACTGTCGGCATTGTACCGAACTTTCTAAAAAATCCGTTCTTTTGTTTACAAATTGGGATTGCTTGCACGTGTTGACTGTTGTTAGTAGGAGTCATGGATTATCTATCAGTTATCATATTCTTAGTTGCTCACAAACTTAAATATCGCAAGATATGAATAAAATAATTTAAAAAATAAAACAAAATTACACAAAAGACGTAAGACAAAAATAATAGGCTATACGCAATAGCGTTCAACTAAGAATTGTTTTTTATGTAATTAATTACTAACACTAGTCTGAAATAAACTTTTTCTTTTTTATCTAATACAGATTTTTCTTCTCTCCATTTAACGACAACTCTCTATAACGTCAAAATATGCACAGTCCCTTGAGGGTCGTTATATAGAGTTTACACTGTACTTACACTTTTATCTCTACCTAAAACTTGTGTTACATAAATAAATGATTCTCCTCCTTTATAGATACTCTGTACTCGTAATATGCGTTACTTTTTCTAATGAATAAAAATCGTGGTGTAGCAATGTGGGCAAGGGAACATAAGGCCTTGCACTCATCACTCGGATGTTGATTAGACATGGGGTCGGGGCAGATGAGTCTACTCTACGCCTTATTATCTGACGGTGATTGAATTTGGATAGTGTAGTAACAAGTTCAGAGGCTGCAATTAAAAAGTGAAAACTATTTCGTAGGATATTTGACTGATGACCGTTTTTATAAGCTTCTCATTAAAATTTAATAGAAATTGGTAATGTTATACAAACATTATACGAATTATTTTGTAATACGGGGCAGGTTATAAATTAATACTTTTTCGTAACCTGTAGTCTTATCATTGATCAGGACTCAGGTCAATGAATGTATTACCTATGTATATAAAATTTCATAGGTATTATAAAGGTGGATTACGGCCCACTCCCCTCTCACAGAGAGGAGGCCTGTGTCCCAGCAGTGGGAACGTTATAGGCTGATTATGTATGTATTATGTATTATAAAGGTTGGCGGGGACAGTGACGCTCAAACTGAAACTATGAAGTCGGCACATGATTCTAAACCCCCTAGAAATATTTCGCCGGTTACCAAAAAAAAAAATGCTGTTTCATAGAAAAGTGCAAAATGTATGAAACAGCGAATAACTGTCGAAAAATTTCAAAGCTGAGTGGTCCAGCCAGAATCATGTATTGAATTCATGGTAACAGGTTGCGCGGCGATGTCTCTGCCAGCCTGTATACTCATCCTTGTCATTTTAACGACAATGACACTACTTTAGAAACTATGTCACTAATTTAAAATATTAACACCATTCTAGAGTCTATGACATGATTTTAACTCTCTGATTATGTGTATTACTCTGTGCAACGCATCATAAATATCGTGTTTCCGTCTCATCCCATGCGGGGTGGCAATGTTGTGTAAACAATTATTTGTAGAGGGTGGATGGTCCTGCCACCCGCCGTCGAGAGCAGGGTTAGTTTCATAATTATACTTTTTGTATATTTTTATTTTATACCCTTAGATTTTTTTATTGATGGGTCATGGTTTGTATTAAGGATTTATGTTTATAGCTGGTCGGGTTCATGTAACTTGTTAGGTTAAAAATGTTCGTTAACATCCTGCGCTTTATCGGCTTTTAAAATCTTCAGTTATATTAGTTTACTAGCTTAGCCCGCAGTTTCGCCCGCGTGGATGTCGAAAATTATCCCACGGGAACATGCTACCGGAACAAAAAGCTTATGTTACTCCTTACAACATCAGATATCTGCCAGTATATACTTTTATATGCATTCAGTAAAAAGCTGTTTTGATATTAGAAACAGACACTTCAATTTTATTTATTTGTAGTATAGATGAGAGGGCATCAGCCATGAAAGGACAACCGAATGCTCTCATAGTGTAACTAGATTCAATACAGACAATGCGTTGTTAGTGACTAGAAAATCTATTGAAATCTCCATATTTACACCTTGTCATCCAGTTCCTCTAACAGCACTATCTTAATAGTCAATCTATCCTTACGACAAAGCCACAACAACCTTTTTATACTTTAGTCAGAACCAGGCCGGTGAGAACCCAGTAGAATTTGTTACGCCTCTGAAAAGCTTAACTACGCCATTAGGTTTAACAGTTAATAGAACTGGGAAAAGTGTCGTTGGCTTTAATCTTTTAGTTTAGTTTAGTTACGGCTATTTTACTTAATACTTTAGCTGTAAATGGACTGTTGAAGTAAGTCTATAATGGAAATGTTAACAGTCAAGCTTTGAAATTCATGTTGTTACTTATAGATAGTTTGCCACATGGCTAACTCTTTCAAACCGTGAATCGACCTTTACCAATATCATGAAATGCGAAAATAACTCTGCCTGTTTGTCTGTAACCTGTTTACGCCTAAACCACTGAACCGAAATTGGACAGACTCGGGGACACGAAGAAGGACATACACAACCTGCAGGAACAAACAGGGCATACACAACCAATAGGCTACTTTTCATCCTGGATATTTGAATCAAAAAGTGATGACACAGACGAAGTCGCTAGCAACGGCTAGTCCTAAATAAGGAAGAACTCCTAATAACGAGAAACACTGAAAACAAACTTGACTAACAAACGAAGCATATTCCCAAGAATGGCGATTTAGGTTATAACAACCATGAGCATAAACACGATTGTGACATCATAGGCTTTATGGCAACTAAATGACCCAAAGCCAATCATATTCGCCTCACCAATAGGCTTTCAAGGATTAGATACACATTCCGAAAGCAATTCAAACAACGGAATTGCTGTGCGGCCAAAAAAGGCAACTCGAATACAATCGACTCTGCAATTCAGCATTGCTATTAGAATTTACATATCAGGAGACCAAATTGGATTAAAGGAGAATGAACACTTTCCTTTTACCCATTTTAATGCTTTTACCAAATATTTTACGTAACATCACGCCTGCATTTTCCGAAAGGTTAGGTAGAGGAACACCTATATACCTACAGGGTGAAATTTTAATCACTGTTTTCCTCTTAAGGGGTCCTTGTACTCATCATTATGAACAACTTTTACTATGAGACCAAACCTGAAATTGTTGTTCCTTACATTTATGTTCGCGTAACTCGTCAAAATGTAGGGAATAGCTGATTTTTAGTCGCGATTTCATTTTTGGTCCCATAGTAAAAGTTGTTCATAATTATGAGTACAATGACCCCTTAAGAGGAAAACGGTGATTAAATCACCCTGTATAGTACTCCCACATTTCGCCAGTTATGTTTTTAAGTCCCATGTAATAAGGGGCGAGCCTAATGCCATTAACTGGGCACGAATCCATACTCTGTGCTGTTACTGAGAAATTCCAGATGGAAACATCCAATTCTAAACTACCAAATATTTTATTGGTATGATTTATAGTCATCATTGAACATGCAGTTAAAGTAAGGATTGAAAAAAACCTCCAAACAGAATTCCTTTTGAAAGACTTACCAACTGAATTTCGCCAAACTGTAATACGAGAAGACTTTATTTTGACACTATGGAACTCCGACACGTCTTCATTTCGACAATACTTTAGTTCGAATTTTTGAAATACCTTAAGTCCGACACTACTGTACTCCGACAAAGCGTTTCTTCGACATGACTTAACTAGGAAAAAATGCGACTTCGACGACATGCCAAAATAAGACCCCTTGTTGCTCGATTTTTTACATCCCTAGATCCCTCTAAATGTCTTAAATAAAGGACGTAGGATTGTTCAGGAACTCTTTAACAATTCTAGTTCCCAAGAAAAGTCAACACAAGGAGAGGTATGATAACCTACAGGCTATAAGTGGAACAGTACAAGTTAAAAATTCAAATTTTTGTTGATTCTGAGTTTTATTAACATGCAAATAATCAATATTATTCGCCTAATTAAACCATTAATAAAAACTATGTTAATCATTCACATTTACATACTGACGACGTCAAGAATCTCTCTGGTCTGGTTAGTTACTTAATCAACTCCTTAAAAGACTAACCAAGGTTCTATTTATGCAGTTAGCGCAATAATCATGTGTACATACTTGAATATAATTATCGAAGACCTTATTAGGATATTTTTGTGGTTATTATTGGTATTTTTATTATTTATTTATTGAGCTTTGGCATATATGGAATATGTTTTAGGTAAATAGATGCTAATTATGGCTGTACTTAGGTATCGTTATCTAGCTAGATAGCAGTGTTAATTATAGGTAAGTAGGTTACGTTTTTTTTTGTTTTTGGGGGGAAACCTTCAAAAGGCCGGTCTTTGGGTGCTCATATAAAGAAGCAGGTTTTCCCGATTCCCTTTACAGGTCTCTGCAGGTTGATCTTCGGAAGGAAACGGTTACATGTTTTACCTGTTTTTTATGTGTGATCGCATAAGTTGATGTGGGACTATTTCACCTGCATCGATCGGTACCGACCCGCACTGACTCGCCTGCACCGGAGACTTGTTTCTTTATGTAAGCACCCTTAGGGGATAAAGTGTGAGATTTTTACCACACTATAATCACCAACACCGAACCCGGTGGTCACCAGGTACCTACTACCTACTAACTTATAATAAACTACTAAGGGCGGATTTCACCAATAAAACTGAACGCGATCAGCACATCTAGCTAAACCACGTTTAAGAGCTGTCAGTGACATAATTTTTGTGGAATAGTGACACTGACAACCGACTTGAACACAGTTTAGATTTGTGCTAATCGCATTGGTGAAATTGGCACTAAGACACGAAATAACGAAACTAAAATAACTAACATATTGAATTACTATTCTCACTAACATTAATTATGTCATCTTTTGCATAATTAACCATATTATACATACATAAAGCTCAACACGATGCGATTAGATAAATCATATTAAACACGTTTTTTTATTCGGTGACACTAATCCTTTTATCAAAACGATATAAAAAATATTAAAATCACGATTTCATTAAGCTATCTCGTCAAAATGGTTCCAGCAATTTTTAAGGTATTCATATTTAAAAAAAAACAGCCGGAAAATGGCGTAATCGTGCAAAACAAAAAGCGGGCAAGTGCGAGTCGAACTCGCACACGGAAGGTTCCGTACCACCGTACAATATATAACAGTACATATTTTTTCCTGTCTTGTATACACTCTGCGACAATTTCAAGTGTCTACCCAATCCATTACGGTTTAAAAGCTACAGCCCTGCCTGTGACAGACGGAAGGACTGACCGACGGACGGTCAGCAGAGCCTTAAGGTCCTTTTAGCACCCTTTGTTTACGAAACCCTAAAAAAATGTTCTCTATGCATAATTGCGTTAAACAAAAGATATTTTTATAACTTGTCTCATTCTAATCGTGAAACAAAGCTAGTTTTTGTGAACACTACTTGTTCCCACGCTTGAAATGTCACTGTGTGTGTAATTTAATATGAAACCTTGTAAGCATAATCAATGTTAAAAAGATTATTTATTTGTCTGGCGCAAACGCATTTCATTTGTCAACAAATAAGCATGTTGCAGCATAATGATTTGATTTGCATTATCTATTTATGCATTTGCTTAGTGTTTTTTTTTTTACTATTATTTCTTCGTGTATTATTCTAGTAAGGAAATGTAGCTTTACGTCTTCGGAACCTTACGTGTTAAAAACGTATAAATTTTATAATATTATTAATTTCCACACTCTAGCTTACGTCAGACCCATGTATTACCATGCACAATAATACAAATTCATACATATCACCATTTGAGGTAACACTCAAGGTTCCTTCAGTTTCCGCTTCCTTCACACAATGGCCTAACGAACTTCGTGACCGCCGAGACAGCCCGACGCCCGCCGATGATTGCCGAGTGAGGCTGCGCACGCGCTGAACGCGCTCACTGTAAATCATTGCAACGAGGACTTGCGCACGAAGCACTAGTTTGTTTTGAAGGATTTGTATTGAGTTCGTGGATTTAGTATAATGATGATTAGCTTGAACTTTATGGGCTTCGTTTTCTGTGTTTTATGATGTTTTTGTGTCGTTACGATGGAGTTTTATGGGGATTTGCATATATCTTTTAAGCAAACCAGCAAGAGAGCGGAGAGCAGTGCTGGCCTAGTGGTATCAGCCCCGATTTACGAGTTTAGGTTGTGAGTTCGAACCCAAGCAGACACTTTACTCTGTGAATTTAAAATTTCAACATCACTGCTCTCAAAACGGTAAAGGAAAACATCGTGAGGAAACTGGCATGTCCTAGAACCAAAAATTCGAAGACATGTGATTATAGCCCGCTCCCTCTTACAGAGAGAAGGCCTGTGTCCCAGCAGTGGGAACTAATATAAATAATACAACAAAGATCATTCACGACATTTCCTTCAACACAAATTCGTATAATTAACGTGAGAATTGAACAGATAAGCTCAGTAGAAAATTCTAATGAAAACATAAAAGTCATACCTATCTGCTTAATTGGCGGTCAACACACACAGAATTCGCACATTACTGTTTATAAAGCGATATTATCACAAATCGTAAATCTATTCTTCCACACTTTTATCTAAATGAGTGAGACAGGCTTATTTATGTGAATGTCGACTTGTGTCACAGAATCCCGTCAAACCGGCCGCGAACGAAGTTAATCTCAATTTAGAAACTTTATCAGATGTATTCCAGAGTAACGTTCTTGTTAAATAACGGTTCAATTAGAAGCTGGATGAAAGCGTTGCATAAGCTTCAGATAACATTAAATCTTCAAAAGAAATCTGCGGTTTTCATCAATTCGAGGTCGGTAAAGGTTAATTGCAACGGTCAGTAGCTGGTAGAATTATTGCTTGTAAGTTACATCCCAAGATTCATAACAGTTCAAAGACATTCACTGAACATGAGCGTCCTACCGACCTTTATAACGAACTAGCTTCTGCCCATGGCTTCATCCGCGTGGATGTCGGAAGTTATCCCACGGGTATGTGCTACCGGGACAAAAAGTAGCCTATGTTCTGCCCCAGTATTCCATATATCTCCTTTCCAAATTTTATCGAAATCGGTTCAGTTTTTAGGCATGAAAAGGTAACATACATACAGAGTTACTTTCGAATTTACCTATATTACTATGGATGGTTGAGAATACTGTCATTATACGCTTTGTAGGTGAATGTTGATCGCAGATTTTATCAAGATACTATTGGATTCTGATAAAATCTGTTTGATCAACATCCACGAGCAGCACTAGCTTTCGTCTGAGAAAACAATGCAATATCTTCCAGTAACAGCTAAAGTAATGTCAACAAAATGTTTTGCTTCATACATACATAAACTCTCGCCTTCTTCCCATGGCGATAAGCAGAAACTACAAAACGCTATCGGCAAACTCCTTTTGCCTAGTTTACGTTCATTGCAGTTTCAGAATAATTAGTTACATTTGTGTAACAGACCAACATATCTTCAAAACATAACATAACTCCCAAGTGATGTAAGGTTATGAACAGCAACACCGTTACAATGAGGATTGCAGCAGATTTTATGGAGCACTTTAATAATGTTTATTGTGGCCACAATGGCGATATGGCCACATTGGCCGCAGCGGAGGATAACGGAACGCAAATGGAAGTAATGTTATCATTGTGAGCTGGTGAACCTCGCGAAGCAGCGTTTTTGTCTCCCTATACATTACATTTTGTTACTGTTATGATAAACTGGATATTCAAAAGTTATCGGAAAATTATAATCCTTACAAAGGTCGTCATCAATTCGTCATCATCTATTTTCTGACCATCATCATTGTCATATTTTTCTTTTTCTAACAGGTCTAGAATAATATAATTATCTTATTCTGAAGCAGTTTACCTACGATAAAATTAGTTACAGTGAAGTCGTAGTTGCAACAGTTCTAATAAATGTCTGAACCTAGCAATTTGTATCTAGACATATACTAATTATTATGCAAAGTTACCTTCAGCTAAGAAAACCAGTGATTATCCGCTCATAAAACTATAAAGCCTCTATTGTGCGGCTACAAAGTTAACGATGTCTTCTTATGCTGAAGTGTCGTAAATTAACGGAACGTTCACGGTGTTTACCAGGAAGGGTATCGTAAATCACGCGTGTCATTAGTCGCCTGGATTTCGACTGCTGTTTGTCTTTCTTTAGATAAGACGGACTCTTTTTTAGAAGTTTCCTCTGTTTGAGTTTCTTGGTCGTGGTGTTGACAAATATGATTAATAATGTTAGTTGAAAGAGAGTTGTGAGGATTAGAATCATTGGCAGATGGTGTTGCGAAGTGTGAAAGTCTATAAGGATTTCGACTGAAAGTTTCCTTTTTCGATGAGAAGAAATTCTCGAGTAGCAGCTTTCGCTTTAAACTCATTACCTTAAATTCGGATCGCTTATAACTCACATGGCTCCACAGAAATTGTGCCATTTCCCTAACGACTTAAAATTACCAATTTCCTAAGCCATGTATAAGTAATTACTTTCCAAATTACCTATTACCCTGCCTGATAGACAAGCCTGTATAATTAAGCTCACCCTATGTTTAACATGTTGACCTCGTCAATGATGCATTTAGCATAATTACATCAAAATCAATTTCCGTCGAATGTCTTCCTACCCTTAACGGAAGGAAAGTAAATGATGATGCCATTAGACTGACAAACGTACTCTTAGGCAATACTCATGAGCATGACAATTTCACCGTCGCTGTCGCAGCGAAGAACTCAGGTCCTTCAATAATTGTTTCCGTACAACGTGATGCATAAATCGATTCTCGCGATTCGACTCTTAATTCTAATAACTCGAATGGATTTATCGATGCGGTAACAATAAAACCGATTGTACATTGTCCTTTCGAGCGATAAATCATGTAACATTGTTGCATTAAATAATGTGCTTGGGTCTAGTGTTATATCTGTCGGCTTTTGTTTGTTGTCGAGCAAGTGTTACAAATGATTCTTTGTTGGGCTTATTTTGTATATTATCATATTTTAATACTTTGTCAGGAATCCTAGCTGTATTAGTTTCATGTTACCAGATATTTATGATCTTTACAAATAGGTGTGGACTTACTTGATTAACCTCTTTCAATATGTATTATACTTAGCTTTGAGCTGCGACTTACTTAAATTATCCATTTTCATCGTTCCGATAGGAAATATTTTTCAATTACCGAGCGACGTTACAGTAAAATTTTGCAGTTCTCGTAAATCTATACTTTCTCTTCTACAGGCTCGTACATGGCCAGGCCGTTAAAGTAATTGATACTCGGAGGTGTACTGTCAATCAAGTAAATGTTTAGCATTACCTAGAATTTGTCTATACTTTATACAACTCCAATACGAACGTAATTGAATAAGAAAATAAGGCGTTTACAAATACCTGGTAGGGTAAAGCATGTCTTTTAAATGCAAATACATGAGTTTATGATGCGATGCATAAACTGTTACTTAACTTTAATTCAATCATTAAATAGACATTTACAAATGAAGATATTGATAAAGCTATTGCAAATATTTATAAATGGCGTTATGGTAATGACAACTCTGATATTTTTTAAATTTGTAGAGATATAATAGTGCAATTTTTTCGTAAATCTTACACAATTTTGAAATTAGATAAAAGTAAAATTATTTCGTCTTACACTTGCAATAAATATTAATAATGTTCCAGTGCGCAATAAAAGTGATATTGCAATATTTATTAACTCGGTTTGTCCTTAGGCGGTAAAACGAGAAATATACAAACAGAGGATTTATAAAGATGCTTCTTCATCGTAGCTTTTGAGTGTTTTCGTTTCTTAGAACCAGCTTAAGCTTTTATCTAACCAGTGACTGTTTACTTTAATCGTTACCAAACCAAATCTTCAAGTGTTCACTTTCATATGTACACTCCTCAATTATTATCCATTATTAAAACATTGCATAACTATTCACTAATCAAAGTCTTACATAGCTTTTGGATGATACTTTCACCTTCCATTTAAACCACTTCATTAGAATATTGACAATTAATTATATTTTAAAATATCCGCGGGCCTCCCATAAACTTCTTTAACCCTGTCACCTTGCTTTTCCTCCTCAATTACGGTGTCTAATTTATTTGAGCGTTCACCTTTTCTTATAGTCTGTTCCATTGGTTTTACATCTTTATGGAATCGTATTTCTATTCTACTTGCCCCTAATGAACTGAATGACCTAAGTAGTATTTGGCACATTATCGTCTCCTTAAACCTTGATTACTGGTTCATTGTCTAAATCACTATATTCCGTTTCCCTCAATCAAGCAACAGCTGTTTTATTCTCAGTTTCTCTTTCTTAGGAAATTCTATCTCCATCATGTCTCACCGGCAGTACATTTCAATCGCTAGACTATTTATTAGTAGCTCTAGAATTACCTTCACCTGCTGAGATTTATCACAAATCTAATATGCTAATATTTTGATGTGTAATCAATAGCTTTATACTAAGACTGTGCAGTGACTAATGGTTGCAGTCTTAAGTACTAAGGTTGGCAATCACGCAAATTAATACATTTTCCTTAGGAAAGTAAAGCATTAAAATATTATCTTCAATATTTTTATGTTAATTTTATTACATCATTAAATGGATTGCAATTGACAAATAAACAAGCAATGACTTTTGCATTGTTATGAACAACAAGCAAGAACAGGCGAGCTTTGTATGTATATTTTTTTTTTTCATAGCTTTAGCAGGCTTTTCAATAATTTCTTTTAATTATACAGGATGTTACAGAAAGGGTATATCAATACAAACGGGTTGAAGAGTGTATCTGATCTAGAACCTCTGTACAAAATTTCAGCTCAAAAGCATTAACTTTGAAAATGCTTAATATATTTTTATTTCGACATCACGGCGCTGCACTGGCGCGCGGCGGCATGATGTACGTGTACTAGGCGCACAGACACACTACAGATAATGGATAATGACCCTCGTAGTACGGTGACATGTTTGTTATGATTTCAATTTAATAAACTATCGAAATAAAAAAATATTAAGCATTTTCAAAGTTAAGTACTGTTTTTGAGCTGAAATTTTGTACAGAGATTCTAGACCAGATACACTCTTCAACCTGTTTGTATTGATATACCCTTTCTGTAACACCCTGTATATTATTAGCCTATGTTGTCCCACTGCAGAGCAAAGACCTTCCTTTCTCCGTCCCATTCCGTCTCAATCAATTGGAAATGAAATAAACCGATGTATGAAAATATGTAACTGATATCACAACCCTGTAAGAAGTAATAGAGGTGTTGCAAGTTCTCGGTATAGGAACTGAACAATGATAGACAACGTGAAAGTGTTGAAGCTAATGCAGCGTCTAGGGCCGTAATGCAGTCGGAATGACGTGTGCCATTAACGGATTTACAACGTTAAGTAGAAGCCTTTGTATGAGGAATCGATTTAGATTTAATCGATTCAGATATCGATGATGGTGCAATCGGTGGAATCGATTCTGAAGAAGTCTGTGTCATGGTGTCGGCAACCTCTTGCTTTCTGGTCATTATGGAGTAGATAGATGAGTGGTGAAATAATGTAGCACCTTGTTAAAGAAAATTCCAATAATGTTTTTACATACATTATCATGAACATAGCAAACCACTCTTTGTTACCGTCGCTAGGTAACGATTTCCTATCTAGAGTAGCCGATAGTGTTTTTGGTACATGCACGAATTTACCTTACCCATAAACATAGGTACATCCTTTGGCCTTCATCGATTATCAGCCCACTCGTTGCACTAAAATAAAAGATTAAACCGCTAAAAATTAGAACTAGCGTCATGGTTTCCAATAAACAACAATGATTCAAATGAAAAACATGCAACGTGATCCGATATGATATCTAGCACTAACAGTGCATTCCCCGATTACTACTGTCTGTCAGTACTGCATGTCAATGATATATGATATCTTGTTAAAGGATTTGTTTTATCAGATTGTCCATATGCTAAAAACAATGTTATGTAAAAATTTTAGAGCCGAAACAAAGACATTAATGATGATGCATCGCTTAAACATGGAATTGTGAACGAAAGAGAACAATGCTCCTGATGAAGTAGTAAGTACGAAGGAAATACGTTAGAAATCACTTGATATAGTTGACAGTAACATCGATTGAATTTATGCATAAGAACAACAAGATTCATGTTTACAACTACTACACGTTTAACCTTTCCAATTAACCTTCTCCAACACGTCAGAGCACGATATTCTGCTTCACTTCCCTTCGAAGCATTAAAACAATCACCACTAACGAAGGCAAAAGACAAGCCCAAAAACCTTCCAAGAAAGCTATCATTCTCTTGAAAAAACAAAAGCGACTCGCACGAACAAATATACAAAATCGGTCTCCCAAACAGGTTTTATTCCATTGCACTTCACCATTCTTGGCCTTAATATGCCACGTTCCAGATATATCGAACACCACGGTAGGTCGCACTTCATAACGAAGCTTTATTGAATCGCCGATCAATATTTTATCTCTGAGTAACAGCTTACCATTATCAAGCCTTATCGTCGGCTTTCAGAAAGGATAATCGAGTACACTATTGAATCCTTCGTTGTGTTCAGGCTTTGTATCTACTGTGTTAGTCGTATCTACTTTCTCTTGCTTCTTTGTTGTTTCATTGATTAATGGGTTTTAATCTAATTTAGGGCCTTATTTAGTTGCTAGGTTTTTATATCTATTTTCATAATCAATAACATTGCTAACATGAACGAGCCGCTCACTATTTGAAGCAACAAGTTGTTTTGTAATGAGAAAATCATAAACTGTGCTTACCAGTCCGTGAAGGTTAATCTACATCACCGCAAAACAATTTGATAGAGCAGTTTGAAAGACCAGTTTTACACACAGGTGAATCAGTCTTAACTTAAAAATGCCATGCAATCTAGATGTATTCATGACATTCAATAACAATCTAGTGGAAGTAATTTAATACCAACGTGATCTCACGTGAAATCATATATAGTTTCTAACAATTATTTTTGATTAGTAAAACAATGTGGCCTACAAATTCGTCAGTGCTATGATTAGTCACAGTTTCATTGTATGAGGCGTCACAAATTGGAAGTTATCAACACACAGCAAATGATAACGTGGATTAGCTCACAATGCTGTTGAAATAAATTCTCATAAATATTTAGCCGTTACATCATCTTCATTATCATCTAATGCTTTCTTAATAAAGTATGAAGCATATCTGCGATCACTATTTGATCATTAATCAATGTAATCAGCTTCTGAATTAAGTGGCTTAGTAGGAATGCTAATTAAAGCTGGCAAAACCGGTTGGCAAACAATAATGTTTGCGGATGCAATGTTCGAAGTATCGGGAGCACGTGTTCGTCCCGTTATGTACGTCGGTTGTCGGTCCGTCCACTTCTGCCATCATCACACAAGCGTCAACCTAAACCACGCGAGATGTGGGTTAATTTGTCTGAACGTACTGTGATTTGTACCCAATTACTACATCACTGTAGTGCTTTTGAAATTATTCGTGTTGTACTCGATAAATTTACAGCTAAATAGATTGAGTTATGTTTATTGATAAAACTCGGCACGATTTGTTAAACTTCCGTGGTTGGATAATCTATTTTCTGGATCTAAGTTTTCCTTTCTCCAAGTGGATAACTTTAACTGGCCATTTTAATTATGTCTTAAGATAGCTTTTACTTGCAATTTTACTGTTGCTGTTCATTATGTTTGGATTTCTCAAGACTTATATGTACCGATACGACTTCATTCAAGGAACATCATGATCAAGGTTATTCTGGTTTTTCTAGTTATTTTCCGTTTCACCTTTATACACACACCAATAAACCATTTAGTATTTCCACTTGGGATACCATTTAACTTTTATAATGACTATATCATTGAACAGTAATTTGTACATGTCTCTACAAAAAAAGGAAGTAATTTTAAGCCATCTCACAATGTTATATTTATTTATTTATTTATTTATATTTATATATACTTTATTGTACACCACAAAAATACATAACATGAAATAAACACAAAAAAACACAAATATACAATGGGCGGCCTTATCGCTTTCTGCGATCTCTTCCAGGCAACCTTGGAATGGACAGTGATTTCCCTGGACATAAAATGGGGCTGTTGTTGGTGCAAATATTATGCATACAATACAATAAAATAGATACACAGATAAATACATATCCAAAATTATAGATACTTAAATATATACATACTAAATAATTATAAGCACCGAAAATAAAATAAGACAGTAGATGATAGCAGTTAGGACAAAATCACAACGACAAGTAGTGTTCCTTTACAAGTCTTTTGAACACGTGTAACGACTGCGCGCGTTTTATTTCAACTGGCAACGCATTCCACAAACGAGCGGCCTGGACAGTAAAGGATTTATCAAGGAAAGTTGTGGAATGCGTTGGCATTTTGAGCTTTAAGTTATCTGATGACCTTAACAATTTCGTGTGGGAGTCACAAAGAAACTGAAAACGTTTCTTGAGATAGAGAGGGGTGGAAGGGGAAAAGAGAACATTGTACAAAAGGGAAAGAATATGAGCATTCCGACGAAGGCGAATTGGTAACCACTTGAGCTTCACACGAAATTCGGAAACGTGGTCATATTTGCGCAGACCGAATATGAACCTTATACAAAAATTTTGAAGCCGCTCAAGTTTATCGAGTTGGTCTTGGGTAAGATCAAGATAGCTGGCATCAGCATAGTCAAGGATGGGTAGAAGAAGTGATTGTGCAAGCGCAATCTTAGTGGCAGTTGGTAGAAAATTACGCAATCTCTTCAAGGACGCAGCGGATGCAAATAGCTTGCGGCTAACTTCCTGTAGCTGGGCAGTCCAAGAGAATTCCTTATTAATCCAATTATTATAATGTTTCTTGTAACTAAAAAACCTTTTTTTTTTTTTTTTTTTTTAACGTGGAGAAATGCTCATGCATTCTGCACTACCACGGGGAGATAGTGCAGTTATGTGGGACTCCAACCCACTAAAACTCCACGGTGTCCTCCTCTGCCGCTTACAGCGGGAACACGGGCACGCGTTAGCACTCATCCGTGAACCCGCCGCGGCTGTCCGTCACCGGACCCTCCTCTGGGGAGTATTCCCCATCACCGGCGCACCAGAACACATAGCACGCCGTGACCACCCCAGGGACCAAACCAGCACATGGGCGCCAGACGACCCCGTGTCTGGGCACCCTTGGTCCCCCTGCGACGGGTCAGGTCATTGGCCCCGCCGCCTGCCAATTTTCGGCCGCAGAGGATAGGGAGAGCGGCCAACGTCATACCAACACTCCTCTTCCTCTGCGGCCCCACCGCGTCCGCCAACGGACGGTGGCGACCCCGTCAAGGCCGCGGAAGGTAGGGAGAGCGGCGCACCGCAATACCGGCACTCCTCTCCCACCGCGGCCTCCAACCCTCAGCCGCGATGCCTCCGATACGACATCGCGGCCCGCCTCAGCTGCGATGTCGCTCAAGCGGCACTGCAACCTACTTGTTGGCCGCTACGTCGTCGGCTTACCGGCAAAAGCCCTGACGAGCGGCCCCTCCTCGGGTTCCACTTCGCTTCACCGTGGGTGTCCAAGCCACGGCTACTGAGCCCCCCCGCCTCGACAATGCGGGAACCCACCGGGGGGGTAACTAGAAAACCTAGCCCAACCCCAAAATTTAAAAAAAAATGCACATGTACAGTCAATAAAAGAGAGAAGTATGCAGGATCGTCGGATATAGTTGAAGTTTAGTAAGAAACCGATGGATGTTCTCGAATAAAATTTAATTTTATTAATAGAAAACAAACAGCTCATTTATCAAATTAAATTTCAGTTGTCAACATCCATCGGTTTCTTACTAAAGTTCAAATATATCCGACGATCCTGCATACTTATCTCTTTTGTTAACTGTACATACATACGCTACATAAGCTAGACAAGCTTAAGTAAAACATAATTATGGTAGATACAATATCTTACAAATGAATTAATAGACAAAGGGTAGCAAATAGACCTCTAAATAGGTCAATGCCTCAACAACCAGAAAACAAGTTATGTTCGTAGTAAATTAATAAATTAAATGACTCACACATGCCGGTGATCTCATTCTTAGTACTCTGTTGTTAACAAGCAATAAAAACACTTCCTTATAATACTATCTAGTACAAGAATATCATTTTGTTAACACCATTTTGGGATTATTGTTGCAGAAGATCTTCATCATAGTCGCCAACATTTTCGGCTGTATTTTATAAATTCTTTCCAACTGGATTTTTGTCAAATTAATTAAATAAAATTTATCCACTGCCAATATCATATTGTACCGATCGATACTATTAATCTACAATTTCTACGATTTCTTTGTTATCCTTTCTGTTAGTGGTATCCAGACTGCGGTAGCATTTCTTCATTACATAATGATTTCGTGTACCGTGCAAAATAAAAATATGATCGTTTGCAGACCTCATAATTTATTTAGCCTTTTATTGATGACCTCACGAGAGCTGAACAAATCTCGAAGCGCACTGTCGGCACCACAAGGTCGTTGTTTTTGCCTACCTGTATGATTCAAATTACATTTTAACACTTAGCGTGTTAAAATGTACTTTATGCTCTTCCGAATCTGACATCAATGTTATGGATTTTTTACTTCACTAGAATGTTCTTCAACTGCAGTTTGATCGAAAACATTTATGTTATCTTTAGCAATACAATCGACATGTTTGATCACATCAACGACTGCTCTCAAAAGCAATTGAGTTGAAATCACAAGTTCAACTGCCTATTCAGAAGTTCAGACTTCCGTAACTCAACACCCGTATATAAGTATCTCTTTTACATTCTAACTCGAGTCGTTGAACAAACATCTTGCGGCTCTAGCGGTAATAGATAATGCTATCATAACTTTTTGCCGTTTTCCTTGCGCCATCTTCGTAAATCGACAATGCCCTTTGAGCGCTTGCATAACCAATTTAACTTAACCTGGAACTTCTGAGAAACTGATCGTTATTGAAGCAAATTTTGCAGTATCGTGTCCTGCTAAGGTTCAGGATAATTTGGCCGCTAATATAGATGTTGAAACAGACAAAATGACTCAATTTGTTCCACGTTCTAAGTGGCTTCATGATTTAGAATCTGGGCTCCGCCTACTCGCGTTACGTTAGGGAACTTGTAAATCTCTGGAATTGCTGCAGGAGATCATGAGAATGAACGTCTGTGACTAACCTAATAACTGAGTTGTATATTTCCGCACGAACTGGAACTACTTGGAAAATGATATACCTACTTAGTGGATTATGATGTGCCTACAAATAGTTCGCATATCTAAATATGTACCTACTTAACTAACTTTATCTTCTTTACTATCTATCCGTATCTGATGTTATGAAAAATCTTATATTCATCTATTGCTTATCGTCTTGTGTTGTCACAGTCAATTGATACTGAATTCCAACAGACTGCCTGTCACTACTTGACATTATTATAACATAATAAACCCTTCACATACCTCTCGGTGATTTCGAGAGGAGATTGTTTGCTTAACTACTTCTTAAGAGTAAAATATGTCGCTGAGCGCATTCCTTTGGCTATCACACTTTTTTAAGGCATCAATTGTACTTATAGTCCAAGTTGATGCAGCTAGTGTTTTATCAACACGTCAAATTGGTTATCTCACTCGGTTTGCAACCGTTAGATTGTTAGCTACAGTTGGCCTCACAACCTAACTGCTAAGTGCATTGTTTGCCTAAAGCGCAAAAATGTTGCCTTCGGAAACTTTGTCCAAATTTAGATTTTTCTGGTACATTATTGCTTTGCAATTAGCATTTGAATAAACCCGATGTCGATTACGAAATTCTTAAGCAACAAACCATTCAACCATTTGCTTAAATTATAGATAAATAAACAATTTTATGACGTCAGTGAATCAAATATAGATTTAAAAAATGAAAGTGATTTCATATTTCTATTTAGTTAGATAAATAAATTAAAAGCTTCGGACAAACTAAGTCATCCAGTCACTGCATTTTGTTTAAAAATCAAATCAATCATTCTGCAATCATTTATTCGGTCTTGTGGTTATTGATGTTAAGTAGTATACTGTTGCTTAAGTACTTCTCATTGGAGAACTTAATTACAAACACCCAATGTAGGATTCTATCAATTTTAATTTTTAAACTTTAGAACCCACCTCATATTTGCATTTTCCTACATTTAGCCCAGCATTGTTGTTAATTGAACCTAACCTGTTAAATATACTCATAGTCTTAGCTTTTTTAATCCAGATCTCACCTACAGGTTTAACCGTGTTAACTACCCACTTAGCTCTAACGACTAGCCAGTAAAGATTATCTCCCGATTTTCTCAGAACTTTTCACTCATTTCCTGCTCATCGTTCGTTTTAGTTAATATCTCTTTGCAATCTAGCATATTAATACCAGGAACTAGTGAACAATAGGTAACTATGGCCTGACCTCATCAAGTATCGCCCGAAGCTTCATTTTCAAGCCGAGTAGCTCTGACGGCTACTGACTATGTTTTACTGTTAATAACGGATCTTAATTTGCGAAACTGTCTACAACGTTCGCTGCTAAATTGTGTGTGAAGTCATTAGAAGTTAATTAAGAAAGCTTCTAGTCTTGTGTAGATAAATGATTATTTGTGAGTTCGTTCCACTTAATTATTTGTTTTCTGTCAGTCTTGTACCTTCCAGTTCCAGTACATGTAAAGACAAGTAAAGCTTACCTCTGGCTTCATTAGTTTCTGCACTAAGTATTCTCTCTCTTTCTGTACAGTTTTATATCTATTATCAATATCACAGGTAAATTACAAAAACGCACACTCTATTCTTCTCAATATAATCGCATATGTAAGTATTGAAACAAATCTTGCACTATTAAACACAAATGGTAAAAAAAAAACTAGTTTGCCATGTATATAATTATTCGAATGACTACCTTTACAAATGTTATAGTATTTATATTCATTAACAAAAAGTGTTACATTTAAAATAAGCAGAACTAGTTTCCACGCCAGTTTAAGAGTTTAATGTGACGTGACATGTTCTCACTTTCGTTATTAAGTTTATTTTTGTCACACTAACCTCACACACGTAATATCCTTTTTGCATATTAATTACCGTATCAATTAGTAATAAACATTAATTAACAAGGAAGTAAGCTTGATGAACTTGATTGAAATGAGTTTCAGCTCGCGATAATCGTTAAAGCTATCGTCATCACTTTATGATACCAGTTATAATAATTATATACCTTTCAAAGACTAAGGTTACTGCAAAATTTTATCTTTTCTTTATTCGGAAAGGAACATCAATCAATCGTGAATCACTTCATCAAGATGCAAATGCATTTCAAGGATTCATCTACCGGTGACCTACATCAAAAATAATACCATATCTATATCTACACATAATCCTTGTAGATTACCATAAAGAGAGAGAATACTCGAGATGGCACGTGGGACGCACTACGCTCGGGTCGTAAACGAATTACTAATATGCTGTGGGTGGATGATGATAGATCGTAACTTTATTTTGATACGGGTTGAACAACCTGTGGCTCCTGTCTAGGTATGTGTCTCATCATTTTTGGCTGCAATTTGTGTCATATTTATAAGACGTTACTATGCTCCGTTTTTGGCACCACTACGGAATGATTGTGGGCGATACTATGACTATGATAATGTCATTGTAGTAAAATATATTATGTCATTCTTTAGAGATCTTCATCGGTTCTTTCTTGGCCATATTTTCTAATCATTCATCAGCGAATATTTTAATAGCTCCAATTGTGTCTTCAGCTTCTCGTTCATCAATATTATCTATTTTAATAGATATTGTAATGGTGTTACTATATTCTTAGTATAATTTTGTAAACCCACGTTTGCTGCTGCAATATCTTAGTAAAATTGTATACTCCAATGTATACGATTTCGATAACTGTAATTACATTATCTGTTGTGCAACTGCACGGCATTATACAAAATTTAACAATGTAAAGCAAAACTCCTTTGTTCTTGGGCAACCTTCAAGGTCTAAGCTTCAAATGTTCAATTACATTATAACTATCTGGTTCATACTGGTGTTACGTACAAGCAATTACAAGTGCTTTGTCTGTCTGTCAGTCAAACACGCAAATAAGTGTTTCCTCTTTTATGAGTGTCTGAAGGTTCTTCGTTATATACATATACGTAATGCATCTTTAAGTTATAAACTGCTACTTGACTGAACCTTGTATGATGAACTAGTTTGAGGTGTCTTATTTAAATTGACTTATTATTCTATCTTCAATCATTGTGTTGTTACAACTTTTAAGTGACCTAGTCTTTTTAATATTTAGCCCTTGTTGGTAGTTTTCTGTCACTCTTTAGTAGGTCATTTATGAATATGGGTGCAATAGGTTCATAAGCTAGATTACCTTGCGAGACTTGAAGACTACTTTAATATAATAGATTACAAGCGCATTTAATTTTCTCGCTAACACGACCTTACTCACTACCATTACACCCAACAATTTTTTCCCCATCAATCGTGCAATTTACCGATGTTGCCAACCGCAACGCATAATTGCCAGTTGTATAATATAGCTGTTAGATCACTATGCTTTGCATTTCATTTCAGCACTTACACTTGATTATCATTGGCGGTGTGATGACAGGCAGACTTTCATTTAATTCGTCAAATAAAATGATGTATGTAGGTACGTGTTAATATATTTTATGGATGATCGATTGTACCGCGTTACGTGTCGATCTTATTAATGTAAATAGCTATTTGGTCTTATGCGGAAAAGAATAGGTGGCTGGTAGATATGTAATTTATAATAATTTGGAGCTACTGACTTCGATCTACTTAAATAATTCGTTGAAAGCAAGGACGCTGTAATTATTTTACTGATTTGCCTTGAAATTAATTAAGTGTGAAGAGATTAACTATGATATTGAGATTTAATTCTTAGGAGTAAATAATGAACTCTTAAATGTTGACATTATAAAATTACAAAAATATACACACGTAGATATTTTTTTGGCGTTATAATAAAAACGATAGCATATAACGAGAGAAGTGTAGTTGAGTATGTATTTGGAAAATACTTCAACAAAGAAAAATTTTACAAGTCTTTATGAATGTTTACTTATAAATCAAACAACTAACAATGCAATTCAACACAACAGTGCTATTGAGACTTTTGTATTAGTGCCATACCATATTGTTTAAACGAAAAATTCCAAGCCACTATTGCAACATTTTACCGTCCCTAACACAGACTTCCTATACATTGCTGTTTTATTTCGAAAAGGAGTTGTTAATGTCAAAGTCAAACAGTACAGCTTCGGCTTTGGTTGTAATTCAATTACAAACGTACTTGAACTGTATTGAAGTGTCCGTGGGTTCTTGAACTCTGCTTGAGGGGTCAAAATGTACTTCAGATTTGTATTGAAATTCTAATGTTTCCTACTCTTTTGTTACAGGTAAATATATTGGGAGCTGCCGTTATGTAAGGAGTGAGGTTTGACAAGTTTTGTTTATTTTACAAAGATGTTGGTTTGCAAATGTTCAAGGTAATTACGCAAGTTGAATACATAACACAGACTGAATAGGCTTATTGATTTTTGAATCTGTAGAAGTACCTATGTTACGTGAAAATCACTTCATCAACTGACTTTTATTAACAGAGGTTTCGTCAACTGTGTGTACATACTCGTAGTTTTTGTTATTTTATATTTCAAGGATCTTTATACTTCGAAGATTGTATCTAGGATTCGAATTCCAGAGCACCTTAGACAGGTGAATTAGTAAAATATACACACATAAAGTAACTTACAAGTAGTACGCCTACTTTGCAAAGATAGTGCTCCTCGATAAACTGAGCACAAAGACGATGGCTTATAAAAGTGTCCATGGGTAATTTATGATGTCTGAAGCCAGTGAAGTTATAAAGTATAAACGTTATCAGATTAGCTCCGTCCGTTGCACCTGGTGCGTAATTCATGTTTCACTGCAATTGCGGTATTGTCCCGTTTCGTATAATTTCTTAATTAGCTTTGTGTGTTATCTTTCTGAGAATATTGAGGTGTTTGTGATGTAATGTTGATCGAGAGATTTTTGGGGCAATGTGTTCGTCGTTATTCTCATAATCAATAAAATTTTGATGCAAATCTGGATTAATTTGAAAGTGTGTAATAAGCAACTTTTTAATGCCACACAGGTGTGAATTAATTGTTATTACCGATTTCTCTTTTACATCACCAAAATGAGTCAGAGTAACGAAAAATTACATTTAAAAAGTAGGCTTATTTGCATTACCTACCTGATAAAATCACAAGTTTTCCCAACGTACTGCAAACAACAAAACCAACACCAATAGTTTACACAACCGTCTTTCAAATCAAGAGATTTCATCAAGAAAGTGATATCATAATGACAGTAGAATAAGACAATCATAATGCTGTCGATGACAAAATTCCCCAGCCTTTCTCCCCAGACTAAAAAGTAATAGAGAGTGTAGAATATAAAGGAATGTAAAATGAAACTGTAAGTTTGTAAAGTCAGCAATCAGACCACAATGACCACGGCGCAATGCCGCAAATCATAGTAATGATCGAGCTCTCGCATATGCGCGATGCAGTTCTGTAATGAACCATATCGTGGTGCTGCACAGGTTTCGAATTGTTTTATAGCAGTCATTAGTTTCACAATTGTCGTTGTGTATGTAGTTTAATCTATGTTGGTGAAATATTCAGTAGACATAACTTTTGGGAGTTATAATGTCAGATTTGATACGTTTTCTATTACGTCAGTAGTCTATACAGAGTGTTACGGAAAGGGTATATCAATACAAACGGGTTGAAGAGTGTATCTGGTCTAGAATCTCTGTAAAAAATTTCAGCTCAAAAGCATTAACTTTGAAAATGCTTAATATTTTTTTATTTCGACATCACGGCGCAGCACTGGCGCGCGGCGGCGTGATGTGCGTGTATTAGGCGCACAGACACTACAGATAATGGATAATGACCCTCGTAGTGCGGTGACACGTTTGTTATGATTTCAATTTAATAAACTATCGAAATAAAAAAATATTAAGAATTTTCAGAGTTACTGCATTTGAGCTGAAATTTTGTATAGAGATTCTAGACCAGATACACTCTTCAACCCGTTTGTATTGATATACCCTTTCCGTAACACCCTGTATTGACTCTAAATTGTTATCTTCACTCTTATTGTCCTTGTCTTAAGTCTCATTCAAGTCTAGAATTCTTGGATTATCTTATTCTTTGATGATAATCATTAGCAAGTCTTTTCGATTCTCGCATATAATGTATCTCTTTTACTATTTATGCTATGCCATTAAGAGGCTTCAGTTGCATTAGCAATTTTTATCGTCGTAAACATCCACTCATGAAATCAGCTTCTTTTATAAATAAACACTGAATTATTTACACGAATCGAACACATTACGTTTATCCGTTACCGATTTTGTTTACGTTCTACCACTTCCAGCCATAATATGTAAACAAAGCGGCTATGGGCCTGTTCCAATGGCGTATTGTGATTGTGAAATGTGCTTACGATGTATGGATCGAAGCAGCGCACGCGCAGCTGTGCGTTGGGCTTGGGCAATGAACGGTCGCAAGTGATAAAGCAATGTTAAATAGCAGCTGGAGCTTTATCGTAATTAGTTTATTGACACGTATCAATAAGGCTTTATAAGGTAGGATAACAATAAGATTCAGAATGAAGCTTAAATGTTGTAAAACTACATGTTTTTGAAACATTTAAGATGCAAGAAAAGTTTTTGTGGTCTTCTTCTTAATGTTAACAAATTCACACTGCAGATATAGCAAAACTAATTTTATGTGAAAACCGGCTTATTCAGTTCTAACCAAATAACATTCTAAACTTGTTAAACCATTGCTTCATCATTTTCAACTTCAAACCAACATCAAGTTCTGTAATAGCACGGATCTTATGATTGCCAGCTCCGTCACCGGATGGGCAGCATAAACAAAGATGAGATGCATAATCAAAGGAACTTACAATTTATACCGAAACTACACGATCCACAAAAGGATTCGCAAAATGTCTTCATTCATCCAAGAATGACTCATGGCTAATTTGAATATGTAAATTGTCATATTAGCAGTCGCGTAAGGCAATGTTGTGTAATATGGTAATCACTGCGTATAACGAATAGATATTAACTAGTTTACACTATGGAGGTGTGGATCGGGTCAACGATTTGTGGTGTAAGGAAAATGCCTTGTTTACATATGGAAATGAAGGAATTTTTTTACCAATCAGCTGATTTATTGAATAGATTTTGACTGTTTAGTACATTTTTGTAATACGGTCTTCTTGTGTAAGTTTAAGCGTTTTGTGAATTGGACTACTATCAAGCTGAACTAAAACTGGTCTTTAGGAAATGTAGAACCATTTATCGAAATTCTAACAACTTTTGATATGTTGCAACAGCAGTTAGGTTAGTAGTGCATTCCTTGAATAAATCAAGGGATTGAAATCAAAAGTAATGATTGTAATGATTTCATTTTGCTTGTAGAAATGTATATTGCCTATACGAACCCTTTATTCGTCACTTTTTGTTATGTGTAGATTATCTAACTTACCTTCCTAACATGCCTTTACTAATTATTGGAGAAGAGAATAATATATAATATTGTTATAACTTTAATTTAATTAAACAAAATAGATTCTATTTCGTCTCGTTTATCAACAATGTCAGATGATTCTTATTCCATCATAATTGTGTTAACCCAGCCTGACTCAGCTAGATTTCAATTCATATTTATTTATTTCTTACTTCCAAATTCTAGCTTTATATTTCTTCAACCATTTTCTTGATACTTCTCGAGGGCATCACAGTTTCGCAACTCCATTATTTTGATGAGTCATTATATTTCGTAAGCCACCATCAGGCTGTGGTTTGTTCGTAATTTCGACTACCGATGTGTCTGACTTTGCAGATTGTACAAAAATATTCCTCGTAATCATTGATGTATAAAAATACGAAGATAGGCCACTCTCTAACTTCACGTAAACATTAAACGGACTAGAAACACTTACATGTAAACACACTCACACAACTACATTTCCCGATGTCGTGCGTCATGTGCTCAACAACCGAAATAGAGAGACATATTACGCGGGCTGTAGAGGGAACGAGATAACAATAATTGTCACTATTACGTACCCATAACCAATAAGAAAGAAACTATTGCGGGGAATACCCATTCCGGAATTCCCCGTAAAGTAATGTAGGTACCGTCAGCAAATAAATATCGAAATGAAATAATACTCTAGTATAATTAATTTCTGTCACTTCGCTTGGCTCACTTAGTCACTTGGCACCATGGTGCCTATCGGCAACGAGACCCTATCTTCGCACATTGGTGCAAGCTGCGGAAGGTCTGCTATGATAATTATAACACACCGAATCGTCAGTTAGAAAGTCCTTAATTAGAATTTTAAACAGATTTGTTTTATTATGATATGCTATGTAAACAAATTACAATAAGATAAACTTATTCTAATTAGTTTACATAGCTTAGATTTGTTAATAGATTTCATATTTTGGTCTTGTAAGACTGTTTAAAGTAAGTTTGCAAGGGAATTTTTGAACAAAGTCAGGATTAACGCATAGTTACGTAACTTGAAAACATTATTTTTGTTTATGTATACATTTTGATAATTACAGTTTCAAAAGATAGAATTAGTTATAATTAATATTGAAAACTAATATTTCAGTTTGCGTTTTTTAATATCTTCCTATATCCTTTGTGGGTTGTATACATATCTTCTGTTCTGAAGTGTACTGAACATATTCTACTACTACTGTGTGGTAGCCAATCGGGTTCTTGCCTCTGTTTTCTGACAACTTGGAGCCACTTATGTCTCCAAATTTCATCTTGAGGAAACCTAACCATAAAAATTTACTCATAATTTTTTATTTTTGTTAAATAATTGTGATAAATTGCACAAGATCAGGGTCCGAGGGTGGTATAAATAAATTTAGATATGAAAAAATATCAGGAACATCTTACAAAGTAGGTATATCTATTGTGTTGACGTTACAAATGTAAACAAATTACCTCTAAGTAGGTAGGTAAAAATCAAATTAAATATTATTCAAATATTAAATTCGAGACGTTTTTTGTTGACGGTACTGTCGCTTGCGCTGACATAGACAAGGACGGAGATAGGAGCTGGCACTGTTGTGCAAGCGAAATCGCGTTAGCCGCCGAATGTTGGCCGAATGTTTACGATTATGAATGACATATGACGAAGCAAACACTAAATATTATTATAATTTTCAACAAATTAACATTTTTGGGTGTACTTACGAGTGAAAAGTAATCCCGTGGAACTTGTTTTTGTTTTTTGAACTATTTGTGCACATTTTAAAAGCACAGGAAGGCATCGTTGCTGCTTATTTAGACGATTACGGTAATTTTACTTAATGTGCTACACATGTGCAACACAAACGCCAGTTCGATTGAGACTAAGGTCGATTGTGTTCCCGCAACACAATGTATGCGGTCCACGTCGAGGAGCGCGTACCTAATCTCCCTATTTTTATACATCAATGCTCGTAATAGAAACATTTGTAATGTTCTCGTTAAATGCACTTGTTATGTGAGCAATATTATGAATTGTAACCATATTACCAAATGGTAATTTATTTCATGTTTTTGTTTTTTCATTTCCAATGTTTTGTAATTTATATTGCTCTTGCGTTATATGCAGGAGTTCAAGCATTATATGAATCACATTGAGGACTAAACGTTGCAACGTATTTTTTCTCGGAAATGAGATAAGGCTCATCGTTCATGCCTTTAACAGTTGCTTTTCTTTTTATACACGTTCAGTTTAATCAACTCTTGTTACATCCGCAATACCGCGGAAAGGTGCAACAAATTGCAACACATTTCCGATATAACGTCACTATCGATATTACTAGTCTGTCGGCACATATAGATTGTTATTTCTGCCTATCACAGCGTCCCCATTACATCAATCTGAGATAGCTAATTTCACGGCGTGATTCGTTCACGGCTCATTTGATTTACCTAATGCAGCACTTGTTATCGATACTCGATAGCATTACACTATTACGTCAGTATGACCTCTTAGTGGTGGTTCCATTTTAATTCGTTCTGCTGCTCCCTCGAAACGACTGTTTTGCAATTCGCAGCGGCTGTCTATCTCACTATGCGTATGATTTTAACTTTGTTTCTCAATTTTTACGTAAGATGTGCGATGATGATTCATAATATTGTTATTTCTATTATTTTTATCACTTGTAACGAATGTGATTGGGATGCGATAGTGTTTGTATTTTTTATCTGTATTTAGGTACCTCATATTGTTTTTATCTTGATATGGTGTAATTTTGCGTAAATCTACTCAGGACCTTTGCAAAAGACTTTAGACATTGAAATCTTCTTATGGTTTAAATCGAGCAAGATGTCTAACAATAACATACTAACTAAAAAAAGAAAAAAAAATTATACATATAATAGGTTACATTCAATTTGCGTCTTTATTTGTAGCTTCTTTTAATTACTCGATTGTTACATCACAACTTTTGTGAGCACTTAAGTTTTAATTTCTACTTCCATTGTAAAAACTTTCCCATCGTTATAGTTTTGTTTTTCTCGCTGTTTCTGCGACATCGCTCTTGCATGAAATTGTCCCCAATTTGTTTCAGGCTTGTTAGCTAATCTGCTCTTCCATGTAATTTAAAATAATTACAGATTAATTGAATGGCAGATACCTATCTGCTTTATTTTGTATTTGTTTGCGAATAAGTCAGGTAATTATCCACTTCAAAGTACCTATGGCAGTATGTTCCCCCAGTTCAGGAACACATTGCACAAAACTGTTGTTTTAATAAAATATCTATATTTAAATTCTTTAAAACTAACTCCGTGATAGTCCCTTGTGTTTGCTCTCACAGTACAAGACGCTGTGAAAAAAACTTATCCCTCGCTCGATAGATGGCGTTGGGATCGAGTTAGATCTCGCTATGGTTTCGTTACCGCGATTTGGTTGGGGTCGGGCCGAAACCTTACTGAGTTAACTTTGCGCAGAGGCAATATCGTAACCAATGAGGTTAATCCGAGGTGCGATTATTGCTAGTTGAAAACTTTACCAATACCCCGCCGTGTGGACGTGAAATACCGTCCGCGTTGGCAATTTTTGAATGGCCGTAATTGGCCTGAGAATTCCTTGTATCTTCATTTTCTAATACAGTGGCGACATCTATATCAGTATGCGTTGTTGCCTGTGATGATGTGAGATGTTAGCGATGTTGAGTTCTGCTTAGTTATTGAGGTTTGTTAATTCTAGATTGTTTGATATAAAAGAAAAAACATTTATTTATTGGAAGTAAATTTCTGATTACAATAAACCGTCTATTCTTTTTCTTGGGATGCGGGAAAAAATAAGTTTGGATTGACTTTGTGAAGTGGTTTTTCTTTTCATTCTTATTTCTTCCTAGTTCAATTCCTAGTCGTTTCAGTTCAAGTAATGATTCTTGTTATTGGTCCAATCAGTCCTACTACCTAATTACTTCCTCGGAGCCCGACTGACAGACTGTCATTGCTTTATAATCGTAGTTCAATCTTCCCATTCTGTGGAGCACACACTAATGTTTTATGTACACCTTTACGAAGAACGTTTATTTAATTACACTGGCAACATTCTGCCAGTAATGGCGGCATTATGTGAATCTGAGCTAATTCGCGCCAATTACACGGATATAGAGGCTGTGGGAAGATGGCGGCTATTTGACAATCTGTGTTCGCGGGTTTACTCAAATGTTAGACGGTTACTGTTAACTTCGTACAATGAGTAACGGAACTTCTGTATGTAGCTTCATCAAGGTGTTTCATTTGTTACGACCTTGAATGCGGCTTTGTTCAGATATCTAGCAATTAAAGTCTAGTTTTTTGTTGTGGCATCAGGCAATTAAGAACGATTTAGTATTTTTATGATCTTTTTATAAGCTAGACATTCTTGTAATTCTTTTGCTTTGGACTTTATCATCTATATAAATCATTTAGAAATTCAGAATTTGTTAATTGACAATCTGTTCTTTACAGAATTCTGTGAAGGTATCTTATTCAATTCTTCTGCGAATACAAGTAATATGAAACAAAAAAAAGATAAAGCTTAATAGAGTACAATAGGTGCAATAAAAATATTCATATTGTGTAATCTTTTACATCGTATTGTTCTTGTGGTTACACCAACATAATGACTTTGTCCTCAAAATAGTAAAGTGTCGACTCATTTGATGCCATCTTCATTTTGGAGTTACACTACCTATTTAGGTATTCTTGCGTTTATAGCCATCTAAATAATACATTATTTAGCATCGATATATTCCTAGAAGGGAGAGAAAATCCGTGTTCCCATCCGGGAACATACATAATCTATTACTAGTAAAAACTTTTTGCACTTCGGTCGTCCGTCTTCATTGCTTGTCAGAATATAATTTGCTGCTTACCAATGACTCGTTGCTGCTTATTCTACAAAGGATTAGTGTAACATATCTGTCTTTTCGATCTAATACGTCCATGTCTTTGCGGATTAAAATCAGGGATGGCAGGACTGGTTTTCGACTGGTTATCCAGACCATCTCATCAGGAACATAGATCTACGTTACAATAAGCGGTTCATGATTTAAAACCACGTTTGCAAAAAGTTATAAATAAGCACATAAAATTTTTGCAGACGATTTCCTGCTTCCTAAAATAACTGTCTCGCCATAGGCCAAACGACTTTTTGATGACCAGCCAAGAGTATCGTTCCAATTTTCCAAGACCTTTTCCATGCCGATAATTCCTGTAACAAAGGCCTTTCAAGCACATAGGCATGCATATTATCTATAGTACGGGCATCATGTGTATCTTACAAATGAAGCAACTGTCAGAAATTTCCCATATACGATATTTCAGTCCCGATTTTTTATCAACATAAATGATTGCACCTTCGCTGCACTGACTATGCAGCAGTTGCCCTTTTTACCTTCCCACCAGCCCTGATTAACAGTAAATTGAGAATATCCTAGGCGTATGTAGTGGGAAAATTGCGTACCTCAATCCGGTCCAACGTCCGTCCGTCCCTTTTGCGTTGACATAACCCATATTATAACGGCACCTTCTAGATTGATTTCTCTGCCAATGATTTACACAGCGGCACCTCAAAGTGGGCAGTTCTCGAGTACTTGGATAAATAGCGACAGCATAATTGCGGCTGATTGGTCTCGGATATCGCACGAGCCGATTCAAGGTTTTCGTGCTGGGGTTTGAAACGGATGGAGTTTTAGATTGGACGCTATGACTAGACTTTAATACCTAAATATTGTTTTTGACTTTACCCCTGTTCACATCGCCGACCGCCGAACCAGCTACTCTTGTATGCTAAGTAGTGATTAGAACCAAGGCAGAATTAGCTGCCTCCTTCTGCGAAGCAGTAATGCTCGCGAAGGAGGCGGCGGAGCGCGTGAGGGAGAGGCAATCTTTGCGCCCTTGCGCCCCTAGTCGCCGCAGGAGACGCCCTGGGCGTCGGGAATCGAAAGCCGATTCCCGGTCACCGTAGGCGCGGGCTTGCGGACGGCGAGCAATGGGCAGCTCGCCGTCCGGTAAGGACCAGGCCCGGGTCGACGGCGCGTTGTGTTCCACGCGCGCCTCAAAGAGACTGACGGGGTCCGCTGGGATCGATGCCTGCCGGGGTCGCGGGTTGTTCAAAAGAGATACCGTGGCCCCTGGCACAGGCAACTGAAGGAACACGGGTGGGTTTTAGTCAGTAAAAGTCTGACACGCCCTCTCGCTCCGCCCAGAGCGGGAGAAGATATTTGATGATTTCCCACCCAAAAAAAAAGGCAGTATTAGCTGGATTGTCAATCTACGCAGTGCTTATAAATGCATTTGCATATAAGCTACCGGTTACCAAACACCAGAGTTAGTGTCCCTTTCAAATATCAAACCCTTTCACTTCGTAAGGTTCAATTAAATTAGCAGTAGCCATATCCATAAATGAGCATGTCTTAATGACAAATACATAATGCTTAATCTAAGACACAATAGGGACTCAAGGTTTATGAACAGAACGAAAACAATACTGACTAAGTCGTGAACAGCGTTATAGCTGAAAGACAATTAGCTAGGAATGTAAAAGGCCTTGAAGCTAAAACCGCCATGAGAGTCCGTTGTCCTATCACTGACTTTAAAGTGCACGTGCTAGAAACGAACAATGGCGACTTTGGCGATATTAGTAAATAAGTCAAGGCTAGATCAATATTCAGGAAAGTCCACAGCCATTTTCTAGGTAAGAGACTTTTAAAAAGGCTGATACTATAAAACATCTTCACTGAGATTTGATGGATAACTAATGAAATGACGTATATAATTTCTTGCGAGCCTTATCATCATTCCAGCTCAAGTGTTTTGGAAAATACGAGAGGAGCAATTCCCGTAAGTTTCAGTCTGATCTCAGTCTCAATCCGTCAAAAATACCTCTAAAATCCCAACATTTTTACAACTTTTTGACATAGATTGTCGCTGTGATGAGCCTGCGACTAAATTTTGAACGTTTTTAATCACGGGCATTGGCTCTTCAGATATTCTTGTTAAAGGACTTGGTCAAGTTAACAGTTATGAAGACCGCAAAGATATCAGACTTGGAAACGATCCTCTTTCAATTGAGTTCGATGACACAAAGTGATTTCTAGTTCGCCAGATCAACTGTTTTGCAGCCATAGTACTTGATACTTTTTATTGATATGCCCATACTCGTATGCTACAAAGTGAGACTAACAACTTTTATAGCATCGTCTTTATGGTCAAACGTGATAGGTCATTAGGTTTCAAGCATTGTTTCGGCGTTTGCAAATGTCACAGTCATGTTGTGTCAACGGCGCTTTTCGCACTTGAGTGTGAACAAAATGTACGTGCATGTCCCCCTGTCATTATTTCATTATTCCAAGAACACTATGCACTTTGATATGAATTGAAACAGCAATGTGCCAACTTGTATGCCATACTAGTTCTATTTTAATGTCTTTTAGTTTGTGTTTTTCTTGTGTATAGTTTCTTAAGACAACAAAACATCCTGGCATTGAAGTTCTTAGCAGTTTAGTCGATAAAATCGCAAACTATTACGTCAGTTCTAGTAACCGTAAAACTAGTTTAATAAAAAGATCTATGATATACACAGGTATAGTCTGCCATTGACCGCGCGTGCGCACCCCGTCTCACCTTAAGCATTTGCAGAAACGCGGACAAGCGCATATTTCTTCACATTCGGCTATTTCCGTCTACCGTTCGGCTAAATCCGTCGGCAGCGGACGATGACTCCGCCGGCATGCGCTGTTTAGACCTTGACGTAAACTTGACGTGCAGTTAGAACAATCAATTTGCTATTTTATTGCCTTGACATAAAGAACAGTGAAATTACAATTAAGTTTGTGCCATTTCCGCATGGGATATGCGGATCTTAAATGATTTACACCTGTAATAAAAATTCTATTATTTTCCTGTAATAAAAATTCTATTAATTCGTCTATTATTTTCTGAGATACGACCTTAACGGTAATATTATATTCTTCTTCTCTCTGATATTCTTAGGCCATCGCAAATCGTACGATGTGTTTTTGAGAAACAATTAGAAATCCATTAAAACGAACTGCATAGATAGGTATGGTAAACTGGGGTCAAATAAATTCAAAGAATTTATTAGTACTTTTGTTTATTACAAAAGCGTAGTATGAACATAAAGTGAGTGAGTAGTTAAGGATACAACTCACGGCTATGTTAGATACATTTATGAGACCCCTGACATTATTTAACGACCTTCTCGTGCATGGATATTCTTAAAGCAATCTGTATATGTAATTATTGCGAAGAGCTGTCAAATCAGTCTGACGAATTTCTAGTAACTGCCATCCCGTTCAAATAAACACAACTTTCTTCACACCTTCAATAACAAGCTTCTACATTGATGATAATATATGTTATTATCATCATACGAGTAACTCGTTGCAATTTTTTCAAAGAAGCCTAGATGAGATCACATTCCATATTAAGAATAGGCTCAAAGTAGCCTCAAGCTATTTTTACATCCGTCTTTGAATAATTCTTATATTCGGCCTTGTTAATACTTTAATGTAATTACTACCATTATGCGTTGACGACAGCCTACAATTATCGTATCCCTCTAAAATTATCTTCAACACGTGTTCCACTGTAACCAATAATAACTAATTATAATTTGTCTAAAAAAAATGTAAGCAATTTTTTTCCGCTTTATATCGCCTACGATCTCTTTAGAGACAGAAATTAAGCAGTACATACTCATGGAGGTAAAAAGGAACTACTTAAAGTTATTGTAAATTTAAATTGGACTATGTTTAATGGTCGTAACACTCGTAACGTGTAACAGTAGGTATAAGTAATAAGAGGTTGGCCAAAATGTCAGCTGCAATTTTTTAATTAGAATCCAGAGAGTAGAAAAGATACTGAACTGATTTTACACATAGACAAACCGAATTTATGTGCTGATCCTGTTAAAGTATCCCAGAAACTTAGCTACGCTTGGGTCTCGTAGCCTCCGGAGGATTTTGCCTTACCATTATGCCACTAAATGGTTGAATGCTGATCCCAATCATGGTCACAGTATGATCTTAAAATTAAAATAAAAATCTCTAAAACCATGTACAACTGTCATAAATCATAGCTCTTCAAAAAAGGCAAAACAAAGAAGCATTCTCTTGCGTCTGTCAATTACAATGATAAAACATGTCTGATTTTGGGTCAAACATCTGAATAGTTATTGCAACATGATAGTCGAACCATTGTACATGACGTCTGTCCCACAACCGGTAATAATGACATAGAAGACAATTATTATTGTCAGTACAATGCATAGGAAACGGATTTAGCTATTGTTGTGATATCGAAAGTAAATACGAAGGGATGTCATAATTATGAGGTAATAGTGGAGACAGTCTTTAGAAATAAAGCCAAACAATAATGTTTGGCTTACTGAAGAATTATAGGTTTTAAATACCTATTAGAATTCTTCAGTACGAGGTGTTTTGCATCTAGTGCTTCATTGGCGTGAAGAACAGTGTATGTTGTAGGTATATGTTTTATTCCAAGTCACAGAAATGTGCCATTCTCATTCCTTTGCATCCACTCTATGTATATGTTATCTTTATTGATTATGTTTTCATAATCTTCAACAACATCGTCACTTTCTAGTTCCCAGTTTCCCTTACGATCTTCACTCTTCATACTATCGCTACTTACTAACATTTTACTTCAAGTATTCATAATATTTCCACGACTCCTTATCAAAGTTACTTTTTTCTGAGATATAACTTTGTTGCAATTTCGAAATCCAATAAAAACTAAAATCGTGGCCCGGCTAAGCACAACGGTAAGCTTGGGCTCCCAACTTGCGTAATCCTATTGAACAGTTTTATCGCCATGGTGAACTGATTTAACATGGCTTCATCAAGTCAATGATCACTTTACGTCAATTGATATTGGAAACCATTTGCTGAAGGAAAATATTGCTTCAAACTATAATATTTTTATGACGTTTAAAATGAAATGGTAGTTGAGTTATTACTGTTTCGAATCGATGGAAACTTTAGATGGCACAAAGCGAGGGCTATCATCTGTTGGTGGAACAAAGCTGCCGATGATGAAGCTTTTAGAAATACTGGCAGTTGTATTGGCTTATGGGCAGATAATATTGACTTGTATAGATTCGTTTTTATTTCTTCTTTAGTCATGCATGATCATCTGCTCTGCCTTTTCCATTTTTTTTCATGTCTTCTTTAGTATCTTCTTTATTAATCCTTGCGTCTTTTCATGATCCTCTATGACCACTTACGTCATCCAAAACAAAACAACGTCATACTTAAAACGTACCGTTACCATAAGGTAATGTTTGTCACTGAACTTTTTTCATGCAAGACTTAAACTTAGACTATTATCTTTATGACCAGAGAGATATGACTAGTTACCGTTCTATGATGCCTAGATTACTTACAAGTTATATTCTAGAATTTTCTGAACATTCTAAAGAATATTTATTTTTGTTTTTTTTTCCTTCATAGATATGTGCCAGTTTTCTAATATTTATTACAATCATAAGCGAAAGGTGCTTCATAGCGGCTTAAAGATTTTAATAGTGTACTAAAAGTTTATTACTATACTAATGAACAACTCGCCTTTCCCTTAATAAACTGATATTTAAGACTTGCATAATTATTTTGCTTATCCAAATCCAAACTAATATTATAAATGCGAAAGTAACTCTGTTTGTCTGTCTGTCTTTTCTTCACGCCTAAACTACTGAACCGATTTGTGTGAAATTTGGTACAGACATAGTTTGGAACTTGAGAAAGGACATAGGATAGTTTTTATCCCGATATTCCCACGGGATCGACACTTATGCGGGTGAAACCGCGGGGCGCAGCTAGTATAAAATAAATTTCACATATCGCACACCTAGATCTAAACTGAGACAACTCAAAAAGGGTAATTTTTCAGGAGACGATAAAAACGTATATGTCCATTTTTTGTTAGGGAAGTTATACAATTTTATTTGATTCTAGATAATAAATAGCTTGTAAAATGTCACTGTATATAAACTGGGGCTAAAATTCAATCCTTTTTATCGATAATCACTGTTTTTCGAGTTGATACACTTTAGGGTGGTGTCTATGTATAAAAAATAAACACCATTTAGACTTGAAACAGTTTTTATTGAATAAGTTTGAGTTGTACTTATATTAGTACAAAAATTATGTAAACAATTATTCAAACAAAAGTGTACTAAACGAGTGGTACAACATAAATTAATAATGAAGCATTAATAAAAACCATGTATACACTAAAAGTTATACATTAATGTACAGTTACTACCAATGACAAAGGAGTCTCCAAAATTAAAAGGGAACAAAAATTTGAGATATTTTTCTCTCATAATCAAAAAAGGCTTTAATCTTAAACAGATAAAAACTTCCATGTAATGCGATGCTAATATAAATCATAAAAATCAGTCTCAAAATATTAAAATGTAAATTTTAAGAATTTTAGCCTAATATTAATTAAAAATAGAAACGTCTTACAAATTATTAAATGGTATTTAGAATTAAATTCTTGTACAAACTTCTTACAATACTAATAGACATCGTTTGGTATGGCACCTTAGAGATCAACAATTAAAAACAGAAGATTATCACTTTTCCTATTCAAAACAAAACATCTGTCTCTTATTAACTAACTAAATAACAGATAAAAAAAGGAAGGAAATAAAGGAAGGCTGTGATTACGTAAAAGGCACATTAGTTTTTTTTTATAATAAGCACAAAATTTTCAAAAGCAATCCTTAATGTATTTTATCTTTGCTTCAGATATGAGGTATTTTTTGTTTTTTAAGCCCCGTAAAAACAATCTGATCATCTTTGGTTCGGCGTTTGCGCACAGACACCTTTTTATAATTTTCATCTGAAAATGAGGTTTTGTAAAAGAATGCTCCTGGACAATTTTTTTTACAAAACCTCATTTCTGTGGCCTGGTTTAGTCATCACACTAGTGTTTATTGGAATATTTTCTTTTTTTTTTGTACTTCTACATTTACAGTTGTAGTTAAGTCTTCTTTATTAGCTGTTAATGGGTTCTCTTTATATCTTTCGTTCCCTCGCTTCATTTTTCTCTGAAATAAAAAAAGCAGTTATTGTAAATTATAATTATCCAGCAATAGTGAGCTAATTCAAAAAAATCTTTAAATACAAAGCAGTAAATACTGTTATTAAAACAGTGTATTGGAAACAGTCAATTTATAATACCGTGAACGATTTTTATGCGACGCATGTAAAATATCACACTATGTATTGGTAAAACATTAAAATAAATTTGTTTCAACAATAGTAGGATAACTAGAATTTTACATGTTGATCCATCAAAACAAAGTCAAATCAAAATAGTTACTAAATATTTACGTACCTTATCAAACAAAACTGGAACAAGTTAAAATATCCTTATGTAATATGGCAGAACAATTCACCAACACCGTAACAACTCTAATTAACCTCACGTATATGTTTCGTCAAAACTGTAACAATTCGAAATATCCGCGTTTTCGTTCTTGTTAATACATGCATTCCTTATGACTAGTGAAGGTCAACTGACAATAGACTTGTTTAGGTGGTAGAGGGTGACAGACGTTGATTCAACAAAAGAAAGTTAACGCCATCTAGCGATTAATTTTTATAAGCATTTATTGAACCTGACATGTTGGATAGTTGCGCACAGTGTGATAAGATCCCGGTTTTTGTGTCATCGTGTTTTTATTGAGTTAATCGATAGAGTCTACAATTCCGACGATTAGAGTAAAACTCCGGGTTCGCTAAGACTTGAGCTTTTTTTTTAAAAAAATGTCAAAGTTTCGCAATATCCGACTCTTGAAAAATGAAAAAAAAATCATTATAATTTAATGGAAGTACTTATTACAGAATTTATTTATTCTATCGAAAAATGGTATAATAGCCGACCGTTCTACCAATTCCTGTTGCATTAGTATGAATAGGTCGAGAAATATGATTTTTTTTCTCATTTTACGTTTTCATTTTTTTATTCATCTAAACCGCCGTAGTAGGTGGTCATTCCTACATCAAAAAAATGCTGATACTTTCTATTATGTGTAGTATTAATTCCAAAACCTAACTCATCGGTTTCCAGGAGTTATTGGAAATTCAAAATTTTCCTTAGGGGTGTCACTTTCATGTATCCGAAAAAAAAAACCAATAAAAATATACTTAATCTGAAAAAAAAGGTGTTTTAAATACTTTTTAATAATTAATATGGAGTTGGCTATTCGAAAGGAAAATGTATATGAATTTGTGAAATATTATGTAGGCTAACCGAACTAAAATTCATCTTCATTGTTAGTTACAATTAATTCAACATGAGAATAATCATCAGTGATAGGAATAGGTAGAGCTATTTAGGTTCATTGACCGCAACATAACCAGCCTATAATGTTCCCACTGCTGGGACACAGGCCTCCTCTCGGTGAGAGGGAGTGGGCCGTAATCCACCACGCGGGCCCAGTGCGGGTTGGCAGATGTCACATGTCTTCGAATTTTTGGTTCTAGGACATGCCGGTTTTCTCACGATGTTTTCCTTCACCGTTTTGAGAGCAGTGTTGATGAAATAATTTACACAAAGTAGAGCGCCTGTCTGGGTTCGAACCTACGACCTACAGCTCGTAAGTCGCGGCCGTAACCACTGGGCCACCACTGCTCTACCTTTCATTGACCGCAAACATTGATGTTAATATGGACATTCCACGGGATTCCGACTGATACTACGGGATTTTTGTCATATAAATTCGCTTCACTAACATCAACAGCTGATGTTGAGCGCTCTTTTTCCACATATAAATGGGTGTTAGATGTCAAAAGAAATAGATTAAAATTAGATAATTTAGAAAAAATAATGGTGAGTTATTTTAACTCTGGTCATACTCAGTCTTCTAGTGAAGCTGAAGACGAACCAGACCAATGACATTTTTTGTTTAAATAAGTGAATTATTGTTGAAGCGTATTGATTATTTCAATTAAGATTTTATTGTAAATACAATTTTTTCTATTTGATAATGTTTTGATTTTACTGAGGAACAAATAATTTGTATGGTAATATGTTTTTGTACTACTTCAGAATAAAAATGTTTAAATTATTGTTGATTCTTGAATAAGAAATTGGTGCCGATTCTCTTGTACACCGAACTAAACTATTACTAAAATTCCTTACTTTTTGCTATGAGAATCTTACAGCTATTCTGCATAAAAAATTCTCTAAATTTAAAAATAATTTTGACACAACAAAAATCGAATTTGACAATCGCGACTCGTCGACACGTGGCACTTATTTTCCCTACCCCGTGAATTGTTTTTTTAGAGCCGCAGGCGCGGAGGGGGCAGCCTTGACGTGTTTTTTAAGGAATTTTTCACTTTTTGCATGGAAAATATGAAAAATTATTACCTACCTGTTGAGTTTTAGGAGTTTATGGGTTTTATAAAGGGGGTCGAAATTTTCATTATTTTTGCGATAGGACACACCATTTTCGAGATATAAGCAAAAGAAAAAGAAAACGATACAGACAGTACTGTTTTTGCACCTGAAGTCGAGGTGTTGGTGAATTTCTATTCATGACAACTAATTTTATTCCACACCTTTTTAATCGCGATTAAAAATAGTCAGATTTATATAGACAATCAAAATTTTAGGTGAAAAACGTGAAGTTCAGAATAGCAAAATTGCCATCTTCAATAGATTAATAACTCAGTGCCATCTTAGTGCTGTCAAAGTAAAATATAGTTAAGTTGCGTCACTTTAGTCAATTTGAGAATGGGAAATTGTCGCTTGACAGGAATAAATTAAATTTTAGTGATTTTTAGTCTAGTTTAGAGGCATTTGTGACAAGAAAATCGGCACCAGTTACGTAAAAAAATATATGTGGTTTAATGAATCAAGTTTATCTATTTATTATACTATTTTTAATCCCGTCCTTCTTATATTTACCCGTCAGAAAGGAAGTGTAATCTTTCATTAGTCCCGAAGGCGTGAATAGTTTTTTATGATTTTACTACTTAAAAACCAAATCCCGGGACTCGGGGAATATCCATATTATTCTAACCATCCAATTATTCTAAGCAAGTACGTAAAACAGCACTACCTATTCCTATCACTGATAATCATAGAAGGTCCACCCCCGGGTGACGCCCATTCCGGGGGTAAGGCTACATACTAGGGAGGTCGCCAGATATCCGTAGGGTTTAAACGACTTCGCTGTCGGGTTTTATAGAGTGTTCCTTCTCGCGGGCCGGCCGTTTGTTTAATGTTGATTGATATACTTAGGAGACATCGGAAAGGATTTTCTTTTATTTACTATTAGTTGAGTCTTTTGGGGTAGAATTTATAGACGGTTTCCAAAAAAGGTGTATCATTCAACATAGTACCAATTACTCGATTTGTTTTTTAATTTCCTTTATAGAATTACTCAATCTTTGCCATCTAAGCCACAAAATAATGATATCTTGTTATGGTCGTGATAAGGAAGCTAAAACTTAATAAAAATAAACAAATTATGTTTTGGTTGAAGTGGCAGCCCTAAGTGCGGATATTTCGGATATTACTAAAATTTCCAATAACTCCTGGAAACCAATGAGTTAGGTTTTGGAAATAATACTACACATAATAGAAAGTATCAGCAATTTTTTGATGTAGAAATGACCACCTACTACGGCGGTTTAGATGAATAAAAAAATGAAAACGAAAAATGACAAAAAAAATCATATCTCTCGACCCATTCATACTAATGCAACAGGAATTGGTAGAACGGTCGGCTATTATACCATTTTTCGATAAAATAAATAAACTCTGTAATAAGTACTTCCATTAAATTATAATGATTTTTTTTTCATTTTTCAAGAGTCGGATATTGCGAAACTTTGACATTTTTTTAAAAAAAAAGCTCAAGTCATAGAGAGCCCGGAGTTTTACTCTAATCGTCGGAATTGTAGACTCTATCGATTCACTCAATAAAAACACGATGACACAAAAACCGGGATCTTATCACACTGTGTTGCGTATGATCACCGAGCATTCGAATACAAACATAACTCAAAATTAACGATTTTTGAGTTGTCTCAGTTTAGATCTAGATGTGCGATATGGCAACACTGCTTGACCTGAAATTGAAACTTTAGAAAAACAAAATCAGTATCATTGTGATAATGAATAAAATTATCCTTGTTTTCGCAAAACCAGTCTACAACAATCATCTATACAAAATTGTTAGTAATTAAACTGTAATAAATCATAATCAGATCTCTACCTTCACAGTCTTCAGCTTAAAAACCATTTGCGCAAAGCTGCACCCAACAAACAATCAGTAAATACATTAATAACATCATCAACATGCATTCAACAACACCTACTAATCATTATGACGTTTCAATAGATCTAAGTGCCTGATCTCGACAACTCGGCATATCACGAATAGAATCGCGAATAAAATGCCAAATGACATCGTTCGCCTTGACTTTTGCGACCTTTTGATATTAAAGGTGATAATTATATCGAATTTATACTCATTTGTAATTGTCGAGGTAATGAGAGGATGGTAGTTAGGATTTGTAATTGCGATAGTGGGTAATATTTATCGTTTGTCCTTTTAGGATTGAATTGGTTAATGGATTTTGAATGTGCAGTAGATACTAATATGGTATAAGTTGATCGCTATTTCTCAGTATTTCAAGCAGTCATTTAATTATATCTTTGCATTGGCATGGATAGACAAAACACTAAGACCAAATCCATCCATACTATAATATTATAAATGCGAAAGTGTATCTGTCTGTTACCTCTTCACGCTTAAACCGCTGAACCGATTTAGATGAAATTTGGTATAGAGATTGTGTGATTCCCGGGAAAGGACATACGATAGTTTTTATCCCGATATTCCCACGGGAAACTTATGCGGGTGAAACAGCAGGGCGCTGCTTGTGTGTTTATATTTTGAGAGAATTAGCAACACAACGCCTGTACTCTCCGAAGAGCTAGGCAGAGGTGTACCTATAGTACACCCACATTTCGCCAGTTATGTTTAAGTCCCATGTAATAGGGGGCGAGCATATTGCCATCATCCAGATACAAATCCAGACTCTGGGCTGCTACTGACAAATTCCTAATTTTTATTTTGAATTATAAAATCTCTGGGAATATTAATTATATGTCTTGAATCACAAAACAAGCTATCACATTTTAAATGTGATGTGTAAATATGACATTTACACATCCCATTTAAAATGTAATTTAAATAACATCGAAGTTTTCGTTGCATCAATGAAATGTATTTAAAAAAAAAACTTGTTAAGTATTTTTATAATACTTAAGTGATAAAAATCTCAGCGTCCCACTGTGTTATTTTTTATGGGTATCATTTAAGCTATCACCAATTTAATTAGTTTTGTGTTTCTTAAATAATAGGGTTTGTCCTCCAAATAGTAGATCTGTCACCAAAATGTAGTCACCAAACAATGCAAGTGACCTAACCAAACCGAACCTCGGGGTGCCCTTCGCTCGCTCTTGCATCCTATGTCGACGGAGCCCCACTATCTGAGAACGAAAATATTTCGTGGCGATAGATCTATTTATTAGGTGATACAAATATTTCGTGGCGATAGATCTATTTATTAGGTGATACAACTTGATGACAAATATAAATTTTGGTGATAGAAAATATAGTTCCCATTTTTTATTAGGTTCAAATAACGTGTTTATATATTATTTTATCATCAATGGGAAATGAACTTACACCAAAATATGTGTCTATTTTCATGTGGGCGATAATAGTATTTCGTATCAATACGTATTGAAGCTATAAAAACCATAATGATAGTATAAAATGATATAAAGTTACATGAAAAGTTACGATTTGTAACCATAAAATTTTCTCACACAAGTTATGGTTTTCTCTTCACACTTACAACAAAGTTTATAGGAAACCGGAGTTATGTAAAGATGAAGTTACTGCTAGACTATAAATTGATGTCTTTCAATGTATGTATATAATTTACGATTAAAAACATTTTAACGTTCAAAAACAAGAACATACAGCTTATCGGTTTTTTTTTCCACACTATGTTTAAGTACGGGAAATCAAATTACTCTTCGTTAGGGTTGCCAACTTTTTTGATATCAAATGTAGTATTTCGAAGCCATTGATTATAAGGTATAATGTCTCATAACTATTATTACATTCTAAGGTTACAAAATACCATTAACCGGTTGAATGCCGTAATTACAGACACAATTAAAAAGCCATTGTGTCTCGCGTGGATCCACGTTTAAGTATACGAAGGGTTAATTGGACCGATTTCTGCAAAAATGATCCAGTCCACACCAACTTCATTTCGAGATAATTGAGTTTAAAGTTTATTGCGGTATTTCTCTGGCTTTGTAATCCTAAATGTTGTGTTTTTGATTTTATGTCATTCTAAGTGCACTAAACTAATTTACATGCATGTACTTAGTAAATAAATTTTAATAGTTTAGTAGATATTCAAGAAAACTTGCGCGTGGATCATTATTACATAATACATTTTGTATGGAATTAGCTGTGTAGGCTGCGGAAAGAAAAATGCAAAAATGTTCCAAAGTATGACAAAATAAAAACTCAAAAATGTTTATTATTTTTATTTTATTTGAAAAAACACAAAAGTTACCCTACTCCTTATCCAATTAAAAGTCAGGTTCATCACAATAACCATCTATATCGTCTATTATTGCATCGTCTCCCTTCAGTTTTTTATAGTAACCAATGCAATCATTTGGTAAAGATGGAATAACGATTTCAAATTGTTTAACTTCTTTTTGTTAGTCTGTTTTCCTGAAGGCCATAATTCTTGCAAATCTTCTTCTACGACATCCAAATCAACACCTTTAAATTTATTTTTTAACATTCAGTTCTTTGTAGTCCTCATTAAAGGAAGTTCTCATGAACAAAGAATGTCGAGTATTTTTTGTGATTAATATTTCTTTTGTTTTGAGCCAATTTACTGAGTGAGCTAGTTTAGTGATTTTGTTGGATCTCAAATTCTAGAAAAGAAAATAGTAAATAGAAAAATATTTAATGATAAATATTTAATGGTAAACTGGCTCAAAACAAAAGAAATTTTAATGACAAAAAAGACTCGACATTCTTTGTTCATGAGAACTTCTTTTAATGACGACTATAAAGAACTGAATGTTAAAAAGAAATTTAAAGATGTTGATTTGCATGTTGTAGAAGAAGATTTGCAAGAATTATGGCCTTGAGGAAAACTGATTAACAAAAAGAAGTTAAAAGATTTGAAATCGTTATTCTATCTTATACCAAATGATTGCATTGGTTACTATAAAAAACTGAAGGGAGACGATGCAATAATAGACAATATAGATGGTTATTGTGGTGAACCTCACTTTGATTTAGATGAGGAGTACGGTAACTTTTGTATTTTTAAAATAAAATAAAAATAATAAACATTTTTGTTTCTATTTTTGTCATACTTTGGTACATTTTTGCATTTTTCTTTCCGCAGCCTACACAGCTAATTCCATACAAAATTTATTATGTAATAATGATCCACGCGCAAGTTTTCTTGAATATCTACTAAACTATTAAAATTTATTTACTAAATACATGCATGTAAATTAGTTTAGTACACTTAGAATAACGTAAAATTAAAAACACAAGCCAGAAAAATACCACAATAAACTTTAAACTCAATTATCTTGAACTGAGGTTTGTATGGGCTGGATCATTTTTGCTTAAATCGATCCAAATTTCATGCAAAACATACAATTTTATTGTAGGTACAAAAAATTGCAATAAAAAAAAATAGAAGGTTTAAATAAATAAATGCCTACTTCATTAAAGTTTTCGGTGTAAAAATAATATTCTGTTTACTTTATAGCCCAGATATTAAATCATAATTTTATATTTAACCGTAAATCGTTTTTCTGAATCAGTATTCTGTAGTCGAATGTTATTTGGAATTGAGTTAAAATGATACAAGGTTATTGGAACATTTAAGCAGAATGATTTTTGTAATATTTTCCATATTTTATAAAAAGCATAATTGTTCCTAGTAGTTTGAATCATTATAGCAAAAAAAAAATTACACATATCAGGGCAACCAAGAAAATGCAAAAATGATTCAAATAGCTTGAAACACTTATGCATTATAAAAAATGATGTTTGCCATGACAGCTGTGGGTTGGACTATACGGATTTTCGTCAATTATTGACATAGAGTTCTGAGTCTTTGATATGTTAAAATATACCTTATTTGGAGTACATAGGTCACAAAAACTCAAAATTGTCGAGGTTGTGGGTTGGATCATTTTTGCAGAAATCGGTCCAATTCAGCTTTTATGAGATTGCTACTGGCCCTATTGGGATCATATCGTCATTTTGTATTGAAATAGAGATACAGTAGTCAGTACTATTTTTTTTATCTGTCTTTTATGCTTCTGATATAGCAGGATACGATATTATATAGAAGGGTTGGGCACTACTCTAGGGCCTTGCTTTAACAAGTGTCTAGTCTACGTAAACTCGGTAAACTCGAGCTATCAAGGAAGCAGCATCTTCAACAAATTATGTCTGATTTGAATTAAGCAACTGTCCGTTCTAATAGTTAACTTTCTCATTGCTATTCCGTATCGTTTTCCCATGCAATCGGAATCGAAACGACGTCCAACGATCTCGATAAATTCGTAATTTGGTATGTAATCGTTGCATCCATCTGGTTGTAATTTATATGGGTGAAACGCTAGAGCAGCCACAGCGCTCTGGTAAACCTGGACTGTGGTGTTATTAGCATTTTAAGTTATAATTATTACAACAGATATAATTCGAGGATGAAACCACTCGGCCTGTACTTAACCATTACTATTGTCTAATTTCATGTTCACAAAAAATATTCCAAGTACTTAAAATGTAACACAATTTGGCGTTAATTGAGCCTGGTCTTCATCACTGTTTTGCGAATCAATAGCACCAGAATTAATTGCAGTAAGTCTTGCTGATCCCTAACAAACATTACACCATCAAAAACCTCATAATAAGGCCTAAAACAGAGTTCCTACAATCGAATCTCTCAGCCCATCAGACACTAAACATTTCCTACACCTCTTAAACAGTCCTTGTCTAAAGATAAAGCCAAACATGGTACCCCTTCGCGAGTTTGTTACAGAACTGATCCGATCTGTAGTCGTTCATCTCACTAAGAAACTGTTACCAGCCGTCGATATGTCTTGGGATGTCATCTTTTACTTCTAGATAGGCCAATGTTCGACGTTATCTGGGACTATAGTATAACAGTCTAAGATTAGATCATTTATACTTGGATAGCCGGAATATTCAGTGTTAATTCGGCGTTAAAGTTTTGTAACTCGACTTGTCCAGTTATTTTGCTTATAGGCGTTTTTATTAGGTCTTTATTTTTGCTGAATAATACTGACACTAGATTTCCTATTATTGGACACAGAATATAAAAGTTACTAAAATGCGAACAGGACGTGACAGGTATACTATTTGATTTCACGCTTTTTAAGACCAAGAGCCAATAACGAGTTCTAGTTATAATTATTTTTTTACCTGGATTTTTTTAGAACATTGAAACTTTTTGAATAAGAAAATTTTATATTTTCAAATGGCAATTCCGTCTTTCTTCAAGACGTTTTCGTTGTTGTATAAACACCGTAATATCGGCTGTCATACTCAGATGCGCGTGCGCTACTACCAGAGCACGTTCCGACCTTTGTTCGATTTTCAATTTTATTTTTTTTCCAACTAAATGGCTCTGACTTATTGTGTCAACGGCTATTGTTAATTTTGATTGGTCGGTCTTTGGTACCGCCATCTTTTGTAAACTTTGAGGTTATTTTTTCTTTTTTTTATTGTAAATGTTAGGGCCGGCTTCTATAAAGTATTGGTTCTGTGTTACGCAACGTGTTTTCGTATCGGAAACTATGATCTTGTTTATTATAAGATCCGCATTCTTGTTTTGATGACTATCGATAAACGCATTGTGTTTGTTAAAAGGTTTTTATGTTTTGTCAATTTGTTCACCTAACCATGCTTTATATCAGAGTCGTGATCTCTCTTTTAAAAATAGAGACAATGGTAATTGCAACGAATTATGACTGTCAACCCTGTTATTGCCATATAAAAATAATAGATAATAACCTCGTCATTCTGACCCTCACTTCGTAAGTTCATAATAGTTCAGTCTATCTCTCTCTGCCTAGCCTTTTCCCGTTACATTTGGGATCGACTCTCCTAGTCATTCTTCATCAGCCGTCTATATTCTGAGTCATCGAGACATCTCGGTACTTGGGCTTTCTTCAGATCGCTGTTTAACATTCATTCTGTGGACTGATGAAATCGGTACCTTACCTATAGCAGTTTCTACTAGTCGTTTACATACATCAATAACACCCATATTTTCTTCTTCCCCAGGTATTGCAACGCGACGTGGAATGCCACGGTCGGATCGTGAGCTCGGTGGTGCGCCTGTGCGGCGGCGGTGACGCTGCGCGTGCGCTTGAACGACGCTGGCATCTGCTATACCTGCGGGCGATTGAGTGGCAGTGCCATCTGGAAGCTTGTCTCGCTAGGATTGATAATCAGGTTTGTTGGCTAAACTTCATTTACTTTTAGATTATTATATAAGTATAGGTAGTCTCACCTTTCCTTCTCATGTAACAGTTACACTAATTTCATCTTTGAGGAGCGTACGTAGCTACACTTACCCTCATCATTCGATTTCCTACTCTCTTTCATGTAGCCAACGTACCTCAACGTGTGTATGAGAGAGAGTTATCGAGGGTGTTTAGAACTATAAGAACGAAAAAACGATGCATATCACTATTGAATTTAAGACTTACCTTTTCCTAACTTCCCCATATTTAAATAAAATCATAGTCAAATCATTTCAAATAGGCACATAAAAGGAAATAAACGTCAATATTTATAAAAAAAAAATTGATTTGGTTTTAATCGCCCCTTCCAAAAGGAAGATATTACTTTACTTCCAATAGATACTATCTTTCTTCGTTAAGTCGCTTTCATAAACTACCATCACGAATAGTCATGCATGATCAGGGACCCATAGAAATGCGTTAGGTACGTTTCCCCCTTTCTCCTAAAAAGCACATGCAACTCCATACTAGTTTGCACAAGTATTTCTCACAGACACAATAGCCTAATCAACCACCCGGTGCTGTTTGCAAACACGACTAGACCCCAAGCGGCGTAGAGAATTAAATCATCCCTTTCTATTGAAGGTAATTGAGTGAAAGGGCGATAGGGTGACGATTTTAACTTTCATTTGTTTTTTTTTATACGTTGATCCGTAATGGCTTCGTATGGGAATGTACAACGTTACAAAGTTATTTTGGCGCGTGGCCATAATTGGAACTACGGCCGCCATCTTGTTTTTTCACTACAATTTCTGAGTCAGTTTCACATTTTTTTTTACCATCAACGTCCATCTGTCAATGTCATTTAGACACCAAAAAGATCCTTGTAGCACTCTCTAATACCTGATTTGGAATTTTATTTTTGAAGTCCATTGATCGTTGTTATAAGCCGGTAATCTCTGAAGATTTACCTTAATAGCCTCTGATTGATCACTGACTTTGAGGACTTATTTATGAATGCCACTAGTTTTTTTTATTTTTTATTTTGAGAAAGCTTACGCAGGTGAATTATTTAAGTTTCACACTAAAATATACCGATTGAGCGAACATGAATTGTTTTGAAACACTAGCTTTATGGTTATTTTAAAGGCGTAGCTGAAAAGCTACAATAAAGATTACAATATATGTAAAATAAAATGCCATTTACTTGACCAAAAACGATGTGTAACTAAATCCATATATTATGTAGGTACACATTTCAACCGCTCAAGGACAAAAATTCCATTAGAGCCACAATTTTCGAAACAAAACCATAAGACCACACGAACATTAAAGGGTTAGTCACGTGACCTATCTTATACAAATAAATAATTTAATTCATACGCCATGTTATGATTCCTCGTTGCTAGGATACCGTTGACCCATTAAGAATACGCATAGGGATAGTTCAGACCATTACGGCTATTTGAGGGATAATATAAACCGCTTTGTGGTGCCCTATAAATATCTGCGGGATCTTAAAATGACTTTTATTGGTCGTAAATTAATTTTTTAAATGGATGTGGTTGAATATCGTATGAATGGAAGCAGTAAATATCGGAGGGTTTTATGACGTTTTGACTACGTTTGAATACGAGCGTGTGATTGGCGTTTGCTTGAAACTCTTGGGAATATGATGTTGGACTATAAACCCAAGTGTGTGTTGTAATTCTGTATTAGGTGAACTCATTAAACGAAGTTATACACTGTATTTTATACGCGTACCTGTATGCAACCTGCAATAAAATCTGTATCTAATCGTCGATATAATCTGTTTTAGCATTTCGTATTCACAATTTGTTTTGATAGGTTGTGTACCTTTTAAGAAAATGGATGACAGGATTGATGATAACATACAAGTTCATAAAGAAAAATTCTTGACTTTCATCTTGGCTTATTTTTCCATTATACTCTATTATGCACTGAAACCACACCGTATCGTTCACAACTGACTACATCCATCCATGACTAATTCCTTAATTTCCCTTATTCCAGGGTTGTCTCTCAGTAGAGGCTGCAAGCGACAGTGACGACGAACCAGCTCTAAAGCAGCCACGACTCAGCAGACGAGGGTCGCCGCGCAGACAGCGGACCCCGGTCAATGCGAGGCGTAGAGACAGCTCACTGGATAGCAGGCAGTCTGCGTCTGAGGTGAGACGAATTTACCTTGTTTGATTATTTTCAGCTAGGTATAAATAAGGATTTTGATAGGTTTGGTTTTAGAGTGATTTCGTTTACACAATAAGTTAAATCCCCCGTTAGACCTACTTACGTAATCCGACTAAGGAACTCATCAGATACTGCCATTCCATCAAACTTTGCACCACTGAAGGCGGTTATTGTCAGACCCTCATAGGTACATAAAGGGTGTTCAGGGTAGTAACTCAAGGGCATCGAGGTCCGATCTGGATGCTGTGCCCTTCCCATTCAAATACAGATTCCTCCTTCCCCTTGCTGCACTACAACATGGATCATTTGCTACATGTCCTGTACCAACTTAAACTCGTAACATGACGTTAGCTACACCAAAGCATCCGCTGCTTAGCAGTTCCCAACTATTTAGGACAAAGATAAATGTTCATTTCCACTTATTTCCAAAGACTCACCAATTTAAATTTTTCACAGGAGGAGCAAGAATATGTGCTAACGTACACGTGGCGCGGCTTCGGGTCAGACTGTGAGTCGGAACTGGAGCGAGCGCGCTACACAAACATGGCGGACGAACGACGTGTGCCCGGCGCCTGTGACGTCACTGCGCGCGCCACGGACCAGACCGTGCCCGCTACTGACCATGTGGATGGTAAGAGAACGCTGTGACCACTACACTATATGACACCATCAGTCAAGTTTCTACATTCAAGACATGCTTGTCACAGAACAAAAGCAATATAGGACAGAGGAAATTGTGATACAATTGAATTTTTCAAAATGTAAATTTGTACGAATAGCAAAGAACAATAGCCAAATGAATGCCATAAGACAATCCTCTTTTCTGTGCTGCTTTCTATCCTAAGCAAAACAATGACCTTACACCATTGAGGGATAAACAATTAACTTATCAGTCGCCAGTCTGCTACTTTCAGCAGACTGCCGACTGATAGTCGTGTGTTTGCAGTGCAGTTTTTTTCAATAGTATCAAAATCAAAAGTCATTTATTCAAACTAGGCTAAGAATCAGCAATTTTTAAACGTCAAAATTACACGAGGCAGTCTCCCAAAACGCCCGCACTTCACCACTTCCTAGTGCTTCAGCTGAGGATAAGAAGTGGCGCAACAAACTCCCTATCAGTTGTTCGTGTATGTTCGCGTTCAGTTCAATCTGCTAGCTATCCGATTGTTAAAAGCTTCATCCGTAAACGGCGCTGTCTAAAATTAAACAAGCATTCGTATTTCCTTGCTCAGTTTGAAATAGTTCAAATAACCCTTCTTACCATATAAACAATGACCTATAGAATCTCACATGAATACTCGTAAACCTTCAATGGACAACACTGATTTCCCTTTTCACACAAACACACTCGACTCTCGACTGATTTGAATTTAAAAACATTGCATTGTACTTATTGTCTTAAAAATCCACTGTTTTTTAAACAAATAAAGTCTGCATAATTATTTTCATTCGATTGTACAGCGGTAGTTTCTTTTGCAGGCTTAGAAGTGCACAACGTGGGTCTAGAAGAAAAACTTAAAACTCCTCCAACTGTTATTAAAAGGAAAAAGCCAGTAGACACATCAAAATTTAATCAAACAGACCGAAAATCGAAACATCTAGCAACATTCTACTTCAAACACCACGACACGGATTCAGACAGACAAATGATAGAAACAGAAAAGTCACAAGAAGAATCTTCAGAGGAAGAATGGACATACGTTGGTGGTGCTAAAATTGGGAATGAAGATTCTACTGACATAATGACGTCATCTGTTGAAATCCAGTGTGAATTACCTGTAGATGAAAAGAAAGAGAAGCCAGTGTCGCCGAAACCAAAACTTGAGTCATCGACCCCTGATTTGCTTAGAGTAGAAAGATGTAAGGATATAGAGAGATTAGTGAATCAGGCTGAGGAGTTGGTACAGAAGCAAGCGCTGTCAAAGAAGAAGGGACCAAGAAGCTTCAAGCCGCTGTCTTTTGAGGAGGAAGGAAAGAATGTTAGTAGAAACAAAATGTCGAGGATCAAGGAGTGGTTGAATCAGAGTTCGGAAGGCAAGAGTGATAATAATCAGGTTAGTTACTTTGACCATTTAAAAATAAAAAAATAGACTTTTTTATGCAATAAAATTGGTAATAAAATTGACAAACGAGACCCCATTTAGTTATGAGAGTCAATTGAATCCAATTTGCAATTTCGACAGTCAGTTTCTAAACTGATTTATTACCCGTTCTACTTTTTTTTTATTGTTGGTAGCTTTTTATAAGAATCTTTTGCATTATTATCTTTATTCAAGCTAGAATCTTTATGGCTTACACTCTCATGTTCCAATTACTAGAATTCCCGAAGTTCGAATTACTCTTATTTTGAATCATTCTCTTATTGCTATCTTCTTTTTCCAGGGCACGGAAAGCTATGATGCTTCAGGAGAATATACAACAGAAAGTGAAGTAGACACATCCTTGACATCCGAAGAAAGAAATATTCATTCATCTATGGACATGAGCACTTCAACCTGCACTGTTACTCCTACGCACCATGCCAAGGTAAAACAGACTTTATGAACATGCTATTATAAAGCCTAATATCGTAAACGCTTTGTGTGACTACTTGTTACTAATTTATTGATTTAACTTTATGTTATACAGTTCTTATTTTCGACTCATATTTATAAAAATAGCCTAGTTTGCTACTTCAGATTTCTTATTGAGTTTAACTTAGGATCTTCACTTAAGTATTAAAACGTGTTTTACCAGTTTAGATCTTATTCTTCAGTAATAACTTTCAAATCACATTGACACTGATTTTGAGTAACTTCAAGCACATTGTACATAACAAACGGTTGAGGAATACTCTCGCTTTAGGTAACACTGCGCAAGAAGCGAGCTGGCAACAGCGCACGGCCGTGGTCAGTCTCCTGCCTGTCACAGCTGAGCGGAGCGGGTGCATCGCTGGTAGCCACGCCCACAGCCGGCGACGTTGCCGCTATGTCGCACAACATGTCTATCTCAGAATCTGCTTTGAACACCCTCGCATCTCCTCAAAGAGTGACTCCTTCTAATTCGAACTCGAAACTTCGGGGAAGTTCCACTACTGTACAGGTATTTTTGCTTATTTATACGTGTGATTCAAAATCGTATATATCTTGGCAGATTGGGCCCGAATATGGCTTTTAGGCAGGCCGCATACGTCCGGTTTCCTGATTCGGAATTCGGTTTCGGAATTCAGATTCGGAAACCTGAATGCAAGCATTTCATACAAAATGTTCTCACTAGCGCACACGTGCTTAAATTTTCCGTTCTGAAACCCGGACGGAAAATTTAAGTACGTGTGCGCTGGAGAGAACATTTTGTATGAAATGCGTGCATTTGGGGTCTCCGAATCTGAATTCCGAAACTGAATTCCGAATCAGGAAACCGGACGTATGCGGCCTGCCTCAAGGGAATATCTTTCAGCTTCAGCTTTCAAATCTCATTTGTGCTTAAAACAACATTTTTTTTGTGCTTTGAATGTTTGTATAATTATGCCCTTGTCTTAATTGTCAAGACTTGCAACAGTGGGTCAGACAATCATCTTTACCACATCGTTTTTGTGGTTGTTCAAAGGGATAATTCGACCAATTGCACTAAGACAACATTTTATTGTAAGAGTCACTATAACTTTCATGCTGACCAATATTATAAATAAAAAATCATTATGTCATCGTGTTATGTTATGTAAAAAATATCGTTACGAAGATTCTCATATTGATTTATATTAACCAGCTATTCCATCTAAAAACATCTCTTGAACTCGACCTTTTTAACCGACTTTAAAAAAAAGGAGGTTCTTATTTTAACTTTACACCACTTCCTACCAGGGCCACGTATCAAGCACCAACACTATGACAGAAGCATGCACATCTTGCGTGGAAGCAGGTGACAAACATGGCTGGCTGCGGCGCAAGAGACTGAAGTTACGTCGCAACAACACTGCGGTTAGACGAGGAGAGAGACTGGTGAAGTCTCTCTCTTTCTGCGGGAGACTGAGCCCTGAGATTGAGGATAAGCATGAGAGGAGCGCGGCTAGTGATCCGGCTACTAGTAGAAAGAGCAGGTTTGTTAAAGACTGGAATATCATTGATTGGAAATAGGTTAATACTAGGTTAGCACTGTACGTCAAACAGCCCATGCAATTCTTAGTTGATGATTTTCCTGACCAATACCTACATAGAGGACTTGCCAATAAGATGGCCTTGACCTAATTTTTTTGCCCTTGTAGTTTTTTTTTTAACTTTTTTATATACCTACGCAGACATTATTTCTTTTGCATCACCAAATCAAAAAGCAACATTCAACAGAAACGAAAAATCTATCATAAGAATTCGAAGTTTAACTATGCCAACGAACGCCTAAATTGTTATAAAAATATTTGTCCGATTAGGAATTCAACCCTCGACAGTTAGCATGAGTCCACCAATTTTAACATCACCTTAAAAAGATTAACAAAAGTAACTCGCCTTACCTTTTTCCTACAGGTTCGACACCACATCAACATCAGGCAACGACAGCGACGAAGAACTAATCAAACAACAACTAGCAACCATCGCCCATTTGCGCAAGAGCATCGAAAAGACCCACATATCGACCCGGGAACCCGACAGTGCCATTCCAGAACAAAATGAGGCCGAACCTGTGGCCCCGAGCTTTAAGTTAGGCCCAGCTGGAGGCCCCGTAAGGCCCCGACTAGCGAGAAGTCTAGAGAGGGAGAGGAACTTTATAGCCCTAAGTTTAGGGGACCCCAGTCGGTTGTGGGACTTATCCATAGACAAGGATTCGGATGTTGATAAGAGTGTCACTGCTGGTACTGAGGAGCATAGCTCGTTTTCGGAGCAGGCATGGGATTTCTATCAGGTTGGTTGAGATGGCCTTTTATTTTACATCTTAAAAGAAAAATTCCCGATGTCGATAATTGAATTTCTAAAAACCCAAGATCCTCTTAAAATTAAAACATTAATACAATACATACTATTACAATTATTTACAATACATTACAATAAACCATTTTTAATTGGAAAAATAATAATTCTTAATTTTTTCTATAGGAAAAATACAACTCTGAACCTTATTCGGAAGCTCCCGATTCAGACGCAGCGCGTCGTCTCCTAGAGTTCGGGGACGACTACCGAGCCTTCCTCGACTCGCAGTCGGACTGCTGCTCCAGCCTGTCGGCGCAGCCCGAGCACGACGCCAGCCCCAGCGGCACGCGCCGCCGCCGCCCCCCCTCCGACGTGTCGCGCGAACGAAGCCTCCCACGATACAAGCGACCCACCAGAAACTCACCCATTGAAACACCCTCCAGGAAACCCAAAAAGTCCATGTCCAGCGCTGAACGCAAAAAGTCACTCCTCGACAGTCTCGAACGATCTAGAAACAATACTAGCATCGAAAGCAGCGAAGGCGTTCGTCGTCGCAAACCCTCGGAGAGCGAACGCAAGAATAGTAAGCGATCGCCCGAGTTTGACCTACTCAACGTGCAGGCTCTGAGCCGCAGACGACACAGCTCGAACTTGACCAGCGACGAGATCAACAGCTCACTAGAGTACACTGAGGTCAACAACCGCCCTGATATACTAGACTCGCTGAACAGACGGAGGAGGACGGACAAGGATGGGGAGTCAGAATTGCAAAAGATCGTGCTGTCGGAACTGCGACGAAGGTCAACAGAAAGCGCGGATTCCGAGGGCGAGTCTTCGAGTCCGAAGAAGCACAGCCGCCGCAACTGGGACGGCGACTCGGACTCGGAGGCCGAGGAGGTGCGCTCGCTGGTGAGGCGCTCCAGCACGGCGCTGGACGCCGCCGAGGCGCAGCTGGCGCGCCACGACGCCTCGCCCGACCTGCTGCGCGCGTTCGACTACGTAAGGACACAATTCGATAACGATTTCAGTAGTAGCTACTCTGACAGCGACGACGCCATGTCGTGCGTGACGCGGCGGCCCGCGTGCTTGCGCGCGCGCCTGTGCCTCGCCGTCGCAGCCTTCTCCGTCCTAGTTATAGTTTACATACATCTCCAATGACATATGGCTTGGGCTTGTGTGATATTTATCCTTATTTATGTAAGTATTCGCATTAGGTTCGCTGCGATCGTCAGACGCGTCAAGAACGTATACGTGCCTATATATACGCATTGACAACGAACTCATTTTTATAGTTAATTATAGGAAATGTTACGTTTGTTCTGATAGTCAATTGTCAGCTCATTTAGCTGCATTTTACAAATGCATGTAAAAATGTAAGCAGATATGCATAGGTAGCTAGAAGTAACTACGATCTCTTATAGACATTCCAATATATGACATGGGTACTTATAGTGTGAATAGTTGTAATTAAAAGTTAATACTTATTTATGTACAAACTCAAGCATTTTATAGTTTATAATCTATAAATGCTAGTGAATACGTAAGTCTGACTATCGCAGTATACATATGGATAAATTACTAACTTATTAATTTATTTCATCAAAATTATGACAGTTTCACAGTAATGTTATTTTGTTCTTGATTATTATACTAGATGACAATCAGTATTTTTGGCTTTAGTACACGAGTGAAACTATCATGATTGGGATCAGGACTATTAATTAATTCATTTTCTATTCCATTTAAATGTTTAATTTTTTTTCTTTCTACTAACATTGATAGTTTGTTGTGTGATTGTGATTTGTGTAGTTTTTTTTTTTTTACTAACTGCCTGATTTTTCTTTTTTTAATCATCCTCATCTTTTGGTGGCGATAACATGGTGCTAGGTCAAGTCAAAATTTTAGGGAAAGCGTTAAGTTTTTATTCATTATTTAGTCTGTAAGTTAGGTGCTGAGGTACTGAACGCTTGGGTTTAAAATCATTCGCAGTAATCTTTTTTTTAACGACTGAGAACTTGAAATCTCAAATTGACAGCTGTCACATTTGACTTTTTCGAGTCAGTTCGGAAACAGGGAATAATAATTTTCGATCGCTCAAAATATTTATTTACTTATATTTATTTACTAGACTTGGTACATCGTTATTGAATAACGTGAATTCTTGTCAAAGAGTGATATAATTTTACGTACTTAACTTTAGTAATACTTTGTCTATAGTCTACTTAATCTTTGGTTGTATTTTTGTATCATTATTAGCTACGTTAAACTTCGCATAATGTTAATTACTTTTTTCTTGTAATATGTGATTTGACTGAACTCCTACATCTCACAGTATAGTTGTACATGTATTAATATTATGCTGAATAGGGATAGGTTGTTAATTGATCTTATTTTTTTTTACAAAATGTAAAGAACCAAGTGATCTTTGTGTAAATGGTTGAAAAATAAACGCAAAATTTTAAAATTAAATATGGAGTTTCAGTCAATTAACACCCTACTCTAAATACTACACAAAAGACAGTACATTAAAAATCAGAACGCAGATTTCGAATATCCAAAAATTTCTTTCCCTACCGTTGCAGTGGGCCTTTTCTGCTTTTCTAATATGTTTGCCGTTTAGTTCTTGATAGCTTGGGCGTTATGTTCGCATACACATTGAAATATAAACTTCTGGATAAATACAGACGAATGCTGCATGTTTGTTCTCTTAAACACATTGTAAAAATTTATTAATTGAATGGTGTTGTCAAAGACGAAGATGTGATGGATTATAAAGTGAGTTAGCCGTAATTATTATTAAGTTAATGTAAAATATGTTAACAGCTAAATATATTACATAAATGTTTAATTTTGAGTTATTTTTCTTTTTTGCAAACGTTATTTTTTCGTTGCACAGACGGAGATCGTCACTCGATGCCGGGAAAATATCAACCTATTAGATGCGGCCTTGGCAGGCGGCTCGCTTTCTACCACTTTGCAACGAGACGTTAGAGGTTAGTACACTTCATAAATAACTGGACATAAGGCTACCTGTTAAATGTAACGGAAATACTTCATTACTGACTAAGATAAGCCAGCAAATATTAGTAGGAATCAATTTTAAGTTAGGAAAGACTCTAGATGGTTGAGCGTTAATTCACGAATCTCAGTCTATCAAAAAGTACTCTGTGTTCACGAATGAAGTGCCAAGTTGCAAACAATGTCAAACGACCGCAAAAGTCACTCATGTCAACCTCAAATTGACAGCTCACCAACCACAACAAAAAAACTTTATTTAAAAAAAAGAACATGACAAGACAATGCAATTGCATTATGAACGCAACTGTAAGCATGAATATCTTGTTTCATGCAAAACTCCGGACGGTTGGTGGTCATGAACCGCTGTTACTCATGTTCCGACCGGTTTCCGAACGAAACTCGCGATTATTGTCCAATCTCGGTCGCGATCAAGGCTGACGGCCTTATTTGGACTTTCAGACGACGCCTTCGCTCTTTTTGATTTATTTTTTTATTCGCATGTAAGTGGAGGGACGGTAAATTATACCAAAAGCTGGTTTTCTTGTTTGCAAATTGCATGTCGTACAGAAGACCGTCTTGTAAGGGAATCGATGTTATGTAAAAGTAATCAAGTTTGGATTTAATACACTTTCACGTTATGTCATGTGTTTTATATCATCGTTATGTCGATGTAGCCGGAAACTAATCTATCTCAGATGTCCTAATCTTCATACATACGAGTACATACATTGCAGTAACTACTAGGGTTACCAACCCTACTATATAATATAGTATCCTGCTATATTAGAGGCTTAAATAGTATACTTAAAAAAAAATAGTATGCGAAACTACTATATTTACATTTCAATACAAAATGGCGAAATGAGCGCAATATGGCGAATATTATAATCTCATAAAAACTAATTTAATGGTATTTTGTAACCTTGATTTAGAAGTTAATAATAATGGCTATGAGACATTAAAAAAACTTGTTGATAAGGTTCAAAGTAGCAAAGAATATAAAAAATATAAGCATTTAGAAAATAATATATTTTTTAAACATACATTCTGAACTATTATTTATTTTTTCGCCATCTACTATATTTTTACGCGCAATGTCTTCTAAAATACAAAATTTGTTATAAAAAGTTGGTAACCCTAGTACCTACCTATGTAGGGGTCTACCTACATAGCTCTTGATATAATTCTACATCTTGGAGATACATAAGGTACATACATAAAATCGGAAATCGGATATTTGAACCATTTGATCGTTGAGTCGCAGAATTGTGAATGAACGTAGACCCTGCATATCTATTCCAGACACGACATTGAGGTCTACTAATGTATTTTACTAAATTATATTAATTTATTAGGCTCCTTATAAGTATATCGTTCTCTTCTTTTTCGGGACACGCCACTATCTTCATCGACAATTAATAAAAGTCCAAAAAATACTTATAAGTACCTTCGTATCGCACGCGTAATTCTGGACTTCGGCTTAAGAGCTTATCTTTTGATGTCATTTTATTTCGGTTGTTCAGGGCCTGTACGAGCTGCGAACCGTTAGCATCCTCGTGTGATCAATTTAGGGTTGCAATGTTTTAAATGTTGCCAGGTTTTTCATGTTGCCAGTATTTGAGTGGATACGGTAGGTACGGGACAGAGTGGGCGAAGTCTTAGAGACAAACTGGACTCGTGCGTGTTGAAAGATTTTTCACATTATTAGCAAACAGACGTATCTGTGTAATAAATGGGAGAGACGGTATTTGCCTAGCAGAAAAACAATACAGGTCGTAAAAAAATATGTGGGCCTAGTTGTTGCAAGAAGACCACAAACTAGCTCTGACTGTAGCTTAGCTCAGAATATCGACCTTACTGCTAAAATATTCATAAGATATCGATTAGACCCCCATAATAAATTACAGCAATATGTAAATGTAACACCCACATGACACTCTAGTCTGGGTAGTTAACATGAGTTAACTAACCGTCATAATCCACACCATTGCAATCTCCTTTCACACTGCTAAATAACCACAATTTACTAAAAACCCTTTAACAGCTCCGTCCTTTGAAGTGCAAGCTTACGCAAATAGTACCTAGCAAATATAACGTGTTATGAAGTGTAAAACTGCACTCAGAGTTATAACACTTATAACTAACATAGACATCGTCTATGCTTATGCCAAACATAGGCATGGTTAGCGGCTCACAGTACCTACCTAAGTACTGAAACCACAGTTTGTTCGTATATAAGTTCTTACTTAATTAGCTACCCTGTAGCCAACGGGTTAATTGCGTAAGACACTATCAGTAGCAATAGTTTTTTTTGACAGTTTCACAACATCCACTGCGTTATTAAGGTTGTAAAGCAGACAATTTTTTTTTAACATATGAAGCAATGGATTAGCAATATCCTTCAAAATTATTCAGATTGTGATTGATACTGTGTTATGCAATTAGGGTGCTCTGTGGCCTACGACTAAAGACAGTAGAATGGAAGATATAGGTTAGGTACTCCATCTTAACTCATAGGATGTTTTGGAAATCTCATAAATCAAAATAAAATAAATAATCCTGAAGAGGAAAGAAACGCATACAGGCTTACTTTGAATTCATCGACAATATTTTCAACGGATGAAAGAACGACGAGCACTTTTACCCCTGACTGATTGCCAGCGATATCAAATTTAGCCTGTATATTGCAGTGACTATAATTTTCTGTCTCCCTCTAAGTCCGTTATTGTCTATGGTGGCAACCCTGGACCCCGGAAACGGCGACACGCCGGGCGATCACACGCCCATTCGTTCGTCTCCATCTATTTCTGCCTACGAAAGCGGAACCGTCTCGCCAACTACGAAAGTGTGGACACTGTTGCGTTTTTTTTTTTTGCGAGACCCATATGCTAGCTTTAGTGTTAGGCTAATTTTTGCATGTTGGGTGGTATATAAAGTTGATTGGGCATCAATTATTGGTAGCAACTTTGTCATCGATTTTTTATTCACGTAACACTGCTTTAACTTCATTCTGAAGTAATTTATTTATATTTTCTTTATCATAACTATCGAGAGCCAATCTCATATTTATTATTGGGAAATAGTTTTACTCACATGAAAGTTACAAGTCAAACCCACCCCGTGATAAGTTGATAAAAGTAAAGGCACTTCTCTTGGACTCAAATGCAGCCTCATTTGAGTTCGAGACTAGTCAGGCAATCCCGAAATAAACGGATGACTGCGTGAGTGATACCGAATTCAGTAATAAATAGTATGTTATACCTATTGTTGATCTTCTATTTAGTTAGGATGATCATATCACTACACTGGTTCATCACCACACCAAAGCCATTCTTGCAGGCAGGCACCTTCACTTTTCAACAGTCTCCCGCCATTTGTGGTGAACTGACAGTAACAGTTGACATTAATGACAGCTACTTCATTCTGATGTGCATGAGATAGTGTTTACATATCTATTAAATAGATACACTACACCTACTCTTAATAACAGCTAAGTCGTCGATAGTTTATAGAACAATGTAGGATTAAATCGACCAGGATTATATGAACAAAAGATTCCATCAGATGTATTAAGTGCCATACACTTCTAACAAAGAGCCTTTTAAAGAGAATGTCTCATTGAACTTGAACAACAAAGACTCTTCAAGTAGGTAGGTCCACATATCTTCAAAGGAATGCATTATTAATTACACAATAGTTTATTGTATATCACTTATAAATTAATTGTGTCAGTACAAATGAAAACGTATTGTTACTTACGTAATTTCTCATGTACTTAAATAGGTAAGTGTGTAGAATCTTTATAAAATAAAGACAAAAACCTCGTTTCTGAAAACGCTGGTGTTCTGTTTTGTGTATGACTTAAAAACTATAGAGCACATCGTTTAAACGTACCTACAAACCAAAATGGTGTAGGTACCGGAGGGTGTCTTAAAATAAATCTCTTAAAAATAAAAATAAAATTCAATGAGCACTTAGGTTAAATTAAAGCTCCAATTAAAAAGCTCTATTTGTAGATAAAAAAATCTTAAGTAAACACTTTATAAATACGTATAATTTTATCTAAAAATATACTAAGAACGAGTTACCCCTGCGTTCACTTTGTTTTCTTTTTAACAAATGTATATCCCAAAATAAATATTATTTTAGTCCACCGCATAAATCTGGCAAAGGAATCTAGACCTTATGTCTTTGACATGCTAATTAGAATTGCAAGAACGGTTCATATCATGTGTAACCCCAAAATCTACATTGCAAAACATGTACGCAAACTTTGCAGTCTACAGACTATAATGTCATGTACACTAGATAATGCAACTATTAGCATAAAATGCTGTCTACGTAAGGTAGCAAGCAAAGAAATATGGCAACTTGTACTTGTATAATTATTAAGAATATTCATTGAAAAGAAACATCTTACGTGTAGATAATAATTGCATCATTTTAAATTATTACGTCACTATCCTAGTATCCATAAACAAAGAATAGACATTAGACAGATGTCCATTAAAAAAAAAGTTTGTTTCAAAAATAGAACATGACGATCGTTAACTTTATTGCAACTAGACAATAAATAATTCAGTTTGAATTAAAAATTACCTTATTGCCTCTAAAACCACTATGATGTCAAATTACCAAATAGGTACATTACAAAGTAGGTGTGAAACACAGAATTTAATACACACTATCAACATAGATTTTTTCCTGTCTAAGTAAACATAACAGTACGATTGATGACATCATATTTTACATGTCAAAAGAAGGATAAATAACCATTATGATGCTGTACCTAGAATGCTGAGCTTGTCAGTAGCATTTTGTTTTTAATCAGATTCACTTGTTCAGTGAATAAAGTTAAAAATGGTTGTTTGCACAAAATTATTGGTTATCATTCAGGAGTTTAGAAAACATACGGCGCCTCGGAAAAGTGAGTTTTCTTTTCTTTGCTTTTTTTTTACGGAAATTATATACGGTAAAAAAATTGCCAAGGTAAAAAAATATGTGCAGGGTAGATTTCTACATGGTGTTACGGAAAGGGTATATCAATACAAACGGGTTGAAGAGTGTATCTGGTCTAGAGTCTCTGTACAAAATTTCAGCTCAAAAGCATTAACTTTGAAAATGCTTAATATTTTTTTATTTCGACATCACGGCGCTGCACTGGCGCGCGGTGGCGTGATGTGCGTGTACTAGGCGCACAGACACACTACAGATAATGGATAATGACCCTCGTAGTGCGGTGACACGTTTGTTATGATTTCAATTTAATAAACTATCGAAATAAAAAAATATTAAGCATTTTCAAAGTTACTGCTTTTGAGCTGAAATTTTGTACAGAGATTCTAGACCAGATACACTCTTCAACCGGTTTGTATTGATATACCCTTTCCGTAACAGCCTGTATATGTGGTGTGTCTTAAAATTGTTCCCTGTTTATAATCATCTTATAGATACATTAAGCAACATAATGACTAAATCTATCTACGACAATGTCTTTATGTGATTCGGATCAATGGTTCATTAAATCGTCCGGCACGCCTTATGTTCCAGTGGCTCAGATCTTCGAACTAACAGAGCGTGACGGAAACATTTAATACTTTGATCTTATGACAACTTCACGCACATGGACTTGTAGTGACGTTATTACTTAATAGGAAAATGGACCAAAAACTAAGCGACTTACTAATTATCCAAATCCAAACTAATATTATAAATGCGAAAGTAACTCTGTCTGTCTGTCTTTTCTTCACGCCTAAACTACTAATCCGATTTAGATGAAATTTGGTATAGAGATAGTTTGAGTCCCGAGGAAGGACATAGGATAGTTTTTATCCCGATATTCCCACGGGATCGACACTTATGCGGGTGAAACCGCGGGGCGCAGCTAGTAGGTTATAGGTTTAATTTCCATCGCTAAATATAGGTAAACATCAAAGATTAAGCTTTGTATGATAATTCATGCAGCATGATGTCATCCACTTACATAATAAACTGATAAAAGGCTTCTTTGTATCTATTTGTTATGGCGGCCACACCAACGGGAAACGCCGAAAATTGTCGCGATAAGTTGTGGCTGCACCTACGATTAACGCCCGTCATCGCGATAATTATCGGCGTTTCCCGTTGGTGTGGCCCCGGTATTAGACAAAGCGATAAAACTAATCGAGAATCCCTTTATGATACAGAACAATTTCCGTATAGAATTTTCCAACAATTCGGACCCCAACGCAAAGTCAGTGTTAACTCCAACATAATTTTATCGACGTCACAAGGTTAGCTCGTTAAACATGTATGTGATGTCATTCAAAATGGCGGATAATGCATTCTTTGGCAATGGAGCCAACAATTGTCAGCCTAGTTAATAGATAGGTATGATATTTGCACTGGTAATGTCAATCTCGCCAAGGCCGAAGAAACGTGGGTGGAGGTTAACCTCCACCCAAGTATATATTACAAGAAAAAACATTGCTATCTTGAAGCAATAAAGATAACAAGTAGCTAATTGGTTTGTCTACCATTATCGTTGAAAAATGTTTATGATTTAAAGAATTAGAAGTATTCTCTGGGACTGGTAGGTTATCTATGGGAATTTGCGTTGAAATGCAAAATGTTGTAACTATAGGTATGGACTTATACATAAAATTTAATTCCAAGGGCCTCCGAAAAGCAAAAGAGTTTGAAAACTATTCGTCGCCTCATTAGCGACCCCATTAGTTACTTAGTGATAAATAAAACGAATTGTTAAAATAATAGGTTTTTCAGGTGGCTGTTTCACCAACTGGTAAGACAACAATGCTTAGTTGACTTTAGGACTGCGTAAGAACCTTTTCCTCTGGTCCTATATCCTTGACATCCCACAAATATACAGTTGCTCGAACAATATGTAAAATATGATGTAAAGGTGCAGATACGAGTAGTAGATACAGATGATCTGACCCTAAACATCATTATTTGCTTGAAACCCCAAGTAACTGGACAAAAGGACAGCCTCCCATAGTCAAAACATTCTACATCCTTGGAAGACATGATTCCGTTCACCATGTTCAGTTATATTCACTACAACTCAATCCTTTAAGAAGAACATGAGCCCGGATATTCTTAAAACCAACAAAAAGCCTGACAATCTAATTAGTTAAGTACCTACTAATTGCCAGGAGACAGGCCGTAATGCCTTACAAACAAGGGATAATCATTAGGAATGCAGTTACGATAGCCGTACGAACAGAAAAGGCAATCCAATTGATATGATGGACACATAATGTTCCACCGATGGACTGTGAGGCGATTCATACAAATTGTTCGATTAGGACGTCGTCGGTCGTAGGCACATTTCTTTCCTTTCTGTTTTTGTTGTGTTTATGCTAGCGTGCTCTCTTGTTGTTAATATAAACGATACGCCCGCTACTTGTTGGGAATTTTATTATATTGCTTTTGGACACGACAAATAATCGTTGCACGCACATGAAACAGTAGTAGTATCAAGTTTGTGATGGATTTCATTAAGTTTCTGTACTCATCTGCCTAGCCTTGCCACTATGTTGGGGTCGGCTTCCAATCTACCCGGATGCAGCTGAACACCAGTAGTTTACATGGAGCGACTGCCTATCTGACTTCCACAACCCAGATACTGGGAAATACAATACCTCTTGACAAGAATGGTTGTCAGACTTTCTGACGACCCTTAACAATTGTCAAAGATCCACGAATGACAGCCGGGAACCAACGGCATAACGTGTTTTCCGAGGCAGGGAGGGGTCTCGGTAATCGGTATGTAATAATTAAGTTTCTGGACTGCAGTGAGCAAATGATTCTGTTACGTATCTAGACGTGTGTTCATAATTTACTTTCTACTGTTTAATTTTAACCCGACATGTGTGTGCACAAGTAAGGTCATAAGATTCTGTTTCGCAAAACTGTGGGACAAATTGCTGCCATTGTCTTCATTTCGCGATCCCAAGTTTTGTTGATTATTTTATCATTTTCTCTTTGTTGCTCTTGTAAATCTGCGCCTGCTTCTGTATTTTAATTAAAGCGACGATTTACGCGCAACTTTTCATTACTTAAAGTAGGTTGATCATGATTGTCTTTCTTGAAGACCGGATCTAAAAATGACCTCATCTTTGTTTTGTCACAAAACAATGGATTAACTGATCTTTTTAACTCCATCAATTTTGTACCCGATACTTTTATGTGTAGAACCAAGGTGATATCACTCGATAAATAGAGCTTGATAATACAGCGCTGCAAGCGGCTTATGATTAATGTTGTATTAATAGATGGAGTTGGTAATCGGTCGCTTGAAGCGGTTGCAAGGTATTTTCGTGTTCAAAGGTACAGAGCAGTGTATCAGCTGGTCGTGGAAGCGACGCACGTCGGTCGTCGCTTAGTCCGCGAGTTGCCGTGTTTACATTTCCGATTCGCGTCCGTACACCAAGTTTCAAAACAGTGCCAATTTCCTCGTAAACATGAAATTTGATTGGATTTTTATATAACCGTTTACATCGTAATTAATTTGTCATTTTTATTGCATTTGCATTTCGTCTCGTTTAGTGAAACTGGATGCGCATGAGTGGTTATTTGACTTTCGCTTCTGGCAGTGTGTTATGGTTGCAACGGTGTCCTAATTTAGCATAAATTCCATTAACGTTTGTTATGAAAAATATAGTTTTACTGGAAACGTTTCATAAACTGCGTTCTTAAATCGACCTTGGCGAATAATGTCTGAAGTGTTTATAAATTGCCAGCTGAGAACACAATTCAGAAATTGTTTCCTTGTGATTTAATTCTTACTTATTGGTTCGATCGTATTATATTCATAGTTCATAGTGTGGGTGAACTATTTGATTATGCATTCGGTGTTCAAGATTTGTGCAACGCAATAAATCCGTTACGCAATTGTATTCGAGAATTTGTTTTAACTCTTTAACTAATCCTTTTAAGCACCTCTATTGTTATATCATCTTTAAGATATGGAATCGCTTGATACACTATAAATATTACATCAATTCTTTTTCTGACTTTAATATCTTCACCTTTAACGTCATTTAAGGTCAAGGGTTTATGAATAATTTTTATAATGATTCTTCGTAAGACGCCATTTTTTCCTCGATTATATTCAAAGTAAGATTAGCAACGACCAAACGTTTTTGCTCATTCATGCTGCTTTTCAAACAACTTGGTAGCTACATCTTTTTAAAGCCTAATTTAAATCTGAATAGACTTCTTCTTGTTATACTTACTCCCTATTCCCATAAGACTGTCCACTGTCCGGTCAAGTTTTTAAAAAGACATGATATAAGTTATAGTTATACATAGTTTATTTCCTACTAAAACGTTTACGTATTCCCACTACCTTTATACCTTTGGAATTAGATAATCACTTTCACTGTTTTTTACTTAATGTTGACACAAAACTTGTTTTCCAAACACATTACGAACTTGCTTTACGCCTTTGAATTGAGGACAAACTTTTCATTTATTGTGCTCTCCTCTGATATCGAATCTACCAACTATTACGTTTTTATTAGTACCATTTGGTAGATGGAAACAATTTCTAATGATGGTTTTATTGTAATTGTAAATTGATGAAAAGGGAAAACTTATAACAATTGTAGAATGTTTTATTGAGGAAACTGTTTGCTTATTTATGTGAATATCTTTAGATTTCAAATAAACATACATAAACTCACGCTTTCTTACCTTGGGGGTCAGGAGAAGCTACAGAACGCTTGCTACGATCCTTATTTAAGGATCGTGGATTAAAAGGAGTCCTGTAATCATTTTGCTTCGTTTACATACGGACGCCGGTTGCGAGTACTATGCACCTGACCTTTCTGAAGAAGAACATCAAGATTTCAAACGTATGAATGTTAGGGTATACCAATTACATATTAGGGGGTGAATACGGCTGTTTTTACGAATATACTAATTAAAACTTGCTGCGAGAGCATATATCCAGCCGAACCAGTCTAAATAAAGTATACTGAAAAAAGACAATTGCTCTATACGAAATCGCGTAAAACTCTAAAATTGCTACTACTTAGTATGCAATTTTCGCATAGCGAGCAGACAGACCATTTGCTGTAGTTTCTTGCTCTCTTTTTTCTGATGTATGTCAGCACAAACACATCATAATTTAATTTAAAGTGCCTCAATTACATTTAACACGTCATTCAACCAAATTACATCAATAACAGCTCCATCAGCCTGACCCATAATTGTGACTAATTTTTCTAAAGTCATTGTGTAACGGTCAAAGATTGTATAACCAGTTTCTCTTTTTAAAACAACTATGTATATCTATGCCGCTGTAAGTGCATTTGTAGACAAGATATTGTCTAATGTTCCGATTTTGTTAAGCAGTATTGCAAGCTCAGATTGTCCGTAATGGCCCAGAATTGATAACATTGTTTGTTGGTTTACCATGTTTAAACTCCTATATCTATAGGAAACGCTCTACCAGGTTTTAAGATAGATTCCGTCATTCAAAACCTTATCCTGTGCTTATATTTTATAAAGTCAAAATAATTGTACAGTTGATTGAAAAATAACCTCTGCAAAATCCATTGCAGTTGCGCACACAATTTGATTTTTAAAACATTTGTTCTTGCCAGAGCGGAGGCGTTATTTAAACATAGTTCATTGTAAACCTCTTCGCATTGGCTGCGTCTCGTTTTAGTACACTGACATTTGCATAAGCAAGCAAAAAATGCTCACCTCGTATGCAATTATTTTTCTTAAGCAAACATTGTGAACAAAGAGTTATGTGCAGAAAGGTCGTATGTTGCAAATATATATTTAACGCAAACGTTTTGATATTACAAATGGCCGAGATTTCTCTATACATCGTGAAAGTTATTTTTTTTACCTCAAGTTCTTGCGGTCGAGCATTATCTTTTTTGTTTTTCAGGGTAATTTATGCAGCTGCGTAGTTTAAAGTAAAATTATATGCCAGAAAACCAGTAAACTCGTAAAAATATGAAGGAAAAGGTTGCAAGGTACTTAATTATGGTTTTACGATCAAGTTTTATGTGTTGAGAGGCAGACATTATTTATTTTGCAGTGGAATTTCCGCGAAGTCTTATATATTAACCCCCTTATTCATAAAACTTATCAAACCTATTTTAGTTAAAATGGGGTTTGTCTCTTTCTTACACACAGAAATGACAACGTGACAGATAAAGACAAACGTTCTATAAACCTATTTTAGCTAAAATAGAGATAAAATAGGATTATGAATAACAGGGTAAGTTTTTTCGTCAGAAATTAGTTTTTATGAGAGCAAAATCATCTCTCAAGCTTCGATCTTTGATATTTTAATAATCATGTAGGTACGTACACATACTTAATATTCCAACCATGTTATCCTTGAACGGACTGGCTTTTCAAAAGAATCGAGGGTCAATACTCCTGCGTTAGACATCAGTCATCTTATGAGATCAGAGCCACTCCTTACATGTCGAGGTACCTTTTATAGTGACCCTACTAAGTAGGTACCTATTCATTTACAAGCGACATTGATCTGATTCCTTTAGGTCGGTATTGATCACCTTGTGACGATTGGCTGCAATTATATTCTAGTTCATACTCATTAGATATGATAAATCGATACTTTTTCTATAATCTTATTATGAAGTTCGTTTCTGATGTAATTGGCCATTTAAAAACTAGATCGCGTCGCTATTTCCCAAATAATAGTTTGCGTTCGAAAAAAGAATCCGTTATTTTTATGGCCAGCTCCTCATTTATTTATGTTCGGGTCCTACTTTTTTTCTAAGTCATCCAGTTTAGTCTATGGTTTTATTATTTTTAATCTGCGTATCTAAAGTGATTTATTGACTTTAATTTAATTAAAAGCTTGTACAGTTAGAGTTTCTAAGTTAATCTCCATATTTTGTACTTGAGAATTTATCACAGGAATCCATGTGTCGTGTTAAGGAAAGTGGCTCTGCGACTCGTTCTATCATACATGTCGGTAACATACGACAGTTTCACTTCCACACACTGGTGGACTGCTAATCACCGTGACATACCAGATGTACCTACTCAGACTGGTTTGAATTAACTTCCTGTCTATATTTGGCTAAGTTTTCTTACAATAAGTTCGTAATGATTGTTATTTACTTTTAGTGAGCTGTCTTTAAAAAAAAAATTCTGTGTTTTTTGTTATTTATTTATTTGGGACAAATTTAGTACTTGAAATTTTACCCCCTTCCTGTTGGCAGATTGATCTGATATTTGGTACACACCTTTAGTTTTGATGACAATACAATTTAATTTAATCAGTATCATTGTAAATCCAAGATTGTTGCCGCTACAAAATGGCTGATTACATATTTTTTCACAGCCCCCTCAATCATCTGCCTAGCCTTTTTCCCAACTATGTTGGGGTCGGCTTCCAGTCTAACCGGATGCAGCTGAATACCAGTATTTTACATGGAGCGACTGCCTATCTGACTTCCACAACCCAGTTACTGGGTAATACGATACCCCTTGGTAAGACTGGTTGTCAGACTTGCGGGCTTCTTACTACCCGTAACGACTGTCAAAGATCCACGAATGACAGCCGGGACCAACGGCTTAACGTGCTTTCCGAGGCACGGAGGGGTCTCGGTATGTAAAGATGGTCTCCCATCCACAGACCAACCGCGGCAAACGTAGCTTAACCTAATCGATCGACCTGTGCGGCTGTTACGATTTTATTTTTTTGTCTGAACAATGCCCTAGATTGATGAGGAAAGTGGTGTGATGACTGGTACCTAGGACCTACCGAATTATTTTTTAGCTTTTATTACATTATCTACATCATTATATTTATTAAAACCGTTCAACTTTAAAGTAGTTTTTGACTTATTTTATTACTGCTGTTTAATGAAACATAATTAGATATCTGATTACGATTTTCATTAACACAAACTCTAATTAATAGAACACCCAAGCAAGGAGAGTCATTCAATTCAGGCTCAATTTCAACCATTTCATTTTCGAACAATTTAGGTACCTACTTAAGCTTATGCGAAAACGTAGGTAAACATCCAAATTCTAATTTATTGACAAACCAATCAAATGGCTGGTTTTAATTACGACAGAACATTAACCGACATTCTATTGTTGCTTAAAGATTAGGTATCCGTTAATTACATTTGTCAGGCTAACGGTACGGACGGACATTCTAGTTCGTCTCGACTTCTCGAGTACCGCTAACATTGAATTCTCTGATGTATTGCCGTGCCGGCCTGCTACAATTGTTCGAGGTGATTGATTCACTTGTAGCTTGACGTTTGAACATGTTCTATTTAGAAATTATTTGTTGTTTTGTTTTCGATGTAAACAAGAATAAATAAATTGACAGTTTGAACGACGTCTAGAGATGCTAAGCAGTATATAGATTTTAAATTACGAATAATACGAATACCCGAATTGGTGATTTTTTTTTTATTACTAGAAAAAAAAACAATTGAAAATAGGTTAGCTGTCCAATTAATTTTTTTAATCATAATCATATTATTGAGGTGTATTTTTTTCGTTTCCGTTTTAGCGAGGCATTTGTAATAATAATATCATTTTCAATTAAGACCTCGTTTTTATTGCAACACCAGAAACAAAGAAACCGCACAGTACCTACCTATTGTTAACTTTGAAGCGAAAGTAGTAACTTTTTATGATGTAACCGTAACTCAAAACTGAAACTCATGCGCATTCACTAAATCAGATTCAGTTGTTAAATAACTACCATTATTTCAATTAAGGCCTCCTCGAATTGATAATCATCAAAATAATTCGTGACGTTGCATCATTGTTTTAAAACTACATATATCCGATGAAGCTCTATGCTTTTTGTATTGGGGTGAAAGAACTAGTTGTTGGCACTGTTTTATATTTTGGTTCTGCTTAGTTCAATAGTTGGCGTTGCCAAATTCTAGAGTCTAATTTAGCTCGCTTGCCCAATTTTAGATTTAATCAAATCTAGGACTTTACTTAAAATCAAGTTCTCGGTGATTTGCTGTAAGTAACCTTACAAAGATCAGGTGAAAAACAATATCACAGCCTAAGGATAACCTCATACCTTCTTCGTCTTTTGAATCGTAACTACCTCGCAATTTACTACAACACGATCAAAAAGTCTTTAAAAAAAAACATAACTTCGCCAGTGCCGACCATCAGTTCTCCAACCCTAGCATAGTGTTACCAGTGTACAAATCAGTGACTTAACATTTTTATCTAACAGCTTCTCATTACGTACGGTGTGAAAGTGATGTATTGACGGAACAGTGTTTATTATATCACAGAGATACTCTTGCCAAAATGAACTTATCTGCGACATCTACAGCTACCGCTAACAATGAGGAAGTCGGTGAGTTATTGCCAAATCATAGACTGTATCTATATATTTTTATTTTAGTAGCATAGTGAATGGTTAGCTTTATTTTTATTGACAGTTGTGAATAATTATATTATAGCTTTCCCTACGATATTGAGGGAATGGTATTCGATTAGATTTTATCGTAATTGTAGGTAAGGGGTTTGGTATTGGGGTTGCATGAACGTTTTAAATTACTTTGCGAGGCAAATTACAACAAATTGTCGTCATTAGCTCATAAGTTCATAAGTAAATTAACGTTTTACAGCACGATAAACTTAGTCATAAATATTAGAAACTGATTTCACGCTGCAAATAAATTAGATATTGTATCATTTATGTCCTATTTTTTTTCCTCATAATATTTTTAAATTTCGCGTCGCACCGAATTTTAGCACACAAAAATAGAACTTTTACATGATTCAAACATGCAAAAATGCAATTAGTGCACCTGTGCATGTCTTATAAAGTTATTATACCGTACACTTCAATTTGGTAAACACATGTCAAGACTGTACTGCATGCGATAAGTCAAAAAACTCAAAAATATCTTGAACAAAATTCATACTTGGTCAACATTTATAGAACAAGTTTGCCTATTGACTTCAACGCAAAACACAGAAATAATTAACATTGAAATTCCTCATGTAGGTGCCTATTTACTTATTCAAGTATGTACCTTTAAGTACACCGAGTAGTATGGTGTACTTGACCCGATAGGACTTGCTCGCCTACACCCTACCTACGCTTGTCAACCACTCCACACCAGATCTTCGCAGTTCGTTCGCCATTTTCTCTCAAGTACTAAAAACCACAAGAGTAGATATACCACAGAGACCAAACCCGATTACGGCACAGGAATACCTTATGTTTGAGAAGGGTTATACACGGTTCACTAATGTTTCACCAAAACTCCATTGGCAAATTTTTAGTTAACAACCAACGTTTCGTATACTATTTATTTCACAAACAACTCATTCCGCAAATGTTTTATTTTATAAACACTCGCTTTAAAAACATTTATTTGGCAAATGCTTCTCTTTACAAATGTTACGGATGATATTTAATCATTTATACATTTTTCATTTAATATTTAGATTCTTTTGGAAAAATTATGTTTATACAAAATATCATTTTATAATACACTAGCGACTGCATTAAAATCCGTTGCGTAGTTAAAAGATCTAAGCTTACAGACAGCGGGAGTGACTTTGTTTTATACTATGTAAAGATTTTCTAAACCAGTCACAAAGTGATCATGACGGTATTCTCTATTTGGGTCAAATAATTTTCAGGCAAGTATTTTTTTCTATATAATCCAGTCGTTTCTGGCACTCGCCGGCCGCTGCCGCGGCACCGCTCGCTTCGCTCGCTCGGCTCGTGCGTAGGTGGTCACAGTTTTAACCTAACCTAACCGAACCATTTTTTTTTTAAATAATTAACCTAACGTAACTAGTTCGGTTCCGGGTAGCCTACTAAAAATAATCTCTGTTTTTCTTCTATTAGCGCAAGTCGTTTTAGGCACCCATATTTTGTGTAAAAGTACTTTTTTTTTCTATAATCTAGTCGTTTCTGGCACTCGCCGGCCGCTGCCGCGGCACCGCTCGCTTCGCTCGCTCGGCTCGTGCGCAGGGGTCACAGTTTTAACCTAACCTAACTTTTTTTTAAAATAATTAACGTAATCTAACTAGTTCGGTTCCGGGTAGCTCACTAAAAATAATCTCTTTTTTTCTATTAGCGCAAGTCGATGAAAGAATGAGTTTCATTTTTAGGAAATTGCGTAATGATAAATCAATATGTAAAATGTTTTTATTCCAAACGTGGTTTTATGAGATAAAATGAATAAAAAATGAATTGTTTGTCAAATAACACGTTATTAAACAAAAGTTTATAGGGTGATTATTTTGTAAAGTGAATTATTTGGCAAACTTGTTGTTGTATAATGATGAATTGACAAATCATGTTTTTGCCAGTCGTTGTTTGTCAAGTAAAGATTTGTAAATTAATTTTTGGTGAACTGACAGGGCACCGTTATACACACACAAGGTATATAAGCGAAACATCGATTAGTTTCGTTTGTAATAGGGTATGTACAATAAAACAAAAAGCAAATGGTTAAAAAGCCGAAACAAATACCGGTATTTAAATAAAAGACGAAAAAGAAACGACAAAGCCTTTTTCTGATAAAGATGATGCTGGCAATTAAGATTATGTGAAGCTTCGTCTCTGGGATGCTATCGAAGCCAATCCTAATACTTCGCATCTTCCGTAATATAACCTTTGTGGTCTTACGCCTACTCAAGAGGATAATTTGCGGCACCGTGGTTGGCTATAGGAATATGAAAGTTGGCTAAATTATGAATCAGGAGCGTAGGTGGTTCCTAACAAAGGGTTTGTTAGCAGATGTTACGGAAAATCTCTTCAAATTCAACATAATTATTTTAGGCAGTAAATAATAAATAATTCACCTATTCAGAATGTCTTACTTAATTATGAAAGTAATTTGTTTTCTAATGTTACAATGTCAGCCATTGCGCAACGTCTCACCATACCAGACAAATTGCTGTGCATGAGACTCTACCTAGACTTACTAGACAGTGAACTAAATACAGCAACACCGAAATAGTGTTCTCAGATTAGTTCACAAAACAGGTAGCAAAACTCAAGACTACATCATCTTTTAAATATTTTTTCAGTAACTATAAACAAAAGAGGATAATATCTAAAATTAGCAGTGCAGTCAAATTCGTGAGTAGGTCACTCCAACAGTGACTGTTAAATTTTTAACGTTCGTTTTCTCCACGTTTTCCCATGTTGCAACTGCATCCATTGCGCAACTCCTGGCAAAAACTGGCTCTCGTTATACCAATATAACTGGCAAGGACAACGCATATTGGCAGCGAGAGCACGGCACAATTGACGTTAAATTTTAATGTGAGCATAATGCATTCGACATTGGTGAAATATGATTGAGGAAATCGGCCATAATTGAAACTGGTAGCGGTAATAAAAGTATCAATTTCGATTTTTTGTTGCCGTACTCGAAGTTCATCAAACAATATACTTACGATAATTAATTCTTATATAACGAAATAGCAACACAGTGCACTACCAATAGCATTTTCCATTTTATTCATTCTTATAACGTGACTCTGTGATATTATACAATTATTAATTATTTGATTCACGCAATAAGTTCCGGTATGATTATTTTAGGTTACGATGGCTTTAATATGCTGCTAACGTCCACAAATTAGTATGTAAAAGCGTTGCGTGATTGAATGATGCCAAACATATGGAGTGAGATGGTTTAATTAGCTATTTTCTACTTTAGCAAATGTAATGCGTAAATCATAAGAGATTTTACCGCGTGCTTCTTTGAGAACAGCGGCTTGTAATTTACTTTCTTTAAAGTGCATTAGCTATTATTAGAGCATCATAATATTGTCTTATTAACTTCTTCTTTCGTCTTATTATTAGATACTTACGTTTTGTTTTCGGTTTAATATTGAGATTAGAAATCCCGATTAAGAATAGAGCTCTTTCGATTACTATCGCCTGGCAACTTAGCTGTATAAGATATATCTTGTGATTTGGCAGCATTTTCTGCGTATCCACATAAATTCTGATAACGTCTACATCTACATTCCACTTGTCAGACAAAGTGATTAAAGCATGATCCTCCAAGATCATCCAATTTCCGGAAAGTTTTAACTAGATCTAAGATAGCCTGATAAATCTTTTTCTAGTTATACGCTGGCAGTTTTTAATTAACTTAACCGTCTCGTAACGAATAAGGAAATTAGTCTGGCGGAGCTTGATTCTAGATTATTAGATTCAGCTTTTTTGTTTTTGAAACCATTGTTTGCTTTTGTGCTTGATACAAAATTGGGCCCCATAAAGAACATCATTGAGAGCCAAAGTAAAATTCGAGGCCAGAGTTTCTTTATTTATATTAAAACACAGCTCCGTTATTTCAATATCTTGTCTTGTTTATTTTCTTATCGTATCTACACAAGGCCGTATCGTTTTAGCTTCTGAGTTTCTATTACGACTTCATTTGTTTCATTGCGGTCAAGACCTCGGTTCCTTGGCTTGATAACCTATGATATCCAATTCAGCCATCTAGTGGTTTTTTCGCTCAGTGATATTGGGCAGTTTTGTGAGTGATGTTTTTATATGAAGTGTGTGTGGTGTTCAATCATGATCCAATATTGTATCAAGTGCTTATTCATTTTGACTTGAAATCAAAACGGTTTCGTCGTTATTTGTAGCTTTAACATTATAATCTTTGTATTCAGTCTCACTGTTTTCCAACTTTCCTGTAATTAGAAATCTAATGAAACTACCATAAATTGAATCTGTTAAACACTGCGGATGGGTATTATAAAGTTTTCCCAGGAGCTCACCTTGCAACAAGTTTGCGTATCTGTATACATAATTTTCTATTCATATTGAATACAGTATCTCTAAGATCTATGAAGAAACTCAATATCTCCGCCGGGGTCACCTTGCATTCGTTATGCTGTGCTTATATATGTGCAACGTTGTTTCTGCAGTTGAACAAATATGAATATCTTAGTCTCAAGGCACTTTTTCCTGTGACCCATTTACAACTATAACTTTGTTTTCGTCTACCGTTAGTTTTCCGTCAATCACGCCTTATTTGCAAGTATGTAGCGTTCGGGCGTTGCAACCGACACCTTATTGTGTTTTACAATAGGTGCATTTTGGATTAGTATTCATATAGTTATGACAAAAAGACAAAGTTGGATTTGCATTTGGTGAAATAGTTCATGGTTCGCGTTTGCAAGTTAGTCATCGTTAGTGCCTTGCAATAGAGACGTAGCTTGGTTTCTGCCAGGCTGTTCTCAATGTTTGCCTGAGCGTCGCGGTGCACAGTCGTGCAACTTCGACCTTGCCGTCGAATCCTGCGCATGATCGAGTTGACAGCTTCTTAATGGATTGCTACGTACAGTACCCAGGTATTGTGTGATATGTTTTAAAATGCTCTCATCCTTTTGTACATTTTGAACATGATCATTGACAGTGAGTTTTAAGTGCCCTTTTGTGTTTTACCTTAGATACAAATACTAAAGTGGTTTAGATTTAATCCGATTTGTGTTAGTGGTTTACATTTTTTCCGTTATCAATATATCAGTATTCGGTAATATGATAACATTAATCCGTATAGATTGTCAGATTGATGTAATTTATGTTGATACCCTGAATTAACGCTTGCTTGGTTGTATAATTTTTCACGTCCGAGTGTTAATAGTGTCTTTAGCACATATTGATGACCGATTACGAATTCCGTCCGCAGCAGGTTTAAGAGGTGCGCGGGCGCATGGTAATCGCTTACTTTACAATTTGTTTGCTTTCACCGAGCGAGGATGTGCGGTTGTCATGTTATCATGTTGCAACCAGTAATACCACATACAGCTTGAACTGCTTGAAGTATTCGTTTTTCCAAGAAATGCTTAGAATTTCTTTTAATCCAAATTTACATGAACAATATGCAGAAGTGTTTCAAGAACATAACGATCTGTATGTTCCACTTTGTATTTATTTAAGCGTTTAACTTGAATCATACTAAGATATACTATACATACTTATACTAAACTTGTTGACAAACTTTTATATCTTGCTCAAATAAGTTTTCATTTTACTGAAAAGGTGTTAAATGATTCAGCAAGTGCTATATTTTATGAGAACACCGTACTGAAAGGCACTTGTACCGAAGCAACACGATTTAGCCTTGATTTTATAACGGGTGACGGCAAAAACAGTTTTTGCCAATTTCGACTGCGCGCACGAGTCAAATTATAGTTTGTTGAGAAACACGACAGCTCACAAAACTGGCATTGCAACATATGGAGTTAGGAATACAGCATCCCGTATACAAAAAGACAGTCAAACTGAAATAGAATAATAACAATAACTATTAACGGCCAGTAACAAGTTTACGGCAACAGATTTGCCGCCATATTGCATAGGAATTCAAAAATAACGACCAAAATATGAAAATAGAATGCAAATATGACTCGAGTAACGTTCTGTTAGTTCTCAAGCGGCCCGCACTCCATAGGAAGCGGTAATAGCTCGTTGAATTTGACTGACTCACTTCCCAATAGGGATCCAAAAAAGTATCGATAATATTTTGCACTCGATAGTTGGCAAAGGACTAGTATCGAAACTTTATTCAATAGGTACTCGAAGCAAATAATGCCCAGTAAGCTTTTCTACAACAAAAGTAGTGAGTTCCGAAAGTCTGACAATCAGTTTTACCAAGGGGTATTGTATTACCCAGTATCTCGGTTGTGGAGGTCAGATTGGCAGTCGCTCCATATAAAATACTGGTATTCAGCTGCATCCCGTTAGACTGGAAGCCGACCCCAACATACTTGGAAAAAGGGTAGGTAGATGATGAGGCTTTTCTACAGTAAGCAAGTGGTTAATTTTTCAAAATTCAATAACCAAGACTGTCGTTGATACTCGATTTGTAGAAATCAATACTTTTCTTACTGAGTTGGCCCATGTATCTGGTGCATGGCTGTGTATATCGATACTTTTGCAACGTCCCTATCCAAAAACTGCCTTCCGTTCTTCACGGGACGGCAATTTGTTTGCTCCATATTTGAATTGAACCGGTTGTGATTTCGTCACATCCCTTCTATACGGCTGTATTACTCGATTGCGTTGCGACTAACCAATAATCGAATGTTCGAATTGATTAATCGGTTACAAATCTGCTCCTATTGTATGAAAATTCACAATGTTCCTTGCAAATGCGGTATTGTATTGATTTTCAATGTGGTTGCAACATGGTTAAATAATGTATTTGAAAACGTATATTTCTGACTGCATAAGCTATGTTGAGAAATAAATCATATTTTGTGTACTTATTAAAGGAATGCTTTACTGTCAAGTTTGATTTATGTACATAATTTTCAATGTGAAGATATTTTAAGTATTTATTAAGAAGAAATGTGTAGCTTTCTATACAAAATTTCGTACCTACTGATTTTCGCATCCGCTCGCTAAATATAAACACACCTACACAAATTCAACATTGGTCACAGTAATTGGTGTCACCAAAAATGACAAAACATCTATGATTTGTCACGGACACTACCTAAATTTTTTCCCAGTTTCCTAGCCCGATACAGAATTATTTAAACTCAAATGAAGCAAAAGCCGGTGTCCAGACATCTGCGAAATGTCCCAAGTCCGTTGACACCAAATCAGCAAAGATTATGTGCAAGACAACAAGTTCAGGGACCCAGTGACATTTAGGGCGCTATTTTGGCTGCGCACATGCTACCGGCTGCGCTTTGTCGTATCTATCCTGATTTATGGTCGGTTTACGACGAATGAAGTGATAAAACATGCCCTTTGCGTTTAACTCCTTCCTTGACAAGAGGAGGACATTTATATGATTGCCGACTGTTGTAAAAACAAATGATGGTCGCCCATAAATATCTTACTTGAGTTCTGTGGTTTGAATCTACAAAATTTTAGAAATCCTTTATCCTTTGATGTCATTATCTACAGCCTTTTTTATTTATTTACACACATATAAACAGACAAGAAGGAACAGAAAAATACGTACAAAGGTGATGCTTTTTTTAAAGAAATGTCTTCCAGCATACCTGCGATATGAGAAGCGATAAAAAGAGATGTAGACAACGTGTGTAAGAGTGGAAGGGAAAACAAAATACATAAAATCAAAAACAATTCTCTAATTTAAATATAAACATACTATAATTATAAGAATCCTCGTCCACGCTATCGTATATCTAAAGTAAATTGCTGTCAACATCAATCATATTTCTCATACTTGAAAATTGAAAGTCTATTTCTATTATAGAAACCGATCTACCTCGTTACTGCTCATTATTTTATTGCAAATTACGCATTAAATTGCCATGTTGATTAGATACGGAGTGTAATTTAAACTGGTAAATTACCTGTTTATATCTAAGCATTATTTTAATCTTTCTAATTCATAATTCGCTTACATTAAATCCTCAATGATCTATAACTTGTCCTGTTTCAAGTATAGCCGGTATTGCAGTTATATCTTTAAATAGGACTTAGGCATCGCCAATTTCCGTTGCAAGATAGCTATCAGCTCTTATGCATGTGTTTCCCTTCCTCTAAAACTGGACTTCTTTGATAGTAGTTGTGTAATATTGTAATTTATAGTTCCTTAAGTAAATGTTCATATTTCTGGTGTTGTGTTGTGCAATAATCATTATTTATGTGAATACTTTTATTTCTGTTAAGTGGATTATTCAATTAGTTCTGCTATTTTTGTTAAAGGGTCGGAAATTCTTTGAGCATTTTATTCATTTGAAGTTTTAATTCATGTATCATTCTTTAGTGATTGATTTTTATTGAAGTCGTCAATGAATTCATATAGCCTTCCTAAGTCATCTAAAATACTGTTACCGTTGTCTATCATTACGTCTAAATTTCCTCCATATAAGTTGTGCAATTTCCTAATTATACCGATTAAAGTTTTGCCTTTACCGAGATAAATACAGTCGGTCCCATACGTGCATAATTCACTATAATTATGTGGAATTGCATCGCCATTTTGTACACGCGTTCTTACAGAGAAAGGAATTGTTTTATTGGTTCCCGCGTAACTATTAGTACTTGTTTTATTGTTATAGGCAACTATATAAAATACGTACAGCATTGTACAATACTTTTAAATGATTTAGTATTATTATTTTTCTGTTTTATTGGTATTATTTTATTACCCGTGCGTCATTAAACTTCAGTTGATTTGCCTTTAGAACTTTTGTTCTGTTATGTGTAAGATTATTTACATTTTCTTTAGGTACTCTGTTTAGCTTAGGTTCTATATCAATTATTCCTTCATAAACATATTTAACTTCGTCATTTTTCATATCTTTTTCAAACGAATTAGTTATTTATGCTTTTATATCTTTCAAACGTTCAAAAAATACCTATAACTTTACCTCCCAATGTCACAGAGTTCCATTTCTATCACCCCTACTCAGTATATTTTTAACTGTTTCAATATTTTCGTTCGCCCCAAATAGATTAGACTTGTTTCGTTATGTCCAAGTTTACACAATGAATGACTTATAAACTTGTTTACCTAATTCTTTTACTGTTTCCTTTTGGTAATAGATAGTCAGGGTTTTTGTAACTTTCTTTTTAGGTTAAGTTTTGTAACGTAAATAAGCAACGGTAACGGAAGGACGTTCATCAAGTTTTATTGATGTTTTAATTATCTGTAGTGCAGCACTCGGATTTCAAACATCTGGCAATATTTATGATTGTCTTTTAAGGTGAATGGGTAGTTGTAGCCCGCGAAATTCAATTTTTCTTACGTTTTTTGCAATTTTCAGGTCAGTGTCAGGTTGTATCTTGATGAAAATTTGATTCGCGACTATAACAGGTACGTATTCACAGAATTATAATCATCAGAATCATTAATACATCTGTTTAAGTTAGATTTCTACCACCAACACTTTTCCATACGAGATTTGTTCTTAACGGTAGAAATCTAACTTAGAAAGATGTATTAATGATTCTAATTATTATAATTCTGTAAATACGTACCTGTTATTGTCGCGAATCATATTTTGATCAAGATACAACCTGACACTGACCTGAAAATTGCAAAAAACGTAAGAAAAATTGAATTTCGCGGGCTACAACTACCCATTCGCCTTAAGTTGATTCATCTTATATTCGACCTATCCTGATTGATTCTGCAGTAGACCCTAGTTCTATTCTCTATTATTCAGCATGTGAATATCATCGTCCTCTAGCCCTATAGGCTAGCCCCCCATTACATAGGACTTAAATATAACTGGCGAAATGTGGTTAGGTATACAAAAGGTACACCTTCACCCGACAGGCGTGGTGTTATCATTGATGATATTGCTGCAAAAAATCCTGCAAATGCTTTCTTTCTGCCCAACCAAAACGTTTGGCGAACCGGCGCCGTATCGTCTAGCTAGCCACTCCAAAATTCTACAAGTGTAATAAAACCTATAAAGCACACAAAAGCACGTCACCTGGCATTCAGTGAGTACTATTGCGGTGCACATTAACCCACTAACTGATATACCGACGCGGACGCGCAGCCCGACCCACTTGCGCGTGAGCATCCTATGGCCTATGCACGTAAACAACGTGTATTTTTAACGGTATAGCCAACTGAGATGTTTATTATTGTTATTAGAAAATTAGAGTATAATATACACAACTATCTACGCACTTTTTTTGTTGGAGAAGAAAGGTGAATGGATGGTCTGGATTCGTTTAATTCTGGATCATCTTCCAAATGTTTTTTTATACGGGAGTTTCGTTTGATCTTACATTTTTATCGTCGTATCATCAAGTGTCTTCATTCGTACTCCAGGCCTATACGTTGATTGACCGATTGGCCCCGATTTGCGCCTTTGCACTTTGAATGGGCCGTTTGCTCTCTTTAATCTTTTGAAGAAACGTCTTGATACCTTTGACTTCGATATTATTTAAGTACAACGTCTCTCTTGACTGGACGACATAGATGAACTTTGTTCTCCAAAAGGGCGAAAAAATAAATAAAGGAAGCATAAGCATAATCAGCCTACAACGTTCCCGCTGGTGATACACAGGCCTCGTCTCTGCGAGAGGTACTGGGCCATAATCCACCACGCGGGTCCAGTGTGGGTTGGTGGATAAATAAAAAATACAGCTATAGATTTCATAACTTATATGTATCTTTCAGCAGTATCTATGGCACCTATTGAACAATATCAAACTCTTCAGAACATCTAAAATTTAAAAAAAGCACTTTGTTCTCTATGACACGATCACACATCACTTACCACTATTAAGACCAATTTACCTTAGTCGACCAAAATTAACCCTTTCTTTCTTCAACAGCGGTATCAGCAAGATGGTCAGCTCTGCGCGCTGCAGCAACCAGACGCGGTGGTGCGCGGCGTCTACGCAGGGAAATGGCGGCGCTTCGGGCGACACTCGACGATGTATGCGAGCCTGGGGACTGCGCACCTCAGCCGCACACCAGGGCTCAGCTGCACAGGAGAATTGAGGAGTTGAAGGTAGGATATTTGAGATTATGCTTTGGAAAGACTAGAGTTTCAGAAACTCAGCTGTTGCAGTCCACAAATGGACGTAGACCTCTCCTGACTCCTAAACTTGCTGTAAGTTCCTGTAACTTAGGAGTTAGAGATCCTCCATAGCAACAAAACCATACAATATATTAGTGTAGTAATTTGGAACATTTTAGCAATAAATGATGGAACTTTATACCATAGTACCCTGATCTCCGCAATGAGTCTTCACCCGTCGTGCTTGTGAGTGAATACTGTAATACAATAGATAAGTACACAGATTTATACCATACAATAGCTAGATCTGCTGCATGCAGCTTTGGCTAGATAGGTCTTTGAAATAGCAGTAAGCAAACCGGCAGGAGGACGATACTTAAGATTTCTTGCCGAACATTTAATCATAGGCCTCCCACCAAGTTATTCTTAGTTCATAGAGCATCAAATAACCATACACATTTACCTATTGAAATTACTAATATTACTTACTAGCTGCGCCCCGCGGTTTCACCCGCATAAGTTTCGATCCCGTGGGAATATCGGGATAAAATGTCCTTTCCCGGGACTCAAACTATCTCTATACCAAATTTCATCTAAATCGGTTCAGTGGTTTAGGCGTGAAAGATGGACAAACAAACAGACAGACACATACACTTTCACATTTATACTATTAGTATGGATAATTGGATTTATGTACTACGTCCAACTAAGCTCAACGATTATGGTTTTACTTCGAATCATTCATGTGAAAACCTTAATGCTACACCTAATACTATCTACAAGTACTTACTTGTTTCATGTAGTTACCTAATTAGTTAGTTACGAGGTGAATACATTATTGTAATCTATTCCAGTTACTTTTTCATGCTCATGACGATGTTCTACAAATAATTAATTGAATTAGGTATTCAGCATACCCACGTAGTACCTATTTTTATGTAATTTTTTGTCTTATTAAATAGCACAAAACATTATAACGATGCTAAAACTAAGTATTGAAAGTGTTCCCCAAAAACGCTTCACAATTACCAGTTCTATAAACTTTTACTCTCCATTACCTATATTTTCCCACTGCTGGGCAAAGACCTCCCCCATATTCTTCCACCTTTCTTTGTACTGTGCCTTTTCCGTTCAATCGGTTAGGAAGGAGTCCAAATCATCACGCCAGAATTTCTTAGGCCTGCCTCTGTAAAGACGCCCGTCTTCAGGCACCCACTGTGTGACGACTTTGTTCCATTCCGTTTAACTTTAACTCTCTCCCTATGTTCCTTAAATAGAACTTAGCTCTTACAAAGACAGCCTAGCTACGTGAACCGACCACCTTAACAGGCAGCAGGGACAGACTGTGTGCATAAGGCGAAGAACCGGGTGTTGTGGACTATGTCTAGCAGCGGACTGATTTATTCAAATCACAAAGATTGTATTCCAAATTACCTATCTTCATTTGTTTTTGTATTCTAATTTTAAAACCTTTCCAGGAGCGTCTGTCACGCCTGCTAGAATGCAAGGTGTCGATGCTAAAACTGACGGTGTCAGTGCGTCGCGCGCTCGGCGACATGGAGAATGACGACGGTGGCTTAGCTGCTGACCTGGCAACACTGCTAACTGCGTGGGATGACGCGCATCAGCGGTGAGTATCTATTGTTAATCGTAAATAAATGGTCTGTGAAAGAACATTCTCATGGCAATAAAGGATTAGCTTCGCGAGCTATTGTGATTTAAAAGCGCATTCAAAGAGCCTTCCAGAGTGACGAAACAGTGTTTCCCACCTAATCTGGGCAGGCACGTAGATATAACCAACCATATTTTTATTAAAACACTAGCTTCTGCCCGCGACTTCGTCTGCGTGAACTTTCTTATTCCCCGACCCACCCCGTCGCATCGCATCGCCTGCCCGCGCTATTACTTCGTTTTCGTTTTTTTTTTTCTTTTTTCTCGGCTCCTAATGCTCGTAGCGTGATGTTAGCCTATAGCCTTCCTCAAGAATTGGGCTATCAAATGAAAAACGAACTTTTCAAATCCGACTGGTAGTTCCGTAGATTAGCGCGTTCAAACAAACAAACTCGTCAGCTTTTTTATTAGTATATAAATGACCCATTTTTAATAGCTAGTGCTGGCGTGAAAGAGCCCATGGTTTTACAGCCCATATCATTAAAATTACCCGTAGATTACCCACCAACGGCAAAACCTTGAAGCCCAATTTGGAAAGCTACTGGCTGATTTTATCTTCCTAAGGGCTGATATTTCCATCGCCAGACAACAAAAAAAAAAGGAATAAAATTCACAGTTTTTGTATGAAATAACTGTCAAAATTTCAAAATTATTCCTCGAATAAAGTTATCAGATGATTGAAAAATCAGCCCTAAGATATACAGTAGCACATTAGTGACTCATTCCAATGCAAACCAAACACACCAAAGCAGACAGTAGTCGTGAGATAAAGATAAACAAAATCTAGCGACAACTAAAGCGTTAAACCGAAACCTAAGTATCGAATGAATCATTGTTCGTCGTATTGTTAGTCACTTAGTACAATGACATTACTGGTAGCCTAAGTCTCGTTTTTGTTGGCCAGCTGAAACGACAAGGCTACGGAATAGTTTTAGCAATAACCTGAAAAGAACAGCATCTGTTCAAATATTTGTCTATTGTCTGCCACAAGGAATTGTCTTAACCAACGTATTTGGCAAACGCAAAAATTTTAGCTTAATACTAAATGCTTTCGACAAAATGTACACACGGCAAAATAGTTGAATAAGCAGGCGGGATTAGATCATTTTTGTTTCCTATGTACAAGGTCTTCTGAACAATACAATGCATGTGGGTATTTGAACTTAAAAAATATTCCACAAACATGTCCATTACATTATCGTTTATATGCCAAAATTCAAAACAAAAATCTATTTACAGAACTTCAAACGAGCTCTTATCTTTGGAAAAAGCGGTCTGCGCTTGGGCAGAATGGGAGAGTGCTCTTCGAGAGCTCCAGGGCGCTTTGAGAGGCGACCTGTTGACTTTAGAAGCCCTGAAAGACCGCGGAGCCGTGACTGGGGACCAGACTGAAGTCGCCAATCAGATAAGACAACTGGCTGCGTCACTTGTGGATAAAAAGAAGGTATGGATCAGAACTGTCTTACTTTTAACTTTATTCGTAGCAATATTTTATTTGATATTTATCAATGTCCAGTGTGACAAGTGATTAATATTTATCCACTGATAACATTTTAATTAGCACAAAGAAAAGTCCTTTGGTATTTTAAGAGATTATAATTTTTTTACTTTCAAGATTAATTGATTAATGATTAATAATTTTCATCAATCATCATTAATCAAAGAAATTAACATTTGACTTTATTCGTTTGAGACAAAGTTTTAATTTAACAACATTTGGGCTCCAACAATATTTCAAGTTTTTGTAATGATAGAAGTCAATGAGAATATGACAACTCAAGACTAAATAAGTATGGTAACATTGAGTTTCGCAAAAAGTTCGGTTTTTTAAAACGTTCTCTCTGTCGCCAAACCTGTACTGTGTAGCTCTTTTTAAACCTCGAAATGTTATAATTATAACGCTCGGGTACAGTTGTACCTTCATAGACCATAATAAAATATACTTCGTCTTTTCTAGGGTGGTTCAACATGCGACTCGCTGTCCGACTCCGGCATATCGGATGGGGACAGCGACGGTGCCGGACGCCGCGCACGACGGCTGAGTGCCTTGCGGGAACTGGCCAGACGGCTGCAAGCTGCTTTAGCGCCTAACTCGCCTGCGCAGAGGGCTATTGCAAAGGTAAATATTTAATAATACTTCGATTTATCGTACGATTTAGTCGTCTTGCTGTGCCCATAGGTGAAGGCTATGAAATTTTCATCTGAGGGAACAGAATAAAATAGGGAGAAGACTCGCTCCGGACTGATGTTCCTCTCTTGAAATAACAGTCTAGAGCGAGTCGGTACTACAGTCTCTACTGGCGTACCTAAACTTAGTGTGAAAATTCAATTTTGAAAAAAGATCAGACGAATGAAGTGGGTTTTAACATATTCACAGGGAACGGAACCGTGTATTTTCGATTATAACAGTGCTTAAATTATTTTGTTACAGCGTATGGAACAAACAGAGAATGAAGTGCGTACGTTACAAGAATCTTGTCGTGCTTTAGTGGAGCTGAGCATTCCGGATCTGAAGATTGAGGAGGAGACGTAAGTTTGATTATCAAAAATTCGTTATACAAACAGAGACGGTCCAAAACAAAGTACAAATGGCAAAATTTTACAAAATTGTATATAACTATTGGCTAAAGCGACACTGGGAAAAAGAAATGTAATTAGTTGCCTGCAAATCTACTACTTTTGTCCATTGCCAAAAAAATTTACCCCGAAAATCTATTTAGATATACCTTAATTTAATCCATATACAGAATTTTAAATGTATTTATTTTCCAGCAAGGACAAAAGCATCGCCGCCGTAGCTGGCAGCAAGACAGGTGCAGGAGACCCTGACTATAGTCCACGCGGGGGCTGGGTGTGGCGAGTTCTCCGCTCCTCGCTGCCCATTCAACTATGCCTCGTCGCATTACTACTAGCTGCCTGGCTTGTTGAACGCCCACGGTGCTGCGATGCCCTCAACTCACTTGCCCAAACACTCACTCCTCAACTGCGCTACGTACGAGGACCACCTCCAGTCTGAACACTCTACTGTAACGTGTTCAAATACACACGAGATGATTACTAGCTAGTATTAGCTAAAACCTACGGGTTTCAGTATTCAGCACTCTTATGTGCTACCTTTTGCCAATTGAAGTATTCAAACGGCCCGGAACTACGACGTTTATTGACGGTAGATAAATTACGGATTATCGGACGGTAGAGCAAGGATTGCATGAAGCAATAATTTTTATTATTTTACTAACATTTTGATAACTAGACAAGATGATTAGAGATGAGTAGTGGTTTTGATTGACGTTGTTACTAACATAGAAACGTACGAACCAATGGAGAAAATTAAAAAAAAAACGACATCCTGATGTAGGAGTAACCAATTTATGATTGCGTTAATAACAAGATTTTATAGGAAAACTACTTAGATGTGACCAAGCTATTGGAATGACTAACCTTTATAACGCAGGATGAAGTTAATTATAGATCCATTCGCATTATTAGACATATTTCATTGCTCACAGCAAAAAAAAAAGTTCAAATAGAAAAAAAAGTGTTCCAAAAAAATAATAATCATCTGTATCAGATGAAGTTCAAAATAGTTAGTCTATATTTTAGTATTAATGTACTAACATTGACAAACGTTTCTTAAGTTTGTACGTAGAGTAGAAGCATGCCTATTTTAGTACAATTATTTGATAGGTTACTTAAAATAGGTGAGAATGCGCTGTGTGACAGATATTCTACAGTATACCTTATGTTTTAGAGAAAAAAACTACATTTTCCAGTGCCTTTTTCATGATGTTTGATGACGACACTGCAGCTATGAGTTTTGTGCGTTATTCTGGTTTATATCTGAGTGATATTATGATATACCTTGTGTATATTTATATAATATCTTATAATCAAAGCGTACTATGCTAAATAGTATTGCTACAGAGCAACAGCACTAAAGCTTTCAAGGACTACTCTGCCCCCCCTGTTATAATTACAGTAAGTCAAAAAATCGGTTGTCAGTAAAGTTGGTTTACTGACGATAGTTGAACGTGACAACGTCATAAATGGAACGCCTCAGAGCGAGGTAACGCCGCATGAGTCATGTTTTTTCGTGCGTGCAGACGGCTCCATCGAATTATAAGACGTTGTCACGTCAAAAAATGTAATCGTGATTATTTAAATATAAAGAAAAGAAAAATGTTCCTTAGAGGACTTGATTTAAGGATCACAATACTGTAAAAAAAGCCATAACACCAGTAACACGGCTTACTGTAATTATAACATCGGGGGCAGTACTGCAAAAATAAAACTTACTTTACGTCAGTACATGACGTCATGAAAAAGTCACTGAAGATATATTTAAACAACGATTTATTTCTTCTCCCCTGGAATGGAACTATCAATTCTCATTTTATGAGTTACAGTTGTGGCCTTACCTGATGAAAATATTCTAAAGACTGATAAACTAGTACTTCAATTTAATAAACACTTGATTCAATACATATCCATAATTCTTAGTACCTTTTTTGTGTCATTTATGAAAATAATCAATATATTAAGCTAAAAATATTTACTGTACACGCCGCTAATGTATAAAGTTAGTTGCCAGTAACTAACAAATATATGCACTGCGTAAACAAACTGTCATCGTGACTAAACTAGTTAAATGCAGCTGTCGCTAGTTGTGCCTGTACACTCATCCACTTTGCCGTTATTACACGACGGATGCTGAATGTTACAACAAGTAAACATTACATTCTTCATGTAAAATTCTTATCAAAATATCATGCAACGGCGCGGTATGGTAAAAAAAGTATACCTACAACTTTTTTTTGCAAGCCATGATAACAACTAGACGATTATAAGTTAAAACAAATGCAATCATTTCTTAATTTTCATTCTCAAAAAATATATATTTCATTGATTTCCTCTTAAAACCTATCCAAATATAATAATTGAATACCATTGAATAAAATATTATGTGCCTGATTAAATAAAAAATATATAATTATTCATTGTTATCGATTTTCTGTTTATTAATATTTAGTTTTAAATATGTGTAACTATTTATTATATTGTCAATTATTTGTTGAATTATTTTTAATTATGTACGTAATGTCAATTACGTTTCCCCTTTTAGCCATGAATTTTCTAGGACATTTTAATATTAGAATTAAATTTTTAATGTACTTTTATATTTATGTGCTTAGACATACTTCTTTCTATTTGTACATTACTTTAAATGTTACATTTCTTTCGGAATCTAGGAAGACTGTCTTCAGTTAAAACCATAGACAAAGAGGTCAAAATCAACCATCATAAAAAAATTACGTTCATTTTGGTCATTTCATAACTAAAAGGTCTATGCGGGACATTCATTTTAAATGATGGCAACACTGGCAATTTTAACGTCACAACCACTTGAAGCAACACTCAGAAACAGTAACAGGCCAATGGGTTAATTGGACACTATTGCTACTTGCTGTACTCTTTATTGCTCATTTAGTTGTTGTATGCGTTCGATGTGTATCGCCATATAATAAATTGCCCGTGTATCAGCACCTTTTTATTATTCTCCTAATAAACATTATTAGAGGTGTGTAATAGAATATTATTGCAACTGTCTCTCTAATAGATAGACGATAGATTGAATTACTTTGCTCAAGATGTACCTTCTGAAAGATTTCTAAAAACTTTAAACAGTTGATCTGAAAACTAAACTTTATTTTGTCAAAATAAAAAACTAAACCTCGATTGTAAGAAGTTATTTCATTATTAGGATTATAATTCCACGTGTTTGTTGTGGCTAATTGAATATAATAAAATATTTGCTTTCAATGTGTGAGCAAAGTCCTTACAGGACGCATGTAAAATGCCTTAGTATGACTGTCTTGTGTGGCGCATTCTTATAACGAATGTATAATTAGTATGTAATTAAGTACACTCTCCCTGTGGTTTGCTTTTAAAAGAGCTCTTATATGTTTTTTTTTTCTACCAAAGTAGTAGCATTTCGAAGTTTTATTGAATTTTAATTTAAAAAACCACAGCGAAAGTACTTCTAACATTCTATTATTTTCCTAATAAGGCAGTCAATGCCCCTAGTAGTGTGTCATATTTCTTTTAATTTTTATATTTTAGTGTTTAACTAGATAATTGGAAGAAAATAGACATGCTAAGGAAATGCATTTAATTTTTTCTTTCTTCGAGAGGACACGAGAGCGTATAATTAATCGGTTGCATTAAGGTATGTTGGCTTTTGGAATGGAAATAAAAATTTGAATTTTTATAATAGTTTTCTTTTTCTTCCTTACTATCATCCCGCAAAAATCGCACTGTGTGCCGAATATGACTTCTACAAAATGGCTGATATTATCATTAAATTTATTTTTTTTAAATATGTTATTGCAGAACATCGAACGTTACGATTTAAAGATTGCCTCTAATCTAATCATTCAATCTTTATTTCAATCAATACTCATATAAAGGCCTATTCAAACCTAAGCGGTATTCGCTGCCGCTGTGGGTAGAGGTACATACCGCGCGGGTTTCGTTCAGGTATTTAGTATCAAGTTCCGCGGCTCCGCGGCGAAACTTGCACTCACAGCGGCAGCGAATACCGCTTAGGTTTGAATAGGCCTTTATTACTGAGGTTGAAGCATGGTGTTATTAATATAAAAAGTACATTAGGTTGAAGCCTTTATCAAGGCATTAAATTTTATTAAATTAAGTGGCAACATTCACCAAATCAATGTCTTAAAAAACAAAAAATCCACAGCCACATCCACAGCTTCCTATTTCAAAACTGTCTGTTGAGGACCATTGAGGTAATATGTACAGACGCCAGCACATCAACCTACTACAATCTGTCAAATTTCTTTAATAGATTTTCAACTTTATCACCAAATCATAAGGTTCAAAGTTGATTGGGAAAATCTGACAGTTTCGGGTAGGTTGATGTGCTGGCGTCTGTACTACGTTTGAGGACTAGATTTGCGCAATACCGCAACATAACTAATATTATAGTCATTGGAATACCTACTGTATTCTAAGTATTCTAACCATACCATTAATTTTGGATCCCGAAGACGATGAGAGCTGATATGCCCATGTAGGGTCCATATTGGCTCAACTAAAGTTCTTTACCCGAAATTGTTCTTCCTAACGATTTGTAATCCGAATAATCACTCTTCCTAAAATTTTTCATCCTAAAGTTTTCATTCATACTATTTGTAGTGCTACCGGCGATGTTCATAACACTCATGTTTCCGAAAATTGTAATTAATAATATCATTAATGTAAATATTTTAAACTCCTACTGTTTTTTATCATAACGCTTTTATCCCTAAACATAACTACCATAATATTTTCATGGCCTGGGAGTTTATACGGGTAAGTAATATATGATATAATAGGCTAGTTTCCTAAAAAATTCTAATTAGTCCGTCAGTTAGATTATCGAAAAATAATGGACCCGTATTTTTTCTTTTGTCAATCAAACAAAAAATGACAAAGATAAAGCACGTCAAAATTCGTCGTGACGTCACGCCGTGCGACACTTTTTAGCACGGCGTGACGTCACGACCCCCCACTCCCAAATTTTGACGTGCTTTATCTTTGTCATTTTTTGTTTGATTGACAAAAGAAAAAATACGGGTCCATTATTTTTCGATAATCTAACTGACGGACTAATTATAATTATTTTTTTTTACCCAGGACACTACCCTATTACAAAACCTCTAATATTTACAAGATATGGGTAGTTCTTCAGGGACCAAATTTTCGATGTCTATGCGTTTATTTCTGTAACCAACTAACAAAACGGCATGTAATTTTTTTTTTGTACAGTTTAGCTTTATGCCTTACTAGGACAAATGATATTTTTTAAATAATTGCTGTCTAGGTATAAAATAAAAATATTTGAAGTTGGTTCTTCTGATTCATATAACGCGTCCGTTTGCCATTTTCCGGAACAAAATGGTCGATGTCGCATTTTCCCTTTGACACATCAATATAAATTATAATTATATCGAAAGCAAATGAGTTGTCCTCTTACAAAAAAAATGTGTATTGGTTATAACTACGTTAGTTTGTTTATAAATAAGTAAATAAGGAGTGTCCGGCGTATAATACTGATTAATGTGGCGTAAGCTTCACTTGACCGTACTTGGTCGGGTAATAATAATGAGAGCCTGGCTTCCCGCGTGGGGGGAAGCCAGTCGTGCAACGGACGAGTTAGAAGGTGGACCTGCGGCTGGTTGGCTTAGATCCCGGTGTTACGAAGGAAAATATCTGATTCACCTGTGTTTAGTTCAGGTGGCATTATGATTACAATGCCTACTTTATAAAATTTGTTCTATTGTTTTAAAACTTCAATCTGTGTTTCGTGTGATGCTTTTGGGTTATGGAATCGTGTAGAAAAATGACAATAATGAAGTCTGTATGTATGATGAGTTATGCATGATTTTAGGCAAAATTCTGATTCGACTGTGCCTGATTCGTATGGTCAAAACCCCCATATGACTAATGAAATAAATTAGATTTCCCCTCTCCAGCACGAAAGGAGCGCTTTTGTTACATTATAATGTCCAATGTTTGACCGTGTACAAGTCAGTAGTTCTAGTCTTATTTATTATTATTTTCTTAGCTATAACCTTTTGAATAATTAAAAAGTGTCAGGAGTATAAAACTGTTCTAAATATGACACTTTTGATATGTCTTAGTCTTAGTTAAGAATGAATAATTATTGTTTAGAATTATCAATCATAACTAACGGTGTATTTATTACTTTTTATTTCTGTTTCTGATTCATCTGGGCACAAAATATTCGAACGTCGATATCTTGAAAACTACTTTATAAAAACGAGTCCCTCATACAAACATATGTTATTTGGTATGTCTATTTTCATATGAACATGTGTTACAGAGCTGAAAGTGAAATTAAAATTTGGCCATATGGATCAGTCGAAGAATCAAATTTCGAAGAACTACCCATATAACAACTGAACCTATAATTTTATTTGATATAATGATCAGTTAATATAATAAACGATTGATATAATTTTAATGTAACTAATTTCTATAAGAATAACAGACAATTAATATAAAATCGTTTGATATACCACTCAATAGACATAAAACCTATTTAGTCTAATATGATAAATACTTTTTTTTTCATCCTATGTCATCCTATGTCGACTGAGCCCCGCTTCGCGGGGCCCCTATTTCTGTGTAAAGGGTTTAAAGTAACCTAACCAAACCGAACCTCGGGGTGCCCTTTGCTCGCTTTTGCATCCTATGTTGACGATCTAAACAAAAAAGATATGACTTTGAATAATAGTGTAAAAGATGGTTATGTTGAGAAAATAAAGGAAAACAAATAAAAGTATAATAGATGTTTATTGCTACTGACATTATGAAGTTGAATGGTTCGGAATTAGAACATTAGAGATAGAGTAGTTAGGAGTTGTGATTGTTAGGATGAAAAATGTTAGGAAGAACATTTTCGGATTTCCAATTATCGGAGTTGAAAATTTAGGTGAACTTTGGCGCACCCGCCCATGTAGCTCTATGGATATGCCCGTTCATCATAGATTACTGACACCCGACCCGTTGCTTTGGAGAACGCGCACAAAGGTACAAGATCTATGGCAAGAATACCCATTTATTATAATGGTCTAAGCAAGAATACGATACATGATTTTCAAACACATCGTACAAAATCGATTTAAACATTTCACCCACCAATACTATCGATTAAACAAGGAACAATTTTTAATTTCTGGCAACACTACGCAGCCATATCCGGATAGTGAGGTAGGAACAAATGCGTACGATATAAAAAAGTATCGACGATAAAAACTGGAATGATCATAACGATAAGATTGATTGTTGACTTTTATCATGGAATAAGTCTATTATTTATTTTGAAAAATGACATAATATGTGTTGATTATTTTTGTAATCTACAGAAAAACTTTGTGTAATGTACTACTTACTTGCTTACAAAGTTATAATTTAATAAGTATTAGGTTATAAAATAACCCAGTCATTTAAGAATTTAAATATTAAGAACTTTTACGTTGTTTTTTATAGTGACGTTTGTTGTAACGGAACGCACAGGGAGTAGAGTAGAGAATCCTATCTATCGTTTTCGTTTAAAATATAGGGTTTTATTTAAAAACGTTCCTTACAGTTAAGAGAAGATTAAAAGGAAAAAAAAATGGTTTAGCAGTCTAGTCAAAACAACTTAAAGCAACGTTTGTAAAGGGGATAATGATTGTGAGAAGTCATTCAAGGATTGATAGAAATGTACGGTCTATCTTCAATAGCATTTATATATTTTACTGAAGATAGGTTGCGTTCCATTGAACTATATTACTTGCGTAGTAGTAATACCTCAGTGTTGCGGTCGGCCGTAACTGTGTTGTGGAGGTCAGATAAACAGAAACTTCATGTAAAGTACTGGTACTGGTATTCAGCAGCATGCAGCTGAATACTAGTATTTTACCAGAAGGACTGAAGCTTCTTCCACCTAACCTTTTCCAAATACGTTGGGGTTGGCTTCCAGTCTAAACCACATATGGTTTCTGTCCTTCCGGTAGTAAATTATTCGTTCAAATGGAAAAAAAAATACGAAAGACCACGATTTGCTCAGCACAAATTAAACGCACTATTGGCAGCTTTAAAACAATGTTGTCATACCATTTATAATAGTAGAATAACTATAATTATAATATTATCAGCCTCTTATTATCCCACTGCAGAGCAGACGCCTCTTCACATACAGAGAAGGCACGAGCTTGCTCAAGACGGGTTGGCAATAACTTTATGTCTATATTTTCCCGCGATTTTTTCTTTACGGATATTAGTATTGTCCAAGACAAAGTCAGAAATTAACAGACAAAATATATAACAAATAATCACAAAGGTATCGACTCTACAAAATGTATGGTTCAAGTATCGATAAACCTCGACTAAGATTCGATCGACGTCGATTGACTCGATTGCCATCTCTATCAGTTCCATTTCCGTCTTTAACAAAATCGGTGCACGTGTCTGAAGTGTAGCTGAATTTAAATCCGAACGAAATAATACATAGATGGACATAAAATATTGTTAAGATTAAAAAAAAGAAACCGAATTCTAGAAGTTGATGTGTTTTTTAAACCAATAAATCAGGTAAATATTCTATTTGAATCAAAATAAAATTTGCCCGGGTCAAGCCGCCATATTGTTTCGTTTCGAGACGCGGGCGAAGCTTGAACTCGTGGTTATTTTATAAAAGTAAGAGTGTTCGTGTGGAATTTAGCAAATATCAGCTGAAATAGAAGTACTTACGGTTTGTATGCACGTCAATCGTATTAATTCTGTAATTTATTTCATATACAGTCGATGTTTTGAAAATGCGTCGATTATGTTTGCATGATATCGTAAAAGTCCACGTAAAAATCGATAAAATTACTACAAACTGTTTCGAATGCAATGTGCAGCGTTACTCTGCAAATGAATGATTAGGCATTGTGAATTCATTAATCCTCACAAACAAATCCAATCTGTTGAGTCCACGCGGGGGCGAAGAAATGTGCCGCCACGCTTCGACGCATTTGCCAAAATTTTCGCGTTCTAAATTCAGTTTTAGCCTCTCAGTAGCTCAAGTCTTCAGGAGCTGCAATAATTCTGCATTGTACTACTTAAAATTTTAGTAAAGTTGTTTATTTACTTCTTATCAGAGAACATGGTGGGCTCACGTGTGTACGTTGGCGGGCTACCTTTCGGCGTCAGGGACAGAGATCTGGAGAAGTTCTTCAAAGGTTTCGGCAGAATAAGAGACATCCTCATCAAGAACGGCTACGGATTTGTGGTATGTTTGATCAAAAAAAGTGTGTTTAGTACTTAACAAAAAACCAGTTCCTTGCAAACGATAACCCCAAAATAGTCTGAAGGCCACGCTATCTGTTGTTCTATTTAAAATATGCCTATTCGTAGTGGGTATGCCTTCGGATTATGCATATCAATAATGAAATATGCGAATAATTTGGTTTTTGAATTTTTCTAATGTTAGTAAACATTTGTTAGTAGTTTTCATAACTTTGAAATATTGCCAACACTGGTCATCATTATTCATTCGTACATATCGAGGGCTTCATAACAAATGGGCGTACACGCAAAAACAGCATTTTTCGATTTTTGCTGCAATAAGTACAAAACGAGGTCTTTATCATAGTTGGGTTCGCCGCATACGTCCGGTTTCCAGATCAGGAATTTAGATTCGGGAGAGTCTAAAATTCTGAATGCACGCATTTCATACAAAATCGTCTCTAAGCGCACCCGTTCTTACATGTACATAATAAAGAGTATTCTATTCTATTCTTATATTTTCCGGACGGAAATATTCCAGCCCCCTTATTCACAAACACTCGATATGCTTCCGTATCGTATCGAACATTAATCATTGTTATCGTAGGAGTCTTCTCAACGCTGTTCACAAGTCCAAAACCCGAAAATTTTGTCACTTTAAATCAAATAGACGCCCGCAATTCTTCCAACAGCTATTTGCTGTTGAGGGAAAGTCAAATCAGGCTATTGAAATGTCAGGTTTTCAATACGATAGCCTGTCGTATGGTTGTGAATCAGGGCTCTGATCAGGAAACTGGACGTATGCAGCCGGCCTTAGTCTTATATTTTTGTTTTTTTTTTTTAGGTATGTAAAGGCCATTAAATAATTGGCGTAATGTTATCGCAAGGTAAAACGATTGTAACACAGGCGTAAACTACGCATACGGTATTAATGTATCTTTATTTTTAAAAAAACTTGCACAATAAACAGGTGTAAGATATGTGCCAAAAATTACGTAGAAACAAAAAGGCGTTCTGAGCCCTGATTCACAACCATACGACCTGACAACCGATAACCTGATTTGACTTCCCCTCAACAGCAAATAGCTGTTGGAAGAATAGCGGGCGACTCCTACGATAACAATGATTAATGTTCTATACGATACGGAAGCATATCAAGTGTTTGTGAATAAGGGGGCAGGTCCGTCTTAATTTAGACAATTCATTAAGGCATATGCGCTTATGCCAGGTTCAGGTTACAACATATTTAGACGTAGCAAAATGGCTTATGCATTCTATTTATTTAATAAATTAAAGTTCCTATGCCATTTCTATTAGGTTTGTTACAAAATTGATAAAGTTATTTAAATAAGAAGTAACAGTCTTTCCAATAAAGAAGAATATGTTTTTTTAAGCCCCAAAATTTTACCTACATTTTGCCTACACATTTATGATAATTAAAAAAAAAAGATGTACAAAGGGATTATTCCACTTTGCCCCACCAGCCGCCCCACTGGTGGGGCAAAGTGGAATGTCGAAAATTTTGCAGTGGAATCTGCCCCACTAAATCGAAATAGTGGGGCAGATTCCACTGCTTTAAAATCCTGTTGGATTCTGCCCCACTAGGATTGGCGCCTTAGAATAAACGTACAAACATTTTATTTTCGCAAATTTTTATTAATAAAATATAATTATCTACACTAAACTTTTAAAATCACAGATATTATGCGATTTTAAATTAAATTAAATATTTGTTTATTAACGGCAACTAGATTTGTTTTTACTACTTTATTTAAGCTTAAAATCACAAACTGAGTACGATTCGTCCCCGTAAATAGAAAACGAAATGCTATTTATTCTAACTATTTATGTATTCAAAATCACACATGAATTATCATTTGGTATGGCATAATACAGCCTTATGATTAAATTATAAATAAGAAACAACTTAACTATATACAAACAGCCACTAAACTACTTTGTACGATTCGTCCCCGTAAATAGAAAACGAACGATATTGTAGTCATGGCTGAAACTATGGTGCACCTCAGTACAAATCTCGATGACCTCAGTAGAGCCTTCGAAAGAGTGGGTCTCAAAATGAACTATACTGATAAGAAATGCCAAATGCACGTCTATTGTGTAGGTAAATGACGGTTTGGTCATTCTTACTCCAACGCTGCATGTAACAAATGCTTGTAACAAATCGTGAAATTAATCTGCGACTTAAATCCGTTATCCTTCCAGAAACAACTAGGAAATACAAAATTTGCGAAAATAAAATGTTTGTACGTTTATTCTAAGGCGCCAACCCTAGTGGGGCAGAATCCAACAGGATTTTAAAGCAGTGGAATCTGCCCCACTATTTCGATTTAGTGGGGCAGATTCCACTGCAAAATTTTTGACATTCCACTTTGCCCCACCAGTGGGGCGGCCGGTGGGGCAAAGTGGAATAATCCGTACAAAGGGGTGTAATGACCATATTTCAAAACGTATGTGTGTGAAGACTTATAAACTCCTACCAGGATACATATTTTATCTAGAAAGCCCAAATACCAGCCTGATAATATATGAACTAGTTTAAATTTTATTCACAGTTTTGTCCCTCCTGTAAAATTGCACTTTTGTCTGTAAGTACGCCCATTTGTTATGAAGCCCTCAATATGTAGGTATTGCTAAATATTCTTATCTTTTGCAACCAGGAATTTGAAGATTATCGAGATGCAGATGATGCAGTATATGAATTAAATGGGAAAGAACTACTTGGGGAGAGGTAAGACCTTTTTCACAGCCTAGTCTCTTGTTATTTATGTTGTATTATTTTACTATTCCTATAATACTGTACAAAAGTATGTATATTTTCTTCAATTTTATCATACTACCAAATCCCCTAAAGTATACTCTAGTAAGATTTGAAAGTAAAGCAGTTGTGTAGAATATTATTTCTTTTTTTTTATTTCAATTTTAATAACTAATTTTCTTTATCAGCCGGCTCCACATACCGCTGTGAATGCATAGAGAACTGATATTTTCGAACTTGAATGAATGCAAGAGATTTGTATGAAATAGAATGCATTCATATACATTTTATAATTTTCCTCTATTAACTGGCATTGTGAAGCCATAATGTTTTTTTAATCATTAATATGGGTAATGAGTTGAGTAATGAATGTTGATGTACTTGGTGGACCGCAATATACTCCATTATAATGTCTGCTTACCAATTGGTATGTTAAGCATTTAGATTGAGCTACAATTTATACCATACTCTAAATTACAAGTGCATATTTTACTAGGTGAGACTGGGAATGTTGCCAAACAAAATTCAGATGTGAAATTGGTTAATTTCTATTTTTTCAGGTCGAACTGTTACTGATTTAATCTAAATTTAACTCTAAATTGTATTTCTTAATATTGTGTTACTAATTTCAATGTTGCAAAACCTTGGAATTAATTGATCCAACATGGGTTCGAATCCCTACAAGTTATACTTGTGTGTGCATTGGCTACCAACTGGTAAGCTGTAAAGTGGGAGACGGAGTGCACGGTACGAGTGCGAGGTTGGGGTGGGCAGTGCTAACAGTAGACCGTGGGTGTGCCGCAGGGTGGTGGTGGAGCCGGCCAGGGGCATCGACCGCAGCGCCGACCGTTACCGCCGCGACCGCCACTACGAGCGCGACCGCGGCCGGTCGCGATACGAGTGAGTGTCGCTATGTTGTAGGGTGTCGGTGGAGAGGGCTCGCGGCATGCCGCGCGGCTCCGACCGCTGGCGCTGCCGGGATCTGCCGCCGCCGCCGCCCAGACGCCCGCCGCCGAGACGTGAACCGTCTGTATTGCGCACACGGGCATGATATGCAACAACACACATGGGCGTAGCCAGGCTTCTCTTGACCAAAAACACCTCCGCACAACCTCTCGCTCCTATATTGGACGTAGGACCGAAAGAGGTAATGCCCGTTATCGACACGCCGGGGAAGCAGGTTGGCGGCTGAAAAACGATTCGACCCTTCTGAAACTAATCCTAGCTGCGCCCATGAAACATTCCCCCTCTCGTATACTTTCGTCCCCTTGTGGACTCCACTCCATATACCTAGGGATTGTTTTGTGCTTGCGCAGTTATTTAAACTGATGATCCCAACATTGCTGTTATCTCAGTCGATAATGAACCTGATTTCTGGAGAACTCAATTTCTGGAATTTCGTCTTTCTTGCTAAAATATTTCTGCATGCTTTAGACTTTTCATTTAGTCCGCTGTGATAATCCCTTTGCTTGATAGCCCATTCCCACATAACATTTTATTAGAGTTTTATTCACGTTTTTACAACTACTTTTTCATAGTGTTAGTTTTTCAACAATCATATTTGGTTTATGACCATTCTTGTTTTGTTTTTGCATAACGGCCCAGTGTTATTTGATTAAGTATTTTGTATATTATTTTTGTTGTGGACGTGTTTTTGTTATGCTTATTATTCCAGTCTTCAATAAATTAGGCTCATAACACTGTCAGTTTAAACACAACAGTAGGTCTTGTTGCTGAACATTAGTAAAATAATCTAGAATTAGATGCTGTAGAAACTTTCCTAGAAATACGCCAAGCGAATTTTTAAGTCCTACTGTAAATGACTTCACCACCTTATATTTTATCATTTTATGGACTTGTCTGCCTTTCCCTGTTAATTTTTATTTTTCATAAATATCCTATTCTTTTTATTTCATGTCTCAATTGGTTTCATTATCACAAGTCCCTATGTTTTCAAATATACGTATTTCTCTTCAAGTACTTATAAAATGTTAATCATTCTTTAAAGGGAAAATAGTGACGGTAAGTACAAATAGGTGGTCAAAAATACCAATATTTTTATTGCTTTATACACCACTTTAGAGTCACTATTAGTAGTTACAGCGTGTTATAATATAATTATATAATTTTTTTTTATCATTGCAGCCAGTTGTGAGTACAACATAGATTGTAGTCTTATCAATCGCTTTTTTCAAGTCATTTATAGTAGTTAGTAGATAGAATATCTTTCTGTAACATATGGCATTTTACTAAATTAATCTTGATTTCTTATAAGCCAAGGAAAAAAATATGCTACATTTCCCTTGCATATAAAATCCATGATAAGGCTCCTTTAGTAATAATTATATGATTCTCCAACTCTTACGCCTTTGCTCTGAAATTATGACATAAAATAAAAATAAAATCCCCAAATTTTTCTCAAAAATCATTTAAATTTATTTAATGATTTTGAACATAAAATTAATGTTCCGTTTTTAATTTACAGCAGTGACTACAGTTATAGATACGGACCGCCGACGCGCACCGAGTATCGACTAGTCGTCGAAAATCTATCTAGCCGCATTAGCTGGCAGGTAAGAAATCGAGCCTGGACGCCATGTGGCCCATCATCATTCCATCACCTATCACCCAGGGTCCTGGACATCTACACTCTTACTTGAGGGCTGGGCGGCCTCATCACCTGGACGGTACCTATAGTCGTGAGCGTGAGGATGACAGACCAATAGACACCAACCAACACAGGACGGAACCGACATGTGGGCAAATTGGACAAGGCGCTTATCAAAGTCACAGAAGGATGATGTAAACTGGAGGACAACTGAAAATAGAAGCTTTGAGATGACACTTTAAAAAGACAAGTAAAGATAACACCCATATAGAATACTGCCTGGACTGATGTAGCGATGAGTGAAACCCAAACCGGACAAGGATACGGACACGTGCAGACCTATCGTCGGACCACCTTCACGGCCTCGAGAGCTCCACACCACCCTATTTGCTTTACTAATAAAAACATGAACAATACAAAATAATTTGTCGAATAGTAACCATCATAACTTTAACTTAGTTTAACACTACATACAACTTAAACTGTCAAACTTAGCACTGTGCATAACATTCATTATTCTAAAAACAGTATTTTTTTTATACAAGTGTTGTACCAAACTTACTTACGAGCTTTATAGATATTTTTAAAAACAACAGAAGGTGGCGTATCGTGGCCAGAGTCCTCGATGTAGCGCTGTGTGCGATGTGGTCTGAGGCGATGTTAGGATCGGTCTCGGCGCTGGTGATGCGATGACGCCCCCTCCCCGCCCGCCCCTCCAGCCGGACGCCCGGTCGCCCCCGACAAGGTAAAGTCGATAGGGGGGCACAGACAACAGGAGCCGTTTCTCGTTATGTGCAATCTCCCATTTTAAATTCATTATTTCATTGTTAACTTTAAGTTTTTAACATCCTCCGTTCGCAATAGTGAAGTAGATACTCTTAGATTTTCGCCTCACTATTGTGAACTTGCATTCAAATCATTTCGTCGTTCGTCAAGTTTATTTTCTATTATGGCTTGATCAGCTTTTCGTATACGATAATTAGCACGGTATCGTTGTTTACGTGAAAGATTCAACTGTTTTTGGGAATCAAGAATGGAGCAGCTGATGCCTGAAAGTTGGGTAACATTCGATGGACACCACATTAGACGATTTGAGAGACGTTGGGACAAGACAAGATGACAAAATCCTGATGACCAGTGGTAGACGAGGACGTGACATTGAATGACTTGGCTGCGTCAAAGGATTTACCTGGCCGGGAGCTGAGAGCGGGAATCGAGGCACCTCAATGACGGCTGAAATCCACAGTTTTGAGAGGGGCAGACAGGGTCGAGATCGATTGCACAATTCGAAGGATGAACGTCGTAATATACAAAGTGTCAAAGAGAGAGAAAAGCCATGTACCAGCATGGGCAAAGAAGCGAGACGGATTGTCGCAGAGAGCAAACTTTTGGACTGAGAGATCTAAGAGACTGGACAAACTGGAAGAATCGATGAAGTCGCAGAATTATCAAAAATTGGCGGAGACAACCATCGACAACATAATATCACATCGTAAACAATGGTAGCCGATGAGAAACGTATACGAAAACGCTGTGAAAAGCATACTTATCGTTTCATCTTTTTATTTTGTTAGGATTCTTCAGATACTTGTCTCAAAATACTCAATAATGCATTCGATAAGATAGGTTCCAATCATAAGCTTTTGCACTAGTCATGATGAGATCGTATATTTACCATCTTTCGGGGCTGAAAACCTTGATGATAAGACTTTATTCTGATGATGACTTTTGCATGAGTTGCTCAAAGGGGAATTTAGGTGCTTTATTAATAGGATGTATTGGTTTACAGGACTTGAAAGATTACATGCGTCAAGCTGGTGAAGTCACCTACGCTGACGCACATAAGCAACACAGAAATGAAGGGTACGTTTTGGTGGTCTTTATACTAAAATTGTACATACACAGAATAAACGCCAGTCATTCCTTTTTACAAAAAAAAATGGAAAGTATTGTCTGTGGAATACAATTTGCAATGCTTATGTAATTGTTTAATCAGGTGAAAACCAATTATTGCCAAATGGACAGACAAAAGTAAAACAACTCGTTCATTGTAATTATTATTTGCTTGTCATTGAAAAGGGTCACATTAAAAACGAAAAGATAAAGTATAATAATTATGAAGATTTTATACCTAGAAACAGCTCTTAATTTATATGTTCATGATGATACTATACTATTTACCATCTTTCGGGGCTGATAGCTCTTGATGATAGAAATCTAACTGAGGATTCCTTCACTCCCAACATTCACCAACAATCCAAGACACAATTAAAACCTCCTTTATCCTTACAGTGTGGTGGAATTCGCTACACACTCGGACATGCGAGCTGCCATCGAGAAGCTTGATGGAACAGAATTGAACGGCCGTCGTATCCGTCTGATTGAGGCTAGACGTGGTTCCCGTCGCCGCTCACGCTCCTCTTCGAGTCGCAGCCGATCTCGCTCCAGGGATCGCAGACGCAGCCGATCCAGGTAACCATTGACAATGATTTTCATCCTCGTAAACTAGTAATGTTTATGAAATAGAAAACCAGAAATATCACAATTGCTGGAGAATGTAATAACAGTGGAAAGTATATTTGTGTGGCAGCATATAGGTAATTCAATTCTGAAACTATTTCAACTTTGAAAATATGGCCATGATCAATTGACAAAAAAAATCGCAAATTTTCGACGAACATACAATAATATAATTTTGTTAATAAAGTAGGATGGTCTAGAAAGTGTTGTTTTGCAAACTTTATATTCTACCTTACAGATATTCTATTCATATTTTAATGATGATACTATATTATTTACCATCTTTCGGGGCTGAAAGCTCTTGCTGATAAAATTCTAACTGAGGAACCATTGAAACACACTACCCATTCAATTATACCAACGAACATCAATAACACCATTATAAACTTGTTCTTCAGATCTCGCTCCCGTCGTTCTTCGCGCAGTCGTTCCAAGTCTCGCTCTAAGTCCAGACCGAAGAGCAAGAGCCCAGTCGTCAAGTCCCACTCAAGATCGCGTTCCAAGTGAGTATCTAACCTAATTCTACATTTGTGACCCTGCTATGTAAATTATTTGAAATTTCATCTTCATTTTTAGCTTAGAAAATAGTGGTTCATTTTTGCTATTTTAGAAGTTTAGATGTAGCTGTACATTTAGAGCCATCATCATTTATACTAAAACAGTTTCTTGAAATTAAAAGATACTAAAAAAACTATCAATACTTACTACTGTTTTTCAAATATTTTACATAGCAGGGTCCCCGAACAATGTAACATAATTTATAGAAAATTCTACGCCCTCAGCCTTAGATTTCTAGATTTTTGAATAGTCCCAATTAAAATAATTTCAATAGATCATCCCAATAGGTCTGACATAATCACGAGTTTGGAGCAGACTTTTTGGAGCTACGCCCTATCTAGAAAACTATAATGCACAGAGAGGAGTTGTATTGTGGGATAAATATATGCACAAAAATTCTCAATTTCTAAGTAGTTTGCTAATTTCCACAACTGACTGCATTCCCCTTTGAATTTCAAAAATTAAGCTTGCTTGCATAACTTTCTTTCTGAAATGCAAATAAATCCTCCCGCAATAAAAACAAAACAATTATTCTAAATAACATATTTTGCATGAATATTTATAGTAGGTACCCGACCGAAAATATGGCACATCGTAATTTAGAAATAATTCATGTTTTTAGAGCCTTGACTCTTAAGGTTCAATTTACATTACCGCGGACCGCAATGGAAGCGAATTTTTGCAACTAAATTGTATAAAGCATAATGAAATTTATGTCAATGTATGTAACATACAAACTAGATTGGGGCCTAAAACCAGGTCGTAAGTCCTCCGGAACATTCTCTCGCATTCCCGGGAATTCCGACAGCAGTACGTATCTAAGGGTCGGGACACATTGATCGAGGGCGTTCGACGGTTTGTCCATACAGAAAGAGAGCACGGTGTGCTCCTTTTCAATCGGAAAAGTGCGAAAGGCCGTCGATCAATGTGTCCCGACCCTAATTTGTACGTTACACCATTAATATAAGGTTCATTATGCTTTGTAGCATTTTCGTTACAAAGATTCGCTTCTCGTCTCTTCCGTAGCGATTTAAATCGAGCCTAACTCCTACCAGCGTGATTGTCTCCTAAAGCTCGATGTGTCATACTAACGCCCGTGGTACTAAAAACAAATTAACCTAGTTGTTCATTTGGCTAGGTGTGTAATTACTTGCGCTGAGCAAAATTTACTACTGTAAGTACTTAGCAACTAGTACTCTTCTTATTGTAGAAGTACAACTAACAGAGTTGTACTTTTTTATCATAAACGTGATGCAACATACTGATTTGTACTTGCGTCACGTTACTATATGTATTCTCAGTCAGTTTAAAAAAATAATTGTTATGTGCCAAAACCTTACCACAAAGAGCTAGCTATCTAGTATTTGCCCGCGACTTCGTCAAACAGAAGTATCCTTTGTCACACTACGCTCCATAATAAACCCTCTTTTTGCCGAAAATCACGTCGATCTGTTGCTCCGTTGCTGCATGAAAGATGGTCAAACCAAAAAACAATTTAGCAATTATAATATTAGTAGGAAATTCACTTTTGAGTAGCGTTTTGGCAGATACAATATTCTGAAACCGACAATTTAGCAATGGACGAAAACTAAACTCGCTATTACTACCATTTTTGGCGTTCGAAATCGGCGTCGATTAGGGATCGCAGTCGTTCCAAGTCGCGGTCTCGCTCGGCGTCACGTAGATCCGACCGTCGCTCGGCCTCGCGTAGATCTGAGCGCCGCTCGGAACGCCGCTCGGGCTCACCGCGCAAGTCTGCTGAGAGGAATGGAGACAAGTCTGCCTCCAGGTCTAAATCCCGATCGCCGAAAGCCGTCTCCAAGTAAGTCCCACTGTGTGCTCTCAATCGTTTAGTCTGACGATTGTGCGAATTCTGTGAGGTTATTTTTCTGTGTCGATGTCCTCTATGGAAATCTCGGTTGTTTCGTAATTTTACAATAAAAAAAAAACATCATATCGTAGCTTCCAAAATTCAGTCGTCGTGATTTGCATAGGGCACGCTGATTTGCGTAGGTAATGCTGTGCTAGTTAGTTTAATCATTTTACCTTCAATTTTTTATAACTGCTATCTGTACGAAATATAATCTCGCACAAAACAAAAGAAGCATTATTGTCAGATTCAGTTCACAAACCAAACCCATTGGCATCACAATTAACAAAATTCATCGAATGTTATTAATATTGATTGCACATTATAAATACATTATTAACTCGATCCATGTTTTCCCGCATCACGAAGAGAAGCCGTTCCAAGGTGAGCGTTTGATGTTTACTAACACTCAATTTAGCTATTGCTATTAATCATTTTATGTTTCATTTTTTCCGATCGCCACAGGTTTGGTAACCATTCATTGTTATTTATTATTTAAATATTCATGCTGTAACTAACAAGCTATCACAAATTCCAATATTATCATTCACTGTAAATAATATTACTTACTAATAGCTTTATTTATACTAATTAAATAAATTATTCTGTCGTTTATTGCACAACTTACACCAACTTTTCGAATTTAAAAATAATTTGTTGTCTCAGTTCTTGTAACAATATTAAAAAAAAAACTCCAATTGTTACTTATTGCCATGATAAAAGTGTAACAAAAACCTTAAATCAACAGGGAAAGGTCTCGATCTCGCAGCAAGGAAGCGTCACCGAAGCGTGAGGAAGAACGTCGTCCGACTAAGTCTCGTTCTCGCTCCCGCTCGCGCTCTCGGTCTGGTTCCCGCGACCGCTCCGCTTCGCGCGACCGCTCCGGCTCCCGATCCCGCTCCGCGTCGCCCCGACAGAACGGCGATGCACAGGACCGCACGAGTACAGACCGGGACCGCTCGCCGCGTAGTGGCGACTAGGGCAACTAGTTTAGTTTTAAGCTACATAGGTTTACTTGTTTATAGTTTAAAAGAGTTCGTGACCTCAATGATAGTGACTATTATTTCTTTGTATCTTTTCGCCACTAGGATCAATATTCAATGCAAGCTAGATTTCACTACCTGTAGCTTTCTATTTAGAATCTTTCTCTGGTGTAAATCCGATGTGCATTGTTTTATGTCCATAACTAGTAGAAAATTAATGTATACGACTTTAATTGACGTTTAAAACTAGAAATATTCAGAAAAGTACAATTTTCGACTCTTGATTTAAGCTTTGTTGAAGTCACGATAGTGTAATATAAGATTTTTAATGCGCACCGTGTTGATATGTTTTGGTCTCACACGTGTGATAGTTAGATGTCATTGTCTATAGGGTTAACTAGGATCGCTTTATGGGCTAGTGGGCAAATAGATACTTATTTATATGTAAGTAGAAAATTCTACCGAAAAAGTGACTGCAAATTGAATTTAATTTATTATGATTGTATTAAAAACGATGTTTAATTTTTATTTCATAAAAGACTAGTTCAGTCACTCGATGCATTTTTTATTAAAAAAAATCGAGTGTTCTAAGTATTTGCCCATACTTTAAGTGAAAGTAACAACATTGAAGAAATTGCTAACTACCTATATTTAGGTATAAAAGATGTAACAACATAAGATTTAATTCATACATCTTTAAGACAATTCTACTTGGTAGGCTAATTATGTATTTTGTAAATAGTATATTTGTTACTAATAACCAAATAATAAATAAGGCTGTACCGTATTTTGTCTTTTATTGTATTGAAGAAACAGAACACCAAACAAAAAGGCGAATTTCACCAATGAAATTTTAGACCAATAACGACTGGTAAACTAAAAAGATTCAATAGTACTCTAAATAATAAGTTAAATGATCTGGGCCATGATATGGATGACGCAAATAAATTGTACGAGGATTTCTTTTCAGTAGTGCAGACTCAATTCAATAAAACTTTTGAAAAGAAAACAAAAAACATTTGCCCTAATTTTATATTTAGTGACTGGGCAACTAGAGGTATTAGGATAAGTAGGGAAAGACTGTTCGAGCTGTATGGCCTTAAGCCCTACATTAATACTGACACTTTCAGCAAGTATGTTGCTACATATTCCAAAATTTTTAGAAATACTTGCAAAATAGCCAAAGCCCGGTACATTAGCAACAAAATCAAAACGGCAGAAAATAGAATAAAAACGGTTTGGAAAATTATAAATAACGAAACTAGTAGGAATAAAAAACGAAACACAGATTACACGTTGGAGACTTCACGTGGTGCCATAAGCTCTAACTTAGAAGTAGCTCAAGAATTTGTAAATTTCTTTACTAATATACCATCAAAAACGACGGAAGCCTTAAATTCCTCACCCGGCGTATCAATTGATTTATTAAGAGCGAACGTTCAAGCCTGCCCGGTTGAATTTCAATTTAAACATATTAACCCTGCAGTAGTAATAAAAGCTTTTAAGCAAATTAAGATCAAATTGACCGAAGATCTTTGGGGAATGTCTATTAAAGTATGTACCTCCATAATTGAGACTATTGCGCCTTACTTAGCCTTAGTATTTAATTCGTGTGTTGATCAAGGAGTCTTCCCCGATTTAATGAAATACAGTAAGGTAATACCACTTTACAAATCCGGGGACAGTAAAGACACTAATAATTATAGACCCGTATCCGTGTTGCCGGTTTTCAGCAAGGTGTTTGAAAAGATAATGCTTAATCAAATGCTCAATCATTTTAACACGAACAAAATCCTTCACGATCAACAGTATGGTTTTACCAAAGGACGTTGTACGACCGACGCCGGTGTAACCTTATTAAAACACATTTTTAACGCGTGGGAAGAGGCCCAAGACGCCATAGGAATCTTTTGTGACCTCTCCAAGGCATTTGATTGCGTCGATCACGAAACTTTGCTTTTGAAACTTGAGCATTACGGACTTCGAAAACTTGCGCTCAGTTTAGTTAGTTCTTATTTAAATGATAGACAACAGCAAGTTCAAATAAATGGTGTCAATTCACACGGTTTAACTGTAAAAATGGGTGTGCCACAGGGCTCGATTTTGGGTCCTTTCCTCTTTTTAGTGTATATAAATGATCTACTCCATTTATTAAAGAATCAACCACAAATGGTGTTATTTGCTGATGACACTTCCTTAATTTTTAAGGTAAATAGACGTGCTACAAATTTTGACGACGTAAATAACGCCCTACTGCAGGTCCAAAATTGGTTCACTGCTAATAATTTAGTATTAAATGGGAAAAAAACTAAGTGCATAAGATTTTCTTTACCGAATGTCAAAGGTAGTGATTGTGAGATAATATTGAATCAAGAGAAACTTGAATTCGTCGATAGAACTGTTTTCCTAGGGATCACGCTCGACTCAAGGCTACAATGGGGTCCGCATTTAACATCCCTTGCAGGACGGCTAAGTTCAGCAGCTTATGCTGTGAGAAAAATCCGTCAATTTACTGATGTAGATACCGCGAGACTGGTCTATTTTAGTTACTTCCATAGTATCATGTCTTACGGTATTTTGCTTTGGGGACGGGCTGCAGACATAGATTCTATTTTTATTCTGCAGAAAAGAGCTATCAGAGCCATTTATAATCTCCGCAGGCGCGATTCTCTAAGGGAACGGTTTAAAGAAATTAACATCATGACGGTACCTTGTCAATATATCTACGAAAATATCATGTATGTAAGGAAAAATTTACATCTTTTTAGTAAAAGAGGTGAAAGACATAATTATAGTACTAGAAATAGGGACCTATTAGTTCAACCAGGATTTAGACTAGCTAAAGTAGACTCATCTTTTATGGGGTACTGTTTAAAATGTTATAATAAAATACCTCCCCACATTCTTCAACTGAATGAGACAAAATTCAAGTCTTGTATTAAACGCACACTATGCAGACAGGCATATTATAAGTTAGGGGATTACATCGCTGATAAAAATGCCTGGCTCAATGCTGGTCCTGCTCCACAACCACAACTATTTGATTAACACTTAAAAATGCTGTTGGAGCTGCTGAAGATTGTAAGTCTATCTTTGCATTGTATAAATTCAATCTCCTAGTATTGTATAATTGCATAGCACATGTTGAGTACTATGTACATACTATAAAGCTACCATTTACTGGGTACGTCTTTCATTGACTGAATGTGCCCTGGCGGCTGAGAGTATGTCATGCTCACTCAAATGTCTCGCTGATGGCGGCGCATGTGTTGGATCATTTAGCTCCCTTCAAAATGGTTGAGCTGAATGGTGCTAATACATGCGTCATGTTCGTGAACGGGCGCCGTCAGTAGGGACTGGTCATCTCTTTGCTGCCATGGCTTATTTTATTTTAATTTAATATTTGAATTGTTGTTTTTTCTCATCTTTTCATTATGGACGCTTTTAACGTTCTGCATCGTTCTCACATGTATAATTTTTAACGTGAATGATGTAACCAAGACTTTGTAACCATATTATTTTGATTTAAAAGAGTGTCCATGGAGTTTCTTGCCCGTTCTTCTCCATAGGTACCTACGCTTTGGAATGGGCAACTAGCTTCATCTTTCTGACTGACCGACCCCTTGACAATTCAAAAGTGCCTGTAATTGGTTTAATTGAAATAAATGCTTTGAGTTTGAAACTGAACGCGATCAGCACATCTAAACCGCGTTCAAGAGGTGTGCACACTGTGTAGTGTCAATGTCAAGCCAGCGGACCTGACGGAATACCCGCAAGAGTACTGAAAAACTGTGCTCCAGAGTTGTCTCCTGTCTTGACGCGTTTGTTTCGCCTCTCTCTAAAAACCGGAGTGGTGCCGGAGTCCTGGAAGCTTGCTAATGTGCAGCCGGTGCCCAAAAAGGGTAACCGTGCCGATCCTGTCAATTATAGACCAATCGCCATAACCTCCATACTGTGCAAAGTGATGGAAAGGGTACTTAACAAAAAGCTGCTGGCATACCTCGAAGACAATGAGCTCCTCAGTGACCACCAGTATGGCTTCCGTCATGGTCGTTCAACTGGGGATCTTCTTGTGTATGTTACGCATTGCTGGGGCGAGGCCATTGAGAGACACGGCGAAGCCCTTGCTGTGTCGCTTGATATCTCAAAGGCCTTTGACAGGGTCTGGCACGCCAGTCTGCTGGGCAAGCTTCCCGCTTTTGGCCTCTCTGCTGACTTTTGCAACTGGATTTCAGACTTCCTGAGTGATCGATCGATCAGAGTGGTCATTGATGGCTGCTCATCGAAACATATGGGCATTGATGCCGGTGTTCCTCAGGGCTCTGTTCTTTCTGCGACTTTATTTCTGCTGCACATCAACGACCTGCTTCAGCTTGGTGCAATCGGGTACGCAGATGACAGCACAGTCGCAGAAAGATACCTGTCCAGTGCAAAAGCCAGCAGAGAGGAAACGGCTACTCTTAGAGACGCCATGGTGGAACGAATGAATTTGTCCTTAAATCTCGTTTCCCAGTGGGGTGACGACAATCTGGTCAAATTCAACGCCTTAAAAACACAGGCGTGTCTTTTCACTGCGAAAAGGAGCCAGTTCCAGTTATGCCCTGCTTTCCGAGGTGCATCTGTACCGGTTACCAACCGCCTTCAGCTTTTGGGCATGGAGTTGACATCAGATCTCAACTTCGGCTCAACCATCGAGTCAAAAGCTCAGACCGCAGCCAAGAAGCTGGGCATCCTAAATAAGGTGAGGCGATACTTCACACCAGGACAGCTTTTAAGTTTGTACAAAGCTCAGGTCCGTTCCTGTATGGAGTATTGCAGCCACTTGTGGGATGGCTCAGCAAAATACCAGCTTGCTGCACTTGACTCGGTGGAACGCAGAGCTAGAAAGCTTATAGGCGACGAGACGTTGGTAGCTACGCTTCCCAGCCTGGCTCATCGGCGTAATGTCGCTTGCCTGACGGTCTTCTATAGACTGTACTACGGAGAGTGTGCGCAGGAGCTCCACGACCTGATCCCACCATCGCCCTTTTACCACCGGTCAACCAGACGTACTGCAGCGTACCATCCGCACTTGGTTGATATCCCGATGAGTCGTACTCGGCGCTTCTCCTCCACTTTTATTATGCGCACAGCCAAAGTGTGGAACTCTCTGCCGGCATCTGTGTTCCCTCCCACATTTAACCCGTCTGCCTTCAAATCAAGAGTGAACAGGCATCTTCTGGGCACGCTCGATCCATCATAGACCTCATCTATCGCTTTCCATCAGGCGTGATCGGGGTCAAGAGTGCGCCCATTTAGCAATAAAAAAAAAAAAAAAAAAAAAATGTTCCACAATAATGATGTCGTGTTCGTTTTAATTGGTGAAATTCGCCCTTAGAAACATAAGAAAACATAACCCTCCTTCTGGCGCAGTCGGGTAAAAATACCTGCTGTTGATTAGTCCAGTGCTCTAATTTTTGTATAAATTTGGGAAGAATTTATACAAACGGAAATCTTGAAAAGAAAATTTAGCACCGTGACTACCGCCACCCCACCAATGGCATGGTATATCTCGTAAACTACTGGAGTACTCATTTTATCTTGCAGGGTACTAATGTTCTATGTAGGTTTGAGGAAAGCGACAAGCTTCTCAAACTTTAAATCAACATTCAAAGTCGTGGTCTTGCTGAACGATTGCGCGAAAGTTATCATCGTTGATTTTTCGGTAAATACAAATATTTCAGTACTGTTTTTTTTTTTACGAAATGAATCATATATAAGGCTACTAATTATTTTTATACCTACTTAGAATATCTGTAGCATGCCCCCCTTTTTCGGCGCTCATGGTGGTCCTGCTGAAGGGAGCCGGACCACCTTCAAAGTCGATTTTCTCGAAAACTACTAGGGTAGGTACTAATTTTTTTGTTCGATTAATAATTAGTACCAATTGAGTACTTATATTTGCCAAATATGGAAGCGATTGGCGTTGGTGGGTTGGCGGTAGTCACGGAGATCTTAGGAGACTGTCGTATCACTGCATTCACTGATTTTGAAAAAAAAAAGACGGGTTGCACTCCGGGAGTGCCGGCAGAAGTGAAAACTTGAATATTAACGTTGAAATAAAACAATTATTAATTGAATTAATATAACTAAGTTTTTTTCACTATTTCTGCGTCACTTTTTTCATTAATCGATGCACTTTGTTAAATTTCCATTTTTTGAAACACTATTATACACGAATTTTACGAATACACAGCAGTGTGGCTACTACACAGACGGTCGAGCCATCAGCTGTCCATCCATCCATCATCCACGTCCACGTCCACGTCCGCGTCCGCGTCCACCATCAGCAACACCATCACATCACCACCACCACCAACACGACCACCATCACCATCCATCCATCCATCGTGTCTCACTTGGTTCACTTCGGTTGGCGCCGCCGCACAATGTGTAATTTCCATAATCTAGAGGGACAAAAGTCAAATTCTACACTAGTTTATGCTGGTAAAATAATCATTCCTATATAAAGAAGACAAACCATATTACGTGTCCCTAAAGGTTATTTTCCAATAACTCGTAACACACAATTAAAAAAGGGTCAGAACGGCCGGCTACCTGAGCTGTGTCGACCGAGCGCTCAAAGAGACGCCTCATTCGGCTGAGTTCGCTCGTTGAATACACTCAGTTTATGTGCGCTACTAGCTATTGTGAGTTTTTATTGTTTTCTTCGAAGTATTGAGGTAAGTTTTCATATGTATTTGTTTTGATTTGTCTTAAAATTTAGTCACGAGCGCCATTTTACTAAAGAGAGATTATTTTTTAGTCAAAATATTAATAAGTGAATTTGTTGTTGAGTTTTAGTTTATTATATCGAAGTATACAGATACCGTATTATATTTTTTTGAAAGTACTATTTGTTAGCTACAGGAAAAAGGTTCTGTTGTTTGCGAATATTTGCGACACTCATATAACTTTTTTTAATTTTCAGAATGCCTTCACAAATATCTCGTAGAAAATTTTTCGACGTTTGGTTTGCTAACGCAAAAGAAATAAGACCGGATGCTTTGCTACACCACATATTGCAAGAAATTAGTAACCCGTCCTTTTCGGATGATGTTATAAGTAGTTTAAAAGTGACTATCAGAAGTTTTTCCCAAAAAATCGAACAAAAATGGTTGAAGTCGGGAAGACATCGAGATCGACTAAATTTCTTCATGTTCAAGGTCTTCATGATTCTTAAAATTAATCTCTCTCTCTTTATAAAATCTGTTTTTTTTTTGTTTTTTTTTTTGTACATTCAAATAATTACTAATTCGTGTTATATGTTATATAATATGGTTGCAATATATGTCTAAAACCTCGAAAACGTCTTTAAATTTCATTCAATACATTTTATCCCGTAGTAAATTTGTATAGTTTAGATTCAAGACTTTTGACCCTCTAGATTATGGAAATTACACACTGTGCGCCGTAGAAAGAGGGGGGGGGGGGGGGAACTCCTGACGGTCACGTGTTCTGACGCGATGCCCTGACGCGAGTTTAACATTTTTTACCCATTACAAAAAGTGCAACGCCGCTAAAGAAGTTTTCACTTCAAAAATGCAAACTAATAAAACTTTTTGACGCCAATCGATTCTATTTCTTATTTGGGTCAGAAAACTCGAACCAAAGAAATAAAAAAAAAAAACCTTTCCCATGCATTTCGTAGGAAATTAAGCTCCGAATAAGACGTTATCTAGCAAAGGTTCTTATCCAGCAAAGGGCAAACAAAGCGACCTCTCCAGGCGTCAAAGATTTCCAGGCGCCTCGGCTGACAACATTTTTAGAAAGAATCATCTACATATTTTAAATATTGTACTTCACGTAACGAGGGCGCCTGGCGTCCCGCCCTTTTCGACGTCTGCAAGTGCATTGCGATTTATTAAATTGGTTGTAAGAACAGCAACAGCTCGTCTAGCTCTGCTCTATTCTGTCAGAAAAACAGTGCCAGGCGATAGAAGTGTGTCCCCAAAGGCTCACCTCCAAAACACGATTTCCTTAAATTTTTTACCACAGAGGTGCCTTTTTTCGCCTCTGGTTTGGTGCCCTTGTTAGATTAGCGCATAATCGATCTATATAATTTAACAGAAGCTGGGACGATTCCGGCGCCTTGCAAATTAAGACAATCTAGAAAAAAAAATCTTATTTGCATAAGTCAAAAGAAAATCTATCCTATGCGAGGAGACTGCTTACCTACATTTTTGAGCTCGCTTAGCTCACTCTTGCAGTCAACCTAGACTAATTCTTAGCCTTTTGTAATAAATCGACAAAGTACCTCATATTCCTGTATGAATAGCCAAAACAAAAACTAACCGATCCAAGGTGCAAGAATTTTCGAGCTCGCCTCGCTCGTTCTTGCATCTTAGCTTCTTTGTACAAGCCATAGCAGAACTGAGTCCGTGAACACCTCCTTGAGAATGCTCCTGCCGGAAGAATAACGGTCGTCTGTTTAATTTAAACTATCAAGATTTTCGGGTTTTGGATTTGTGAACAGCGGTTAAAGGACTCCCGTCCCAGGCCCGGGATGCCGGAGCGCCGTGGGGTAATGGTCGCAGAGGGTGACGGGATGGGACTCATCAGTCACCCTCAGCGCCCGTCTCAGTAAGTATTAGCTATTTATTAGCCCACCTGCCCACCGTATGTCTCTGCCGGACCAATGCCTAGTCGGAAGCTAACCCCATTTTGTAGATAGACCTGAATAGTTGGTGTAATTTTGTGCCATGGCCTCATTATCTTGGGTTGTGCTTTAGGTACTTTATGTGAATTGATCTAGATAAGAACATTGGTTTCTATTACAAATACTGGAACTTTTTCATCTGACTCGGTCTAGTCGGTCTAGCGCTACTGCCGAGCATGAGGTCCTGGGCTCGATCATAAAGTAAGTAATGTGTAAGAAGAGACGGGAGTCCCATAGCAAAAAGATGAAAACGTCCCTTGTATGAAACTTGTATAGTCAGCATCAAAAGTCGATTAAGACTATCATTTTTACATGTTATTAAATTGACAACAATTTTTTTTAATAAACTGATTTTTAGCTTTTCACATAATAGACAAGAGTTTATATTCCAAAAAAAATTCTTCTGCTGCAATTTTGAACAAATATTTTGCTCAATAACTAAGATTAAAAAAACTGAAGTGTTAATCAACTTTTGATGCTGACCGTACTAAAACTGAATACCAACATAACAAAAATGACGCAGACCATTATGTTTAGTACACGTTTCATGGTTTCTTTTTTTATTAGACAGTTGCGTCAGACTTGGTTCGATTCCCGTGGTTGGCAGTGTTATTCGGTTTTTCCATCTGTAATTTCTCCGTAGCAGCCCTGAGTCTGAATTTGTGCCCGGTTGATGGTATAGAGGTATCAGGAACAGGGTGTAAAGTTCACTCATCCTCCATAGAAAAGAAAGGATCCTCCGACCAAAAGGGTGTCGTGTCCACAGAACACTAATACCCTAGGCGGGGTCGTGTCTGGTGGGCAACTGCCAGACGATAATATATTTGCTAGTTGCGCGGTAAATTCTGCTTGCACGATGCAGGATTTTTTGTGAGGACAGTATAATGCGCAGTTCGCATGTGGCGGTGTAGATGCCGCTACAAGGGCAATAGGCTCGACTATTACATGAGATTTAAACATAACTTGTGAAATGTGTGTGTAGGTACTATAGGTACTTGCATCTCTGCCTAACCCTTCGGGGAACAGGCGTGATGCTATGTTTATCATATGAATGCAATGTGTGCTCATGCGCATTCTGCTGAGGGTTGATGTTCAAAATAAAATGTCCGTTTTAATATTTTGTAAACAATTGTTTATTATTAACATTTTATTTCTCGTTTGCATCCACTGCAATAATTACACTTCGTCACAAACACTCGCTGGCAAATTTATCACCGCATTAGCAATACAATATGACTTTTAATCTGTTAGGATCTATTTATGGAATTATCGGTTACAGCTCCTTCACATGAAGATTTCTTTCATTTTTCTTTTGAAACATTAAACCTATGTGAATATACCAAAAGGTAACAATATTATACTAAGATAGACAATAGATAATAATTGTACTTTGTCCTTATGGACGAAATGCAGAAGAATTAAGACAATCACTGGATTCACATGCAAAATAAACAATAATAAGAAAATAGCGAAATTAAACATAAGATTTATAGATAAAGGCTACTTAGCTAAGAAATGGAATGATTTGAAATTTTATCTTTCAGTATACTCACACGTACAGGCACAAATACATTCATGATTTAATAAAAATGTGTCCAAAATATCAATAAGTCAATTTACATCAGTCAGTTGTAAACTTAAGCTCAAAAAATAATTAAACAATGATTTTGTTAATAAAAATTAAAGAAATTCACAATAATTATAATGATACGGTTGTAATAAATAAATTATAAAATACTGTCATTTTATTGTTCGGAATGGCAATCACAATTTTGACATATCATTACGAAATTCTCAAAAAGAAAAATGAAAGGTTCACTGTGATCAATTAAGTACAAAAATTATGATTCTATATTTTTAGTACATTTGGATGTTCATTATTTCCTCATAATTTAAACTTATTTGTCATCTTAAAAAATTAAATACAAGAGAATTATTATTGATCATCAGTCTATTCATATTTTTACAATTTTGTCGATTTAACCTTTTTAATCTACGTTCGAGTACAAAAGGCAACATAAGAGATGACATTACCTATCACTTACCGCATAATATTTACACGGACTTTATAAAAATGTAATTTAACATAAATTATTTCATAAAGATGATTCGTGGTCGACGCTCCAAACAATGTGTTGCCAGATTGTATGGCGAGTCAAGTAGCGAATCTATAAACACAACATATCTCGAGAACTGTACCTATTAAAATAAATAAGTTAAAACAAGCAGAGTTATCGTGTCCTATGTTGCCTGATGACTTTATATTGTCTCAGTACTCTTATAAGTAATGGAGAATATACTTACAACACTAAAACTTATGTTTTTATACACAATGACTTAGGTTTCGACAATTTGTTTCTATAAGTACTGAAGTTAATTTTAACCTATGGACTAATTACGTGCGTGAATATTTGTGTGGCGCGAGCGCGACTTGTACGACCTGCATGCGCACGCGCATACAGGTTGTAGAAATGGCGTTCACAGTCTCAGGAACGTTAAATTATCGTGCTAACTGATCTACATCCCGAGTACGGAAGTTAGGAGAAAGAGAGAAAAAATCTACGTCGATTTTCAAGAAAACCTGAACAAGATTCTTCGTGGGTAGCAATTCACTATCATAATCATAGGAACAAATGACAACAATTAGTCAATCACAAAATATAAATCAATGTAAAACTGATGAACGCATCATTCGCGTTTATTATTATTTTTTTTATAAATTAGTCTAATCTTATTTTACGCACGGTTTGGCTTCTATACTGGTGCGAGTCTAAAGGGATAGTGTTAGTGTGTGTTCATAATGCGTCACTGCACTCGCACACTCGCCTATCAACTGTCCAGTAACAGGCTTAGAAGGATCTTTTTTTTTTCTAGGCGAAAGGAGTATGGTCAAGGCTGAGTTGTGCAGTGTCGCGTCATGATGCTGCGTCGCGCAGCGGACCGAGCTACGGGACGCAGCACACGTTACCTATACTTGAGGCTAGAACATTTTGTAAACAATGTAAACTAGTATCCAAAAGGAGGTCAAATACCATAGAGGTTGAGACTAACTGGTACTTAGAAAAAAGTTTATACAAAAAAATAGTTTTGGAGAAATTTAGAATTTTTGATTGTTCGTTTACATTCCTGACAAAGTGTCCTTCGCCGCAAGTGAACAGAGATCGCGACGTGGACGAGTCCACCGGCCCCTCGGCGCGCGCGGTCCTCGCGGCTACTGCACGCTTGGCGGCGCCACTGTCGCCACGACGCTCACCGATCAGGGGCGGAAAAAACGCGATCCGTCCCGCCAATACTATTTACAGGGGCGTGTACAGATCGCTCTCTTAAATAAATACTTCGGAACGCTTATAACTAGCCGTTTATACAGGGTCACTTTACACTTTACGCTATATTTACACGCGGCGCACAGCCTGTTTCGCACGAGCGTCCGTTGTGAATAAATAAGTTAGTGTTGTCCATTGACGCTTTAGTATCACTACACTTGTGTCGCGTACGTGGGCGGCAAGCAATGGTCGTCTAACACGTACACCCCTCCGCCTTCTAGCGCTCGCTTTACTAGCGATGTATCGCTGTAACAATAGAAAATGTCATGTTAGATTATATTGTTGAAGGGGTTATGTATGAGGTCTTACAACTGATACTTATTTTGAACAAGGTATTGTATGAGAATTATCACTGAGAAGAATCCATTGAGACCACCATAAGTGGTGACAAAATCAAAACTTTTGGTTACCGTACTCAAGTGAAATAGTCATCAATACTGACCTATTAGCGCAGTAGGCGGAGTCCGCAGAGAGCCGCGAGAGCCGCGGGTCTAGCGCCGCGAGCAGGCGCGCGCTCTCCGTATTGAGCGTCTTGCGCTTGCACTCCTCGGCCGCCGCGTTGTGCGCGTTCTGGCACTCCGCCACGGGCGCCTCGCACTTGCCCCACGTGTTGCGGATCACGTGTCCGCCCGCGTTGGCCGCGTTCTGCGCGCGCGCCTCCGCGTCGGCCGCGTGCTGCGCGCGCGCGCGGCGCCGCCGCACGCACACGATGCCCACCACGGCCGCCAGCGCCACCAGTGGGACCACGGCCGTCACGCTCGCGATCCACGCCACCTGCTGCCCCGATAGTGATTCCTCTGACATCTCGTCTCCCACTCTTCTTAGGTGACCCCCCGGTTGTTTCGATACTAGTTCAGCCAAAGACACGGTACACGATTTACCCCCCCAGCCCGGTAAACACGAGCAGTGATACCCGTCCACCCGGTCTCGACACGATCCACCGTTCCGGCACGGCGCGGACGAACACTCGTCGATGTCGATGCTGCAGTCTTTGCCGGCGAACCCGGGCCTACACCGGCACTCGTAGTCGTTGTCGAGGATTAAACATTCGCCGCCGTTCGCGCAAGGTTTAGCAAGGCATAGGTCTACTCGAGTCTCGCATCTCGGGCCCACGAAGCCGGGCGCGCACTGGCAACGCTGTCCGTTGACGAGGTCGACACAGGTGCCGCCGTGTTCGCACATAATGCCAGCGCAGTCGTCAATGTCGATTTCGCATCGGTTTCCTCTGAAGCCAGGTCTGCAGGTGCACTTGAAGCCGTCGCCGGCTCGCATACAGGTGGCAGCGTTGCGGCACGGGCTTGCGGCGCAGGGGTCGGCTTCGAGCGCGCAGTCCGGGCCGGCGTAGCCCACGGGACACACGCACACGTAGCTGGCGCCGCGCGGCTCGCATACGCCGCCGTGCCGGCACGGCTGGTCGCGGCACGTGAGGCGGCGCGTCTCGCAGCGAGCGCCCTCGTATCCCTGCGGACAGGCGCACGCCAGCTCGCCGCCCTCGTCCGGCACGCAGGCACCACCGTTCAGGCACGGCCGCACGGCGCACGAGTGCAGCGACTTCTCGCAATCCGGCCCGGTGTACTCGGGTGGGCACATGCAAGTGTAGCTGCCCTGGCCGGTGTTGTGGCAGGTGCCGCCGTTGCGACACGGCCGGTGGTTGGTGCAGTAGTTGAGGTCCTGGTTGCAGAACAGGCCGCCCCAGCCCTCCTCGCAGATGCAGTCCCAGGGCCGCGAGCACGTGCCGTGCACGCAGCCCGGGTGCCGCTCGCACTGGTCGCACAGCTCGCCCACCCAGCCCGAATGACAACTGGAATTAAACGACAACATTCGTTAGTACACAATAGGAAGTGATAACAAGCGACAAAAGCATGTCTTTCTTCTGTAAGGGAACAATGAGGAGGATGAATGATGTAGACACGGAGGGAGGTAACGTGAAGCGTTTAGCACAAAGGTGTGAAGTGGATACTCACATGCATTCGTCGGGCTTGAGGCAGTGGCCGTGCTCCGCGTCGCAGCCGGGCAAGCACCGCGCTGTAACAAAAAGAATACATTCGTTAGCGTCACAAAGACAAAGCGCGCACAATGGAGCGAGCAGCGCACTAATGGATTTCTTTAATTGTAGAGGAAGCAGAAGCGTTTAATAATCGGGATGATATTCGATGCCCGCGCGGTATCTCGCATTAACGCTGGAATCTTGTGCAGTTTGCAGTAAAGGACACGCGAGTGCAACAAAGAGAGAGGTTCGAGCGTCCCGGCCGGGGGCGAGGTCGCGCGCACACACTATTTATCTTCACTCGCACCAACTCGTTACTACAACGAAATCCTCTCTGAACTTTATAACCCGCATTAAATTAAAATTTTCACTTTAATTTCGCGTGGAAGGGCACTTTACTCTTGTGGGACGTGTCTTCTGGGATTTCTAATTATATTTAGGGCTTGTTATACCAGAAAGTTCTACAATGTTGTGTGTGTCTGTATGTGCGCATCATTAACTTTGTATTTATGTATCGAACTTTACCCTGTATCCACCTCGCGAGGAGTATTTCAAGTATTTCGTTTATTAGAAGCAGTCGAAGTTCATTGCGGCGCAGACATGTTCTAAAGTTGTTTTGTAAAAAGCAAAGCGGTAATGTATGCTCGATGTTAAGAAAAATAGTTTTGAAATAAGAAGTGCGGTGCGAGTCGTATCGGTCGGGTGCGCATGGGCAAGTTATCGGAGCGAATACAAAGGGGGGCAGATAGCGCGGGGAGCCTAACCGTCGCTCGACCGTTACTATTCCCCTAACTCGCTAGAAAAATACTAGACGCCATCTTGATCATAACTTTCATTCCCTATCCAAATGCAAATGGAAACTGGCTTATTCCGGTTTTAAATTGGACGAGGAAGCAATTTCAGCAAAGCTCCGACTATACCGCGGAGTCGGGGAGCTATTTTGTGAGCTTAAGAGACGCCGGGAGCTGCATAAAAGAGATTAGCCTTGCCGCCGCACTCCCTAGACTCTATTATAGGTTTAAACACAGCCGAGCGAGCATAAAGCCCCCAAACTTGCTCGGAGTGCGCGCAAATCGGCTTAAGCCTCACTCCGGCGAATTGGTTGGCTCACTCACGCGGTAACTCCTATTATCATGGCTAATGTTTTGTTACTGTTGAGAAAATTGAAAATATAATCCGCTTTCACGTCCGTTTCACACTTTCGCGAATAAAATAAAATGTGTTAAAACAATCGCTTCTCATGACCTCCGGCGGGCCATTGCAATGAATTATTAATAAAACTTTATGAGGAACGTAAGAGACGGAGAAAAAGTAAGTGAGGCGCCGCTCGCCGCTCGCTCCGCCGCGCCAGGCGAGCCAGATCAAAGAGCTCGAGTGCCGTGTATGTGTACCGTGCTACCACTCCAGTACCACTCGAACTTATCTTGACCCTCGAACTGAGGTAAAACGGTAGTAAAAATTACACTCCAAAACCAATTTAGGTTGTAAGTGGGCACGAAGACGCCGCGGGGAGGATGTTATGGCGCTCCTGCAGGCCTATTAATTATTATCAATGGACATGAACTATCGATTTGTAATGAAAGGTTAGCGTGCGCCGCACTACGACCAAGGTCTTAGCCGAAGCCCCGGCCTTCGCCGAGGACAGGTAGCACGACAAAAACGACGTCCCTGAGACTTCACACACGTGTTCAGCAAATATTTAACTGGTCCCTACATCTGCTCTATCCCAAACGGAAATTAGGTGCGCGTGGGATTCGCGATACAACACAGAAGGTAATATTCGTGAGAACTTTACTCTCGTTAACAATTAGGCGAAATTAAGCGGCCATAAAGGTTCCTCTCGCGATGTTTACCCTATTATTAAGCAGGAGAGCTGGACGGAGGATAATGCCGCCGGGACATGCAAATAAGTTTTCGGGATTGTTAAGCTTTCCCAGAAGGCGAGATACCGTTCGGCAGATGTGAGCCAGGTTTCGTGACACGGTCAAGTACAGAGTTTATTTCGATTGGTGTTCAGTTCTCGTTTAAAGGTGTTTTTGACCCGGTTCGTGGCATCTGTGTAGCGGCCCGCGAGCGGCTGTGTGCGTGCGCGAACCTACTGCGTTGTTTTCATTACATTATGGCCGCTTCTCTCGCTTTTACATTTTCGTAATCGCCGATACAAACTCCGCTGATAGGGTTGCCGAGACTTTTATTGCAATGCATTTGTGTAACGTACGATCGTTTACGTTGGCGATATTGTTCCTTTCACACGTTCGATTTAAAAAATATTTTATTCATTTTTTGTTGGTGCGTCTTTGGGATGTTTTGGATATCGATCGTGTTGAGAAGTCGTTTGTTTACTTTTTCCAGAAAATTGTGATTTCGTGGTTATAGGAGTCGCGTGGAGGCTGTGTCGGGCGGGCACAGCCCTGGCGGGGGAGCGGGACGGCGCGCTACAGAGAGCGGAGCCTGTCGTCTCTGTCTGGCGCGTTTTTTGCGGCGCCGGAGTGTGGGAACGCGGCGGCAGGTGGGGCTGCCGAGATTGCGACGCGACATCCGCCCGCCGCCCGGCCACAATGCATCTCGCCGAGACGCACAGCTTTGTTTCACAATACGAGACGCGATGTGCTTAACATACGCCAGGACGTCGTAATGACGTGATCTTAGTATTTTATTAGAAATGCACAAGATCGATAGGTAAAAGCGAGCGGACATTGATGATGGTGCCTCGAGTGAGCGGTGCGTCCGCTGCTTTTGTTTACAAACGCATAATGCGCTGTGGAACGCAAACATCGGCGCGGACGGTCACACGCTAGCAATAAACTATGATGGACACTACACTATATTATTAATATTGTCGCCTCTCCAACATCTACAACTGTATTCAAATGTTATTTGGAAAAATAAGTTACGATGTCATTTTAATCAATTAGAAAATTATAGCGTCGTTAAGCGGCAGGCTGGTTTGACATTTACTGCCCAAGTATACCAATTATTTTGATGTAAACGTAGATAAACTTCATCTGAGCAATGAATCTTTTGATTTTTAGAATTTAAGATCAGAATATAATGAGATAAATGAATTGTTAGTTTTTATCAATGTGAATTACATCTATAAAAAAAACAATGAATCTAAGCTTTTGAGAGGTTCTTGACATCCCAATGAATGGGTAGTTACATTTGATTTAACGAGTCTATTGTAATAATGTCAGAAACTTATAAAAAATCAAATCAAAACGTTAATTAGCCGCGCGGTAACGAAATTTAATGTGCAATTACAAAGAAAATTAATTAAAACTCAAGCGTCAGGAAAATATCTCAACAATTATACACATAAAAATATGTAATGAATTGTGTACTTACGTAGAAATTTTCAACATTAAATATGTTAATATTCAGCTGTAATTACTATGAAACTATACTTTAAATCATTTTATAGCGTCGAGACTTGGCAAGTACAAAAAATTAGTGATTAAAATTATGAGTCGTTTGCTTGGAGGTCGGCCGATGGCACGGGAAGTAGGAATAACCTTATAAATAATGTGAATATACTAATAGCGATATGGGACTAATTAAAAATACGATTTACGACTTCGGAGCTATGAGATAATTAGTGCCATTACTATTCGCATCGCGATATTAGAAATAAAAAAAATAAACTTTACAAGGAGTTGCTTACAGCTGTCAAAACTAACATTAGAAAAGACTAACATGTCCCGCCTTATTCAGTATTTAATAGTTTTTCGTCTACATTTATTTGAAAGCGTTAATTGCTAAACAAATAGGACTAATTTTACGACTTTTGGTCGTGTTATTTCGATATAAAGGATGTTGTTTGAATTTTTATACTTAATGTGTTTTTTTTTTCAATGACAACTTAATTGCATTCACATCACTAAAAATATTGATGCAGAAGTACAGATTTTCCACATAAATAATGATATTCCCAACAGATGCTGTTCGCATTTTTATACCAACTTGGCGAAGTCTTGTACAATTATTATTACAAAACAGGGTGTGTCACAAATTCATGTTACATCATTATAACGTTTCTATGGCGGGCACAATTATAATGTTTATGAGAGGATGTCAGGTTAAAAATTGTCGTCGCTTTAATGAGGAAGAGTGAATTGTGGGTCGCTCTATATAATAAACTGGGATATATTGGAAATTTAGGACACCATGTATGACGGCGTACTCAATTTTATCTTTAATTCACAAAAATCAAGGCCTTTTATTTATTTTGGCGAGGTGATTCAGCCTGATTCGCGTGAAATTCAGGTTGGAACGGAATTAGGCCTACCTACTAATCTATTTAGTTTTCGACTATTTTTATCGTTGTATCTACTACAGGTTATTTTTAGTTTATTGTTCGGTAACTTGTTTTTACGTTACTTGGTATGTTTATATAGGAAAGTAGCGCGGGAGTCTGTCAGGTAAAGTTCGCACACAAAAGACACACACACTTTAAATTATTTTCTTTGTCAATGAACACAATTAAAATTCGCCTTCAGATTTTTTTTCTATAGGACGTTATGGTTAGCAGAATCCTATAATTCTCCTTTAACAACATACTGCGATCAGCAAACCTGCCATAATAATTACGCCCATATTTCTCCTTCAATAGCTTCAAAAAGGAGGTAACAAAAATAAGGTTTTAAAAACTTACGTTTCGAGCAGTAGTCTCCGGTCCAGCCAGCTTTGCACACGATCTCCCCAGCAGGTGAACAGGTGTAATGCCCAAAGGCGTCATCCCTCGGCCTGCAGAGAACTTCGCAGCCAGCTCCATAGTAATGGGCTGCACAGGTCACCCTGTACGAGAGTCTTAGGTGAGCGGATCCAGGTCCACCCCACCGCTGTTCTTCTTCAATCCACGGGCCTCCCACATCGGCAACACTCTGCTTCGTCATGCGCGCGATAAGGGTATCTGGGAAGACGAAAATAAATGGTTATATATATACCGGAAAAAAAAATGATGGTTTTTCTACATTTTTACGTTCAAAAGTTATGAAAATCATCGCCAGTTTAATGCTAACATTGAACTTTAACGTAAGTTGCCACTTTACATGCACCTAGCACGATCTAACATGGCTAACGACTGCCATAATGACGTCACATCACACAGAGTAGCAAAAAACCAGCAGTTGCACAAGCTCGTTAATACCATGGCATCAGGTGGGCCTGCCTATTATACCTCTTTATGAATAATTGAAACAAACGAGCGCGCTTCACTATGCGAGGAATTACCTCCTTGACAGTTTAGTCTATGGTTAAAAAAAATACAGCTGCGGAATATTGGACACTGTTTTTCGGGAGTCGTACGTCGCAAGCACATGCGCAGGTGCAAAAGAAACGTGTTTCCAAAATGCGAATTCGCCACATCTGCCCCAAAAAATTAACGGGACATTTTTAATTAATAAATAAATTAAATACAGGTAAAGACGACAAATATTTGTTTATCGCCGTGGGAAAGGGTTACAGAAGTAAATTGACCTGTTAACGTGGATCGTTTGAAGCCCGCATTCGACCGTGAGATCTCATTGTTCCCAAGCGTGATTCACTGTTTTGATTCGTCGCCGGCGCCGGTGCCATTGATTAATAGTTTTAACTACATTCTTTATGTTACATATTACTTGTAAACCACACGTAAGTACAACGTTTAAGTTAGAAAAAGTAGCTGGACGGCTTCGAGCGAGCCAGGCTAACATTACATAAGCGACGCGCAAAAAGTGGTCTGTGAAAACTACCCGATGCATTGATTTGAAAAACTGCCACTCCATTCATCAAACCGTGTAAGTGCTGGCTACACTGTAGGGCTGCCATTACCGCTGGCATAACAAAAACAAAACAATATACTCCGCAAATACAGAATCCAGAAACGAATTTGATTTGGTAGCTCCAAAAAGGTGGGAAAAAATACAAAACGTTCAAACACAAACCCCGAAACAATTTGGGACTATCAAATTAAAGTTCTATACAAGGAATAAACACAAGTCATCGTGGTGAGAAAACATTTTTTTGTCGTTGGCCCGTCCTAGTTTGGACTGTTAGCGCGGCAGCCCTACCCAAGAAATCTCAGCGTCGACCAGTTTCTACCTTTATTTATTTCTCGTCGTGTATGCCCACTTTTTACTCTTGTTGCTTCGATGGGTACATTCCTAAGCCGGTAATCCCGACAGCAGATAAAATTAAACCAGACGCGAAATAAAATTAAAAGGTATATAAAAACGTTCGATACCGACTAATTTCGTGGCGTATGGCGTAGAAATGTTCCTTTTGTTTTGTGTGTCAGTGCTAAGAGCGACGGTAATGAGAACGGGATGGCTGGTATCTGAGATCTACGATGAGGATTGGGGATTTAGAGTTTCGTTTAGAGTGGTCGAGTGCACGGAGTATTAATATAGGAAAACAGGTCACAGGTCACTGACACATCCTTGTGTGCAGTCCTTGGTTTGAACAACGCGGATGCTGCACGTACACGCTGCGGTATGTGAATTGTTTTTAGGAAATATTTAATGCAGCAGAACGGAATGAAGCGCTCCAAATAACATCTAAGAGAGTGTTGACATTGGAACACATCCCGATATAATTTCGCCACTACGACTCACCGACCTATAACTAATAAATAAAATAAAACCCGCATAATATCCAGTACTTACACGGCTGTATAAACAAATCGAAAATAAACTTTTCGAACAAACTCTCAACTAGCAAAATGACATTGGAAGTTGTCACGACATTTTGCGAATATGGCGCAAAGAATACAAATTCAATTTTCATATAAATATCATGGAAACGATTATTGCGTCGACATTGCTGGTATAAAGCATAGCGCACACGATTTACCGGTCTCGTGTAGGCTTACAAAGATCGTATCTGTACAATAAATCTAGAAGATAAAACGCGTATGCTACGCTGGTTGTGTACCTAACGAAAATACAATCAGACGAAAGCTATCAATTTATTTCGATCGGGCCTTTCATTCCGATTAAATATTATGAAGTTTATTCTACTCAACACTCATCAATTTTATCGTTTCGAATTCTATACGTGGAGAGCGTGAGTAAAAATTTAATTTCAACGATAACTGCAATGTATTCAAGGCTTAAATGGACAAAGAAATTATGAAAGCCAAGTGTGCAGTTCGGAGGGAATTAGAAAAGTGATGTGTGGGAACTGAGCGCCGACCGCTTGCAATTTAGTTCCAATGTGCACACGAGAATTATGGCAACCGTGCACCCAGTCTCCGGTGCACCAGGGCTGTCCGGATAACTCACAAACCACCACAGCAATATCTCTCCCAAGCCGAATGAATAAAAAGGCCGATTCCACCAAAACAAAAGAACAAAACTATCCCAGCACTTCGAACAAATTGGATACTTTTAATGAGCATAATTAGGTCCCCTTACCAACCCTACAACATTCGACTCGGCAAGCAATTTGTAGGAAAATTGCGTTCGTACAACGTTTTTGTCTTCTATCCGACTTGTCCGAGCCCAAAGTTCGGTTCTCCAGAAACAACGGACAAATTACAGACATCATCCTAATTCAACGGCGTAACGATATTAAATGAAGGTGTACCCTACTATCGCATCTATTAATGTAATTCCAATTCACAAATAAATAACACATTTAAAGAAGGACGAGGCATCGGTACGTGCCCGACCGCCGCCGGTGCGCCAGATAACGTGTAATTACGGACCCAGAGGTCACTACAAATAAAACGAAAATATATCCGAACGGCAAACGCCAATAAACAAAAACAAAAGAAAGCGAAATAACCGATAATTTGAGCCGGCTACGCTATCGGAGGCGGACGCAACCGATTTGGGATTTCAAAACGCGATTTTGGGGAAGCGCGGGGGATGCATGATCACGCGACGCTTCCGCCGGTATGATCGATGGATCGATAATGAGGACACCGGATATTGAGCCTGGCTCCTCGACTCGTTCATTCATTATACACATAGCCATGGTCTGACAGCGCCTAGCGCGACTGGGTCGCGAGCGATCTAATTAGTGATCGGTGGGAGGTTTCCAACGAAATCGAAACCGCGACGTCGAGCTTCGTTGACGCGCGAAGGTTCGACGACCGTTTTCCGCAGGTGAGGCCCACATCATTAAGCGATGTGTCGATTTCCACTCGTCTCGATTCGGACACACCTGCCCCGCCGGTCGTACGGCCGCGCGCCCGCCGCTGTGGGAAACTACATCTCATCAATGGGCTTGTCTACACAAACGACGCGCCACTTTTGTTTATAAAACTGTCCACTTCTAACACTCGACGAATATTTCGATAAGTACGAGAAGTGCAACTCGGCGACGCGACGTCGCCTCTTGCACTCGATAAATAACTCATCCACTCGAGCTTTGAGGGTCTCGAGGAGCCAAATTAAAGATTTCTCAATGTTGTTTTAAGAGATTTCGCGTAAGACACGAAGGACGGTCCGCGTTTTAAATTCTCCACTGTTCAGTGAGAAAACATGGACATTTTCGTTCCGCACGAAGGATTCTATGAATGCGAAGGATTGCGCAATGTAGTCGTTACATTTTCAGGCGGCTTACGTGGTGCTTAACCTTCGAGAAAGCCAATTAACGAGGCGAGTAATCATACTCGAGACGAGAGTCCTGGGAACCGCGCACGGGCCGTACCTTCCGCTAGACTCCGCTAGAGTAATGAATTGACTAATAATGCACGGCCGGATAGCGAGATAAGCAGCCGTCACAACATAACTGTATCGATAATCGCATCTCGGTCGTGTAATGTCAGCCGGCGAGCGGTAGCCGGGCCCGGGGCGGCGCACCGGCCCGCGCCAGTAATTGCCTCTACGAATCTCTTATCGATAGTTTTCACACGCTCTTTTTCCTGATTTCGCCTATATGGGCTAGTAAAACGAAGTAGTGCAATGCTCGTAAACAGTGCGGCCGACACTAGCGGCAATGTAAACAAGAGCACAGGACGAGACATTAGGAGTGTGCTCACCTATTATCCGAGAGCATGTGCCGAGCATCTGTCGACAGCGCTTCCTGAGAGCCACCGCGCCTGTTACATCATAAATCGAACCTTCCGGAGCGTCTTCCTGATATTTTTTATCATGTTCAAGCCCTACGACGACGAAAGATGAAGTGTAAACTAAAAAATTCCCTGACTTCCCTCGGAGGTGTATTTTTTAGCATCCAGTAAGTAAACAATGCGGCGGCCCGTTAGTGTGGACCAGGTGCGGCCCGGCCTGCCTCGGGCGCTACACAAAAGATTTCGGTGAAGGAGCCGAGCGACAACATCAGGATTGCCAGCGACCATTGTTGTATACCTATTTGTTTAGCACAAGAATCTCTTTATTCGTCGCCGTGAGCGAGCGATTCTCAATGCGCCGCGTGTTTATCTATGATATATTGGATTCTTGGAGTCGTGTGTCGCCATTCTTCAATGTCTTGTGCATAAAAATTACTGGTAAATGCGCCCAAGGGTTGCGAGTCGCGACAATGAATTAGTTACGTGCAAGGGCCGCTTTCTAAGCCAATGCAGCTGCTCAATTTGGGTATTAGATAAAAAACCGAATGTGATTTAATTAAGCATTAGCCCGGTGAGTCGATAGTGAGTGAACACAAACGGCGTGCGTGTAACCTGTTATTATGGTTGATTAGATTTCTGTTGGTAACATTTCTCGGTAGTGAAGCGGCGCCGCCCATCGCTCCCGAGCCGTATTAAAAATATACCCGTCCTCTAAGCTATCCACTTCGGACGCTAATGATTTTCGGTAAACCGGCCCGTAGACACACCTCGCCGTATCTCTAAATCTCCTAAGTAAATCACCGGAGTTTTTTTGTTAGTCGGTCAGGAGTAGTAATTATATCGGTCAGAGTGCAGCGGTATGAAAATCTAATTAAGAAATGGGCGTCGCTGGTCAGTTTTCGCGTCCGCCATTTTAATAATTTTGAAAATCGAATTGGGCGCGTTCGTTTTAGATCCGGCCGGTTCAGAGTGCTTTGTTTTTTCGTGTAGCGATACTAGCGATGTAGCAGAGTTGTGTAGCGATGCACGCGGCGTATTATCACGATGATGTATTTACGACCCGGACGGTTACAATTCATTCTGAATCGTTTTTTCGGTCACGCCACGTCGCATGTAAGACATAAACTGTCGATTCTTTATTGGGCGTTTAGGCTTCTCGTGATATCAAACGGAACGAGCAAAACTTATCCAATCGATTATTATAAATGATAACGATCTTAAATTATATTCGAGCACATGGCAAGCTTTAATGCGATTTTGTGGCTAGGATGGCGTGTCTAAACCGAATGTTTTCTTACAAAAGGCTGTTTAAACAAAGTAGGTAACCAATTTGCCTATATTCCGTAAGTAATTTTCATCGCGCGACGTCTAGGTGCCGGTCAACGGCCATTGGAATACATTAGAACATTTCTACTAAATTTTCGTCCTACAGAAGGCTGAGTTTATTAGAATAGCGCGCGCATTGCGAAGCGAATCACGCGCATCGCCGCGTGCTTTGAACACCAATCGTCCACACCATGGGAACATTTTTGTCTTCCACGATATGATAATATGAGCATTCAAATATACATACTGTCCGTTAAATGCACGATAAACACCCAGAATTACAGTGAAACCTGAATGTGAGTGAGTCGTGACCGACGTGATTTGAATTTTACAAGTCTGACGAAGATTTTCATGACCCTTTTTATCATAATCGTATTATAAGGAGAACAATCAACTCACCATCAGATCTCGACGTCTCGTTGGTGTCGTGCCACGCTTCCACAATGAGCGTGAAGGTACCCTGCAACATAAAACAAGCGTGTCACATTATTGCACTACAAACATGGGAACAAGATAAGCATCAAAATAATCTACAACTCGTCGATAAAGGAAGTGAAACTCCAATTGTACAACTTATTGGCCGGTCTCATGTTACGGACGGCGGCGCGCGGCGTAAACTTTTCACCTGTCTTAAAAATTAACTTTCTTGTTAAACTCATTCAGTTCTTTCACACATTTGTTACCAAGTATTGTGTAACAATCGTTTCACTTAGTACGCACCCCTCATACACCAAACATACCAAAATAATCAATGTACATCATCTCAAACCACGAGAGACCTTTAAACATGGCAACATGGGCGCGGCAGTTGAGAATTTCAAATATTTCCTTTACTTTACGACAATGTTAATAGCCGACGAGTGTAAATTAACATCATGATAGACAGGTGAACCCGGGAGCAGATGGCAGCGAAATTGTTTCAATATCATGCTAAAAATAATACAAACGCAATAAGGCAATGACGCTGGCTCGCTCCGCTAACGAGTGCCTACTGGCTACACCGGCTACATCGAATGATCCCGTATCCCCGTCGTGGACGTGCACATATAAAAAATAGGAACGAGTGCGTATCTGATATCGAGCTGTTGACATTAGTCCATGTTTACATAAGGAGGCGAAACGGCAGTCGAAAATCGATTAAAAACTTGATAACGGTGCGTGTCAACAGCTTTAAGGCGCCTGCGACGGAACTTATCAATGGGTTTTTTGTCAAGTTCCGTTCATGCAAAAATGTTCACGAGTCTCGGCTCATGAAATTTCTCCCACCGCGGTCGGAACCGGTCGCCGGTCATAAAACACTCGATCCCGTCGATGCAGGCCGGTCGACTCGCCGGCTTACAGACTAGTGTTCCCGACCTTTTAGTTCTCTAATCGCTGTTTAATTACACTACGGATGTGAGTTATCGATGAACAATTTTCGATTAAACGAAAATCAGTGGTGTATTGCAGATTAATTCGCCTTCTAACAAGGAACGTACAAATAAAACCGAGTTGTGAGAATAAAAGTTGAAACATTGAAGGCGAGTGGAAACGCGACCCACTTCTATGATACACACAGATCAAATTCAAAACGTCTTGAACGGTGTACATGTAGTGCTACAACTTTATAGCGGAATATTTACACAAGTACAGTTCATTTTTAATATGATTACTTATACATAGATTGATATCAGTTTATAGTCATATAATCTAGTGAAGGACAGGAAGCTGCATATAAAATGCAATTACTTCAAAAAACTAGGCGATGAAAGCTAAACTATAGACGACAATTAAAGACGAAGACGGACGCAGGGGAATCTCTGAAGCTGGATTATAATTACAATAAGCATGTGACCGGTCGCAGGCGCAGCTGCGCGCGCGCCGGATACGAAGGGTCACCGCTTAACTAATACCTCATTTGATCACCACCACCTACTTTAACGAGTGATTCAGTTTTTCCTGACAGATGTCGCCCGTCTTCAATTAAGCTCTATGAATGAAAACACTATTTGCATGCAAGAACAATAGTCTCTATTTGCATAGGAACTGATACCACGCCTAACGAACAATGATTATTGTCGGCTGATGGAAATCAATACGAGAAATCTGACGTTTCACAACGCACGACGACGCGTCACAAAAAAGCGAGCGCTTTTTCCAACACTTTAAACGATGAGATCTCAATTAAACTTTCGTTACGTCCACGGTTTTGACGAATTTATAATAAGTTACGTTAAATACTTAGACAATACAAGCGGACGTGTTACCGCGTCTTTCTGAATACTAAACAGCCGGGCCCGCCGCCTGAACGAATTTGAGCCTTAAATGACACAAAATTACCACTATCAGCGTTTGAAAAGTCGATTTATCGTAAACGTTGTATCAATATAAGGAGCGAAAGAAGCTTGTCAAAATACTTTATTATGTATGATTTGTGTTGCATGCACCCGATCAAATATGGCAAGTCGTAGTATACGCCGTATTGATTTGTTAATCGAGTATGGAGAACGCATTTCGGTCAGCTGTGGCCGGTTGTAAGTATATGCCGGTTCCCACGACAGTGACTCTCGAGCCAGCCCATAAAAAGCGGCCGACGTAAGCGTACGTGTGCAGGTAGCCTTTATAAACGTGTCGAGGTGGCGATACCGTATACTTATACAACAACTCGTTGAGACTTGTTGCCTAGACTCTGTCGGCAATTAAGGAAACGTATTAGTCGGTGTAAAGCCAGCCTTATTTGTGAAATGCTAATTTAATCAGTCGTCACAATTCGATGCAGTTTGCGTTCCAATTCTGAAATATTGAAGTAACACTGGCCGTCATCGTGGCGTTAATTATCACCGTTCCGAATTGGAACGTGTTCTTTTTAGTTTTTATTATTAAAAACATAATATCGGACTGAGATCGCAGCGTATCGAGACACATTAATTTTATCCCTCGAAAGCGATGCGTTAAATTGTATTACGGACTTGAACGGACGAATAGACTGATACCGTCATATGAATGCTGGGGAATTATTTGATAATCGTTTTATGGGGGTGCCTGAAGAGCGCTACTTCCATATCGGAGCTCGTTTCGACGTTACTTCGTTATTAATTAAAGAATCCATCGAAAGGATACGTGGGAACGGAGCTAAACTTTTGTGCTTCTTATTTGTTAGCGCCATGTGTTTGGGATTTTTGAAGAACAAAAGGTATAATCAGGTGTCCAGAGAAAAGGTCCTCTGTTTCGGGCACGCCACGTGTTTGGGCCACTATTGTTCTGTTTATTGTTTAAGTGAAATGAAGCCGTTTCAAAATGGCAACAGATGTTTCTCTTGTTTGTTGGTTTTGGTTACAGCTTATTAAGCTTAAACACGTTTGAAAGAAACTACGGTTTCTTCTCGTCGGCGTTCTTGCCGTAAACTGTGCTAGGTACAGGTACCGCTTCAATAAAAATGGAACAAGGTCATCCCTCCATTGGTTTCGGTCAATAGTGTACAATATCGGAAGTATTTTGTATAAAACATTACAAAAAGACATTACCGTAGTTCGCTTTCGAGTATCGTTTCGTCACGAGAAAATATTTGGAACACAAACACCCGGGCAAGTGGAAGAGTCGTGATTTCATATTTCACACTTTGCCAGTGTGGTAACATCGCTTTGGACAGGTTTTTTTTTCACTTATACCCCGACAAAGTTGTGGTTCGGTCAGCCTCTCAAAATCGATTGTTAGCGCACCGCAATAAGGTTTCATATTCGATGATTGACTGAATCGATTCGAAAATCGAATGTTGCCGAGTTGATATGTAGACAAGAGCCGAAGACTTGCCCGTACAATACGTCAAATTAAAAAGATATGCAAATTCGAGTCTGTCCGATAAAAATATGGAACGCGTAACTTGTTTTTATTATAAAAAGTGTTGAGCGCATTTATTTATTAATGCTTTTAATTAACTTTATCTCCTTCTATTTTGGCAGCGACGAATGCGGTGCGTTGACCTGGTGAATCATAATTTTAATACCGAATTAGGAGGTTTTCTTGTATAATAAAAATGTTTGCAAGTGTTGTTAGGATTGTGTAATAAATGTTATATCCACCGTGTGAACGGGAGACTTCCTGTACACATATTCTCTAACAAAAAATTCAGGTCGACAGTTTATTGGCGACATGGAGTACATACGCATGCATTCTCTTAGAATGTTAAGCAGTTTCGTGTTAAAGTCAAGTAACTGAGCAATGTACCGAGGCTCTCTATAGCGCTGTAAAATAGCGTGGTTACCTCTCTAGAGCTATTTTAGCGGTTAGACATACTTTCGAACTTGGCCGGTTAATCCTTGTTGGTGTACGAGCACGTCTGCGCAAGCGCATATAGACAAAAGCGAGACGTTCTCAAAGCAACTGCGACCTCGTGGCTCATGTGAACCTTCCAAGTTCCAAATAAATTGTTTAACGAGAGAAAACCTTTGTTTGTATTCGAAAATGGTATGCTTAAAATTAGGAGGAAAAAGAACCCAAATAGGTATTCGGTATCTGACTATAGTAATACTAATAAGTTCCTTTTTTATCAAAGCAATATGATTCTAATGTTATAAGAGTTTTGGAACTGTTCCAAACAAACTAAAGGTAAGATTTATGACTTATTCATAAACATTTTAATGTTTCAACAGTCGAATTATGTCTTGAGACATTCATATTTTTATTATAATAAAGCACTGCCAGTTTTTTATCCAACCACACACACAGGTGGCTAAATATTCCTCGTACAAAGAAAAAAATAATCAGAAAAGATCACACGGACCATATCATCGATGCAAACTGCAAAAAAGCTCACGAGATTATTTTCATTTCCTTCGCGACGCGTCAATTAACTAATCTTTTACGTCCAGGTACGACATAAAATGTTCAACCAATTAAAAGCGTTAAACATTTTCACACGCCAATCATAAATAATAACCATTAAATTGATGCTATAATAAAGTTCCAGTGTTGCCCACTAAAACCGAGAAAGTAAACACTGATGTGACCACACTCGAAAAATTAACCGACTGTTTAGTACATTATGAAGGATTAATTACTCTAGTCCGCTTTACCGGGAAACATAAAAGTTGAAAAGCCAGTCGTAACTTAAACGAAATGTTATACTTTATATCTGTGACGATTATTTTACGAAACGCAGCTAGGAAACATTAAGACAGACGTAACTACTTTTTTTACCGCTAACGACCGGTCCAGTCCGTATACGACACGAAATAAGTCAGACATTAACAATTTATTGCCCTCAATTACAATCATCGCGAAAAAAGACACTCGCTGGAGGAATTCGGGACTTTGAATCGGGGCCGAAGTGAAAAAGGGTACCCTTAATTTTCACATGGCATCACCGGCATTCGGCGACGGGCGGGACTGGGCCCGCCGCTGAAGAATTCCAAAAATGAAAATGTCGGCCATAAACAACGGAACGATTTGAATGAAGCATAAGAATTAAAAAATAAAGAATCAAGTTAACAAATTTTGTGAGACATCCACGCTCGGCCCCGCGGTACGGTGATCTGATAAGGCCCTGAGAAGGGTACGGCGTTGAAACCGAAACCGCACTAAAAACAAACAATCTTCTGATCGGTTCATCCGGATTTTATCCGAGAATGACGCGCACAGCCTCCTTATACAAGTTTCGACATGATCCGTGTATTGATATCATCTCATTTTTTTCCTAATCCACTTTGCATACGCCAGCAGTAAAACTAGACGACAACGATGAGTAATATTACCTATAATAGAAAAGTTTATATTCTAAACACGGTAATCGTATGGAAATAAAGTGTTACAAGTGCCAAAAGTGATCGATCCGCAACCGTGTGAATATTGACGAACTGTGGCGCGTTCTGAGAAAACTTCCACTTTGAATCTTCAATAGTGCAGAATGAACAGATGTAATCGGGGTCTAGTGTAGATTTCTGACAAATTCACTACATTCGGTCATTCTAATTTGCAAGTTTCGCTCGCGGTGGTTCCCAGCCTATGATCGGCCTTTGACACGTCCATAAATTCGTCGAAGTATGTACGTAGGTACGTAAGTACCGGCGCTCCTCCCATACTAAATAATGGCGACGATTTATTCGCGAGGTTGCGGATACGAGTGGAGCATGTGAGCCGCTCGCACTGCGACTCACAATTCCTAGAAACTGCGCGCGTGTGATGAATAAAGTCAGGAACGCGAGGAATTTCATCATTGCAGATTTGAGGGCTTCTCGCCCTGAGAACTCACCCGCACAGTCGCCGCCACTAGCTGCAGTAGCAAATGAAAATGGAACGCGGCCGATCGGCTAAAACGTTCATGGATTTATTTTGGAACGCGCCGCAGACTACGCTATTTATTTATACATAATTTGAATTTTGATTGACATCACTCAATCAGCTATTTAATCCGCGTACATATTCGTCGTTATGAAAAAATACCAGCACGCAAATTACTTTTTGGCTACCATAATAAATCGGGCGCTTTGAACAATTTTATTAGTAGCTGTAAACGTTATAGAGACGCAGTTAAAATGTCAGAATTTGACCGTAAACGAGCGTCCATTTGAAAAAGGAGTGTTTTCTTAGCGCTCGCTCCGAGAGGCGCAGGCGTTGTAATAACAAGGCCGGTTAACTTTTATTGTCTATTCACTCTGATGAGCTTATTCCTTTATCTCTCCTATGACTAATCATTATTTACTAGCTAGTTTTCGAATCTTGTTGGGGCGTATTGTTATTTTAGCACTGGAAATAATAGTGACGTTCGGTAACGCGTGTGTTCAGTTTATTTAGGCGGATCAGCTAGAAAAGCCGAGACCGGTTAATTGATAGGTTGCTGAATACCTGCGCACTGGCTGCGAACAATGCAACCTGACTAATTATCCACGCTCCGATTGTTTAAATTTGAAACTTATGAAATCGCGTTACAAGTTGTATTGTAATGGCGATGGCGCAGCCGCACATATCGCTCGCAGTAACGCGCGCACACTACTTTTACGTGGAATTTCTTTCGCGATGCTTTTTTGTTTTACTTTAATTGCCGCTCGTCGGAAAGGAGAGAGATAAAAGACGCTGTCGAAGAGGGAACAACATCCAATGAGGCATTCCATAGCTTCGGTAGACTTTATTAAAAGAAGCGGATGTAGGGGTAAGTATTTTAAGAGGATCCCGACGCGAGCGGATTGAAATAAAGGAAATTATTAAGAGCTCTCTCCACGATAAAAAACTCGGTAGACGGAAGTTACTCCAACTATGGGTTTATAAAGCGTCCGACGCTCATATCGCGTTACATTATGTAGTAATAAGTCGATGATGCGTGCGAAGGTTTTACGTTTTTCGAAGTGGAAACTTATATAAGCGGCGGTCGTCGGGCGAATAATAATGCGGGGCGCGTAACCGATTACGATTCTAACGTAATTACAGACGATTTGAGGCACAAGTTTGGTCGAGGTGTGAGTTTTTACGCGACGCGCTGTGGATCGTTAATTACTTTCTAATGTGTACGCCGCTATCAAGCGCAAAAAGCGGCTGAGTTCACACGCGACAATGGATTAAGAACGGCATTCGTCCGACGCCGCGTGCGTTACCGTACTATTGTTTTGAAATTCGAATCGAATGTGACGTCACTAAAACGTTAATTTCTGAGAATGGTACACCTGTATATTAAAAAAAAAACACAACCCTTCTGTGCCGTCGAAAAAAAACTTAGTACACGCATGAATTGTGACCATGTAAGTACTTAGCAGAAGAATTTTCATACTTTCATTTAAACGGTGTTATTTGGAGCGTGAAACTATTTTACGAAACATGCAAAATAAGTAACAATCTCTAGAATTAGTTACGCTGTTGCTTAGTCTACTTGTTCCACAATAAAGACGCGTGTTTCTTCACTTAACGACACAAATACATTAATCAGGAGCTTTTACGTCTTTTGAATAGTTCGGTAACAATGTTACGTGGAGTATTTGTTTAGTTAAATTCTACTTAATGAGTTAAGTTCATTTACAAGAGACCTCACAGAGGGAACTTTTCGGTCTGTTGCGTTGTGAAAAGTTTGTATAAAAACATGAATATGGCCATTTAAGTTGGTGTTTTAATTAAACTTAATTAAGTAAAATCAGTGAGTCAACTCTCACGGTAACAAATACTCCGGCCTATCATTTCTGTGCTACATATGGTGGAAATGACTTCCGGAACATGAGAAGCACATGGTCTGTTATTTGTGTTATCAATGACCGTCAAAATATCAGCATTAGGTATGAGTTATTAATTAGTTCCTCTATAGATTAGAATTGACATTTTTCTCTGCATGCATATGAAATTGACCTTTTTGAATAGGTACGTAAAAGGAAAAATTTATGAAGAAAGAAATTGTTGATGGGAAATAAGATTTGCCGAAGAAAGAAATTGTCGATGGGAAACTTGTCTTGTGATGGCATCATGATTAAAAAATGCAGACATAAAATTTTGCCAGTGATGACGAAACTTGAAGCAAGGTTAAAAAGTGTAAAATATCTATCCATAATATTCCAGAACACACAAAAAAAAAGAAAACTACAACATGTTCCAAGAAAAATAATCGACTCGTAAACAAATTAACTAAACGCAAATGATCGCAAAATATTCAGCACCTATGTCCTAAAAACAATTCTAATTTATTATTTCCTTCGCTTACAGCTTACCTGTAACTAGTTGCTAGCATTCCTTATCACGAAACTAAAAGAAACTCGTTATTTTTATTCAAGGTGTAACGGAATAGATAACTTAGCTAATTAAAGAATGCAGGGCCGAGGTCTCGCAGCATTAAAGGGTTAATTTTTTAGCCTTCAAATAAGTATTTTAATTTTAGATATTCGTCGCTATTTGTAACCACTATGCATGCAAAGGTTCTATTAAAATAAATTAAATGCACTATTTTTAAGATGGCCGCCTGATACAGGTTGATATTTTAAGTAATTCTGGAATTAATATTTTATTTAAACGTCCGACTAAGTTTTTGCAAGATTGAAAATGGCAGGGTAGGGGCCTAGGGGGTCCACACAATCCCCGCCCCGTGGGAAGGTGACTTGCGAGATATTTGTGAATTATGATCAAATGATAGGGAAGAAATATTTCACACTGCATTTCCTATAGCATTTACAAACAAACGTTAATATTAGCAGCTGTTAGACAACAATAGAGATTAACTATCGAATTTATTGAACTGCGTAACAATAGATGATGGACAAATTTATTAAGATAAAACACAATGCCGTCTATGAGTAACATCACGCAACACGGATCTTGGATCCATAAAAAGTATAGTTCACGGCCAGCGCAGCAGCGTAATGCTGTGCGCGCGCGCCGGGCGCCGCCGCGCATGCGCGGAAGTACACTTTGACATTTTGCGCTCTCTCCGCTAAGCAGGTGTAAAATGCACAATTGCATAAGCTCAACATTTTTTTACGCATTAAAACGGCAGCGGATAACGGTTATACGGAGCGCTGGTGAATGGGCCCGTTCATGCCGTGGGGTGTACACCCCTGGCATTAAGGGCAAGTATCGTTGACCTTTCCTCCTATCCGCGATGTGAGCGAGGCATTAGCCCGCTCTCGTACGTGCGAAGACTCGCTCATAATCCGGTCCTCACCTCTTTGACATCCGGACTGCCTAACGGGCCTCGAAGAGCGCATTACAATATAAAACTTGCGATTTACAAACACAAATTGTTTGAGAGTGAAATAAATGAAACTCCGCCGCCGAGGCGAGCGACTGCATACAAATGAGATTTCTTTTCGGAGTGAGCCATCTCTTTCTCTAAACGCTGCATGATAAATCGTTTCTATGCGTCGTTAACGCGCGCGCCGGTTTACTTGTAATTTCACTGTTCGATGTTGTCAGTAATATTAATATGCTCATGACCTATTATCGTGCAGGTCAAATCTCCTTACGGGTCTAGCACCGATTTATTTCACAAGGGATCAGATAAAGTTCGGATGCAGTTGCGTTTAAGATTACTTCGGCGGGGTTGTATTACAGCAGGCCCGTTAGTGACCGCGCAACGGCTGGTTCAAGTTTCAAAATATTGTGATGCTGGCCATTGAGAATTCGATGAGTAAATTAAATGTCAAATTCGAAAATCGAGCGTCTGCAAGCGTCTCGGCGAGCCCGTTCACCTGCCGGGCCGGTCACGAAGCCAGCGTGCGGAACGTACCATATACTAACACATTACGCGGTACGTATTTATTCGTGCGCGCGATATGCCTCGTAAAACAGGCGCTTCTCTGGCCGACGATGACCTCATTGTGAGAAAAAATCCAAGTCAGCTTCAACTAATAATGCTAGGGGCAGATTGTATTATTTAAATGAGACGCACCCAACTGGAACCGTATCGGTAAGCAGCGAGGCGTATGGCGCATATCCTCAGGGCACAGAATTTAACCATTTTAGCGACATATGGAATCGCGGCATATGGGTGACTTCTCAATGTCCGACTGGAGTAAGATAAACTGCATATGGCGTGGAATCGACAACGTCAACGGCTAGCTTAGCCTGTCACTTTTGAAATTTGATAGATTAAACCATTCTGCGGGCCGCTTTCGCTCAATTGATCGCATGTCAACACATGCCTTGCAATAGAGAGCTCTATGTGAATTTAAACAGGAAGCTTCAATTTAGCGCCAATTCATTCGGAATGATAGCGGCAGTTACCGGACGCACATCCACTATCCGAAAAAGTTTTAAATTTCGTCTATGCTCAGTTGGCTTTACCTGCAGTTTCGTTTAGTTACCAAATGTCACGTTTTCTCCAGATGGTCCGAGCTTGTGCAAGCGGCCGAGCTTAGGTCCGATTGTTTGCTTAAACATTACGAGACGGTACGACATTTGAAGCGGGCCGCTAAATAAAATACAAATAGCACTCGAACCTCTAGGTCCACACGCGGCCTGTGTATACCGTAGACAATTGACGCCGAGCAAAATAACCGTAACTAAGGTCCAATTAAGACGTCCGTTATCCTTGGAATCGAGATAGATCTAAGCGCGATCTGTAAATAAATAACATGTAATTACAATATCGAATCACGATCCCGGCCGGCCTCTGCGCTCTAATCGCCGGTGAAGATGAGAACATTGAGAACGCAGCCACGACGAAGGCTAACCGACTACGTCTAATAACATACGACTGTCCGTACAGAGAGCGACTTCATAATTAATTAAAAATGAACCATTGAACGCTGTGATCCTCCCACGCGGCTGCTCGTTAAACCATCAAGTATTCTTATCGTCATCGCTTCTGTCAAATTTGAATATAGAATCCCTTAATTTCTTTTTTACTATTATTTACGGCGAATGAGATGGGCCGCGGTCTCCGCGTGGATTATTGGAATTTGAACGTTGGTAACAACCATCGCGTTGATTTATTGATGTAGGGCTGCTACTTAATGTTTCTTTTACGACGTATTGATTTTACTGTTGCCTACAAAATTAATGAGGTGTTGTTTACGAAACGTCAATACGAACTACGAGTACTAAAGACTTATTTTAAGACACTCACCGGCCATGTGAAGTCGAAGGGGAACACGATGGGATTGCTAAATCCTTCCACGTGGAGGTTGGGCATATCCAATGAGTTGCCGCCCAACACAGGCGTTGTGATGTCACCGAAGGTACACGGTGACGTCGTGTCGATGTTAGCTTGATATATCTTGAGGCACACTCGGAATTTAGTCCTGCACGGCGCCAAACACGGCGCGTCACTATTTGAGGAACCATCACAGCACTGCCCACTACTTAACCTAGCCAATGAGTTCGTAAAACTTTTTATCCTAAGTTCGAAGGAACCAGACGTCAGCACCTGGAAAGAGAAAACCAACATTGTAGTTACTTGTGTCAGGAACGAAGGTAAAAGTAAAGATTAAGTGAGTCAATATATCAGATTCAGTGTGACAACACAAACAGACGGGCGATACAGATTTCATCGCCCCAAAGATGTAATCCTCAAACAAACTATTTGCACAACTGTCCGCGCGATCGATCCTGTTGAGACATTAACGGTTTTACCGGACAGCTTATGTAGGTCGCTCAAAAATGGGGTTGCATGTAACAACGCGTGTGGGGTGAACACGGTGACACCCCTATGAATCGAATTTACGAACGTTAGTGACGTAACAATACATTTTTTGTTAATCGAACTGTCAAATAATGGCGCCCCCCGCTTTGTTTTAAACGATCATAGTTTAAGACTACCGATTTTGATGAAAAACTTGGATATTTTAATGTGCGATGATAGATAAGTAGTCTTCAACGAGGCGACTTGAATTCCCCTGGGTTTTTTGTAGTGTATGAATAATAATAGCTGGTTTTTGTTGCCCTCCAGGGTGCACAACCCTTATATTAATGAAAGAATGCAGTTGGTCGCATTTGCAGAGCATGCAGGGTCAACAAGTTTTAAGACTAATGCATTAGGGAGCGAGCGTAATGTTAGCATTTTTAAGCACAACTGCTTATTAGTTAATAATTTTATATCGAATAAAACAATTATGTGCGCTGGTACAGTTATGTTGACATCTTAGAAGTTGAAAATTATACAATCTTAGACAGTTTTTTTTTTACTCGTGAAATTAGATTTTTAAAAGCCGAATATTATTGTTAATACACGCTCAGCTTATAAAACTTAAGTCAAAAAGTCTATCCTGTTTTATATGGCATCGGAAGGAAGCGGTTCGTATTAAATTATAGCGGCCATGTCTTGGCAAATCATTACCGGCGGCGACTAATACTATGTTGCGCGCGCGCAGTATAAACTTTATGAAATAAAAAAGGTTTTAAAAAAGAGTACTTACTTATCATTTCCGGTGCTTTTGATCTAATTGATTATTTATTTAGTCGACTATACTACAATAATAAATAACATTAATAAAACTTTACTACGGCTCTCGTTAAATCATAACGTGTTTTGTATCATTAAATAGACTTGTTAATGACACAGAATGCTTATGAACTTAGATATTTTTTTTAAATATTTGAAGTACTTAAATAAATATTACGGAAATATTTTTTTGTTGGTATGAGTTCATCTCATTATTAATGGCCACGAACCCTGACATCATAATAAGGATATATTTGTTGAATTAAAGTCGATACATAATGTATCTATATTAGTCATTCCCGCCCTGTAACATACAGAAGTTTTTGCATAGCAAACGGATTATGACTAAAGTCAGCTTTCCTAATTAGTTTCCCACGAATATGACCTTCAGTATGCATTGTCAAAAGATTACAAGCGACAGACAGAACAATGATCCATTCAGTGGAGCCTTATCTTTCACAGACGGTGTGTCTAACCATGTCAGAAATCAGCCCCCGTTTAAACAATACTGCGGTAAAAAATACACCAGATTTCAACCAACTTCCTGCGCCTGCGACAGGGGTTAAAATCATCTATGTGTATCCGACAGCGCGAAACGTACCGCCCTCTCTTTCTTTTAACCTAGGAGAGAAGAGGATGGAATGCCACTCAAGTCACACATCCACGTGGTTGTCAGGTAGGAGCGGAACCAAAAAAATGCTTGAAAAAAGATACGCAGCACTCTAAACATCCCCTTTTTTGTCGATCAATTGTTTATAAACGAGACTTTATAGTAGCAGAGAATTTGATGAATTGTGGCTTAGTTGTTTTCACAAAAAGCATAAAAGATAAATTATCATAAGTTGTTCATGTCAATAAGTTAGTGAATTACGGTAAATAAAAAAGTGTGTTAAAAACCGAGCGGGAAGCGAGCGGTCGTCGGCTCGCCCGGGGCTTCCAACAAACCAACAATTAAATAATACTTACCGGACTACCGAATAAGTTATGTTTTATTATATCTTCGGGCGGATTTGACGCGCTGACTGCCTGATTGATGTTGTTTAGACTATATTTTAAAAGGCGCTAAGCTTTTTCGACGTTTTGTCGCTGCGTTTATTTGACTATAAGTTTATCCGATTCACGGCTTAGTATTATGTTCTTATCACGTTGCTATACTATAAAATTAACGTAACCAAGTGGGGTCGAAAGCAGCTTGTACTTATTGTACAACTGAAACTTGAATGTGTGTCAGTAATCAATTACACGAGCGTCTAATTCATTTAACATACCAATACAAGTTAATGCATTCGACGATAAAGTCGTGAACATCAATTTTTTTTTTTACTTTTTGGACGGAACTTACTGGCCATAGATATCTGAGTAGTGGAGTATTGAATTATATACTGGCACATAACATTCATTGCGCTGAGCGAAGCATCACGCATCAAGCAGATCATCCAAATTGATTTTAATAGGTACCTAATCTTTGATCTTGTAATAACATTTCAGTTAATACATCGAGTTACATTAATTCTTTCTTATTTTAATTGCGCCAGAATCACGATCTAGACATATTTTCCAATCAAAATTACTGTGTCAAAATGATTTATTGAACACTTACTAAGCGGATGCGACTTGCCTACCTTTCTGTTTGAGAGTCAAAACGGATTTTATAAAGTCACTTATTGGGAGAGATAATAAGGAGTAATAATGTGAACGCTATTGTACCTATGTAAGTAAGGCAACAGTAAACACTCGTTCAAGCAGGTTGAACGTAGTCTAAAAATAACACAAATAATGAAACACAGGGGAATGTTTTTCATCTCTCCCGTTATACAAACGCGAAATGTGTTAAAATAAACACCAAAACAGAGTCTTTTAATAGCGCGACGATGTGGCCAGTGCATCAATTCGCAATTCAAATTTAAATTTGGAATCATCGAGTATGATTTATTTTTTCATTTAAGTTTTTTAGCGTACATTTTCTACACATGCTATAAAGATGTTCAGTCCTAAAATAGAACGTCGGGCGCAAGATCGAATTAATTGCACATGGAAAAAACTATTATATTTGTCCTCTAGCAGCTGATGAATGAACGCTGTTACTAATTGGTTTTTCTGACCTGACTTTTCACAGAACTTGGTTTCAATGTTGGTGTTGGTATTGTGTTGAGGGGGACGCGCCGGGTTGGCTCACAAAGGGCGTTCCGTTTCAAGGAACGTCTTTAGAAGAAAATAAACGGCGTCTTTTATAAAACGTCCTGATATTTAGCCGCACGACAAATGTTGCCATCTCCTTTGTGTCGATTTGCTGGCAGCTGTACCGACACAAAAGAAACTGACGATCTAAGTCTGGAATTTGAAATTAACGGAGAATCATGAGCGTGGAACGTAATAGGCCCCGTAGATTGCCTGGAACGTATATGGAAAGCGCATAATAAGGTATTTTGCGGTTATTTAAGCGTGTTGCACAAGCGAATTGAGATTTCGTGCGTTGGTGCACAGCGCGCTATGATCGGAGTCGTGTACTCTCTTATATCGTAAACCAGATCTTCTTGCTTGAATTGTTATTGGGATTATACGTGTGAACCTCTCACTGTAGAAATTGAATACGGAACTTATTAAAATTCTTTCGGGTTTAAACTTTTTTGTTCGACTACCGAAATAATTACTGAAATCGAGTTTTGGACAGACGTGATCACTTTAAAATAACTTGTAAGTAAAAACTTTTATGGTAGAAGCAGCCTTACTAAATTGTCAAATGGATATCAATCTCAGATACAAGTTGATACTACTTGATGCGATGCGTAGAGGAAGGCATGGAATTATTTTCAATGTAACTGCGATCATCCATTGCACATCGTAATTCGCTGCAACGTTATGAAACGGTATAATACAGTCGACCACAGTTCCGTTTGGTTACCACTTTAAGTACATAAGAAGATTTAGATGCAGTTACGAAATAACGAGCATGTAATATTATTCTCATTACGCCTTTAATTATTTCTTAATTGACACCCACACAGCAAGTAATAACTTATTCGCAGCTTCAAATGTAAGTGAGTATTCATAACTGTCAACTTATGGCCTTAACTTTCAACCCACGTGTAGTAGAAGACCCGACTCATCACTTCGCTATGCCTGAAGCACTATGCTTGTGCAACCTACACCATGTTACCGGCAGGCGGCATCGCTGACACATTTACCCAATTCGGAGTTTAATAATTTGCACTGGCAACACTAAACAATAGAACCTTAAATTAGAAGGTTACTGGCTGAATTACACGGCATCCGATAAATTTCGAAATTTGAAAACGAACGAGCGCCCTACCACAGACGTTGCGCACTCATTCCGAAATAGGGTTGAATTATTTACTTATTTACAAACACATTTATGGTAATGGTTTATCGCGGAGCACATCATTCAGCAGTATCCTTTGATAACTTCACACAAGAAAGCTAAGCATTGCGTCTGTTTATAAATAATACATAATATTGACTTCCCCGAGCATCCAGTTTGGTTACATTGCGTAATCTGATCAATGGTCCTGGCAACCATGTTTGTTTTTTAACGAATGTCACTGGGAATCAATTAAACGTCCGGTCGGGATGGAACCACAAAAACTTATAAATTTTATGGCTTTAATGAGCGGCTGTTCGACAGACGCCAATTATGTTATGGCATAATTAATTTTTAGTATTTGGATAGTTGTCAATATTGTCATACAAAAGCTTTTGAACAAGATATCTTTTAGAATTTATTGAGTGACGCACGCGCCGCACAGTCGGTCATTACATACTCATCACAATGAGACGAAAACTTAAAATTTCACATAGTTAAGCTGTTAAAAACCGGCGATTATACGATTTCGTATAAAGTCTCTTTATAATTGAGTCGGTTCTCATAGAACAAAAACCGTTTTGGACAATGGACGAAATTATAACAGAGTTAAAAACCTACCGTTAAGGAGTTTCACATGCTGAAATAGTTATTGCTACTAACATGACATATGACGATTAATTTATTATTGTACTTTTGTTAGTTCTGTGTGATTTTTTCGTAAATGAGAGTCTAAAAAGCAGCAGGTGGTTTTTATCAAAAGGCACTTACAAAATTGTTGGGAAATCGCAGTGAAAACTATGTAAGTAGCGAGTATTTGTTAACTAAATTACTTCTGCACATAAAATTAACACTGCTTGCCCAACTTTATGAAGTAAACTTTACGCTACAAGAATACCTAGATGTATTGAAATTACGGTCTAGCAATTTTTATTAGAAATAGTTCAACTGGTTGGCTGTTAGTTTTTATCTAGCTAGCTAGCCATTTAATATCTAAAGGAATTAAATTCTACATATTTTCCTTCTAATTCTAACTCACGTAGATAAAAATGTCAAGCTTAGTAACTTTTTAAGTAGCCACATAACAGCACAGTCTAGTTTAATATGACGTTTTAGAGCAGTAAAAATTACCATTAAAATGGCTGGTTTACTCTGATAACCAACTCACGAGTCAGAATTGAACTTTCAATCAACATGTCAGGACGGCAATTAGAATTCGTGTGCCCGAGTTGAGTGCATTGTGAAAAAAGCAGATGTTAGTGTGTTTAAGAGTTGCCATTAATGACTGCACCTGCTCGTGTAATATTACCGGGGTTACCAGTTTCAAACGCATAACTTCCTTTATAATTAACAAACAAGATTTTAATATGTTCGGGTTAAGTTACGTTTAAGTAAGTGACATTTTTAGAACTTTTAGTAACTTTTTAGAATGCAGACTTGGCAACCCTAGACATAGACAAGTGCTACACTCCACACATAGACAGATACACACCTAAAATTGAAATATATGTCGATTATATCACAAATCGTAACGCAATCATACACGCACAGGTAACGTTCCATGCGAGCTATGACATGCTATGTCCTAGATTTGCGACAGGTATACGCCGAGCGTAATCAAGAATACGTTATAGAATGCAACTTGCAACAATGTCGGACCTATTACATTAAAAAATATCTACTCACTCATTTTTACCCATACATGGAAAATAAGGATACGGCCGTTTAATAAACAGCCTATTCTCCGAATAATTTCTCAGGGATAAACGCGATCACGAGTCGAACCGGGCAACCTTCAGTAAATTATTTACTTATTTGAAATTGGAAATTATTACGTTGCGGTTTTCGGGCAGACGTGTTTCCGACGCCGCTTCCGATCAAAAAGGCGGTAGAATGATCACGCGATTCGTATTTCGAACGCGATCAAAGAAAGAATAATGCAGCTGAATTAGCTACTGTCTTGCACGTGGGGGTAAAAAAAGAAAAATCCGGACATTGATTCTCCTACGGATGTATCGAGAATAAAGAATCGAGTTGACTGATCGGTGGGACAATTACATCAATGCACGATCGTCGTCACGTAGACGGGACCAGGGGCAAGACAAACCAGTCCTGAGCGGTGGTGCGCAAAATACCGTTTTTTTATGAAACAACGCGACTTCATTCATAATGTATTATAGCGCCTTGAAAACTCACTCGCACGCACACTCACGCACAGGACTATAAATAAATAGATAGCTACATCATGTATGCTGGTGTGAAGTGGACCCACACTATTTAATTAAACCTGATTGGCACAGCAGAAAAACAATTAAAACAGCAATTGACGAGAAAAAGTGCACAAAAATCACACGGATCAGCCAGAGTTGGGGATCAATTCCAGACACACCGGTTGTCCGCGGACGAGTTTTATTAATATTCGCATGTAACAAAGTGCATGTGTTTGTGATATTAACGGTACAATTTGCGAACACATTAATAACTATTCGTTCACAGTGCGCACACGCACGCATTGGGGAATAGTTCCCTCGTTGTAAATTACCCTCGGAGACCGGTAAACGATGCGGGAGAACAAAAAGTCAGCAGAGACAAGTATCGATTTTTTTTTAATTATTATTATCGGGCTGTTGTTGACATTTCGGTAGCGCTTGTAAACGGGATCTTGCTTTAACTAGGCGCAACACTAAGTCGGGAAAACGCAAGGCGGATCTACATATCGATTAAGAAAAGTATCAAGTCGAGCGTGTACCAATGGTTGGGGTGAATCACGCGACGAGCTTTTCTTGAGCTTCAAGATGTACTCGTAGATGTTCTCCGTACATAAATAAACATCGAGTATCTCCGCCCATTGGACTGAAAGGCTACACTCGATTGATTGATACGTTTCCTTTAGTCGTTAATGAGGCAAATAACGAAGTTAATTAAGTCTACGTTTATCGATAAGCCAGTCTACTTAATATCGAATATAAAGTGATGCGATAAAAAGCACGAAAGTTTCATAAACTGTGAAGTTCACACGTCACCGTGCTGAGCACTCACGGCAACCCTTGGTAGGGCAAGTAACCTTGACTAGTTCATAGGGCAATGACCTCATTTTACTCTACATATTTACAGTCTGCCACCTTGTGTCAATTTTCTCAGAACTTTCATCTAGAGCGCATTGTTTATGTATGTCCAGTTTTACAGCTTTCGGCGCCTATTTACCGGCGATTAGCGACGGTCAATAAACAAACGAAGGGTTCTGTCGTGTAAACTAGACCGAACTACTAACCCTGCCCGAAATATCGCGCGCCTTGAGAGTCGTCTGGAAGAGTTATTCCTGTCGTCGGTGCATACAGATCGTCGCGAATACGTCTCGTTCGGACTTGAAGTCTCGAATCCACCGCAAAGCCTCGGAATGCATCTAATTTTAAAACGAAGAGGCTCGCGACCTAGCTGACCCCGCGCGCCGGTCGTATTAAAACCTGAACTTTCTTTATAACTATGTACCTATGTTTGCTCGGTAAACGTATCGGACACACACAGGCGCGGAGGAGTCGGCGAGCGAGCCGCGGCCGGTCACGACTGCGAGGCTAACCTACACTACACCCTCGCTCCCGAGCACTATCCAGGACGATCTGCTAGGCCGGCCCTCGGCCACGCTCGTGGGAAACTATCGTCTAGTGCACAGCGGTCGCACCTACACCCGCCGGTTTGCATCGCTGCCTTGTTTATGAGAAGCGATGCGAACCACGAGTTTTCGATGGGATTACGCCGATGCGAAACGTAAACAAACGGGGATTCGCGGTTTTCGGTGTCGATATCAGTACCTGGGGTAGAAACCCTAGCAGGGCGATGAGCACCGCGGGGGCGCGCATGCTGGCGCGTCCGGGCTAGCGGCGCCGGGGCATACGTCGGGACCGTACCCGGTCGTCAGCACTCGAAGGTAGATCCGCAGTAATCCATCACTTGCACATAAATGCACTGAGCGTTTCACTGCAAGTCACACAGCACAAGAATCGAGATGTCACTGGTCGCTCATGGGCTACGGCGAACCGGTCGCGGGATCGTTCACTACGTTCGAAACGCGCGCGTCGCGTGTAGTGGCGTACAAAGCCTTAATAACGTGTTGTCGCGGCGGCGCGTGACAGCGGACTGAAGGGCGGGTGGCGGCCGCGGTGCGGGCAGCGCGCACCTGGCGGGTGGCGCGCCGGGCGCCGAGAGATGGCGCTGCGCGGCGCATCTGCCGGCAGCCTGCCCCGCGCGCCCCGCGCACCGCCCGCGCTCGTCGCCGCGCACCCGACCAGAAAATACACGGAAAACAGCCCATGTACTGTATGCGAACACGTGCCCCTGTGTAAAAACTTCGGAGATGAATAGACTGCTATGCAGTTTTTTTTTTTTTTGTTAAATTATTTAAAGACGACACGTCCCGTCAAAACAATTTATAATATCCGAGTTCTTGGCTATCGCCATGTGGCTTTATATTTTTAGACAGCAAAAAGAAATTATATTATTTTTTTATGCTTAGTTAAATAGGTATGTACCTACCGAAAATAATTAGGTTTTATTTAGAAGTACCTAGTCATGGTACTTAATATGCAGGGTGATTTTTTTCAAGCCAATTGTTCAGATTCTGAACTAGGTCCAAGAGAAAAAAGCTGGAAGGAACCATGGACTAAATTAATAGGCAGTACTGAATAGGGGTACTAAATTACAATGTTTATCCATCTTAAGTACCTAACAATTTAAATGTGGGCCCTAAGAATAGAATACACATCATAAGTAGGTAAGTATAGGCATCGTATATTTATAAAAATCTTGCAGACCGAAATAGCTTCGAACGAGTAAGAAGGCTCTTTCATAATTATTGCACATCCTTCTGCATGCATAAATGCAATACCTACGAGTATGTTGTGTACAAATGTAAATACATACCTGAGGAGACTGAACTTCTTGAAGTGAATAGGGGCAAGACTATTATCCCAAAAGCATCTTAAACTTCAAGCTGCCACAGTGAAAAACAATTTGCCCTACCCGGGAACCGAACGGACCAACGAACGCACTAACTTATTGAACCGCCATTTGGTGAAAAATACTTTTGACTATAAAAATTAACATAGAATTTAGCTAACTATTACTCTAAACATCTTGCAAGAAAAGACAGTGTGTGTGTGTGTGTGTGTGTGATTAAAAAAAAAAGTAACAATTTGAAAAAGAACGGGCACAAGGCGAATGGCGTGATAACGTTTCATGTTACGAATGCAAATTTTTGTAAATCTCCACAATTATTGGCAGCTGCATCAACCGATAAGAGAATGATAAACATATTCATGAAGAAGCCCAAGGGCTGAATGAATGATTTATATTAAAAAAAGTATTAAAAACCATTCGTTCAATCGTTCCCCGGAGTGATAAACGCCGGTAGCAATGAACGAGTGAAGTCATTATTTTAATTTGTCTCGTTAGCTTTTTACGAGTTCAATTTTTTGATAAATTGAATTGATAGTTCTTATGTCAATATTTATTTTTGTTTTATTTTAACTGACTAGTTTTATCTGTGAGAATTAAAGAGTTTTTTTGATTGATCAATTAAGGATAGATTCAAACGGTGTGCAGTTTTAATTAAAAGTTTATATATTATATCTAGCTACAAATAAATGCATTAAGTACCTACCTATAAATATTCAGAGGGTCTATTAATAGAACTTGCTCAATTAAATCCCATATCCTCATGGATATGGGATATTTTTGATCTCATGATCAAAAATATTGTCGTCTTTTTTTGCAACGGAGTGCGTGCGTGAATCCAACCTGTGAAAAAGAAAACTGGAACTGACCTTCAGTAGCCGTAGCCGTAGCAAGGTCGTATCGTAGCCAAGATTTACAAAAAAAAAAGTAAGTACGAAGGAAATGTCAAATATTTTTTTTTTTAAACAAAACAGTAAAGTAACCGTACACCAAAGAGTCACAATAGGTAACCACTAATTTGTTAATTATTAATCGCATTTCGTAGAACTAATAACCTAGTTTTATTGGTCGTTGCGTTAAGGCCACGCCTTTACCTACCGCAGGTATAGCCTTATTTTATTTAGTTCACTCCGCATGACCAAACGGCCATTGTAGTCAATTACTCTAATTGTAATTACTAATTATAATTATACTAACATGATCATCTGGAAATGGGATGAATATTTCTATAGCTGTTTACCTTGGCGACGTAGTTTTGTTGAACTTTTTTGTTTTTCGTTTTTCAATTTGCTGTGACCTGCATATAGATATAAAACAACCGATTTAAAACGTTTTAAACCAAATGTTGCCGTTTTAAACCCCAAATAAACCGTTTTAAACGGTTGAAAACTCGTCTACGAAAATAAAAGAATTGTGTTTTACACTTCATTGTGGGCAACTTTTAGTCACCTGACGTCATGTTTAGTTTTAATTAGTTTATAGAAAATCAATAGAAAGTACCTACCTACATTACCTACTACTGCAGGTGTACTTCGAAGACTGCTACTAGAACTAATAGACGAGCTGAGCTAGGTGTATCGAGTTTGGTTAAGAAAAACATAGTCATCAACACCAACCGTTTTAAACCGAAAAAAATGGTTTATTTCGGTTTTTAACGGTTTTTTTCGTTTTAAACGGGTTGGTTTAATTGGTTTTAAACCGGCCTTACATCTATAGACCTGCACAATACAACATGCACGATACAGCCATGGTGGGTGCGTTGCATAGTTTAATAATTCATTGAAGAGTTCCTGTTTGTACCCACTGTGAAAAATATTATGAATCTCTAATGTTAGGTACCTTCTTATACTAACCTCTCTTATTAGAAATATCCATAATTATACGTAGTTTTAGAAATTAAAATTGATTGAGTTACCGATCAATATTTGTTATTACTTTATGACACATAGATCGGTAATTCAATCAAATTACGTAATTATTAGGTTGATTTTATTCAGTACTAGCTTACGCGGCTTCGCCCCCATGGTATATCGTATAAAAAGCCTATTGAGTAGCCTATGTCCTTCCTTACCCAGGGATCAAAGTATCCCCATACCAAATTAAAAAAAAAAAAAAAAAAAAAAAAAAAAAAAATTACATCAAAATCGGTCCCTCTGTTTCGGAGATTACCCGGAACAAAAAGCCAAAAATTAAAAAAAAAATGTTTTTTTTTTATAAATAGATACTTAGAGGTACCTACTTACTTTCATATGCATTTAGTAATAAGCTATTATTTTAACATTACAAACAAGCACTTCAATTTTATTTATTTGTATAAGTACATAATGGACGAGTATATTACAGATTGGAGTTTCCATGAAATAAAGTAGGTACTTAGTATCTATTAATAAATGCTCAGTCCAATTAAAAACTTCCCCTTTTTACTCCATTTAAAACTACTAAAAGCAGCTCCAGTTCCGGGTTTATCACGATGCTAGTCTAGCTAGCAGATTGAATCTAACAATTAGTACGTTTTACAGTACTCATCGTCAGCATTAGTCAATTATATTAATTAAAACTCTTAATAGACCTGAGAAAGGAATAATTAGCGGCTTATCTCGTGCACATGTCGTAAAGCATGTGTAATTTTGTCTATGTATCGAAGCGCAGGTTTTAACGCGCCATTGTGTGTGTTACATTGTCTATGGTAATTATTATTTTGACAGTGTAGCACTTTGTTGTTTTTTACAGGTTATAATTTTGAAAGGAGGAAGCTGCATAGAGTTTATATAGGGCTATGTAAAATTGGCTCAGTAAAAATACGAGAGTTAAAGTTAGATAAAGACCCGGGAAATCTCTAATTCAGGAAATATCGTCCTAGGTTGTTTTATTTTAATATGGCGTCTGTTCTGAAGCTCAAGCCACGGCGACCATAGACAAACATGAGTATGCAACCAAACCAGGCAGAAGAATACCTACTTCTCACCACAGCAAAGACTAATCTTTTTCCAATTGCTCTGATAGAGTTTTCAATATAGAAATTAGCACCTTGATGTCAGGTATTATTGTTAAGAATATGTTAGTAGCTGAGGTTGCATAGGCTGATAGGCCATTTCGATTAGCTTTCCTTGAACGTATAATTAATAACGTTGCTAAATTGAAGAGTACAACTGTAACGTAGCACGACAACTGAATAGATTGGTATTACGTTTAGTCGCTTAACTAAGTCACGTGGTTTTTGTTTACCTTTATTTAACTACCTAAACATATGGTACTTTTAGTACCTAGAACAATTTCTATGAAAAATAAATTGGTCTACCAGAATCGCGTCGCACTGTCGTGTCGTGCCTGTCTGCGGGAGCCTTTAGGCTGTTGGCCGCATGTCCGCTAAGTTGGGTCCTAGAACTATTTTCAAATACTTAAACGTTTTTTTAAATGATACAAAAAATATACACGTGTTTCGTCAATAAAAGTAAGGTCACAGACAAACACAATATGAAGGCTTTCCTAGGGGAAATTGTCCTAATTAGTAATTAGCCTAATTAAAGTCTAGACTCACCCATTACCTGGAAACAGGGCAGGCCCAAATATCAAGTACTTACTTTGTATTCTATAGCTAATTAAGGAGCAATGACATTTTTCTGACTTTTAAAAAGGGCGTGGTGGGAAACATCAAAAACTTCTGAAAACAGGTACCTACTTAAGTCCTAATAATGCACTACTTATCTATTTGGTTAACAAAAACCTGCACCCTGATCGCGTAACACACTATCAATCTCAATCTGAATAATTTTGAAGCATATTACTAATCCATTGCTTCATATGTTCGAAAAATTTGTCAGCTCAGCAACGTAAATAACGCAATGAATGTTGTTGAACTGTCAAAATAAAACCGATTGCTACTGATAGTGTGTTACGCAATTATCCCGCAGAGTATGATTTTTTCAATATATCTATTATTATATCTATTCATATTATAAACTAGGTTCTGCCCGCGGCTTCGCCTGCGTGGTAGTCGGAAATTATTCCACAAAAACGTGCTACTGGGACAAAACGTAACCTATTTCCTTCCCCAGGAGTCCAGAATGCCATCTATCTCTTTGCCAGTGAAAAGGTAAATAGACAGAGTTACTTTCGAACTTATAATATTAATATGGAGATGTAGTTGTTTTTTGTGTAGGTATGTCTGTGTTCGCGTGTGACAGCGTTGTTCTCACTACACAACAGATTTTGACTTTAGCGACTATCACCATCATTTAGAGAATTTATTTTGTAATATATCCGTGCGAAGCAGGCTAGTTCTTAACCTTTTGAACGCCAGAGTAGATATAAACGTATCGCCGTACCCCTGACGCCAGGCCACTTTAACAAAACACCACACACACACACTTCAACAACAACAACAAATTTCTCGATATTGGTGGTTTATTTATATTAGTTTCATGCAATACAATATAGACGGAAGCTTAAACTTTTAAATTATACAAATAAAAACACACAAAAGTAATGATTAAAATTGTTTATTTCATAATATGGTGCGACCCGTGCGACGTGTATTTTGTCATATATTTGTGACGTCGTAAGATTTCGTTTGTCACATATACGAGACAATGGCGTTCAAAAGGTTAATAAAATAATATGATGACTCATCACCTAGCTAGATTGTAAAATATTTTCGCTGAAACTTGTGGTGCGCGTAGGCATCATAAGCCTCTCGTGCCGTGGGATTCTATTTTATGATCAATTAATTTTAGTACATTGTTCTTTCAAGTTTCTGACGTTTTATGGCATTGCTATTTTATAAACACTTTAATTTTTTCCTTTATTTTCATTCAACAACTGAAAAGTTTAGTTAAAAAGTTGCCTGAAGTTCGCAAGTTGATTGATATAATTTGACCATCTTTAGCGCTGTACACTTCAAATACAAGGTGGTAGGGACATCGACGGACAACCTGTTCTGTTACCATAGAATTAGTACAGACACCAGCACATCAAGCTACTACAATCTGTCAAATTTCTTTAATAGACTTTATCGCTAAAGCATTAGGTTCAATGTTTATTGGGAAAATTTGACAGTTTCGGGTAGCTTAGTGTGCTGGCGTCTGTACATGATTCCGAACTGCGTTGAAATTTTTCGTCGGTTATAAAAAAAAATAGTTGTTCCATGCATTTAGACCGCGTAGGTTTCACTTTTCTATGAAACAGCTCATTTTTTTGGATCACCGTCAAAAAATTTCAACACAGAGGGTCGGAATTATGTATCTACTGAAGCCATGGTACCTATATTTATTTTCATCAAGTAGCAATTTTTACACTTAACTGTGCATAACCCGTTAACCATCATAAACAAGTTGCCCCTTATTGAATATTATTCAATCAACTTTTTAAATGCGATCGGAAATATAGATCAACATAATAATTATCAGGCAATGCAATCTAAGAAATAAAAATATAAAATTAACGATACTAATCCGTCGGTTATAAACCGTTTCCTTCGTCTAATAAAATTTGCATTACGAGATAAGTAGCCATTTTAATGATTTGTGATAATTGCACTTCTCTAATCTCAAATGTCAAACTCGACAAACAAAGATTGAATGTCAGAAAGATACTGCAATCGGAATTAATTAACCCTCCCATTGATTATCACCTATTTGAATAAAGCTTATTGTCAATATTATAGCGTGTTGTAGAACAATAACATTAGTGGTGCTTAAACAAAGAATCACCGACGCACCACACCTACGTTTAACCACGCCCAACACGCTCGCTTCAGACCCTGACATAGAAAAGAATTTTTGAGTTATGCAGGAATATTTGTAAACTTTTTGGTTGATTGGCTGACCTACCTATTTGTTGCCTTTGCGTCGTAAAAATTGTCTTTGATCGATAAACAAAAATGACATTTAAATGCGCGGGAAATAGAGCCTAGTTACCATGTATTTTTTTTTCCAGAAGTCCTTTGTTTTATAAACCTGTAGGTATTTCATATGTGTAAGTTTTCTAACTTTCCTTAGGTACTTAACAAAAATTTACTGATTTTGACAGATCGAAGTAGTACTTATCGTTTCGTTAATGTCGGTAACTTACCTACTCTAAGATCTAAATAAGCAAGAGCTTGCGCTGCTCATCGACATAATAGATTTAGCACCTCGATCAACGTTTCTATGGGAACTTAATTAACTGATCGTATTCATAGGTACTTATAATTACGAATTCTTGCCTATATCCATAGGCAAGAATTCGTAATTAGGCATAAGGCAGCAAAAAATTGTTATTTCAAATATAAAATTCAGTAGACATGACGGCGCGCGCGCTTTCCTGAACGTTGACAAATAAAATCCTTCAAAATCTTACATAGTTTACTTCATTTCGTTCTTTCTTGCTGCAATGTAATGTAATACTTATTAAGAGGAGGCTCCCTAAATTTTACGTTAATTTGAATTAATATTCTGAAACAGTCACACATACAATCAAAATGGAACTTTAGTATATGATTCATTGGATCTTTTTCTTTCCATGTACAAGACAGTTACGTAATTGTAACATTTTCGCTCGATTCATATTTTATTAAAAAATCATGTCTTTTTTAAAGATTATTACTTTTTTTTCAAGATTGCTTGGCCTTTATGTCTAAAATAAATGTTAACAGTAAGAAAATATAGTTTACTATCCAGCCACTAGATATTTTTTCTCTAGATCAATTATTACTTTAGTTATAAACATAATAAGAATTGAAACTTACGACATTTAGTTTCGAGCTCGAACGCGATCAAAGAGCGCACGCGGTATTCAACCTTATTACGGCTACGTTAGCGTCTTTCACCATAGCGGTCTAACCGGTCTCTCATCTCTCTCTCTCATGCGTAGAAATTATTTTAGGCGTGTCGCCCACACGAGCTAGAGTCGAGGCGGCGACGAGGCGCGGGCGCAAGTTTTCTATAGGAATAAATATAGGTATGTATGTATAGGCGACATACCTATACTTATTCCTATACAAAACGTGCGCCCGCGCCTCGTCGCCGCCTCGACTCTAGGTCGTGTGGGCGACGCGCCTTAGAGTGCCTGGTCTTAAAACATAGTTTTCCTAACGAAGTCCTGGCACTGCTTAGCAAACGCATCAGTCGATCCCACATTTCAGTTACAGCTGCGGGGTACCTAATAGGTACGTAACACACTAACAATTGCAACGCCTATCATTTTGACAATTCAACAACATCCCTTGCGTTATTTCTGCTATCGAGCAGATGAATTTTACAAACATACGAAGCAATGGATTATGATTCTGGAAAGTGTTTGACGCATGCGGGATGCATTCGGTTGCTCATCGCTTCTCTTCTAAATCACGAGCAAGTCTTGCTTTAGAAAAAGAATTCCCAAATTTTTCCTATAAAATCTAACCATACGGAACAGTCCACAATTTTTTATCTGCAAGCTAAATTAAAATCATTGTTCTTAATTGATAACGAATCAAAGTACGACAACTGTAGGTCAAGGTACCTGATATCGATGCAAAGCAGACAGCACAATTATACATAGGCGTTGTACATAATTCGTGAGTAATGTATGTATTGCTGAAGGATTTTTAATTGAAAGAACTTCCTAGATGGATTTGGTTTATCTTTTATATCTGATAAAGTTGGTTTGTTTTTTTTTTTTTTGTTGTAGGTAATGTTTCGTAGTCCAGCTTTTTGATTGGTTGATTTGCAGATGAGACAAGTTGGCAGTTTGTCGAGCTGCGTCTTTGACGTAGTGCAAATCTGACAAGATGAGTTTCTGTCGACATGCGTTTTCTGGGGAAATGCGTATTTGACCATTTGCGTTTCTGACTACATGCGAGTAATCCAGATTTTTGTGTAGATGTTATAAAAGAGTTTTCTGTTTACTGTCCGTTTGCTAAATAGGTACTCCTTTTGTCCTGCAATAAATATTCAGGCTGCCTTAGCCGAAAAAAACCTTTTAAAAAAAAACTTTGATGCTTTTTTATTGAAAGTAACTGAAGCTAGTGCTAGTGCCGATGCCGAAAATTCTGCCAATGTCAGATAGTGTTAGGAGAAAACGTACGAAAGATGAAAAAAAAAATAAAATCCTAAATCCTAAATAAATAAAAAAATAAAAACTAGGTACCTAGTTGATTCACTGGTATCATCTTTCAATAAATTACAACCACTAAAGGCCCATTCTATGTTTATCAAAGCATTGAAACTTAAATTGCATAATTCATTTCAATTATCTAATTGACATCGAACAATAGTCGACAATATTGACACTATGAGAAGAATGTCCGTGCGTGGACAATTTCATTGCTTCATTGTGCCTTTGACATTTCTATACGTCACATCACTATTATTGCATTCTTACAAACTTACATAGTAACTTCAAATAGACTCTATTACTTAGAGCATAGGGTTGGGATTTGTAAATTTATGAATAATTAAGTTGGTATTCACCTGACGTATGAATTGATTCGACGAAGTTGACGAGTGAATTTTATGACGGATACGTTCGGAGTGAAAACAGTAATTTAAAATTATCGATATTATTCGTAGGTAAGCGTGGTAATGTTAGTCGAAAGTGTTCCCATGACAAATAAATTGATTGTAGGAATTCGCGAATTTTGTACTGCTTATGATATTTTTTGCCAAGCATGTTTTGTAACTATTTTCTGTATCTAACTCTAGATACTATCTTAGAATAAACAATGAAGTAGGAATCGCTAATTAGCAACTATTAATTAACTAATTGAGATCGAGAAGTTTTTGTTAAAAAATACTTCTATTTTATCTATGTGCATGAATCGAATAAATATGTCGTTAATCAATTTCTTTGCTGAATTTCAATTAGTTCAGTTGTTCTTAATTAATTGATCTTGTATCTGCTGCTCACCACAAAAAAGATCGGTATCTTACCGTAAAATGCCTAGGAACTACGAATTATTAGTAAATAAAACCGATAAAAACAATATCGATGCTACAAATATCACGAAATCGATTCAAGTTTACGATTCGCCGCGAAAGTACGCGATTACCTCGGTTTCAGCGCTTACGCATAGTCTGGCTCAAGAATGCAGTGTTACACAACAAGCATTCACTTGCATAAACTGCGGTACTATTTATGTTAATACTTAATAAACTCATTTGATTATCGCATAAAATATCATTTGGAACTCATCACGAACGCTGTCAGATGTTTTACCGCCAACTACGCCATACCATAGACAAGCTAATGATTATTCGTGTTTTCATGTCAATCGATCGTAAAACACTATAATTTCGATAAATTGTCGCTTGAGTATTTGTGTAATAAAATTCGAAGCCATGGTGTAGGTTTTTTAAGTGTTGCTTAGATTGCTTTTTAAGGCTTTTCAGTCTTTGAAGATAATAAAGCAATTTCCTTTTATCTAAGGAGATGCGATGCGATTTTTATAGAAAAAAAATATTCGAAATATATTTTTCTTTCCGATAACATAACTTTAACTTGAGAAAATACATAAGTAAATCGATGTTGATGAAAAATTTAAATTTTGATACGTATGCGGATATTGCGAAGGGCGAAGGGCTAGGAAAAATTAAGTGACGGATAGCTGTAGCATACTGACGTTTATTTTTACAACAAGTCAGGATGACATGATGACATAAATCAATCATCATAAACTAAGTATAATTCTATCAAATTTTTATAATTTTATTTTCCAATAATGTCCTGAAAGAGTGTTCCAATTGTATCCCTGCATAGCTAGTTAACATAGATTTCTGTTCGTCTGCCGCAGTAAGTAATTAGTGAATTTGTATAAGGCGTTCACCATTGCTTAACTTACTGGTAGTGTTAAATGTTACTATATTGGATAATTACAGCTTCGAAATATGAACGTGTATTCGATCCGGTAATTTGAAAATTATGTGGATTTGAACGGCGCCGGCGCATCTTGGGGTCATTTAGAAGGACCTGTTCGTTTTATGTGACCTCTAGGGTTGGAACTTTCTAAATACCAAGGTAACAGTGTCATCTAAATAATTTTCCCGCTTGTGTGTTTTTGACTGCCATAACTCCTGATATCTGGATAGGTAACACGAAAAAGTTTTATATTTCATATCACTAATATTTTAAAACTAATTTCAAGAACAAAACCAACAAAAATAAACCATAGACCAAACTCTTACCTCCCTCCAAAATACAAAATGTCTCGATATCTAAAACAGAAAAAAATAAAAGAGCATCATAAAAATCTGTGAAACACTATTTCGTTACGGCTCATCCTCACAACACAACACATAGCCACGAAGAAACCTTGCCGTTTGATGACGTAAAAGGCGAATTAAAAATCGCAGGAATCCAGCGTTCAGTCGTGAGAATCTTTATTAACACCTAACCAGCTATTAAAACCAATCTTTAGTTCTTTCGAAATGTCATCTTACTTATTAGAATCTAACGTTTTCATTTATGCATTGGTTAAGGACCCTACAAACTGGAGATTTTATCTTTCTATATCTTGTCCGCACTCCACGTCAATATCTTGCTATTCACATGATACAAAATTTATAGAAGCCGTATAGTGAATGTATAATAAATGTTACGACTAGGGACATCAAAAGATCTTTATAGATGCATGAATCTTTTATTGACTACGCAGATTTTAATCATTTGAGCTAATGCGTTATAACTTTGGTGATAAAAGTCTTCAGTAAACCCTTAGCTTTCTTTTTTAGATGCTGTATTAGGAATGACTGGTTCTTTTACTTGTTGTTATTCGTCTTCAGTTAAGGTCTTCTTTCTAATGTTTCTTGATTCTTTTACATACGATTAGTTAATCTACTTTTACGATTTTTGATATTTGTGATGTTTGTGTATATAGGTTGTCACCGTTTTTTGTTTCCTTGGGTATCTTTGTCAATGTCACTTTCAATTCTTCTGTCAAGAAGTCTGGAATATCATCAGTATCATTCATACTGTGATTCAAGAAAGGTGATTTGTTAAGCCTTTAACCGAAATCCCGTGCCGTGATCGTGTGATCCGTGCGTGTGACTACGTGCTACCCTAGGCCAGCTCAAATGCAAATTTTTAGCACTAACGGAATCAGCCTATAATGTTCCCACTGCTGGGACACAGGCCTCCTCTCTTCGAGAGAGAGTGGGCTATAATCTACCACGCGGGCCCAGTGCGGGTTGCTAGATGTCACGTCTTCGAATTTTTGGTTCTAGGACATGCCGTTTGACGATGTTTTCCTTTACCGTTTTGAGAGCAGTGGTGATGAAATAGGTAGGTTCGAAATATTTGTCCGAACTTGTTTTAAAAACAATTATGCTTCATGCAGGGCTTTGCCAATGGGGAAATAGGTTTAGCATAGCCAACTAGCACCTATATTAATTGTAAATGGTTGCGTATTCATATAAGATACATAATCTAAGTTACGACACTGGTGTGTAAGCGGTCTAACGCGTTAGGTGTGGCTACTTAAGAGTGGCAAGTTGGCAACACAAGACTTGATAGCGTTTCATTACAGTAAAGATGCGTTTACGACGCGACAGGGCGGAGTTCGTCATATTTTGTAAGGTTGCCAGAGGGAAAATTGACAATGCAAAAAATAAATAAAAATATTATAGACTAGCTTCAGCCCGCGACTTCGTTCGCGTGAAACTTCTTGTTTCCCCCGAGCCACCCCGTCGTATCGCATCACCCGCCCGCGCTATCACTTAACGTCCTTTTTGACTTTTTTTCTTTTTGCTCGGCTCCTAAGGGTCATAGCGTGATGTTAAATAGCCTATAGCCTTCCTCAAGAATTGGGCTATCAAATGAAAGAAGAATTTTTCAAATCCGACTGGTAGTTCCAGAGATTACCCCCTACATACAAACTTACAAACAAATTTTACCTCTTTATAATATTAGTATAGATTACTCGAATCTGGAATGGAGCTGTAATGCTATTAACAAAATTTCAGCTCAAAAGCATTAACTTTGAAAATGCTTAATATTTTTTTATTTCGTCATCACGGCGCTGCTCTGGTGCGTGGCGGCGTGATGTGCGTGTACTAGGCGCACTGACACACTACAGATAATGGATAATGACCCTCGTAGTGCGGTGACACGTTTTTCATGATGTCAATTTAATAAACTATCGAAATAAAAAAATATTAAGCATTTTCAAAGTTACTGCTTTTGAGCTGAAATTTTGTACAGAGATTCTAGACCAGATACACTCTTCAACCCGTTTGTATTGATATACCCTTTCTGTAACATCCTGTATATTTTCTTATGTTGCGGGCAAAGTAAAAAAATCAAAAATACATGGGCACTTATGAAACGTGAATGTGCGCGGTTCCAATTAGTCGTTTCCTATGGAGAAGAGCCGGCAACAAACTCCACGTCTACTCTTTTAAAAATAATTGTCTTTTACAATGTTTTCAAATTACAGTGTTAATAAGGTCTGGGAGGACAGTGTAGGCTTGTCAACAAGTACCAGGTACTTTAAGAAATAGAAAATAGTCTCCACTATCTACAAGGCCTATAACGTTCTCAAATGTACAAAATATAGAAGAATCTACATCTATATAAATAAAAACAAAAGGCCTGACTGACTGACTGACTGACTCATCAACGCCCAGCCCAAACCCATGGACCTAGAAAGCTGAAATTTTACACAATGGTTCCCTTTATAATGTAGACAAGGAATAAGGAAGGATTTTTCGAAATTCAACCCCTAAGGGAGTTAAATAGGGGATGAATGTTTGTATGAAAGTCCGTCAGTTTTAAAGTTAGGATCTTCGAATATTGTGTTTAGGCTGAAGATTGAAAATTAATTTATACGTGTCTCAGCGTTTTTGATGATTCCACCCCCAAAGGGTTAAAAAGGGGGATGAAGTTTTGTATGAAAGTCCGCCAGTTTAAAAGTTAGGATCTTCAAATTTTGTATTTAGGCTAACGATTGAAAATTAATTTATACGTGTCTCAGCGTTTTTGATAATTTTACCCCTAAAGGGGGATGAACGACCTAACTGAGATATCGACGCACAGCCTAAACCGCTGGTCCTAGGGACATGAATTTTGAAGGGTGTGTTCTTTGTAAAGAGTAAGTATCCAGTAAGAAGGGGTTTTTGGAAATTCAGCCTTTAAGAGGGTGAAAAGGGGGGATTTTGTTTGTATGAAAAATCTTATTCCTTGAGTTAATAACCTTGAAACTTGGAACGAATACTTACCTAAGTAAATTATGAAGTTTGGCATTTTTCGTTTTTCCAATCTACCCCCTAAAGAGGTATTGGGGGGTGTCAAAATTTGTATGGAAGAATTTTAACGCGCTGTCCTATTAACTCAAAACTCAGTATTTATACTAAGGACTAAAAATAAAGAATAACGTGTATCATAGTTTTTCGAAAATCTACCCCTAACTGTGTGAAAAGGGGTAATTAATTTTACAGGGGAGGATTTCACTGCGTGGCTTGATTAGTTCGAAAATTGGCATATGTAATCTTTGAGTCAAGTTATGAACACATCTTAAACGATTTTTCATAATTCTACCCATGTAGGGGTGAAAAGCGGGATAACAGTTTATATGAAAAATCTTAATCATTTGGTAAATAAACTTGAAACTTGGCACGAATATTTATCCAAGTAAATCATGAAGGTTGGCACTTTTTGTTTTCACAAACTACCCCTAAAGGAGGATTGAGGCGGGGTGTGTCAAAATTTGTATGGAAGAATTTTAACGCACAGTCCGATTACCTCAAAACTCGGTATTTATACTTAAGACCAAAAATAAAGAATAATGTTTATCAGGGTTTTCCGAAAATCTACCCCTAACGGGGTGAAAAGGGGTAGTTAATTATACAGGTGAGGATTTTAATGCGTGGCTTGATTAACTCAACAATTCGTATAAATAATCTTTGAGTCAAGTTATGAACACATCCCAAACAATTATTTGAAATTCCACCCCTATGGGGGTGAAAAGCGGGAGTACAGTGTACCTATATGAAAAATCTTACTCATTTGATTAATAAACATGAAACTTGGCACGAATACTTAAGTAAATTATGAAGTTTGGCTTTTTTGGTTTTCTAAACTACCTCCTAGAGGGGGGATTGGGGGCGTCAAAATTTGTATGGAAGAATTTTAACGCGAAGTCCGTTTAACTCGAAACTCGGTATTTATACTTAAGACCATAAATAAAGAATAAGGTGTATCAGGGTTTTTCGAAAATCTACCCTTAACGGGGTGAAAAGGGGGAGTTAATTTTACAAGGTAGGATTTTACTGTGTGGTTTGATTAACTCGAAAATTGCCGATGTAGGTCACACGGCTGCCAAGCTAAAATGGAACTGGGCTGGTCACATCTGTCGCATGGGTCCCAAACAGCAGCAAACGGCAACGCGGCAGGCCCAGAATGAGATGGCGGGACGAACTCGACTCTTTCGACAAAGATTGGCGTGTAACAGCACTGGATAGGGATAAGTGGAAGAAGGGAAGGGAGGCCTTTGCCCTGCAGTGGGACAGAAATGGCTGATAATAATAATAAAATCTTTGAGTCAAGTAATGAATTCCACCCCCATTCCCTGTGGGGGTGAAAAGCGGGGATACATTTTATATGAAAAATCTTATTTATTTGGTTAATAAACATGAAACTTGGCAATATTTGGGTCAGTAAATAATAACGATTGTCAATTTAGTAAAAAAAAAACCCCTTACAGAGGATTTTGGGAGTGACAAAGTTGATAGGTTAGAAAAATATGTAACTCGCTATCGGATTAACTCGAAACTAGGTACTACCAAAACAAAAAATAAAACAAGTACTTATCTGTGTTAGGGTTTTTCAAAAATGGAGTCGATTTTTACCAAGGTGGAAAAGGTCAAGTAAAGTTCTGGGGTGGATATTACTGCTTGCTTCAATTAACTCGAAAATGGGTATGGGCCTTTGAGTCAAGTTATGACCACGAACGATTTTTCAAAATTCCACCCCTGTGGGGGTGGAAAGTGGGGCTACAGTTTATTTGAAAAATCTGATTCCTTTGATCTATAAAAATTGGCCCGAATACTTATTTATCTAAATAAATGATAAAGATCATACCTACATACATTTTCGAAATTTTTAGAGGTAAGTACGAATTTCACGCGGACGAAGTCGCGGGCAGAAGCTAGTACTTATATAAAAGACAAATAAAATAATGAAAATAAAATTTTGTTTAAATCAAACGACTTGATTACTATTACAGCCACTACTAAAGAGTTGAAATTAAAATTGTATCCCCCTTATTCATAAAACTTATCAAACCTATTTTAGTTAAAATGGGGTTTGTCTCTTTCTTACACACAGAAATGTCAACGTGACAGATAAAGACAAACGTTCTATAAACCTATTTTAGCTAAAATAGAGATAAAATAGGATTATGAATAAGGGGGTAAGTATATAAGGTCAAATAATGAGAAAATTAATCTGTCAAGCTCCGCTAATGAGACACAATTGATTTTCTATTGTTTCGTCGCCAATGGGCGGACCGCGGTCCTTGACCGGTTTTATGACAAAGAAGTATGTAAGAAAACCACACACATCACTCGTCTGGTGGGTGGATCCTCCCTTTTCTATGGAAGATTATGAACTTTCCACCTTGTTCCTCATATTTATCTCTAAACACATAAGAAAAATCAGTGATTCCTAATAGATGGATCATGCTCTCTCGTTTTTTAAGATACCCCATACACGTTCTTAAATCAATACGAGTTACAGTCAGTCGAAGTAGTTAGCAATTCATCAATGAACGTTGTATGTCTGGCATCGGTTATAAAATATGTATAATGTACAAGAAACAAGAATTACATAATACATGGTTTATGTGACCATAATAATATTATTTTTACCCGTAAATGGTGCTATTTTAAGCAAGATTGTTTTATGTTTTTCTTAACTTTTCAATCCAAATCTTCTGAAATAAATAACACGTTCTTTGATTAGACGGGTAATTGCGTAGCACACTAACAATAGCAATAGTTTTTGTTTAGTTTGACAGTTTAGCAACATTCATTGCGTTATATACGTTGTTGAGCAGACATTTTGCTTGAACATATGAAGCAATGGATTAGCAATATCCTTCAAAATGAATCAGATTATTATTGATAGTGTGTTACGCAATGTTTAGGGTACTGGTGGTTGTCGCTGAGGGCCGATACATGGAAATATATATCTCAAACTGTTGAATGAAAAGAAGAGAACCCAATGTCCAACAGTAAAAGGAAAAGAGCTGATGATGATAATCATCGTAATACCTTTAATCGCTCCGGCCCGGCGCGTACATACCTACCACTGGTGGCACATTACAATAGAAAATCAATTGTGTCTCATTACCCGGTCTTAGCTAGTTAATCCATTCAAAGATTGTAAAAAATCGCTTTTAACGATAAGACCGCCCATTGTGTCACCCTGTGTAAAATTTCTACATATACGAGTATATCTGTAAATTTTATGTTGCGTGGGTACATAACAAGAAGTGTTTTATCTATCTACCTAAGATGGTTAAGATTGAATTTTTCTACTTATTTTATAAATGAAAACAGAGTCACAATGGCAATATTTACACAAAATTAAGAGTATCTACAAATATATCTACAAATAATACTATCGAAAAAAACAAATGAAAAACATAAATGTTAATGAACATTGACCAATTTACATGTTATAATTAAAACACAATATTTACACATATTAGATACATTAAATTCCTTAATAATTTCGCCATTGAATATGTAAGATCATTACAGGTTTCTTATTAAAGTGAAATCGGTATGTTTTCGAAGTATATTGATACAGGAACTGATGCTCTGATTAACATTTTCTTTCACCATTATATGAGTCAGTATTGTCTCCCTGTGAACTACGCTAAGATGTTACAATGAAGCATGCAATTGTTTTATATTCGTAATGTGATAACAAACTGGTGAAATGGTTAATATCTTATTGTTTGAAGGTGAAAGAAGTGTTTTCTTCTTGTTACTGCTATACTATTATCCTTAAGCGCCTGCGCATACAGTCGGCACGGCACGGCAAGGGATTTTATGCGACGAACAAAAATGTAACTTAATTGTATGATAATAAAATTGAAATTTCAATGATAAATAAAATCATCGTAGGTGCAAAAACAAAGCTAGGGTATCCTTAGACATGCCGTGTCATTGAAATTTCAATTTTATTGTCATAATATTAAGTTATATGTATTTCTATTTGTCGCATAAAAATCCCTTGCCGTGCCGTGCCGCCAATGGGCGCAGGTCCTTACCCATTCATTATCGTCATCATTGACAGCCTTGATATACCCACTGCTGCTGTTGTTGTGCTGCTGACTCCTTCCTTTTGTGCCATGCTTCCCTGGTCTGTGCGAGTCTCATCCAGGTCTTCCCCGCGATCTTCTGTAGGTTCCTTATTTTAATTCATTTGGGGTTGATGGAGTTCTTAAATAAGTTTAGGCTGTCATTTCAGAATTTACTTTCTACGTAATCATTCATCTTTCACCCAATAAATACGTCAGGAATCGCGGTCACGTGGTCGTTGGCGTTCCTGCCGTACTAACGTATTCCTTTGTTTTCTCCCTGGTTAATGATAGGTACTAGTCCAAATAATTGTTTACAGTACCCGGCGATAAATATTGCACATCGATCTTTGGAAAGAGACAATCGGCTAATTTCGGCTTCGTAGAGCGTTATCTCTGTCGCACGAAATACAAACAGTCCGGTATCTATTAGGAGCTGTTAAAACAATTATGATTTGCTTCTTTTGATAATTCTTTTTATTCTTTGTATAAAATACACCAATTTTTCTATAAATGATTGCTTTAGGTTGGGGTAAAATAAAAAGGTTCCCCTCCTTTTCCTAAAGATGCCATAGTACAACTTTAAATTATTTAAATTTGGGGGTGTTAACAACTCTAAATATATATTTTGAACTGGACGCGACCGCACTCTATCGCACTTGAACAACGACTGACAAAACGTCACATAGGTAGTGTGCGACAGAGATAACGCACTACGAAGCCGAAATTAGCCGATTGTTTCTTTCCAAAGGTCGATGTGCAATATTTATCGCCGGGTACTGTACGATATAATGTATATGCCATGCCGCCATGTCCCTACGTGTTATTTTTTGACGCATTTTTTTTTTCGATTAATTTTATCCGTGAGGCTACGTAGACTGTAGAGGTTTAATGGTAAATTGGTCAAAGGGCCTCAAGACAAAGAAAGTCATTCCATCTTGTACCGATATTTATTTAAGAATTAACTTTTCTTTACTTACCGTTACAAAAACTCGCAATTTTTCAAAACAACAGCCGACTGTTCCTTCGAGTAAATTAAGAATGAAAACTGCATTACAAAAAGAGAAGCTCGTCATTTGTTCAATTACAAGAACAATAGTAATTGAAATGAAAAAGATATGTGAGCCAAGCCAACTATCTACGATATAGGTACCGATTAAGTAGCCCAGCTAATTGAAAACATGCCCTTCTTATTCCCTCCACATAACCTTTACGAAATATTATTTTAGTTATCAAATTAAATTCACAGATAAATAAATGAGGCTTTATATCCATTAGCTGGTATCGCCGGTCCCGATAAAAGTTCCCACCGTGAAACAGGTGTTTTATTTAAAACTAATCATTTTGACACTAAAAATGGCGGGGCGACGCTAAGATGGCGCGCATCTGGACAAGATAAGCGCCTATTATTACTTAAATGCCTAGACATTCAGCCTAATGGCGACGATTACGGGATAAAACATTACTTTTCAACTGTTCCTTTTGTTATGTTAAGTTGTAAAGACATTGACAATTACTTAGCATAAATGGACGGAATTGAGCTGTTACAATATTGTGTTGATTTTATTTTCAATACATTGTTCATGAATGGAAATGTACGTATATTTATTTGTTAGTTTGGATATCGTGCGATTCTCAATTATAGATTGATGGAAGGCACACAAATTACCAATGTGATTTTTTTTTTCAAATCATATGTAGGTACTGTCTGAGTTAATCTGGGACATCTCTGACATCGGTGAAGGAAAAAAAATCTAGTAAATGACGACTGGATAGTTAATATAAATCTGAAATCACCAACCCGTCTTGAGCAAGCGTGGTAATCAATGCCCGTGCCTTCTTTATATGAGAAGAGGCCTTTTGCTTGCAGTGGATCAATAATAGGCTGGTATTATTATTATTTATACAGGAATTTTATTCCGTTTTAGGTTCATACTTCGTAGAAGATGGCGGGCCGAGCTGGATAAAACAAACGACCAGTAGTCCACTTTAGCCCTGGAACGAAAGAGCTGGAAGTCATGGGGAGAGGCCTTTGATGATGCAGGCTAACAGTATACAGTATATTTAGGTTCATGCTGAAAGAGTAGCCAGATAAATCAACGACCTAGAGTAGTGAGGGTGGTCTATATATGGAAGGCAGAGGACCGCATATTGGTGAGCAACTTGGAAGAGCGCATATTTATATATTTATTAATACTTTATGCACAAGTAAAAAAAATACTGTACAAAGGCGGACTTAATGCCTGAGGCATTTTCTACCAGTCAACCTTAGGGTGATGCAGAGACAAAACATGGCAGGTGCAACATACAGGATAAGTAGCTAGGAAATGACTATAAAATAGAAGAATATATACATAGATACATACATATAAACCAAATGAGCTCTCAGGGGAAAAATGATCGGTAGAGGACAAAACGAATCCAGCAAATCAGCGCTGGGATGTTACATATCTAGCACTGAACAGCGAATGGCTATGTTGATTGTAAAGAAAGAGAATAATTACCTATGCATGTACATTGTACATGGCTGAAATGCCTACAAAACAAGATTTATCTGAGACTGTCCACAGTAACTACCACAATAAAATAACGATAATTTGGTAGCACAAATCGAGAAACAGTTTCAAACCACACACATAAAGAATCAGGTTACGATTTCAAACCTGCTCAAAATCATTAATAAATAACAGTTTACGAAAAAAACCTTGACAATTCCTACATCAACCCCCCACCAGTACGTGACAAAACAAAACACAGAATACATTAATTACATCACTCACATTATCAAGTTGCAATGTAGTATTTAATTTGTGAGCTTGCCATCTGTCAAATTATTATAATTAAACTGCGCGATTTGAGACCTGAACTCGGCTGTGTGCAAATCTGAGCGGAAAAACGCGGCGAAATCCCGCTGTTCGTCACCGCGGTAGGCCTAAAGAAACGCTGGCGTGACGATTTGGACTCGTTCCTGACCGATTGGACCGAGAAGACCAAACACAAAGAAAATAGGAAAACCTTGGAAAAAAATTGAGACCTTTGCCCAACAGTGGGAAAAAAGTAGCATTCTCATAAGATTTTAATTTGCTTAGTATACATCATCGTCTCCTGCCCTTCTCCCAATATATTAGGGACTGCCGCAGTGACTATGTTTCTTCCTACTCTATTAACCGTCATCACAGAGTTTACTTATTTTTCTTTATTACTTTTACCTTTAATTTTTTATCTTTAATAATGTCCATTTTCTTTGGTCTGCTTGTTTTCTTATATAAACCTAAATTCACGCTTACCCCTTGTCTTGCCACATGATCCAATTGATGCATTTGAAGTAACCAAACCCGCACGCCAAACGCCACGTTTTTCCGCTCAGATTTGTCCCTAGCCTAAATCCGGCCGTACAGCTTTCTTAGGGCTCCCTTGCCCATTAATTACGGCTTGACGCGTCGCATGACGCTGCGTCGGAGGCTGTAGAAAGTTCGACCCTAAGGTCATCCCGGTTGGATGGCAAGGCATTGAAATTATTTAGATATGGTTGAGAGATAGGGCTCTTCGTTTATTGGACGAACTCGGGTTTGGACGAGAGATGGTGAAGTGTAATTGGATTTAGATTTCAATCGTTTAGAAGGTAGTAGTTTGGACGAGATTTGGTAACTGTTTTGTTGAAAGATATTTTTGAAGTATGTGTGTTTTAAGTATTCGAAGTCTGCTCAATAGTTGGGGATGATGAAGTACTCGAACAAAAATTTTTTAATCATTTCAATTTAAAGGGTAGATATTCAAATATTTTCTAATTAGGTCAAACACAATGTTCTGATGTTCATTTTTAGGGTTCCGTACCTAAAGGGTAAAAACGGGACCCTATTACTAAGACTCCACTGTCCGTCCGTCTGTCTGTCACAAGGCTATATCTCATGAACCGTGATAGCTAGACAATTGAAATTTTCACAGATGATATTGTATTTCTGTTGCCGCTATAACAACAAATACTAATAACCTCCTTTTTGTCGGTAAAAACAGAATAAAATAAATATTTAAGGGGGGCTCCCATACAACAAACGTGATTTTTTGCCGTTATTGGCTCGATATTAATAACGGCAACAGGTAGACGCTTGAAATATTCACAGACTATTTAGTTGTATATTCACTTTAAAAATAATTATTAGAAATTCATCTGCACCTTTAATCCTTCTTACACCCACAATCACACGATAAAAATGTAAACTTTTATATCCCCTATCTGTAAACATTATTTGACAGTAAAAACAAGGCTTTTACAAAAATAGTAAACCCCAACATTCCCGTTAATTAAAATGTCATTAAAAATCTAAACGTTTCAAAATTCTACATATTATATCTCTCCATAGAACTGATCTATACGGCAACCAGCGATCACCTTTGGAATCTTCAAAAATTGCACATCACGATTTCAACTATACATTTAACAGTTAGAGTTGGTTTTCCTTTGGGTTATTGCCTGGACTTATGTTGGAATTTAAACAGTCAATTCGTTAATTTATCAAGATATGTTATTACAGATTTTTCTGATAAATGTCTCAGAATCCAATTTGCTGTGACGTCGATTTTCTGATAATTTAAAAGTAGTGGCTCGGCTCGGCTCGGATTTCTACTTAACTTTTGATGGTTGTACGTTTTAATTAATGACCGTCTGGTTAGACGGTTTTGTTATGCAATTGTTTGATGTATAGTGTGTTATTAACATAATTTGATAGTTCGACTTGTAAATAGCTCGAAGCATTCTTGGGGCCGGCCAGACTTGTTGACTACGGGTCGAATGATCATTTCTATTCGAGAAGCTGTTTATACCGCTGCAAATATCAAGGGAAAGTAATAGTGTTTCGTGTTTATTGATGTGGGATTCAGTTGTGTTATTTTTAAAAATTGTTGGTTCTTCTTCGCGTTTCTAGGTTTTAGTGGAGTTTTTGGTGTTTTATAACATAACATAATTATCACATGTATTCCGAAAAAGGTTATTCAGAGGTAACTATAGAGGTGTTAATTTCGCCAGGTATGTTGTAGTCCCATGTAATGGGGGCTTATTGCCATCAACCGTTCGGAATTTTAGACCCCGGGCTGCTACTGGCACACACACGACACCCTTTTGGTTGGAGTCGGAGGATCCTTCCTTTTCTCTGGAGGATGAGTGAACTTTACACCCTGTTCCTGATACCTCTATACCATCAACTGGGCACAAATTCAGACCCCGGGCTGCTACTGAGAAATTTCAATGGAAAAACTCAATAACACTTTGCTCAACCCGGGAATCAAACCTAGGAGCTCTCAGCAGTAGCGTTGGCGACCACTACACCGATGAGACAGGCAATTAGGTTTTTTGACAATTTTTTCTTCTATTTCGACAAGATTCATATTGTTGCATGCTTTAGCGTACCTACTAAGTGGGTACCTAATCTGCGTTCGCGATTTAATTGCCAAAAATGTAAACAAATATGAGTTTTTGGAAAAATGACTTTAATTCCTATTCAATAAAGTTCAGTTTACGCTACAAGTTCAAAAAATTTTATAACTTTTTCAATAGTGTTAGTCATTCTGAAATCAACTTAATGATTGTTGAATTAAAGTTGATATTTGTTTAAGGCGACTACACGACCTAAAGCGCGGTCACTGTCGGACTGCATAGAAAAGAAAGAGAAGCGCGATGACACAACCGTGGTAATTTATTGCAAATATGAAGCAATTATCTATTTACAAAAACTCTCAAACACCAAACAAATAAGAACCGTATACTAAAATTCGGGGAATTAAATTGTCTTTTAGATGGTGAAAGTTTTATGAAAATACACCCGATAGTGTTTGCGTGATTATCGTTTTTATGTCCGCGGTAGACATTACTTTACAAATTAATTACACTATGTTAAAAAAATATAATTGCAAATATTCACATATCAAATTACGAAGCAAATGGTCTAGTATAACATTTATTTTTTTCAAAGAAATCAGTCCGGTCGATTAGACGTGATGTTGAATTTAAAATCATTAGAAGTCGTATCTATATCTGCGCCTTAACTTGAAATAGAATAAATGCCAACATAAATTTGAATAGACATTACTTCAATTCTCTTGTATGTCTACTACGCTCACCAATCGTTCTATCAACAGTAGTAACTACGGCATTTCTCCATGGCAGGTCATTGGAATGCCTATATTTATCAGTAAACAGATTTAGAGCCTTTGCAGACAAATTGGAAGGTATAAATGAGATAAGTTAGCACAAATTTTCTAAACAGGATTAGTTAATTCGCTACTGGGCTCGGTCCATTACTTATGGTACAACCTTTATTCTGAGGGTACAACTGACGGTGTTTTGTAAGATCTAACATTCCAGTCTCACTGTGTTAACATTCAGTAAGTATTAATAAATGACAAGCGACACATAAGGCAACTGACTTAGTAAAGATACTGGGAAAAACATTGTCTGTATCGACAATATTATTTATTACTTTACATTTGTCATTTGAAAAGGTCACTTATCTTTTTAGATAAGTTGATTTCTATTAATCATCGTTTCAGTTTACTGGTAAAGCTAGGCCTCCTTTTTTTAGGATAGGACTGTTACCATTAACATTCATTCATATTAAGGCGTATAGACCAAGAAAAAAAGCCGGCTAAGTGCGAGTCGGACTCGTACACGAAGGGTTCCGTACCACCGTAAAATATTTAACACTACATATTAAAAAAATCGCGTTTGTTGTTTGGGAGCCCCATCCTAAATTGGTTTAGGAGTCAGTAGTACTTACTCCACTGACTCCAAATTCAATTTACACTAGGTAAATATCGGGTCAGCACTGACTTGTCTCGAGTTTGGAGTCAGTTGCTTACCCTGTCTAAATCAGCCTTAACTTTGTGATGTTTTTTATCGAGAAAAAAAATATATTTTGTGTGTTCTGTTTCACAAAACGTTTGGAAATATCATGTGGTAATGTTGCTACTGTTAGTGTTACGCAATTACCCCGCTATAAGCCAGAGTCTACAGTAGTAACCACCAAAAATTACAGAGATATGAAGCCCTGCTATGTCCCAGAAAATGATTCAACAGTCTTGAAATCAGTCAGAAAAGAATCCTCTCTTCTTCTTTATTATGGTAGAGTAGTTAGAAAAACGATATTGTCTTCTGAGGTCAGTCAAGAGACAATTAGCATAAATATTACACTAAACTTCACTCTCTGTGTTCCACCAGAAAACAAATTTTAGGGCCGTACACAATATAGGTCCGTTTTTACTAGATCCGTTTTAACGGATCAGAATTGGCCGGAGTGACATGATTACTGAATCCGGAATACTGTTTTGTGTGTGCACTCGCTCATACAACTACATACGCCATCAAATAACGGACCTGTAAAACGGATCGCTATGTGTATGAGCCCTTAGTCTGGTTGTTTTTTTTTTCTTGCTGGCACGCATCGATCTATTTTGCAAGCTCCACTAATGGTTTAAAGGTTGAAAACCTTTGCCTCGACTTAAATAGGACCAAAAAAACCGGGTAATTTTCCGATTACCTCGATCTTAATTCCAATTCTTCCAAATACAGATAAAACATGTATGCAAATAAGAATTTTGATTTTTACCTTCAAATCTTTTCTTATCTAAAATCGATCTATCGTTATCTCCAAATAATAAAATTAACACCAAATAAAAACCAAACGATTCCAATGTAAAATGCCAACAACTTCCTTTGTTCTTAGAAAAAGTTTAATACTCATCTGAACGGGCGTATCGAAGAATTTGTCGGCAAAGATTATAGGCTGATATCTATAAAGATTTTATGGGTTAAAACCTCACTATAGGTAGGTAATAGTTTACCTAGATAGAGAGGCTTTAATCCATTTATTTTGTCCATTTGTTTTTTAACTGACTTCAAAAAAAGGAGGAGGTTATCAATTCGGTTGAATATTTTTTTTATTACTGAACTGACAGCTGCGCTGCTGGTGATTTTGTTGCGCCACTTCTTGTTCCCAGCTAAAGCACGAGGAAGTGATGAAGGGGGACTGTCTTATGTAATTTTGACGTTCGAAAAGTGCTGATTCTCAGCCTAATTTGAATGAATAGTTTTTGACCAGTCTTGTGGGTGCAAGTGTGACAATGGAGCATGTGTTTCTGGGTCTGATCTCCAAGCCGAGCGAAGTATTATTGGAGATATTTCCATTGAAGTGTTACACCATTAGGAATTTCTGTTTCAGCCCGGAGTATGGATTTATGCCCCTTTGATAGTAATAGAATCGCCCTCTACTACATGGGGTGTGACTTGACATAATTGGCGAATTGCGAATGTATTATGTATATCAAATCCACATTTAATTTCTGTTTCAGCCCGGAGTATGGATTTATGTACCTTTGATGGTAATAGCCTCGCCATCTACTACATGGGGTGAGATTTGACATAACTGGCGAATTGTGAATGTATTATGTATATCAAAGTTTTCGCCAGTTATAGCAACCACCATCACGCCTAAACGTGAACTCGGATGTGCTTCTGCGGTCTGTCTACCTCTTTGGGGATTACAAGCGTGATATTATGTTATTACCTAAATGTTAACACATAATGTAATAGATTTGATCGTGCCTTGTTGTTATATGGCTTATATTTTACACGTTGAGACGAATCAGCGGTAGTTAGCGGTCGCTACGGTTCGATGGCGTAAGACCTGTGACTTTGGTTGGTGTGGTGCTCACGGGGTGATTATTTGCTCCATAGGTGTCCATCGTCGCGTTTATAAATATGTTTTATCAAAAGACCCGAAGTCTCTACTAAAAACACCCTAACAGAAAAACCACCTTTGTGCTCCGTTTGAAAATTTAATATTGGACCTCGACATGTTCTTTTCCAGCTCATTATCTGCTATTTTCTGGGACTGCATGCTTTCTTCAAAAAGCTGTAAAATAACTTTGATTATAAACAGAATTAGCCTTTATGGTAAACATAAATGTATTTTATTTCTCATTTCTCTATCAGTAAATTTATCACTGTACTCAAAAAGAGTAACTAGCTACAGAATAGCTCAGTTATCTCCATTCTTCCTGGCATGGGGAAACAAAATGCTCAGGGATTCTTTATCACTAAAAAATTTTGTCAGCAAAACTACAACATGACCGTGACAACACAATAGACAAAAGTTACTGTTTCTTAGAAGAGCGGTGACCGCCACATAGCATCTACAATTTACCAGCAAATGACGTCACTGTAACGTTATAAATGAAAGTAAGTTAGTGTGTTTTCCTAGAGAGATTTTTGACACACGTAAAGTCAAACTCCGCTGCGATTATTTTAATGACAGTCGTCGCAGGCTGCGGTCGTTACGTGACGGTTTTACGCTTCAGGGTTTTTTTTTTGTTTTGCCTATACTGTCCCACTGCTGGGCAAATACCTCCCCCGAGTCCTTCCAGGCTCTCTTTTCCAGGGCCACCTCGAACCAGCCTTCAAAGACTATCCAGACTAAGGCCCGGACTCCACTGAAGCGGAGCTGTGCGGAGACGTGCAGGAATCGTCCAATCACAGACGAGACGAGTGACGCGATGAGAAATTCAACCATTGTGATTGGTCGATTCCTGCACGTCTCCGCTCCGCTCCGCCCAGTTCCGCTTCAGTGGAGTTCGGGCCTTAGGCTGCGTTTCCACCAGAGATGAGCGAGGATGCGTAGCGAGGGATGTGTGTGAAACCAGCCAATAACATCGCTTCATTTTTATGAATGAACTAAGTTAGCGTTGGTATTGGTTAGTTTTACACACATCCATCGCTACGCATCCTCGCTCATCTCTGGAGGAAAGGCAGCCTAAATCCTTATACACCAAAAATCCCCCCGTGTGTCCACCATCCCATCGTCACGGCGTAATTCCGTATATGAGCCGATATGTTCGCGTGCTACAGACTCACAGACAGATCGTAAAGACACGCATTTTAACTATTAATAATAAACCTCTAATTGGAACGTGCGCCGTTCATATAATAATCGGCCAGTGTAACTGACCACTTTATTGTTACCATTGAGGAACCGGTCTGGGGCAAGCTTGGGTTGGGATATGGGGGATAGATTCCGCAGAAATAAATATCTTGGTTCCGAAGATGGTGAAGGTGAGCTGTGCCCGACATCGCTACGGGGTCATAATGTTGCCTAGATTTTTCTGAAAACTATAGACAATTATTATTGTTCATGTTTTTGTATAGAAAATTATCCAATCTGAAAAAGTTCCTTACGATCGCTCATCTGAAATTCAAATTGAGCAAAAAGTTTTCTGCAAATGTCTCTTTTTCTGTTTGTGAAACAACCATAGATAGTTTTATTTTTCTTCCAAGGCGTCGGGATGCCAACTGTGGTCAAATCTTTTGGTGACTTAGAAAATTTAATCATTTAGATATATTAGAGAAGTTATGGTTTTCTATTTCACATTCTCTAACACCTAGGGTTTTTCCTCTAAAACAAAGGTCCCTGAAATAGGCCAGATATAGCCGGTCGATATGTAATTGATAACCGTTGTTTTTTTTATTGGGCCGGCTCGACTTTCGTGAGATTGTTTATAATTGTATCGTTATTGCGTTTATGACTGACAACTCTGACACAAGTTAATTAATTTATTTAATTCTACGCATTCTTAACTTTAGAGCCGGTTAATTTGGTTTATATTAGGCTGGTTTTTTGGGTATGAGTTGAGGAGATATGGTGTTAAATGTTAATTATTGGTTACGAGGCATATCATTGTTAAATGTAGGTGAGTTAAGTCATACAAAACTTGGATCCCGACAAGGTATGATAAAGTTACGTCTAATTTAAATGATGTTAAAATCATAGCTACAAACTTAAATACAATATGTATATACAAGTTAACACTAAATATTTGTTCACTATAAGGATAAAAAATGGGAAAGAGCTCATTGAGCATAAAAAAAATTCGTCCGCATTGCTATCACTGGGAAAAGCGCCCAAAATACTGGCAGCGTTGCCATCTTGGATGGTAATGCTGATTCTTTGGCCAGCCCTCTGGTCACGTGAAGAGTCGAGCAACTGCTTGGCGAAGTCCAGAAATACTCGATGAGCACTCCGACCCCAAGGCCCTAGTGTCTCAATCCTAAACGGCTAAAACATCCTAATATGGTTGTTATACAGGGTGTTAGGGAAAGGGTATATCAATACAAACGGGTTGAAGAGTGTATCTGGTCTAGAATCTCTGTACAAAATTTCAGCTCAAAAGCATTAACTTTGAATATGCTTAATATTTTTTTATTTCCACATCACGGCGCTGCACTGGCGCGCGGCGGCGTGATGTGCGTGTACTAGGCGTACAGACACTCTACAGATAATGGATAATGACCCTCGTAGTGCGGTTACACGTTTGTTATGATTTCAATTTAATAAACTATCGAAATAAAAAAATATTAAGCATTTTCAAAGTTACTGCTTTTGAGCTGAAATTTTGTACAGAGATTCTAGACCAGATACACTCTTCAACCCGTTTGTATTGATATCCCTTTCTGTAACACTCTGTATTAACGACGTTTGAGGTTACTTGCAGCAGCCGCCCCCCCAACACCAAGTTAGCAGTTTTATTAAGTAAATGATTTTTTCACGGTCACGAGTATACAAGAAGAGAAGTACGTATTCTGCTTACGGAACTCGAAAGCCCCCTTTGATGATAGCACGTCAGCTTTGAGTGAATTACACACCTATTTCACATTTTAATGCTGATGTTTAATATTCATAAAACAGGCATTAATAGGTATTCGTCAATATCAACGGATAACAGGAAAACACCATTAGCAATAACATTAAACACAGCTTAGAAAATACTTTCACCGTCTGCGTCTCTATGGATTACCGTCTTCTACGATTACGTTAGATTAATAATGCGAATCTTACAGTGACAAATTAATAACTAATAATATGAAAGTTAAATAATTTATCACAACAATTAATTCGGGTATATTTTATTATCATCTATTGAATAAAAATTGCCTAAATTACTACCTCGCTTGTTTAGAGGTTGCAAGCGTTCCGTATTTCGGATGTTAGGCATAGTGTTATTGGAGGGACCCGTGGCTGAATAATAACAGCCGCACAGGCCGATCGCTCAGGTTAAGCTACGCTTGCCGCGGCTGGTTCGTGGATGGGTGACCATTTTTACATACCGAGACCCTCCGTGCCTCGGAAAGCACGTTAAGCCGTTGTCATTTGTGGATCTTTGACAGTCGTTACTGGTAGTCAGAAGCCCGAAAGTCTGACAACTAGTCTTACCAAGGGGTATCGTATTACCCAGTAACTGGGTTGTGGAGGTCAGATAGGCAGTCGCTCCATGTAAAATACTCGTATTCAGCTGCATCCGGTTAGACTGGAAGCCGACCCCAACATACTTAGTTGGAAAAGGCTAGGCAGATGATGAGGCATAGTCTGGCATAGTGTTATTGAGTTTTTCTCAAAGGAATTCTTTTTGGATTTGTGCCAAGTTAATGGCAATAGGCTGACTTAAACATAACTGGCGAAATGTGGGTAGGTATTCACCGTTGCTTAGCCGGGAATATGTTAGACTAACTGCGCCCCGCGGTTTCACCCGCACAAGTGTCGATCCCGTGGGAATATCGGGATAAAAACTATCCTATGTCCTTCCGTGGGATGCAATCTATCTCTCTACCCAATTTTATTGAAATCCGTTCAGTGGTTTAGGCGTGAAAAGGGAACATACAGACAGACAGACAGAGTTACTTTCGGATTTATAATATTATTATTAATTATTAATTAAATTAAAAGTAATATAAAGTACTAGCTACACCCCGCGGTTTCACCCGCATAAGTCTCGATCCCGTGGGAATATCGGGATAAAAAGTATCCTATGTCCTTTCCCGGGACTCAAGTTATTTCTATACCAAATTTCATCTAAATCGGTTTAGCGGTTTAGTAGTGAAAAGGCAACATACAGACAGACAGAGTTATTTGGATTCCTGCTGGCTGCTGCCTTCACCGGAAGGCCAGTTTTCGTAATTAAAAACGTTCAAAATCTAGTCGCAATCTCATCTCAGCGACAATCAATGTTAAAAACTTGTCAAAAATGTAGGGAAATTAGAGGTATTTTTGACAGAATGCGACTGAGATCAGACTGTGAACGCTCTTAAAATTACGAGAATTGCCCTTCAGGTCAGCGGTACATGTTAGAAGCCTTCGGACGCTAAGTCTTCTGAGAGCTTCAGAACCTTTTAACACCATCTTCCATCTAATTAATTAAGCTAATTTAAAGTCACAAATTATCAACTAATAATATGAAAGTTAAATTATTTATTAGAATAATTATTAATTAGGCATCTCTTGACCTAATCATACAATTGAGCAAAAAATAATATAATCTTCGTAAATCTGCGTAGGGTGGTACAGTGAATGTAATAGAGAGTCGAGGTCGGCTGATTAATGTTTGGCAACGATATCACTAATTAGGCACATCTTTGTTCTAGCCGACTGTTGCGCGTACGCAGTGTAGTAGGTATGTGAGATATTGGCCACTGATAAAGAAAATGCAGTCGTAGACTTTTAGTAGCTAAATTAATTACTGTCTGACTGTATTTAATAAAAAGAAAGAAATAAAGAAAAAATATTTATTTTGCACAAACAAAACGCACATTACAAAAAAAAAAAAAACAAAATATACGTATCGTAGTCACGTTGTATGTGTATATTTTGACAACTAAAAACCTAAAAGTTAAAGTCTTTTCTAATATAGGCAGAGAACGAATTTCCATGTTCTGTAAGTAATCTACTAGACATTATTTTTTAAATAAATAAATGTAGGGTGAACATGAACACCGTTGCGTTGAAATTTAACGTCGGCTATTTAAAAAAAAAAATGCTGTTCCATACATTTTGACCGCGTAGATATTGAACTTTTCTATGAAACCGCAGATTATTTTTCTAAAAATGTCTAGAATCATGTGCTGAATTGAGTTAAGAGACAAACTTTCTAATTGCATAGTTTTATATAAATCCTAGAAGATAATTAAATTAAAATGTAGAAAATGATAATATTGATATGATTAAGTAAAATTATATGGATGGTAAAGTAACCATCAAAGAGATGGACAGATATCGTCAAAATATTTGAAGTCATTAAGTTGCATCGTCTTTTGAAGCGACTTACTTAACATACCTTTATTATTATTACATCTCATAAAAGTTAAAACTTGATGCCGGTAATAGAAAGTTAATGTCATTAAAAACTAGCAGTAAAGACCTTTTACACACAGTAGCCAGAATAAATAACATAAAAACTTATATCAGCGTAAATAAAAGACATCTTACTTACGCCATTATTCACCAAACCAAGTAAAAAAGACGAGTAAAGGAAATTTATGAGTTTTTTTTATTGCAAACGACATATCTGGGCAAACGATTAATACTTACAATATATTTATAAATACATATTGTGACATTTCACAGGCGAAATCGTGCTTATACGTGGGTGAGATCGAAACTATAAAATTAATTATTGTAATAATTGATAGTGGAATGGTGGCGTTTGACAGATATTTGGGCAATGATTTGATCTGTATTGATTATCTTTTATTAGCGTATAATATTGATTTATTTGATTTATGTTTTGAAAGAGTATCTTTATTCATAAATCAATGAGATTTGTGTAGAATCGCGTTTTGTATAAGCTACAAACATAGGCATAGGTTTACAGACAGCAAACATCCTAGCAGCGAAGAAGCCTGTGTCCCCGAAACCTGCTCTTCACCCCGAAACTTTCTTTTATCTCACAAGATAGAGGGGGCTGTAATCCACCACGCGGGCCGTGGATGTGCGGGTTGGTGGATGTCACATGTCTTTGAATTTTGACGATGTTTTCCTTCACCTTTTGAGAGCAGTGGTGATGAAATAAATTACACAAAGTTCCTGCTTGGATCCACGATCAACAACAACATGCAAAAAGTTGAGACTTTCACAGAATTTAAATTTATGTTAATCACTGGATTTTATGAGCACTTACCTCTGGCAACAACGTCTTCAATTAAACCTTTGCACACTGACTGGCGACATTGCCACGTTGTATGGCAATGCTTAGCCTCTGGCCAAGGTAAAAGCCAGCCCTTGGGTCACGGGAAGAGTCAACCAGTCGTTTGGTGATTTCATTGAACAAACCATGAGTACTCGGAATCCAGAGCCCGAGGGTTTCAACCCCAAACGGCCCGAAAATATAATTGGCCACTTGAGGGTTTCGGCAGCCGCAGAAGCAGCGCCAGCACAAGACGCCGAGCCAGAAAGATGGGATGATGTAAATTAGTTAGTCAGTCAGTTTTATACAACATACTTTGTCTCTGTCACCTCTGACCTAGACTAGAGCCAAGAGCAAACCATTAAAAAGAAAAAAAAAACATACAACTTTATTCGTTGGTACTATTATTGTACTAATACAACGTAAGTTGCAACTGTCTGTCTTCGCCAATCAAAAAAACTAGATTGTGTCCGATTGATACTTAATACCGGATTAAATTTATAGGTTTACTTTGTTTTATAGTCATGATGGAATGTCTCCATTTTAGACCACAACGTAATTAAAATGGTGCTGTGCTATTATTCATCAATATTTGAAAACGGAGGTTATAGTGGACGCTTATTTTGAGCACTATTTTATGTTTTAACATAGGTAACATATAACATAACATCATGCCTGTAATCCCAGAAAGGGTTAGGCAGAGGTGTACAGTACATAGTACATCCATATTTTTCCAGTTATTTTAAGGTCCAATTTAATAGGGGGTGAGCTTATTGGCATCAACATGGCCCAAATCCAGGCACTGGGCTGCTACTGAGGAAATTCTTATGGTAAAACCACCAACTCAGCCAGGCAATTTACTTTGTGTTAATTATTTCTTCAACACTGCTCTCAAAACGTTGAAGGAAGACATCGTGAGAGAAACCGGCTTGTCCTAAGGTGCTCCCTCACCAGGAGCATTTGCGTGTAATGTAACATTACAGATTCGACTTTGAGCATTAGGTACATTACAATACTACCTCCCTGACTGACGAGCATTCGCGTGTAATGTAACATTACAGATTTGACTTTTTACAAGTGGAGAGCATTGATGTTACAAGTTGTATCAAGGTATTACACATTGTATCGTTACAAGGTGCGCGCTGGTGTGCTCGATTTTCCTCCCTCACTGATGTAATGCTCGATTCTGTAACGTTACATTACAGGCGAATGCTCCCGATGAGGGAGCACCTCTGGAACCAAAAATTCGAAGATATGTGACACCTAGTACGGCCCACTCCCTCTCACCGAGATGAGGCCTATGTCCCAGCAGGTGGAATATTACGTTTATTACCGTTGGATCCCGTTTTTTGATCCCGTTTTTTAGGTATTGCCGATGGATCCCGTTTGCTATTTCCGTTGAATCCCATATTATAACAACATGTGTACATTTCAGAAGAAAAGTGATTTACCTTTATCAAACACTAAAAAGAGATTATTTTTAGTGGGTTACCCGGAACCGAACTAGTTAGATTAGGTTAATTATTAAAAAAAAAAACAATGTTAGGTTAGGTTAGGTTAAAACTGTGACCCCTACGCACGAGCCGAGCGAGCGAAGCGAGCGGTGCCGCGGCAGCGGCCGGCGAGTGCCAGAAACGACTAGATTATATAGAAAATGAGTTGTTTGTGAAATAAATAGTATACGAAACGTTGGTTGTAAACTAAAAATTTGTCAATGGAGTTTTGGTGAAACATTAGTGAACCCCTCATTTTATTATAAACAATTTTGTTGTTGAAAGTACCCGCATTCATATTTTTTTAAGCATTCGGGATCCAACGGAAATACTTTTCGGGATTCAACGACAATAAAACGTAATTATCTTGCATTTTTTAAATTCGGGATCCAACGGAAATACATAATAATGTTTTGCGGGATCCAACGCCAAAAATATTAAAATGGGATTCAAAAACGGGATCCAACGGTAATAAATCGAATATTATAGGCTGATTATGTTGTATGTAGTAAAGAAACAATTAAGGACAATAGTTTTGAGAAAGGAGATGGAAGTCGTTGAAAGTGGCTGATATTATGCGACCATTAACGAAGATGGAATAAGCGATCATTCACTTAAAAGGTCCTTAGACACGACTGGAGTCAGTCGGCGGTGCCTATAACGTACTCTCAAAGGCACAAAACAGTTTCAAGAAATAATTAACAATAAGACAAGTTACGAAATCAGTTACAGAGCTATTAAAGTCCTCGTTTTATTACAACCTTTTACTAGCCCAGCTATAAAGTCTTGCTTGCATGAAACAAAAGAGTGTATCTGTATAATTTCATATACAGGATGGCAGGAGGGGCCCGTAGCTAAATAATTACAGTTGCACAGGTCGATCGATCAGGTTAAGCTACGCTTGCTGCGGTCGGTCTGTGGATGGGTGATCATCTTTACATACCGAGACCCCTCCTTGCCTCGAAAAGCACGTCAAGCCGTTGGTTCCGGCTGTCATTCGTGGATTTTTGACAGTAGTTACGGGTAGTCAGAAGCACGAAAGTCTGACAACTAGTCTTACCGGGTATCGTATTACCCAGTAGCTGGTTTGTGGGGGCCAGATAGGCAGTCGCTCCATATAAAATACAAGTATTCAGCTGCATTCGGTTAGACTGGAAGCCGGCCCCAAAATAGTTGGGAAAAGGCTTGGCAGATGATGAGGGTGGCAGGAACATAGACGCGCAACCTGTTACCATGGATTCAGTACACGATTCGGAACCCCTCTAAAATAAATTTCGTGACTTTTAATAATAGACATTATGTTTCTTAGGTATTATGAAATTCGGACTTTTGAAAATCGGAACATCGAAACTCGGAATAAAATATTTCGGAGTATTTGGGTGTTCCCGTCTTCGGTTATTAAGAAAAAAAAAAACCGAGTGTGCTTATGACCACACGACTGAAGTGAAACTTCAAACGTATTTGGCTATGAGAGGAAGAGAGAAAGAAAATGTGCGCGCGCACTGCTTTCTCTTGCTTATATCCCCCACTCAACTCCCGTTCGCCTCGCCCGATCACACTTTTCGTAACGCGTTCGCCAGTTTACTCCCCAAGTGAAGCGCGCGTAAAGAAGTTTCACTTCTTTTGAGCGCGTATAGGTCACAACAGTGGTTTCTATGAAACAGCTGATTTTTTTTTTGATAACCGACGCGCGACTTATTATTTTAGCACTGGGGGTTTAGAAACATGTGCCGACTTCATGGTTCCAGTTTTCGCGTCGATGTCCCTGTACCCTGTATGCTCAATATGCTCATACCACCTTTTAAACAAAACATGAAATAGAATGGCAATGTGTTCAGTAAATGTACTTAGCATTATCAGCCTTTAATGTTCTCACTGCTGGGACGGATACAGGCCTCCTCTATGTGAGAGGGAGTGGGCTGTAATCCATCACGCGGGCACAGTATAATATACTGTGACGCGGGCCCAGTGCGGGTTGGTGGATGTCAATTGTCACATGTCTTCAAATTTTTGGTTCTAGGACATGCCGGTTACCTCACGATGTTTTCCTTCACCGTTTTGAGAGCAGCGGTGATGAAATTATTTACACAAAGTAAAGCGCCTGCTTGGGTTCGAACCCACGACCTACAACTCGTAAGTCGGGGCCTTTACCACTGGGCCACCACTGCTCAAGAGTACTAAGCGGTCGATCGAATTTTCACGTGACCAGAGGGCTGACCTATTTTTGGGCCAAATAATCAGCATTGCCATTGAACGTGGCAACGCTGCCAGCATTTTTGGCACTTTTCCTGTAGACAGCACCGATCCGAAGTTATAGGAAATTGCCTGTGATTCTTCTCCCCCCCTTTTATTCATACTTGTACATATTATTATTAGTATTTAAAGTCTTTTAAATTATGTAAATATTATCTTCCATGATTGAGAACATGATTTGTAAATTGAATTCAAGTTTTACTTATAAAGTCTGATGTTCACTTAGCTGCAATACCTTTGACATTTTATTTTCTACACTAAGCTATGTTCTAACTGGTTTGATGTATGTAGATACGTACTAGGTACATTCTAAAATAGAAATTGTAGAGAGATTCAAATGCTGTATGGCTAAAGTGAAAGCTGTGTCTATATGGGTGTGCTCAGAAATAAGGATGAGCCCCGGACGGATACGGGAAAAGTGCTTGTATAATTACCGTCAATACTATAGACAGAGATAATTTATTATTAGCTCGTTGTTTTATGTGTCATAGAGTGCTATAATGTGTCCTGTTTGGAAATTAACATGTCGGAAAAATAATGTTTTTCATTTCAACTTAGTGATAGTTTAATAAATTGACAATTTAATTTTTCCTTCATAAGTTATCTAAAGTTATTAGCTTTCTCTACAAGACTTTTAAAATAAATTGAGCTAATGTCTCAACAAGGTGCGACTTGTGAGATAAACTTATCTTTGAAACAGCATTAAATTCATAAAAACTTGAAATAAATGACGTGAAAAACACATTGCGTACTTTTATAATACTAACAATGTTGCCTCCATCTTGCCACTAAAAATATGTCCCGCCAAAAACTTCGATAACTTTTTAATGGCAAAGGCACTTGCAATCTGCCAATGTCACTGCGCCGCGCCGCTGATATTCTCGAAATTTTTTGAACGCGATCAGAAACAAATTTTTTATCAATCTCAAAACTGTCCAAAGATGTTTTTTAACGAGACTTTTTTCGTAATTTCGGCCAGATATCGATGGGGAAAAAACATTTCAAGTTCTGAATTTATCTTAGAACTTACTTTGTTAGTTTTAAGGTTTATTTTTGCTTGCCAAGTAGAGTCAGATGTGATTGTATTGAACAGGTGTGTAGTGGCAACAGGTGATTTTGTGACCGCTAATATATTAGCTACAGGATCCAAATCGGCGGTCGACATATTGCGCTATGTAAAACAATCACCTTTTAAATCAATTTAGACCTTGTAATTATAAGAATAAGTGCTAAAATCGTATTTTACTGTTGACAGATGGTATATTTACCTATGTAAAAGATTACAAGTGTATGTAATCGAGTATTTATGTGAGTGCAGCAGTGATTGGAATTTCGGAATGCATTTTCATATGTCCTTGGTTTTGTGGCTGAATGGTTAAATTTAATGTAGGTAACAGTACTAAAGTATTTGAGCATTGTGAGTTGGATCTAGAAATTATCTAAGTGTTACATCTGTAGTATTGACGAGAATACATTGCTAGATATCCTTAATATTTTATCGCCCACGCTTTTATAAACAAATGGCTTAAAAAATGAAAGTTAGGCTGTATAAAACTTGTCATTGTGCATCCTCATAAAAAACAGAATGCGTAATCATGCTAATAGAGGCAAATAATAATTGTTTGTTAGTAAGAGGTTGACACCAAACCGGTTTATTCGATTTTATTGATAAAACGTTCACAATAGAACTATTAGCTTTAAACTTTTCTCTGCGTCACATAGCTCGACACTTTTTCTTTAAAAACATTGATTTATAAAATGATGACTTATTTTCTTCTTTGGCAACTGAGCCGAGGATGTCGACTACTCTGCCAGCGATTATGACATTGTTTATGGATTAACAAAATAAAACAATGTCACATTTGCATTTGACATTTGATAAGCTATCCATTATCCAACCAAATTGTGCCCCAGCGTCCTTGCCTTCGGTCATCGAATCACTTAGTATAATTACTTACTATAATCAGGCACCATTGTTCAATATTTTCGCTATTATCATCATAATATTATCTATTAGGACAGAGGTGATAATATGAATGCAAGTAATAATTTCCCAGGCATAGTATTTCTGTTTTTTTTCTATAACATAATAAACCCACATTGTAGGTATTAAGCTAAGACACATTCTTAATGTGTAATCTTTTGGTTTTATCAATGTCTACCATTTTTCTCACGTGTTAAACACCGGCTTTGTTCGAGTCCGGAACTTGTCGGACAATTCCGTAACAAACACAAGTATTCTGCAGAGTAATTGCGTAACACGCTATTAGTAGCAATGGGTTTCATTTTGACAGTTCAACAACATTCATTGCCTTATTTATGTTGTTGAGCAGACACATTTTTCGAACATGCGAAGCAATGGATTAGCAATATCCTTCAAATTGATTCAAATTGAGATTGATAGTGTGTTACGACTCGCTTCACAAACAATAGCATCTTTAGACAAGCTTAAAAACTATGTGACAACTGACACTATTTGGTGATAGACTGTCGACTGGTGTCTGCACTAAGGAATGCCTGTATACCAGATCACCAGTCCCACCACACGGTATGTAAATGTAAACGTAATCATGATCGTCATCCGCCTACAGGAGTCCACTGGTGGATATAGTTCCTCTTTTATTGCACGCCAATCAACTCGATTTTCGGCAACTCGTATCCAACTGCTACCAGCCATCCTGCGAGGATCGTCGCTCCACCTAGCTTGAGGGCGTCCTACCTTAGGGTGCTTGGATAAAGAAGCGGGTTCCCGGTAAAGTCGGTGCAGGTGAAATAGTCCCAAATTAACTTATGTGCTCGCATGTAAAGAAACAGGTAAAACATGTAACCGTTTTCTTCCGAAGATCAACCAGCAGAGATCTGTGCCGGGTGTCGGGCCCGAAAACCCGCTTAAATTAAGTAAAGATTCCTTCTTATTACCGTAAATACACTAAAACAACATAAAAGTTAATTTAATAAGTGGCAAAGCGTGTGGTCTTCGATTTTTATTGATAACGATTATTCTCGACTCGATCCGTAACCAATTAATGATGTTAATTTTAGCGAGATGCCATTAATTTGATGTGGGTAGCGCCTGCGCAGGTCAGATGCACAGCTTCGACTTTGAATCTGCCGGTTGAAAGTGTGTTTTAATTTGTTATTGTTCTGTTTATTTATTTGTTTACAGCTAGTTTTTTAATGTTTACTGCTGAGGTCGATTTAGTCATCATAACTTTACCAACAATACAACCCTCTAAGTTAATAATAATAATCCTATTGATTGATTTTTTATGAGTATCTACAACGCAACATGCGAACAACGCGTCATACTGACGTCACGCAAATCCTGCATTTCGCAAGCAGAGTTTACCGCGCAACTAGCATAGATACAACAGCCCCAAATAAATCATCGGGCAGTTGCCCGCCAGACACAACACCCGTCTGGTCGGAGGATCCTCCTTTTTCTATAGAGGACTTGATTATAATTCTGTAAATACATACTTGGTATGGTCGTGAATAATATTTTGTTCAACATACAACCTGACACTGACCTGCAAATTGCAAAAAAACGTAAGAAAAGGGCTTTCAAGATCCGTGACATACCTACTCTCGCGCCATTTTAAAAATGGCGGCTACACAGGAGACCTACCGTGCATTCGCGATTTATTTACCAAAAATGTAAACAAATATGAATTAATGGAAAAATAACTTCAATTCCTGCACAATAAAGTTCAGTTTACGCTACAACTTCAACCATTTTTAAAACTTTCTCAATAGTGCTAGTTACTTCGAAATCAACTTAATTATCATTGAAATAAAGTTGATATTTGTTTAACTTGAAATAACACCAATTGCCAGCATTAATTTGAATAGACCTTATACAGGGTGTCCCTGGAAGTATGGATCAAATCGAATAGGGGCGTGGGCAAGGTTATTTATAACGTTTTAGCAAAAAAAAAAAAGAGAAGAGAAATCGAATCATTTTAAAGAAATCTTTAAAAAAAGATATCAGGGCTATCAATTTATTTTTTTTAGATAGCCCTGATAGTATTTTTTATGATTATTTTCTTTGCACTATGCGAAGGGATTGAAAAAAAAAGTAAAAATCGGTCATAACTTTTGAACCGTAAAAAAATTCACAGACATTCTCAGGGTTAATAAGTTTTGAAATGACCTTGCCCACGCCCCTATTCGATTTGATCCATACTTCTAGGGACACCCTGTATAAATCGGAATAGGTTTGCCAAGCTCCATATAAAAGTCTTCAATCCCCATTGAATTTCGCGGCCTACCCTGGCGTTTTCCCCTTTTCCTAATCGAAAACTCCAACAACGCTTTTGTCAACTTGGTAGGAACACAGAATACTTTAAGTACTACGTACAGAAATGCCACTCCCTTCCCCGCACTAACATCAGTTACCGCACCTCACCCCGCACTTCGACGTATTCGTCGCAGTTCTTTAACAAGAGCGCTCGCAAACACAAGTACCTCACGCACACATTCATACGTATACAAACGTCATTTTTTAATGTAGTAGTAGTAGGTAATTATTTTGCGAGCGTTGTATGGAGTGTCTGTCCGGGGTGTGGTAGGACGTAAAATCTAGTAGGTATCTATATTTGTACCGATATCGGCATAACGTGCTTGACCATTAGACCTCAATAAGGTTTAATGGTCAAGCGTGATACGCCAATCATCAAGTATTTATTAGAATATTTTATGGCAATAATCTTAACAGGCTGCTATAAAATATTGATTTTGAATTTCAACATTAAAAGCAGGTTGTCCAAATCCTATTAATGTATTTAATTTCTTACAATAAATATATTTATAATATTTAAAACCACTTTAATATAGATTTACCATAGATAAAGCTTCATATTATAGATTTTGTAATCTGGTGAGTACCTGTATAGGCTGTATAATTATTAATACATTTTATTCTAATTTTGCGATCGTCATTTGTTATTTCTGTCCCATAAATATTATAGTATTTTTAGCTGTTAACCTTTGTCGAAGTAATATTATTTAGGAAATTAGTTAGTTTATATTTTAGAAGCATTTTTGGGACAAACCGCTTTTTTAAAGAACCAATTATGAAAAGTAACTATTAGTTAAATTATCTAATTATCCATTTTTAAATATAAGAACTAGGTTTTGTTTTAACAAATACTTCAGATTGTTTATTACTAGCTTTTGCCAGCGGCTTCGCCCGCGTGGATGGCAGAGTGAACGTGTTACCGGGATAAAAAGTATCCTATGTGTTAATCCAGATTATAAATTATCTGTGTGCCAAATTTCATCCAAATCCGTTCAGCCATTTTGACGTGATTGAGTAACAAACATCCAAACATAAAAACTTTTTTTACCTTTATAGGTAAATAAATATACCTAAACTATAGAAATATTACCAAATTGGTTAGAAGTCCATAATAACTTCAAAGCAACAGTGAATATGCATCTTCTGGGCTTGCTCGTTCCATCACAGACCTCATCTATCGCATTCCACCAGGCGAGATGGGGGCAAGGGCTGAGCCCATTTTAGAATAAAAAAAAAAAACTGGTACTGCTTAGTAAGAATGAATAGACAGGCAAGTTTTTATTTTACTTCTTTATCTAGCCTACATTTTGTTCCTAACTTTCATAAACCTACATATGCTAATATTAAAATGACGATGCACATTTTTTTTCCATCACTTACAATCTTCTAACTAGCCACAGCTTATGATTCAACAAAAACTATGCGGTTTGAAGTTCACACACAGATAATTTAGCAAATACTGTTAGGACTAGTCACAAAAAAGCTTGTTTATACATATTCATCGCCGCAAGGTTGCCTGCCTGTCGGTCTTCTACAGACTGTACTTCGGTGAGTGTGCCCGAGAACTCCACGACCTCATTCCACCGGCCCCCTTCTACCTTCGGACATCCAGGCGCACTGCAAGTTACCATTCCTACTTGGTTGCTGTTTCACCAATTCGCACTAAGCGTTTGCAAATGTCGTTTATAATGCGCACAGCAAAAGAGTGGAACTCTCTACCTGCGTCTGTTTTTCCGAGCGCATACAACCCGAATCTCTTTAAAGTGAGAGTGAACAGGCTTCTTCTGGGTAAGCTCGCTCCATCGTCGACTTTGTCTCTGTCACCTTTGACCTAGGCTAGAGTCAAGAGCAAGCCCATTTCAAATAAAAAAAAAAAAAATCATTCAGTCATTAATTTATTTCGTTTATGAAACCGTGTATTCCCCTTCGTCCCACCGACTTCGTCCCCGTCGTGGGACGAACGGGAATTTACAAAAATAATATTAAACTACTATTTTGTCGGTGAAGGAAAACATTGTAAGGAGAACTGCACCCTAATTACGTAACACACGATCAATGACAATCTGAATCATTTTGAAGGACATTGATAATCCATTGCTTAATATGTTCGAAAAATTTGTCTGCTCAACAACGTAAATAACGCAATGAACGTTGTTGAGCTGTTAAAATGAAAGGCATTGCTACTGTTATTGTGTTACGCAATTACCCTTCTGGACTGTGGTTTTGTGACTGCGGGGCAAATTTCTTAACTTTTTCATACTCTAGAGAAGGAAATAGCAAATTTTATTATCACGCTTTTCACGGGTTATGCAAATTGAGAACTATACAGGGTGTTACGGAAAGGGTATATCAATACAAACGGGTTGAAGAGTGTATCTGGTCTAGAATCTCTGTACAAAATTTCAGCTCAAAAGCAGTAACTTTGAAAATGCTTAATATTTTTTTATTTCGATAGTTTATTAAATTGAAATCATAATAAACGTGTCACCGCACTACGAGGGTCATTATACATTATCTGTAGTGTGTCTGTGCGCCTAGTACACGCACATCACGCCGCCGCGCGCCAGTGCAGCGCCGTGATGTCGAAATAAAAAAATATTAGGCATTTTCAAAGTTAATGCTTTTGAGCTGAAATTTTGTACAGAGATTCTAGACCAGATACACTCTTCAACCCGTTTGTATTGATATACCCTTTCTGTAACACCCTGTATAGGGTCAAAATAAATTCATGGGCATCATAGATACATATATGTTTTTTACATTTCTATGATGGGCATCCTTTTAAGGGGTCATTGTACTCATCATTATGAACAACTTTTACTATAGGACTAAACCTAAAATTGCGGAAAAAATTCAGCTGTTCTTTGCATTTGTGTTCACATAACTCGTCAAAATGTAGGGAAGAGCTGACTTTTTTTTCGCGATTTCAGGTTTGGTCCTATAGCAAAAGTTGTTCATAATGATGATTACAATGACCCTTTAAAATGATGCCCATGAATTCAATTGCATCTTGTATATTTCAAATGTTACGGTTTTCTCAAGACGTTTTTGCCAAAGTAATTTTTAAAACATCATTTTCATTATTCTGTTCCAAGGCGCATTTCACGCAACATCATACCTAATAATTTACAAAATAAATACATCAACACGTCACATTTATTAAAGCAATATTTACTAGCCTACATTTAAAATTGCGTACATCCTCCGAAAATCGAAATTACACTCAAATATATATACTCGTAAATAGGTACATCCTTGCAGCCATCAATCACTGTAAATACCAGCAAATACATGGCGGGAGAAAAACAAATGGTAAAGTGTATTTCTGTTTACTTGTCCGATTTGACAAACAAACATGGCGTATTGACATTTCGATTTTGGCAAATTGAAAGTGTATTCAAAGTTCATTCGAAGCAGTTTTTCGTTACATCCATACCGTGTGTGTCTCACAAAGACCATGCAGACCTTACCTTACGAAAATTGATAAATTATTTTTTTTTGTAATCTTTGTTTACCAAACAAATAGGACATTTATATTGAAAAATGTACAGAAGAATCTTATTAAGCACATCCTGGTGGCATTAAGCAGTGTGTCTGTCTGTCTGTGCGACCTCTAGCCGCGACCCAGTGGCCTCGGGTACGGGGATAGCTATTCACTTACATGCTGAGTTGCGCAGGAGTGGATACGGTATGTTGCGCTTGCGCCAAGGTTGGTTTGAAGATGGGTAATTGACTTGTGAGACAGCAAGGTTGTTTTTGGGCAATCAGACATGCAAACTTGTGTTTTAATATTTGGTCTTTAGGTACGGAGCATGTAAAACAATATTATGCAGTAGATACTCGTACTCATGAATTGATATTTAGCTGTACGGACTCTCTGCTCCGCCCAAGGAAAGAGCTTTGCAATGACTTACCCTTGTAATGCTGCGGCGGTGACGGCTGGAAATTACTTACAAGTGTCCTTTATCAGCTGTCGCGAAGGAGTATTGCTCTTGTAAGCACGGCGACACATCAAGTTATAAATTTCCAGTTTTAGTTGACCTCGCATTGTATAGGTTTTTCGTACAATCAGACGTCTGCTTATACTGGTTATGTACAGTTTGATGTGTTGCCGTACGTACCTAGAGTTTGATTGGGAAGGGAAAAGCCAACATTAACAGGCTCGTGCTAGATTCTGTGGTACAACCTTGATAATCATTACTTACTTTGGGTGAGTTTGGGCAATCCTTTCGTTGTTATAGGTAATTAAAGACGGAGGAAATTACTTACCTTCAATTGCATCTGTTTGCAAAATATTATAATTTCTTTGCCAACATTATCGCACAAAGGAAAATAGTTTCAAGAACAACATTAGCATCTTCGTATATCATACATTAGCCCGTGCCGAATAGGGTACAGGTATGGAATGTATGGTACGCCTCACAGAAAGTAGTAACCCATCTTCATTGGAAAGTGTGCCCAAGATATATTGTGGAGAACATGTAGGGTTGCCACGGGTAAAACTTGTGAAAGGTTTGTTAGTTTGAAATATTCTGTTTATCGTCATATCTCGGTAGTATTCGAAGGGGTAGGCTCGCGTGTATGGTACCTACGCTTATATTTCGACAATTATACAGGATGAAATTGAAAACTTGCGCCAATTCGAAACAGGAGGTGCAGTAACAGTTCATTGTAAATTATCTAAATTCTTGAGAAAAATCGTGTAGTTATTGTCTTAGAAAGTGCAAACTAAGTTAGGTGCCTTCAGTTAGACACGAAATATCGTCGTTCAAGATGTTTTTTTTTCACAACATGAAGCAAATTGGCAACGCGTAGTAGAAGTAGCGGTATTTACCTAATGTTGACCGTTCCTACGAAAAAAAGGGCGCGCATAATTTGGCACACCTATTAAAATTCATCCTGTATTTAACTAAGTCCCATGTAGGTAATAGTGGGCAAGCATTTTGCCATCAAACGGGCACAAATCTAGACTTCTGGGTCCTGTTGAGAAGTTAATTAGGTGAGTATTTTGTATGTTTAAGTATTTAAGAAATCATTTATCTTAAGATCGGCCATGATTGGCGATTTTTTTCGAGATAAAATTAACTAGAACGATGTTTTTGTTAACGTAATCATTGTGTAACCTGTTTTGATTAACGCTTAATTATTCAAAGTTTTTAGTTACGCATTCATTAAGCCGGATCTTATTGAATTTTATCATGATATAATTGTTTTTTCTTATCTTATCAATAAATGGCATAATTATTAGATTTACACGCAACTTCTTATCTTTTTAACCTTTAGATTTATTATTGATTTTAATAATAATAAATGTTGGGTGCTCAACCAGTTTCTAAAAATATTAAAAAAAAAACACTGTCTACCTCAACATTCAACTTGTTGTATTTATTTTATAAAAGGTAACGTAGTTACTATTTATATTATTTTTTTGTCATAATATTTCTTAATTGAAGCAAGAACCAAGGTGAATTTAAAAACAAAAGAAAAATACATATACCTTTCAGAAAATAAAGCATTAAAAAAAAAGACTTATTTTACTGAGAAAGTAAATACTTAATAATTGAATGAGAAAATGTATACCTTGTCATTTCGTCGTGTGTACAACCCTACTTTAAACATAATCCGACACGCATAAACTTTTTTTTTCACACTTAAAAGTTGAACAGGGCTAAGTGCCAACCCTACCTCATAATCGCATGCTAAGTCGACGGCACAGGTGCCCGTGTGCCAAATGTAGACGTCACATACAATTTATATGTTGAAAACGTGAATTAATATGCCTTATAGCGAGTATTTAGGATTATAGCTTCAATACTACCAGACATAATGGCCGCGGCAATAAAATGCCAGATTTAAATGATAAAATTCCAATCTCTATTATTGTAAAACTGTGTCTGTATGTTTGAATGCTTTTAGTTGAGTACTTTGATGTTTGATGCAGTTGGAGTTGATGCGGTGTCTGTTTTTGTTTGGGAGGTTAAGAGGGATGGTTGGAAGGAGGCAATTTAAATAAACTATAAGATAGATTTCATTATCATACAGACGCCAGCACATCAAGTTACCCGAAACTGTCAAATTTTCCCAATCAACTTTGAACCTTATAATTTAGTGATAAAGTTGAAAATCTATTAAAGAAATTTGACAGATGGTAGTAGCTTGACATCGACGCGCAAACTGAAACCATGAATTCAGCACATGATTCTAAACCCCCTAGCGTAGATTATTTTTGTCAGTTATAAAAAAAAAAACAATCAGTTGTTCCATAGAAAAGTGCAATACCTACGCCGTCAAAATGTATGGAACAGCATATAATTTTTATAATAACCGACAAACATTTCAAGACGGGGTTCGATACGATGTATTGAAGTATTAGGTACCAAATTCACCACGATTGATAAATTGGCGATTGCAGTATAGGAGCAGATAGAGAAATAGGCAACAGGTAGCCACTATTCTTATGTAGTTTTTACTGACACAAAAGCAAAGAAAGGAGTATGAGATACTGGCACTCATTTTTTTTTTGTTTAGCCTATGGTGTCCTATTGCTACGCAAAGGCTTGCCCCAAGTCCTTTCAGGACCTCTTTTCCCGCGCAACCCTCGCTCTTAGCCCTCGCGGTTCGCGTCCAGTTCATGTCGCCACTGCTTTCTGGGCCGACTTCGGAAGCGTCGTCCATTCAGGCACCCATTTTGTGGAGACTTTAGCCCAGCGGTCATCGTGCATGCGGCTGATGTGACCCGCCCAATCCCGTTCGAGCTTGGCACTCATAAGATTATTTAAAAAAAAAAATAGCTTGTTAGTATTACAAGTACCTAACTTAAAAATCTATGTTAGTAGGTAGTAGATAAAAAAATTAGGCACACAATTACAATCTAACTTTTTTTTAAAACATAACAAAAAGCACTCAATTACAGGAAGGTTTATCAAGCCCCATGTTTGGCATGTAGCTTGATAAACCTATCTATTGTAGGCCCTTCTAACCTTTCACAAAATACCCTCAGGATGCTATTGTCGCTTCCTCTCAATCTGCGTATTATTGACGCTACTTAAAAAGAAGGTGGTGATGATAAGGCTGCTTTGATTACATCCAAAGGGAAGGAAGAAGTGGCTTATACTAAAAACGGTAGTCACTAAGAAACTCAAATACAATTAGGTAATTCTAAAGCTAATCTAGTGAAATTTCCTAATATGTTATGTCTAAGCAATAGGTTTCGCTTCTGTCGGGGTTATCTTCACGTAGTTTATGTATTGCCCTTTTCTTCTAGTAACTTGCAGACACTATTTTACCAGTAACATCTTAAAGTGAAATGTTTACTTTGAATATTGAAGTAAGCATTGGTAATATTGGCATGCAATTATAAACATGTCATTTTTACGATTCCGAAATGGCGAACATTAGGATTTAGAATTTTAGATCATCATAATTTAGCCAGTGACGAAATACCTCATAATGAAATGCCATAGGTACCCAGCGTTCTAACTGAAAGCGACTGTCGCGCGAATACGTGATTACGCGATCATTTACTTGAATAATGACGTACTATGCGACATGATTGATCACGCGAGTATGTCATATTCATATAAACGAGTGTGAGGGGAGCGATTTACACTTTCGGTTAGGACGCCTCAATATAATCGGCTTATATAAATAAAGTTCTCACTGCTGGGACACAGGCCTCCTCTCTTCGAGAGGGAGTGGGCTGTAATCTACCACGCGGGCCCACTGCGGGTTGGTAGATGTCACATGTCTTCGAAGTTTTGGTTCTAGGATATGCCGGTTTCCTCATGATGTTTTCCTTCACCCTTTTTAGAGCAGTGATTATGAAATTATTCACACAAAGTGCCTGCCTGGGTTCGAATCCACGACCTACAATTCGTAAGTTTGGGCCGGTACCGCTGGGCCACTACTGCTCCTCCATTGCATAGAGGCAATACAAATCCAAGAATTAACAAAGACACTCCACATAAACTGGTGACTACTTAAATAGTTGCTAAAATTAATTTATATAACATAACAGCAAATAAAAATACAAGATCGATACATGATTTGCGACAGCATCAATCTAGCTATCTAGACATTCCTGTGCCTACTCAATCAGGTTTCAATCTGCCTAGATTACGGCCCACTGAAGCTAGTCTTTAAACAACAGTTATTCGGTAACGTGTTGGTTCACGTTTTCACGGCATTCTATGTCATTGATGATTCATTATTGTTTTATGGTGTCATGGGAAGGCTCAGTGATTCACCCAGTAATTGGGTTTACAATTTGGTGTGGGAATGTCCTTATTTTAGTTGCGCCCTTATAGACATGACTGATGAATTGATGACCTAACGAAAACGAAGCAGAAGGAGTATGTACGGATCGTAGCAGTTGGCGTTCTGTAGTTTTTTTTTTTGGCTATGGGATAAAGGCGTGAGTGTATTATGTATGTATGTATGGTTAACTAACAATGGTCAGGTCTGGTAATCTAAGAATAAAGTCAGCAGTATGGTATAAGAGGTATAGAGTCATTTTAAGCAGATAAAGATCGAAATGAAAAATAGTTGGGTGAAGGGCGATGTATAAAATCTCATGTCCCACAAAAATGATAATTTATGCAAAAGTGTGGATTCTGATCTGTTCTGATGAAGATTACTCAATTATGACGTAACGGTTGATTCATTGATATTTAGTAAAGTAGTTAAGTACATAGTAGTTTTGGTGTTCGAAAAGCTTGCAACCAATTTTGAATAAATTATCAACAATTTTCACTTGAAGTCTGTTGCATAACCCAGTATTAATCGCAGATTCGCAATTAGCACCAACATAGCTACGCAATAGGATTGCAGCTGTACGATACCCAAGCACATAACCTATACTCCTGTTAACTCTATTAACGGTTCAGTTGACATTTGTATAGTCGAAACCGACTGATATTTAAATAGTGTTGCGTTAAAAACAGGTTCAACCACCGAGTTAGTTACCGATGAGTTCTGAGGAATTTACTCGATAGGATTAAGGCTAATACCTGCATTGCAATATTGATTGTAAAGTGTATAACCTCGAAAGAGTAAGGTCCTTTTCTAAATTATTTATGAGCTCTAAGACATACATAGGATTTAATGTCTACAATACTCGTATGGGACTATTTCGTAACGGAATCAAGAAATACGTTTGCGTGTCTACACTCCTTTGTATTTTACTATTTTATTTTTATTTTGGTGGGTATTTTTAAATAATATAATATTTTTTATCCGGAAAGAATAAACCTGTTAGATAATTTGTCTATTAGCTACTTATACTAATGCTTAAAAGTAAAACAGTTACAAATGTGTATATTTATTAGCATGTGCTGCCGAACTAGGTTTACAGCCTGTTTTTCAGCATACAGCGTCTCAAGCCCTCGGACTGGGTATATAAACATGAACTAAAGAAAACAGTTTATATTAACTAATTATATACTTTAGTACTTAATTACTTTTAAAACAATAAAAGGGTTATTGTCCTCTAATTATTTTAAAAGTACATTCTTAACAAGATTTTTTTAATAGTTCCTATATTAAGCATGATCGTGAAATTGGATGCCCTAAAATGCAACCCTGTGGTACTCCAAGCTGTTCACAATCGCTTTCTTTCATTCTACAGATACACGTGTCTATTTATTTGGTTTGTATCCCAAAAAAGTACAAGGTCGACATATTTTTATCAGGAACAGAGCTTTCGAGCGACAAATCTCATTATAAGGATCATGACAGAATGTAAGGTCTTACTCTAAGCTTTTTACATTGATCAATATTATTTCATATCAATATTATTAACAAAAATATTTGAGTGTACTTCCTAATCATTACTGATGAGGTATAACTAGATAAACTTGAAGCAATAAAGTGATATAAAAAATCCGCACAAGAAACTCTTGACCGCTGACATTTACAATTGAATAGTTAATATTTTTATCAAAGTGTGATTCATGATTACCGTCTCACGAACCATGGGAAACCAAGATGAGTCATGGCTTCAGACTGAACCTGCAAATATTTAAGATGATACATTATTATAATTTGTTGTGAAATATTTTTCGGGTCATGAAGTAGAAAACGATGGTCAAGTACGTATGGGAGTTAATGAAATGGTTCAGTAGATCATCATTATCTGCCTAGCCTTTTCACAAATATGTTCGGGCCGGCTTCTAGTCCAACCGGATGCTGCTGAATACCATTACTGGAAATGGACCAGTAGATAGGGCACCATAATAACTACTTCAATCTTCAACATCGTTCAGAATTTAAATTCATAGATCAATTCGTTGATGGCTATATAAAAAATTCTATGGATATATGTAATCAAACAATAATAGATAACAATAAGATATTTTACGTTTGTTGTATAATAATTTACTATTGTCTACGAGCAGTCCAACGTAGTTTAACCACAGAATACTTAATAGTACTACGTAGTTTAACTTAACATTTTTGATTAACATTTCACAGCACTTCTGTGGCATAGAATGCTGTCGGTTTGGATTTTAACCAAGTGTTGCAGGTCCCCAAAAAAGTACATCCGAGACGTTTTTACTTGAAGTTATGTGAAGCTCTTCCGAAGGTGAGGTTTCCGTTGGTGAAAATGTGGCCTCAAATAATGTGAGAAGCAAAGATATAACTACTATAACATTCTTCAATCTTTGACCTTTCGAGGTCTTTCAAATTGAATATGTTTTAAATCTCTCTGAACTTTTGTGTAATGGGTTCGTTCAATTTTTTTTTCTTTATTTTTTTGTTTTGTCTTTACCAAGACAAATCAAGAAGATGGCGTCATTACAATTGCGTAGCACACTAACAGTAGCAATGGCTTTCATTTTGACAGTTCAACAACATTCATTGCGTTATTTACATTGTTGAGCAAACAAATTTTTCGAACATATGAAGCAATGGATTAGCAATGTCCTTCAAAATGATCAGATTGTGGTTGATAATGTGTTACACAATTAGGATGCAGAGATTAATTTTAATTTCTATTACCAACACTGATGATGACATAAGACGGTATTATAGCAATCCCTATTAACAATTAAGACCTCCTTGCCACATTTATATTAATCTTAAAAGACATAAAACCAAGAATAGCACAAGCAATATATGAATCAATTACTTCTATTTTATATTTTATTATTACCTATAAAATAATAGCCATTATTAGAGGTAATTTGTTTATAGGAGTGGGTAATATTATTGCAACTGCTTCATGATATTACGTCTTCACAATGAATCATTGTATCCTAGATCATGATGATGATGGTGGTACTAGTGATGCATACCTGAATCAATTGATGCAGGTATGCACATATATTCATGAATAGCAGTGCCCACGACTTCGTTCGCGTGGATGTCGGGTATCAATAATGCCTCGATTAGAGAAGGTGTAGGTTCATACGGCGACACATCAAGCTGTACATTTCCAGTTTAAACCGTGAGGCAATTGCATAACACTTTATCAATCGGAATCGGTTTCATTTTGACAGTTCAACAACATTCATTGCGGTATTTACGTGTTGAGCAGACAAATTTTTCGAACTTATGAAGCAATGGATTAGCAATTGGTTTCGAAATGATTCTGATTCCGATTGCTAGTGTGTTATGTAATTAGGGTGCTGATCTCGCATTATATAGGTTTTTCGTACAGTCAGAATTCAGCTTGTACTGGTTATGTATAGCTTGAAGTGTAGCCGTGTGTACCAGTCCTCCATTGAAATGGAAGAAACTTTTTTCTTTTTTTTCTTTCTAAAATAAATGTAGCCAGATGTTACTCCTTAAGCATCATCTATATTTGCCAGAGAAAGTCCCGTCAAAATCTGTCCGGCCGTTTCGGAGATTAGCCGGAAGAAACAGATATACAAAAAATTAAAAACTGTTTTTTTTATAAGTACCGTAATACTTTCATATCCATTTTTGATAAAAAGCTGTTATTTAGACATTACAAACCACAAACAGACTTCAATTTTATTTATTTGTAAGTATAGATGTTTAGATTATCAACTTGGCAATGAGATGTATAGGATTAGTCATGTTTTTTTCCGCAAACAAAGCTCAAAGGGTCAGATTTTTATCTTGAAAACCACACCTTGTAAAAGATTCTAGACTTAGATTGATAGAGGTTGCATCATTATGAGTAATTAATACTCATTAACTAACAGTATCCGCTTCAATTTTTTTTTTTATGGATGTCAGTAGTGATGTCAATAAATATTTTCTCATTAGGTAATTGAGATAACAAAATAAGTTGAAACATCCTCCAGTATATTGAAAAAAAAAATTATACTAGAAAAAAAAAGTACTGTAATTAGTGTTCTACAAGCTTAAAATGCACGTGAATAGCGCCACGCCATACTGATCAATTAAGAACATAATGACCATTAAAAAGACGTTCCAGACAGTGAGACAAATAACTTTTTTTGTCTGCAAGCACTGAAATACTAATTATAACCGTAGATACAGCCAACAAAAGAGATAAGTATGCAGGATTGTCGGATATAGTTGAAGTTTAGTAAGAAACCGATGGATGTTCTCGAATAAAATTTAATTTTATTAATAGAAAACAAACAGCTCATTTATCAAATTAAATTTAAGTCAACAACATCCATCGGTTTCTTACTAAACTTCAACTATATCCGACGATTCTGCATAGGTACTTATCTCTTTTGTTGACTCTACATATAAAATTTTAAAAGCCTGTCCTAACTTGTCGAAGACTAAACAAAGAATTGCCCCAGATGTTTCCAGGGCTTATCCAGTCCAGATGTTCTAACCATTTGATCCATTGTTTACCCATTAGGTACAATGAGTTTGCAAGTGCGTTACCTGACTAATTATGGAATTTTGGACTTTTTCAAGGAAGCACACGTGTTTTATTGTCTGTTAAGGATTTTTGCAGATGTTTTATTGTTTCATTTCATGAATAGAGTCGGAATTTTACAGGTTAGTTCTTGAATGGATTTGGGAGACATAATATGGAAGTTATTAGCCGACAGCTGGTTCCATAGTGGTTATTGTTTTTATAAATTAAGGTAAACGTGAAACTGAGATAAAACTTTCATTAGGTATTTGAAAACAAAACTGTTGGAAATGCTCTAGGAATATTCAAGACTAGTTTCTACCCGCGACATCGGCCGCGTGAAATTTCTTGTTCTCTCTACCCATCCTGTCGCATCGCATCGCCTGCCCGCGGTATTACTTCGTTTTAACTTAGCGTTCTTTCTGACTGTTCTTCCTCTTTGCTTGGCTTCTAAAGGTCCTAGCGTGATGTTAAGTTACCTATCGCCTTTCTCAAGAATCGAGCTATCAAATGCAAAAAAAAAACCGACTGGTAATTCCAGAGATTAGCGCGGTTAACCGGTCAGGCGGCGCGGTTCGCCGATCGGCGACGAAACAATAGAAAACCAATCGTATCTCATTAGCGGAGCTTGACAGATTAAACAAACAAATCATCTCTTCAGCTTTATTATGAGTATAGATAGAGATATAGAATCAGGCCGAAATCTATAAACATTAACTCGTGCTTTAATTTGGAGATGTTCCCGTCTCTATCTTGCACTTGTAGTTTGACAGTTGTGCGACAGTGACAGGAATAACGCTTAGCCTAAGTACGTGCTGAGTAACGTTTAAATATCTCGACTTTACTCACTTAAAAATAGATGAATATGTTTTCCGACTTTGCTTAAACTTTGTGCCATCTTCACCCATAATTTTGGCCCAACGGGACCAAGACCTAGGATCTTTCCCCCTTTCCGTTATAACCACGATGGTTAACGCCCTCGTGACACACGACTCGTTACTATTCGCAGATAGCAACGGTAGCGGGTTCGCTTCCCTACACGCTCGCTGTGACCTTTACATCATCATCAGATAGGCTGCACTGTTTTTATCCGGTTGTTTAGCTTTGAATATTTGATTCTTTAGCATTGACAATTGCTGTCGCATTGTAAAAGTCAATAATATTTAGAAAAACCATTTTCGTCAAGTTTAAATTCGTAGTTGAATTTAAACTTTACGAAAATGGTTTTGGAAGGGGCGACTAGAATCAATTCTATTTTATTTATTGTAAATTTTGACGTTCAAAAATGCCTTTTATGTGCCTATTTGAAATAAATGCTATGTCTCTGCCTTGACTTTGACTTTGAACTGCACCAAAAGCAGCTTTTGGTTTTTTGAAAGTTCTGACAAATATTACTGTACGGATTGATTAGTTGTCAGCCCACATTTTAAAAGTTAACTTATTTGTGAGACCTTTACACAAAACAAAACAAAACTTTAAACAAAAGTCTTAAATACGGTTTCGTCCTTCGATCCAAGACAGAGAAAAACCTCCCTCCTAGATTGACGGGGTATTCCTCGAATCGCACCAACATTGAAACGCACCAAATGAAAGTCTATCCATATCATTTATTACGAATCCTTCATGCTCTTCTTTATGTGTCATCGTTGATGCATTTCGAGGAATAAAATTATAATATTTAATTTTTTTTCGAGGAATTCTTTTGGTGCGTTTAAAGTTGGTGCGTTTCAAGGCATACCTCAGATTAACGATGCAGGTAATTCTTACGTTTGTCCTGATTCCTGAATCATCATAATTACTTTCAGCACTATCCTGCCCACAGCTTTATTAAATTCATAACCTTCTCTTTACGCCTGTAAATTGTGATATTAGATATGTAGTTGGTGCGTGATTGAGTAATAAACACCCAAACACTTTCGTACCTACATTATTAGTCACGAATGCGTCAGATCAGGGCAATCTCTACCATCTTGCAGTTCATGCAGATTAATGTATATTTTGATTTAATTGGTATACAATATGCAATTATGAATCACGTTATGCTAATGCACCTTATTGCATTTAACATGCTGCTCTCAAAACCGGTGAAAGAAAACATCGTGAAGATACCGGCACGTCCTAGAACCAAAAATTTTAAGACATCTGACATCTACCAACCCGCAATGAGACGACGTGGTGGATTACAGCCCACTCCCTCTCGGAGAGAGGAAGCCTTTGTCCCAGCAGTGGGAACATTATAGGCTGGTTATGCATTTGACATGGTAGCTTTAGTTTCATTAATATCATTGGTAGATTACTCTGTTGAGATCATCGTTTCCTGATTAATTTGCAATGATGCATAGGTGATGCAATAATTACCATATTTTTCAATTACTATTGATAATCGCCATTATTGATTGTCATTTGTTTAACGAGAGGAAACAGACTTAAAACAAACATTGCATCAAAACATCTCTATCACATATAAAACAGTGGCAAATCACGACAGTTCAATGCCCTTTAAACCCAATAATATAAACAACACTTCACGAAACCTGCGCAATCGCATATTCCACAAGAATTTGAAAGCCATCCTTCATTCCAAAGCTTTGCATACCCGCACAACAGAACTTGAAAACTGTTGTCTCTGGTACTTAAATAGTCAAAAGCATTCCAATACTATTCAATGCGACCTTTAAGGCCGATCGGGTCCTCACATCGGGTCACGGCGGCACTCCCGCGCAGCACTGCGCTCCCGTGCGCCGGAGCAGCATTTTGTTAAGCGCATGAATCGTTAGATATATTTTGCTGCATGTATTGTAAGTTATTCAGGTTGATAGAGTAATTTAAGTCGGTGATAATTAAGCCGTTTAGTATGAGATTGTGTTGATTTGACGTTTAATGTATTATTGGAATACGGAGGCTGATTTCAATGCTATTCATCTGGGTTTAGTCGTTTTAAAAGGTTACCTACTAAATTTACTATAATCAGTAATCGTGCCTTTATATGTTATATGTATAAGTATAATATATGTGTTGGTGCTGTTTCATTTCAAAACATTACAAAAGAGGTTTTAACAATCAAAGAAGATAAAAAAAAGAAAAGATATTCCTTGATAAAGCTAAACATAAAGGTTGTAGCATACTTAACCCATCCTCTCTCTAAAACCTTTAGCCGCGACTTTCAAATAAGGATCATCTCAACCCGAGTACAGTTAGCGGGCAAGAGGGGGGTGAATGGTTACTGGGAGGCAGAGGGGGGATCGAATTCCGCAAGAACTACCTTCACCTGACCTAGCTTTGGCTTTCGGTTTATTTATGTGTTGTTTTAGTAAACAGAGCGTTGTTAGGCTCGCCAGTAATTTTGGGAGATCGTCCTGGCATTTAAAATGTCGCATTTAGGTAAAACGGCCGCGGGATTTCTGAATGTGAGGGTTTTTTTGGTTATTGTTCAAGCGTTCAAGCTATGCCTGTTTTGTCTTTTCGGGTAAAAAACTTGAAGTCTTTGAAAAAGTATCAAATTGTGAATTAAGTACGACAGTGTGTCACAGTTCTTCGGCCATTGAATTTTTTTAAATGAATTTTTGTAAGTATTCTTTGAAGCCATTAGCGGTTAACTATATGAAACGCGTGTTGAGCCAAGTTCAGGCCTGTAACAATTACTATTATGGAACTAAGAAGTAGGTTACCTTCGAAAAGTCAAAATAATGTTTGTTCACAATCAGCCTATAATGTTCCCACTGCTGGGACACAGCCCTCCTCTCTGTGAGAGGGACTGGGCAGTAATCCACCACACGGGCCCAGTGCGGGTCGGTGGATGTCACATGTCTTCAAATATTTGATTCTAGGACATGCCAGTTTCCTCACAATTTTTTCCTTCACCGTTTTGAGAGCAGTGGTGATGAAATTACATACACAAAGTAAAGTGCCTGCTTGGCGATGCCATTGGGCCACTACTGCTCGTACACCAAGATTGTTCAGCTCCTAACAATTAAATTGTTTGTATTCTTGTCCTGTATTGTATTTTCAATCGTGGCGACTATACGTACAGTGTCAGATTCAATTGGAAGGTCGGTAATGAGCGTTTGGTTACCTGTTAGATTTGTCGTGTCCAAGGCTCTGGGGAATTGTAACAAATTCGAATGTGCTTTATGCTCAGCATTTAATTTCGTGAAGCATTTGAACGGGGGCTCTTGTTTGTGGGACTGAGATTTAAAGACGACACTAATTTAGCGGAGCCTTCTGTGTTCTCGCGGACCGAAGGACCAAAATTTACATGAAGATATTTAATGGAAATGTTTGAAGCTTGCTCCATTTACTTATGTCAAGTTATAGATTTGTGTTATTCCCAGTCCGAGTTTATTTGCTTATTAGATGAAAGATTAGATCTCTAATGTTGTTAGCACTTCATTTAGTATGTAATTGAAGTTAATGCGAATAATATTCTTGTTACCAGCTGACTCACCATCATTAATCATTGCCTCTGATACACAGTACACTTGCATTTGTAAAAACATTTCTCGAATCCGCCTTAGGCTTACATTCGGCTAATTGAATGAATATTAATGCAATTGGTCCTTATAGTACATGTAGGCTCATCTGTTAATGACTACTACATCAACATGACTATCCTTTTCAGTGACTTTTACGACTTGTGCATGATCAGAAATATCCTCTGTATCCTGTTTATCTTTATTGGTTTCTCAAGTAACTAGACCATTAGAATCGAAGCAATTATATCGATTAAGTTAGTGCGCCATTGTCTTACCAGCCAAACAGTCGCCGACTAGAAACTAGTTAAGTTTACAAACTGTAGCTTTAATCCGGAATGCAATTAACATAATCCAACTTAGATTATCTCGTATGTCGGTCTCTACGATGAAATACTATATATTTATAGTTAAAATGAAGGAACACGTGGGAGTGGTTGTATTTGAAGTAAAATAAGAATAGAGGATGCGGTTTACTGTGTTATCAACTTTAGACTGTATTGGATAAAGTTTGTTTTGTATTGACAAAGGTCAAAGAAAACGTCATAAATATTTAGTTCTTACCATGAAAAGAGAACTTATTTCTATTGAGTATATGGTCGTAAATTCGTAATTTCAAAGTCCGTGGTTTGAAATGGCTCATGTATACTTTATGTGACAACATGCATGTTTAATATGTAATCGATTTAGATTTAGGAATCATTCAATTTTTAGATAAAATATTGTTTAATCGAATACTGTTTATTAACTCGGTTCTACCTTTATGGTTGAGTTCGATTTGTTGGACATTTGTGTACGAGGTTTGATTACCGTGTGAGGAATTTCATATTTAATTGAGCTTATTGTTCTAGTTAATTGATCATTAAGAAAGTTTGCGTTATTTAAAAAATAATATTTTTTTAACAGTCCATGAGAAACGAAAGCTATCGTAATTACTGTAAAATATGTGAATTGAGCCAATTTTCATCCATCTACCTAGCCTTTTCCCAACTATGTATGTTCTGGTCTGCTTGCAGTCTAACCGAATACATATTTATATCTTTATTAGTAGCCGAGCCTATTAATAAGGATATATATCCTTTTATCTTTTTTACCTTTTATGAAATAATAAAAACCGACGCAGTTTGAAATATAAATACATATACACTTTCCTGTATTTGTAACAGTAGAGCCTACAGAGTCCCCATTCTCACACAATAATGAAATTAACCCTCCAATTGTTTAACACTTAGAAAATAAAAACTAAAAAACCCTATCCAAAAGGTGGTCAGTGTAACAAAAATGGCAACTTACCAGCATATTTCACGGCCATCTGCTTATTACCATCAGGATCTTGAACCATGTGTCCAGTGATGGCTAAAAAAAGGCCCGTAGACAATGGGCCGAGAGATTTATAATATTCCGACATCTGGACGGTTACCTGAACAGGCGCAAATGAGGGTTAACCTACCGTTTGAAGGGCTTCGAAATATTGTAATTCAATTAACTTTGGGAACTGTAATTAAAACATTTTTGTGGGAATTTTGAATTTATGTTCTATGAGGTGTTATTATAGTTACTGGCAGTTTTAATTTTCTCGATATAGTTTGATGGATTGGGTTCGACGTATTTAATAGTGTTGACAGGTATTCGAGCTGTTGTTGGGCTTGCATATAAACGTCATAATTTTTACTGGCATACTGGCTAGAGATGGCTTTCATATATTGGGATTAAAATTAAATTGATGTCTCAGTAATATTTGGTGGTTGTTACATTCTAATTTCTATTCTATTCGTACATTTTAACAATATCATCAGTAATGTTGTGTCGTCTTTAGGTTTAATATTTGACCTTGTGCATTTCCTTATTGTTATTTATTTATTCATAGGAGAACCAATAGCTATAACAGAAGCATAACAATATTATATGAGACATAAAGCCAATTACAGGTTATCACGGGTAGAAACAGAAAATGTAGTAGAAATCTTAGGATCACTAACAAGCACGAAAGAAAAAAATACAAATATGTATAAGGTATATAAGCACTATGCACTTTTAAAAAAGTCAGCGTTCAGCCGAGTTATAATGCTTGGTTTAAATTATAACAATATATTTTTTGATAAGTACCTACACACGGCTACACATCAAGTTATACGTTTCCAGTTTTCGCTGACCTCGCATTGTATAGGTTTTTCGTACAATTAGAAGTCAGCTTATACTGGTTATGTATAGCTTGACTTGATGCTGCGTGTACCTATTATTAATTTGACTGACATGTTTATTTTTTATATAATTTAAATTAGATTGTACAGGGATCACAGTTTTGTAAATACTTTTATTTTATGTACATACTTTCTTAGCAAATAAACGATTATGATTATGATCGTACTTAATTATAATTTTATATTTTTCTACAGATGGTTTTGGCGTGTTAGCAATGGTCCTATAGCGTTATCTCCACCTATTGCGAAGATCCGTATAAACTACAAAGTTTAAACGGAACTCAAGGCCTAAAACCAGTTATAGGCCAATAGTCCAGAATGCAAATATAACACAGCACCAGCTGACACTGCCACAGATGCTTAAAACTAGCACCAATGAAAATCTAAAATTGAAAACATAACTACAATATAATTCAATTATATGCCTGGCGGGTCTATTTGTACACTAGCCTTTATCCCATTACAGGATTGTGGCCATATGCATGTTGGTATACGTTTATAATGTCAACAGGCATTTTTATGTAAATAAACCTATTAAAGGTCGAATTATTGTTTATCAATTGTATCGTTGCGTGTTTGTCCTGTATCTTAACTATTAATAGATTTTATTAGTACGACTGTTTTGCAGGCAGGTTTTAATTTTAGATAGCCATTTAACCATGTTATTTCAGGTTTTATCTGGGTTCTTATCTCGGCACACGTTGGATGGTCGGCCGTAACGTATGGCGTACATCGATCCATTAGTTAGGGCGTTGATAGGGTTCTTGTGTGTGAGAGGAGCGATGGACGGCTTAGCATAGTCGTTGACCTGTTTGTGTTGGTTGGAATTTCGCTGACCCTGGAAGAAGATGCGTGGTTAGATTTAATTTCTATTTAGTCGTTCAGGCATTGTACAAAGCTTGAGGGATAAGTGGTGTTATGGAAATGGACGATGTAAAAATGCTGATATGGATCGGGCCCTATCAGAATACCAGCGCTACGTTATTTATATTTTAAATATCGCAGCATTATGCTGAGATAGGAGCCTTTTTGGTTTCGCACAGGTCTTTTAAAAAAATGTAACTTTGTTACTTTTAAATGCTCCTTTTATACTACGTATTTGTATTTCCTGTGTGTGCCGCAAATAAAATATTTTTCATTTCTCATACTCGGAAAGTAATGTTTGTTTGATCCGGATAGCGGGTAGAAGACACTGCTTCCCACCTTCGGGCGGGAAAGACTCATAGTAATTGATTCCCTCTCTAGGATGGGAATGAATTTTAAAAATAGAATTAAATTTGGTTAGGTAATCAGCTACGAATTTTTTTACATAATTAAGAAAAATGCTGCGGTCTTGTGAGTATATAAACAGCCAGTGTGAATTAAAAAAATACCTATTAAACGGGACGGCCCGTGGCGGTGACGCGGTGTGTTCCATATTTAAAATTTAAAAAAGACTATTAAATAGGTACTTACTATTCATGTTAATATTATTATCAATAATTATTTTAGAAAAATTTCAATTTTTTACATTCGAAATGAATAGTACACGAGTGAAAGTCATCAATTCCTGCTTGGACTATAGCCTGTCTAAATACCTCGTAGGTCCAAATACCTCGTATGGGAATTGATTCCTTTTGACTCTTGTATAACAATCTACTATTTCTTTCTTCTTTCATGTGTAGAGCGTTGGTCTGATAAGAGAGGGTTAAGAGAACGGTAGATATTGATTAGTTCATTAGCTATTATCGATTTAATTTTTGTTATTTTAGGGAATGTAAATGAAGGTCAAGTCGTATTTTTCTAATGAAATGAAGCACTGAGCATATAATATGTGTCATATTAATCTCTTTGCATACATATTTTGCATAGTGCTACTGCTATACTACATCCGAAAGTTTATCTATTTTTTTATTGAATTTTATCCGAATATTAAATACAACTACAGTATTACGTATTTAATTTAAGAAATATAATTAATTATTCCTCCACAAATACCAGTAAAAATTATAATAATTAAAAGCTTAACTCCATCACCTGATAAATTGCAAAATTAAATTGCCATCCGCACTGTTATCCCATATTATAAGGCATAGGTATATAATTATTCCTACGTTTAGAATTAAGGCATAATTTGCAAGATAAATGGCCAGACATTATTCAATAGGTTTTTAATTAGAATAACTAAGTTATTTGCGTTGCATTTGGATAGATAAACAAATAGGTGGAATTTATCATGTGGTTGCAACTGCTGGCCAGATGCTGGTGGATTGGGATGATTATTGCGCACGCGCATATTATTTGTTTGTTTGTCTTTAATACGTTTTATGTGTTTTTCTTTCATAGAGGTGGTTAAGTTGTTTATTTAAGTTGAATGTATTATTGGCATAATTAATATATGTCTCCTTATTATTGGTAGATTGCGTGGTTTAGGTTCTGTAGGCAGTGTGGGGAAAGAAAAAAATACAAGTTTTTTTCCAAACAAAATGTTTTTTTACCATATTGAATTCAGCACAAATGGATTCCTGCAGAGGAGACAGTGGCTTTAAACAGTCAGGTTGAACTTTCACGACAAGCCGTTTCGTAACGTCCTGGCATGAATCCATTTTTTTTTTAAGTTTTGTCTCATTTGGAAGTCTTCGAATAATCGATTATTAAACTCATTTCTTTAAATTATAAGCACTCATGTGTTGCACATTACTCGTAGTCTCGTATTCCTGTTAATCCCTTCCACAAAGTTTGCGATGCTCTTTATATTTTTTCTATCGAACCTGCTTGCAACATTGTAACGTATTTACTTGTAAAGATGATTAGTAATTAATCGTTTGACATGACGGTAGTTAATGTTTTTATTTTAAATGCTAACTGGAAGGACCAACTGGTCCTTTTGATGTCGCCATTAATAATTTGTGTTAGAGCACTAGGTTAATTATAAAATTACCTATGTCTTGTTAATGAAGAAGATTAAATGATTACTAAATTATCGGCATCAAAAAGGTGGCTGGAACAGATAAGAGAAGAAAACCGGAGTAACTGACATAGCTTGCAGAGTAAGCAAACTGAAGTGGCAGTAGGCCGGCCATGTTTGTCTAAGGACCGATGGATGGTTGAGCAGACGAGTCTTAGAGTGAAGACCTCGTATCGCCAAGCGTATTGGGGGACGCCTCCCAGTTAGATGAACCGACGACCTTAAGAAGGTGGCTTGATTAGAGATTGGATGCGGAAGGTGAAGAACAGGGTGTTGTGGCGCAGCTTGGGAAACGACTATGGTCCAGCATAGGATTGTGGTAGGCGAGTTGATTAAAATTATGGGCGGTTAGGGGAAATGTGAAGTATAGCATAGCATAGTCATATTGCATTCGTCATAGCATTGGTTTGGTGTGCTATCTGCTTGTCAAAATCTGTTGTTTTTAAATAAAAGCATCTGTAAAGCAGCGTATGAATTTAATTATTTCATAATAAAGTATTAAATTCAACTTTTATTAATTTGTTAATGAGGTAACCACAAAAAGGTTGAAAATATGCGTCATATGCAAACCACCAGGCGACCGATGCCACGTGCTTCGTTTTGCATATGTTGTGTTGTGGTGCAGACGCAGACTAAATGTTCGGGTTAAACATTGGTCCTACCATAAAATTAGCAGAGCAAAAGGACCACTCGGTTCCGCATTTTGAAAAACCTTGTGATGTTTTAACCGATTTAGTTATTGAGCTAAAAATCTTAAAATAATAATATGTACAAGTATATAAAAAGGGAGGGAAAATAATCAAAGGGCAAAGGGGAAACGTGCCCAAAAGGCTGGCAGCATTGCCACGTTGTATGGCAATGCTGATTCTTTGGTCAAAAAATAGGCCAGCCCTCTGGTCACGTGATGAGTCGACCAACCGCTTGGGGATGTCTCGGAAATTCGGGCCGTCCGTTTTCAAAAAGCTTAATTATCAAATCGTTTAGATATTTGGACCAAATTATGTAAATATTTTTAAATTGTGTTATTGAGTAATTTTTTTCAGATACGAATATTCTGATTCGGTAAATACCTGTAGGTAAAAACAAAAAAAATCACTTCCTAGGTTATGAAATCGGGCACACGCAATTCGTTAAAAAAATACGCATATTTTGTTTATTTCTGTGTTTCATCACATCGTTTCATCATCAGCCCACGGCAGACCACTCTTGGACATAGGCAATGGCGTGCAATGGCGTGCAATAGGAGAGCTATTGCACGCCATTTAACTCGATTTTCGACAACTCTCATCCAGCTGATCCACCTGCTACAGCTATTCTGCGAAGACCGTCACTCCACCCAGCCAGAAGGAGTCCTACCTTACGTTTGACGATTATATATGACTATACAGAGTGTTACGGAAAGGGTATATCAATACAAACGGGTTGAAAAGTGTATCTGTTCTAGAATCTCTGTACAAAATTTCAGCTCAAAAGCATTAACTTTGAAAATGCTTAATATTTTTTTATTTCGACACCACGGCGCTGCACTGGCGCGCGGCGGCGTGATGTGCGTGTACTAGGCGCACAGACACACTACAGATAATGGATAATGGCCTCGTAGTGCGGTGACACGTTTGTTATGATTTCAATTTAATAAACTATCGAAATAAAAAAATATTAAGCATTTTCAAAGTTACTGCTTTTGAGCTGAAATTTTGTACAGAGATTCTAGACCAGATACACTCTTCAACCCGTTTGTATTGATATACCCTCTCTGTAACACCTTGTATACATCGTTTACCTCTCGGAAAATAATTAACTAAAAATAAATAGACACTTATAAAAAATCTTGCAATGGCAATATGAACATTGAACATTGAACATTGGTGAGTATTTATTTATTTTGCATGTATTCAATGAGCGAATAATAAATTGTTTTCAAAGAGTGGATCTTCTGCATGTTCTTGGTTAGCAGCGCAGCGACACTTTTATGTCATCGGCACCAGATTATCTTGGCAGGATAGTGCGTACGCGCAGTTATTGTGGAACCTTTAATTACTGTGACATGGTGATTAACCCAGGTTCATATTTATGTCTGGGAAACTGCGAAAACGTAGAATAATAGCGACCATAAATAACTGTCTTAAATAAAATATTTAAAAAATTATAAAACAATTAATTTCAATTAAATTAACCCACAAAATTATAAAAATATTCACATAAAATTAAAATAAAATTAATTATGTTAACTGATCTTTACCGAAGCGAGAGATCAAATAAAAGATAACAAATTAACATAGAAGAATGAGTTAGACACATTATTTCTTAGTTCTTCGATTTATTCAAATTTCGCTCTATATTGAAGCCTGTTGACATTAATGTCCACCGATTCCATCGAGAATTCGAGACACATGACGCCCTGATGGGTTAAATTAAAAAAAAAACTTTAAAAAAGTACCTCGAGATCACCTGCCGATCCAAAGGTGTGGATTGACAAACCCTAAATTCGGGCCGTCCGTTTTCAAAAAGTTTAATTATCAAATCGTTTAGATATTCGGAAGTAATTTGGTTATAATAAAAGGGTAAAGGTGTGCAGCGATAATTGTGAATGTAGGTCGTAATAAGAAGCCTTCTTTACTACTATCGCTATATAGGCTCCCGCAGACAGGCGCAATGCGACAGTGTGACGCGATTCTAGTAGAAAAATTGTATTAAGTACTAGAGTTGCGTCTGTCTGCGGGTGTCTTACTGCGAAGGTAACTGAAACTTTTTAATACGTTGATACGAGTGAAATATTTGAAGCAATTTTCATGAAAATTGGGTAATACAGAGAGTATGTAGGCTATGTATGATCGAGCCGTTTGGGGTTGAGACGCTGGGGCCATGGGGTCCCAGTGCCCACATGGTTTTTCTAGACATCGCCAAGTGGTTGGTCGACTCTTCACGTGACCAGAGGGTTGGCCTTTTTTTCTGGCCAAAGATTCATCACAGTATCGCCATACAACGTGGCAATGCTGCCAGCCCTTTAGACACTTTTCCTGTTGCCAGCGATGCGGACGAATTTTTTGATGCCCTATGATTCTTTTACCTTTTTTTTATACAGGTTGAAATTGAAAACATGCGACAAATCGAAATGGGAGATTGTTGTTGTTGTTGATTGGTTGATTGGGACTAAACCTGAAATCGCGAAAAAAAAACAAACGTTTCCTTACATTTAGGTTTGCATAACTCGCCAAAATGTAGGGAACAGCTGATTTTTTTTTTCGCGATTTCATGTTTAGTCCCATAGTAAAAGTTGTTCATAATGACGAGTACAATCTCCCATTTCGATTTGTCACATGTTTTCAATTTCACCCTGTATACGAGTATACATGCATATTTATTAATAATTTTTTTAAATCTGTTAACTTCTATATTATGTAAATATCATAGTCCTTAATAAAGTTTGTACAGATTCTTACATGAAACTGATTCGACCGTATTAAAAAAAGTAGAGAGTTACTTGCAGAAGGAACCAAATAGACTTTTTTTTTTAATTTCAGGTACAGAAAAACTATATATTAAATTATGGGTGAGTATTTATCTATAGGTACCTACGCGCGTCGTGTACATACCAATATTTCTCTATACTTTTGATTGAACTGAAACCAGGTATCTCCTTTTTATTTTCATCTTTACTAACAATTTCCAACATGATTTAAGGATTTTAAGGTACCTATTAATTTTAAACTTTAAAAAAAAAAACCCCTATGATTAGAGAATAGATACTATTCAAACAGTTTGAAAAGAAACCTTGAACTACAAGAGTCACAACTATTACAATAATATTATTACAGTGGTATCTAATGGCGCTCTAATGGTTCGAACCCAGACAGGCGCTTTACTTTGTGTAAATTACTTCATCACCACTGCTCTCAAAATGGTGAAGGAAAACATCGTGAGGAAATCGGCATCTCCTAAAATCAACAATTCGAAGACATGTGACGTCCATCAACCCGCACTGGGCCCGCGTGGTGGATTACGGTACGGCCCATTCCCTCTCACAGAGACGAAGCTTGTATCCCGCAGTGGGAACATAATAGGCTGATTATGTACAATGAATTATATTCGTATACGTGTCAAGATCCGCACAAGTTATGACACACTTAATAGAATGATAGCGACAGTTCTTCGCAGATGATTCACAGAATTAAAAAGCGTCACACACATAGTGTGGGCAATTTCCTTAAACTGAATGACCAGCTAACCGTTTAAAAATTTGTTCTTGGGTTAAAAATTAACCCAGAAAGCATAATTAACACATTAAACTACTCGGAAATTAAGTTTATAATCTCGCACAGACGTGTAAAGTGTTACTTTCGAATCATAAACAAAGACGGATTTATTTTTAATTAGTGCTAAAATTAGGTTTTTTTTTACATTTTGTTTGTCATGGTATCATTATAATTATGTTATTAGTAAAACGGGTTTGCAGTTTTGCTTCATTATTTTTATGACATTTTTACAATTTAATTACTTAATTGCATTTGATCTAGTCTAGACTTTTTGGTTTTTCTTCGTTTTTTTGTAATATTTTGTAGGTATAAATGCTGTTTTTCTAGATTTTTAGAGCTTAAGATTAAGATTTTTTTTTTGATAATTTTCTGGATTTGAATGCAAAAAAAAGTGGTCCCTGTGATACTTTAATTAGAAAACAAAATAACTGTAAATTTATAGAACTACTACTTTTATTCTACTTAATGAAAATAATTTTGCACACAACCACATATCAAGCTTATTTATACATTTCAAGTTTTAGCTGATCTCGTATTGTATAGGCTTTTCGTACAATGAGAATGTCGTCGTGCGTACGGTAACGCGTGTTTCAGTGCTTTTATATAAGTATTTATACACATTTAGATTATAATCTCGTAAGAAACAAATTGCAACTGTCTGTGATGTTTTACGATAGCTCTGTGAAATTCATTCCGTGTGTCCGCGTCGACAGTACGATTCGAGAACACATTCATTTAAAAAAGATTATTGAATGTTTATTTTTAGTGAATTCTGACGATTTTATTAAGGCCTTTGGTTTTTATCGATTTTATTTTATTTTTATAGATCGAATCGATATCTTTTTGTGCATTTTATTTTTTTGCTGGAATAAAAATGCGTAAAATTGTAAAGTCAATGCTAAAATGCGTAAGAGTCCATGTATAAAAACGGGTATCGGGGTATAAATCGTTGGTCGTGAATAATGAATAAAATCGATCTGGGCTTGAGTCGATTTTCAATTAATTTAGAAGTTGCTCTATCGCAATGGGACTCGAAGGTTTGTGCAATATTTAGTACCATTGTTTATGGGTTATCTTTTATAATGTCTTCTTTAAAGCTCGCTTGCAATACAAACCACTAAATATTTTGCGCTGAACATATTTAAAACATTGGTCTGTGTTTGTTAGTTTTAAATGATTGACAGAAATGGAACGATATTTAAGCTTATTACGCACTGTCGACTACACGCCGCGCGCCGGCGACTCCGTCGACGGCGACAGTAACTTACTATAGTTTAAATAGGGGTTTTGTGCACTTGGTCGCCGGATGATGCCTATGTTTTGGTCGCCGAGGGACCGAATCGCCGGCGACCAGACGACAGTGCGTAATAGCCCTTAAGCGATTTGTCGTACAAGTGGCCCTAAGTCATCGTAACCCTCATCAGCATCTACATGAAGAAAAGGCCTGCAATTTAACAGACAGCCAAAAACATTAAGAAACACAGATGTATCCCATAAAAGATTACCATAAAAAGATATATAGATTATCAGCTACAAGTACTTACACACCTTGTACTCGCAAAACGTTTATAAATCAAAGGGGAGTACTCTTGTTTTAAAAGGAACCTATCTTTTTGCGAAAGATAAAAGACTCGCATCGACAGATGTACAGGGATACGTCTGAAAATAATTTATCCGCGGAAATAGTAAAAAACAAAGTTTTATGTTGCTTTGCTACACATGGCTGTTGTTATACTGACTTGGCTGATACTATGTGGCATTTGGAATATTGTGGATAAGATTTGCATGGACATAGGTAAGTACTTCCCCCAGATTTCAGGGAAAGAAAAGAAAGAAGGATATTTTTATATTGCCACAGAAACTCGTGCATATCACATCACACTATCACACTGATATTATAAAGGCGAAAGTTTGTGAGTGTGTGTGTGTGTGTGTGCGAGTTTATATGTTTGTTGTTTCTTTAAGCTCAAACGGCGGGACCAATTTTGATAAAATTTTGTATGGACATAGCTGACACCCTGTATTAACATATTATAGGCTACGTTTTATACCGATATTCCCACGGTACACTGTGTTCCCAAATATCCTTGGACCTGACATTTTGAGTTAAGTTCAGTAAGAGACGCATTTCAATACGACAAACTTCGGACAAGAACTCCCATGTGCTAAATCTTTATAGTTTTTGAAAAAAATACGTCTAAAGTTTATTATTTTTTTTATTTAGAAAATTTAAATAAATATATTACTTGGATATAAATAAAGCTGATATGTTTCTGGTATTTTCAATTTGTTAAGAATATAGTGAAGGATTTAATACACTTTACTACGGTCCGAAAATGTTAGCTTTTAATGAGAAAAAAAAAGATTTCAGTTTTTCAGATTTTATTTTTTTTCATTTTAATTATGCGTTAGTAGCATCCGCAAATAAAGCTAAATGGTAGTTAAATACGTCACTTATCACCATAAAAAAAATCAACTGCTAATGCCATGGAAAATGGGAAATAATAGCTTCTAAATATTTTTCATTACAAAACGCCTGTTATTTAGATATGAGCAACGTGTTCAGACGTCGTTGCTATGAATGAGTGATCAGGCACTGTAAGAGTATTTTGCTTTTCACTTTCTAGTAGGAATTTATCAATATCCGACTTAGTCGTATATTGATAAAACAGGATGTAGTATCTAGAAGTCACGCGATTTGGCCGCGATTTTTTATTTTATGTAGATAACTACTTAGTTATCTACACCGTACTTAGTCACCGTATCTATACCTACTTAGGTAACTAACTTTTCCTGACACTGAACTGGTTACATTTACATACAATACATAATCACACCAAAAATTCCTACTAGAAAGTGAAAAGCAAAATACTCTTACAGTGCCTGATCACTCATTCATAGCAACGACGTCTGAACACGTTGCTCATATCTAAATAACAGGCGTTTTGTAATGAAAAATATTTAGAAGCTATTATTTCCCATTTTCCATGGCATTAGCAGTTGATTTTTTTTATGGTGATAAGTGACGTATTTAACTACCATTTAGCTTTATTTGCGGATGCTACTAACGCATAATTAAAATGAAAAAAAATAAAATCTGAAAAACTGAAATCTTTTTTTTTCTCATTAAAAGCTAACATTTTCGGACCGTAGTAAAGTGTATTAAATCCTTCACTATATTCTTAACAAATTGAAAATACCAGAAACATATCAGCTTTATTTATATCCAAGTAATATATTTTTTTAAATTTTCTAAATAAATAAAATAATAAACTTTAGACGTATTTTTTTCAAAAACTATAAAGATTTAGCACATGGGAGTTCTTGTCCGAAGTTTATCGTATTGAAATGCGTCTCTTACTGAACTTAACTCAAAATGTCAGGTCCAAGGATATTTGGGAACACAGTGCGGTATCGACACTTATGCGGGTGAAACCGCGGGGCGCAGCTAGTAAAAAATATAAGTTAGCCCGAATACCCACTGGAGACAGATAAACAGGGATTTTGATAGAGCGCAATCATTGTTACTGAATATTGACAGTGACAGAATTTAAATCTCTAAAAAAGCGCAGTTTAGATGTGCTGAACGCGTTCAGTGTCATTGGTGAAATTCGCCATAAGCAGTAGCATAATCAGCTTATTATATTCCTACTTTTGGGACACAGGTCTCCTCAATTCGAGAGGGAGTGCGCTGTAACCTACCACGCGGGCCCAGTAACATGTCTTTGAGTTTTTGGTTGGTAAGACTACGATTATAAGCTCCAAACAAAAACAGGCGGTTAACCAACATAGTCACTTTATTAATAACTCTAATTCAATATATTTTTCTGATCAAACCACACTTGCTCACAACAAAAAAAGAAAAAGTTCCCGTGACCAGTTTCAAATGCAAATAATATGTTTTCCGCCCATTAATTAATTAAAGTCACAATGTTGTCAATAAAAAAAACAATCCACATTAAACCAGTGTTGCAACATCTAAAAACAGCTGTTCGACAACGTCCAATCACAACGTATAGTAAAAAGGTAATTAGATGTCCATTTTAACTATTTTTTTGTGTCTAGCCCATTTAGCAATATTACGTAATGTTTGAACTGTTTTATTGCTTGTGGAGCTAAAACTGTTGCATAATCAGCCCATAACATTCCCACTGCTGGGGCATAGGCCTCCTCTCAGTGATAAGGAATAGGCCGTAATCCACCACGCGGGTCCAGTGCGGGTTGGCAGATGTCACATGTCATCGAATTTTTGGTTCTAAGACATGGCGGTTTCCTCACGATGTTTTCACCGTTTTGAGAGCAGTGGGGTTGAAATAATTTACAGAAAGTAAAGCACCTATGAGGGTTCGAATCTAAGACCTACAACTCGTAAGTCGTAGCCGTTGCCACTGCGCCACCACTACTCCGTTTCAAAACTGTTGCAAAATTATTTAATTAGTTTTCTGAGAGATTGGAGGAGTTGAGTTAACGTTGTTTCATGCTCATAAAGATTAGTTTGATGTACATATAGAAATTAATGTTAAGTAGTGTTTTAGTATCTAATTAATTCTAGGTATCGAAATGTTTGTAATTATAGTGGTTGCGTTCTCGGCAATTGGGTTTGTGGCTTATTTCGCGGTGAAATTACTGGAATAATGTGTCTACTGTCCTTGGCCTTATTTTTATTAGAGTTTTGAACATTCACACTCTTTTTTTAACATAAGAAGGTACAGATAGATACATCGGTTTTAACTTTTGGGGAATAACAAGGGTCAGATTTTACGCTTTCATCGACACTTTGACGTAAATAAAAACATAAATAAATAAATAATAATAAATACATAATTATGGACAGATTTCCTGAACATAGCATTTTTCCGGTAGCTACTTTCATAACTGTAGTAAAATAGGCATCTATGTATTTTATCAATGCCAAAAAAAGGCACCTAAAACCATTTTTTTTTACCATGCAACCCGTAGCCATTTTCTACATAAAGACCACTTTAGACAGTTGTCTTATTAAAACGCACAGGGAACAGATGCTCATACGCCGGTATCGTCCATAACGTGATCATGAAAGAGTCCCGGAGTGTTATCACAAAAGCACCTAACGGGTTTAAGACATCTGCTGATCTGTGAGATTTGTTGGTCTAATATAAAAGCAGAAGCGGGGTTTAGAAAAAATCGGTAAAAATGCTCTTTTTATGGCCGTTTTCTAGCATCTGCCGATCAGTATTTTTCTAGGTTTTTGAAACAACTACTCAGATAATTTTGGTACCTTTGATTTTCATCGCATAGCAAGGTCTTTGTCTCATATTAATTAACCAGTATAAAATAATTGTGAGCTATTTATTCGCACGGTTAAAGTTTTTATTGTCATACATCTATATTTGTTTATAAACATTTTTTAAGTCACTAATAAAAATGGTTTCTCATCTGAAAGCAACAAAATATTTGAGGATCTCTTAATCTAACCCATCTCCCACAATACTCCTAAATGTTTGTGCACTTACACCAACCCCATAAGGACATCCAAAACTTGCGCGGACGCAAGGTGCGGTGACAAGTTGTGTATATCACAAGGTGCTTCTATCACCATTGATTCTATGGGAAAATATCACCGTACAGTACCTACATGTGGCGTACAAGGCGGATGCTGCATGCAGGTTTTATTTCCGCAACTTAGTTTTGTACAGTTAGATGACTCAAGCAAAAAAAATGGCTGACAGATTAATTTAGAGTTTAGTTTAAATAAAGAGCAAAAAGTTTGTGAGTCAGGTGATAATGAAGTCTAGGAAAAAAAAGTCGTTAAATTAAGTTTATTAGTGGTATACAACGCCTTGTTAACTGTTTGGCAAAATAAGAATGAAAAAGTCCCAGAAACTTATTTAATTATATGCATAATAAGGCGCAGGAGTCGCGAAAGCTGTTTCATTTATTTATAGACTTGAAGATTTTTTACAGAAAAAAATGAATGCGAAAAAATGTGGAATTTCCAAAAATATGCCAACAGTATTAAAAACATGCTGTAACATCAGCTGTCTGTCTGTAATTTGATAAATTGTTCACAGTCCTCGTAGAAAACAGTTAAAAAATCGCAAAAAAACAATGCACATGCGACACTAATCACTGGCTGAGGATTTTTAAGAACGGATGTCGGAACAGAACGGAAATTGGCACTTTTTTATATACCAACATAAATATTATAAAATCGATTGTTTCACACCCTTACCACAAGGATATAAGGGATATATTAGGAAGGAAAAATACACAAATAAATTGGTAAAGCTCTAAAATTTTAAAATGAAAAAGTCACAAGTTACCGAAGCTTTGTAGGTCAATTTTTTGCTATCAATTCTTTATGCAGATGTGCTTTTTAAAAATAATGCTCTTCCGAGGTGCGGCAGATGTACAAAATGGGACCTTGAAGATGTTTGGCGAAAAAAACAACACACCTTTTGCTTTGGAGTCCATCAGACGGTTTATTATCTTTTTTAAGATGCTCAAGTGATGTGTTTAAAAGATCTGAGTGTTTGGCTCTTTATATCTGAAGAAGCTCCTAAGTATTCAGATTACAATGTATTTTTAAAGCTAAATGTAAATAGATGTTTTAAATTAGCTGCTCCAATAGAGGATATAGTCCTACTTGAATTTCGATGAAGATTTTTGTTCGATGGGACTTTTTGTAACTTTTGCATGAATATGGTACATTACTGTGACCCCCTGTGACTGTGTGTGTGTGTGTGTGTGAACTTTTAATACATTTTTTAATATTTTTTCTATGATATGGCTTCGCTTGTCAGATTATCTGACTCCTACGATTTTTTCTGCTATTCTAAATATAAATTAATGTTTGTCTCGTATTTTTGCATTTACTTTTAACGGACTCGCGAAGGTTGCATGTAAGTTAAGTACCAAATAGGTATAACCTCTACAATACCTACCGACCTAACGTCTGTCGAAAAAAAAAACGTATTTGTTCGTACATATTCATGAGAAATCGTAAACTTCAATTATGTGTTAATTACTGACCCCTTTTTAGTTGCCCACGTCGTAATAATCAGCCTATAATGTTCCCACTGCTGGTAGCCCAAGCGCCCAACATTAATCATAAAAGCTTAAATAAAATAAATGAAAATTTGCGATATGTGAAACTTATATCAATGAAACACGATCATTATAAAAGTATTCCCACAATCTGCCTCACGAAAATTTAGTCCGTTGTCGTAAACAGTATTAATTTATGAAACAGTTAGTAATGTCGCGTCGCAGTGTTTCGCCGGAAACTGCCATTAAAACCGACTTTATCGCCTCCGATTTGCGTCTGCAAGACTCAATGACAATGATTGTGGACTAAACACACGTTTTTAAATAAATAACGGGTCTGAATTAAGTTTCCAGTCGACATTTCCCTCGGGCGTTCTTGTTATAGCCACGCGTCCGAAGAAACACGAGGGCTTCCGAAAACTGACGAAGATGTTGCCAAAACAAACGCGTGCGCAGTTGAATATGAACTTTAGTGTGACGGTTTAAAATTTAAATTGGATTGAAGGTGTATTCGAAATTCGGCCTGTATAATAGTGAAGCCTTGACGTAGGCAGATGTGTTTCACACAGTTTTGGAGTAACTTTTGTATCATTATGTGATTTTTTTTCTTGAGGCATATGCAGTTTGAAGAAAGATGGCCAGGTAAAGATGTGTTGAGCAGATGCTTTCTCATGGGCATGATGGGTCACTTCTAGTGTCTTCCGGCTAAGGTACTCGGAGTTATAATTATTTGTTTTTTCTGACCTTGTGTATGCAGAAGCTGGACAGACAGAAACTAGTTAATTCAAATGCATGTTTTATGTAGAGAGCTATGAAAAAATTCACGTCTTGTGTATAGTGATACGTCTGATAACATAATAAAATTGAGATAAGATAAAAATAAAACTTAATCCATTTAATAAATGGTTTTGATTGAAACTGATGCAGATAATTTTAATTTATTCTTGTCTATTTTTTGCGGTAGCATTAAATTTATATTCTAAATTTTAAGCATTTTAACTCCAAGATTAATGTTTTAGTATCTAATAATCATTATCTGAGAAATACATGTAAATCGTGTGTTTGTTTGCGCTACATCTAAAGCGAGGTAAGCAGAAACCTCACGACACAACCAACCAAGCACGATCTCGAACAGCTGCGATCTTCACCGAATCATTGGCGTCTTATTACTTAATAAAACTTTTTGTTTTTTCCTTTTTTCTATATGCACCCATCTTTTTTATATTATAGACGCCATGTCACTAAGAAGTTTTTTTCCTCACGGCACGTACCAAATGTTATGAGCTCGGCAGCTGCGCATGCGCCGAACGAAGATCATTTCGCGAATTTTCGTTTCTTGGGAGACAGATGCCGCGTTAACTAAAATTTTAACATAATTAGGTATGTATGACCAGAACGTCTTAAGAAACCCGCTTTTTGTATGGCAGGAGGCTTCTCTTACTTTAATTGTTCGATAAATACGCGCAAAATTATTTCTGTTGCCGCTTCTTACTGAATTACACCTTATCTTATTGCGATAAGGTTGAGAATTAAGTGGATAGTGGTTTTGTCTTCGGTAAAAGTATAATGGTCATGTAATACTTGTAAGAAACACTTGGCACCTGACTTAGTGTTCGAAATGCGTGTACGCACAAAGGTGCACTGTTTTTGTATGGCGGTGAAAAGGCGATTTTTGTTAAGTCCAGTTCCATATTGTATAGTTTGGCAATTTCATGCTTCAATAGATCTTTTAGGGATTGAATAACAGAAAAAAAAATGCGTAAAAGTTGTTCTATATTGTTGAAACATTTTATCGCTACAAGAGTAATTAGAAAAAATATGTAAGTACCTAAGTGCGTGAACTAATCAATAATAATTTTGTCTGTGGATGATCTTTCGACAGTTTTTTGTGCTAGAGTCGTACATTGACTTCTTGCACATGAAATAGACGGAAATTCAAAAAAAAAAAAATTAAATACCTAGTTAAGTTTTTATTAGTAAGTAAATTAGGAATTACAAAATAAAAATAATTTCGCTAATATCTCTAGTCACTTAATTACATAGATAGATGGGAACCGGCCATGTTTACACTGAGGTTAATGTGTTTATTCTGTGTTAATGTTCGGATTCAGACATACATTATGTGACCAATTTGTATGTTAATACTACAGAACAGGAAACGTACGATCTGCATAGATTCATTATCTTTGATGCCATTCTAATGGCATCGATCTGCATACGAGAATACATCACTCTTGTGACTTGAAAAAAGTTACAGATGAACTGATAACATCCATGTTTGAGTTTGAAGATTTTGGTAAGGATTTTGCTTTAATTCTGCTTCAATTTTTAGACTGTGGTAAGAACTTATATATTTTTTTACAGCAATCGTCAATGCGACGTTCATTGGTAGAAATTAAATTAAATGTTAAGTAGATCTTTTAAGACACTTTTACATGTCAATATTTTGTTGGTTAATATTTTAATTTATAACTAGATGGAGCCGGGATTTCCTAGCTGACTGATCCCTGAGAAGAAATGCCGAAACAAAGTCTCTTTTAAAGTCCAAACATTATAATTATTATTAGGATTTTGTGTGAGTCAATGCAGGGCCATGTCTAAAAAGGCTATGTTCTATGTCCTATGTTATGGGTTTGGTTTCCGCACTTAGTCCTTCAAATGGACCATTGTGCGTGAGCCATGGCGGCCGTCGGTGGTTATTCCAACCAGCCCACCTCCCTCCAGAAGCTTACCAGGTCTCCTGGTCTGCTGAGAACATCTGTGTACGATTTGGGTGTCCCGAGGGTCTCTGATCTAATCTGGGTGACGCCTGTGCACTCAAAGAGCACATGCGCAACGGTCTCATCAGCCTCCATGCAAGCCCTGTACAGGGGACTGTCCGTCTAAAAAGGCTTTTTGAAGAAAGAGCCATTGCAGCTTTGAGTTGACTTGTCCTCATTTGGGACAAGTCAACTCAAAGCTGCAATCTATGGACGTAATGCAGCGGTTTCCCTTCCTAGAATACATCGTTGTCGTAATCGTGTAGGACAGCCCTGAAAGTGAAAGCATTTCTTTCAGTTCAGTTCTGCACCTTAATTGCGTAAAATTTAATTACAATCTGAATCATTTTGAACGATATTGCTAATCCATTGCTTCGTATGTTCGAAAAATTTGTCTGCTCAACAACGTAAATAGCGCAATGAATGTTGTTGAACTGTCAAAATGAAAGCCATTGCTATCTACTGTTAGTGTGTTACGCAATTACCCCGCAAGGACTGTTACCATGGATTCATTTACATGATTCTGAACAACACAGGGGCGTTGAAAAAATTGCTATGATTTTGAAGGATATTGCTATGGATTAGCAATAATATATACAGGGTGTCCCTGGAAGTATGGATCAAATCGAATAGGGCGTGGGCAAGGTCATTTCCAAACTTTTTAACCCTGAGAATGTCAGTGAATTTTTTTACGGTTCAAAAGTTATGACTTCGCTTACCTAGTGCTCAAAGGAAATAATCATAAAAAAATACTATCAGGGCTATCTAAAAAAAATAAATTGATAGCCCTGATAGTTTTCACGAATTCGATTTTTCTTCTCTTTATTTTTAGTACCTATATTGTTTTTTTTTTTTTTTTTGCTAAAACGTTTGTAAATGACCTTGCCCACGTCCCTATTCGATTTGATCCATACTTCCAGGGACACCCTGTATATAAAATGAGTCAGATTAAGATTGATAGTGTATTTGGCAATTGGGGTGCAGGCCTCCCGAATTCTCCAATGATCGTTATTTCTAGGAAAGCAATGCTAGTTATGTTTGGTCTTACTTAACTTGTATTTTATAGGGAGTGCAATACATTTCCAATTAAGTTTATTAAAATTGCGTGCGAATCAAATGTTTACATCATGTTCCAATGATGAACATGGGCAGAAAATTGCAATAAAATTATCACAGTCGGATTTAATTTCAGCGATATATAATTTTGTCATTAAAAGCCATTTAAAATAGACAGGCCTGATGGTCTAGTGGTTAGTGACCCTGACTGCTATGCCGGAGGTCGTGGGTTCGATTCCCACCCAGGACAAATGTTTGTGTGATGAGCACGATCATTTGTTCTGTGTCTGGGTGTAATTTATCTATAATATGTATGTATTTAGAAATATATAAGTATGTTTATCAGTTGTCTAGTACCCATAACACAAGCTCTGCTTAGCTTGGGACTAGATGGCGTTGTGTGACAGTTGTGGATTATTATTATATTATTATTATTATTATTATAAAACTATATGATATGCTATAGAAATTACGGATTCCTTTAAAAAAATACGTCGATATTGCGTACTGTGCTAAACACCGGATGATGTTTTTAAAATCATAAAATATGGAATGCCTAACGCCAAACGTAACCGGTATAGACAACTTGCTGAGATGTTCAACCTTTTTCTTATTGTATAGCTCATTAATATTGGTGACATGTAGTACCAATAATTGGGCTATGGCAGTAGAACAATTGGCAGTCGATCAATGAAATAAATTCTGAATTAATTATTGGAGACTAGCTGCGCTCTGCGGTTTCACCCGCATAAGTCTCAATTGCGTGGAAATATCGGGATAAAAGTATCCTATATCCTAATGTAGGTCATGATCTAACCATGTGCCAAATTTCATCGAAATCTGTTCTGCCGTTTTTAGCGTGAAAGCGTAAGAAACAAACATAATACAAAAAATCAAATATCTTTTTATAATATAAGTTTAGATAGATATCTGGTCTTCGCTTTTCCTAGGTCTGTTGGAGTTACCCTTATAACTTTACAGCGAGACACATTGATTTTGTATTTGTCTTTGGGTTCCTCCTTTTTCCCAAATCAACACAATCAGCACTAGACATCTAGCAAAGAGTAAAAGTCAAATTATGCCATTCCTTTGCCAAAATGGAGGATCATAGATCCCTCTGACACCCATTGCAAGTGCGGTGCTCCTAAACAAACCATGCCCTAAACAGTAGCACTGACTTTTATTTTGACAGTACAACAACATTCAATGCGTTATTTAAGTTACTGAGACAGACCAATTTCCAAACATACGAAGCAATGGATTAGCATTATCCTTCAAAGTGATACAGATTGTGATCGAAAGTGTGTTAGATAATTAGGGTGCAGTTTGACCAGCAATTTTTAGAAGATCGTCAGTTAGTCTCGACACCTTTCGAAAATTCTCCTACTCGTAGATTTAACGTTATCATCTATGCTTTACCTATTGATTGATTCCTCAAAAGGTTGAGCACCACTGGGCTAGTTAAATAATGATGCTAGAGTTATGTTGGTACCCGCGCATGGTCGTGAGGATATCTAAATCATGATCTGCTAATTATTTTTAGTGCTAAATATACTTTTATCGCGACTCCGTTCGAGCATTAATGTGAAAGAATTATATGTTCTAAAAAATGCTTTCATTACCGTCTTGTGTTAGATAGGTACCTAAAGATAATTGCAATTAACATTTAAGCTGGTCTTGTTAGAATGAGGACAATAATATTTTTAATTTAATTAGTTTTAATAGCGAGCGGTTCCGATTGTTTTCCAAACCGATAGAAAAAGGTCAGGTCTAGTCACCAATAGCATTGGTAAGAATAAGAAAGAGTTTTATAATGTCGTATTTCAGCAACGTTATAATCCACACTATCCATCCATACTTAATATTATAAATTCGAAAGTAACTCTGTCTGTCTGTCTGTCGGTCTGTCTGTTTGTCTGTCTGTCTGTATGTTACCTTTTCACGCCTAAACCGCCGAACCGATATAGATGAAATTTGGTATAGAGATAGTTTGAGTCCCGGGAAAGGACATAGGAATATCGAGATAAAAACTATCCTATGTCCTTTCCCGGGACTCACACTATATCTATAAAAATTTCATCTAAATCTGTTCAGTGGTTTAGGTGTGAAAAGGTAACATGCAGACAGACAGACAGATAGTTTGAGTCCCGGGAAAGGACATAGGATACTTTTTATCCCGATGTTCCCACGGGATCGAGACTAAAGCGGGTGATACCGCGGGGCGCAGCTAGTATTATATACTTATGCGAAAGTGTGTCTGTCGGTATGTTACCTCTTCACGCTTAAACCACTGAACCGATTTAAATGAAATTTGGTATAGAGATATTTTGACTCCCGGGAAAGGACATAGGATATTTCTTCTTCCTAATCGCTTACAGTACAAGTGTGCAATATTCCGCTAGTGTTTTAGTTTTGTCGATACACAGTAATTACTTATTAGTGGGTAATTTTTAGAATATAAAAATTATAGCCTTTGATTTAAGTCTATCAATTCCAAGACTTGATTTAATTCCACCAATTCGTGCTAAACAGACAAACACAACATTTTCAATGACAGTAGTATGTATGTACATTCAAGTGATCGTATTTCCCACAGTATCTGCAGCTCCTACTATGTCCTGGGCAGAATACTAAGCATATTAGTAAATTGATACCTTACCTACCCAGATTTATAGGAATTAGTATGTACTCGTGTACGTTAAGCCAGTTAACTAGACGAGACAACGCAGTGATGAATGATGATTTGTTGCATTTTTTTTCGTAGGGACTTTTTGTCTAATAAAAGGATATACAGGGTAAATTAAATTCATGGGCATCCTTTTAAGGGGTCATTGTTTTCATCATTATGAACAACTTTTACTATGGGACTAAACCTTAACTTGCGAAGAAAAATCAGCTGTTCCTTGCATTTATGTTCACATAACTCGTCAAAATGTAGGGAAGAGCTGATTTTTTTTCGCGATTTCAGGTTTGATCCAATAGTAAAAGTTGTTCATAATGATGATTACAATGACCCCTTAAAAGGATGCCCATGAATTCAATTTCACCGTGTATGTTTTGTAACGCTTGTTTTTTGCACCTTGTTTCGTATCCAATAAACATTACTTCAAGAGACTGCTTTATTTTGGAGTTGTTTGAATTTTGTGCATTAATAAGCTTCCAATTAAAAACCAATTTACTTTATTTTCTAATTAGTCAATATTCTAATCAGTAAATATACTCAGTAAACTAATCAAGTCGAATTTCTAATTAAAAAATATTATTACTAGCTTCTAATGCTTATTTCAGTGTACCCAAATACTGGCCAGTATTAAATATCATTAAAAACAAAGCAGTATGTTTGACTAGAAGGTGTATATTTCACTCTATGTAATTTTATATTCTGCACGTGCAATTGACAGGTGATTAGATTTTCATAAAAAGTAGGTCTAAGTCTAGACAGTTATTGCGATATTTATTTTAGACTAGCTGTTACCCGCCACTTCGTCCGCGTGGATTTTTTTCGTGGGACCCCATTTTTTTAAATTTTTAATTATTTTTCTTTCTAAAATAAAAGTAGCCTAAGTTACTCCTTATTACATCAGCTATCTGCCAGTGAAAGTTCTGTCAAAATCTGTCCAGCCGTTTCAGAGATTACCCGGAACAAACAGACAGACAAAAATTGTAAAAAATGTTATTTTGGTTTATGTACCGTGTATACATCCATATGCATTTAGTAAGAAGTGGTTATTTTAATATTACAAACAGACACTCCAATTTAATTTATTTGTATCTAAGATTTTTGATGGATCTGTTTTTGTACACGGTATTCAATATTAGTATGGTTGGTTTTCATTGTGTTATTAACCTTAGTTTGTAGTGTAATACTAACATAGTTTTTAAGACCTATGTAACTAATAATTATTATGAATGTACTAATACTAGTGTTCAAGTTGCGTATGTAATTACTCAAAAGTTTGATTTTATTATCTGGAAAATAAATAAATGAAAATGATGAATTGATGATCTATTGATCATCAATTCATCATTTTCATTTATTTATTTTCTTCTTTTTTTTTTTGTTTTTTCGTCTCTGGTTAAAGTCCGTTCTAAAGATATTTCTTTAGAACGGACTTTAACCAGAGACGTAGGAGACATTAAAATGTCAGAAATAGCTCTATTTTAATTAATATTTTATAATCTACCAAATAGCTATTTATTTTCAGATAGAATATTTAAGATACCTTACTTAAAAAAATACTACTTTGAAAAAACTATGTTTTTTTAATTCATTTTTGATTATTTTTAGCAGCCACCAACATGAACTTTTTTAAAGACACGATAAAGTATTTTGTTCCAAAAATATAAATCCCAGAATATAAAAGTGCAGAAGCTCATATTTTAAATTATAATTTGCTTCTTAATAAGCAATAAACCGTCCATTTTATTCCTCACTAAACATTATTAATAAGAATCAAAGCATTTTTATTTGATTCTAAAAACCTCGCGAATAAAGTGTGATATTTAGCGCAAATTATAGCAGCAATCATTGCGCATGAAACGTTTCACACGGGGGCGTTTTCAGTCGGCGTACGCGCAAGGTTTGTCGTAAAACAAAAGAGTAATGTGCTGTCTGGAAAAGCATTATGGAGCTGCGTGGACAGGGGTATAGAGGTAAGTATATGTTTGTAATGTTTTTATTACTGAGTGTGGTTTTTATTTGTGTAAGGCTACGTTTAAATGCTTTCGAAATTTTATTTAGTTTTAAAATCAGACTTATGTTCTATAATACGGGCTTTACACAGGTGGCAGGTGCACGATTGATGATAATAGACCGGCTAAATGGCAATTCGGATAGGTCGCACGAGACTAAAATCGCAAGCTCCAAAGTAGAGTAGGTTTCGCATACGGCGGGTGGCTAGAATCGATCGTGAAAATGCTCAATCGCAGGCGATTGCCCGCCGCAATGAAGGTCGACATTTGATGCCAAATGAACTAGTCACCTGCGATTTTTATCGACCTGTGTAAATGGGATGGCGATTCGGCTTGTGAGGCGATTTTGTAAGTGTCGAGCCGCACGATGAAAACCGACCTAGTGTATATCCTTCATTAAAATGTAGAGTGGAGCAAGACAAGAAACGATGGAAGAACTGTGTCAACTGTGTAAAAGATGATATGGCTAGAAAAGAGGTGTCTCCGGAGATGACAACTAATAAAGAAGTATGAAAGAAAAAGAGATATTGCGCCGACCCCGGATAAGGGCGATTAAGAAAAGAACGATGATGAGTGTGTTCTTAATAAAAATGGATTTTTGCAAGCGCTTCTGGGCGGCTTTCTCCGGGCCTATCTAGACACATAAACAAAACTAAAAAAAATATGCATAAGTATAATATAATATATACATACCTATATGTACTTATATATAAAATCAATAATCCAATGCGTAATTTAAAAGCGTGTTTTCAGTCTAGATTTGTTTCTACCTACTGTGTAGTTATTTCGCCAATAATTAAAAAAAACATGGGTTTTATCTTGAGCCATGCATTGATTGAGCAATTTACTATTTTTTACGATTGCCACCTGACAGCTGAACTGTGAGAAAATGATTATGAATTTCGGAAAATTATTAAAATATTTGTTTTTTTTTGTTCCATAATATGATTCATTTTTGCAGACGGATTGATTAGCTAATCTTATCACTACGTCATAAACCATTCCAATAAGTACCAAAACATAATCAGACTACAATGTTCCCAGTGCTGGGATACAGGCCTCCTCTCTGTGAAAGGTAGTGGGCCGTAATCCACCACGCAAGCCCAGTACGGGTTGATAGATGTCACAATATGTCTTCGAATTTTCGTTCTAGGACATGCCGGTTTCTTCACGATGTTTTCCTTCACCGTATTAAGAACAATGATGAAATAAAATATACAAAGTAAAGCGCTACCGGGTTCGAAACCACGACCTACAACTCGAAGTTGGGGCCGATACCACTAGGTCACTATATACTCTCAATGACTGCCAATTTTCGCCTTATAAAAAAAAAATGATACAGAATAAAAACGTAGTTATTAATAAGCTTAGGTATCAAAACTTTTTCTAGCCCGCAATCGCACAAAACACCATTATCCTAATAATATATTTTCGGCAAGTAATTCCCAACTCTTAAATAAATTAACTCCACAAAGACATACGTGTTTGTTATACTAATCACTATGTAAATACTACAAATAATGTGTCTCGTTGCAATTGCTAGATTTAAATGAACAAAAGACATGGAAGTAATTTAATTTAGCGTTTAAACTGGTTCTAAGCAAAAAAATGTGTAAAGTTCAAAGTTTTTTAGTGTTTGTTTTTTAGTTAATTTTCGAGGTCGTCGCCGAGTTCAGCGCTGGCACTGTTTTTTAAGGGTCAGGTTACACTGGGGGTAATTTAATAAGGCCTTAAGTTAATTGAGTTATTCAGGACGTTAGAATTGAAAAAGCTTGGTTTTCTGTTTCATTAATTAACTCACACCTAATCTCCGAAAGGAGCAGAGGTGGTCTTCGTTTAGAGGAGTCTGTACACCCACGTTTCGTTTCTCTGTTTCGTCAATTAAATAGTTATAAAAAAAAACTAAGGTACTTTTGCCAGCTGTAAGTTTTTCTTAAAATTTTAATATAGGCCATAATTTTAATCGATGCAAAAATTTATTAAACACATAGAAACATGCTCTTGTTTTTCTTATTATTTGTGTGAATCACATAAAAATCCCTCGACAACTTCAACTTTACAAGAATGGTCAGAATAGCGCAAAACCAATATATTATTCATACCATCTCAAGATTATATTGTACACGCATAAAGTAAACACTGCTTCATTCGATTAACCTTAAGTGTAAACATTATGAAAAACTATGATAAAATATGATGTTTACTTACATATTGGGTGTGTTTAAGATCTCCACAACTCGTTAGATCTAGTAGCAAGTGGCGTAAAAGGAGATACTAATACTTGTAGACACAGAGGATGTAGTAAACGAAGTCTCCAGACGCAATTAAGAAAACGGTTAAAACATTTTGTAGGTTGCTCCGAAAATTCAGAAAGAGAAAGAAGCTCTATTTATGAAAAATTCTGTGCAGTTAGTTAATATGTTTCAGCATAGCATCAATACTTTAATGGCGAATATAACCAACTCTATCTTATGTAAAGCTGTCTTATAGTTATTTGATTACTAAACAAAAGACAGCAGTTTGATGAATTTTCACCTGAAATCCAATTCTCGTACGCCAAATTCAAATCGCAATCTCATTTCAGCGGCAATTAATGTCAAAAACATAACAAAGATGGTGATGAAATAAGAGGGTTTTTTGACATATTGAGATGGAGATTAATATGCGGACGTTCTTAGAAATATTATGATAGTTGGCTGTCTGTTAGCAGCAAAAAACAAAGTGCAAATAAACGCAATTTTCCCTTCCATTTGTACCTAACACTCCATCATAGCCCTACTCTGTGTCACTAAAGTACATTATCGCCATATTTCAAATTATATGACAAGATGAATAGTGATACTGTTGGTATTCGTTCACTTAAAGTACTGCTCAGCCCATTAGTGTTAATATCAACATGTTTTTGATGTAAAACGTATGGAAAAGCAAACACTACCATAAGGGAGGTTTCATGGCTGTATATTAAATTGAATTTGAACATTGTTTTGGTGAAAAAGAAAAACTCGAAGTGCTATTGAAATGTTACTCAGTACCCAATCAATCTGCCTTGGTTTTTCCAACTAGGTATGTTGGGGTCGGGTTCTAGTCTCACCGGATGCAAATGGATACCATTTTACACGGAGCGACTGCCTATCTGATCGCCACAACCCAGCTATTGGATAACACGACACCCCTTGGCAAGACTGGTCAGTAACAACGATGACCAAAAGAAAAAGTAAAGAAATCATGAATAATTTTATTAAGGCATTGTCTAACCATTACCCATCTAAATAATAGAATTGTTACTAGTTAACGAGATCACATAGAAACCCGTCCAGTTCTCTTTAGGCCACCCGACATAGGCAAAAAAGATTATCTAAACTATATCATTAAGTACTTAGTGACCGAGTGTGCGCCAACCCTAATAGACGCTTCGGTGACTCAGCCTCGTCTCGTCTCTTGCGCTTGCGCAAGTTACACTCACACATGCGCAAAACACAGCCTACGGTATTCACACTAAGTTAGATTTAGAATGCATCGACTTTTACGAAGGAGACGTCATTCATTGCCGTTTTTGTAAGGAGCTTTACGATGGTGTAATGAACAAAAGTGGTAATGGTTGTGAAATAGAAACGAGTGTGAACATATATATATTTATTGGTATTATTACGGATGTCAGTAAACTTAGAGGAGTTAAGCACCTGTTTACATACGAATGTGGTGTTACTCGGCTGTTATGTGTGAGATTTAATAGAGTCGTCTCCACGTGAGCCTTTTTTGTCGAGCTAAGACAAACACACTTTGTGCCTAAGAATGTGATACTTTAGGCTGGACAGTTTTTGTTTTAAAGCGCGCTTTGAGCTTTATTGAGAATAATTTATCTTAGGACCATTGCTTAGGACTAAGATAATATGTAGAAAGAAATCAAAATGTTTCATAAAAACGAAATTTTTTTCTGTTAAGGATAAGACTTCGATAACCTTGAATGTTATAGAACCCCGCCTTCGTATAACTAAGTTAAGAAAAGAAAAAGACAGAATTTATAAGGATATATTCTTCTAAATATTGTGTTGTAAATGAGGTTTATTTAGGTCACAATAAATCATGAGATGACTCAGCTGATTATTATCATCTGAAATCGTGAAAGTCTTTAGAGGAAAAGGGTTATGGTAAAAACAAAGAAGTGTATAGACTTTTATAAGATTTAATTATTGATACTAATTGCCACGACAGTGAAATCATTAGTGATGATTATGGTGATATGCAAAAGTAAGTTTATCCAATAAATGATCATAAATCAAATCATATTAAAGTAACTTCATTCCTAAATCTCAGTAGCTATGTGTGGGTGGGTTTATTAACGTACATTTTGTAACCAAATCTAGGGTCCTTCTGATTATATCAGACGACAAAGATAGAAACGCATACTCGGATTTCATTTCTGACAGAGTAAATGCTTAGAGCCTTGAAGCAATGCCGTAAAGAGATACCCAAGGTAATGGAGAAACAGATTTAATTAATATTATTGCTGTTAGTAACGGGAAATGATTGTTATTATTTGTAAAAATGTCAACAGGCTAAGAAAAAAATATAAGACATGAGAAGATCTTTAATTTTTAACTCACTATTATTAATATCGTCACTGATCACCATATAGATGACCATATAGATATTCATAACGAAGAACTAGAACAAAGGGTCACAAAAAATGAAACACATACGAAACTGAAAGTAAAAATCGAACAATAAGAAACAGCAAACCTGATAACAAGAATAAATTCCATTAAAATGTAAACAAAAGGTGTGGTCATGACTTGACGATAATTGATTTTGTTTTGAACATTATAGACCTTCGTAAAAAAGGATTTCCGCAATCGATTACAAATAGTATATTAATCCATCAAACAATGCTTTTCACGACAAAAAATCTACTTAACACAATACACCAACTTAGTAAAACGGGTCTATGATTAATAGTGATCATCCAAATGCTTCCAAGGATGAAGGTAATGTTGATTTTAAATTGCTCATGACAGATCGCTGTGAGCAACAAAGGCTCGTTGGAATTTTAATTCGTGTAGCTAAAGATCGAATTGATGGTAACCAATAACACAAAAATGTTACATTCTTTCTGCTTTCCTGAGGCTGTAAAGTTGATTATAGATCACGTCACGGTTTTGTCAATTCTGGGTTGAATAGAACTCTAAACGAAACCTTGATACCTCTATTTTAGAAACACCTTGGTCCCAGGTAAAGCAAACATCGCGTCGATTCAAGTTTGTTTGAGTAAGATTCTGCGTGTGCGACTAAAATGTCTCTTATTTAATCACACTTTCTGAATAGTCAGTAGTTTCACTCGCAGCATGCATTTCCGTTTAAACGACAAAGATGGAAACTACTATTTTCTATAAACCAACCGAAATCTTGAGACATCCGATGCACAAACGAGTTTTTATTTTCGAACCCGCCGCAAACGTAATCTAAGTAAAAGGCTGCAAAATTGGACTATTGCATCCACTCTGTTCCGACAGACGATTATACATCGCATATCCGACTTCGTTCCCACGGCGGCTACAAACGGGTTATTATTAAAACTTACGCCTTCATCCATTGCATTATCAGCCCTTCCCTCCTCACTTACAGTCGATTTTAGATTAACATCACCGAGATCTACATTGGCTACCTCTCGGAGGAAAATCGGTTCAATCGTTTAGGATTTAAAGTTTAAATTTGCGTGGAAGTGTGTTAGAAGAAGCTGGCCACAAGAGAACAATTTGAAATTCGTATTTGGAGTCGTCGGTGAAGGATTTTAAGTCCTCTCTCTGTTGTTTAAGAGTTGTTTAAGTTAAGTAGCGGTAAAATTTTGTTTTATAGTGGAGATATAAGCAGTGAACATATTAATTGTGCCAGCTACGTGTATTTGTGTAGGTAGGTTCGTGTTGAATGAAGTATACTAGATGATAACTGTGTTTAAAATAAATGGATGCTCGGTATCCTCAGTAGAAATGTTTTGGGCATCCTCATTTTTCGTATCAATTATTTTGTTTATGATATTCTGAGAGCGTTTTGTTTAGTGTTTGTTGATTTTCGAGCACTCTTCTCCTTTTACGTGAGTGCTTATTGTCAATAACCAAGACGTTGACATTGTTAAGGCGAATGAGTCAGCTTTTCTTGAGATCTTCGATGTACAAATGTAAACAATTATACTTTATTTTTATATTTGCTATATATATTTTTTCACGTGTTTCACGGCTTGATTCGAACTCTATACATAGTGTGATGACGTCATCGAACCTTGATCTAAGATTAGTGTAAATTTATATCGTATTATGCAATGTTTCTTATTGGAACATTTTTTATGGTAGATACTGACGGACAGACAGATCAATGATTTCTGATGATTTGAGGAATGATGTCTGTCTTGAGTAATCATTGTTGTCACGAACAAGAGATAATCATATTTTGAATGAAAACCTTTATGTCATGCCTACAGTTAATGCCTGGTTCAGGGTTACAATGACATTTTGATAACTGATGTCATTTTCCGTAATCTTTGTATTAGCATACGGATTTGGAGATATACGGACTAACAAAATTTTGATTCTTCATTGAAGTAAAGTCAAACTCAACATTTTTGAAGACTATCTTATAGAATCTCTTATTGAACTGGTTACATTAAGGAAACTCGCCTACATACTTGCTAGACAGAGTCTGCACATCCAAGAGATACCACTGACCAACGGTAACAACGGAATAGTAAGCCGCATACATAATTTTTTTGGAAATTATTCCACACTGCTTCTTAGTATCGTTGTGTTCACCAATTCCGCGTTCTTCAACCTTAGGATTACGTGACGAGGAGTGAAAAGCAGTGTTTCTCATGTATTTAGCCTAAAATATAGCTGGTTTTCGCATGGACCTATGGTAGTTTAGTATGGTAATTGTCGTCACGTTGGCAGCATACTTAATAAGGGTTAACGTCTTCAAGCGAGGGTCATGGTAGCAAGTCGTGTGGATGTGAAGTGACTAATTATGGTTTTGGCTCTTTTGATTAATTTGTTGTCTAAAGTGCGAGTGGATTTTATGGGATTATTTACCTCGTTTATAATGTGTACGTCATTTGGAGTTGATGATTCATTAAGTTTAATATTTCTGTCTATTTCGACATTCGTATTTGCTATTACCAATAAGTATGGTTTTATTACACCATCTAAGCATCTATTTTGGTCAGTTTTAATTCTGCCTTTTTCTATATTCTGCCCTACTTTTTTCTAACCATCTTTTTGTATTCCCACATATCAAGAAACAGCTACATTCTTCACTTTTTGTATTATCAAGGACAGAATTCAAAAACCAAATGTATAAAACACGTCAAGATCTGAGGCATCTGAGGTCCATAGGTTATTCGCATACCTATTTCAAATTAGACATAGTAATGGCGATTCGACACAGTGCGAGCTGGCTGAGGTTAAAAATATTTATATATATTTTAATACCGACATTACTTAGAATGTAGCTTTGTACTCTTTTTTTTAGGTTTACTCGGTTCTTGTGTGTTGGGATGGTGGCTTTGAGATTATATACTTAGAGGAATTGATCTAAACTAATACATATTAAAAGAAATTGATTTGATTATTTGTATGAATAGAATAGAATACTCTTTATTATGTACACCATATAAATTACAGGCATAAATATAGAAACTTACGTATGTTTATTTCTTACGGTTTTACGCTAAAACGGCTGAACAGATTTGAATGAAGTTTGGCATATGAGTAGACTATGACCTGGACTAGGACATGGGATAATTTTTATCCCGATATTCAAACGGGATCGAGACTTATGCGGATGAAACGGCGGGGTGCAGCTAGTGTAGAATTGACAAGTCTTTAATATTAGAGTATTGAATTGATGCTTTAACAATGCGTTGACTGATTTTCAAAAATCTGGCTAGAAAATGTCTCCGGTGACATCCTAATATGTCATTTGTATCAGCTAAGGAAACCACGTCGAAATTACAAAGGAAACGTCCTCATGAGAAGAAGAGAGTGATAAGTTGTCAAAAAGCATACAACATAGGCTTCAGTAATAACTACATAGTAATCTTCCAGACACTTCAACAACAATATAATCTTCTAACAGTTCTCAAAGAGTCAAACCTTGCCCTCTCACCGTGACCACCAATCACATCAAACGTCACCTCAAATTACCAACCAATGCAATATATACCCACCATTGTCACTTCACCAGCCCAGCCTCGCGAAACAGGCTAGAATGATGCAATAATTAGCCCAGTGTGTCAGCTTCACAATTTGTTGCACTAAGGATGCTGACTGGTCTCATCACATGCTGGATTAAATATGCAAATTGTGCATTTACGCACGATAAAGACTTTACTGTGTTTATCTGTTGGGTTTAGGGGTGTCAAGAGTTTTGTGAAATTAATTCATCCTCGTTGCCTTGATATGAAGGATAACTGACACTGGACACTGTGTTAAAAACTTGCGAATTGTGGAAGATAGTTTCCAAAATTGTGATTGCTTAAATTGAACTCTATGACGTGGATTTAAGATGAATTGATTATAAAATTTAAAACTAGCGACATGAAAATAGGCATATTTATTTGTCCCAATTAGCAAGGTAAGCAATTATATGGTAATTTTATTGAAATAAATTTAAAAGCCAGCGTTTCACTGATGCTACGTGAGTCCAAATTTTCGTCCGCACCTATTTTTTTTACCTTAAAGATTTGTCTGACACTTTATCACCCAGACATATCCCTATCTACAACTAGACATAGGGCTGTTTAAAGCAATCTTGTCAAGTGATTTAAAGCCCTTAAATGACGTCAAGAAACAAACAGCCTCCATTACATATTCTGACAGCCCTGCACACCGGATAACCTTGGTTTTAATGCGAGTGATTTATATTGCAATTATCATTATGATAGTCCGATGAGATGGAAACAATGCAGTGTGATGCGAGGTCCTTGATAGCTGTTACAACGGGATGTTGGATTCATTATGATGGGAAATACAGGTAATTTGTATTACTTATTGTTGGAGATATTTTGCACTGTTTTGTGTCCTCTGTAGTATTTTTTTTGCATGTTTTGATTATGACATACAGTTTGACGGGCATATACGGAAGCATAGGAAGATATGGATCGTTTCTAAAAGTGCACGTCTCCTTTTTAAGAAAAATTCTCGCCGACTGGTCGACACTTCAAGTGACCAGAGAGCAGGCTTAAACTTTGGCAAAAAAATTAGCATTGCCATTAGAGGCCAGATGGAATGACTATAATGCCTTCGAAGTTGGTTAAGCCTTTGGTGTGGGATGCAACCTATGTCGACACCCTCGCGCCATCCCATCTTCCTAGCACGGCAGGTGGTGCTGGGGCGGCTGCTGCAGGAGCAGAAAACCTCAAACGGCGCAAATATAACAACCTTATTGGAAGCTATATGTTTGAGCCGTTTGGGGTTGAAACTCTAGGGCCTTGGGGTCCGAGTGCTCATCGAATATTTCGAGATATCGCCAAGCGTTTGGTTGACTCTTCGCGTGACCAGAGGGCTGGCCTACTTAGCCAAAAAAAAAGCATTGCCATCCAACGTGGTAATGCTGCCACTGCTGCCAGCCTTTTGGGCACTTATCCCATTGACAGCGATGCGGACGAATTTTTTGATGCCCAATGAGCTCCTGTATTTTTTATATTTTTATTTGTATATATATATTGTAGTTTGTGTGTACATATGTAAATAATTATAATCAAATAAATACATTTATATGTAAATAATGAAATAAAGGCATTGCCATTCAACGTGGCAATGCTGCCAGTCTACTGGGCACGTTTCCGGATGACAGCGATGTGGACGAGTACTTTGATGCCTAAGTGTCCTTTGGTTTTTGTCTTTATTTGTTAGTCTTTTAATTTAGTATATTGTATATAAGCATTTTAATGTATACGAAACAATCTTTTTAAATAAAAGATCCATAATTTCATCTCTAACGTAGGATTTAGTAAGGATTTTCCGTTGGCTCGGGAATTACTCCTCAACATGCAAATAATAACTTTCAATTAGATCAAAATAGATACAGAATTAGGTATTCAATGATTTCTATGGTTTCTTTGTACACATATTGTGAGTAGGATGCTATTTCAAATCATAATTTGTATGAAAAGTAGCTGCTTCATTAAATCACGATAAACCTTATAATCAAAGACGTGGCAATAATATCAATTGTCAAACTTGTATTGATAAAGTATCGATTCCGTGGGAATATCGGGATTAAAAGTATGTCCTAATCCAGGTCATGGTCTACCCATGTGCCCAATTTCATCTGAATCCGTTCAGCCGTTTTAGCGAGAAAGCGTAACAAACAAACATACAAAAAATTCTAATCTTTTCTCTTTATTATATTAGTTTAGCTTTAGTATTAACAGACTACAATATCCGTTACCATTACGTTCTGTCTAGTTTTTTAGTACTAGCAATTTAGGCTGAAAGTCTAGGCAAAAGTAACACTCGGTGGATAACGGTAACAAATCGTGAGTCACACTTGGTTTAACCTAAGTAGGTACAGACGCCAGCACAACAAGCTACCCGAAACTGTCAAATTTTCCCAATCAACTTTGAACCGTATACTTTAGACATAAAGTTGAAATCTATTAAAGCAATTTGACAGATTGTAGTTGCTTGATGTGCTGGGCGTCTGTACTTAAGCTAAGTTTAAAGACACCCATTTAGAGGAATAGGTTGACACTTTGACTTTCATTCTATTGTAATGACGTCACTTACGTTTGGGCACAAAAGAAGTATAAATTTTGTTTCTGTAATAATAATCTATCACACTAACAGTAGCACTTTCCTGCTTATTTTTTATTTTTTTATATCGGACTTTATATTTTTTTTTTAATCTTTACTTTTTGTTTTTATTTGATGTATGTATCTGGTGTATTGTGTGTCTTTTAGTCTTTTTTTTTTGTTAGCCTATTTTGTGTCCCACTGCTGGGCAAAGGCCTCACTTTTTTTCTTCTAAACCACCCTGTCTTGTGCGATCTCTGGCCATGTTGGCCCTGCGAATGATAATAGATCGTCACGCCACCTTCGTCTTGGTCTACCTCGACGGCGATGTCCTGCCTCAGGCGTCCAGTGAGTGACGATCTTTGCCCATCTCTCTTTTAGTCTGTGCTAAATAAATGTATTTTCTTTCTTTCTTTTTTCAACAGCTTTCTTTGTGACAGTTCACCAACATTCATTGCGTTATTTACGTTGTTGAGCAGTACGAAGCAGAATTTGCAATATCCTTCATACTCATTCAGATTGTGATAGTGTGTTACGCAATCAGGGTGCTGACTGTGATGAAATGGATGGACCGAGTGAAATATGGCTAGAAAGGAGATGATCAAGATGATGACTAATAGAGAACTCATCATCTGCCTAGCCTTTTTCCAACTATGTTAGGGTCGGCTTCCAGTCTAACCGGATGCAGCTGAATAATATTCCACAACTATCACACAATAATAATAATATTCCACAACTATCACACAACGCCATCTAGTCCCAAGCTAAGCAGAGCTTGTGTTATGGGTACTAGACAACTGATAAACATACTAATATATTTCTAAATACATACAGTCATATTATAGATAAATTACACCCAGACACAGAACAAATGATCGTGCTCATCACACAAACATTTGTCCTGGGTGGGAATCGAACCCACGACCTCCGGCATAGCAGTCAGGGTCACTAACCACTAGACCATCAGGCTTGTCAAATGAAATGAATACCAGTAAACAAGGAGCGACTGCCTATCTGACCTCCGCAACCCAGTTACTGGGTAATGCGATACCCCTTGGTAAGACTGGTTGTCAGACTTTCGGGCTCTGACTACCCGTAACGACTGTCAAAGATCCACGAATGACAGCCGGGACCAACGGCTTAACGTGCTTTCTGCGGCACGGAGAGGTCTCGGTATTTAAAGATGGTCACTCATCCACAGACCAACCGCGGCCAGCATAGCTTAACCTGATCGATCGACCCGTGCGGCTGTGATTATTTAGCCACGGGCCCCTCCTAATAGAGAACTATGGAAGAAAAGACAGTTGCGCCGACACCAAATAAATTGGGATAGCGGCAAGAGAATAATCAGCCCACTGCTGGGATACAGGCCTCCTCTCTTCGAGAGGGAGTGGGCTTTAATTTAACACGTGGGCCCACCGCGGGTTAGTAGATGTCACATGTCTTCGAATTTTTGGTACTACGAAATGCTGGTTTCCTCACGATGATTTCCTTCATCGTTTTGAGAGCAGTTTTGATGTGTGATGTGACTGTGATTGAATAAAACTAGATGATGATTTTGATTATTAATAGGGGTTCGTTTTTAGGATGAAAAGCAGATTGAAAAGACAAGACGGTAATTACACGTATTATTTTGCCGAGTGATGTCACTAGGAAGAATCAAAAGGACCTGTTATAATAATGGATACCAATGAAAAAGATTATCTTTAAAAAAAATCTTTGATTTTCTTCAAGACGGGATATTTTATTCATTTACTTCAAGCACAGAAATGTGCGGAGGTGGACTTAATTTCATAGGTATTTTCTACCAACCTTTGGGTGATGAAGTGACAAACAGTGGTACAGTCAACAGCAAAAGTAGATGATGAAAATCAGAAATTCAATACTAATGAACGGAGTTCGCGTCATATATGGCAGCTGTACTAGTAGTATATGTTTAGTATAATTTACAATCACATACTTTTGAATCACTTTGACGCCACACAGGTCTGACGGGAACTCCGTTCATTAGTATTGAATTTCTGATTTTCATCATTTACTTTTGCTGTAGACTGTACGTGCAATTACGAAAAATAGAGGCATAAATATTTATTTAAATATAAAGATACATACCTGCATATATTATATGAGATATAATATTATATCATAAGGAAATTAGATAAAGCGCGATTTCCTCATGTCAATGACACTTTTGAAGTGGTTACAGGTGAGTTAAGTGTTGCAAAAAATTATAGAATTTTTAGCAACCCTTAAAAACCTTAATTATCCTCTAAACTCTAACTACCCACTTCTGACCAGACACGATCTAAAAGTACCAACTCACGTAAAGTACCAATCGACACCCGACGGTACTTAAAGTGTCTTCCTGAGCTAAAACTACTAAAAACGGATTCGAACCCGTTACCCTGTTAAAATCACTTGAGTTCGGCGGAGTACCTTTAAAAATATACAGGGTGCTCTCAAACGTGATAGAGAGGTAGATAGTGAGAGTGCCACTTGACTGTTTGTATGTTCGTTTTGTTAGGGTGTTTCTCGAAAACTGCAATTTTGGCACGTGCGGGTAAGGGCTTCCGATTGCTGATTTATCTAAATTGTTTGAGCAATATTTTTTCGATGCGTTCAGCTAGATAAGTGTAGTGGTCTTTTCTTAAAGTGTATTTATTTTTAGTTGGTTGTTTTGTAAAAAAAAGATACTTTCTCTTTTGCCCAATTTGACTCAGTTTTTACAGCCTTACTTCTGTAAATTCTTTTCGGTTTCGGTTAGTTATTTTTCAGCCATTGATAAAGCGTTACAAATACATATTAAAATTCATCACCATTTTACCTCAAAAGCCTACGCCTAAAATCATATATTTTCGAAGCAAAAAAAAAAACCCAACGATCACCTACATATTATTATGTATATTCGCAAGGTTACCTAACGCAGTCGGTAGTCACGTCTCGAGCGGTCCCACGATCGAGGTACTGTGACGCATATATGACTACATACACTTAAAACAACATAAATATATACCTGCTTATGTACGTAAAGTATGCTAAGTATATGTACAGGTATTTGAAGCAAGCGGAAGGATTTGTGTGTCATAGGATCTGAAGCGTGAGGTTTATAGGATACTGCACCCCAATTGCTTATCACTATCAAGCCAATCTGAATCATTTTGAAGGATATTGCTAATCCATTGCTTCATATGTTTGGAAAATTTGTGTGGTCAACAACGTAAATAACGCAATGAATGTTGTTGAACTGTCAAAATTAAAGCCATTATTGCTGTTAGTGTGTGACGCGATTACCCCGCTGATTAAACATTTAGGCGCGAAACACACGGTGGGGCGGGCCGGGCCGGTCAATTTGACCGCGAACGATAGTGCAAAGTGAAACCTAAACTACCAACGCATAAAGGGGGAAAAAGACCGCGCCGCCGGTGCTTGTCGGATGATGTCTCTCGCGGTCATTCGCGGACAAAATGACCGCCGTCTGCGGAGCGCCTTACAGTGGGTAGAAGGTGGTGGTAAGTAGGTAGGTTGGTATCTACTATCTAGGTAGTTGTGGATGCTCTTGTTAAAGTTATCTTATAGCTGTGTACGAGGTATATTGATTCAAGAAAACGACTGTAACATATAGTGGAAAAAGAGCGTAAAAATAGGTCCTTAGATTTACTTAAGGTTCTGAAATAAAGTTTAAAGACTATTTAGATGTTGGCAAAGTTATATCCAGTGGTTATTCAGTCAGTGGCGGTAAGACCCCTCTTTGAGGAGTGGCTAGAGAGGCGTCACGGCGTCCTCACCTATCGCCTGACGCAGGTCCTCACCGGACACGGATGTTTTGGGAGGTTCCTGCACATCATCAGGCGGGAGGAGACGCCCGGGTGTCACCACTGCGAGGATCGCCCAGAGGACACGGTGGAGCATACGGTGGAGGTCTGCCCCGCATGGGCGGAGCACCGCCGTGCCCTCGTAGAGGCGATCGACAGCGGCGGCGACCTCTCGCGTCCGGCCCTGGTTCAAGCCATGGTCCGGGGCGAGAGGGAGTGGGAGGCGGTCACCTCCTTCTGCGAAGCAGTCATGCTAGCGAAGGAGGTGGCGGAACGGCTGAGGGAGAGAGCCTCACACCCCAGCCGCCGCGGGAGACGCTCCGGGCGTCGGGAGCCGCGTGACGACTCCCGGCCACCGTAGGCGCGGGCCTGCGGACGGAGAGTAATGGGTAGCTCACCGTCCGATCAGGACCAGGCCCGTGCCGGACGGCGCGTACGTGTTCCACGCGCGCCTCAAAGAGATGTCAGCATAAAGGAAGGGGCCTGCCAGGGCCGAAGCCTGCCGGGGGTGCGGGATTGTCCGAAAGGGTTACCGCTACCCCGGAACATAAAGGGCTAAGGAAGGAACACGGATGGGTTTTAGTCAGTAAGAGTCTGACACTCCCTTCGCTCCACCCAGAGCGGGAGGGGTCATTTGATGATTTCCCATCCATAAAAAAAAAAAAAAAAAAAAGTGGTTATTCAGTATTGCTTTGGCTTAACACATAAATGGGGTCATTTTTGTAGACCGCCACGCTCAAAAACCTACGAAATTATGTACCAAGAGGAAAACCCAAATCACCCATATGTCTATACATATGGGTTTATTTATAAACGTTGCTTAAAGGTAAGTAATGATTAGCGACTGTTTAACCATACAGTTTTGACGTTTAAACGTATCTTAACTTTAAACAACATTTATACAAATAAACAAAATTGGAGTGTTTGTTTGTAATATTAAAATAACCGCTTTTTACTAAATGCATATGGATGTATACACGGCTAATCTCTAAAACGGCTGGACCGATTTTGACAGGACTTTTACTGGCAGATAGCTGATGTAATAAGGAGTAACTTAGGCTACACTTATTTTAGAAAAAAAAAATCCATGCGGAAGAAGTCGCGGGTAAAAGCTAGTTTATAAATAAAGGGGCTAATCGTCACACTTGATCAGTCAAAATCTCACGAATCTCACCTTCCGAAAACAACATACACACAAACAGTTTAAACTCATAACTCTTCCTTTCCCTTTTAAATCGGGTAATAAATCTAAAAGTGTTGCCGGAACGATCCAACTAATAGCGATGAAAGGTGCGAATCATAATATATACCATCGATATTTATATATGTATGTAGGTTTGTAAACTTTTATTGGGACTATCGTAAAAGTTAACGAGGTTATCTAGGTAGTTCGTCAGGTGTGTTTTAACAAGATTGAACTTATTTATTCTCGTAAATGAGGACCAACTATATGAGGGTAACTCAATCAACAATCAATTCAGCCTATTGCGGTCCACTGCTGGACCTAGCCCTCTCCCATGCTGCAAAAAACCAGCTGTCCTCCGCTTTCCGCGTCCAGTCTGTCCCGGCCACCTTCTTTAGGTCATCCGTCCATCTAGCTGAGGAGCATCTCACACTACGCTTGCCGATGCGTGGTCTCCACTCCAGGACTCGTCTGCTCCACCGGCCGTCGATCCTCCGACTAAGATAGCCAGCCCACTGCCACTTCAGTTTGCTTACTCTGCAACATTCACCCTCTTAGGGGTGGAATTTCGAAAAATCCTTTCTTAGTGGATACCTACTCTTCACAAAGAACACACCCTCCAAATTTCGTGGCTCTAGGACCAGCGGTTTAGGCTGTGCGTTGATATATCAGTCAGTCAGTCAGGACTTTGAATTGTATATATATATAGAATATAGATAGGAACATAAAAGGCACTTTTGAACGTCAATAATCACAATAAATAGAATTGATTCCAGTTACCCCTTCCAAAAGGTAGTTTCCGTATGGAGAAGAATGGGCAAGAAACTCCTGCTCCACTAAAATGTTTTACAATATTTTGCATAATATCATTTATAAATAATATGTGAAGACTTACTAAAATTACTATACTACATTTGGTAGAAGAATTAAAAATGAAACCATGGCAAACAAATTAATTATGTGATAAATACGTGGTGCTCACATATTTCTTAATGAGCCCATGATTAATAGCTTTAGTTTTTAAGTGAATGTGAGAGATACCGCAAACATCCAAAAGAACGCCAAACACGTGATTCACTCAGAAATTTAAGGCAAAGGTTTGTGAATTCTGTTTGCCGGGATATTTTTTGGTTAAACTCAATTGCTTTGACTCATCTTCATGAAGCGACATAGCTTAACCAAATATCCTTATCATATACTAAGTATATCAACTTCACATATTACGGTCCCTGTATTTATGTCCTTTATTTTACCTAACAAACGCTATATTATAACTAAAGACCGGATTATATGCAACATAAAAAGCTTGAAATATGCATGCAAATATGCTTGAAAAATGCTTGAAATATGCACGAAAACTGACAGAATATGCAACATTAAATGACAATTTTTTTTTGTTTTTTTTGTTTTGTAAATATTATTCCTTTAGATTTAAGTTAGATGCGGTTATAAGCTGTTGTCGTGGACCTTTTTTCTGCAATCCTGCGACGTGAACACTTGTCTTGACATGTTGGTCTATTTGAAACTTTTTAGTGCACGAAATATTTTGCTCGCAAACTTGACAATACAAAACAGTTCCGTCGTAAGTAAATGTTTCAGGAAAGTCACTTATCCACGAAGACACACTTTTTTTTTCGGGAGGCATTGTACAATTTGACACAAAAACTTTAACTGCAGATCAATGAGAACGCGCGTCAACAATGAAAGCAATAACATGCATAATAGGTGGGAGGAAGGAGTAGTGCGGTAGGCGAGCGCGACGATCATTTAATTTTGTCTCTTTCATTTTATTATCGTACCAAAACAAAAGACGCGCGGCTGCTGAGTGCGCTGCGCTCGAAAAATACTGTAAATTATAGTGATAATATGCATCATCACTAGATCTTAGGAAAAATATGCTATTAGCGCTGAAAATGGCTTAAATATGCAAATGCATATGCAAATATGCAAATGCATATTATCCGGTCTCTAATTATAACTAACTAGCTTCCGCCCGCGACTTCGTCCGCGTGAAATTTCACCCTCCCCCCATTCACCCCCTTAGGGGTGGAATTTCGAAAAACCCTTTCTTAGTGGATACCTACTCTTCACAAAGAACACACCCTGCAAATTTCATGTCTCTAGGACCAGCGGTTTAGGCTGTGCGTTGATATATCAGTCAGTCAGTCAGGACTTTGAATTTTATATGTATAGATTGGATCAATTCTTATGATTTAAAGGACCTTGTTTCAAAACTTATGAAATTTAACAAATAATTTACGAAATCTAAAAGAATATGATTGGTTTTGAACTGGATTATGATTTGACCTCGCCTTTCCCGTTACGCGGGGTCGGCTTTCCCAATCAGGCGACGCCATTTATTTCCAATCCCATCCAAGTCATCAAGTAAGTCCCATCTCGCTCATGTCTTTTTGAACCTTCGTCATCCATGTGGTTTGAGGTCTTCCTCTTCTAACTGGATCGTGATCGTTCTAAGTTAATTTGACAGCAAACGTCACTTTATCACCAGTGACCCAATTCAGATCGCATAACACCTTTGCTTACTTCCCAACCTAATAAAAATAAACAACTCAATGGTTTATTGAATGGCCGTGTCATCTTATTGTCATCGACGAATGCTTGTTGACACTGCAGTCAATTGTTTAGTGACTTCACTACGATAAACAAAGATGGCGGCGGTATTGAATTTGTTTGTCGGCTAGTTATTTTATTTATAGATCGTGTAATTGTTTTGGTTTAGGTATTAGATAATAAGATGGTGTATTTTTTATGGTATTTGATGTCAGAGAATGATTTGATGCTTAGCTTGTAGATAATTGATGAATTTGCAAAATTATCTGTGGTGTGTCAAATTTTTTTAATATCTCCATCTTTGTTTTTCTTTTACTAATTTCACTTATCTTAAAATATAGCTCTTGTTTACAGGATAGGTACGAGTATATTTGCAGCCAAGCAACAAGTTGAATGCGAAGGTTCCAGACATAGGCACTTTATTTTTTGAGACAATTTAACATTTATTGGGTAACAAACGGAAGCATACATGTAAGACAAACTTGGATAAAACCCAAGTGACTACATACAAGGTATGGGGTATTCTGCTTGTAATGAGTATACATAGTGGTTACAAATAATAATTTGTTGAAACAACAGCCAGTTCTCAAACGAAACATGATTAACATTACCTTACGTTTTCACTATTTCACCGACACTCCTAATAATCGTACAATGAATGAAAAAGAGAGATCGTAGTGATGTGCAGCTAATTTTACGTAACAGATAATGTTAGGAACAGTTGCAAAACTGTGCATTGACACAAAGAAACATATGGCAACACTCAATGTCAGCGAAAAAATTAGATATTCAATGAGATAACTAACAATGAATAGCAACTGTAGGGTTATCAAATGTCAGTTTGGAGAATTATTACTCATCTTCATTTGTTTTTTGGTACTAGGCTTACTAGCCTCTCTCTAGAGGAATGGTGGCCGTTTGCGGCCGCTGAGGGTGACGGGGTCCGCATGGATTCATGCGGGCCAACACCTGGCCGGAGCGTGACGAAATGCGCAAGCACTCCAGCACCCCGGCTAAAGGTAGCAGCAGGACACCGTGTGGTTTTAGTCAGTAAGGGTCTGACAGACCCCTCCACCCACCCCAGGGTGGTGGACATCCATGAGGATTTCCACACAATAAAAAAAAAAGGTACGAAGATAATACAGAACGCCACTTGCTACGATCCATAAATACTCCTTTTGCTTCGTTTACGTTCATTCCTATGATAGGTTCGTTCATAAGAGTACCTATTGATGTGTTTTCTTAATGTCTATCAGTTGAGGTTCAAAGGGATACAAAGATTTTCCCGAGAAAAAAAAAAAATTACGTGAGGAAACTTGATGCTCGTTCGTTTTCAACACAAGTAAGGCTTTTATATTGTAATAGAAAAATATCCTGTTGAAATTATATTATCCTAAAAACAATCACAATTGGATATTATCCGTTTGCTATAGAGAGTGGTCTAAAATGGTAAGAACCAACGTATTTAGAAAAACGGTAGATATAGATACTGCCCTTCCACCAGACATAAGTACATAATATTAGTAAAACATCTATAGGATTAATACTAGGACAACAATCAGCACCCTTATTGCGTAACACACTATCAATCACAACTTGAATCATCTTGAAGGATATTGCTAATCCATTGCTTCACATGTTCGAAAATTTTGTCTACTCAACAACGTAAATAACGCAATGAATGTTGTTGAACTGTCAAAATGAAAGCCATTCCTACTCTTAGTGTGTTACGCAATTAGCCCGCAGGACACAATAGCCAACTTTTTGCCAAAGACCACACATATACAACCACGTAGTTCAAAGTCAAACACCCATTAACATCCGTCTAACCTGTCAAACGCTAACCCTACCAAGTTCACGATGCGAGCATAAACACGAGGTATAAATATAGCGATCTAATCGGCTCCTCATTGACTTAATAATGCGCAATTATTGTATTATTTCAAAAGACCGCACAAGTCATACTGATGCGATGTCGCCATCTTGGTATTTGTGTCAAATGATGCTTGAGAAAAACTGTTGGAAAAAATATGATGCCTGGTTTTTCTTTTAAATGCATCAGCTTGGAATAACTAGTGTCGCTTTTAGATAACATATTTATTTAGACATCACTAGTGTCGCTTTTAGATGAAATATTTATTTAGACTTCACTAAGTATTTATCGTTTGGTCAAAGTTTGGAAGAATACTTTTGCATATCTGAATTCTGATGGCACAGCAAGTGGCGCCGCCACGTTTTATTACGAAGTTACTGGAATCACCGAAAAGGTCGGATAATAAGAGTAACACTGGCTGGTGACAGTCACTCTAGCAGAGCGTCGCATTGATGGTTCCGTGGCGGATGTCTTCTTGACAGATATGATGTCAAGGAGCCGCTATCGTACAAAGTCCACGACAAACTGCAATATTCTGTCACTAGAAATCGACTGACCCACTTCCGATGGGAATGGTTATCATTATCAAATAAAGAAAAGTGACATTGAATGTCACTTTTCAAAAGAACATCATTTTTCAACTAAAAATTTATGAAAACGCAAAGAACAGACACATAGCATACCATCACGCCTGTTATATTATAATCCCCGAAAGGTTCGGCATAGGTGTACCGTGTATCTATAGTACAGTCAAACGCAAATAACTTCCTGCAAAATAAAGTCTACAAAAAGAAAGAATAAATACAACATGTTCTCTAGGTTTATCTAAGAAATCATAGTCAGTAATACCACTGAGAAATTCAACCGATTCTTTAGCAAAATCCCACCTATTTATCAAGCATTTAGTATCATTTCAACGTATTCAAACAGAAACAATTTCTCTGTGCGGCAACATTGTTTTTACATTCATTAAATAACGACAAAATAGTAGACGTACATTAAAGACAACGATCTTCGAGAATCACCAACATACAACGCCAATATTTACTTCCAATATCTCCTATCTTTCTCCCCCTTGAAAGAAGTCGCATAAGTAAGAGTGAGATAGAGGGTATGGCCAATGTTGGAGCACACATGAACAGGGTAGACCACGGAGCATTGTTTCAAGCAATTGGCGATTTCCTCTATTAAGTAAGTATGCAGGAGATTGTAGATAAAATGTTGTTGCTACAAAACATTTTGACGGTTCCAATGTAATCTTGTCAGTATATCGAGTAGATACTAGATTATGCGCGTTTTATGATCAAAACTGTGTTCGAAACATCAAGAAAGTTGGCAAAGGAGTTATTGTTAGAGATGATATCTGGGAAATTGTTCTTTTGAAGGTTTTTTCGGTTCTTGGCAAATTGCTACTTTGTTTCGTAAGAGCAGTAAGTCCAGTCTTTCTGGGATTATTAGTCTAGTACGTTTATTATATTTTCCAACCAAATAACTATTGGGGCTCGACAATTTGGTAGGAAAATGTCAAAGTAGGAAAAGGTTAATGAGCTGTAAGCACAGAATACTTAAAGTACTACGTACAGAAAGGACACTCCCTTCCCCGCACTAACATCAGTTACCGCACCTCACCCCGCACTTTGGCGTATTCGTCGCAGTTATTTAACAAGAGCGCTCGCAAACACAAGTACCTCACGCACACATTCATACGTATACAAACGTCATTTTTTAATGTAGTAGTAGTAGGTAATTATTTTGCGAGCGTTGTATGGAGTCTCCGGGGTGTGCTGTAAGCGACTTTACGTAAAAGCATGGGCACAAGCATAAAATATTTATAAGACGGTAATGTGAGCAAAATCCAACTCAAAACTCAAAGCATTTATTTCAATTAAACTATTTACAGGCACTTTTGAATTGTCAAGGAATCTTCTCTTATAAACTTAGGTCATTCAATACATATAAAAAAGAAACAGAAAATTAAAATAAATATCCATGCCAGTCAAAAATATGATAGAATAAAACATTTAAATTATGTTGGTGGTGGTGTTTTTGGCTCAGAGATGCTGAGGAAATTGGTGACTACATTGTCACGTTGCGTTCCCGCCTGTAAAAACAAATGCAAGTGATAATCTATCTATATATAAATAAAACAATGTCGGGTTAGTTACACTTACACCAGTTATAACTCAAGAACGGCTGGACTGATTTTTTATGATCTTTGATTTGTTAGATTTGTCTCTGCCCCGAATAGCAGAATAATTTTAACTATTATAAAAAAAAAATTAAAATAACTCACGTTCTCATTCATTAATTCACACTGATTCTGATGCGGTACGAAGTTCGCCGAAGTCAGCAGTAGTTCATAAATAAACAATATTTGTTTTCCCCCTACGCTTCCACCTTATTGCTCACAACGCAAAAGAGAAAACAACTCAAAAAATCCATAGCTATTCTGTTTTATACAATAACAAAATCCTATTGACAACACGTGACTTCAATATCAAATAAAACAACTCCATAATCACTCATTACAACATTTTTTTTAGTCCCTCCACCCTTTCAAAGTACCCTCACATTATAACATACAATGCGCCAGATTGGTGCGCGGTACTTGCTCTTGCGCATGCACGTGTGCTTGTTACCGCACCCCCTGGTTCCGATTTCCGACGGGCACTTCCTATCGCCCTTTGGTGTCAATTGATTAGCTATAGATATGCTGGATGTGGCCTGTGTTTTTGGAGTAAGAAATGTTTGAATTTTCAGGGTGTTTTACCACTCCTGCCGTTTTAATATGTAAACATCTCACCTTGTAAAGTTAGGTGAAGTGAGATGTTATTCCACACTTTTGAGAACTCACTTCACTAAGTTTTCACGGTTAGATTTTTACAGAATTACATCAGCTGTTCATTTGCACCAAAAAAAAAAATGTTAATTAATACTTCAGATTTCTACCTCATCAGTCCCTTGAACATAAGGACTGGCCTTTATAAAGCTTTTGCCCTGACGTGGAAACTGGGAAGCATGACTCCAGTAGCATAATAGATACGTGACCTAAAGATATTTGTTTCAGATTTCGATGTTGTTTCTATTGGAGGTCGTATATTTATATGTATATACTGGCCTGCGAGAAATAATCATATGTAACACATTGCTGTCATTGATTTAAATAAGCTTAGTTACGGGTTGTTTATATTCTATTGTACTCTTTATAACTTGCTTGTAAAATATTAACCACGAATGAATATACTGTGCTGTCCCACTGCTGATCTCATCTTTATTTCAATTGGTTATGGGCCCAGATCCCAGAAGCACAAATGCTAGAGCATTATTTATAAGTTGAGTGGTTTAAATATTATTTGTGTGCTTGTGAAGCTTACGAAATCGCAATTATGTCAGCTGAGGTTGGCATAAGTGGTATTAAGAGGCTGAAAAATTCGTCCGACTACCCAAATTGGAAATTCCTGGTGCGAAATTACTTAGAAAATAAAAACTGGTGGGAAGTAATTTCTACAGATGTAGTGAATGCTGACGTAGACCGGCAGGCACGAACAACAATATGCTTGTTGTTGGAACCAGAGTGCTTTACCCACGTCTACAATGCGAAGACTGCGAAAGAAGCCTGGAATAGCTTACGGAAAGCGTATGAAGACAAAGGTTGGGGAAGACGTATACATATTCAGCGAGAGCTTTTTAACTGTAAGTTAGAGAATTTTGATTCTATGGAAAGCTACATATCAAAAATTACGTTCCTGACACAACAATTGTCAGATATAGATGCTCCAATCCCTGATGATTGGATCATATCGATTTTGCTGGGTGGATTGACCGCTGAGTACAGCCCTCTCATTATGGCTGTAGATAATAGTGGAAAAGAAATCATGTTGGAGCAAATCAAAATGAAATTGTTACAAGAAGGAAGTAGACAGAGTAAGTTGAACACAGAGTACGAAAAAGCCTTAGTAACACGTAAAGTACAGAACGATGCTAGATCTAACACTAAAACTAATGATCGTAAACAGAAGTTCGTCTATAAGTGTTTTAAGTGCCACAAGCAAGGTCACAAGGCGTCCGAGTGCAAGGAGCGGACAAAAACCGCGAATATCTGCCTGAATACAAAGGGGGCGATAAACAAAGATAATTGGTATTTAGACAGTGGGTGCTCAAATCATATGACCCATGATAAAAACAAATTGTTGTCTTACACACATGTAAACGACAACATGAAGATCGCAGTAGCAAACGGGGAGAAGTTATTGGTGAAAGGACGAGGAAATGCTGAGCCACAAGTCAGCGAAAACGGAAAATTAATTTTAGAAAACGTTTTACATGTTCCTGATTTATCCATGAACCTAATTTCGGTGAGCGATTTGACCAAGAAAAATTATTGCATGAATTTTGACAAAGAAGGTTGCATGATTCAAAGTAAAAAACAAATTATTGCAAGATGTCAAGAGATCGGCGGAATTTATGAGTTGACAGAAAATCAAAATAACGTCGTGAATGTGACATTGTCAAAACAAAATGAAAATATTTCGAACGTTTGGCACAAAAGATTAGCTCATTTATCGCGTAATTATATGAATAAAATGAAAGTTTTAGTAAGTGGTATGGAATTTAAGAGTACCGATTTATGCGAGCCGTGTATTCCATGTATAGAAGGAAAGACATGCAAAAGTCCCTTTAAAAAGCAAGGTACGAGAGCGAACGAGGTCTTACAATTGGTTTTTAGCGACGTTTGTGGACCAATCGAGGAGCCATCGTTCGGTGGTTCGAGGTATATTCTTCTATTTATTGACGATTATACTAGAAAGACTCATGTTTATTTTTTGAGGAACAAAAGCGAAACATTAGATAAGTTCCGTGAATACAAGGCGGAAGTTGAGAATGAGACAAGTAAATTGATTAAATGTCTGAGATCTGACAACGGCGCGGAGTATTGTAATGGTAAATTTAAATCATTTTTAAAGTCTGCAGGTATAAAACACCAGACGACTGTACCGTACACGCCGGAACATAATTCTGTCGCAGAAAGAGCGAATCGTACTATAATAGAGAAGGCAAGAACATTACTGTCAGAATCGAACTTGAGCAAGAAGTATTGGGCCGAGGCTGTAAATACTGTTGTTTACTTAAAGAACAGAAGCCCTACGAAAGCATTGAATAATGCGGTACCAGAAAAGCTTTGGAATGGAAAAGATGTGGATGTTAGTCATCTGAAAATCTTTGGTTGTTTGGCATATAGATTGATGCCAAAGCAAAAGAGACGGAAACTGGACATAAAGACGGAACCGATGATTTTTATTGGATATCCTGATAATCAGAAGGGTTATCGTCTGATGAATCCTAAGACAGGTGAAGTGACGACTGCGAGAGATGTGAAATTTCTGGAAAACGTCTTTCTCCAAAAGGAAAACGTAGAAAAGTCGGAAGTAATCATAAACCTAAATAAAGATTCTGTTCCTTCCAGTTTACCGAACGTATCTACAAGCAGATCTGAACATTTAGAGGCTCACAACGATATGAATCGTGATACTGAAGACGAGAACGTAAAAGTATCGGAGGACATAGGACCTGAACCTATAGTACCAGAGCGAGTATCTGATGATGTATTGACTGAAGAAGAAGTCAGAATACCTGAATCAGAAAGGAGGTATCCTTTAAGAGAACGCAGACAAGTCGACCGGTACGGATGCAATGTTATGTATGCCAAGGAGAACAGTCTTGATGGTGATCCATTGACTATTAATGAAGCGTTGGCGAGACCAGATGGTGATTTATGGCAAAAAGCGATAGATAATGAACTTATGTCACTGAAGGAGAACCAGACTTGGACGTTGGTGGATCTTCCAGCTGATAAGAAGCCTATCCAATGCAAATGGGTGTTCAAAATCAAGAAAGATAGCGATGGCAAGGTAACAAAGTACAAGGCTAGACTTGTAGCAAAAGGCTTCACACAGGTATGTGGTGTAGATTATACTGAGACATATTCTCCTGTAGTAAGAAGCTCTACTTTAAGATTGTTGTTCTCGCTAGCTGTTGAATACAGTTGGTTTATTGAACAATGGGATGTCACGACTGCCTTTTTATACGGAAAAATTAAAGAGGACATTTACATGCTCCAACCAAAAGGAGCAGTAGTCAAAGGTCAAGAAACCAAAGTATGCAAATTGCAGCGTTCTTTGTATGGATTGAAACAAGCTTCAAATGCTTGGTTCAAGGAATTGGATAAAGAAATGTTGAATTTAGACTTTGTACAATCAAAAATAGAACCGTGTTTGTATCAAAAGCAGTTTAAAAACAATAAGAAGTTGATTGTCGTTATTTACGTAGATGACCTTTTTATTTTTGGAAATAGTGAACAAGAAAAGCAGAAATTAAAAAACAATTTGCTTGACAAGTTTAAAGTGAAAGATTTAGGGCAGGCTAGGCATGTTTTAGGCATGAGGTTGAGGAGGGACAAAGATGTTATTTGTCTAGATCAGCAACAGTTCATTTCGGATATTTTGAATGACTTTAACATGACAGACGCTAAGCCAGTTTTAACCCCAATGGAAGTCGGTATGAAATTAGAAAGATCGACAAATTCTCATAGCGATCTGCCGTATCAAAGCTTAATAGGCTGTCTAAACTATTTGGCCTGTAATACGCGACCAGACATAGCACATGCCGTAAGTGTACTTTCACAATTCAATTCATGCTATGATGAAATACATTTTAAATGTGCGAAACGGGTCTTAAGGTATTTAAAAGGTACGTCTAACCTTTGTCTCACTTTTAGGAAGTCGGGAGATTTAGACTTACGAGGCTACGTAGATGCAGATTGGGGAGGGGCACTTGATAGAAAGTCTTTCACAGGATTAATTTTCAAAATAGGTAAAAATATAGTGTCATGGGAGAGTAGGAAGCAAGCGACAGTATCCTTGTCAAGTACAGAAGCAGAGTACGTAGGATTAAGTCAAGCTTCGAAGGAAGCTCTCTATTTACAGAGTTTACTAAATAGTTTAACGGCTGTGGATAGTAAAGCGGTAGTAATTTACAATGACAATCAGTCGGCGCATAAAATTGCAGGTAACAAAATGATGCATAATCGGACGAAACATATAGATATAAAATATCATTTTATTCGCGAGTGTGTACTTACTAACAAAATTGAGATAAAGTACATGTCAACTAATAATATGATAGCCGACATTTTAACTAAAAGTGTTCATAGCCCGAAGTTAAGAGAATTTTTAAAGGATTTATCCCTATCAAATTATTCGATTAAGGGGGCGATGAGTAGTTAAATGTTTATTTTTATGTTGTTTTGGTAATAAATAATTTTCTATGTAGTTTCGTTATGCATTCTTTTCTTTGTTATTCTTCTGTTTTTTGTACTATACTTTTGTATACAGCTAGTACAGTTAAACACAGAAGTGTTAGTATTTGATTTATTTTTATGTACCGAGTACAGAAGTGATATGCATGTGTAATAGATTAAGGGGGCGTATTGGAGGTCGTATATTTATATGTATATACTGGCCTGCGAGAAATAATCATATGTAACACATTGCTGTCATTGATTTAAATAAGCTTAGTTACGGGTTGTTTATATTCTATTGTACTCTTTATAACTTGCTTGTAAAATATTAACCACGAATGAATATACTGTGCTGTCCCACTGCTGATCTCATCTTTATTTCAATTGTTTCAATGTGTGTGTACCAACTTAATAATCTTAAAAAAGCTATAATTTTTGAAATTTAAAGAATCGATTAACTTGGTCCTGAAAAACAACGTATTCTCTACTAGAGTAACATTATAAATAAAAAAGCTGAAAGTTTGTTTGTTTGTACGTGATTTGAAAAAATATTAGGTTGTCTTTAAAAGATCGCTCTTCGCGATAAGACCGCCCATTGTGTCACCCATTGTAAAGTTTCTATATTTATGTCTGTAATTTATATGGTGTACATAACAAAGAGTATTCTATTCTATATTTTTGCATTTGATAGCCTAATTCTTGAGGAAGGCTATAAGCGATATTTACATCACGCTAGGATATAGATTGTCGAGCAAAAAGAAAAAAAAAAACAAAGAGAACGCCAAGCGAAAACGAAGTTATAGCGACGGGGAATTTTATAAATATGTGACTGTTATATATTTTATATTTTGTTATAGACATTGTGTATTTTACGACATCCACGTGAACGAAATCGCGGGCAGAAGCTAGTTATATTTGTAATAGGTCTGATTATTTAGTATTATATATGTAGTAGAGCTTATATCTCCGTCCAGTTTTCACAATCATAAACTGCTATAATTTGTAAAGGATGAGAGTTGAAGGCTCTCGCAATAGGCACGACATTTTTATGATCGTGAATCTTAGATCTGTTATGTAAGTTGTGGTTGCGTAAAACTTATTGCTCATCTTGAGATCTAGGCTAAAATCTAGGTGCAGTTTTTGCGCATCTACCTACATATATATTATATTTTTTTTATATCTTGTGCTGCCTCCTGTATGTGTAAAGGTTGCGGAATATTGATGGTACTAGGTCTTCGTAAAACCAGTCACGTATATTTTTACTAGATAAAGGTTACAACACTATTACATACTACTATTTCTATTTTGGCCAAATGGTATCTATCCAAAGCTTCGAAATCTTGTACGTAGATGTTCTTTTGTAGTTGTACTGTACGTGGAGACTACTCCACATACCTACAATAGCCAATTATTTATTTATTTTTTTTATTTTTTATTAATTCATTTATTTCAGGCGACGCAGGCCCATAGATAAATACCTTAACCTAAACATACATATTTTTATTATAAAACTAGTACATCACTTCACTAGCTAGTTCTTGTACTGCTCTGTGGTACTTGTCCGCGGAAGCGACGGAACACCACGTCCTGCGGCCAGAAGTCTTCTTCCATGACGACGGGCAGATAACAATTTGGTACGCGCACCACGAACGCCTTGAAGTTGACGTTGCGGTGCGACTCCAGTAACTGCACCCTCGGCGTGTACCTCGTCTTCTGGCGCACGTACTCTACGATGTCCTCCGCCTTAGTGGTGTAGTGTAGGCGGGAGATGTACACCGGTGTGTTCAGCTTTGCGGCACGCAAGCTGACTTCGGGATCCGTAGGAGCTTTGCCGCAGCGGTAAAGGAAAGTAGACATTTTGTTTTAAAAGTTTCAAACTCGGACATGTCAAAAATTGTCACTTCCAGTACAAAATCTATAAAGTCAAGGCGAAACATATAATCGAAAAAAAGTTAATTTAATTCTATTGTCCGTCATATGGCAACAGTCCATCTATAATTGGGTCATTATCGACCCGTTAACCCTCCCGTGCTAAAGAGAAAGGGTTAAAGCAGATGCATGATTTTGCTCGAGCATCATTCACTTTTGTTCCTTTAATTGGACTTTTTGTTTCAATTTAATGGAAACAGCTGCTTTACGATTAATTGCATTAAATTGGAAGTTGAATAAAGTTTATTATAATTTATGTTTGTGTTTTCTTTCCTGTTTAGGTAAAACAAAAGATGGTATTTTTGTAAATAAGATTATGATGAAAAATTAATTAAAAACTTAATTGGTTAATGATAATGTTTTAAACCTTTGTAGATAGAAGACACAATTTGGGATAAGTAAGTTAGACGATGTCAGTACAAATGTAGCCGCGGTAGAGATCGCGAATCGGCAAGCATGGTCATGGACGCCCCTAGCAAGGTTGACCGACGACCTTAAGAAAATGGTTGGGACAGTTTGAAACTCTGGATACAGAAGGCGTAGGACAGGGTGTTGTGGCGCAGCCTGGGAGAGGCCTATGTCCAGCAATGGACTGCGATAGGCCAACTTGAAGTAGTAGAAGTGCACCAAGAAAGGATGAATCAAAAATCTAACACTGGTTCTGCCCACCATGACGTACGGTGCTGAGACGTGGACGCTCACGTAGGAGGTCGTGTACAGGCTAAGAGTTGCACAGAGAGCCATGGAGCGTTCCATGCTTGGCACCAGGCTAGACCGAGTTCCAAACGTCGAGATACGAAGACGTACGAAGATCTTCAATATCGGAGCACGTATTATGGAACTCAAATGGAGTTGGGCAGGACACCTGGCAAGACGCAGTGATGGCAGATGGAGTAAGGCTGTAACAGAGTGGCGTCCAAGGACTGGAAGACGAGATGTCGGTCGTCCGGCGGCGAGATGTGCAGACGACATTGTTGCCATCGCGGGCAAAACCTGGATGAGGCTGGCATAGGAGCGTGGGGATTGGCGCTAGAAAGATAGACCTATGGTCAGCAGCGGGTGAACTCAGGCTGTGGATGATGACAAAAGTAGACAGTCATTGCCTGCAGAGAAAAATACAGTAACTGTGGTAATATTAAGATATTATCACAGTTACTGTATTTTTCTCTGCGCTCTGCTTTTTTTTTTTTACGCGTGTCATCAGTCAATGGCACGGGTGCCGCTGGTGACACGCGACAAAATAATTTAGGCACGCCATCAGTTTATCGATTTCGGATATCGTTGCCGCGTAAATGCAAGGGATAATGTGTTTGGCATCTAGTTTGTCTATGCAGAAGTCGCACTAATTTGTTCTTTCATTCAAATAAATATAAAATGGTAAATGTTAAGATGACTGAATAATAGTAGAGGTCTAATTCTGTTTGCAAACAAGGAATATTATTCTGAAACTATTGCGTTATGTTTCCAGTAGACAAGAAGTCAAGATTGTTTGTTGGCATGTCATGGTCACGTTAAATATTTATTTGGAGAAAAATGGGACTTAAATCTATAGAGGTTCGCCATCCCTGGCTTAGTAGGTACATCATATATTGCAGAAGTCAGCCAAGAGCCTCGGAAAATAAGGTATGTAAAGGGCATGTTTTCTGAGAAAGACTATCTGGAACATATATTCCATAAAAGGCAAGTAAAGAAACTATAAAGGGCTGTTAATGTGATGATACACATTTATAGCAAGATTAATAAAGTCTTAAAAATAAGTGCGTGCGCGCAGCGTCTCATGAAACAGGAGTTTTAATACTAAATTAACGTAAATTGTGCTTTTTAAATGTTTTTATAACAATTAAACCTTGTGAGAACTGAGCCGATCTCGCGTTAAGTTATTTTTTTATTAATTATTTTTAATGGCGTTGTATGAAACGTTGTTATCATAACGGTTTATTTATAACTAGCTGTCAGCCTGTCTACATGACAAGTTTTGATTTTTCTGCGATTATACTACCCTAGTAGTCTACCAGTAAGCATATCGTGACCACCGTAGAAAAAGAAGAAACGAAAATCTAAATGACAGATAGTGGATAGATTTTTACGGCGCAAATCAAGAAAAGTCAAGAATTGTCTATTCTTCGGAAAGTAGAGAGAGAGATATGTACAAGTGGTCATGTTATGCGTGCAGGTATAATAGGCATATAAGGCTATCTTTCTGCTTAATTAAGCCCAAATCGGTTTGGTAGTTTAGTCATGAAAAAGTACTAAGTAAAGAGACTTCTTACTTTTCACTTCCACATAATTGAAAACCTTTTACGTAACTTATTATAAATCATAGCTTTTTACGTCCTCGACTCGAGAGTTTTCCTTAGTGGGGGTGAGAAATTACCAAAAACTATGAAGCGAATTCTCTATCTACAATATGCTGCGATTGCCAGTCCGTTAATTTATAATCTGTGGTGACTGTAAACCCATATACAGCACTAGAGTCTTTGGTCAACTGGACCCACTCGAACTGGACCCGCGGGTCCAGTTGACCATTCGTTTGGGATTAAAATTAATCTGTCAAGCTCCGCTAATGAGACACAATTGATTTTCTATTGTTTCGTCGCCGATCGGCGAACCGCGCCGCTTGACCGGTTAAACAATAAACCTAATCTTATCAATATATTGCTACTAGCTTCTGCCCGCGACTTCGTTTGCGTGGAAGTCGACTACATACTGTCCTATGAAAATCGGCAATAGTGTAGCTTTCTAAAAGTGGAAGATTTTTTGTAATCTCCGGGGTGATTGCGTAACACACTATCAGTAGCAATGGCTTTCATTTTGACAGTTCAACAACATTCATTGCGCTATTTACGTTGTTGAGCAGACAAATTTTTTGAACATATGAAGCAATGGATTAGCAATATCTTTCAAAGTTATTCAGATTGAGATTGATAGTGTGTTATGCAATTAAGGTACTGATTAGTGCTTCCAGAGTTTACCTCTTCCAAACAAGTAAAAAAAAATCCCTCTTTATAATATAAAAAAAAAACATTGATTCGGTAACATACCTACAGGTTGCATGGCAGCCATCGTTATAATATCCATTTAGTACTATTAAGCCATCTAGCGGTACTCAAGTGTTGTTACCGTTTGTAGTTCTGCATACCCCGTCACGCTAAGAGAGCGTGAAGATAAGTGTAACTGACAACGCATTGTATCTAATTACGTAACTTTACTAACTGTTATTCAATGGTTCGTTTCTTTGGAAACAGACAGACATATAATTTTCTTTGGAGGTGCTATATAGGCTGCTCTATCGCTTTGCCTTCTGAAGGAAAAGTGGAAAATGTTGCTAATAGAAATAATTAAAATTTGAAAGTAAGAAATTTTAATTAAGGAAAATTAATTACATTTATCGATCAATCAGGTTAAGTGCAGCTTGCCGCGGTTGGTCCGTGGATGGGTGACCATCTTCACATAACAAGACCCCTCTGTGCCTCGGAAAGCACGTTAAACCGTTGGTCCTGGCTGTCATTCGTGGATCTTTGACAGTCGTTACGGGTCGTCAGAAGCCTGAAAGTCTGACAACCAATACCAAGAGGTTATCGTATTACCCAGTAACTGGGTTGTGGAGGTCAGATAGGGAGTCGCTCCATGTAAAAAACTGGTAATCAGCTGCATCCGGTTGGACTGGAAGACGACCGAAAAAGGCTAGGCAGATGATGAGGTCGAAGGGCAAGAGGATGATAAAGACGATGGTGAAAATCGTTATACATAAGAATTTTGGATCCTTATTTGTAAAACTAGCCTACATCGAAATGGTGCATGCAGTGGTGATGCGTTGTCACTTTCTAAGTAAACAAGTCGCTGTTTCAATGTTTTCTTCAGTAAACCTAATATTTATTTGTATGGTGACGTTAATTAATATTTTAATTAATAATTATTTTATCTTAGTTTACACTTATACGATTCGGGAAAAATCGTTGTGCTCCGTAATGGCTTTCTGTATATACTAAAGTATTCCGAACTATGGGAATGTTACCCAATTTATCTCCAATTAGTCTAGCCTTGAGCATATTATTCTATTGTTTATAATCACAGTGATTCCATCAAATATTTTCATCAGCTTTTGCGAAATGGTATTCGCTAATTGTTCATGTATTGTAAATCGCATTCTTGTTTAATGAATACGTTACTCCTTTGTTTGTGTGCTATATGCGCAAGCGCATTTATGTGTGTATGTGTCACAGTCAAAACTGTTAGTCGGTCAAAACTGCTTTTGGCTGAAGAAATTAGTCAAAAGTACCGGTTGAAACTATTTTAATAATTCATATAACCTATTACGTTGATTGGTTTTTGTAACCTTTTCATACAATATTTTTTGTAATGTTTCTAGATAATATATACATATAACATTATCAGCCAATAATGTTCCCACTGCTTACATACAGGTCTCCTCTCTGTGAGAGGAAGTGGGCCGTAATCCACCACGCGGGTCCAGTGTGGGTCAGACCACGCACATTGAAAGGTTCCGTAGTTAGATTTCTTCCTTTAGTTGTGCTGTGAGACTTTGTTTCTTGCCAAACTTCATGCCTGCATGCAGGCATGCATGGTTTTGATTTATTTGCGAGGATCAAAATATATCGCATAAATGGCCGTATTTTTTGTTGCGTTAACTTAGAAGCTTGATTTAGTTTAGAGCTCCAAGGGACCGTAGACTCACGTATTTGAATTAATTTCAACTTTATAATACCACGCGTTCCTGAGAAAAGGGGTCTTGACAGACAAGCAGACGGGCGGACGGACAACGAACTGATGCTATAAGGGTTTCGTTTTTTCCTTTTGAGGTACGGAAACCTAAAAAACAGATTTTTAATAGAGAAAACGCGTTAACTTATAAGTTAATATTGGATTTGACTGAAACTAGACAAAACTGGTTTTGACCGATTAACAGTTTAGAGACTGTAACATAATGTTTGTGTGGTGTTTGCGCATGCGTGCGAACTGATGTAAGTCTGATTTCTCAGTTATTGCCACAAGGAAAATGCCGAAGCATTCTTTATCAAGGATTTTTACTAGATATAATTATTTACTTAGATTTTTATATTATACAGAAATATGTTCGACGGATAAGGTAATATGTACATATTGTTGGGAAATATACCTACTTACATGACTTTTTATAATGATCTGAGAATTGCTGAAGGTATTATATGATGGCGCCAGTCGCCTGTCGATTGGCTGTCAGCATAATGTTGTAATTAGAGTTAATATAATGTACCTATCTACAAGTAAACATAATCAGCCTATAACTCTCCCAATGCCACAGGCCTCCTCTCTGTGAGAGGATGTGGGCCGTAATCCACCACGTTGGCCCAGTGCATGCGACATCTACCAACGATGTCACATGTCTTCGAATTTTTTGGTTCTGGACATGCCGGCTTCCTCACGATGTTTTCCTTCACTGTTTTGAGAGCAGTGGTAATGAAATAACTTACACAAAGTAAAGCGACTGTCAGGGTTCGAATTTACGATCTACAATAACCCAACTCATAAATCGCGGCCGCTGGGCCACCACTGCTCATTAAGCCACCAAAGCTCATTAAGCCACCAATGCTCATTGGGCTACCAATGCTCATTGGGCCACCACTGCTCACTGGGCCACCACTGCTCATTAAGCCACCAATGCTCATTGGGCCACCAATGCTCATTGGGCCACCACTGCTCACTGGGCCACCACTGCTCATTAAGCCACCAATGCTCATTGGGCCACCAATGCTCATTGGGCCACCACTGCTCACTGGGCCACCACTGCTCATTAAGCCACCAATGCTCATTGGGCCACCAATGCTCATTGGGCCACCGTTGCTCATTGGGCCACCACTGCTCACTGGGCCACCACTGCTCATTAAGCCACCAATGCTCATTAGGCCACCAATGCTCATTGGGCTACCAATGCTCATTGGGCCACCACTGCTCATTGGGCCACCACTGCTCACACTGTTCATCGATTAATGATTGCGAAACAATATGCCTTTCATGAACAATCCTAGATCAACAACACTTCCTTTCTTCCACTATACTTAACCTACTTTACAGCTCATTTTTATTTCCTCATTCTTTATTATTATAAAACAACGTAACGTAGTGCACACAAACTGCACTGAAAAAGTAAAAGTAAGTGATCAAGAGCCTAATCAATTCCATGTTTCCAATTGATATAATTTTCACTTAAACAAATATCAACTTTACTTCTGTATTAATTAAGTTGATTTCAGAATGACAAGTACCATTGAAAAAGTCATAAAAATGTTTGAAGTTGTTGCGCAAACTGAACTTCATGTGCAATTAATAAAGTTGTTTTTCTAAAATCACATATTGTTTACTTGTTTGGAAACTCAATCGTGAATGCAGTTTTAGCAGGCATTATCTTCAGGATCGGCTTACGAAAGCGCAGCGCGTGCGCAAGCAGACCGCGACGTGCCGTTAGAGGGGTGCGCAGGAGTGCAGGACTGTGAAAGTGTGTTAGGTAATGTAATGAATAAGAATATTAGTGTATATTTGACAGACTGCAGGATAAAAATATTTTACACGACAACAAGGAACAAGCGTCATTACCATACGTATTTCACCATGGTTACGAATTGGTGAACGAATGAGCAATTGAGTCTAGGGATTTTTACAATGATTTTTTCAATAAATTATATCAGCTTCTTAGTGTCACATTTTAATGTTCTTTGCGTGTATAGTAGGATATGTTTTATTTAAGTAATATATTAATATCAGCATCACCATCCGCTGATATTGATCTGAAAAAATCAGCATCAGCATCCGCTGATACCTACAGTAAAAACCTAGATCAGCAACAACCCTGGTCTGTAGGACTACTCAGCAGTTTTGTTTAACATTATAGGTATGGTAGTATGCTTTGATGATTAAAGTTAAGTGTCGTTAAACGTCAAAATTGTATGGTGAAACAGTCACTAATCACTAGTTAACTTTAACCAACGTTTATGAATAAAGGGGTAAGTTGGTACAGAGCTCACGACGGTACCAGGTGGATGCAATGGTCTATTCCCATGATAGAACCAATCAGCAATTCCATACAACACATTCTTTCAATTCCAACAATAATAGAGAACTGTCTAAAAGAAAATGACTACCCACCGTTTTGCCGTCTCAATGCGGAACTCTAAACACAGTTATAACACAATCGTCAACCGTTGTGGACGTAATCAGTGCGACGGATCAAATTGTGGAGAAAATTGTAAGGTGCTACTGCGCCATTATGGTGCACCTGACATTACTGCTTACTGAAATATGACGGAATTTCGTATGTGGGTACCGGGTTGTTAAGGCTAGGCTAGGTTTAAGGGGTAATTTTATTATTGGTAGGTGCATGAAACGTGCCGTCAACAAATCCCTGTGTGGCATATTGATACTTGTTTTAATTGAAAATCTAGTAGAAGCTCTACTGATTTTCAATTGGCTCCTTATGTAAAATTTTGTCCGGGATGTTTTTCCCTTGTGTATTACATCTTTATTGGTATGAGCTAAATACGAATAGTGCTTAATCCGTGGAAACCATATTAGCTAGCTAGGACGGTGGTTGTTGGGCTGACTGCCAAGCCAAGGGTTTGCTGGATGTATGAGATAAGTATGCAGGGTCGTCGGATATAGTTAAAGTTTAATAAGAATCCGATGGATGTTGTTGACTGAAATTTAATTTAATAAAAGAACCGTTTGTTTTCTATTAATAAGATTAAATTTTATTCGAGAACAACCATCGGTTTCTTACTAAACTTCAACTATATCCGGCGATCCTGCATACTTACCTATCTCTTTTGTTGACATTTAATTGAAATAGCTGGAGGCTATTTCAATGCATTTCTGCCACGTTAGCAGTGTCCTGGGTTATGGCGTTACTTTAATTGCTAGGAGAAAAAGGAACAAATGCAAAGTTAGCACTTGTGTCACTTCTGATTCGTCTCATAGCTTAGCTCTATTTTCCGGCTGCACTTCAAAAAAACAATCTCACAGGAGTTTTAAAACATCCTTTGTTTCTTTACCACAACGTGACATAAAATCGTTACCCGGGGTTAGGCAGTTTTGTATTTAGAAACCAATACAAAGTACCAAAATAGCTAGACTCTTCACGTGACCAGAGGGCTGACCTATTTCTTGGCCAAATAATTAGCATTGCCATACAACGTGGTAATGCTGCCAGCCTTTTGGACACTGTTCCTGTTGACAGCGATGCGGACGACTTCTTTGATGCCCTATGATTATTTTGCTTATTTTTTCATATAAATGTACATATTAATATAGTTTATAATTATGTTAGCTTTTATTATGTAAATATTAACATATCTTTAAATAGCTATAATTAATACCAATAATTAGAAATCTATCCTACCCTTAACAAGTAACAGCGTCATACTTGCACAATCGATGAATCAGACCCTCAATGGGTATATTATAAGAATTTAGCGGCGGATGTGAGGCAATGCCAATAAATATCAAGGATCCTATGTTTGTTCTACGTTAGGGCGGCCGCAAGCTGAGCAAATAGATAATTGGTCGGCTCATTCAACATTTTATGAGGTTGAATTAAGTTGGTTTAATAAAGTTTCATTTTATGTTGATTAAGCAATTGTGAAATGACGTTATGATGACGTTCAGCAAAAGTAATGCAGTTATTAAGGTAATTTTAAAATGCGTGAGATTTGTAAAATGAGTTTAATTTTTTTTTGTTGTTAGCCTATTTTTGTGTAAAAGGCCTCCCCTTTTTTCTCCCTGTCTTGTGCGATCTCTGGCCATGTTGGCCCTGCGAATGATATTAGATCGTCACGCCACCTTCGTCTTGGTCTACCTCGACGGCGATGTCCTGCCTCAGGCGTCCAGTGAGTGACGATCTTTGCCCATCTCTCCGGGTGCATTCGTGAGACGTGTCCGGCCCATTCCCACTTCAGCCTGGCTGTTTTTTCTCTGACATCCGCTACTTGAGTTATGGAGCGCAGCATGGTATTTCTACTCGATCGTACAGATCGAGAATAATAATAGTAATTTATTTCCAAATTTCAGTACACGTTACATCAATGAGGTCTCGACCCCTGAACTACGACACCCTGTATGACAGGGGCCGAGGTTTCTCCAGTTTCAAGTATCAGCATGTGAAGGCTTAGACTGTATTATTAGAAAGAGGAGATATTTATGAATTTGCCTTACTCTATCGTGAATAGATTTAGAACCAATAATTTTTCTGTCATCATTCTCCTGCCCTTAACCATACTTTTCTATTAGTCGTCATCTCGGTAGTCACTCCCTTTCTAGAATGTTCCTATATCGATACCTTAATTGGCAAACCAGCCAACTCCATATGAGAAAGTTTTTCAGGAGACACTTAAAACTGTATAATATTTTTTGTAGACTCAACATATTTACATAATCAGCCTATAACGTTCCCACTGCTGGGACACAGGCCTCCTCTCTGTGAGAGGGAGTGGGCCGTAATCCACCACGCGGGCCCAGTGCGGGTTGGTGGATGTCACATGTCTTCGAATTTTTGGTTCTAGGACATGCCGGTTTCCTCACGATGTTTTCCTTCACCGTTTTGAGAGCAGTGGTGATGAAATAATTTGAAAGAGAATGAAATAAGAGAATGAAATAATTTGAAAGAGAAGAGGGCAGTAGTGGCCCAGTGGTATCAGCCGCGACTTACAAGTTGTAGGTCGTAGGTTCGAACCCCGACAGGCGCTTTACTTTGTAGACTCAAATAAAAAAATATTCTTGACGAAATTTGGAGTTGGCTGGTTTGCCAATTAATGTATCGATATATTACTGAAACAGAAAGCAAGAATCCAAGGTAGACCAATAAAACATTGGACGAATTATTTAAAACTATATGTAAAACGGGACTGATCACTGAATACTAAGATGACAGCTGATAGAGATTATAGAAGAAGAAACGCTGCGCCGACTCCAAATACTGCAATAGAACATTTCCCCAAAATAATTCCCCAAAATAATTTCTAACAAATTCTTAATTGCTTAGGGGCTTCCATTAATTACGTGAGGTGATTTTGGCGATTTTTGGACCCCCCTTCCCCCTTAGTGAGATATCGTGAGATTTGTCTCGACCTTCTAATATCACGTGAGATTGTTCAAAATGCGTATTTTCAGTGTAAATACGTTAATCTATGCTTCATTGCGCTGGTTTTATTAAAATAAACAATTAGTTTAATTTTTTTTATTTAAGACTAGTATTTAAGATTACTAAGATCGTAGTCTAGAATTACAGTGAAAATATTGTTAAACGTTTTGCTCAATCCAACCCAGTTTTCTCGCAATTTTACACTGCTTCTTGCGGAAAAAAAAATTACGTGATACTTGCCAAGACCTCCCTCTCCCCCACGTGACATTGGCTGAGAATCGGCTTGATCCCCCCCCCCCCCCCCCTAAACGCCTCGCGTAATTAATGGATGTCCTCTTACAAAATATTATTCTTTAATTAAATTGAGTTTAGACGCTTTATCTTTACTTACAATAACTTTGCTTAAAACGTGGTCACAAAACGCAGTGCCGAATGCACTTAAAAACTTATCAATAACTTATATTTTTAAGCTTGTAACAATCCTAAGCTCAACTAAAATTATTCTCGTCCCAAATAGAATCCTATAATAATGTCTCTATACAAGTGCATATCTATGACAAATTGTGTTTAGTTCTGACGTTCTGACATTATTAGTACTTAGACTTGGCTCACGGAACTTGGCCGTAATTGCTTCAACTGTTTGTTTTAGATTTAGGCTCAATATTGGTTTATTGGTCTTTTGATCTTTGGGGTTCCACGTCTTAATATCTATAACTATATACAAGTCACAGACTGTCTAGTTGGGGATTAAATGCTTTGAGCTCAAACTCAAGGCACTTAAGTATTTCAATTTGAGTTTAATGGGACCTCTGAACAAAAATGGTTTGATGGCTTATGTTAAGTTATTAAAAATAGGTAGTATAAAGTCCATGGCTACCTATGTGAAATCTACCATGTTCGCTTTTCAGGAAGACATAAAAGTTGATGGATCAAAAGTATGGATTTATAGTCTCCAGTTGAAAAATATATAAAATATGAATTAAGTTTACATGTGGAATTATTAATATAAAAAAAAACTTATAATTTTTAATATCACATTGTTTCAGCATCCGTAAGTATTCTATAAGTTCCCAGACCTTTTTTATATACAAAAAATATCTAGAATAAGAAGTTAACTCGGATATCCCGCTAGGCATTCTACGGAGCATTATATTTAATTAACTGTATTTATGACTTCCTCCATGCGATGTGGCTGTTAAAAGAGAAGACTGCCATTTCAATTAGTGCATAATTTCAATGTTAGTATACTTACATTTATTAACATTCTAATTAAATCTTTAGGACTTTGCTCACGTGGATTTTTTTTTATTAGTTTCTTACTTAGTATAATCAGCATATAATGTTCCCACTGCTACGACACAGGCCTTTTTGTGAGAGGAAGTGGGCTTTTCATCCACCACGCGGGCCCAGTGCAAGTTGGTAGATGTGACGTCTTCGAATTTTTGGTTCTAGGATATTTTCCTCACGATGTTGTCTTTGACCGTTTTGAGAGCAGTGGTAATGAAATAATTTACACAAAGTAAAGCGCCTGTCTAGATTCAAAACTATGACCTACAACTCGTAAGTCACGGCCGTAACCACTGGGCCACCGGCACCGGCACCGTACCATTTTGTAAAATTACTTTGTCTTCTGAATCTTTCCAATTTTAATAGGTATAGATACCTAATTAGATAGCTCACAGCTAATGTCATGAAACAAAGATAAATTTTTTTAGAGGTACGGTCGAATAATCTATTTGGTATAGGTACAGGCAAAAATATTCATCTTTCCACTACACAGCCAATATTTACTTTTTTTTGTGCGTTATAACTTTTTCAGCTTATGGCATCCTTAATTATATAGAGTGGTATAAAAGAATTGACTAACAAGTTAGCTGCCTGTATACCAAATAGCTTGTTCGACCGTACATTGAAAAGGTAGGTGAAGGTTGGTTTAATAATACTCGAAGTATTTGATTAAAGTAAAAAAAAACGTTATCCAAACATAAGATTTGCCCATATGGACCATAATACAGTTACTGCCTTGTATCCGTTACTCAGCCTAACTAAACAAACTCTTAAAATAGCTACTTCTCCTATTTAATTCAATTTCATAAGTGTAATAAAAGCCTCAGGGGCACCATTACCAACAAATGACCACGTAACATCCTCTCCTATGTGTCTTAGTAGATACACGTGCATATGACACCCAATATAACCTGATCTATCTACTTCCCACCGATGTTCCAACATTTCTACGTCATGGGGGCTCAAGATATACTGGTGGAAATACGGTAATGTGATTTTCCCCCAGTATACTTGACCCCTCCATCTCCTATACATTGTTCTGACGTTTGTAAATCATGGGGGATCAACTTAAGGTAGCGGTTGTATGGTAATGTAAGCTTGTGTGTGGTGACCGTGGTTTGCCCGTTCCGGTGGGATACCATGATATATGAGACTCTTTTTGTACTGCGCTTGACCTACGAATAAGTAAGAATAAAAGATTTGTAATTGTGTCTGTTTGTGTTTCGGTGGGGTCTTTCAAAAATGGAAAAAAAACTGTTGTTTTTTGTTTTTCAATGAAGTCCCTACATTGAATCGTACATGTTATCTCTTTAAGGGCTGGTTTTTCAATCAACCGATAATTTTTATTCGTGGAATAAAATTGTTGTTGTTTTTGTATGGAAGAACTGTCAAAAATTCAAAATTATTCCTCCAATAAAGTTATCTGGCGTTGGAAAAATCAGCCCTAAGAGGGATTGGATAAGGTACCCCCCGAAATTTAAATTTACCTTCATTTTTTGCAATTTGCAGTTCAGTGTCAGGTTTTATGTTGATTAAAATATGATTCGCGACCGTGAGGGTCAGTTCATACCGCGACGCGACGCGGCGCGGAGTTTTCAACATAGCAATACAATTATAGACCTTACCTTCTACACAAAAAGGTACACAATTCTGTGTACCTACTACGTCGAGCTACGCCGCGCGGCCCTCCTCACTGATGTGTACCTTTTTGTGTAGTAGATAAGGTCTATAATTGTATTGCTATCTTGAAAACTGCCCGCCGCGTCGCGTCGCGGTGTGAACTGACCCTTACACGTCTTTACAGAAATATAATCATTAGATTCAGCAATACAATTCCCTGAATTGGCGCATGATTTCATGAAATAGTCATTCAATAGGGTAATATGAACTTAGAGAGTTATATTAATGATCTTTAAGATCATAATTCTATAAATAAATACTTTTACGGCCGCGAATCATATTCAGATCAACATGCAACCTGATACTGACCAGTAATTAGCAAAAAACGTAAGAAAATTTAAATTACGCGGGCTACCCTGATGCTTGCGCCTTAATCCTCTTGGGTAACGGTAATCCTCAGTCCTCGTTAGCAGAGGGTCATAGCCATCTGTCGGATTTAAAATCGGGGGATGATTATCTCTGTCAAACTTGCGACGTCACAAGGGGATAAACGAGAAACTCAAAGCATTTATTTCAATTAAAACATTTACAGGGACTTTTGAATTGACAAAGAAATACCTACATAAATACGATCTTGTACAATCGCTGCTGGGGAGTTTCTTGCGCCACTTCTTCTTCCGAGATAAAGCACTAGGAAGTGGTCGTTTTGAAAGACTGTCTTATGCAATAAAATGTTTATATTCTTATGTGATTCTCAGCCTATTTTTAATAATTGACTTTCGATTTGGGTTTACAATTATTATTATTAGCCTGTGACGTCCCACTGCAGGGCAAAGGCCTCCCTACTCACTTTCCACCTCTCTCTGTTCAAAGCTGTTAAGGACCAGTTCTTGTTGAAGGAGTCCAGCTCATCCCGCCATCTCCGTCTGGGCTTGCCACGATGTCGTTTGCCATTAAGAGGGACCCATTTTTGACCCACTGTTCGTCTGAAATGCGGCAGATGTGTCCAGCCCAGTTCCATTCTAGCGTGGCAGCTTTCCAAGTGACATCAGTTATCTTTGTGATGGAACGGATGGTCGTATTCCTAACCCGGATTATTTACAATTATATGATTTACAATTGAATCTATATATAATTCTAATAAATTAATTAAACTAGCTTCTACCCGCGACTTCGTCCGCGTGATATGTCTTGTTCCCCCGACCCACCCCGTCGCATCGCATCGCCTGCCTGCGCTGCTACTTCGTTTGCACTTAACGTTCTTCTTGACTTTTTTTTTTTACCCGGCTCCCAAGGATCCTAGCGTAATGTTAAATAGCCTTTAGCCTTTCTCAAGATTTGGGCTATCAAATGCAAAAATATTATTTTTTTCAAATCTGATTGGCAGTTCTAGAGATTAGCGCGTTCAAACAAACACACAAACTCTTTAGTTTTATTATTAGTACTTATACAGGGTGTTACAGAAAGGGTATATCAATACAAATGGGTTGAAGAGTGTATCTGGTCTAGAATCTCTGTACAAAATTTCAGCTCAAAAGCAGTAACTTTGAAAATGCTTAATATTTTTTTATTTCGATAGTTTATTAAATTGAAATCATAAAAAACGTGTCACCGCACTTTGAGGGTCATTATCCATTATCTGTAGTGTGTCTGTGCGCCTACACGCACATCATGCCGCCGCGCGCCAGTGCAGCGCCGTGATGTCGAAATAAAAAAAATATTAAGCATTTTCAAAGTTAATGCTTTTGAGCTGAAATTTTGTACAGAGATTCTAGACCAGATACACTCTTCAACCCGTTTGTATTGATATACCCTTTCTGTAACACCCTGTAGATATAGATAGGTAGAAGTAACAAGGCTAGGTCGTGGACTCGTGGGTAAAGGTTACTGTATTGCAGGCGAATGCTCCTAGCGAGGGTGCGCCGTAAGGGAATTAATATTAATTGGGGCGGAATCGTAAAGATGCCTTATTTTACCTAATTTGCCTGATTTTACTGATCGATTGGATCATCAATGTCTTATAAAATACTGACCTGTTTATTCAATGATTGCATGTGACGATAGATATAATGACCGATGACCTGACCCGCAGGAATCCGCTAGATGCGAGAAGCACAGAGCTGGTTGAAGTGGCGATGCTTGGGGGGGGTATATGTCCAGTTGTGAACGTCTTTCGACTGAAATGATGGTGATAAATGATGATAGATAATATACGGTGACCAGTAGGTACGGTCGTGATGCTTGAATGACGAAAATCAACACCACTTTCAAATTGTTACCATAGACACATTTCAAGTCCAGTCTATCGAAACAATTTGACAGTGATGTACAATTATATGAAAAAATAAACAAAATAATCATAGGGCATCAAAGAATTTGTCCGCATCGCTGTCAACAGGAACAGTGCCCAAAAGGCTGGCAGCATTGCCACGTTGTATGGCAATGCTAATTCCTTGGCCTTGGACTCTTCACGTGACCAGAGGGCTGGCCTATTTCTTGAAATAGGCCAGCCCTCTGGTCACGTGAAGAGTCGGTCAGTGATGTTGATGTTTGTCGAGAAACTGTGCACATGTACAGTCAACCACAAGGTGCAGGGCACAGTTCCATACAATATCAACTTGAAAAAACTACATTTAACGAATAAAAGCTGTGCCACTTGCTTAACTGAAGGAGCTCGTTTGCAAAGCTCCTTAATCGTAAGCCTATTACATCAAGTGCAAGCAAAGTAATTAATTCATATGATTTAATTACTGCACAAGCCTGGGAATATCAGAATCAAGTCACAGGATCATTACACTAACACATACGATTAATAAAATAATTGTTATAACAATTGGAATAAAATATCATAAAAAAGGAGTTTTTAAATGAACGAAGTTGATTCCCTGAAAAAATTCACATCAAGAGTGAGACAATTATTTCAATAAACGGGTAGTCATACAGTTATTATTATCAAATAGGGTAACAATAGGGTAATCTGTTATCAACTTTATTACATGCACAATTAAGTTTAATTTCTCGTAAATGTCAGCGGTGGCGTGTCTTGTAATTAACAAAACTAATAAAAATTTGTAACCGCCGTTTCTGATATACTTTTAAAAATGGTAGGTAGTATGAATTTGTAATTTTGCATCTATAAAAAGCATATTTGTAATTTCAGCCAATTTGATATCATGTAACGAAGTACCACTTTTATTGAATACAAACTAATAAACATTTAACACAGTTTTAATTAATAAAAGTGTAATTAAGGTTAACTATTTAAATATTAATAAGTTTCTACATCGTATAGACCCAGGTGCTTTTCTGTTTTATACAAACGTTATATCTCCAGAATCGAATAACATACATACCGTGGAATGGGGTTAGTTTGATTCACGGGGTAACTTTGATAAAAACTTTATATTTTTTTAAAACCGGAATTGTTTAATTTCTGAACGCAACCGAAAGATTTCGTCTTTTGCGTTGGCAGCACTGAATGTCACTCTTTGACATTGCCAAGCGCTTGGGCAATTTAAGGGTTAAAATAACTTCAAGGGATAAGATTGAAGTTATTTTAACCCTTAAAATAGTTTAAACACAATACTCACAGTTTTTTATGAAAATCTCCGGTAGCGATCTGTTTGTACGTGCAGCGCTTGGGCAATGTCAAAGAGTGACATTCAGTGCTGCCAATGCAAAAGACGAAATCTTTCGGTTGCGTTCAGAAATTAAACAATTCCTGTTTTTTAAAAATATAAAGTTTTTATCAAAGTTACCCCGTGAATCAAACTAACCCCATTCTACGGTACCTAACCTACATACATATATACTCACGCTTTTCCCAATAACCCAAGTAGGTAGGCAGAAACTACAGACCGCCACCTACTACGATCGTTTTGTACTCCTTTTTCTTCATTTACATTCATATATCAGCGTAACACACTTACCTCCTTACTAATAAACGTTGTATAGCGTCTGTATAGTTACACAACGCTTTGTCTTCTTCTTTCGAAAGTCAAATTACTGACGACTGAAAGAGAGAAATCGATGTGTAACTAACTATTCATCTGATATAATACGTTTATTAGTAAGGAGGTAACAGTAGGAATGGCTTTTATTTTGAAAGCTCATCAACATTCATTGCGTTATATAAGTTGTTGAGCAGACAATTTTTTTTTAAATATATGAAGCAATGTATAACAAATATCCTTCAAAATGATAAAGATCGTGATTGATACTGTGTTACGCAATTACCCCGCTGGTCAGACATGCACGCGGCAGAATCAAATAAGTAGTCCATTATTAAATAAAAGCCAAACTTGAAAGTGAAAACAAAATCCTTGATCCACTTTTTATAGGATCACCAAAACCATCAGAATATCATCTCAAAAACTCTCATTCAAGAAATTCCAAATCAAGGCGATGTTCTATAAATAAACAATTGAAAGTCAAAAATGATTTATCACTCAATGTAACCTATTTAATTAAATCCATAGCTTGATGACCGGTGGTTTAAAAAACTCATTTAAAGGAGATCGACTTCGGTGGGATATTATGGCAGTTTCTTGTGTAAGCTTGAAACGCCCTTGATGGATCTTCCAGATTATTTTTTGTTAATGATAAAATAATTTGAATTCGCTGCAACCTTAAAGTAAGTATAACATTGCATATAATATTTTAGACGAGCCACAAAAGCTCTCTGAGGGCCTAGTAAAGTGGCAATCGCTATAAAAGCATTTTGTATTTCTACAAAGACTTTCAACAGGATTGACATAAGCTTTTCGATAGCTAAAATTAAGCTAGATCATTTTTGATTTCTCCATCATTATTATTGCTGATAGAATGTCAATTTGTCCCACTGGTACCTACACGTAATGCGCCAGGTATTAAAAGTCAGTTAAAAATAATTGTAGATATTAAGATAGAAAGGACCAAGAGTGCGACCCTGAGGGACACCTTTACCTATTTTAGCAAAAACAAAATCCGATCAATGGTGTTTTTAAGACAAAATGAAATGGAAAAGGCTGAACGTTTAAAATGAAAGCTTCTTATGACAGATTTTAATATGCTAAACGGGAACGCTCTTTACCATAAAGTTTTATGAGATCTATAACTCAAAAGCTCTTTAGCTTCGAATGCCGTTTGGTTTTATTGAGATGACAATGATTGCTGTGACTTATGGAGTGTTTATAGATGTCAGGTTTTTATGTGGAAAGGGATAAGGGTCACTATATTTGTTAACCAATTACTGTTCAACCATAGAGGGGCTTATGGCTAAGTAATAACAGCCGCATGGCCCGATCGATTAGGTTAAGCTATGCTTGCCGCGGTTGGTTCGTGGATGGGTGACGCGAAAAAAAAATCAGCTGTTCCCTACATTTATGTTCGCATAACTCGTCAAAATGTAGGGAACAGCTGATTATTTTTTCGTGATTTCAGGTTTTGTCCCATAGTCAAAGTTGTTCGTAATGATGAATAGATAGACCTTATATTTATGGTCTACCTTCCTGTCACAAATCCGGGATATGTCTGTCCGAAGTAGTCCTAGTACTATTTGTATGAGTGGTTGCGCACTAGATCTCAACTCTATCCTTCTGAATTTAGAACGTTCCCATTTCGGATTGTACTCGGATCTTGAATTTGGATTCGGATCGGATGCAGTGCAAGACCGCTCTTAGATACTTGCAATATTTCTATAAAAAGGTGACTCAGATACCAATCAGTCAAGCCTTCACCGTTCCCAGCCATGCCTTTATCTTCTATATTAAACTGGTGCGTTTAACGTAGTCTTTGTGACTTTTATTCCTTCCAGGGCGAACCGAGGGACAATCGAACGGCAATTATCTTGATGAACATCAGGCATCGAGGTAACGTGTGTGACTGTGAATTGTCTCCGTAAGACAAGTCTAAAGTGAAGGTGTCGATACTATCGCTAAAGCCGCTAAAGATAATAACTTATTTCAATTGCTGCCTTTCTTTGGGACATAATATGTCATTGAGTATATACAGGTTGAAATTGAAAACATGCGACAAATCGAAACGGGACATTGTACTCATCATTATGAAAAACTTTTCGCGAAAAATTCACTGTTCCCTACATTTTGACGAGATAAGCGAACATAAATGTAGGGAACAGCTGATTTTTTTTGCGTTTTCAGGTTTGGTCCCATAGTAAAAGTTGTTCATATTAATGATGAGTACAATTTCACCTTGTATTTGCATTATATATGATGTGTATTGACGAATGATACTGAGATTTTTTTAGAAATTCAATCAATTATGCTGATAATTGATTGAATTTCTAAAAAATCTCAAAACGTCTTTCGGCCGAAATAATGATGATGCTGATCATCATTATTTCAGCCGAAAGACGTCCACTGCTGGACAAAGGCCTCCCCCAAGCACAGTCACTTCCAATAATTTCGTGTCTAAATTAATTAAATCAATACCTACTGATATTTTGAGTTCGAGATTGTAGTAGAAAGTGTAGTTTTGTAAGATATCTATACTAATCTATCTATACTTTGTTTGTTTCTTTGTTTGAACGCGCTAAATCTCTGAAATTAGCACTTGGATTTGAACATTTTTTTTTGCATTTGATAGCCCAATTAGAAAAGCTTAACATCACGCTAGGACCCTTAGGAGCCGACCAAAAAAAAAAAAACAAGAAGCGCTGACTGAAAATTAAGTAATAGCGCGGGCAAGCGATGCTATGCGACGGGGTGGGACGAAGTCGCGGGCAGAAGCTAGTTGTAGCGGTATCTACAACGCCACATGCGAACAACGCGTCATACTGACGTCACGCAAATCCTGCATCGCGCAAGCAGAGTTTACCGCGCAACTAACATAGATACAACAGCCTGACATGAATCATCAGGCAGTTGCCCGCCAGACACAACACCCGTCTGGTCGGAGGATCCTCCCTTTTCTATAGAGTATGAGTGAACTTTACACCCTGTTCCTCATACCCCTATACATTAATAAAAAAATAATGTTTATAATATTAAAAGAGCAATAATTTTGGTTTCAATGTCATTCAGAGAGACAAAGCCATTCGTAGAATGAGCTCTGGAATTGCTTATACGATTATATAACTTACCTGATGGATAGCCTTAGTGTAGTACCTATATATCTAATAAGATAAGGATAACGCCTGCATTGCCCTACAACGTTTTTTTACAATCAATTTACTTAGATCTCTTATTTAATTTTCTTTTTTATCTACCCTAGATCTTTCTAATTAAAATGGTTTACTCTTGTGCACCTCCTAACCTTTATAAATGGCATAAATAAAGAAAGGTGATTAGAACATTAACATCAGAAATTACTAATAATGGGCACGGGCAGGTAGAAGTACGTCGTCCCCAAACGCAATTAAACACAGTTATGTCACACGTGCATGGCTTGTTTCGTGCTTGTGTGTGTGTTTGTCTGTGTGTGTAAGGTCTGCTACTTGTTCTGCATAATATAGGGAATTATGTTGCTTAAATTAATTAGTAATTATTTTATATAAATACTGAAAAGGTTTCACGTCGTTGCATTCAAGACAAAGTGTTTGAATTTGTCGATTAATTCTTTCAACGTTCCTAACTGTAATATTTGTTAAAAAAATCATTCAATTCGTGCAATTTCAATATAAATAAGTGTGGGCCTAATTATTCTTTTAGTAGTTCCTATTCACATTTTTTATTAAAAAAAAATAGTTAGCATCATTATTCCCGTCTTCACCACAAGTCTTACTGACAGGACACTTCCTTATAAAGGGTAACATATACCCCTGTTGTGTGTGTATTACTATCATATGTACATGTGTGTGTGCGGCACACGCGACGGGCGTGGTGTACTGGTAGCGTGACGTGTGCGCCGTTCCGGAGCGTGCGCGCATGCGCCAACCTCTACAGGAGAAATGGACTTGCCTTACATGGCAACTGTCAAATTGTAGCATTTGAATTTGGATTGTAGATAGTGTTTTGTTTTTAAATGGAGCTGTTTGCTGGAGGGATCTAAGAGAGAGGTTTTAAATGTGCTGGGGTAACAGAGTACTAGCCAAACCTACCTGGAAGGCTATTTAGATACCTAAGTTAGGTAGACTAGGTAATCGAGTTGGTCACCACCAAGAAAGCATAAGGTCGTCTTTTGCTTGGGGTAATTAGTAATTTTTAAATTCAAAGGGTGGTCCCGCTATGGCCTGTGGTTGCCACGTGCAGGTGATCGAAACTCGCAACCGTGACGACAAATATTTTCTGGGTAACATTGAAGTTTCTGGAACCTATAGAGCAAAAGAAGATGAAGTTCTAAAAATGTTAGGTAATAAGGCCTGCCTCACGCGACGGAAGATACCCAACGCCTTAGAGAGAAGTATAAATTATGTCATGGAAAGATTAATAATTTCTTTCAATTATTTGATCGACTACTATCTAAAAATTGCACCATATATTTATTCTCCATTGCCAAATAAGACTGGTGAAACTTTAAATCATTCCTAAAGTACAGACTAATGACCAGGAAACAGAACCCACAGCCTTAGCTATTATCCCACAATATAACTAATATATCACTTAAATAAACCCACATATTACACACAACAAAGAAGCCATGAAAAGAAAAAAAGAGGCAATTGCAACTTAATAACTTTGCAACCAATTAATGTTACCAAATTGCTTAGAGTTGACCTCTTGGTCAAGAACACTCATTGTCTAAGTGGTTTTAAGTTAGGGATTGTAATTCTGACAATGTATTTGAATATGTATGGATATTAGGTTGTTAGAATGTCAGGTTTTTTACTTGACAGGTGACTGCATGACCTGATGAGGAACAAACCTGTATTATTGAGCTGTTTGTGAGGTAACTGAGTAAAGATTCAAAGAAAATACAGTGCCCTCCAACAGTTAGTTGGTATTTTTCCACTTCAGCTGCGATGCCAGATTATGATTTAAAATTCTAGATCCAAATGTTTGAGCTACATTACACACACTACTACACTATAACGTTTTTATTGAAAAACTAGCAGTGACCCGCGGTTTCATCCGCATAAGTGTCGATCCCGTGGGAATACCGGGATAAAAACTATCCTAGTCCTTTCCCGGGACTAAAACTATCTCTATACCAAATTTAATCTAAATCGGTTCAGCGGTTTAGGCGTGAAGAGGTAACAGACAGACAGACACGCTTTCGCATTTATAATATTATTGGTATTAGTATGGATAGTATGGATACTAATAAAAAAAACAATCAAGTAAGTAATCCCTTAGGATTACCTGCTTATTTTTTTTATTTTAAATCATAATGTGGCATCACAGCGGGGCCATAATTCACTATGACCACTTAACGATTTCTTACCGAAACCACGTCAATTCTTTAGCTAATCCTGCCAATCTCGCGTTGATTTCGCGCGGTTTCGTTCATTGTTCATAGAGAATTACAAGCCCTGAAGTGGAAAAATATCAAACTCCTGGATTATACAGGGTGTTACAGAAAGGGTATATCAATACAAACGGGTTGAAGAGTGTATCTGAGCCCTGATTCACAAACATACGACAGGCTATCGTATCGAAAACCTGACATTTCGATAACCTGATTTGACTTCCCCTGAACAGAAAATAGCTGTCGGAGGAATAGCGGCCGTCTATTTGATTTAAACTGACAAAATTTTCGGGTTTTGGACTTGTGAACAGCATTGAGAAGACTCCTGCGATAACAATGATTAATGTTCGATACGATACGGAAGCATATCGAGTGTTTGTGAATAAGGGGGCTGGTCTAGAATCTCTGTACAAAATTTCAGCTCAAAAGCATTAACTTTGAAAATGCTTAACATTTTTTTTATTTCGAGATCACGGCGCTGCACTGGCGCGCGGCGGCGTGATGTGCGTGTACTAGGCGCACAGACACAGTACAGACAATGGATAATGACCCTCGTAGTGCGGTGATACGTTTGTTATGATTTCAATTTAATAAACTATCGAAATAAAAAAAATATTAAGCATTTTCAAAGTTACTGCTTTTGAGCTGAAATTTTGTACAGAGATTCTAGACCAGATACACTCTTCAACCCGTTTGTATTGATATACCCTTTCCGTAACACCCTGTAGATTTGTCAAAAACAGTGAAAATGTTACCTAATATTAGATTAGCATAGTTTAACTGTTTATCTGGTCATAGAGAGGAGCAATAGGGACACTAAACGCTGATTATATATAGTTTTATCACATGAAATTAGACGGTAATTGACTTACAAATCCAATGTACGGTTATACATGAACTGTTATCTCCATAAATCTCCGTAAATCGTACGTTTTGTCAGCTTTAATTGATGAAAGGTTGTCGTGAAGTAATCTAGAGGTGATTAGATACTTCATAGTTAGAAAGTGTACAACTTTACTTGCGAATTGAACTGTTGTTCCATTAAACAATTAAATTGCATCATTAGCCATACATTTGTTAACAAACCCAGGATCAAGCCAGTGGAAATTTATATCATCTACATATATACCTACATATTATAATTTTGAAGTCGCTTTTTGTGACTGTGACCACGTGGTTCTTTTGAACTACGCAACGGACTTTCATGCGGTTTTCACCATTATTTAGAGAATTTATTCCGGAAGGTTTATGTGTATAATAAATTAATACGAACTTACATATAATAAAGAAATCTCAATGTTTTGAGAAGTCGTATAAACCAGCGAAGCAGGCTAGGGCTGTTTCTCTACAGAGAAATAACTTGATTTTTTGGATGTTTGTTTGTTACGCTATCACGCTAAAACGGCTTAACGGATTTGGATAAAATTTGGCACGTGGGTAGACCATAACCTGGATTACGATATAGAATACTTTTTATCCCGATATTCCCACGGGACTTCTGCGGGTGAAACCGCGGGCGCAGCAAGTTTTAGATAAAGATAAAACGTTTCCAAACTTAAACAATTCTTATGATAAGCAACTGAACATATTTAATTTCATTTTTTATCTTCACGGAAAATAACTTTTAACAATATCCTTTCAAACTGTAACAAAGTTAAACTCTCAGGTTCTTATATTTCTTATCTTTAATGCCTTGATGGATGGTTCCATATAAACGAATTTATGAAATAATGAGCTCAAAAGGGGATGCGAAATGAATATTCATTGGTTTAATTGATGTTCGTTAAGATACGATTAGATGGCTTAGTGTGATAGGCAACGGTTCCCACTGAAGGTGTAGTAGGTAGCTGGTAGTCCTTTAAAGTGTGGTAGGGATAATAGAATTAGAGGGATTTTTGGAGATGCTAAGGATAATACACGCGTAAGGATGGATGGCGTAGACCAAGATTTAAAAACTGTTAGAGTAAGAAAATGTAGAGAAAAAGCGGAAATAGTTCACGGCGGAGAAATATACTAGATCAGGCTAAGGCTCACCCGTGGCTGTAGAGCTTTAGATGATGATCTCTGTAATAACCTGTATACAACAATGCAGAAAATATTCATACTATCGAAATAATAACAGCCGGAAAGATCGATCGATCAGGTTAAGCTACGCTTGCCGCGGTTAGTCTGTGGATGGGTGACCATCTTTACATACCGAGACCTATCCGTGCCTCGGAAAGCACGTTAATCCGTTGGTCCCAGCTGTCAGTCGTTACGGGTAGTCAAAAGCCCGATAGTCTGACAACCAGTCTTACCAAGGGGTACCGTATTACCCAGTAACTGGGTTGTGGAGGTCGGATATGCAGTCGCTCCATGTAAAATACTGGTATACAGCTGCATCCGGTTAGACTGGAACTCGACCCCAACATAGTTGGGAAAAAGGCTAGGCAGACGATGGTAATGATTCATACTATCGAAAGGAATATCGAACAATGGAACATTTTCTGAAAGTCAATGATGAGAAATAGCAAATAGCCATGAATTATTCTGGTAAGAAGTAAGTCAGAAAGCATATATAGAAAAACTGACTGATGCCTAGCTGGCGTCATTGGAGAGGCTCTTAAATTGCAAAAAGTAATAGACATGTTTCCATATTTTTACTTATCAAATCATGTTACGAGTCCAAATGCAGCCAAAGCAAAACTAATTTAAAACACCAAACACGTTAACACAGACGTGTTTAATTAAAATATAAATGTAAGTAAAAGTGAAGATGATCGTCCTAAATATCTGATGCAAGTGTTACATAAAGATGTCTTCAAGTGAAGGCTAACTTGAAAGTGTTACCAGAGTCGGATGGGTTAATTTATAACCTTATTAATATGCTAATGACGTTTGTTCGTAGTTTAGAAAGCAAATCAACTGGGTTAGTTTTGTTTATGTTGGAGAATCAATTTGTTTAGTACATGAAGATGGTTTTTTTATTTAATATGTAGGAATAGAGGTTAAAAGTCAAGTGATGTTCAAATAGAATTTGCTTAGATTGATTGTTAATGAGCTAATCGATAAGGAATTAATACTGATAATTAATATTATAGGTACAAATAGATAAGAAAGTGATGAAGAAAAAAAGACGATCTACGATAAATATAATTGCAGAGTTTGGGTCAGAGATCCAATTGTTCATCATCGTCTGCCTAGCCTTTTCCCAACTCTGTTCCCAGTTACTGGGTAACACGAAACCCATATTTACAGGAAGAGTTATGAGTATTTGTTGATTCACATTAAACTTCAAATAAGCGATTTTGTCACAAAAACTAAATCGAGTTGCGCCACATTTTTTACTCGCGATGAAAACATTTGCCGTCCTATTGCACACAGAAATGCAATTAAAAATACATTGAACTATTTATTGCATATCGTATGCAACAGCAACAGATTGCCGTTGCGTAAGAAAAATCTAGAAATTATGATATTTTTGTATAGTTGCGTGATTTTTACGCAAAATGCATGTTCGAGTGATATAAAGAATTAACGGACTATATAGGAATTGGAGCGAGAAAAATGTGTAATTTTTGTTATGTGCTCAGAAATATGGTCGTAGGCCCCAAAAGAGGTGGTTGCACCTGAACAGTTTGTTGCGATGTGTCTATGGTTGTAGAGGCGTTGATTGCGTGTGATAACGAGATAAAGATTGTTTTATTTTTTGACTGGCCCAATCAATCAATTTTGGCTAGTTGAAACAGACGATTGTCTCACAAATCAGAAGAATTTTGGATTACTTTAGTAATATAAGAAACGGAATGTGGGTTAATTCAATAAAGGAATTATAAATGTCGGCTATTTCGTCGGTTGTTAAAAAATAAAAAGCTGTTCTATTTTTGACCACGTAGATATTGCATTTTTGTAGGAAACAGCAGATTAAAATAAAAATATCCGACGAAATTTTAACGCGGATCCAGTATCATATACTGAATCCATGGTAATAGGTAGTGCGACGAAAATATAAAAGTTAACCCATACAAGTTCGCAGTTCCCTGCCACCCTGTATAGGTTAACTTCTATATCTTCCTTTTGAACATATCGAGAGAAAGTCATAATCATAAGTAACATAATTATAGTCATATTTTGTAACGCTTTAAATACTGTTCTCTGTAAATAATGTAACTTTGTGTCAATTATGTGCTTAACCTGGCGTGTTTGGTCTCCGACACATTCCCTGTGTAAGTAGAAGTGTGTCGGAGGGCAGACGCTCACACCTTGTAGCCGTAAATTTTGCCTATTAAGTATTATTTTTATTTTTTACTGTAGTTGTTATCATTATTTTGTTATTGCTTGTCATGTTGTGCGACTACGCTTTGGTTGATAGTCAGGTCGAAACCTATAATTTTGAACCTAGTGATATACCCTAATGTGATTATTGCCTGTTGTAGTTGCCTTGTGAATAAATAAATAAATAAATAAGGAACCAATAACACAGCAGTACTGCCTGGTGGAAGAAATAATAAATCTGGTGGAAGTAGAGGAACTACTTTACGAATTCCTTCTCAAGGAGCTAAGTGTGTATGTAAAGCTTTAGATACACACTTAAATACCGTTCAATTATTGTCTGCCCACGTTCGACCCTCCAAAAAACATATTCATACTCTATCAAACTCAACTTCCCCAAACGGACAGACGCCAATAAAATATAATAAAACCCAACGACACGTTACTTCCGTCCCCCTCCCCCCTTCAAGAAAGAACTTGAGACCAGAGACAAGAACTTTGCGGTCAGCCCTAACACCATACTGTGATAACCCAAGCAGAACTTGACCTATGACCGTGGCAATGGAAAAAGAACCTTAACTGTGTACAATAGGGTTAAGTTTTGAGTGATAGGTGTTAGATAGGGTCGAGAAAGGGGAATGCAAGTGATCGAAGTGTTTTTTAAGTTTGAATTATGCGAAGTGTTGTGTTGCTTTTATTTTAATGTTATTTTTATAATGGTTGTTGCTGGTTTGATTGGGAGCATGGTTAAAGGCAGTATGTCAGTGGGGACCATAAGACTTTGAAGACCGGCTGCACGGTAAAACTATGATTCAGCAGTCATTGAAGAGCACGCCGTAGTTCCTTGTTTAATGGAAACAATTCTTGTTCCAAATACAGGGTGACGGGATATCAACGCGCAAACTGTAACCTTTTAATTCAGCGCATGATTCTAGACCCACTAGCGTAGAAATTTCTCGTGGGCTATATATAAAAAGACACGTCATAGAAAATTGCAATACCTACGCGCTCAAAATGCACTGAACAGCATTTTTCAGGGAACACCCAAATACTCCGAAATATTTTACTCCGAATTTCGATGTTCCGATTTTCAAAAGTCCGAATTTCATAATACCTAAGAATCATAATGTCTATTATTAAATATCACGAAATTTATTTTACCGAAAGTCATAAATGCGACTTGTTTGTTTTCCGATTTTCATATATTCAAAGAATCAAATGCTCGATGGGTTCTCGGTCCGAAAAACGACATTCCGATTTTCAATAGTCCGAATTATTTCCGTTACCGTTAGCACCCGAACTCAACGAACGTAATAGACGACGTAGGATGCAAGAGCGAGCGAAGGGCACCCCGAGGTTCGGTTTGGTTAGGTTACTTTAAACCCTTTACACAGAAATAGGGACCCCACGAAGCGGGGCTCCGTCGACATAGGATGCAAGAACGAGCAAAGGGCACCCCGAGGTTCGGTTTGGTTAGGTTACTTTAAACCCTTTACACAGAAATAGGGGCTCTATTGTTGGTTTTGTGCCATGTATATTCTTACAATTGGAAATATGTGTTTATTTGTCTTGCTATTCAGTTTTACAAAGCGTTATTATTTCGGAATTCTAATTAATCGGTATTTTAATAATCGGAATTCGTATTTTTGATGTTTCGAATTATCATTAAGTCGGACTTTTTGTTATTCGATCTATTCAAACTCGGTATTTTGAGAATAGTAATTATAAACGTAAGGGATATTGAAATTTCGGAGTTATTAAAATAGGATGAATGATAAATCGGAGTTGTTATAAAAGGAATTTTGAACCATTCGGAATTATGAAAATCGGTATTTTGAAATTCTTATTTGTGATTTTCGGAATAAAGTTTTTCGTATTATTGTAGTGTACCCCATTTTTCATCATCATGTTATAAATTATGTTATATAATAATAACCGACGAAAAATTTCAACGCAGGTTCAGAATCGTGTAGGTACTGTAGTCGTGTGTGTGCCGATGTCCCTGCCACCCCTGTATACATCTACTAAGTACCTTCACAAAACTATCATATTCCGATTCAAGGAGGACAAGATTTCCAAGAGATAAAGATAACCATGTAGATTACTTCATGATACTTGTCAATTACTTGTGGTCTCAGTACCACAACAAACAAAGCTACAAACGGACAGACAAATAAACAAACATTTCCAACAATATCCCACTTACCAAGATCCTCAAACCATTTGCTATATGAAATAAAAAGCATGATAACCACATCCATTACAAATTCAACCTTAACTTTTAAGCATAGGGTTAAAACTCTAATGGCATGTACTAAGGTAAGTATAATAAGGGGCTAGACCAACCCTACCGTTACGGTGCGCGAGCGCAAGCAGTAATGAGCAAGCAAACAGTTGAATTTAGGGTTGCCACAGACATTTTAGTTCAAAAGAGAAACAAAACGATATTTAGTAAAAAAAATGTTTGAAATCTTGACGGAATGGATGATAACCGATATATCAAAGAAGAATAGGACAATCTGGCAATAAAATGGATAGATGGAGATGGTGTTCCGGTGGTTCAAAATCTGTCCTGTGATAATCGCCCCTCTGAAATGAAATAAAATGAAACAGGGCGAGTGCCTGCTTCAGAAGAGAAAAGCTAAGCAGTTAAAAATTGTAAAAACTGAAAATGATGATGAAATCAAAGGCTATATGAAAACCAACGGGGTAACCTATTACGTGAGTACTACAAGGCATTATAATATCAAACAATATAAGGATATACAGGAGAATACTGACCATTCTCAACGCTGCCTTTCGCTCTTGGCCTTTCTCATCGAGTTTTGTATTGAGGTTTGATGTCCGTTTATATTATTGTTTTAAACCCATAGACGATACTTTACGAGTATATCCGCAAATAGTCAAGGTCCTTCGCTCGGCCGAGTTCTCGCATCCGTTTCTAAAGCAGGATGTTCAGCAGGACGTTTCTCCCAAAAGGTCAGGTGCTATGTACTCTAGCGTTTAACGAGCTGTTTGAAAAGGTGACAAGGTGGCGAGCAAGCAGTAATGGTATAGGCCCATTCACTAATGTCAAACTGAATTTACTTTTAATCGATAAATCAACTTGTTATTGTTATTTATAGGCCAAATATGGCCAGAGATCGCTCAAGATAGAGAGGGGCTTGTGGCTACGGGGAGCTTAAGCTACGCTTGCCACGGTTAGTCCGTGGATCGGTGACCATCTTTACATACCAAGACTCCTCCGTGCCTCGGAAAGCACGTTAAGCCTTTGGTCCCGGCTGTCATTCGTGGATCTTTGACAGTCGTTACGGGTCGTCAGAAACCCGAAAGTCTGACAACCAGTTTTACCAAGGGGTTTCGGGGTTTGATTTACCCAGTAACTGGGTTGTGGAGGTCAGATAGGCAGACGCTCCATGAAAAATACTGGTAGTTGGTACATCCGGTTAGACTGGAAGCCGACCCCAACTTAGTTGGGAAAAGGCTAGGCAGATGATGATGAGATCGTTGAAGGCCTCTGTCATGAGCCATCCTACCTGCCTACCTGAACGCTGTGAAATAGATTCTGAATATTGAAAGAGTTCGTGGCAGCCCTAACTTCACCGGGCGATCTGCTTGAAGTCAATTTTCGAGTTAATTTAATTTTCTAAGTGTGAATTAGTAAAGAATATTGTTAAAAGAATTCCTTGGCCAACATCTGGGAATGTTGGCCGCGATGAAACCTTTTGTTTGCACTCTTGTCTGATTTTGATGAGGTTTTGGAAGAGAGGGTCCAGTTTCATTATTTTTGGGTTAGTGGAGTATGTCTTATCAGTTGCAGTATATATATTTGCAGATATGAAAAAAGGGACCAAGCATATTGGAAAACACGTCTATGTATCATTTGTTTTGCAAGTTTAGGCCCCTTTTAAAGAGTTTTTAAAATGTTTACGATAGATTCGCGCATCGTAACAACTCATCGCAACAGGCAGTATCTTGCTTGATCACAAAGTTCTGAATATACCAACTTTGAAGACCATATCATTACCTGGTAGGCTACTAATAAGTCGTCCAACTTCTCCTTACTATTCTCTCGTAGAATATAAAACTACCTTCACACGAACCCACCGATTACCGCGACTCAATTACCAAGGACCACCAATATTCTAAGTACCCGCGATCCCAAGCGTGACTGGTACATGATTATTGCATGTACTCAGTACTTAGCATTCGACACCACTGCGAAGCGGCGACGGTTCATGCCAAACCTGCTAGGTGGCGCCTCATGTCGCCATGCCTGTTCTATTAGGCATGGACGGAATATATTAGCAATAAGGAAGTTTGCGGAGAAGTCTCACTGCGAATAATCCGCCATAAGCTGTTCAGATAACATACAACAGAACATGCCAAGTGCAATTGGCTACTGAGTGAAGCATGAAACAGTCAAGCATGCTAGTCAATCCAAATAGTCACCATCGGTTTCTATAGACCATAGCTAAATTAATTTGTGGTTAAATCTCGCATCTAGTTATTTGATTTTGATTATCTCGGGAATAAATTTTTTTTGAAGTGAAACTTCTTTACGCACGCTTGACTTGGGGAGTAAGCTGGCGAACGCGTGACGTAAGCGTTACGAAATGTGTGATCGGGCGAGGCGAACGGGAGTTGAGTGGGGGATATAAGCAAGAGAAAGCAGTGCGCGCGCACATTTTCTTTCTCTCTTCCTCTCGTAGCCAAATACGTTTGAAGTTTCACTTCAGTCGTGTGGTCATAAGCACACTTGGTTTGTTTTTTTATTACACGAGTCTTGGAATGAAAATGGTGAATTTTGGCGATGGAGTTTTTTGGATGGAGACTCGATCAGGGTTCAGATACCAGGGTTGCGACATCATGACTCTTCTGCCTGTTTCTTTGCTATCTTTGCCAAAGCCGGCCGTTGTCGTAGCATCAATAACTAATGCTTATTTCTAAACTTGTTTTTTTTAAAGTTTGTTTTCTTTTAATATTATTGTGATACACAGAAGGTTCAAGCAGTAGTTTATGTAGGTTTACTACTACTTATTCTTTCGTATTATCGCTGTACCCAGAGTTCCCTTGCGTCGTATTTCGCTTGAGATGGTAATACATTTAAATTGTATACGTAATTGTATTTGCAGAATACATTGATGTTCATTCCGTGTTCAGATTCTTAAGTGTCGCCAACCTTTTCTCTTTAATTGCTTTTAATGAATTGTTGATCAATGCTATGGTTTTGTTACGTGGTGGTAGTGTTAATTTCATTTATGATTATTGAATGTTATGTGTAATTTTTTTTTATTCAGTTATGCGAAGGTTAGATAGGCAGTCGCTCCATGTAAAATACTGTTATTCAGCTGCATCCGGTTAGACTGGAAGCCAACCCCAACATAGTTGGGAAAAGGCTAGGCAGATAGATGATGATGATTCAGTTATGCGGATGAATATTTTGATGCCCTATGATTCTTTCCGCTCCCTTTTTGAAGTGAAACTTCTTTAGGCGCGCTTGACTTGGGGAGTAAACTGGCGAATGCGTTACGAAAACGTGTGATCGAGAGTAGGGAAGGTACGTAAAAAATAGCTGGAAATACCTGGTGTAAAAACCCGGTCCCGGTCGCATAAATATGCGACCGGGTTTTTACACCAGGTATTTGCTTCCAAGTACGCACACCGGGTACCGACTCAAAATACTTGCAAGACTATTAAGTATCTTATACGGCTACTCGCTCAAATACGTAGGTACTCAACCGCGTTAGTTTTCGCAAATGCGATCATGCTCCTTTTGGAACAATTTCGTATGCAAGTATTTTTTACCGACTTCACAAAAAGGAGGAGGTACTATGTTCGGCTGTTTGTATGTTTTTTTTTTTTTTTGTATAATAATAATAATAAAGATTAACCATCAAACGGCAAAATGGAGGGAGGGGCCTAATCGACATCCAGCACCTTTGCAGGAAACAAGTTAATCGACTAAAAACATTCTTTCACACAAAATCGCGCACCAGTAATATACATAAAGCCATAGTGATAAATGATCTCAACTACACTCCACTTAACTTAAACGACCAGATAGAAACACAAAACACTACCAATGAAGACCCGCAGAAACAAAAAATTGAAGAATGGAAGAAGAAAGTACTCCACGGCCGGCACCCTCATGACCTAGAGCAGTCCCACATAAACCAATTAGCATCAAATAAGTGGCTAAAAATAGGAAGTTTGTTCTCTGAAACAGAAGGCTTTATCATAGCTATACAAGATCAAATCATCAACACCAAAAACTACAGGAAATTTATTATTAAAGACCCTACCATCACAAATGATAAATGCCGCAAATGCCACATTCAATCAGAAACCATACAACACATAACAGGAGCATGCACAACCCTCACACAGACAGACTACACTCACAGACACAACCAGGTCGCAAACATCATTCACCAAAAACTCGCTCTCAAACACAGTCTCATACAAAACTCTAGCACTCCTTACTACAAGTACGCAGCACAAACTATACTAGAAAATGATACGCACAAAATGTACTACGATCGCGCCATACTCACAGATAGGACTATCCACTACAATAGACCAGATATAATCCTGCAGGATAAAATAAGAAAAATCACATACCTCATAGACATTGCAGTTCCCAATACTCATAACCTACAAAAAACTATATCTGAAAAAATAAGTAAATATGCTGAACTTAAAGAAGAAGTCACAAGAATCTGGAGACAAGAAAAAGTGTACGTTATCCCTATAGTTCTCTCCACGACAGGCGTTATTCCCAACCATCTGCTCCGTAGCCTAAAACTAATAGACTTAGAAGAAGCCGTCTATATCAACCTACAGAAAGCTGCCATCTTAAACACCTGCAGAATAGTTAGGAAATTCATGCAGTTGGAGGAAGAAAACACACCCTAATACACACCACACGCTGCATTTACTTGGCTTTGGCCCGTAAATGTAGCTTAAACCAGCCTAAAAGCCATCCAGCTAAAAGCTGAGAAAAAAGAAACACTCTCTAAATAATAATAATATTCCACAACTATCACACAACGCCATCTAGTCCCAAGCTAAGCAGAGCTTGTGTTATGGGTACTAGACAACTGATAAACATACTTATATATTTCTAAATACATACATACATATTATAGATAAATTACACCCAGACACAGAACAAATGATCGTGCTCATCACACAAACATTTGTCCTGGGTGGGAATCGAACCCACGACCTCCGGCATAGCAGTCAGGGTCACTAACCACTAGACCATCAGGCCTGTGTTTGTTCATCGAATACTTCGCCAATTGTCGACGGATTTTCAAAATTCTTTTTTTGTTCCAAAGTAGATAGTTTTGAGGTGGTCCCACTGTCACCAAGTTAGGATCTGATGATGGGATCTTAGAGTAATCGAGGGCAACCTTTAAATTTTATAGGCTCACTTATTGTTTTTCGCATATTTTACGAAGTATCTTGTGTATTTGCGTATGGTTGTCACCATCTCAGGTAGCTGGGCTGATGATGGAAGTTACAACTCCTTAACAGTAAGAAGTTACTCGAACAGGCAAGGACTGTTTTAGTCAATTGTTTTGATGTTTGATAGGGCATTTGCCACATTTGGTCTCATGATCATCAAGTCATGACCTGATGCTGCAGTCAGGATAGTCTGCAGAGTACCTAACTCCTCGACAACTAACAGCAGATATATCGTGTTAAGGCTCATTGAAAAGGGCTCGATGTGTGGATAAACGTACTGTTAATGAGGAACACCGAAGTACATAAAGACCTGATGCTGAAGCCAGGAGCATTAGAAAAAGTACCAACCTTGAAATTATAGCACCGTAGTCGTGTTTGGGCTCATTTTAAACAGGAGGGACTAAATTTTAAGTTCAATGCAATGTTGACAAGTCTGGCCTGATGCTGCAGCCAGGATTATCAGCATCTAGTCTAAAAACATCAGGGCAGGATTTGATGATGGGATCCTGGAGAAATCGAAGGAACTCTTCAAATATTATAGGCACACCTATAGCGATTTGGGTATTTTTTATAGTAACTCGTGCATTTGTTCTCGGAAAGCACTATTTGGTGATGTGGAACTGATGATGAAGACCACAGATGGCCACCGGAACTACTCAATAATATCTAAGTATTTCACGGGTTGCGATTCGATTACTTTAATATGGTTGCTAAGCAATTTATGCTCGTCACAATGTGAATGGTGATACGGAGCTGATGGTGGATCTGGAGAACTCCTCAACAATTAACTTCCCTGTATCGGGAAAAGCAATATTTTGTTTGTAAAAGGCGATGATCACTAGGCTATTGTAACTTAGATAAATTATAAGCAGACCCACTCATCATCATCATCAGCCTATAATGTTCCCACTGCTGGGACACAGGCCTCCTCTCTGTGAGAGGGAGTGGGCCGTAATCCACCACGCGGGCCCAGTGCGGGTTGGTAGATGTCACATGTCTTTGAATTTTTGGTTCTAGGACATGCCGGTTTCCTCACGATGTTTTCCTTCACCGCAGCAGACCCACTAAAAAGCGTGAAATAAAAACTTTTAAGAAAAAAAAAACCGACTTTCAAAAAAACACTACAAAGTGAAAAATGTCTTTAATTTCGGAAGTCGGTGGCAAAAAACTAAAATAAAGATCCTAAGACACTGACTTCCGTAATTAAAGTTATTTTTCACTTTGTAAAGTTTTTTTTGGAAGTCGGTTTTTTTTTTCTTAAAAGGTTTTTTTTTACTTTAATGGTTTGCAAGTATTTATTTGTAAACGCGATTTTGCTCCTTATTAATTCGAAGTCATTGATCAATTTCCTATGCAAGTAGTTTTACTTCCAACGGGGCTTTTGAATACGCGATTGTATTTCTTATCTGTATGAAGTTATGGATCAGTTTTCGATGCAGATAGAAAATACTTGAAAGTATCTCGAGCCCTGGTTTTAGGCCCTGGTTTCTTAAGGTGGACGTACTTGGAAGCCCTGGTACTCGATTTTGCAAGTACGACCCATGTCTAAGGGCTACGGGCGAGGCGAACGGGAGTTGAGTGGGGGATATAAGCAAGAGAAAGCAGTGCGCGCGCACATTTTCTTTCTCTCTTCCTCTCATAGCCAAATACGTTTGAAGTTTCACTTCAGTCGTGTGGTCATAAGCACACTCGGTTTTTTTTTTATATATTTGTACATATTATTATTTTGAGACTGTTAGCATTTAAATTGTGTAAATACTAGCTGCGCCCCGCGGTTTCACCCGCATAAGTGTCAATCCCGTGGGAATATCGGGATAGAAACTATCCTATGCAAGGGCATAGGATAGTTTCTATCCCTATCTAAATTTGGTATAGAGATAGTTTGAGTCCCGGGGAAGGCCCCGGGACTCAAACTATCTCTATACCAAATTTCATCTAAATCGGTTCAGTGGTTTAGACGTGAAAAGGTAACATACAGACAGACAGAGGTACTTTCGAATTTATAATATTAGTATGGATTGTACGTAATGAGGTTGTGAAATGACTGAATACCTTCACAAAAATCGTGTTCATTCTCAGAAGCAACCCGATTCTGAATTTAGCAATAGGTTCGTCTCCAAAATGTGTGTTATATATTATACATAAGAAATGTATTTTTTCTTAATACATATATTAATGCCTTCGTTTCGTAGCTCCCCGCATGTTTCCTTCACTTCACTCTTATAAACTAGGACAAAATACCAAGCATCTGCATTGAAACACCATACAACAAGACAGTTACATAATGACCCCCCCCTTATCGTATACAATATTATTACCAATTTAGGTAAATAATTACCCCGCTGCGATAACTATATGCAATAAAACAAATGCTGCTCAGTTCCGGACACGGAACAGAATAAAAAAATATAAAAATTTATAGTTTAAAATAATGGAAACATCAAGCGAAGGCGGTTCTAATTATTGTATTATTCGGTGGCAGGTGCTAGTCTCGCTGTGTCGTGATCAAGGGGTAATTTATACCCCCATTAGTAATTTTACGGGCTTGACGTTTGACAGGGTTAGGTCCGTTTTTTGGGGTTAGTTGGTCACGATGACTGTTATACTTTTTGAATAAGTTTAGACTGAATAATGCTAGCATGATGATTTGTAGCATTTTCTGTGTTAGAGTAAAAGTGTCTAATGGGTTCGTTTTAATTATGAAAACACTAGTTGCGCCCCGCGGTTCCACCCGCATAAGTGTCGACCCCGTGGCAATATCGGGATAAAAACTATTCTATGTCCTACCCCGGGACTCAATCTATCTCTATACCAAATTTCATCTAAATCGGTTCAGTAGTTTAGGCGTGAAGAGGTAACATACAGACAGACAGACAAACAGAGTTACTTTCGAATTTATAATATTAGTATGGAAGTATTGATAATATGGATTTTGTTTTAAATGTGGTAAGATATTACCATAACTAAATTAAGCAGTTTTATGTAATCCATACTAATATTATAAATTCGAAAGTAACTCTGTCTGTCTGTCCGTCTGTATGTTACATTTTCACGCCTAAACCACTGAACCGATTTAGATGAAATTTGGTATAGAGATAGTTTAAGTCCCGGGGAAGGACATAGGCTAGTTTATATCCCGATATTCCCACGGGATCGACACTTATGCGGGTGAAACTGTGGGGCGCAGCTAGTATGATATATAATCAGCCTATAATGTTTGTAAATGCTGGGACACAGACCTCATCTCGGTGAGAGTGTGCCGTAATCCACCACGCGGGCCCAGTGCTGGTTGGTAGATGTCACATGTCTTCGAATGTTTGGTCCAAGAACGTGCCGGTTTCCTCACGATGTTTTCCATTACCGTTTTTGAGAGCAGTGGTGATGAAATTATTTACACAAAGTAAAGGGCCTGCCTGGGTTCGAACCCACGACTTACAACTCGTTAATCGCGGCCGTTGCCACTGGACCACCACTGCTATCGGTAAGATATTATTATAACTAAATTAAGTAGTTAGAAAAAATGTGGGTGTATTATTATAGGTGCACTTCTGCCCAACCCTTTAGGTAATGCAGGCGTGATGATATGTCAACTTAATCAACGGTTTCGAAATTACTATTCCCACATGTTCATGCTCTATTTGCTATTACACTTATCTAGTACCTACTAAAATCATCAAAATCATTTTACCAAGTTAAAATAAAAAAAACACCGGACAAAACACCATTTTATACCAAACAACATTATTTTCCACATAGCGCAACATTTAACAAGTTTTTTTTCGCATCACAACATTGCATCCATAAATCCCTTGAAGTTAGGACCTTGACCGACCGATGCGATCGGCGATGCAACGCTTTGAATAAAGGATTCTTACTTCCTGTGGCCGCCACGCGTCGCCAACTAAATGCGTGAAATATTCAAATTTACTCCATGCCCCCTTTTGTTATGCGAGAGGTCCAAGTTACGAGCGATTAGAGGATGCATTTTCCGTACTTTTATAACCTTTGCACGACAAGTAAGTAATCTAAAATGCTACAATTCATGCCAATGATTGGATGAAACAAAAGTGTTAAATAATCTAAACAAATATGTCCCCGAAAGTTGAAAATGTTGATAAGATCGATGATAAATACCTAGTAGATAGAACTGTTCGCAAGGAGTGACACACTTAAATTATACATGATGGCATCACATCGATGCGCAAACTATTTTTAACCATGAATTCAGCACATGATTCTAGCATCTAGCGAGAAATACCTACCTATACCTACCTACCTATTTTTCGTAAAAAAGTGCAATAACTACGGGGTCAAAATGTATGGAACAGCATTTTTTTCAGTCCCTGCCACCATGTATATTTTCCTCATTGGAAAATATAATTGTTATAAGAATCTAGCCTGTGATAGAATAGATTAAAAATGTTTTTCAAATTGACACATTTGTGTATTTGAAAAAGATGCCCGATGCCTATAGGCTTCTTAAAAATGCATTTGCCAAAAATATCTGAGCTCTACATTTTCAACATTAACAACCTGCTAATGTCCTAATAATTCTAATTTGTGCATCCACTTGCAAACTGCATTCATAACAATGCATAAGAGCAGAAATGTAATCAAGCTCAAGAAACTACAGGGAAACTAAATTATTAAAGAATTTATTTTATTTTCCAAAACCCGCCCCAAAACCTTGCACCACACTCTCCTGCCTCATTAAGCGCAGTCTACACGACTAGTTTTTATACGATCAATGTTGCGTAAATAATGAGATCATTCCTTATAGCTATACATATATTTCTTAGGAACCTCCAAATAGGCTTCAAAAAAACTATTTCCGGTGCTAACCGTTAGTTTTTTTTTCCGTTTACATTCGGACGTGACGTCAGGAAATAAAGAAGTTATAGGTAATTAGTATGAATTTGTCGGTGATTCTTGATATTTATAAGTGGTCATGTAAGGCTTGATGTACACCTTTCGAATCATTCAATTTATCGTCACGAGATCGTGACGGTTTGTGAACTGATACTTCGTGTGTGCAAATCGTTTACGATGTTTCAGACAATTTTTATGCAATTGATGTTATACAATTTCTGTTGTATATTCCCCTTAATTGGTATGCACGTTATTTTTAAGTGTCTTATTATAACCAAAAAAAAAATGAAGAACAAGATATTTACTTATAGTTTTTTCTGAGAAATCAAATTGAAACAAGTCACAATCAGACCGAAATCTTAATTAATTCCATCATTACAAAAATAATTTTACCTGTCCGAAATGGTTCCTAGAATTAGATTCTAATCATTATCCAAATTCACTTCGATATCAAATCAGACCGCATCATAAACTATAGAACGGCTGTTCAACCGTTTGAATAAAACCGTTCTCATAAATTACGTTTTGAATAATTCTACCGACGTCAGAGAAGTGTGTGCAGACCCTAAACAGAAACTAATGACTAGCAATGTACTGTTATATACATAAATTATGTAATAAAATTAAATTGCTAAAGTAGATAAATTAATTGAGTTTCGACGTCTCTTCAATGCTGTGCTTTTAATTATTTCGTCTCAAATTAAAGCCTTATTTTATGACGAGAAAATTTTGTATGAAGTGATTTTGGTGCAAGAGTTTTTTCGGTGAGCAATTTTGGAGTTTTTGTATTGAAAAGAGGTGTGGTCTCTCAATCCTGTTTGTGTGAAGATTACTTTGTTTTCGGTAAGTTAGCAGATTAGCATTGTCATTCATCATTAGCCTACAGAAAGCAGTGGTGGCTTAGTGGTAATGTCCGCAACTTACGAGTTGCAGGTCGTAGGGTCGAACCCAGACAGGCGCTTTACTTTATGTGAATTATTTCATCACCACAGCTCTCAAAACGGTGAAGAAAAACATTCTGAGGAAACGGGCATGTTCTAGAACTAAAAATTCTAAGACATTTGTAACATCTACCAAACCGCACTGGGTCCGCGTGGTGGATTATGGCCTTCTCGCTCTCATGGAGAGGAGGCCTGTGTCCCAGCAGTGGGAAGAATTATAGGCTTATTATGCTTATTCATTAGCCTACAGCAGTCCACTACTGAACATAGGCCCCTCCAATCTCACGCCATTTAACTCGATCTTTGGCTATTCGGCCATTCGTCTCCCCTGCGAAGATCGCCGCTCCATCTAGCCTGAGGACGTTGGAAAGATACTAAAAGAATAAAACAATCGTATGTAGACTATCTATATTAAATGTTCATTTTACCTACATCGAATACTTTCAAGTTTCAGAGTATATCTTTTAACCCTAGAGCGCTATTAATTAAACAGTTTTACAGTTCAACATTTTGTACTTTTTTTTGGGCTCTAAGTACACATCTGAGACCCATATTCCCATAGTATACACTTAACAAATTATAATGTTTAATTATAATTTTATTGACAAGTTTTTCAACTCGGGATTGTCACACGTTACACCTTTAAGTAATTAACTTTTAAGTTAAACCCCAGTTAAAATTAATCCGGATTATTTACATTACGATGTCTTTTATTGCTAACATATGTGCTGTATTGCACTTTGGAATGTGGAGCTATTCGCAAATAATACTTAAAATAGTTTTAACACGTTACGAAAATAATTAAATGAGTCTAAATAATGAATGCTAATTGCAAACATAAGTAGGTCACAGTAAGTACTGCTTTAGTGAAAAATGTTTCTAAATAGATATATCGTCACCTTTGATTCAAGGCTCTTGCAGACAGGCGTGGCACGAAGGTGCGACGCCATTCTGGTAATTTCCATGAAGTTCTTATAGAAATTATTGTTCTAATAAAGTCGCATCACGTCTGTCTGCGAAAGCCTTAAAGCGTAAGGCTACTATGCTGGTTAACGACTAAAATAGAAATGGTGATAGTACTTCCCCGGTCGAACTTCTTCAAAAGGAGCTCAACTAAGTAACTACCTAATGTTTCTTCTAACATAACAGCGCAACCATAATGTTCCCACTGCTGGGACACAGGCCTCCTCTCATTGAGAGGGAGTGGGTTGTATTCTGCCACACGAACCCAGTGCGGGTTGGTAGATGTTACATGTCTTCGAATGTTTGATTCTAGGACATGCCGGTTTCCTTACGATATTTTCTTAATTATTTACACAAAGTAAAGTGCCTGTCTGGGTTCGAACCCACGACCTTCAGCTCGTAAGTCAGGGGCATCCACCACTGCTTTACTGTTTCTTCTAAGTTTATAAAAAAACAAGAACCACGCCACAAGATTTCACACTTCCCAATCTTTATTTATTTATATACGTTGCAAATTAAACGGCGAATAAATCAAGACCAATTTAAATTCATATTGGAATGCATTTTACATTAATATTTTTGCTAGATATTATTTTGCTATTGATACTTTTCCCACGGTAAAATGACTGAGACGGCATCGAACTGACGGTCTCTTAGATAACATTGCGAAACTGGGGATGCAACCAAAATATCAAAGGAGAGACACAACAGAAGGACCACTTTTTAAAATTGCATTAGGAACTCACACAGACGTGGAAAGCTAGAAATTGTAATAAGGCAAAAAGAGGCATCATTGACCCATTTTAGTACAGTGTTAGAACAGCTCCAAGAGGCCGTCTCCACGAGCGAGGGAATCCCGGCGATAGTCTCTCCGTGCCATAAAATTTTCGCTGCGTTGATATTGCCGTGTGGCGACACGTTCTAAGAGAGTGTATAGAAATACGTAGCATGACGATAATATCGCCGCGATTCTCTCGCTCGTGGAGACGGCCCCTAAGCAGGATAGCCTTTCGAATAGTCTGGCACAAACTGCAACATACGGTGGAAAAGACTTAAAATTATAAAGAAATCACGAAGCTTTCCACGGCGCCAAATATTGGACGAAAATTACAAAAGCAGCAACAGTCATCATCATTCTCCGGCCCTTATTCGAATCAATTTGGGGTCAGCTACATGTCTTCTTCTTCCATATTTCTGTATTAGTAGCCATCTCAGTCTCCCCTTTCTAGACTTATCATCTCTCACACTGTCCATCCATTGTTTCTTTATTTTTTACTTACACTTCGTATTTAAAACTTTCATCACGACTTTTTCCGCCTGGGAGAATATTATTACTATTGTTGATTGAATTTTGATGAGCAAAATCAGGCAAAATCTCAAATCACGTATCCCAAAGTGGTAATCCATACTAATATTATAAATTCGAAAGTAACTCTGTCTGTCTGTCTGTATGTTACCTTTTCACACCTAAACCACTGAACCGATTTAGATGAAATTTGGTATAGATATAGTTTGAGTCCCGGGAAAGGACATAGGATAGTTTTTATCCCGATATTCCCACGGGATCGAAATTTATGCGGGTAAAACCGCGGGGCGCAGCTAGTAAGTCATATAATTATTCGTAGCCGCTTTATCACTCCGAATGATCTGAGAAACGAGTTATTTTTTAACTTTTCTCGCAGTGGACTTTCTGCGGCTTTCTTCTTTATGGCGCAACCTCGTTGCATTATTTATTGGTCATATACCTACCGTTTTGTATATTTTTATGTTATTAGCTGCAAATTCACACGATTCGTAAATAACGTACCCGTAAGATAATGTTGCTATCTTCTTGTTTATCATAATCTTTTATCAGTTTATTAAGCTTTGTGGATAACAGTTAGATGTATTGATGTTATGTACTTCGCCACAAACTTAAGAGATAATTCTAGAGGATCGTTTTTTTTATTAATTAAGCAGTAAGTATCTGCTGTTGGCTCTATCTTGTTGATCGTCTTCTTTTTCTGTTGCTGTCCTAGTAACTCAGGATCAGCGTATCCAGTCTAAAATGAATGAGTTTGACGAATGATAGCTCTGATCACTAGAATCAATTTTACAACCACTGTCAAGAGAGGTGGTATTGTCTATGTGTCTGAAATTCCTCCCAGATTTAAACACAGCATCATCTTCATCATCATCCACAACCCGACTTTATCCACTGCCGAGCATACGCTTCTCTTTTCAAGTGCCATTCCTCACGCCACAAACAAACACAGCCTCTTCTCAACTCAAAGTTGTATTACATAATCAGCCTATAATGTTCCCACTGCTGGGACACAGGCCTCCTCTCGGTGAGAGGGAGTGTAATCCACCACGCGGGCCCAGTGCGGGTTGGCAGATGTCACATGTCTTCGAATTTTTGGTTTTAGGATATGGCCGGTATTTGAATGTTCGTTATTAATTTTCTAGCAGCCAGACCTATTAGCGACCCGTAATAGCACTTATCTAACTATATTCCATTTATTTCTTTGCAGAAGAACCTCTATGGAAATAAAAGGCGTAACACCACACATTTATAATATATTAGTCTATAATCGAAGCAAGCAAACGTTGCATAAAATTGGCCGCGAGCCATTCAAATAGTAAAGTACATGATTGATAACGCGGTAGACTGTGGAGGAACGTCGCGTGCTTTGGAGGATGGCCGCGGTGGGCTTAGCGTGGATGAGACGGATATTTTATTTAATCTACTACTAATTTAGATCCATAGTAAACGCACCTTGGTTTGCTAGGAACGACGAAATCCACGACTATCTACAAATGCCAACAGTGAACTATGAAATCGAGCGGTACAAGGAACAACACAAGACACGCCTAACCTTGCATCCAAACCCACTAGTTACTGAACTGTTAAACCCGACAGCGGTGGTGAAAAGGCTGAAGAGGAACCAGCTTCTATAAGTGGGAGGCGCAGTACCGGCTGCTCCACCACAACGCCATTTCGTCATGGAACATATTCGCTTATGGTCTTACGACCGATTGCAAATGGAACGAAAAAAAGGAAAAAAAATCTACTACTAATAATTATGTTGAAGAATTTGTTTGTTTAAACGCGCTAATCTCTCGAACTGCCAGTCGGATTTGAAAAAAAAATATTTTTATTATTCGATAGCCTTAGGCTCACATCACGCTAGGACCCTTAGGAGCTGATCAAAAAGAAAAAAAAACCGAGTGTGCTTATGACCACACGACTGAAGTGAAACTTCAAACGTATTTGGCTATGAGAGGAAGAGAGAAAGAAAATATGCGCGCGCACTGCTTTCTCTTGCTTATATCCCCCACTCAACTCCTGTTCGCCTCGCCCGATCACACTTTACGTAACGCTTACGTCACGCGTTCAGCTTACTCCCCAAGTCAAGCGTGCGTAAAGAAGTTTCACTTCAAAGTCAGAAAGAACTCTATGCGAAAACAAAGTGATAGTGGAGGCAGGATGTCCTAGAACCAAAAATTCGAAGACATAATTTGTGGACATGACATTTGTTCTACCAACCCGACTGGGCCCGCGTGGTAAATTACAGCCCACTCGCTTTCGAAGAGAGGAGGCCTGTGTCCCAGTAGTACAATTACCAATTGAGGACCTTGCAGCAAAAGGGAGGCAAGTCCAAGTTTAAGAAATGTGCCTCGTATATGATATGCATCAAACGATAGTCCTAATTTTTGTTGAAATCGTAGGTGAAAAAACCAGTAACGGCAAAAATTTGGATCTGCCTCCCTTTTGCTACAAGGTCCTTAATTGAAACCCTGACTCCTGAGCTAGGTGGTAGCTGCGTTACAAGAATTTATGCAACAAAATTAAAAAAAAAAGAATAAAATTTAGTTCATACTCGTTTGGTACAGTGTGTGCGTGTGTTGTGTTTTATTTATATCGGTGAGTGAGAAGACGAACTAGCAGGGGATCCAGGCGGGGTGGAGGGGGTGGAGGGGGGGGGGGTCGGGGTATCAGAACGGAATAACTCATAAAAAATACTGTAACTATTTTCCAGTTCTCAGCCATATCCACACTAATCCAGTGCCTCGCCCGCAAGCCGGTCCGGTCGCACATCGGTGCTCATCCAATTATCATATCTACTTTCTCTCGGGTTGCATTGGGTGGCAGACAAGTGACTTGCCCCATCCATGTTAAGACTAGCGCTGGTATTAGCCAGTTTATGTAACATTTCATTAGTTGGTAATTGAAAATTAGCTGTTTGAAATTATTATAAGATGGGTTTTTGGGTATGATAAGACTACTTATTCTTAGAGTTATTCTTAGAGTTAGAAGGATGTACTTTTCAATGTTTATTGGCTTATGTCTGACATATGGCTAATGATTTAATCTAATGTATCGTGTTGCCTTTGCATGCTATTGTTTAGAATCAAGTTCTTCTAACTTAATAGACAGTGGCCATTTTTAACTGACTTCAAAAACGGCGGTTCTGTATTCGACCCGTATGTATGTATGTCCGCAATTTTCTCAAAAACTAATGAACCGATTTTGATATTTCTTTCATTAATGTGATCTACATATTTTCAGGAAGGTTTTAGTATATAAAACATTAGGTAACTATTCTTATGTACGAAGTTATTTGCATTAATGTACTTCTCCTGCATTTCTATGCGAATTTTGATGATTCTTCTAGTCAGTGTCTTCAATTCTTCAATGCACTAGTGTTAATTGAATTTGTGTGGGGTAGGTACAACTAAAACAAAACAACCGACTTCAAAAAAAACAGTACAAAGTGAAAAATAACTTTAATTTCGGAAGTCGGTTTCAAAAAACTAAAATGCAGAACCAACGACACCGACTTCTGAAATTAAAGTTATTTAGGTATCACTTTGTAGTGTTTTTTTTTTAAGTCGTTTGTTTTTTTTGTAAAAAAGTTTTTTACTATAACGATTATATCTATCGGTACAATAATTGCAGAGGCCACGTCGTCTCAATGTCGATAACCTCGTTTGCTAAGTCAAAATACTTGATTTTTTAATCTTTCTCAGCTTTATTTATTATTATCGTAATTCGACTTCAAGGACCAGCATTAATTAAGACTACCTATTAACACTAGGCATATCATCACATGTAGGTATTCACTATTAATAGACTATCACCACCACGTCTCAGAACATAATTTGTTATATTAATCCATTTTAAAAGTCCACGCCTTCCATCAGAGTTAATAAAGAAAATAAAAATTAATTACTGCCCTCGTTATTTACGAGACAATTTTATTTATTATGAGCTTACGATACAACATATTGATTAAGTTTTAAATGTCAATTTGGACATTAAAAACAATAATAGGTATTTGTGTGTTTTTGGCCTGGAGGTTTAGCTCGAGGTGGGTCCAAAACTTGACAATTATTATTAGCAATGTGTTGGTTTTGTATTTCTAATGTAGGTACAGACGTCAGCACATCAAGCTACTACAATCTGTCAAATTTCTCTAATAGATATTCAACTTTATCGCTAAAAAATAAGGTTCAAAGTTGATTGGAAAAATTTGACAGTTTCGGGTAGCTTGATGTGCTGGCGTCTGTACTTTCTAAGTTTTCCAAATTGAACTGACATGGCTGAAATATGGAAAACCGGGATTTTGGAGGAATTTTTGACAGATTGGGACAGAACAACTCAACTCAAGAAACAACAACTCGCAATTCTCAAATTTTAAGATCGTTCTCAATCTGTCAAAAATGCCTCTAATTTCCCTAATGTTTGACAAGTTTTTGACATTTATTGTCGCTGAGTTGAAATTGCGATTACAACTTTGGAACGTTTTTAATTACGGGAATACTGTGTGTACGTTCATAAAATTACTAGAATTGCCCTTCAGCTTTCACGGAGATATCCGATAAAAACTTGGACCAGACATGGACTGTAATAATAAAATAGTGCATTCCTCATACATTGTTGCTGATTCGTAATACATTGTTGATTAATCGCAATTTTCTAGATATAATCGATTGTTAGCGTAATGTTTGGCGCGCGTTGCATCAACTGCGCATTGTAAGAAGTGAAATTGTGTAATTGCTTGTTTCACGGTCACGCGTGTTTTAGATTTTTACAGGTTTTCATGTGGAAAAAGTTGCATTTATTGATTTGTTTGATAATCTTTATTTCTACCTGCCTTTTCGAACACATGCGTAGGTAACTTAAGTCTGTTTTTAGGTTTTTTAACCGACTCTAGACATTTAATAAGAACTTTGTTATTGACAGTAAAGATCACAAAAATGCTAGAAAAAAATGTACAGAGTTTTATATAGGTACTATAAATTGTTTGAAATGTTTATGTTTATTATGTAAGTAGATCTTTTAAGACACTTTTACACGCCAATAGTTCAAAACAAAATGGCGCCCTCATTTCCTAACTGACTGATCCCTGAGAAGAAACGTCGAAACAACATCAGAGGCCATGAACTCTTTAATTTTTAAAGATATTATAACAGCTCAGCGTCACAGTAGAATCTTTGCTTTGATAATTTTCTTGAGACAAAAAGTATAACAAACCAAGTTCATCAATCACATAGATTGCACTTATGATTACTTACAACATAAGTATCAAAAACCGTAAATCCGTATCAAAAGCACACAGATTAGCTCCCCAATGTAAACGTAAGTTATCAAATTATTAACACGATTAACAAAGGAAACCTCTAACTTCCGTATAGTTCAGGAATCTGTGGCTGCATCAATAAGCAATCACTTAGCACCGTAACTTAGAAGTAAAGTTAGCTTACGTTAAGTTATATGAAGCTTCACTAAGAATGTTTAGGAAAAACTTTTTTACAAAAAAAACAACCGACTTCAAAAAAAAAAACACTACAAAGTGAAAAATAACTTTAATTTCGGAAGTCGGTGTCTTTGGTTCCGCATTTTTGTTTTTTGACATCGACTTCCGAAATTAAAGTTATTTTTCACTTTGTAGTGTTTTTTTTTTTGAAGTCGGTTGTTTTTTTTTGTAAAAAAAGTTTTATTTTTCACTTTTTAGTTGTACCTACCCCACATAAATTCAATTAACACTATTGCATTGAAGAATTGAAGACATAACTCGAAGAATCATCAAAATTCGCATAGAAATGCCGGAGATGCAGTACATTTATGCATATAACTTCGTACATAAGAATAATTACCTAATGTGTTATATACTAAAACCTTCCTGAAAGTATGTAGATCACACTAATGAATTATAAAAATCGGTTCAGTAGTTTTTGAGATAATCGCGGACATACAAACATACATACATACATAGATACATACGGGTCGAATACAGAACCTCCTTTTTTAAAGTCGGTTAAAAATGATTTGTTTTAATATCGTGTTACCCAATACGTATACCTCTGGACATTTATTTTTTAAATGTCGCAGCATCATGCTGAGATAGGAGCCTTTTGGCCTCGTATAGGAGTTTCTGTCTCATTTTTCTATTTGTTACGTTTTTTTTAAATATAATTTGGTTTTTTATTTTTTACTGTGTTTAGTTTAGTTTGTGATCTTCCTGTACGAGTCGCAATAAATACTTTTTCTTTCTTTCTTTCAGTAACTGGGTTGTGGATGTCATAAAGGCAGTCACTCCATGTAAAATACTGGCATTCAGCTGCAGTTAGACTGGAAGCAGACCCCAACATAGTAGGGAAAAGGCCAGGCCGATTGATTGTATAAAAAGTAATTGATTTTCATGGCTGTAAGCTTGATGTCTAATTAAATATCTTTTGTGTAAGTTCTAAACTGTTCATGTAGTTACTTGACCCCCTTACTAATAAACGTTGTATAGCATCTGTATAGTAACACTTATACAACGCTTTGTCTTCTTCTTTCGAAAGTCAAATTACTGACGACTGAAAGAGAGAAATCGGTGTGTAACTATTCATTTGATATAATACGTTTATTAGAAAGGGGGTAAATGCGAAAGCTTCGATGTTAGTTTGTAGCTCAGGGGGATCTTCACTAGGAAGGGGCCTGCCAGGGCCGAAGCCTGCCGGGGGTGCGGGATTGTCCGAAAGGGTTACCGCTACCCCGGAACATAAAGGGCTAAGGAAGGAACACGGATGGGTTTTAGTCAGTAAGAGTCTGAAACTCCCTTCCGCTCCACCCAGAGCGGGAGGGGTCATTTGATGATTTCCCATCCATAAAAAAAGGGGGATCTTCACCAATGAAAGAAACTAAACGCGGTCAGGCTGTCAGTGTCAATATTCCATAAGAGCTGTCATGGTCATCATTGTTATGGAACCGCGTTCAAGAGCCGTCAGTGTCATTGACAGGTTTAGATGTGCTGATCGCGTTCAGTTTCATTAGTGACACTCGTCCTCAGTCACGCCAAAACGGCAAAATTTATTAAGAAGAACTTGGGCATACAGTTAGTGCTAATGACTTGTATTACCAAAAAAAACATTTTATCCTTGTAAAAGGTTCTCTAGGGATGCATGAAGAAGCCTCTTCGTGTAGCGCAGTTTGTTCCGCCAGTTACTCAACTAAACCGAGCGCTCGGCGCATCCTGGAAATTCACACCCAGCACCTTATTTGACTGGCCAATTCTTCCCTTGCGGTGGTAGGGCTAACGCCCGCTTGGTATGCGACCACCCTCACACCGGAGTCCGGCGTCAAGCAGCTTGCTATGTTTCGTTGATGCCTAGGAGTTCCAGTGCGTTAGGCATCTTCTGGGCACACTCATTCCATCATAGACCATCCGTCGCTTTCCATTAGGCGTGATCGAAGTCAAGAAGGGCCCATACAACAAAAAAAAAAAAGGGATTACTTACGAAGACACCTTCAATAAATAAATAAATACAAAAAAAATAAATAAAAATAAAATAAATAAATAAAAATTCTACAGGTAATAAATATAAATTCTACAGGTAGATTATAAAAATACTCGACGTACGTAGGCAAGCTCGTTTTCACACTACACCTGGCGATTCCAATAAATTAGATATATAGTATTAACTTAAGACTCCGTACAAATACATTAGCACTTAGTAGTCGAAGTGTGGACCAACATAATGTTTTCTTAATACATTGCGGTCATCTTTGGTTATTTAATATGGGCACGAGAATGCGCCATGGTGATTTTCAATGCATAAGAATGAGTGTTCAGTGCAAAAAATTGTGTTCTTAGTAATTGGTATTGCAATAATAACGGGAGGAGCCATGTTTTGTAACTTTAACGGCTTATTTCACACGACCGATTAGGATACACGTAATTGGAAGATGACTGTGTCAATAATTGGATCGAATTTGGCCAAATTTTGCTACCCGGTAAATCAAATATAGACTGACTATGTACTTCATTGGCAAGGGTGTACTTTGTAAACGAATTTCACTATAGGTTTAACTTTTATAGCAATAAAGCATTCGTATAATTACATTTTGTTTGGGAAATGGATGCTATTTTTCTATGAAAGACCAGATATTTTGTCCTTCGATCAAAGAAAGGTATGCCAATTAATTAATAGTCAGCCTGTAAAAAGTTATGAGTGCTTGACGCAAATGTATTGTCAAGTAAAAGCTTAACAAAGTAGCGTATACTAAGTATGTTTTTAACTTCAAGTTCGTCGAAAAGGCATAGATTAAAGAACTTAAGGTGAATGCGCAGTGGTAGACCGCGAAATTCAAATTTTCTTACGTTTTTTGCAATTTGCAGGTCAGTGTCAGGTTGTATCTGGATCAAAATTTGATTCGCGACTATAATAGATATGCATTTACAGAATTATAGTCATTAGAATCTTTAATATATCTCTTTAAGTTAGATTTCTACCGTTAAGAACAAATCTCGTATGGAAAAGTGTTTATGGTAGAAATCTAACTTAGAAAGATGTATTAATGATTCTGATGATTATAATTCTGTGAATACGTACCTGTTATAGTCGCGAATCAAATTTTGATCAAGATAAAACCTGACACTGACCTGAAAATTGCAAAAAACGTAAGAAAATTTGAATTTCGCGGGCTACCACTACGCATTCACCTTAACATAAACGGGTAATACGTTATGTAAATTAAATATTGCGGAACGAAATTATTGTGAATGGAAACGTCATTATATTATTCAATATGAAATTCTTCACTTTTATTCCGCTATTTCTTTTATATGCCTTTTTTTTATGGATGGGAAATCATCAAATGACTCCTCCCGCTCTGGGTGGAGCGAAGGGAGTGTCAGACTCTTACTGACTAAAACCCATACGTGTTCCTTCCTTAGCCCTTTATGTTCCGGGGTAGCGGTAACCCTTTCGGACAATCCCGCACCCCCGGCAGGCTTCGGCCCTGGCAGGCCCCTTCCTTTATGCTGACATCTCTTTGAGGCACGCGTGGAACACGTACGCGCCGTCCGGCACGGGCCTGGTCCTGATCGGACGGTGAGCTACCCATTACTCTCCGTCCGCAGGCCCGCGCCTACGGTGGCCGGGAGTCGTCACGCGGCTCCCGACGCCCGGAGCGTCTCCCGCGGCGGCTGGGGTGTGAGGCTCTCTCCCTCAGCCGTTCCGCCACCTCCTTCTTTTATATGCCTAAAGTTAAGTCTACATTTGTTCAAAATTAAAAATTCATTTCAAAGATTCCGGTTTTATAACCGGAATCTTTGAAATGAATTTTTTGGTCGAAAGTGACGGTGACGACCTTATTTGTTTTACTGACAGAAATTATCATATTTATATAGTAATCTTTGTTATTAGGATTTTTCAAGATTTTGTGATCTTTAAACTAGTGGGAACATGATTCAGTTGACATATTTGGAAATAACAAGGATATCAAATGGATTGATGACTTGAAAAAGGTCGGTGATTTTTTGGAATGTGGGACAAAACTTCGGGACGAACGAAGATTAAATCCGCAGAAAGCGATAAAAAAGCAGATTCTTTTTGATTGAATTCATGGTAACAGTTTGCGGGGCGATTTCTCTGCCACACTGTATATAAATAAACATAACCTAACCCTGTCTTCCGCATCCAGTCTGTCCCAGCCACCTTTTTGAGCCACTTGTTTGACCTCGTCGTGGATCGTCTCACACTATGCTTACCGATACGCGGTCTCCACTCCAGGAATTGTCTGCTCCACCGGCCATCGGTCCTTCCACAAACGGCTAGCCCACTGCCACTTCAACTTACTTACTCTGCAAGCTATGTATGTTCCTGTGTTGCCTGGAAAAAAAATTATGTAAGATAAGACTACCAATTGGGGAAAACCTCTGCATAGCTTGCTTGCTCTGTAAGCTCTCGGTCCTGTCGGGGGAGCGGTGAATTCTTATGCGAATCCCGCACCCCCGGCCATAGGTAGAGGTGGAACACCGCGGTGGTTTTAGCCGGTAAGAGTCCACCGCGGCATGCCCCTCTGTCACCCCCACGATAGAGGAAGTCCATGAGGATTTCGGATGTCGGTAACTCCGGTTCTATTGCCATTATCGAGCACAAACAAGATAATAGGTAGAAAATCCGTCTTACAGCAACTTTCCCCTATCTCTTGCCCACCTAATCTTCATAACTTGGGTAATAAATTCCCAAGTTGTTGATACAATAACTTAAGGTTTGGGCGCGAGTTCGTTACATTTCGTGAGCTCATATCGTTGTGAACTAATTGTAACTAATTATTTGTGCGTTGACCTGGGCTGATGATGTTGAGAAAATGTATGGGGAGCAATAAACTTTTTTTCTTTCTTCCTTTCAATACTTATTGCTAAACATATGAATATGGATGAGTATCTACCTACGTTGCATGTCACCTCTTGTCATCTTTAGTGACATATTCCTTGTCAAACTTAGGAAATATAGTATTTACCTAAATCATCATCATCTGCCGAGCATTTTTTCTAACTAAATATCTTTGTAGTCGGCTTCCAGTGTAACCATCTGCATCTGAATACCAGTATTTTACTAGGAGTGGCTACCTATCTGACCTCCACAACCCAGTTATTGGGTAACATTGGGATTTTATTGTTTTATAAAATCATATTTTCTAATTTAATTTAAATTGCATGTATTCTTATAATGTTTGTACCTAACTACATCTAATTATGTTGTTAATGTTACTGTTTCATGCTGGATTATATTCGAACGCAATGTGAATAGTTACTGAATAAATAACAAAAATAATAAAAAAAAAAAAACAACACAATACTCCTTGGTAATACTGGTTGTCAGACATTCGGGTTTCTGACGACCCGTAACGATTGTCAAAGGTCTACAAATGACAGCCGGGACCTTAATGTGCGTGTTAGTATCTACCTAAATAAAGTCTGCAAAATTAAGTTTCAATAGATTGTATATTATATGGTTTGAAGACATCACTGAAACTAATGACATCTTGATCAGCAGCAATTCGTTACAGGTACCAAACAAGATATTTACATAATAATAGCCTCCCGACCGATTTCGGTCACGGTGGCCAATCTCAACGGAGATTAGCCAGGTACGCAAGAGATATTGTAGTGCACAAGTGTGTGCGCAAACACAGGTGCACTCTCTGTTCCTTTACTCTCATAGTCCGATGGGACGGCAATCCGACACGACCGGGGAGAGATCAGGCATAGGACCAACAGGTTTACGTGCTTGCCGAGGCACGGGGGTATTAAACTGCCAACTTCCAAACTCCGGACTGTTACCACACCCCGGACACTCCATACAACGCTCGCAAAATAATTACCTACTACCACTACATTGACAAATGACGTTTGTATACGTGTAAATGTGTGCGTGAAATCTAGTAGGGCTGGCTGGCAGTACTCGGCCAGTAGTGCGTAGGCGGCGGCGCTGCCCGAACGTATGCAACAATGGGGCGCCGCGCGCCGCGACACTAGGTACTCGCAGAAATCTAATTAATAACATTTCTATTGTACTACTTTTCAAGTCGAAGAACGAATAGAACGTGAAAGAAAGAGACATAACTAAGACAATAAAGAGAGAGAGCAATAATTTAATAGTTGGTATGTTAATATTACGGAAGTTTTAATTGTTCTAAAACGAAGAAAACTTAGAAAGTAAATGAATAATAGAGAAAATTATGAAAATAAATTATCACAACACTGGCTTAACTTGTTTGTCTGTAATATACTAGCTTTTATTTTTTATGGGTTTAAAGGATATTTGAGTTGCTCTTCCTTACCTTCTTTCATGTTTCGGGAACCGAAAGAAACTCCTGTCTTTATCGTTCCTCGATGATGATAAGCATCCAAATAATGCACAATATCGTGATTAACACAAAATATAAAACTTAAAAAAAATAATGTGTTCGTGTCAGCAGTAGGTAGGTACTGCGCTGCGGTTCTTGTGTATGCGAGCGCCATTGTTAAAGAGCAGGCGACGAACACATCGAAGTGCGGGGTGAGGTGCGGTAACTGATGTTAGTGCGGGGAAGGGAGTGTCCTTTCTGTACGTAGTACTTTAAGTATTCTGTGCTGTTACTAAGAAATTCCTAATGGAAAACCCAATAACACTTTGTCCGACCCGGAAATCGAACCCAGGACCCCACGATCAGCAGTCGCGCTTGCAACCACGAAACCAACGGGTTATAAGCTAACAGTCTTAACGTTTCAATTATGCTTATTTTTTATTGCTGAATGGGCTCGCTCTTGACCTCGATCACGCCTGATGGAAAGTGATGGATGAGGTCTATGATGGAACGAGCATACTCAGAAGATATCCCGGTTGATATCCCGATGAGTCGTACTCGGCGCTTCTCCTCCACTTTTATTATGCGCACAGCCAAAGTGTGGAACTCTCTGCCGGCATCTGTGTTCCCTCCCACATTTAACCCGTCTGCCTTCAAATCAAGAGTGAACAGGCATCTTCTGGGCACGTTCGTTCCATCATAGACCTCATCTATCGCTTTCCATCAGGCGTGATCGAGGTCAAGAGTGCGCCCATTTAGCAATAAAAAATAAAAAAAAGATGCCTAAGGCACTGGAACTCCCTCGCATCGACGAAACACAGCAGGCTGCTTGACGCCCGACTCCGGTGGGAGGGTGGTCGCAAACCAGGCGGGCGTTAGCCCTACCACCGCAAATGAAAAATTGGCCAGTCAAATAGGGTGTTGGGTGTGACTGTCCAGGATGCACCGAGCGCTCGGTTCAGTTGAGTAACTGGGGAAATAAACACGAGGAGGATTCTTCATGCATCCCGAAACTTGTGTAGAATGTTTAACTGAAGAATAGCTTTGAATTTATGTCTAAGAAAAACAATAGACTACTCACAGCTGCAGGACGCTGTGCTCAAGGGATGTATCAAGGCAGGTCCCTACCTACATCCTGACTACCCTTGTAACAGCGAAAGTCATCCCCTATCAAAATATCATATTCTCCATAACTTAAAAAAAAATGTAGATTTGATCCACTTTCTGCCACACTTGTGCATACAGCCTAACATTTAAATAAAATAAGGTCGACGACAATCAACACTATTTGCAATACATTGCTGTAAAACTATGTTAGCTTATCAAATTCATTCATAAAGAACCTTCAATGTATTCGTAAAAGTTAGATATTATACAGAATGTAAAAGAAAGTGTAACGCGATATAAAAAGGATATCCGCGGGTGCGAATATTTGTACAATTGTCGGATACCTGCGGATATGGTCGCGGATGTAAGGATGTAAGGATCGGAAGTAGAGATGGTGGATATTGACATAGTTTACTTTTGGAAATAGTTTCAGATTACTTGCCAATGATAGAGGATGTGAGACATTGTAAGATTATTTTTTAACTATTTCTGGATCATTAAATTCACCTGTCTAGCGTGGTAGTCATCACGAGATATATGTATTTCACAGGGAGAGGTTTTTTATAGAACAAACTCGATATCGGGCACAATTTGAAAAATTTCTTGGTTTACGTCTATAATACGATTTGAGTACTTATCGTGATTTTTCTAAAAATATGTAATGAAATTCGGTCAGAAATAAAGTATTAGTTATCGGCAGGACTATACTACGACAGGATAAATACCTTATTTCAGACTTACTACTTACTTAAAAATATTTAACTACGTAACTAAATCCACTTCATAACGATGTCTTCAAAACAAAATTAGACACGTTTTTTAACAATTCCTTTCAGGAATTTGAATCCGTTGACTTACTTTTTCTACTTCCTGAAGGGGTTGCCACAAATCTAACCAACAATGAGGGTAGCACCATATGTTCTACTTTAATATAAATAGAAACAAATAAAAAACACATTCTTTAATGAACATAATTCCCGTATAAAAGGGTTACTTAAAATAAATCGGTTCAGGGGTGAATTCTAGTGATTAGAGAGTATTCGATATTTAAAAAATCTTCGTTGAGACGAAAACTTGCTTTGTTTGTTATGTTTTATCTGGCAATAAAAGTGTAATGGAAAACATATAGAGCAGAAAAAAAACACTAATTGACAATTATTATACTGTTGAAATTATTAATATCCTTTGATCGATTACAGATGGATTTTTTTGTTTAATCTAGTTCTAAAAAAGTTTAAATGCAGTGCATAATTTTATACGTTATTAAGGTGAGTGGCTCTTTGAAGTACTGACAGGCAGGCTAGGTATTAACAAATTATAATGATTAAATTGCTTGTCAGCACTTGATATGCTCATATGTGCTCTAATAAATAGATTATTTATTGATGAATAATTTTATTTCTACGATGTAGTAGAAATAGGCTCAGGCTTTACATACAAATATTATCTAGCCTTAAAGTAACGTCTCTGGCGTTTTCTGGAACTAAAATGACAGCAATAATTAGCTAAAAACATTGTCAAGCGTGTGTCAACTGCTTTGATTGGTTGATTGAATAATTAACAGCCAATCGGTTCCTTTGACATTTTTTCGATCTTCGTTCCAAAAACAGAATGTATGTAAGCCACTAGCTTTTGCCCGCGGTTGCGGCTGCGTGGAGGTCGGAAATATTTCACAGAAAATTCAACCCCCATTTCACCCTCTTAGGGGTGGAATTTCGAAAAACCCTTTCTTACTGGATACCTTCTCTTCATAAAGAACACACCCTCTAAATATCATGTCTCTAGGACCAGCGGTTTAGGCTGTACGTTAATATATCAGTCAGCCAGGACTTATATACATTCGATATAGAATTGATTCGAATCCGTTCACCAGAATAACCACCTCTCTCTTATAAGTACAGTTGATATTATGATGAATGGTTCCAGTGTGTCCTGAACTATTTCTGTCACTATTCCGAGGTATTTAAGTGTTACTTAAACGGTATTGTTTTGTCTTATTTATGTTTGACTGGTAAAAAGTGGAAGAGGGGAAAAGGGTGATAGTCATGAAGAATGTAAATGGAAGATTTTAAAACTAAAGTGTATGATTTTTATTGATCAAATACTTCGCTGTCTATACGGATTGGGCTTAAAAAGTAGATTTACAGAATAGACCCAAGGTTGGATCTTCGGATTTCAATTTACTTTATATTACCATAATTATATGTACACACAAACTAAAATACATAATATATACTACAGATGTATAATAAAAAAAAAGACAGAAGCTCATTGGGCATCAAAAAGTTCGTCCGCATTCAGTTTGGATTATAATCAATTCATTTTGATGGTTTTTGTTGCTAAGCTACGCACAGGTGTGAAGTTTATGGAACAAACTATATTTAATGTAAACTCTAAAAGAGAAACCGCGCCATAAGGAGAACAATAATATCCTCAAAATTTAAATAATACCAAAAACCATAACACAAGATCATCTAAAATTTCGCCTACTCACGAATCTTCCCACACAACAAATCTGTCAGCGCAGATGTTCCATATTTTTTACAAAAAAACGGAAACGGAAAGACATGTGCTCTATCTCTTTCTAACGTCTATCTATCTCCCTCTACGTCTTCCTATATTTTTTGGGGTAGTACATTATATCGTTTAGGTTTTTCGTGCACAGATTGCGAGCTACGTTGGCCACCTGCTTGATTTAAAAAACAACTGACACTCATATGGTGCGAAGTAAACAGTGCAGGTTTCTGGTCCTTCGATACGACAACAGATTGGTAATATTTTAGCAATACTTGGGTTATTGTTATGCTAAGTATAGTTGAATAAGATGTTTCTCACGCTCATCAGGAAATGGTAGAAAAACTTGGTCGATCAGCTGCCTGTCAATCCGCACAGGATGTTTATTTGTGTCGAGGCAAATTATTATTTGTGGCTTTGGATCTTGTGTAACTACAGCCTGCAGCATGGTCTGACATGTACCGTGTATTATATACTTCATCATTACAATCTTAGTCTTTTCTAAAATAACAATTAGTTTCGACTTTCACTTGCAGTCCAATGTTTCCAGTAAACGATTAAAACTTATGTTAATAAATTCATGTTTCCAAGAAATTGATGGATTTCATTGCAGACATCTTGGAGTTTCCCATGAAATTTTAAGCAACACAGACAGCTATAATACCGGTGTATTATTGATTTATAATTAAAAGAAAAACATTCTCCATAGTGACCTTAATGGCGCCTCAGCAGAATATCAACCTTACCTATGTGGTCAGAAGTTGAATTCCCGTGTCGGGACAAATATTTGTGTGACCTATAGAACCGTTTGCTGTTAGAGGATTGTGTATAAGATTTGTTAATTTGATTTGTTTAGCACTTATAATTACAGATCGGATATTCTGATGCATATTTACCTAAAGTTAATTTTTATCTGTGAAAGTATGGAAGCGGCTTCTTAAAATATTTTTTTCTGTAAGAAATCCCGGGAATGCCAGGGACACTGGGAATGCATAACTAGTCGGGTGTACTTATAGTATGTAAGGAAGGAACTACATAAAGAAAATTATTCTAAATATATGTAGTCCGCTATCTTATTTTGACGTTGTTTGCTATTGCAGTTTGGTATCTACCTACCTACTTTACAATATTAGGTAGGTGCATCCGATTCTATAGTCAGAAAGAAACACAAAATTCCGGAACCGCGGGATTTTTTCGATACTAAAACGCATTCCATATTAGCCAACATCTCAACTTTAGGTAAATATGCATCCGAATATCCGATCTCTGCTTAAGTATAATATACAGGAAAATTTTTGAGTGGGATTACCTACAACTACAAATGTTTTATTATAATCTTTTATTTTTACACATAACATAATCAGGATAGAAGGGTTTGGCAGAGGTTTAGGTACACACTTAATATAGTAGATACACCCACATTTCGCACAGTTATATTTAAGACCCATTTAATATACATAATCAGCCTATAATGTTCTCACAGCTGGGACACAGGTCTCCTATTTGTAAGAGAGAGTGGGACATAATCCACCACACGGGCCCAGTGCGGGTTGGCGGATGTCACATGTCTTCGAATTTTTCGTTCTAGGATATGCCGGTTTCCTCACAATGTTTTCATATGTATGCATGGTGATGAAATAAAATATAGAAACTAAAGTGCTGGCTTGGGATCGAACCCACGACCTACAACTCGTAAGTCGCGGCCGCTATCACTGGACCACCACTGCTTTTATTTTTAATATTTTTTTTTTATTTCAAATTCCGAACATACTTATTCGTTTATTTCCGGTAATTCATAATCCTGAACTTTGGTATGACGAAGCCATCTCACAATCTCGTGGGAGCGAGCAGAGTCAACAGTGATCAGCGTGTTGTCTCAGCATATCATAGTGATAGATCACCGGTGTCAACGACCCACAGATTGATCGCTTTGAGACGCCGAGGGCGAACTGTGATTTTTGGCCCTGTCATGTTGAGTCAAAATTTTGGTCCTTTTGTACGCTATTGGCAGGAATAAACACAACTGAAGCTGGAGATTGATACAATTGGTTCACATTAGTCAACGTCAACACGTTTTATTGAATTTTTGAAGTGAAACTTCATAAGCGACTAGAATAATGAGAGTGAAATTTCAAGGACGCGTAACGTTTAGGCACATTTTGTTACACGAGAGAGAAGAAGGATGAATCTCTCTCTCTCTCTCTCTGTATCTCACACTTTAGTGTGATTTAGTTTTATTCTTTACTAGCTGCGCCCCGTGGTTTCACCCGCGTAAATGTCGATTCCGTGGGAATATCGGGATAAAAAGTAGCCTATGTCCTTTTCCGGGACTCAAACTATCTCTATACCAAATTTCATCTAAATCGGTTCAGCGGTTTGAGCGTGAAGAGGTAACAAACATATAAACACACACACACACTCACAAACTTTCGCCTTTATAATATTAGTGTGATTTTTTAAGAAGTTTACTTTCTGTCACGTGTACGGTGCTGCACGCGTAATTTTTATTTATACAGGGTGTCTCTGGAAGTATGGATCAAATCGAATAGGGACGTGGGCAAGGTCATTTCCAAACGTTTTAGCAAAAAAAAAAAATACTAAAAAAAAAAGAGAAGAAAGAGCGAATTCGTGAAAACTATCAGGGCTATCAATTTTTTTTTTTTTAGATAGCCCTGATAGTATTTTTTTATGATTAATTTCTTTGAACACTAAGCGAAGTGATTGAAAAACAAAATTAAAATCGGTCATAACTTTTGAACCGTAAAAAAATTCACTGAAATTCTCAGGGTTAAAAAGTTTGGAAATGACCTTGCCCACGCCCCTATTCGATTTGATCCATACTTCCAGGGACACTGTATATATATTAATTTAAAACAAACTTAAGTCTAGTTTATCTGACACAAACTCAATAAATTAGACAAAAAAACATGTCGTTGGAAACATCACACATAACAAAGCTCTGTGTAAAAATAAAACATTAATTAACATTATTAATACCATATGATATTGTGAGCTGAAAATAAATCTGACATTGGTAACCCTTCCATATGTAAATCATAAAGTAAAAAGGGTAAGATTATGTTATGATTTATGCCTTTTTAAACAAATCAGGCGTTAAGAACTAATTATAGGAATTGTTGGCAGCTGCGCTGTCTAGTAAATGTAATTCTTTATTTTAAAATAACTTAACGAAAATAAGAAAGACCAAAGACAATTTTTTTTTTTTACTTTTTGAACCATTGCAACTTTTGATGGATTGTCCAGAAGAATGTTTGATGGTTCCTTTTTTGCTGTAAATTTATTTATTTACATTGTGACACAGTTCTTGCCGGAGCAAAGGTGGCCAAGTGGTAACGGCCGCGACTATACGAGTTGTAGGTCATAGGTTTGAACCCAGACAGGCGCTTTACTTTATGCATTTTATTTCATCACCACTGCTCTCAAAACGGTGAAGGAAAACATCGTGAGGAAACTGGCATATTCTAGAACAAATAATTAGAAGATCAGTGACATCTACCAACCCTCACTGGGCCCACGTGGTGGACTGCGGCCCACTCCCTCTCACAGGGAGGAGGCCTGTGTCCCAGCAGTGGGAACATTATAGGCTGCAGGCATCTATAGTCAAATATAGCCAAAGTAATGGTTGATAATATGCCCCTGACAACAGGTAAGTTTGCCTCTGTACATTTGTGTGCTAAGAGTATTAATATTATAAAGAGAAAAGATAAGATTTTTGTATGTTTGTTTGTTACGCTTTCACGCTAAAACGGCTCAACGGATTTAGATGAAATTTGGCACATGGGTAGACCATGATCTGGATTAGGACTTAGGACTTTTTATCCCGATATTCCCACGAGATCGAGTCTTATGTGGGTGAAACCGCGGGGCGCATCTAGTTTTTTTTTAATAAATACAGCTATTCAACCATGTCGGCAAAATTAAAAATCGATAAACAAATAAAAATTATTTCCATCTTCTCTATGTAAGTATTTGTTTATTAATATTCATAGATGTTCAAACAATAAAATATTGGAGTTATGATCTCATGGAGGTAACATCAGCATTTTACATATATTCAGTTGCGACTTGTAAACAAGACTTCTCGATAATCTATATATATAAAAATGAAACCCGTTTTCCGTTGTCACGACATAACATGAAAACGGCTGGACCGATTTCGATGAAATTTGGTATAGAGATAGTTTGAGTCCCGGGAAAGGACATAGGATAGTTTTTATCCCGATATTCCCACGGGATCGACATTTACGCGGGTGAAACCGCGGGGCGCAGCTAGTTATACAATAATTATTGTGTACACTAATGAAAGAATTATCAAAATTGGTTCAGTAGATTTTGAGATAATCACGGACATACAAATATACATGCATACGGGTCGAATACAGAACCTCCTTTTTTAAAGTCGGTTAATAAAGTCGGTTAAAAACGGATATTTCAAGTAAATACCAACTGTCGTTTATCCCAAAAATTAAATTCATAAAATTTATTTAATTTTTGTTTTATCATGTTTCGATATCGATACTCAATACGTCTGCGAAGTTTCTTTAGGTAATTTAATTTGAACTGTATATTGTTTTGTATAAACGCTCTCAAAAGCACCCTGTATTTGTTGTTTTAGAACATTAAATACTTATTTTATGTATTGCTTTTAATGTCAAAGCGATAAAAATACGATGTAAAGTACCATTTCATGTTGAAATTATGAATATTAATTAAGTAATTGTTGTAAATATTTAGAGTAGATACAGCGAGTAGAGACTCAATATAGCTTTGTTTAGTGGTGCGTATGCGCATGACTTCGAAATGGTCTTCAATGATGTTACAATTGCTACACGCTTGTTTCTTATTTTTTTTAATTGGAATTCACTGCTTATGGAAATAATTAGGCAAATAAGAAACTACACCCAAATAGAGACAAGGAAAACCTGTTCAGGTGGAGATTCATAGACGACTCTGCCTTGGAGTGTAAATGTATTTTGTTCCACAAACGATGGGACACTTAATATCATGTCCAGCGGGGAAATTGCGTAAAACATTACATTTTGACAGTTCAACAACATTCATTGCGTTATTTACGGGTTGAGCAGAAAAAAATTTCGAACTTATGAAGCAATGGATTAACAATTTGCTTCAAAATGATTCAGATTCCGATTGATAGTGTGTTACGCAATTAGGGTGCTGCGTCCTCTCAGTTGCACGTTAGAGGAACTGATGGACGCTAGTGATGGCGCCAAAATACGTAGCCGAATTCTGTGCCGAGACCATTTACATTGCCATCGTCACACTTAGAAGAGGAACGAAGGAAGAGACACGCTAAGAAACAAGTGCTCTCCTTTTTAAGCACCCAAGGACAAAAAAATAAAAGTCAAAAAACCAAAACCTATCACAGAACAACTGCCGATTCCGATCGTGAATTTTATTCAAACCAATTCATGAAATAAAAACAAAACTAAAAACTGGACAGGTAAAAAGACCACTGCCTGTAGTACACCATGTTATTCCATGTTCGTTTGGCCCCTTCGTTTTGCAACCCACCTGTTGGCTGATGTGATTTTATGGGGCCCATGGTGTATGGAAATCGGAGTCGACCATATTTTTATTTTATTAGTGTATTTTATTTTGGCTCTATCTTTTGCAGGGTTGGTTACTTGCAGGTGAGTTTTAGAAATAACTGAATACTTTTGAAACTATTCTAACCAAGGGTTAGGCTGGATTTAAGTTTTAGTAGATGCGAGGGAGTGATGGTCTGGGTTTGCGAGAAATTCCTAAGCCATTGCTTCATATGTTTGAAAAGTTCGTCTGCTCGACAATGTAAATAACGCAATGAATGTTGTTGAGCTGTCAAAATGAAAGCCATTGCTACAGTCAGTGTGTTACGCAATTATCCGCCACTATCACGTTTTGTCTTATTTTAATGATCATCCAAGACTCGCTACAAGCCTGCAGGACAAATCGCAACATTAACTTGACGATTTCTAAATCGTCAGTCAAATCGTTCACGATCGTCACTCCACTAATTGTATGCAATTGGTACTGTCAGTTTTTCCGGTGATCTATCTTACCGGTTAGATTGGCAGGTGTATGGGTAGATTTACACAGATTTATTGAAGTTCTACCTATATAGTATGTATGGGAATTAAAATGGATGGATGAGCATGCACTGTTGTGTAAATGCTAATTCTGAAGGTCCTAACGTGTGATTTTTTAATTACAATGTACTCATTTCAGTAAGTACATTGTATTTTAGAAATATGTGTAGGTATGTAAGTCTTGTATCATCATCTGCCTAGCCTTTTCCCAACTATGTTGGGGTCAGCTTTCAGTCTAACCTAATCTAATAGCTGAATACCAGTATTACATGAAGCGACTGCCTATCTGACTTCCATAACCCAGTTACTGGGTAATACGATACCCCTTGGAAAGACTGGTTGTCAGACTTTTGGGCTTCTGACAACCCGTAACAACTGTCACAGATCCACGAATGACAGCTGGGACCAACGGCTAAACGTGCTGACCGAGGCACGGAGGAGTCTCGTTACGTAAAGATGGTCACCCATCCACGGACCGACCGCGGCAAGCATAGCTTAGCCTGATCTATCGACCCGTGCGGCTGTTATTACTTAGCCACAAGCCCTTTTTTGTGTATGTAAGTATATTCTCATTTTATTTAAATATTTATCTTTTTTTTTTCTTTTCTTTTCTACTCGGACACTCGGAGCCTACATCTCATTTTATCTGCTTTCCTATCGCAGATATGCTGGAAGAGATTTCATAAGAAATAAGCATCACCTTTGTACGTATTTCATTGTTCTTTTCTTCTTGTCTGTTTATTATGCGTGTACAATGTGGTTAAATACATAAATAAAATAAATCTCCGTTTAATATTTTCCCTAAACATTTTCAAATTTAGAATGCAGCTTAACTTAACCCTATCTCTGCCGCTGTAAAATTATTTAAGGAACCTCTCAAAGAAAATGGTAATAAAATAACCGAAACGAAGGGATGTTTTTTTAAAATAAGAACGTCGAAGGTGAGGGATGCGCCGCTGTTTCCGCCACGAACGGGTTGCCTCACAGATTTCCGGTAAAGGAATAGGCACCTGGTCGCAACTAAAAGACCCTTAAGTTTTTGTGCCACATTAAAAACCCCTTCGAAATTTCGAGGGAAGAATCTTTACCCCTTTCTTTAATATCTGTTTGGTGTACGTTGAATTTTGTTTTGCTGTCTGTATGTGTCTGTGCTTGTATTTTGACATATGGAATTTTTAAGCTCAAGAAAGCTGCTAGCTTGTTTGAACGTCACATCGTATGTATATTTTGGTTCTTATTACCACCTATGACATTGTTTTTAATTTTTATCTGAATTCTCAGTCACTGCAGGTACCTACCAATCAAGGTGATATGTTAATTCCAGCAATAGACTACTGCAAATTAATCGTAGTCTACTAAAAGTGTTAAATGTTTCTAGTCCACATCTTTTTTTTTCTGATATCCTTCAACATACGGCGAAATAAATTCTAAAGTTACTGCAACCAAACCCGCGGCTCACATTAGTAGCGCATCCCTTTTAATTATTCGGTCGGCTGCGTTCCGTGTCAAGCAGTTGTTCTATTTTCAAATATCGCAACACTTCGATGCCATCTTAGAATTAGAAATAAGGTTAGCGTATGTTTGTTACCTTTTTTCTGTTTTTTTTTTTTAATTGTGCATATGGCAGATTGTGTTATTTTCGGCATGGCATGTGCCACCACCTTTGGCGACAGACGGTGATGTCACACGGTTATTTCGGGTTATTTTGACTGTAAAGGGTTATGTTTTTGCTAATGCAATGTGCGCATGATTAAGGATTCGTGAAATATTTCGTGTGTCATGTTGCTACTTTTAATATTAATGGTCTTTGAAGTTTATTTGCACTGTTTTCTGATTTATGGAATGGCATCCGCAATTAAAATTATGTCTTAGTGGCCTATATTCTGAGTTAAAAATAGGGACTAATGTACTTTCACGTCACATTATTAGAAAATCTGTGTAACATCGGTCATTGTAACAGGTCTATCGATCTGCCTAGCCTTTTCTTAACTATGTTGGGGCCGGCTTCCAGCCTAACCGGATGCAGATGAATACCACTATTTTACATGGAGTGACTTTCAATCTGACTTCCACAACCCAGTAACTGGGTAAAATGATACCCTTGGTACCTAAGACTGGTTGTCAGACTTTTTTGCTTCTTCCTGTAACGACTGTCAAAGCTCTACAAATAACAGCTGGGACTAACGTGCTTAACGTGTTTTCCGAGGCACGAATGGGTCTCGATATATAATGGATGGTCACCCATCCACCGACCGACCGCGGCATGCTTAGCTGAACCTTCGACCGACCGTTGTGGCTGTTATCATTTAGCCACGAGCTGTAACAGGCCATTGTAAGATATTGTAAATACCTTTTGAAAACCAAGCGACTGCATGTTATGACAGGTACTTAGCAGTAATGTGCAGCACAAAACACAAATCAAAGCTCCGAAAATACATTCTCCTTGAAAGAAACATGCTCACATGATGCATGACCCACAAGATGTTTGCCAAAAATAAAACTGCTTGACTTCATGTCTCGAAAAGTAAATTGCTTTTTCACTTCTCATGCTCTAAAAGTTCGTCTTTATGTAGTGCGTAGGCGACATAAAATCGCTTTTTATGCTCTAGTGCATAAAGTATTTTTTTTTAAGACCAAGATAATCACACGCACAATAAAACGTCGCAGATTAAAGACGTTATTTTGTTTCATTTGCTTTAATTTATATCGCTTCCGTGTTTTCTATCGTTAATTTAATAAAACCAGATAAAATAGTTGTAATTTATTATTTAAAAACGCAAAGAAACGTTTTTGTAACTTGGCAGTATGAAGTACACATATACTTCATGCCTGTTTCATTTTCTCGCAATCGAAGTGAAAAGCAGAGTGTATAACTCGGGCATAAACGAGCCATTTTATGAACTACATAGTTGTACAATCTACTATTTTTAATTTCTTATGTAGGCACTTTCTAACTTGGACCCTAACTAAGTAATGGTTAAGGAAAACAGCGTAAAGACACCTAGAATTAAATAATGGTCTCAAATACAGGATGATCCGTTTACAACTCAAGTACAAATCATGAAAACAACAAAACGTTTTTAAACAAAGGCGAGAGAATTAAATAAAAAAATAGTCTCTCGTTAAGGGTTTTCGGAAATAGGTACCCCATGTATGTTCTGCGATAGTATATGGTTTATTAGAAAACATAACTTAAAGATAAATATTTGACAAAATTCGTTCCAGATTTTTAGACTCCAAAAATTAAATAAAGGGAGTGTAGCAAAGTCTTTTCCGTAGTTTTAAACACCGTTCATTAGGACCACCTAAACGAGCCACCAAGAGCTGTAGTGGCCCAAAGGTATCGACTCCGACTTACAAGTTATGGGCCGTGGCGAACCCAAGTAGGCGCTTTACTTTATGTCATTTATTTCATCACAGCTGCTTTCAAATCGGTTAAGGAAAACATCGTGAAGAAACCGGCATGTCCTAAAACGTAAAATTCGAAGACGTAACATCCACCAACCCGCACTGGGCCCTCATGGTGGTGGCCCACTCTCCCTCACAAAGAGGAGGCCTGTTTCCCAGCAGTGGGAACATTATAGGCTGATTATATGATTATGATGATGAAACTATGCACACAGTGACCTAGCGAGATGATCAATGTTCACTTGTTCTATGTTTGTCTTTCCCAGACTGATACGAGTACTATAGTCAAGAAAAGTCTACGCTTTGCATAAATAAACACAGACTTATCTTATTCCATCAATTATAAATCATGACTTCGCACTACTGTCTTATCAAAAACCACATTTATTTTTGTTTAAAAACAATTTCCAAACAACTTTTAACGTCAAACTCGAAAGATGGTCAACAAAAGAAATCTCGGGACGTGTAGTGATGCGTTTGAATGTTATTTTAAAAGGTAAAGAATCGTGTTTATAGCTAATTTGACTGAGACAGATGTGGTTGTCTGTCTAATGGATCTCGGAGGTGAAAGTGATGCCGCATTTTGCACTCCGACCTGACCTAGTCTGAGCGCCTTATTCTGGTTGATTCTGATATTAATCATGATTTTCTATAGTCTTCTTATAGTGCCATAATCTACCATAGGCTGAATGGATTGGTTAGAATTCTTCTTCTTCGTCGTTCCCTCAATGCTGAGGATTGCAACCACATACGACACGTCTCCAAGTTATGCGGTCTTCTGCAATGTGGACCACTCGGTAGATGCTGGCTCTGACAGCCTTCTCGATCGCGTCTGACCATCTTGCCGGTGCTCTACCTTAAGCGCGTTTTCCTCCGATTAAGGCTACCTTCTTATAAAATAGTTATAATGGTGACTGCAGTCATTAAATAAAGGAAAATGACTACCTGAAAACTAGCTACCTAATTCAGAAAAGGATGAAATTGGGAAGATCTTGATATGTAAAATCACCATAGCCATACCAAGTTGATATTTGGAATGTCATTAATGACATCTAATAACAATGCTAATGCTTTTGAAACTTGGATTTTAAAGAAAGTATTGGAGTGTAAGGAAATTCAGCACTAACACTGATACGATGTCAAATTCTATTAACTTACTAAGCTACAACCTTGAATAATTCCTGAATTCAACACCGCTCACTTAACCATCCCAATGCAACATAGCAACTCTCATTCAGAATAAGTACGCTAAATGAATTAACCGGACGTTTTCATGCGGATACAAAGTGCAGTTATATCAGGTAACCATTATAATAAATTCCACACTTTGTAAAATCAATCATCTCACAAAAAATGGTCTTTGGGTTCTGTAAATTAACCTGACGTTGTGCACCTAGTCGTTGTTCAATATTGCATTAAAAGACGTGGTAGAAATAAAACTATTAGTTTAGGTTCTGGTCCTTTTCTACATAAAATGTTTATTGGGACTAAACTAGTAATTCAATTAGAATCAGTTACCAAGCGTCGTCATCATCATCTGAGTAACATTTGCCCAGTTTACGTAGGGGTCGGATTCCAGTCTACCCGGGTACACAGCTGAATACCAGTATTTTACTAGGAGTGAGTGCCTATCTGACCTGCAGAGGTCAGATAGGCAGTCACTCTAAATAACTGCTACCTAGCAACCCAGTAACTGGGTAACACGATACCCTCTGGTAAGACTGGTTATCAGACTTTCGGGATTCTGACTACCCTTAACGACTGACAAAGATCTATAAATCACAGACAGGACCAACGGCTTAATGGACTTTCCGAGGAACAGAGGGGTCTCGGTATGTAAAGATGGTCCAAAGAGCACACTCTGCAAGCGTAGCCTAACCTGATCCATTGAACCGTGCGGCGATTATTACCTAGCCACGAGCCTCTCAGCCAAGCGTCATCATCGTAATTGCCAATGTCTCCTGTGATTGTTTCCTTAGCCCAGCAAAAATATTTACATGTCTAACATACGGACCCACCAACACGAAATTCCAAATCTCTCCAAATTTAAACACTCATCGTTATTCTCTACAATTGAACCTATACAGCCATATATTTTTAAAACAGAAATCAAACCAAAACGAATGCGATTAATATAAGTAAGTGTCGGATAGTACATTTTTCACCTAATATCAATAAACGGATAGATACTCAATCATTCTAATGGGCTGAGACTCAATAAACATACATACCTATATATTTTATGGTTTTTTATATTGGATGTAGCCAATTTTACACATAAAGTATGGCCTGTTTACCTAAAATACATAGAGCAGTTACTGTTATTGTGTAAAGAGAAATGTTTTTAGTGCAAGTTAAATTTTATCTCCAGCCAGTCATCAGAGGGGCAATTCTCGTAATTTCAAGAACGTTCACAGTCTGATCTCAGTCTTAATCTGTCAAAAATACCTCTAATTTCCCTACATTTTCACAAGTTTTTGGCGTTTGTTTGTCGCCGAGATGAGACTGCGACTAGATTTTGAACGTTTTAATTTTAAATTACGAGAATTAGCCTTCAGGTCAATTTCAAAAGAAATGCTTACTTCGTTTTACACTTTTTGGAGCCGTTTTTAAATGGTGTGTAAAACTGATATTAGGCCTTTGATTCGCAGGAATTTGCTATTTGTTTATATTTTCTTCAGCGGGGTAATTGCGTAACACACATTGATTGCGTTTTTTACGTTGTTTTTCCAACATATGAAGCAATGGATTAGTACCTAATAACCTTCAAAATGATTCAGATTCTGATTGATAGAGCGTTACGCAATAAGGGTGCTGGTCTTTTACTAAAACTTCTGGTTGGAGACCTTGATTAATAGTAGTTTCATTTAGTTTCATTATAAATCTACGTTATAGACAAAGCCTGTCCAAAAACTGCTGTGTCCTGTGTGTCAAAGGATTACTAACAATATGAAAATTGATAATAAAAATTAAATCAAATTCTCAACCAAAAACTCCCCTGCACACAGATGTTCTTAAATTCCATCACCTATGCGCAAGCGCAGACGTAAGACGAAGTACAGTTATTGCAGATTAATGCTCGCTCTCTGCATGACCCCTTGCCCTTTCGGCGTGAAGATACTACATCTGTCAATATTATTAAACGCGCATTTATTTTACTATACAAATGATTAATGGATGAATTCTTTATTGTAGGTTTTTTATTAGATGCGCAAGAGTTGCTGAGCAGTCGGTTGGAAGTGAGAGGTTTTGTGTTTGTTTTGATTAGTTGAGCACGATTTTTAATGAAGAGGTGTTGTTACATTTTGTTGTTGCGACATAGTTAAAATTGGGTGTAATTAATTTTCTTTACAAATAAATTAATACATAACTATTTATGTAAGGTTCAAGGGTGACCATAGGAACAGTCCGAACAGCTAACATTAGACGGACTAACGGACGGCATGAAGTTGAAAGTTTTAATACATTTAATGAACGGTATAAAATGATATCACACTAATATTATAAAGGCGAAAGTTTGTGAGTGTATGTGTGTTTATATGTTTGTTACTTCTTCACGCTCAAACGGCTGGCCCAATTTTGATAAAATTTTGTATGCAGGTAGCTGACACTCTGGATTAACATAATTATAGGATCTCTCTGGATTTATACATGTTTATCTTCTGGTGCCGATTTTCCCACACGATTGAAACGTATGCGAGTTAAACCGCGCGGCACTACTAGTAATGGATAAAAATGAGTTGCATAGAGGGCATTATTATCATCATCTGCCTAGCCTTTTCCTTCCTTTAGCTTCCAGTCAAACCTGATAGGTACAGCTGAATACTAGTATTTTACATGGAGCGACTGCCCATCTAACATCAACAACCCAGTTACTGGATAACTAGATACTTATCCCTTGGTTGTCAGACTCGGTTTTCTGACTACCTGTAATGCCTGTCAAAGGTCTACAAATGACAGCCGGGACCACCTGCTTAGCGTGCTTTCCTTAGAAACGGACGGGACGGAGTTACGGGGGGCTTCGGTATATAATGGTTGGTCACCCATCCACGGAACGACCTCAACAAGCTTTGCTTAACCTTGAAGGTAGACCCGTGCAGCTGATGGTATTTAGCCAGGACAATCCTAAAGAAATTCATGGATTGACCCAACAATGCATTTTATACTCTCCTTTTACCAGATCTTCAGTTCCATCTTAAAAATTAAAGATGCTCAAATTTCACATGTTAAGGATATCAAACCGTTTTCGAAGGAATTCTCTCCGGCACCGCCTATATTGAAAGATTAGCACAGATTCATCATTGTTACCATTGTCAAAAGCCTTTCATGAACAGATCTAATAACTTGATATCAAACGCACCGGAAACTGCTTTTTTCATTCACTAGTTCATTCAGAAATCATGAACAAAAGACCAGCATAAGAAGACCTCTCGTCTCCTTTTCTTGAAAGGCAAAGATCGGTCAAGTTATCCTGGTTGTGGACAAGTACTTGTGAGTAGGCGTGGTTTTTTTAAACTATTAGGATGTCGGGACTTCCGATTCTTCCTTTTGATTCGAAAAATGGTCCTTTTAATACACATGTGCTTGAAACACGTCCGGAGCGAATGATTGTGATTTTTTCTAACTTCTGATTTGATTATCCTGATTTTTGTGTGTTTGTAATAGGGGAGACATGGCTGGCTTGGTCTTGGTCTCAATTTCGTTTAGAAAGAAGTAGTTTTCTCTTAAATAACAATATTGTAATCTTGGTTCGGGAAGTCTGGATGTCTTCAAACATTCTTATAGATAAAAGAAATATGAAAATAAACAAGATTTCTAAGAAGTGTAAGAACGAATTTCTTTTGTTTTCTGATAAAATAACTGCTTTTTAATTATTTACGAGTACTTGTGCCTGTACCTTGTACCTGTGTCTTGTACCTTGTAGAGCGGATATTTTATTATTTCCAGACACACATGTTTGAACCTAGTTCAAGTTAAGCAGCATTGCTCTTAGGGCGTATTGCACCAATGAAACTGAATACGATGCACATCATAACCGCGTTCAAGAGCAGTCAGTATCATTATTGCTGCAAAATATTGACACAGAGCTCTTGGACGCGTTTTAGATGCGCTAATCGCGTTTAGTTTAATGATGAAATTCGGCCTTAACTTCGGCACATCCTCCTTAACCGAAACGTAACTGAAACCCAACTTGTACATCAAACCACTGACTGTGCACTTGGTTAACAAAAACCTTACGGACCACAGAATACGTGCACTTCCTTGTTTTTGTGACGGCAGCTGAAGCAGCACGTGCCTCGGAATACGGGTAGACCACACAGGACACGGGGACTGGGACAGGAGTTGCGTTAGAGTATTGGTTAGACAAGCTATAGGATGCGGTACCAATATGTAGTTCCCAGTAAAGTCTCCCGTCTCTTATAGTGAGTTTACAATTAAGGGATTATTATGGGTAGTGGCAAGACTGTTGTCAAATATTTTTGGCGAGGTTTAACCGGTCAAGCGGCGCGCGTCGCCGATCGGCGACGAAACAATAGAAAATCAATTGTGTCTCATTAGCGGAGCTTGACAGATTAATAAGGTCACTGTTTAGACATTTAATTTTAGACATTGACCATAATATGCAGGGTTATTGGAAAAACACCAACAACCTCTTAAGAGGTCATTGTACTCATCATTATGAACAACTTTTACTATGGGATCAAACCTGAAACCGTGAAAAAAAAAATTTGCTGTTCCCTACATTTTGACGAGTTATACGAACATAAATGTAGAGAACAGCTGATTTTTTTTTCGCGTTTTCAAGAAAGCGCTCTATATCCTTTCTTCATACTTCGCCCCGAAGACTGTATGCTCAATGATAAGCGAACAGCGACATATGTATATCTGTGTGATAAGGAGTGTTTGTTGTATTGAGACGCGGGTGTACCTTCAGGGTCACTAGGGAGAATTAGGGGGCTCGCTGGGACTGCAAGCGCTGTTGATAGTATTGCATTTCTAAAGAGGTTATTGTAGATTAAGTTTGGTGTTTGAAATGATAGTTAAATATGGCTTTAATAAAATAGTCTTAGCGTAACATTTTTACAGATCAAAACAATACATAATTGTAGGTTTTTTATTAACAAAAAAGCAATACATACTTTAGAATTTAGTGAAACTTCTCGTAGGTAGAATTTGAAATAAAGTAGCTTTTCCTGAAAAGTGGATCTTGGATTGTAAAAGTGGTTTGAACATTTTGTGCACCTCTTTTTAAGAGGAGGCTCCCTAAATTTTACGTTAATTTGCATTAATATTCTGAAACAGTCACACATACAATCAAAATAGAACTTTAGTATATGATTCATTGGATCTTTTTCTTTCCATGTACAAGACAGTTACGTAATTGTAACATTTTCGCTCGATTCATATTTTATTCAAAAATCATGTCTTTTTTAAAGATTATTACTTTTTTTTTCAAGATTGCTTGGCCTTTATGTCTAAAATAAATGTTAACAGTAAGAAAATATAGTTTACTATCCAGCCACAAGATATTTTTTCTCTAGATCAATTATTACTTTAGTTATAAACAAAATAAGAATTGAGACTTACGACATTTAGTTTCGAGCTCGAACGCGATCAAAGAGCGCACGCGGTATTCAACCTTATTACGGCTACGTTAGCGTCTTTCACCATAGCGGTCTAACCGGTCTCTCATCTCTCTCTCTCATGCGTAGAAATTATTTTAGAGTGCCTGGTCTTAAGCATTTCAAGGGATTTGAAATATAGTCTAGTATAGTAAAGGCGGCGGTCGGGCTGGTCCACAAATTCAAGGTCGCTCAGCGCGCTATGGAGCGAGATATGCTCGGAGTCTCTTTGAAGGAGAAAATCAGGAATGAAATTATCCGGGAAAGAACCGGAGTTACCGACATAGCTTGCAGGGTAAGCAAACTGAAGTGGCAGTGGGCTGGCCATGTCTGTCGAAGGACTGATAGCCGGTGGAGCAGACGAGTCCTGGAGTGGAGACCACGTACCGGCAAGCGTAATGTGGGGCGCCCCCCAGCTAGATGGACGGACGACCTAAAGAAGGTGGCTGGGGTAGACTGGATGCGGAAGGCGGAGGACAGGGTGCTGTGGCGCAGTCTGGGAGAGGCCTATGTCCAGCAGTGGACTACGATAGGCTGAGTTGATTGATTGATTGATAGTAAAGGCATATGGATAGGCCATGGGTTCACCACCTGGATTAGACTACATTTTTTATCCCGGTAGTAAATTCCCGTGGAGGAAGTCTAAAAGTGACACCGGTAACTGAAAAGTTGTGTGGAAATCGGTCGGGCATGTGATACGGAGGAATGAGGAAAATGTCGTGAGGAAAGTTTTGAGTATGAATGTGGATGGCTATAAGAGTTGGGGAAGACCAAAGAAACGATGGATGGACTGTGTGAATGATGATGTGGTTAGAAAGGCGGTGACTACCGAGATGACGACTAATAGAGAATTATGGAAGAAAAAGACGTGTTGCACCGATACCAAATAAATTGGGATAAGGGCAGGAGAATGATGATTGTAGCGGATTCTACAACGCCACATGCAAACTACGCGTCATACTGACGTCACGCAAAATCCTGCATCTCGCAAGCAGAGTTTACCGCGCAACTAGCATATGTCAACGGCCCGACATGAATCATCGGGCAGTTGCCCACCAGACACAACACTCGTCTGGTCGGAGGATCTTCCCTCCCTTTCCTATGGAGGTTGAGTGAACTTTACACCCTGTTCCTCATGCCTCTATAATGATGATAAGTAAATTCCCGTGGAATAATTTCCGAAAAACACACGAACGAAGCCGCGGGCATAAGCTAGTCTCTTATATTTCTTTTAATTGGCATAGTTTTTGTCAATTTCACGGTAACGTCTATTGCATAGGATCAGTAATCTTCCAAAGTATGCCAAGGGAACCTCGCCGAGCTTAAGGTACGTAATTCAAAATGGTCGCTTTACTTTGTTACTATTGCTTAATTTGTGCCCTTAATTAACAACAAAATGTCAGTTACGAGGTGTTAATTTAATTGTATCTTTTTAAAATGAGTTTAATATAAGCATGAGCAGTGGTGGTCCCGTGGTAACGGCCCCAACTTACGAATGGTCGTGGGTTCGAACCCAGGCAGGCACTTTACTTTGCGTAACACATTTCATCACTACTGCTCTCAAAACGGTGAAGGAAAACATCGTGAGGAAACCGGCATGTCCTAGAACCGAACATACGAAGACGTATGACATCTACCGACCTGCACTGGGACCACGTGGTGGATTACGGCCCACTCCCTCTCTGTCACAGAGGCCTGTGTCCCAGCAGTGGGAACATTAGAGGCTGATTATGGTAAATAATTTTATCATAAACTTTTCTTATTATTTGGTATTTGGATATATTCAAAGACCTTGCTAACTAAGCATTTTAAAAGATAATTTTTCTATCGCTTGCGGGTTCTAATTGCGTAGCACACTAACAATCTCAATATGAAGGATATAGCTAATCCATTGCTTCATATGTTCGGAAAATCTGTCTGCTCAACAAAGTAAATAACGCAATGAATGTTGTTGAACTATCAAAATGAAACTCATTGTTACTGATAGTGTGTCACGCAATTAACCCCGCTGGCCGCAAAAGTTATGGCAGTACTAAAAATATCACTTTTGTAACAGGTAAAGAGCCCAAAGCCCTCTCATACTTAGTTCCTATATCAGGTACTATAAAATAAAATCATCGGGAAATCCCTCAAGGCGTTGATATAATTCCTGTTATATCAGTGCAAACTATTACACCATCGCCCAGCGATGTCAAGAGATATTCGTGTCGATGTATTAATTAATTTGAAATATGTCATAACGAACCTAAGATGGCGGCTACTGAGAACTCTAGATTATTTATGGTCCGAAGATTAATAGAATACGGTGCAGATATATTAATGTTGGGATTCCATTTTGAATTATAGGACGTGGAGTCCTGTATCGTTGCATTATTTCCGGTGCGTGAGCTGAAGATAGATAGGTATTAGGTGGGCTCTATGATAGATTCCCAAATAAAAGATTTTATTTATTGAATCGTGCGGGAAATTAAATCTAGTGATAATATTTGGTGGAAAGGCAAATAACACTGCTAAATCAGCAGTAGCATAAGCTGAAGCACAAGCAATCAGCCTTTAATGTTCCCACTGTTGGGACACACTGACGGGACTAGTGTGAGCGGGAAATCCACCACGCGGGCCCAGTGGGGTTGGTAAACGTCACATGTCCTAGAATTTTCGGTTCGAGGATAGTCTGTTTCTATAGTAACCGACCAAAGAGCTTACTAATTTTCTTGGAATTCTCATCTTTTTTGAAAGCACGCTAAGCCGTTGATCCCGGCTGTCATTCGTGGATCTGTGACAGTCATTACGGGTCTTCAGAAGCCCGAAAGTCTGACCACTAGTCTTAACAAGGAGAGTCGTATTACCCAGTTACTGGGTTGTGGGGGTCAGATAGTCAGGAGTTCCTTGTAAAATACTGGTTCCCGGTTTCCGGTTTCCGGTATCCGGTTAGACTGGAAGCCGACCTCAATTTAGTTCGGAAAAGCAAGTTAGGCAGATTGAGGTGTGAATAAGCTATTTAATTTTCTTTGGAAATAGAAATCTCTAATAAAGAGTATTCTATCTATCTGGCTCCAAACGCAAAAATCAAAACGTCGTCAATCATTACGTTTTTTTACGTAAACAAAGGCAATCCGTTCCACACAACAGAAGGTTCCCAGCATCATTTTAATTCTATCTCCACATTTATGCGGGCTCAGCATCGAGTTCCATTTTTCGCAATAAACAATACGCACGCGATGTTTTTTTTTAATTTTTTGGTAAAAAATGCATGAAAACCTATCGGTTCACCAAAAAACTGAACATATGGGCAACGGATACCTTTGCAGTGTGTGTTATAGTTGAGTGTAGTAGGATGGTGTGATGTTGATACTTGAAAAACAGTGTTGTATTTGGAAAAGGCTAGTTGCGAATAAAGCCACGCAGACATATTACTGTGTCGTGTTGTGTCGAGACTCGAGATACACCAATCAAACGAATCTGTTCAGGACTACGTCAAATCATAACGAGTTTTGATTGGCTAACAATGCGTCAGAAGGCGTCACGACACAACACAGTAATATGAATACGGGTTAACCTATGTGCATAGGTGAATGTTAGCAGTAAGTCAACAAGGTGATGACTACCTGGCCAGGGGGGTCGTGTCCTAAAATTAAGTAGAACATAAAGTTAATTTAAAATTGTTTTTTGACGGCAAACAATATAACATGCAATCTCATAGTTCATTTTGTAATCCAAAAATGTTAACTATGTTTAACAGCATTGATACTAGCACCAATAACAATCTTAAATTAGGTCTTGTAATAAAAAAAAAAAGGGAATATAATGACGTCCAAGCATATGATGCAAAAATCCTTAATCAAAAAGTTCTACCTTCATCTAAATTGGAAGTATCAAAACCACACTTTCCTACTACACATCGGGACAGTGACAGTACCTACGACAGAATCCCACATGCTTTGATTTTTTTATGAAATATTTTTGTGGAATATTTTTCGAAAAACCATTAAAAAGTGGAATCATAAATCATTTTACATCTGCCATAGCTTCCAGGCATTCATTACTTGTAAAAAATGTACTTTACTGTCTTCTTATTAAAAAATGAATGCGTTAAACGGATTTTAATTACAAACTGCAAATCATTATATTATTTTATTGATGTTTTCGCGCTAAAAGCGTTAACGCCTTTAGCGCGGAAACATCAATAATTATTGAATTTATAAGTAATTTTATTATATTAATATAATAAAATTACCGTTGTTTTTATGACGAGTCTATTTTAATTTAATTTAACACTATTGTGGGAAACGAGTTATTACTAGGTATTATTGTTCTTGTGACGAACTGTGCAGACTAAACTTATAACTTTAACTACGAATTTTCAAACGGCTAAATTCTCCGAACCTTATTAGGAATTATATGTTCGAGCCGTTTGTGGTTGAAACACTAAGGCCATGGGGGGTCTGAATGCCCACTCAGCTTTTCTTTCCCCACGGAATAAAAGGTTCAATACTTACTTGACCAAAATGTATGAAACAGCTGATTTTTTTCGTGGTTTCAGAGTTGGTCCCATAGTGAAAGTTGTTCAGTTCGATGGTCTAAAGCACCTCTTAAAGTTTGTCGGGTTAATTTTTTAACACTTTGTATTATCTTACCATAAAGTAGGCCCTACTAAGTAGACCACATGAAAGGTATTTGGTAAGTCTGCACTCTGCACGAAAAATGTAACCTCCTAGCCTTGAAACGTGTCTACGAATAAGTAATTTAACACAATTACCATCTTAATGTCAAGATTGAATGTGATAAAGATCTCAAATTACCCGATGATTACCTTAAAAACTTAGTAGAGATACAGAAATACTTTATTCTACGACTATTTAAATAAAATTATATCCTCAACTGGTTGGCAATGCGGTCAAATTGCCCAATTTGCCGGCTAAATTGACCAATTTGACAACTTTGGAGGACATTGTCGGTGATAAATCACGGAGTTTTTAGGATGTCGGCAAAATATTGCTTTTTAATAGGAAATCGATAAGGTTGAGAGACAATAGGGTTATAAAAAATAATAATTGGCCTGTAAGTTTTGCACAGCAGTGTTAAGGCCTTTTCTACAAAGAGTAGTTATTTTACCTGACTTTGCATCACTATCCAAATCACAGTGATCTTTATTCTCATTCTAATAAGGTTGGCGTTTGGTTACTGCCACTGACAAGTCCGTCAAAATCATTGTGATCTTTATTCTCATTGAAATAAGGTTGATGTTTGTTTGCTGCTGTCAGAGGTAAAATAACTGAACGGACTGTAAGCGGCAGTCGATTTCACAGCTTTCCATATTTCTACAACGAGTTTCAATGGGATTGACATAAGCTTGACGGCGCAGCAAGTGGCGCCGTCTAGTTTTGTTACGAAGTTACTGGAATCACCGAAAAGGTCGGATAAGAGTGACACTGACTGGTGACAGTCACTCTAGCAGAGCGTCGCGTCGATGCGTTGCGTGGTGGCTATCTTCTGATAACAGAGACGTCTATCAAAAAGTACTCTGTGCAGAGACCAGAGACGATGTCAGGGAGCCGCTCGCTGTCGTAACACGACCACGACGAACAGCTATATTCCGGCACAATCCTGATGATATTGAAGCTGCTGTACCGTTTAGTTTTTCGGTAGCTTATGTCAATCCAATACATATTTTTGCTTTTCTAACATTGTTATCGCTGATAGAATGTCAATGCGTCTAGATTCCAGAAGGCCAATTCTCGTAATTTAAAATGTTCTAAATCTAGTCGCAGTCCCATCTCGGCGACATACAAATGTCAAAGTCGAAATGTGACATGTTGTGACATGTGTGAAATGTTCTTAAAATTACAAGAATTGCCCCTCAGGTTTTCCTACGATATTTTCCTTCATTTATAGCAATGTATATTTAAAAAAGAAATCACCAAACGAACTGGATAAATGATAATTGATTTTATTTTTGTAAATAGAATTGTATCCAATTGCATACACGTCAATCATATTTTTAAAACTAGATCAGCGTTTCCTATCTGACGACTCTGAGAAGAAAGGCCGAAACATACTCGAGGTTACAGTCTCATTTAAAGTCCAGACATAATCTTGCTCAGATCATATGAAGAACTTGTAGATTGATGTCTGAAATGGTCTTTTGAGGAAAAAACCACACAGATTGAGTGGACCTGTCCAGTCAGTGGACGCCATCACTGATGTGAAACACTTATCTCGATCTACCAATTTCACCATTTTAGGTCCTACACCACTCCACTCCATGGAGTTGTATAAGACATTCCCATTAATCTATGGGCCAACATTACGTGCCACCGTTGACACTCGAGTACAGAATGGGCCATCCCCCACCATTTGTAACACGCGTACCCGGCGGGCGTTCATTTTGATTACAATATAATGCGTAAGCAATAAAAATGCGCATTATAAAACAATCATGGCGGCTACAAATGAAGTGGTAAGCACAGGTGACAGTAATGAGGCACGTTTTGTTAAGAGATGAGCGTTTTGCGGTGGGTTTAAAATGTTTTTTTTTAGCATAATGTTAAAAAAGGTTTGTTGCTAACTACTCGTAAGTATATCTACTGTTTTTGTTGTAATTAAGCAGCCATCTATTTGAATACGAGCTTCTGTCCATGTCTGTCCCCGTCGTGGAAATCAACTAAACCATAAAACATATCCTATGGCACTCGGCAAAAGTGTAGCAGGTGACCTGCGGAGTAATTTCGTAAGAAGCTATCAGTAGCAATGGCTTTCTTTTTGACAGTTCGACAACATTCATTGCGTTATTTACGTTGTTGAGCAGACTTTTTTTTAAGCATATGATGCAATGGATTAGCAATATCCTTCAAAATTATTCAGGTTTAGATTGGTAGTGTGTTACGAAATTAGGGTGCTGATCAATAGGTACTTCTTAAGATTACCTATTTTAAACAAACAAATTTTCCTTTTTTGTAATATTAGTTTAGAAGTCTGTTTGAGACACGAAAAATTTTTTTTAAAAGAGCTTATATACACACAAATTCAAGCGTTGACCAGTTTAAAGCAAGAGCCGTAGCGAACTCATTGGTTAACCAGCATAATCTAAACTTATTACCCAAAAGGTACATAAAACCATCGTCTAAGACATTACAATTACAATAGATTGATCGATCATCCTCGTCTACAACATCCAAACATCCAAAATTGGATATTTGCGAAAAGGTCAAAGTAATTTCATCGACTAATCCCATCCCTAGGAATGTGGACGTGCGGACAAGGCAACGACAAGTAAATTAGCGCGTTACTTATCGATAATGACGGACCATATTAAATCTGCAATCCCTCACTAGTGTTCGCAAGGGTCGCCATGATTTGTGGGAATTGTTCAGAATTTTATATTATGATGAAGGTTAGTGATTGAGAGGGAGTTTTGTGTACCCTACTCTTATTTATTTTCAGTAAATGAAGCATGAAGAGTGCGTGAAAATTCCCACTGCAACGCCAGAGTAGGTAGTCAAAAGCACCAGTTCCAGTTTTCTAGGGAAAATCGTCGAAGCTAGACATGGGGGACTTTATTTCTTATTGATACACTAGTGGGCAGAGACTTTCTTTTTGAGGGGCTTGTGGCTAATAGCCGCGTGGGTCCGCTTGCCGCGGTTGTTCCGTGGATGGGTGACCATCTTCACATACCAAGACCCCTTCGTGCCTCGGAAAGCACGTTAAGCTGTTGGTCCCGGCTGTCATTCGTGGATCTTTGACAGACGTTACGGGTTGTCAGAAGCCCGAAAGTCTGATAACCAGTCTTATCCAGGGGAATCGTATTAATTGGCCTTTGTTCTGAAAACAAACAAGTCCTAATGGTGTTCATGTTAAGGCCCCGTACCTACTTTAACAAAATGGAAAAGGAATGCCCTGATTTATCTCGATCATTTGGCCACCCTGCTCCATTTCACAATCAATCACACATGCTACACCAAAACAGCTCTTACTACCACGCAATAAAGGCTTCACCTCCACTTCACCGCATTCCTATACACAACTGGACGGACCAACGTGTGACATTTTTATTAGTGCGAATTGTTTCTCACGATTTGTCCACTTGCAGCGAACGTTTCCAGTTCATTTTGTAATATTATGGCTTATTTAGGACTTAGTAGGTTATGGAAGATTAATTCTGAATGCTGAAGAGCTACCAATATTATGTATCTGTGCTTATTTTATAATAGGTAATGATGGCGAGCATTTCGTAGTTGGCTCTCTACATGTATTTTTTGTTAGAAGTGGTGAAATAAGATTTTCCTAGACAGAAGATCACCTATGAGGGTTATGACACCGTAACGGTATCAGTATAAGGTTATAAATAGAACCCTCACAAGGGCTTTACTTTGCGTAAATTATTTCATCACCACTGCTCTCAAAACGGTGAAGGAAAACATCGTGAGGAAACCGGCTTGTCCTAAAACCAAAAAATTCGATGACGTGATATCTACTAACCCGCACTGGGTCAGCATGGTGGATTACGGCCCAGTCCCTCTCACAGTGAGTAGGCTTGTGTCTCAGCAGTGGGAACGTTATACGCTGATTATTGATTCATTTTTTGACATAGTCGACATATTATTGAAAATACCAAAGTATTTGAAACACATGAAATGGAACTCGAGACCAAATGTTTCAGTTCCAAAAAGAAAGTATAACACCCTGACGCAGACGATTCGCGTCCGTGTTTTCTAAAATTTCGAAACACCAATATCAGTGGGCGATAAGATTAAATTGTGCAAAGATTACGGAACAGTGCAGTTAAATTTCAACACTAAAACTTTGTCATGCCGACAAATATTTATTTCATAACGTTAACAAAACAATGGAGAAAGCGATACAAATGAAATATGCGTACAAATAGGATTTCTCCTAATAAACAATACGACATTAATCGAATCGTTATATTTTTGGAAACCAAACCAAATACGATTGGTTATAGTGGTAGCGAGTGGTAGCGTTAGTTGGTAACTGTATCCGGCATTTGTTTTTATGTTGCTGAAAGTTGAGAGGTATATTTTTATCTCGGTTAGTGGTTGTATGTTAAAGTAACTAGTGTTAGTAATCAGTTACATACACAAAGTCACGCCTTTGTCGTAAGAGGGTAAGCGGAAGCTGCAGAAGGCTGCATGTTAAGTAGGATCCCTATATACTTACTCCTTATCCTCCTCTTTTTTGTATGAACTTTAAATACAATACAACTATATTTAAAGTGTATTATATTTAAAGTTCATACAAAGATTTCGTCACCAAATCTGGGTCCCCAAGTCTGGATGTTATTCTGTAAGGCAGCACTTCGCAACTTATAAAAACTTCATTCTGGACTTCAACGAGCCTGATCACAAATTCAGTGTGAAAATTTCCTTCCTTCCTCGTGGTCAAACTTATGGTCAAACTGATTTGACCACGAGGAATTCTGTTCCGGATAATCAAACAAGGTTTCAATCTTTTTGCATTTGATAGCGAAATTATTGAAGAAAGTTCACGCAGACGATGTCGCGGACAGAAGCTAGTTATAGGATATGGAAAGTACGGTAGGAAACTAATAAGTAATGGCAGAAATAAACAAAGTTGGTAGGTACGTTGAACTCTAACATCGAGCTATTGTGCCTTCCGCGGTGACGCCGGCTTCATTTTTCAGGAACTAAAGAATAGCATGGCTGTGATACGGTTTGGAAGAAATATGAGCAAGTGTATGACGTAGATTCTAAAATGTGTATTGTAACTCTACTAAGTACAGTATGCTTCCATGCAATTTGTGGCAATTGTTAGATGGACGAAGATTGATGTTTAATAATTAGATTACGGTTACTTTAATTTGCATTTTATTATGGTTATTTATTTTTCTTTTCACGATGCTGCTGTTTTCAACATTTGGATTTGAAAGACGTCTGTTAAAGGCTTGCTTAGACAAGAAGACAAATACCCGTAATTAAAAACGTTCAAAATCGCAATCTCATCTCAGTGACAATCAATGTCAAAAACATGTCAAAAATAAAGGTATTTTTGACAGATTGAGACTGATATCAGACTGTGAACGTTGTTAAAATTACGAGAAATGGCAATCGTTTTCAAAGGGTTTTGTATTTCTTCAACAACAGCTATCAACAGGATTGACATAAGATTTTCAGTTTCTTGTCAATTCAATGAATTTTTGACTTGTCTATCATCGTTATCGCTGCTAGAATGTCACTTTGTCTATGCCCTCGGGTCATTGCCAAAACAGGGAGAAAACTTTGAAACAACTTTATCTAATTAAGCACCTTTAGTTTGTTACTATTAGTTACACCAATAATTTTAGTTCGTTAACGGTTTTAGGGGTTTATTTATAAACGATGATTAAAATTAAGTAATTCAGCTGCATTCGGTTAGACTGGAAGCCGACTCCAACATAATTGGGAAAAGGCTAAGCAGATGATGATTAAAGTTAAGTGACGTTCAAACGTCAAAAATGTATGGTTAAACAGTCGCTAATCACTACTCAACTTTAAGCAACGTTTATAAATAAAGGAGTTAGTTACGTTAGGATATAACATTGTTATTTTTATTTATTAATTAGGTATAAGTTGTTATTTGTGTACATAATAAAGATCATGCACGTAATTTTGTTTATTTGCTAAATGTGTTTAAAAAATCCCCAAAATTATTATTGCAGTCAGCTCCACCCTATTCCTTTCAGTATCATCCCGGCACGGATCCCGGGCTGCAATAAATCCCGGCTACTCCCATTGTTGGCATCACGACTCCGGACTCGTATCGACGCGAGACGTATCAACGTGCACTCTCATCACGCCATCGACCAATATCGATGCATAATAGCGCGGATAGCTAAATGAAAAAGTTGGCTTTTATATGGGATCTTATGGAAATTGAATGGAGTGGTTTGGCTAGGCTTTTGCCGGTCTGATGTGGCAGTACGCTTGGTTGGTTTTGTGGTTGCTGTTAGTTGGTCGGGTGGCTTGCATGGCTACAAAAATACCGATAATTTTTAAATTGCCAAGAGGTTGAATCTTCCTTCCAGAGTGGATTCCGAAACGAGAAGGTTCCTCGACATGGATATTTTGCACGAGACCCAAAGACGTTCAAGACTACCTATAAGTGGCAGCGTTCTCCTGTCTGCCAGTAGTCACAAATTTTGAATGCAGCCGTGGTAATTCTGGGAGTTTCTTCTTCGATTTACCATGGTTATTTGGGAAGCCCAGTCTTCAAAAGTTGACGATCTATAACGTGGAAGTGCAGACGCCAGCACATCAAGTTACCCGAAACTGTCAAATTTTCCCAATCAACTTTGAACCTTATGATTTAGCGATAAAGTTGAAAATCTATTGAAGAAATTTGACAGATTGTAGTAGCTTGATGTGCTGGCGTCTGTACTTGATCATTATTCTCTTACCTTTTGCCCAATATATTTGGGATCAGCACAGCATTTGTCTTCTTCTTCCATACCTACTTCTCTATTAGTCTTCATCTCAGTAGTGACCCCTTTCTGGCCATATTTGTCTTTCACACAGTCCATCTATCGTTTCTTTGGTCTCCCCCTAATCTTATAGCCATCCACATTCAATCATTCATGTATCCCAAAACTTTCCTTGCTACGTTTTCCATGTGGAAGTACTTACTTACCTAAGTATTCAATATTTTTCTCTACAATATAGATTTATTTCGCAAGGCATGAATAAATACCAGTAAAACATCATATTAATCCATTAAAAATCAAATCCTTATTTTTATTTGATTATTGCAAAGTTGAATTCCAAAGAATGACTTAGGATCCCCTCTCCCTTTGCGAAAGGAATCTATTTATTCATTTGTCATCCGACTCGTTTTAACATAATCTCCTTCAATTGTGAATATCACAATGGGAATTTTATCCGACAAAATTATTCAAGATTTTTTTCCACCCTTCCCTGATGAAAAGAACCTTAACGGTTTATGGGTATAGGGGTGGTTATGAAGTTTCGCAACTGCATTATAAGTTTGTCGAGGGGTTAAAGTTCGTCTTCTGATCATAGACAATAGATTTTCGGTTGGAGTCGTATTTTGCACGGTAGCATTGTATTCAGTATAAGTTCGTTCTTTATGGTCATTCAACTATTTTATCAAAGAAGTGATTAAAAGACGGTATGACAAAGATTAAGGGGAATCTTTAAGGATTTAGTAATGATATCATGTCGGGTTATTGTGTGAGAATGACGTAAATTAAATGTCAACTAAGAATTAAATAGAGACGGTTTTTTTGAAAGTCTAATCCTGCAACTGATAGCAAAAGTTTGTAGGTACTTATCAGCATGTGATTGTAAAATCCAGGTTGAAATTGCCGTCATCAGACTAATTTATCTTGTCCCTTAGGTTAGCATCATAGGAACGCCCCGTATTGGTCTAGTAAGAGCGACTGTCACAGGGCGCAGATTTTCTGTTTTTATTTTTTTTAATGCCAAACGTTTTTAAAATACACAACTTTTATTTTTGTTAATATTTTTCTGATAACTATTATGACTTGGCCAGTTATTACCCGATTCCGGCTTGACGTCACTTCTGGGACAACCTGTATTATAATTAAGACTTCAGTAAAAAAAAAAACCACCAGGTGCACCGTTGGACTTTTTGGCAAAATTACAAAATAAAACAATATAAGACAACCCCTTATTTTAAAACAAGCAATTTAAATATATCAGTTCGCAAATAAAATCAAAACTCGAACACGACAGGTGCCTGTACGATGGGGGAGCGAGCTAGGGGTAGTGGCTTCAAAATGCCGGACTCGGACAGATGCGGGCTCGTTACCTGTGCAAGCGCCTGTTTGTTCAATAACTGTAATAAAAATTATAGCTGTCAAAATGTGGTTAGTCTATGGTAATGTTATATGTTTTGCGTCTTCATTACAAGTATTGGCTATACTTTTATGGATGAAGTTGTTTTGATTTTTTTATATTGAATAAGCTTGCAGTCAATTGCAGATTGAAAACTATATGTAATAATAAATTAATTATTATTTATTTACAGTTCCTTTTTATTGTTAATAATTTAGAAGCTAGTTATGTTAATATAATAAACTAGCAGCGCACCGCGGTTTCACCCGCATAAGTTTCCCGTGGGAATCATCATCATCATCATCATTTCAGCCGAAAGACGTCCACTGCTGGACATAGGCCTCCCCCAAGCACCTCCACTTCGACCGGTTTTGTGCTTCTCGCATCCAACGAGTTCCTGCGGCCTTCACAAGGTCGTCGGTCCACCTTGTGGGAGGCCTTCCAACGCTACGCCTTCCGGTACGCGGTCGCCACTCCAGAACCTTTCGGCCCCATCGGCCATCTGTTCTGCGAGCAATGTGCCCTGCCCACTGCCACTTAAGTTTGGCAATTCTTCGGGCTATGTCGGTTACCTTGGTTCTCCTGCGGATCTCTTCATTTCTGATTCGATCCCGCAGGGAAACTCCAAGCATAGCCCTCTCCATTGCCCTTTGGGTGACTTTCAGCCTTCTAATAAGGCCCATTGTGAGCGACCACGTTTCAGTGCCATATGTCATCACTGGCAACACGCACTGGTCAAAGACTTTCGTCTTGAGACACTGCGGTATGTGGGACGAGAAGATATTGCGTAGCTTCCCGAACGCTGCCCAGCCGAGTCGGATTCGACGATTGACCTCTTTCTCGAAGTTGGACCTACCTAACTGGACAGTTTGTCCTAGGTAAATATACTCGTCCACGACTTCGAGTGTAGCGTCTCCGATCTTCATGAGAGTGGGTGTTACATGGGCATTTGACATGACCTTCGTTTTGTCCATGTTCATTTTCAGACCCACTCTTTCAGAGGCTCTACTGAGGTCATCGAGCATTGTACTGAGGTCCTCCATAGTCTCAGCCATGACTACTATATCGTCGGCAAACCGAAGGTGAGTTATGTACTCGCCATTGATGTTAATGCCAGCTCCTTTCCAGTCCAGAACCTTAAAGACATCCTCCAGAGCAGCGGTGAACAGTTTCGGAGAGATAACGTCTCCCTGTCTCACACCTCGCTGCAGAAGGATAGGTTTCGAGGTCTGGTCCTGGAGTCGAACTGACATAGTGGCGTTTTCGTACAGACACTTCAGCACCTCGATGTACCGATAGTCGATCTGGCACCGTTGAAGAGGGAATATCGGGATAAAAACTATCCTGCATGCTTTCTCGGGACTCAAAGTATCTCTATACCAAATTTCATCTAAATCGGTTCAGCCGTTTAAGCGTGAAGAGGTAACAGACAGACCCACTTTCGCATTTATAATAATTATTAGTATGGATATGTATTCATGAATAATTAAACAATCATTTAAGTTTATATGTTGGTCGCCAATTGTTTTCGACTTTGTTTACTTTAAAACTTCAATCGCTAATTTGACCTACGTAGGGGTTGAGTTTCAGATAAATCTTATTAGTCCTCCAAGTAAGGGATATTTTTATTATTTTATTTATTTAATACTTCAAGCACATAAATGTACAGAGGCGGACTTAATGCCATAGGCATTTTCTACCAGTCAACCTTTGGAGGGATAATACTTTGGAGAAAAACAGATAAAGATAAAAGAAATAGAAAAATCTTTAAGACAAATAACTAATGTTTTTAAACCTGCGGGGTAATTGCGTAAAACACTAACAGTAGTAATGTCTTTCATTTTGACAGTTTAACAACATTCATTGCGTTATTTACGTTGTTGAGCAGACAAATTTTTCGAACATATAAAGCAATGGATTAGCAATATCCTTCAAAATGATTCAGATGGTAATTGATAGCGTGTTACGGAATCAGGGTGCTGTTTTTCGTCATTGCTGTGGGTTATTTCTGTTTGTGAGAAAATTTCCCCTTCATTGAGGTCCTTGTGGCAGTGGAATGTCGCGATATCTTTAACTATGAGACGTTTGTGAATTTAAAAGCGTAGTTTAATTTCGTTTCTACAAGGGCCATAAACTTACCTATGTAGAATAGCCATGTTCAAGATCAAAGATTATGTTTATTGTACAGGGATGTAAAGTCAAGTTACTCTGTGAGAAGGAACTAGTATTTAAATAAAATACCTACAAATAGGCAATAATGCCCGAGATACACAAGGCTAGTTTTTCAAAGAAAGAAGAAAGACAGAAAATACATTTATTTAGTACAGACTAAAAGACACAGTACACCAGAGACATACATCAGAGGGGCAATTCTCGTAATTTTAAGAACGTTCGATCTCAGTCCCAATCTGTCGAAAGTACTTCTAATTTTCCTACGTTTTGACAAGTTTTTGACAATTGTATGTCGCCGAGATGAGACTGCGACTAGATTTTGAACGTTTTAAATTACGAGAATTGGCCTTCAGCTAAAAACAAATAAAAAAGTGTAAAGTAAGAAATTAGCAGGAAAGTTTGCGGCCGCGCCAAAAAGGCCCAGTTAAGCAAAAATGGACCTGATGTGTGAGGTGACAAAGCTCATCGTCATCATCCAAACCTTGCATTCACCGACTCTTGGGCCTCTCTTCTCTTGTGTCAATGCCCACGCTCCTGTGCTAGCCTCATCAACCAGCCTCCAGGTTTCGCCCGCACCGGCGACCGACATCTCGTCTTCCAGTCCATGGACGCCAGTCTGTTACAGCCTTACTCCACCTGTCATCACTGCGCCTTGTCAGGTGTCCTGCCCAACTCCATTAGAGTTCCATAAGGAACGAGGATAGGATAGGGGTTAGGATAACAAGCTAGAACCTCGGTATACTCCTGGCTTGCTGTCCTGGCTTGGCACATGCTAGTGCTGTTTACGTGATCCGAGATAATTATATTCCAGTACCAGGGTGTAGTAGCGGCCCAGTCATAACGGCCCCGACTTACCGAGACGTATCGTTGTGTTGCGGGTTCGAACCCAGACAGGCGCTTTAGTTTGTGTAAATAATTTCATCACTGCTGCTCTCAAAACGGTGATGGAAAACATCGTGAGGAAACCGGCATGTTATAGAATAAAAAAAATTAAGATATGTGACATCTACCAACCCACACTGAGCCTGCGTGGTAGATTACAGCATTTGTAAAAATAACTTACTGTACTTACTTCACCGGCCACATGAAGCTAGTACACCAGCTTGTTCTATGCTGGATTTTTTGAGCTAACTTTATCCTATTAAACTGTCCTAACATCAGACGCTAGCTTACTAGCCTAGGAATTAAGCTAGTTCTATACACGAAGCTTGAGTTACTAGCTTGCTACCTTACTATTTAATTACTAGCTCACTATACTATCCTATCCTATATTGGGAAACTATGCTTCGTGTGTCTCGGGCATAAGGTCTAGAAATTGATTATCATCTATTTAATTCGCACATTTAGCCTTACTTCGTATTTTTTCGCCATTTACAATTTATATACCCTTAAACAAGTTTACACGGCCATTAAATTCGCAAAATATTTTATTTTCGATAACATGATGTTTTTAATTGCAACGATAAAGTTTTTAGTGGGTAGTCTTGTTTTATTCTTTAGAACATAAATATTATGATAACTTTGGCACTGCTCCTAAATCTTTGATATACTTACATAAAAACTGATATGAAGAGTCCTGCAGCTCGGTCAGGGTTGTCGCTTCATGCAATTTTATGGTAATCCGGATCGAAGGACCAAAATTCGCGTGCGACCTCCTGAACGGACTTGGAAGGACCGAATACGGTTGCTTGACTAAGAAGATCTTTGTTGGAAATTCAAATAAACAGTTTTTTGAGGGTCGACATTTAGCTCAGCATCATTCCAGTGGTCCCTGGCGTGGCAAAATAGTTGCCACTCGCAAATAATTATGTCCTCTCTAAAGCCCAAAATTTCTTCCATAATTGTTTCCTGCCCCCGACGTGTTTCGTGCCCGTCATATAAGCTGCAAGAGGCGGTGACTCTCGTGTCTAAAAAATTCTGATCCATATTCAAAAGCAGGAAGGCTATGGCTTTCCAGGGTAGTAATGAATCAAGCCGAAGAACAAGTCTGAACTTGATTTTTCTCCTCAGTGGCAACCCTGCTCATGACCTACACGAGTCATTGGTACACTGTACCATACGGCTAGACGGCGCAACGTATAATTAAAGACAACAGTGACAGATTGATATAACAAAAAATATTAACTTATTAAATGATTTTGATCTGGCTAAAAGTGTTTTGAACGGTTGATGCAGACTGTGGCGTTTAGAATAATTTTGGAAGCGATTTATTTGAAAAGCAAAACCACGCTACAAAAAACCATAATGTCAAAATCAAAAGACTAACAAGAAACTAACCTGAGAATCATTAGCACTGGTTACGAAAGTTACCAAAGGTCTCTATTTGATATCATCACCATTAATGACTGCAGGCCGCTGTAAATGTCCTTTGTAGTGCACATGCCCTGGTGTGCCGCATGCACCTCCCAATGATAAAAGATAAAAAAAAAACTCAAAGGGAGAGTCTTACAGGAAAAAAAAGAAACAAAGGAAACACCTTTATATGCGGTAAATATGACGCAGAGAAAGCATACAAATACAAAAGTAATAACAAGTTGGGGGAAAATATGCGTCACATCTCCGCAAAACGACCATCGCTCACAGCATAATGCTACGACCCTTTGCGAGGCAGAGTCCCTTTTTGCAAGAAGGGTTGAGATCTCAGTATCTAGTAATTAACAGACAGACATTAATGTGATATAAATTTACCAGCAGGTGCAACTTGGTCAGTGACATAGACAGAGCAAATCCATTCGTATTTGGTTACATAATTTATTATTATTAAGATGATAATCTCGCCATCTGTTGTAACTAAATTCCCATTGGTCATCTGAAGGGCATACCACGAGCATATAACTACAACACATGGGGATGCTAGACTTAATTGGACTACCCTATAAATCCCTGGGGAGCAACGAAACTCCCCAAACAGTACTACACCATCGTGTACTAAACACAATAATACAAAAATAAACCAAATATTGTGATTTTTATTAAGAAGGCTTTACCCAAGAATTAGCGTAACTCCTTTATAGGATTCTTTTTGACATAACTTATGGATAGGATTCTAAAACGTATAATTATTAGAGATATGCGGAATGCTAAAGTATTAAGGTGACATTTTGAAATACCATCTACTTATGTGACGTCATTGGGGCGTGTGCTTAACTCTGCAATGTAATTAATTGCTTATGTCGTTGCAGCAGTCATATTAATTATCAATTCTGGGATAAGATTCTAACAAGTATTTCTGGGTTTTATCATGCAGTCCAGTAAATGAATATTTAATTGACGAGTGTTACTGCTTGATTATCGCCCGCAATCCTAAACACTGATTATAGGAGAAGGTTCTCCTTTGTGCTCGTATGGTACAGTGTACCAATGGTACGTAGGTCATACTGCTAGACTTCCCAGAAAAAGCATTCTTTATTTTTTTTATAACTGAATGGGCCCGCTCTTGGCCTCGATCATGCCTGATGGAAATCGATGGATGAAGTCTATGATGGAACGAGCGTGCCCAGAAGATGCCTAAGGCACTGGAACTCCCACGCATCGACGAAACACAGCAGGCTGCTTGACGCCGGACTCCGGTGGGAGGGTGGTCGCAAACCAGGCGGGCGTTAGCCCTACCACCGCAAGGGAAGAATTGGCCAGTCAAATAAGGGGTTGGTTGTGACTGTCCAGGATGCGCCGAGAGTTCGGTTTAGTTGAGTAGCTGGCGGAACAAACTGCGCTAAACGAAGAGGCTTCTTCTTGCATACCAAAAAAAAAAAAGGTTTAAATCCTTCATCTGGGAAACCTAGCCACTGTTCAAAGCATAATAACTGAGTAGGTACCATTCAAAATGATTCAGATTGAGATCGAAAGTGTGTTCGCAATTAGGGTGCTGGACTAAGTCTTACTTTTAACATGGATTTAATTGATTTGGCTGAAAATTACAGTTTTACTACTAACAAAGTAGTCATTTTCAGACTTTTTCAGGTTTTTGACTGCTTGTAACTGCCTTAACGGCCTGGACAAGTGGCAATTGCTTTCAAAACGTTTCGTATGTCTACAACGACTCTCAGTTTCATTTCAACTGGATTTTCATTAGGTTATTGGTTGCTTAGGTCAATCCAATACATTTTTGACATTTCCATCATCGTTATCGCTGATAGAATGTCACTTTGTCTAGGCCCTCTGGATATTTTTGCATCACTATGCACTATAGAGTGTTTCATCGCGAACTAAGAAGTCTCGATGAGTAAAGAGCTATGAACCATTCTAGTACATACCGTAACCTCGTAAAAACATTATTATGGTGCAACTATAAAGAATATCCCATTGATCTAACGATTAATCTGCGTGGTAACAGAAGTCTATGATCAATAACAATAATACAATATGGTTCTTAGTTATAACTAATAGACTATGGACGTTATAATTACATTATTATTAATTTATGTTCTTACTATTTAATTTATGTAATTTTAATGAATGTGCAATCTTTAGATTATGATCAACATGTCTACGTATACCTATTAGGAATGGCATATCCTCATTCATTTTCCTCATTTAATTATTACTTTATGTATCGACGTAAGTGTTTACTTACCAGAATTTTCCGCTTAAGAAAAAACTTTTCAGCTTCGCGCCTTTTTTTGTTTTTTCTTTTGGCATGGTTTGGATGGTTTAAAAAAGGTTGCCTATTTGATAGCTTTTCCTAACAGGAAAATCCGAGGGTCTACCATTGAACAACAATGTATGTCCTAAATCTGATCTTGGATTGTTAAAAAAGCGGCCAGAGCGAGTCGGACTCGTACACACGAAGGGTTACTCCAAGACAAAAAACGCCGAAAAGACACGTTTCTTTAATGGTGACCCCCTTTAATTGTTAACTGTATTTTATATTTGTTTTCTTACAGCGGCAATAGAAATACAAACTGAAAGTTTTTACATTCTACCTATTCCGGTTCATGAGATACAGCCCGCTGACAGACAGATGGACGGACAGCGGGGGCTTAGTAAAGGGGTTCCGTTAGCGCCCTTGAACCCTAAAAAATGAATTGAAGAAATACATTTGGAGTAGGAAAAACATTGTTTAAATCTTTAGATTATCAGTCACAGACACGAAGAAATAAAGTAGTAGGAAAAAACAAGCTTAAATGCTAATACCAGACAGATCCTAGCAAAATCTACTCAACACGTCACTTTTGACAGATCTCAAAAATACTCCATACATTTTTTTGTACAATCAAGGACGAAATACAAAGCGTTTGTTTTTGCAACCCATCATCGGCACTTAGCGTATCAGTTATCAGATCCACGATCCAATAAATAAGGAAGATCGTGATTTCCTGACCAGTACATACTTGTACATTAACAACAAATGCTGGCAAAGGGACCTCAAATACGTGGGATTTATTGGCATTCAGTTGGGCGCCGTGGAATTGAAAGCAGCTATGTGGCTCTATGACTGCGAAGAGATTTTGTACGTGAAAATACCTTCGAAGCGAAGCGTTCGTTTTAGAAAATTGAATTGTAAAATGTACGTCGAATAGGTTTATAAATGGTCAAGAGGGAAAATGGAGAAAAATTGACAATTAATCCTAAATGTTCTTTCGGGATAAAGTGATTCGAGTTATCGTTATTTAGGGCTGTTGTTATTCGAGATAAGCGGTCTTTAGAAGAACAGTGATTCGGGCTTTAGATTCTGCATAGCTATTAACAACCACTCGATACGCTTCGGTACCGTATCTAACAACAATCAATGTTATCGTAGGAGTCTTCTAAACGCTGTTCACAAGTCCAAAACCTGAAAATATTGTCAGTTTAAATCAAAAAGACGACCGCTGTTCTTCCGACAGCTGTTCACTGTCGGGGGTAAGGCAAATCAGGTTATCGAAATGTGTCATTTTCGATACGTGAGCCTGTCGGATGGTTGTGAATAGCTATGCTGGATATGTATGGTGTATGGTTATAAAAGCCGAAACCATTGAATCTTCCTAAATTCACGCCACCTATTAAGGATCTATAGATGTATTGGAGGGGCGTGTAGCTAAGAAATAACAGCCGCACGGGTCGTTCGATCAGGTTAAGCTACGCCTGCTGCGGTTGTTCCGTGGATGGGTGACCATCACATACGAAGTCCGGTCCTTGCCTCGGAAAGTACGGTCCCGGCTGTCATTCGTGGATATTTGACATTCGTTACGGGTCGTCAGAAGCTCGAAAGTCTGACAACCAGTCTTACAAAGGGGTATCGTATTACCCAGTAACTGGGTTGTGGACGCCAGATAGGCAGTCGCTCCATGTAAAATACTGGTATTCAGCTGCATCCGGTTAGAGTGGAAGCCGACCCCAGCATAGTTGGGAAAAGGCTAGGCAGATGATGATAAATTGGAATGGATAAGAACCACAGATATAGATATACCTAGATAACGCAAGTATCACGCACTGTATGAAAACTAAGCGTGCCACTTTTTGACTACCTACTATGACGTCACAAGCTCGCGCTCTCTCGCTCACGCTCACCCAGCCAGCAGTACGCAGGACTGAGCGCGAAAGTGGCGGCTTATGATTTTCGATCGTAAACTGGTGCGATTTTTGGCACGCGAAGTAGGTGCTCTTGCGTTATCTAGGTGTATCTGTATCTGTGATAAGAACGCTATAGACATAAATTACATAACATCACGCTTATTTTTCCTGAAGGGTTGGACAGAAGTGTATCTAATAGTACCTACCTACACCCAAAACACACACATCACTATTGATGGATTCCGATAATATGATCTACGTATGCCATTCAAGGTATCACAATAAGAATAAATATTCTCCGTATATCCCCCTGTACAGCATCAAGAACAGTCTTCCATTTTTCCTAAGAATTCCTCCATTATCTTATACCTTACAATCATCTTGAAGACCATTATCACAGTACGCCATGACGTACAAATATTTGCGAAGTTTGTTTGTCCATATCCGAATGCTATTGTTTCTTGTACTTGTTTACAAAACATGGCGTTCCAAGATGGCGACGGCTCCGGGTGACGTAAACCTGTGACGTCACATTCCCCGTACGCTTTCGTGTTTTGAAAGTGACGCGTGCGCAACTGAAAGATAAATGTTTTGGTATATTTAAATTTCGAAAAAATGCGACTTTTCATTGATTCATTATCAGTAACTATGACTAATGTCAAGTCTTGGAATTAATAGTAATGGAAGATTTGGGGGTTATTTTTAAAGAGCTTTTTCCTTAATGATTTATTTTTTGCTTTAGCATTTTTCAGTGGCATTTGACATTGAAACGAGTCGTTTATCATTCATGGTTTTTAATATCGTGTTTAGTAGTTATTTCGATGATTAAAATGGGGTTCGACTATAATGATACAGTTTATGTACAAAGAGGTAGGTAAGCGAAGTTGTAGAAAAACCCTTTGGTTTGCTTAGGTCCTTACTTATAAACTATCCATTAATTCCATTAACGACTGTTACAAACGGTTTAAAGCGACAGTCCTAAATAAGTGAAATAAAACGTCACTCTGTCTTCCATTTCCTTGCCAATGCTTTCAAAACTGTGAAGGGAAACATCGTGATGTCCTAGAACCTAAAAATCGAAAACATGTGGACATCTACCAACCCGCACTGGGCCTGCGTGGTATATAGCTAATTGACGTACTTATATTTACATAATCTCTTAGCTAACTATTTATACTAAGTACTAAATTAAAAGACTAATTCTAACTAACTATATAAATAAATACAAACATGGTTGGCCTTCTCTCAGCCTATAATTTTCCCACTGCTGGGAAACTTCCCAGCAGTGGGAAAATTATAGGCTGATTATGCTTATGTTATCCGCCACATAGATACTATATCCCAATTCAGTCAGTTTATTAAAAAAAAAATCTACATTATTATGTTATCCTAATAAAGACAAGCTGCCAATGCTCAGCCAAATAAAACCATTTGACTTTCCCCATTTTACCCGAATGCTCATCAGATCACTATCACCAAAATAATGCTATCACCGTTCGGCAGCTGGCTGTCATAACAAACTTTTGTTCGCTATAAAGGTGTTTACAGACAAACGTGCGTTTGTGGCGCGTCTGACGGTATCTAATTGTTCCATCTTTTTATCTGTTTTGTTAACGAATTATATTCATTGCCTATTGTTAGGGACTGACGGGTGGGGAAGTGTTAGATAGTTATCTTATTTCGATATAGTTTTGACTCCTTTTTGGAGATACAATTTATTCATTTGTGCTCAATTTATTACTTTAAGTATGCTGTTGACATTACAATGTATAAGGTAGTAACAGTCACAATACGCCTCGTTCTAGTTGATACAGTGACAACTGGCATTAAAGTTGTTTTTCGGCTTTGATTTCTTTCGATATCTTAAGATCATATTGCATAATACAATTGCAATTGTAGGCTAACCTAAATAATTAAATAATCCTTATCTTCAGATAAAGAAAGATTAATGTGCATTATTTGAAATTAAGACTTCTTAATTAATGATTTTAAATTCATGTTCTGACATCATTAAGGTAGGTCATTCTATCTTCGTGAGAATTTGTGGTAATGTGACCTTACAAAACTAATAAAATGTCTCTGATTTGCTCTACATTCCATATCTTAAAAATGATAACTGCTCACTTGAAAAAGTGAGTCGTAACAATGTCACATGTCAATGTCACTTTTCGACTGTGGTAAGCGATCAGCTAAGTATGAAACTAACCCCCTTATTCATAAAACTTATCAAACCTATTTTAGTTAAAATGGGGTTTGTCTCTTTTTTACACACAGAAATGACAACGTGACAGATAAAGACAAACGTTCTATAAACCTATTTTAGCTAAAATAGAGATAAAATAGGATTATGAATAAGGGGGTAAATGTTTAAACTGAACTGATGGGTTGGTCACTTTCCACGCGATTGTACCATGTAACGTTTCTGTTATTTTCGACACAGGCGCATGATTTGCAATACAGCCAGCTTTATGGATCAACGGCTTCATAAACGACGTCCAATAATAAAGTCGTTAAAATTTAATAATAAAAACTCAAACCGATTAATAGGATAATTTATTACGTTACAAATTGAAGTAGATAATTATATTAAAAATTAACAGGATTAAGTTATTAGCTATTTTATTTTTATACAAAATTACTGAAATAAGTTGACAGATGTTTTTCGTTATACGTAACTTAATAAATTACATGGTGTAATGATCACGATCCTAATATTACGTATATTTTGTAGATACAATAAGAAATGTGCATGATAATATAGGATAAGTATTGCTATTTGTTTGTGTCTATCACATAAGTAAGTACAATAAACAATTCCATAAAATGGGTATCCTTGTTCCATAACAATTTGGCAAAAATTAAGCTATTTCAACACCATTATATTGTGTCAATAACATCTATGCACAGAACAAGGAAATGTGGAAGAAAATGGGTAGGCCTTTGCCCAGCAGTGGGACAGTACAGGCTAAAGGAAAAAAAAAAACATCTATACTATAATAAAGCTTAAAGAGTTTGTTTCTTTGGAACCAGCTTTAAAAAAAATAGTTTTGCATTTGATGTGCTATTATTGATCGAAGTTGGTAGCTCAATTCCTTAGGAAGGCTATAGGCACGCCATCACGACCCTTAGGAGTCGAGCAAAAAGAAAAAGAGTCAGAAAGAATGTTAAACGAAAACGAAGTAGGTAATGGCAAGGGCAGGCGATGCGATACGATGGGGCGGATCGGGGGAACAATAAACTTCACGCAGACGAAGCCGCGGGCAGAAGCTAGTCTATCAATAAAATAGCAATATACACATCGTCATCAAAGTCGTTTCGCATTGTGTCAAAAAAGTTACAAGAAAATTATTTTCCCGACAAATAGAAGAACTAATAGAAAACTTACACATTGCTTATTTATCAAATTAATTACCAATATTATAGGTTTTTAATTAAACGATAGGGTTTAATGTTTGCATTGCTCCTTACAGTATAGATTTATCCCAATAGGAATGCTCTTATAGAAGATTTAAGATCTAAATACCCATCGCGACAACCAGTAAATTATTCGAAACAACTGGAATGTAATTTTGATCAGTTCTTAAAATATCGCCCGGCAATAGGGTAGATGACCTAGAGTCTACACCAATTATAGATTCATTGTCGTCAGTAGTCATCCTTATTCTTAAAGATTACAGCAGTAACTACTTTAAAATAGTCGCGTCGAGAATTTAAATATGGCTAGACTTTTTATTTGCATCTTTTCGGATTTTTGGGTTTTCTTTGCATAATCGTAGCCAGCGTCTCTAGGTCCTATTTGCTGATAAAAGCAACTATTACTGGTCATCAGTCAATAATAGTAATTCAATCATAATTCCCTGGATTTGATGCTAGTAATTCTTGGATCTTTGACAGTCATTACGAGTCGTCAGAACCCAGAACCCCGAAAGTCTGACATCCAGTCTTATTCCAGTCAGTCGCTCTAAGTGAAATACTGGTACAACATAGTTGGGAAAAGGCTATGCAAATGATGATGTAGCTAGCTTCCATCACTATGCAATCATAGATTGAGAGACTCATTATGGGTTCATTTTTTTTTAACCGATTATCTGATTATACCTTTGTCGACGCTGCATACACAATACACATCTTCGTCTTTTCCTACATTTGTTAGGTATTCTTGAAAGAAGGTAAAACCATTGCATTTATATAGAAAGTTACTTGATCCCTCACAAGAGATTTGCGACAATTCCACTCACACACACACACATCCTCACTCATTTTTAGATTCAAGGCGCTTTTCCCTGACCAAAATTTGGAATTCTATCTTCGCCTTTGAAGATATATTTCAGTGTAAAAACCATATCTTCCAATATCCTTCTAGATTACGTTACTCAGTCATTCTTTCTTCCATAACTACCAGGGGATCAGCGAGGCGGGGGGGTGTTTCCCATAAAGCACGTCGTTAGCGCGGCCACCCGCCAGAACGCGATGTAGGAAGTCACCGCTTAGTCGCCGGCGCATGCTGGCGAGTGAAGTGGACGTTTACGGTGCGAAAATTAACGGAGCGCGGAGGGCAATGACAGACATGGTCAACATAATATTTTGGTTATTTTATTTAAGTATTAGGAGAGAATGAATAACTTGACATGGTTGGCGGTACTGTTGATCTAATGTTCATGTCCTGTGAACCTGATGAAAGCTCAGGACAATTTAACACCAATGGAACTCAATAAATCAAATGCATAAAATAACGTAGGTACGTGCTCAAATCTGGTAATAGAGAATGCGTTATGTGAACCTTTTTGGGTAGTACTTCCTGATAACCTCCGGAAATCTCTGTAAGTGTAGACTTTAATTCTCTGTAATTACTGAGCCCGTATAAATTATAGGCTATGCTAGTATTTTTCGATTGAAGCTTCATAGTCATTCATAAGTAAGTAATTAATCAAGTAGCAAGTGACAATCACAGATCATAACAAGCACGTTTTCTCCATGTCCACTTCCCCCGCCAGCACACGCGGTCACGGCCGGCGCTTTCTTGATACACGCTCCAAGAACCTCGATGTTGGCACCGTCTGTCGGTTACTGCCCAGTGTCTCTGTTACATTACACTTGTTACCTCACCGAATAACTTAGCGAGGATGACGCGAGAACTATGAATGAACATAGGACGAGAACCAATGATATTTCGATATTCCAACATCTTGAGTGTCCATGGAGTTTCTTGCCCGTTCTTCTCCATAGAAACCTACTATGGTTTGGAATGGGCAACTAGCTTTTTATTTCTAATTGATCGGCTCTGTCAATTCAAAAGTGTTGTAAATTGTTTAATTGAAATAAATTCTTTGAGTTTGAATTTAAATCCAAAAAAGGTTGGATTCGGGGAGCGGTTCCGAAATGGAGGTGACCAGGTGAGCAGGGCTCTTAGCTAGACGTGGCGAAGATAGGTGCACCAGGGTCTTAACAGAATGGATACTGAGAGACAATAGCAACAGTATTGGTAGACCAACAACCAGATGGGCGGGTGGATGAACCAAAAAGGACCACCTGAATGAGGCTCGCACCGATTAGGGAAGCATGGCATGGCACAAAAGAAAGAAGAAATGTACCCAGTGGGAGGAACTCAGCTACCAGTGACGATGATAATAATTCGTACAATTCTGTTTCCGGATAGTTAAACAGACCGACTCAATAATCACAGAAAAGTCGTCATCTTATCGCATACCTATCAGGTAGAGGTATCCAATATACTTAATATGTAAATACCAACGAAAACGAAACGTTTAAAAATCCACAATAAGATTAACAATGTAGTCAAAACACCAAATCATTATTAGCCTGATTACCTTGACCTTGACCCGTGAAGACCTAGACGTAAACGGACGCGCTTATCAGCTGATGATCAAAAACGATCCAAACTGAGATAGGCCCGAATATGTAAATGACAACCTGTTGGTCCGTGCGAAAATAGAAGTGGCATATGAGTAGATACCTGACAGAGACCAAGCTTCATAAAATCTTGTGGCGATTAATAAAGTAAAAATAAGTGTCGTACGCATTTAAAAATAAAAGCGATACTCTTTTAAATCTGACAATAACTTGAATATTATAATGCAGAGGAAATGAGGTGTCTAATCCGCAATAGTAACTCCCGAGACCCCAAGAAGAAGACAAATGGGGAAACTCACATAATTTATAGAAAATCATAAATGTCATGTTGTAGTGTATCTTTCGCAGCACGACTGCGGATTGCATGAAGCTTGTACTCCATTCAATATCTACTCCTGTGTTAATCGTGTGGGTAGAAATGACAGTCTCAAAAGGCTAAGAAGTAGTCGGCGTGAGAAAAACGTGGGATAAATATCATATCGTTTTCAAAACTGTATTAATTCCAAAGGTGGCATATTATATGGCAATACTAGATTTACCTTAAAACGATGAATCAGAGGTTATTAATGAAATTATTGATTTTGAGGATGTTAGTGTAGTATCTGACTAGTGCCGGATTAACCCCTAAGCAAATTAAGCAATTGCTTAGGGCATGATGACGTCTCGGGGGGCACCACAAACTAGGCGCATTCCCAGGGGGGGTCATGGGGATCATGACCCCCAAAATCATTCAAGCTGTCGAGAGCCTGAATGATTTTCTTCCTTGTCTTCACAGGCGTGGATTGCTTAAAGCATCACCGACCGCCGTATCGTGTTACCAAGTAACTGGGTTATGGAGGTCAGATAGGCAGTCGCTACATGTAAAATATCAGTATTCAGCTGCGTCCCGTCGCCGTCGTTAGACTGAAAGCCAACTTCAACATAGTGAAGAAAAAGACTAGGTAGGTGATGAGTGTAGTCTATAGTATATCTCTCACCATGGTATAAGTATATTTCAGCTCAGCCAGTCTTCGCGCAGCTGAGTTTACATAGCTAGTGGTTATGGGGGGTTCGCTAAGGTAGCCAGAGGTTGTATGCTGATTAATATATCATTCGCGACCGTAAAAAATATGTATTTACAGAATTATAATATAATCATTAGAATCAGCAACACAACTCGGGCCTCAAATGTCATGATTTCATGAAATAGTCATTCTATAGCTAGGATAATATGAACTTAGAGAGTCATTGATTTTATGATTATAATTCTACAGGGTGTTAGGCGGAGGGTTAACTAAACAAGGGGGTTCATAGGTAGACCCTCTGTAGGAACTCTGTAAGTATATACTTACAGAGTTACCTCTGAAACAATACATATTTTTAATAAGGACAAGATCCTATTGGAGATGTCTTTAAAGAAAGTCAGGTGTAACATAGAACAATATAAACTTCCAAGGACAAGTCCTAATTGAAGATATGTTTAGGGAAAGCCAGGTGTTACCTGAATACTGGCTACCAATGAATGAACGAAGAGACACGCGAATGTAAAAGAAGCAAAGGAATATACAAAGATCAGCTCGTGGCGATCTGTAGGTAATGTCTGCCTGACCGCTAGCAATTACCGCTAGAGCACAGAAAGAAAAAAAAACTAAGAGCAAAATCAATAATACCGTTGTACATTAAGATAAGTTCTCAGCATCTGAGTTAATTAGTGTTTTTCTTTTATTTCCAGCCAGGCACCTATTTGAATTCGTATACACAAAAATATGTGTAATTTTTTACTCATTACTTAATATTCGGTGTCGGATTGACCTCGGGTCTCCTCGGGTGAGATCGGGTGTGCTCGGACGGGCTCGTGCGAAGGGTGCCACTGTTATCTGGCACGAGGCGCGACAGTGGCGCGTGCGCAAACCACGTGGACATTCGACGACCTATGAGTAGTGCGGTGCTGGGTGCGAGCTTTTTATCGAAATTCTTGAGGACATTTTTGGTTTTACTTATTTAGAGTGTTATTCAAAAAAGTATAAGTTATTTCTTCATTGTTATAATGTGTGACATAACATTTTTATAATGATGTTTTTTTCTAGTTCTATGTGAATATAAAAGTTCATAGATTTGTCTAGAATATTCGCTGTACTGCATTTTACAGGAAGTGTTCAATAAATTAAGTTAAGTTAATAAATTGTACCATTATATGTAGGAAATCTAAATTGCCTTCAGTACAAATATATTTTTTAAGAAACCTTCAACGGTTCTTAAATCTATGAAAATCACTACCTATCCAATTATAATTTATTTTTATTATTTAAAATTTTATTTTATTTAGGTTAGCCTTAACGACTGATTTTTTTATCGATAAAATTATTAAATTGAAATCATTATACCAAATTCTTATTCACTTGGTACACAACAACGACACACCTGTACATGTCAAACATTACTGAAAACAAAAATAAATTTAAAAAAAAATAAACAAATGTCAATTACCCACTAAAATTATAATATCTACCTAATTAATAGAAAGCATAACATAAATATGTCTATGCCCATCACTATCACTTATCGATACGCCGGGGGGATAGGGTAAACAAGCGGAGAGGGGTAACCTTGGATGCGCGAGCGCAGCTGCTCAATGATCACCTGCCTCCAGCCGCCATATTGGATCCAGCAAGCAAACAAGTACACACACAGCGCAAAACATTCACGTCTTTTTGTATTAATAAAAATTTCGACAATTTCATTTTAAAGTTCATTTTATGACATTTATTGATCGGTACTTTGACTTCTTTGTTTTTGGAATGTTAATTTTATCTCTGTAGTAATGAACGTTTTTTTCGGCAGTTTAAATATGCCCCATAATTTTAACAGCCTAAGCAATCGAAACTGAATCAGCCATTCCTAAAACTCGATACTATATAAGCAGTTTTTATCGAGTATCTATCACATATCTGGTATCTATTTAATTTCACATTCCCAAACGTATCATATTTCTACAAAAAACTTGATATACTTAAAGTGTTAATTCCTACTTTATCAGATAAGTCTATAATTGTATTTAGATCGACAATTTTAGAAACAGGTCTATTCAAGTAGTTCAAATACTTATTCTGATATTATTTTTAAATGTCATTGACATATTACGATGGTGCAGTAAAAACCATAGACATTAATGTCAAGTGCACATTTCCATGTCACCGGTTAACTAAACAGAAAAAAAAACAACATTTAAAATTAATTTTCGAACGCAGGGTGGCAATGTCAAAAATCTAATGTTCCGAATTCAAATCGAATGCAAGAAACACCTTGCCAGCGACAAAAAACGGAGCTAATGCGAAAGACAGGTGTTGTAAGTTAATAACTTCCACGATTCAGACAGTCGAATTAAGTTTAAGATTAAGAACGAAATACTCGTTTACTCGGATTGAAGGTAATTTTGTGGATTGCATAATTCGGTTGCTATAATCGTGATTCTAAATAAGAACATCTTTCTGGAGCTTTTGTATAAATTAGTAGGATCCGTCACAAAATCATGATAAACAGGCTTAGGTACATAGATAACGTCATAGGTATATTTTGCATACAAACTTACTTTTCCCGAAGACTTAACAGAACAGTTACCTATATGCTGGTGTAACTACGTTTTGCCAATATTGAGTAGAGGCGAACAAGTCATTGAAACTCCGAAGAATCATATTATTTCCAACCCCTGGGCTACCAAATCAAACTTTATAACACTATCCATCCGATCAAACTTCTTCGTATCTACGACCGCACCTACTACCATCAAGGTTAAAATGTAAAATTTATTTATAAGCAGACTATTTAAAATATTTCGTTTTACACCTAACTTCCTAGGATACTACTTATTACAAGTTTCGATACAAATTCATGTTTCTATAACATACCTAATACGAATTTTAAATACTTACATATTTAGATAAATATCGACTTTGTATGGCATATCATTGATAACATATGTATCTATCAATAAAAAAAAAAAGCGAACGATGAATAAAAGAAGATCAAAAGATTTTAAATTCGGCCTGTGTTAAAAACATGCAAGATATTTGAAAAACGAATACCCACTCTACACTTCTATGGTCTATATCGAAATACAAACAAATACACTTCGATTTTCAATCGCATGAAGTCCAAAGACTAAAAGAGTTATCATTATCATAAAATCGCGAATTTATCAAAGAAGTCTTTATTCCAAAATAAAATTGACATATAGCTTTACGGCTTTTTTATGAGTTCAACCGTAAAACGTTCCGCATACTCCAATAGATTCATGGAAAACAGCCATTTTTCATTTAGTTTGTTTTAAACGGAAATTCTTATTACACATGTGAACGATCACATGTATAATAAGAATTTCCGAAATTAAGAATGAAAAATATTCAGTATACGAATACTGAATATTTTCATGAGGTATTTCCTCGAATAGTATAAACATAACATGTCTGTTTATCGCGCTACTTCTTAAATATGCAGAAAACGAAGGAACTTCTAATACCATAAGAGTTCCTTGCGGGGCTGTAAAAGCACTTAGCTTAAGCACTTTAGCGCTTAAAGCTTTTAAACGACATCATTGAATAAGCAAAGAGCAGAGTAGTTTTTAAGCGCTAAAGTGGCTAGAAGAGTTTATGATAGGCTTCTAACTTTTGGCTTCAGAGGTAACGTTGATATAACATTGAAGTGCTAAGTAGCCAGTCCGTATTTTAATAAGTATCCTTATCTAACTTGACTGTTTTGTTGGCCTAGTGGTCGCAAGCGCTACTGCTGAGAATGAGGTCCTGGGTTCGATTCCCAGGTTGGGCAGTGCTGTGAGGTTTTTCCATCAGGAATTTCTCAATAGCCGCTGGATTGGTGCCTGGTTGATGGCAATATGCTCGCCCCCTATTGCATGGGACTTAGACCTAACTGGCGAAATGGGGATGTACTATAGAAACATCTCTACCCAAAACAAGGCGAGATGTCATTTATATAATATATTTGCTAATCTATCTAACATAATAAATATCTGCCAAACGTGGTTGATATGTGGCAAAACCTACTTAAAAATATCTGGCGAAATCATCATCATCTGCCTAGCCTTTTCCCAACTATGTTGGGGTTGGCTTCCAGGCTAACCGGATGCAGCTGAATACCAGTATTTTACATGGAGCAACTGTCTGTCTGACCTCCACAACCCAGTTACTGGGTTATACAATACCCCTTGGAAAGACTGGTTGTCAGACTTTTGGGCTTCTGACTACCCGTATCGACGTGCAATTTATTTTACTTGCGGGACATAATTTTGTATGGAAAACCCTTCACATCAACATCACAAAACCGCTTAACGTGCTTTCCGAGGCGCGGAGGGGCCTCGGTATGTAAAGATGGTCACCCATCCACAGACCAACCGCGGTAAGCATAGCTTAACCTGATCGATCGACCTGTGCGGCTGTTATTATTTAGTCACGGGCCCCTCCATGTACGTATCTCTATCTAAATTATGTTATGCGTCATAGAAACCCGCTGACACATCCAGCCATTCCTCTTAACTCGAATCCACAAGAAAAGTAATTTCATCAAACAATTTTCCCGGAAATTCTTAAAAATCCGACGACTATTTTAAACGTGCGGTATTTCCGTACCGGGTTCAAATACACTTATATCTTATGATTAATCGATTTTCTCGTTAAGCATCGTGATTAATGATTATATTGTGAATTTATTTTTTATTATGAACGGCGAGAATGGCTGTCGTAAACACTTAATTGCTAAATCGAACACCTTGTTAGGTAATAAGAATATAATTTGATAATTTTATTAACTTTGTTGCAAGTTATTAAAGAGTTTGTAATGTAAGTGTCACTGTGTTTAGCCATTTTGTATTCTGAGCTTGAACCTGGTACAGGTGGCTTTACTAAAGCTATTAAAACCTAAAGGATTCAGAATGTTCTTTTTGTAATCCTGACGGTAAGTCATGAGTTCATGACAAAAACTTTGAACCCATTCCATATCCCAGTGCAGTTCCATGAGGAATTAGCCACATGGATACTCCCACTAGTTCCATATACGGGACTAGTGAGTTGCAGTAGTTCCATGTGGAACTAGCTACATGGAACTACTGGGATTAAATGGCTTTTTCATTTACCACATGCCAATAGATTTATTAATATATTATAGGTGGTTATAGTAAAATTGTAGCGAAGTTAAAAATGTACATTGAATATAAAAAAAAGTAATTGCTACGAGGTGTGATGGGAACGAGACTGATACCGAAAATACAGTTTTTAGAATTTTTGTCCGGTATTCTGGATGTATGTTCCGCATTGGCGTAAAAACGGCTGAACGGATTTACATAAAATTTGGCACGCAGATAGTTTATAATCTGGATTAACACATAGGGTACCTACTTTTAATCCCGGGAGTACGTTCTCGTGGTATATTTTCCGACATCCACGGGTGAAGGGCGAAGCGGAGGGCAAAACTAGTACTTGAATAATTAAAAAGTTGTTCATTAAAACCCTTAAAGTGAGCAAATTCATTGAATTTCAAGCCGAATTTGTTTGTCTCATTTTGTCAATTTATTTGTCACTGAACTCACCGCTCCTAAATCTCAAACTACCCAAGTGTAAAATCCCGAGTACCTCTCAATAAGCATTTAAAAGACAAACAGACGAATTTCACAGCTCGTAAACCTTCAATCGCTAAGCTTCAGTAACTCCTAATGTCAAAAATTGTAACCGTCTTAAGAAAATCGTTACTTACATACAAAAAACCTTTTTTCTTCAATCCTTTTTACGGAAGGGTTAAGGCAGATGCGTAGACGCAGATGTTAAGAAACACGATTAATGATTTAGCTACTGTACTGTATGTAGGTAAACTGGTTCTTTTTGTAATATTAATTGTTAATGCCGTTAAGTTTCCAAGGAAGCACGTACGCGCGGTGGTTTGTTTGGACTTAAGGCTATACATTTTGGTAATCTGACTGACGTTGATTTCGTTCAAATGATTGACTGTCATGGGAAAGAAGTAAATAAAGTTTCAGCTGCTTCTAAAAAGTTAAGGGTAACAATGTAAAGTCCCATTGACACGATAGAAGTTTCTTGCCTGTGGCATACAATAAAAATTAAGCAACAAATGACTTGCAGAACATAAAAATCCAAGCTAAAACTAATAAGAGACACTTTTGAATTGTCAAGGGGTCGGACAGTCAGAAAGATGAAGCCAGTGGCCAATTCCAAAGCGCAGTAGGTTCCTATGGAGAAGAACGGGCAAGAAACTCCACGGGCACTCTTTTAAATAAAAAAAATACTTATAACTTTTATTGTTGCTTCTACTTATGGTATACCAGCTTAGCCCGCGACTTCGTTCGCGTGAAACTTCTTGTTTCCCCCGAGCCACCCCGTCGTATCGCATCACCCGGCCGCGCTATCACTTAACGTTCTTTTTTACTTCTTTTCTTTTTGCTCGACTCCTGGGTAGATTTTCGTTATTTATCATCATTTACAGGTGTTATTAATATTATATTATTTACTAGCTGCGCCCCGCGGTTTCACCCGCGTAACTTTCGATCCCATGGGAATATCGGGATAAAAACTATCCTATGTCCTTTCCTAGGACTCAAACTATCTCTATACCAAATTTCATCGAAATCGGTTCAGTAGTTTAGGCGTGAAGAAAAGACAGACAGACAGACAGACAGAGTTACTTTACAAATCACACTGTGAAAATTAGGCTTTATAATAGTCATCATCATCATCATAATCAGCCTTTAATGTTCCCACTGCTGGGACACAGGCCACCTATCGGTGAGAGGGAGTGGGCCGTAATCCACCTCGCGGGCCCAGTGCGGGTTGGAATATAATAGTTATAATAATATGTAGTATACAGGATGAAATTGAACACATGCGACAAATCGAAATGGGAGATTGTACTCATCATTATGAACAACTTTTACTATGGAACCAAACCTGAAATCGCGAATAAAAAATCAGCTGTTCACTACATTTATGTTCGCATAACTCGTCAAAATGTAGGGAGCAGCTGATTTTTTTTTCGCGATTTCAGGTTTGGTTTCATAGTAAAAGTTGTTCATAATGATGAGTACAATCTCCCATTTCGATTTGTCGCATTTGTTCAATTTCATCCTGTATAATTATATAATATTATAATAGTCATACGTCTAGTAAAAGTGCGCAGTGCTGCCCTATTTCAAGTTAAACAAATATCAACATTATTTCAATGAAAATTAAATTGATTTCAGAGTGACTAGCACTATAAAAATGTGTAGCGTAAACTGAACTTTATTTAGAGGTGTACCTATAGTACCTACACCCACATTTCGCCAGTTAATAATCTTCGATCGAAATACTGTATCATTGAAAAAAAGCAACTAAATGACTAATGCAGATGAATAAGTAGTTCTTTTTATTATATTCTTAGTAATGTAATAAAATACAATTATAAAGCTGTTGATCGAATTATAAAATGCTTGATACAGTCTGGCAGAGAAACGTTGTTGCTACATAAACTAGGCGTTACCCCCTGTGTTTCATAGGTTTTAGAGAAATAAAATTCAATCTAATACCTGCGTTGCGCAGACACATCGACGCACAACCCGTTACCATGGATTCAGTAGGTACATGATTCTGAACCCTCCAGCGTTCAAATTTTTCGTCGACTATTTAAAAAAAAAATGTTGTTCTAGAAATAACTGTTTTTTTTTTACTACCGATGAAAATTTTCCATATGTCTATAATCATGTGCAACTTTTTCTAGGCAACGACAGCATCGGGTTATCATCCAGCTTTCATTGAAATCTGGCATGATGATTTTTTATTTTATTTTATTTTTAGCATTTCGATAAAAACCTTTAGGGACGTTGATAGTGACGGACAGTTTCGCTTCATTTTTTTATGGCGATATATTTTATATGATATACCATAATGGCATAAATAATCATTTGCCAACATGTTCGGCATGCGGCAGTAGTTTACCAAGTTGTGTCTCTCAAGATTATCATATAAAACATGTGTCACTATTAAATACAATGCCTTTTACAGATATACTCGTACTATAAAATCACGTTGCTGCATTATGGATTAAAAAATATAATTAAATAATTATAAAATAGTGGATGATAAAAACAAATAAATATCTTTAAGTCTTTACAGATTCCTGTGTTGCCCTTGTGAAGTTGGTCAGTATGGTTAACTTTTGCAAGTGTTTTTTCTATAATATTTTCCATTAGCTGCGCCCCGCAGTTTCCCCCACATAAGTCTCGATTCCGTGGTAATATCGGGATAGAAAGTTATTCTTCAAACTTTAAATGTCCTAATCCATGTCATGGTCTACCCATACGCTAAATTTCATACAAATCCGTTTCGTGTTTGTACGGAACGGATTTGTATGAAATTTACAAAAAACCAAATCTTTTCTCTTTATAATATTTTGAACTGATATGAAAGCGGTCCAAGCACACACCAAATCGACCATAATCATCATTTACAATTAAAACTTGATAGATGACTGAAAATTACAAGGTTTGATCCAATTATACATCCTGTGCAATAAAAGAAAATCGTCTGTACATCCCTACGCACAACAGAGATCTATAGGCATAGCAACTGATTAATCTCTAGATCCTGATTTATATATTATACACATATATATTTTTTGCTAAAAATGGAGCTAATTCTGGATTCCAAATTTCCACATTTTGCATTCCTAGGAAGCAAAGGACGATCAAAATTAATCGAAGCTAGTTGTATAATAATATCTGGCAAGATATTTAACCTTACCACCTGACATTATACCTTAGTCATCTATTACAACACACGCAAGCTATGTACGATCTATTTATAACTGAGGACCACATGGTTTTGAAAACCACGTGTCTTGCTATTAAGTACCGAATTGATTTTTCCAAGTAATTCAGGTTACTCATATAGATTGAATGAGATGACTAGCTTAATAAATTAATTACCAAATATTCAACAATAATTTTTCAAGTAATCTGGTTTTAGACGAAATTAAAGAAACATCAGGAAGTAAAGCAAACATACAGACAAATCAAAAACCAATATAAGCCGTACCAATTTAAATAAATCATCACTTCAAAAAATTTATCACTAGCCACCAAGAATGCGGTGTCAAAACCCATAATAATCGTGCATTAATACCGTACGCGTGCGCACAGCACCTGTTCGGAATGTAACGGGACGCCATGTTGTCGACGGTACGTCCAGTAATTAAATGTGCAAAAAGAATACAACGAAACATACCTGTTAAATTAATCAGGAACTAAGTGATACGACTTTACGGGTATTCGAGATAAAAGTGGTCGCAGTAAGGGGCTGATAAGGTTGGTTAAGGCCGTATTAGCTTCATTAAGGTGGCTGCGATGTAAAGGTTCGCTTCCACTAGCTTACGACAGCACCAGTTTGTCTTAAGTTGAGGCTACTTAAGTGGACACGATGTCTCATCTGTCCCCAGCGGAAGCACTAGAAAGTGGTGAAGGGGGGGGGGGGCATTTTGGGGGACTGTCTTTCGTAATTTTGACGTTCGAAAAGTGCTGATTCTCAGCCTAGTTTGAATAAATGACTTTTGATTTTGATTTTCATCCTGAGACACGCATACATAGACTAATTTCGTAGCCTCAGAACAAGCCAAATAAAAGATAGATGTGTTTTGTGATAGATGATAATTGCTAGGGAAGAAGCGCACGGCAGCTAATAGAGATTAAAGTAAAAGTCATCTTGTGTCGTCACCAAATAATAAATAAAGAGGACGAGCCATATTTTGTTGATTTCTTTGTCGTGCTTTTGTTATTTCGTAATCTGTGTATCCCAGAGACATAGGGTGCGCATCTGTGTCTGCACACACACTTGAGCACTAATATCTCCAGCGAGATTGGCCGCCATGGCCGGAATGGAGGATGTAATACAGGGTGGCAGCATCGACGCGCAAACTGTAACCATGAATTCGGCACATGATTATAGACACTTTCCATTGGTTATCAAAAAAATAAGCAGTTTTATAGAAAAGTGCAATGCCTACGCGGTCAAAATGTATCGAACAGCAATTTTTTTTTTAATACCTAACCGACAAAAAATTTCAACGTAGGGTGTTTCAGAATCATGAATGAATCCATTCCTACCACCCTGTATATGTCCCAGAGACAGTCTTAGCTTGCCTTACGTCGAGACTGTTCAGTCACAGGCTGACTGAAGTGTATACGCAGCTTAAGATCCTGTGGCGCTTCTAGCTCTAGTAAATTATACATACAACATTGTCTGGGTGTGGATGCGTTATAAAACCATGAAGGGCTTATCCTATTCTTATCATAATATTCAAATGAAACCAGTTGCAATGCATTTTTGTACTGCGTGATCCTAACTCCTCATTTAACAGAGAAGAAATTAGATACTTATAATTTGTAGATTTAGCAGAATAGGATGAAAATGACGCGGGCCTAGTGCAGGTTGGTGGATGTTACCATCCAGTTCCACCAACCCGCACTAGGCCCGCGTGGTGGATTTCTACTGCCTCTTACAGACAGGAGGCTTGTGCCCTAATAGCGGGAATAATTATGCTGATTATGCTATGCACGGAAACTATTGTTTTTATGATGGATTTGCAAGAATACACTCGTTAGTAACATAATTAGAAAGCCGAGTAAGGTCTTTACCGGTATACTTTTTTATGCTTTGAGACTGAGAAGAAGAAAGAAATCAATTGAAAAGATCGTAGACTGATTTGAATCAAGGGGCAATGTTCAATTACGTTTGAATTGAGTCATTTGTCGGTACATTTTCTATCGAAAAACTAAGAATTTTCACGCATGCGTAGTCGTGCGAGTTATACTAATACAATATTTTCCAAAAATGGTACTATCGTCCATATATTAGCCAAAACATATGCCTATTATATCAGCGATCTTAAGCTAAATCATAATGACATTTAATTACACTTATCGACACATCACAGTACTAAAATAGTACTTAAAAGGCACTAACCCATTGGTAGGGAAGAAATATTATGGGCCGTCTAATCTTCAACTGTAAAATTAAAAAGATCATGGATAGCTTTAGTAATAAGGTTTAAAATATATTAGCGGTCATAACTTTTATTCTATGTTGTGCTATTTTTAAATGTGTTTATTGGCCTGGTAATATTTTTAGCTTACGCTGCACTGTACTTAGCCTTACACTGCAAACTATGCCCCGCCTCCTATGTCGCCCTCTGTGTTCCAAAACTTGCAATCAAAGTGCAAATATTTAGGAGGAATGTATATCGTTCACTTGCGACGACAGTGTGACATCTCAAAAACCGTAATTTTACAGAAAACGACTTTTGAACTTTAAAATGAGCATAACTCTTAAATTGCTGTCAAGATAACTTTATTATGTATGAGGTGATTATTAGAGTACAACTAACACTGAAATGAAATATCAAAAAGAAAAAACACAATTATCAGTAAAACCAAAAATTGTATAATTCGAGATGTCACACTGTCGTCGCAAGTGGACGATATGTTAATGCTATTCAGGACCCTTATTGCGTAACGTACTATCATCTCAACCTGAATCATTTGGAAGGATATTGCTAATCCATTGCTTCATATGTTCGAAAAATGGGTCTGCTAAACAACGTAAATAACGTTATGAATGTAGATGAACTGTCATAATGAAACCCATTCATATTGATGGTGTATTACGTAATTGCCCCACAGGAAGTTAACATACTGATCATATTAAGAAACACTAGGAAAAAAAAAGCTAAAAGATAGCGCTGTCTAATAGGCTTAAAGCGAAACTTCAGAAGCTCTACCTCTAGCATAAGCTAAATATATCTCCCCGAGCCTCAAAGTATACAATGACGTTGTTTAAATATTTAATACCTACTTCATGAAAATTTAATTATTTATTCTAGTCTAGTCTTAATTTACGATGGTAAACTACACTTTTAAGGCCTTAATTATGGCGATAAAATAATTTTCTTTGGACATTGCATTACAGCTGCATTGTGGTATTGCTAAAATTGTACTTTGTTGACAAAATAAAAATAAACAGCAACGGATAATAATAATTCTGATGATTTAAACATAATAAATAGTAGATTGTACAACTAAGGCATAAAAGAAGCTATTTTACCCCGAGACGTTTATATCCACCCGAGCCGAAGGCGAGGGTGGATAGTTAAGTCGAGGGGTAAAATGGCTCGTTTATGCCTGAGTTATACACTCTGCTTTTCACTTCGATTGCGAGAAAATGAAACAGGCATAAATATACAGTACATAATTAATCAAAAATGTTGCATCCATAGCTAATTCCCGCCACCACAGATAATACCGCCACGAAACTTTTTAAAAGTTTTTTTTTTTATTTTCAACATTTGTCATTCGACTTGGGTACTTCATACTGCCAAAAAATGAAAACGTTTCTTTGCCTTTTTAAATAATAAATGACAACTATTTTACCTGATTTTATTAAATTAACGATAGAAAACACGGAAGTGGTATAAATTAAAGAAAATGAAATAAATCACGACTTTAATCTGCGAAGTTTTATTGTGCGTGTGGCTGTTGGGCCTGATTACTTTAGTCTTAGAAAAAAATTTTACTTTATGCACTAGAACATAAAAATCGATTTTATATCGCCTAAGCACAACATAAAGACGGACTTTTAGAGCATGAGAAGTGAAAAAAATATTTAGTCACGCCTAAAGATCAGCCATCATTACTCTTGTCATAAAGATTGGTAATTAGTGATTACATGTCACAGTAGGTATGCTGTATGTACATATGTATTATCATAGAAACAATAATTCTTGTTCTTTATATTGTTTGAGATAATGTGTGACATTAATTTATCAATGGACAAGTCACAAAGGCGAGTTTGGCTCAAAATTAAATTTTCAGCATCTTATCTGACAGCGTACTTTAATATATCTATAATAATCCCTTATATAGCTCTATTGCTTCATGTCTTTATCTTCATTGATGCCCAGTATCCTAACAAAACACCAGCGGGCTCAGAATAGAGCCCTGTTCCTCGACAAAAGTCAAAACTGAAACATGTCCGTACAATTTTAACAGGTATGTCAATGTCAAGTCCGACCTATCATCCGACGTAACCCTTAAAAGGCTCGCCCCAATAAATAGGTCACTGAGCAAGCCTGCAAGCTGGCTTTCAACCTGTCAGTGTTTATGCGGTCCAGCGCAAAATAATGCGTTATTGATATCTTTGCCTTTGAGCGACTCTTACGCACCTTGTATGCTTTATGAGTGGGACACAATGGTCTTGTGTTAGTGGGGGTGGACATCTGCTTATCTTGATAGTTGATAGGGGCATGATATGGGAAGTTAAGTAAGTTTGGAGTTTAATTTTTAACTTCATACGAGAAAAAGTTTTATGTATGAATGTGTAGGTATGGCTTGTGTCTCTCTTATAAGAAAATAAAAGGACAAAAGGTAGCATTAATGGATTGTGTAAATACGGAACTCTATAAATGAAATGTCTAAGAAGAAAGTGAACACTGTGATGACGAAACTAAAAATATCAAATAAACTGAAATACGACAGGACGGTGATAATGACATGGTGGATGTTTCTCATTTATGTGATCTTGCTGCGCCCGCGGCTCTCTCTGTTACAAAAAACAGAATTCCAAATAAGTATCTACACCCTGTTTGCATACAACAGTATCACATACCAACATAATAGGGGCACACCACCAATTAATAAAACAAATCTCTAATAAAAAAACATTATGTCCCAAAAACAGGATTGAACCACTCAACTTTATCGATCAAGGCAACCCGTATTACACAAACATTGGAGCATTGTTTACCGACACATAAAGATATGGCCAATGTTTGTGGGTGGTCTGAAGCACGTGCGTTTTGAAGACAACCCCTAGCTTCCGGAAGCGTGGTTGTGGTTCAAGGGTACTTAATAAATTATTTTGTGAAGCTAATCAGTTTATCATACAGGAAAGATCGATGGGAAGTGAAGATTTGATTAAGATATAGAAATTATTTGATATTCGATTAGCTTTTGATTAAAATGTGGTGTGATGAGTTTAATCTGAAATTACTTTTTAAAAGCTTCTACATAAAATATCTAAATTAAATATTGATTTGTTCGAAAAATAAGGTTAAAAAAGTAATCATTCATTCATTTGATTAAACATAATCAATATTAAACAACAAACTGAAACCATTTTTAGTTTGTGAATTCTAATTTTCAATTTTCGGTAAATTCTCAATATTCGGAAGTACCGGAATGCTGTAATAAATAAATCATCTACGAGTAGCTTAAGTTGCAAACATCCAATACACCGCATTTTTATAAGAATACCACAAAATTTCCGCGAATCGTGTAAGAACCTACAACAAAAACAACACCATCTTTAGCTCATATGCCTTGAACATAATCCTAGGCCTCAAGCAGCTGCTCAAAACCGCTATCATCAAAAATATTCATTTCACGCGGTTATTCCAAGAAATCACGTGCGCCTACGCCGCTTTTTTTCCAAAAAGGTGTCGCATGTCTACTTGCGCGCGCTTGCGATTTTTTTCCAAACAGCACGTGCTTGTTTTTTGTCGGCTTCCATGTCGGTGCCATACATCTGTCGCGGCAAGCTGTGGTTTTGGGTATAACCCGGAAAAAATCAGAAGCCTCCCAAAATCTTTCACGTTGTGTGAGAAGAGGTGGTTCTTAATTTAGTCGGGTGTCTTAATTTGCAACATGATGCTGTTTTTCGTACCTGCTATGCATCTGGTGGTTTTTGGTACATCAAAAATAGAACACTAATGTTAAAATTTTGCAGCCGGTGGAGAAATTTGGCTTTCTTATAGTTTTGGCACGTATTTCCGCCAACTGCTGTTTCCGCGGGCCCTGATTTGAACAGGATAATTTGGGTCGGGGCCAGGATAACAACAACAGGATAGGTAGGTACTAAATGCTATGTTGAGTTTGTTGAGGCTTTACTTTGAAGTCTGGACATGAAGTACTCCCCTGTATAGAATGGCAAGGTAACGAATTCAGTTTATATAGGTACGTTGTGTTTAAAAGTGTCACTTTCTATTAAGCAATTTACTTCAATGACAAAAATATGTCACTAACTTGATAACTAAGGCATATCTAAAGGAATAGAACGAATATTGTTGACCAGAGAAGTCTATAAGATAAAAGTTATCTATTATGATGATGCAAAAAGAACTTTAGAAGTGATAGTTTTACTGTAAAGCAGTTCTAAAACCGTACTCAGGGAATTAGCAATTGAGATTCATCCTACTAACCACCTTCACCACCAAATGAACTGCACACATTGTACGATTCAAAGAAAAATTAAGAAATACAGCGGCGGCGCCTCGGCTTCACTATAACAAACAAAATTAAACGAAAGAATCCGTAATAAAAATGCTAATGCATAATCAACACAAGAAGTCGATCAAAATAATTACTTCTATTGCCATCAATAGTTATTGAAGAATCTTCCATCAATTCGTTTATTTATTCTTCTTTTATGTGTTGAATCAAGAAAGAATGCCCATAGATACAGCCATTGAATCACAAAACTAATATGGTGGAGAAATTTTACCGTTTCTCGAACACAATCGTAATGGTCTTGTATATTATAGATGAGTATTATTCACGTCAATCCATCAATCGTAACTGGGATGCCACTTAAGATGAAGCGTTTGGTTTCTTTTTCATACAAAAATCAATTCAAAGTCGCACTTAGTTTTAGCTTGGATTGTGGAGGTCAGATAGGCAGTCGCTCCATGTAAAATACTGGTACCTATTCAACTGCATCCGGTTAGACTGGAAGCCGACCCCAACATAGTTGGGAAAAGACTAGGTTATTGTTGGGTTTAGCTTGTATGAAATTATTGATATAGTCTCTGCACGATCAAAATACCTACAGTAGCACCCACCAGCTGTTGTTGACATTTTTCCACTTCAGCAGTGACAGACCACATTACCTATGATTTAAAATTCTAGTCATCCAAATTTTTGAACTACCAGCTACTAACTAACGTTTTTAATGACTAATTCATCTACCTTTGACTTACCATAAAAAAGAATCAAGTAATCCTTTAGGAGTGCCTGATTTTTTTTTTTTTTAATAATAATGTGGCATCATAGCTGAAGTGGAAAAATATCAACTAACTTTTGGAGGCGACTGTCTATATATGGAAAGCCTAATGAAAGAAGAAGATAAAGAAAAAAATATATAAAACTTATGTTAAATTATAAACTAATTTGATATCAAGCGATTCGGAAGTTGTGGTTATCGAAGACGTAGAACAATAATTAATTAATTGTACGTATTGTACAACTTGTCATCAACTTATCGGTCTGTACTAAAAGAATGCTTACGTACGAAACGTTAATCCAAAACGAAGTCCAATTTATTTTACTTCATCATCAGCCTAGCCTTTTTGTCCCTACTATGTTGGGGTCGGTTTCAAGTCTAACCGGATACAGCTGAGTACCACTATTTTACATGGAGTGACTGTCTATCTGACCCCCAAAACCCGGTTACTGGGTAATACTATAACCCTTGGTAAGACTTTCGGGCTTCTGACGTCCCGTATCGACGTCCAATTTATTTTACTTGTGGGACATAATTTTGTATGGACAAGAAACCAATTCGTCCCCTTCAAGAAAACCCCTCACATCAACATCACAAAACTAGTGACTACCAATAACAATACCACGAATAATAACTACTAAACCGTTACGCTTCCATTCATTTTTTTCAAGACGCATCCTGGGATGCACAATAGTCCATAAAGATCACGTGAAAACGATATGATCTCTAACCAACTCTCGTTGTGGTAGCCATTGTCCCACCGAGATATCTATCGATGGTGTATCGAGTAAAAAAATAAGTCGATTCAGCGACATTGATCGAGTTCAAGTTCAATGAGTATAGCGATTGTAATGCCATATTAGATTAGTTTTTACCTTGTTCGGAGTAGAATGGTGGGATTGTTGGTTGAAGACTAGGATCATAGAAATGGAAGATGTGGTATGATGACATTTCTCTTGGCTACTGTTCATCTGCCATTACTTTTGAGCTAGGTTGTAATAACATCGAATCACGAATTTGCGCTTTTATCATTTCTGACGTGGCGATATTATTGTGAACATCCACGATCACGTCACGGCATCGGCATCACAATAACACAGGGAAATAAAATATATGGAAATATTGTATATAAAGACGCTTTTAAATTTTACGTCCACAATAACGTTGTAACGCATTCAAATGCATCTGGTTAGACTGGAAGCCAAACCCAATATAGTTGGGAAAAGGCTAGGCAGATGATGATGATGATGATAAAGTTATATAACGTACACGTATTTCAATACATTTTATGGATATGGAGTGTGGATGTCCACCGCCATAATACCGTCGTCTGTCACATTAGAAATTACAAAAGTGCACATTATAATACCAACTGCTTCGGAATCTCTAAATCTTCGGATCAGAATCAGCTGATTTCACATTTTACAAGGAGGTGATTGCATCTGATTTGATCTTCACTTCCTCATTATTGGAGTAGAATTAGCCTGTTTTCGAAGATTAGATCAGATGTCCAAATTTCAGGCTGAATGTCAGAAAAATCTATCACAGGTATGACAAACGCTACCGAAAGATTGGTTATCGTAGATGTAAACGATCAAAATGCATTAGATGACGATGATAATGCGTTATCAGAAGCTATACTAGAAGAAGATTAATAATAATATAATTCAACAATGTTGACACGATAGTACCTACCTAATAGCACATCTACTTTGTTTCCACGGACTATTTCGAAGCTATTGAAACTGTTTATAGACCGTTTACCGATGCTGAGAAAAGTGTTTGAAGAATTAATACTACCAGTTTAATTAATTGGTAAATAACTAAACTCGTAGTATAAAGAAGACTTAATTTCACACACAAAAAACCTGTATTTCTTAATTTCGATTTTATCTTTCCTCATAAAAACTGAGTTTGTGACTGAAGTCGTTTCTGTAGTAGACTGTTAATTCTAACAGGTACGTAAATCTAATTACGAGACAAGAAAAAGAAGTTGCTAGACGCACCGCTAAGGCCGGGAAGAGCTATTGGTCTATGAAAAACCTCTACCATCCATACTTAATATTATAAATTCGAACGTAACTCTGTTTGTCTGTCTATGTTACCTTTTCACGCCTAAACCGCTAAACCGATTTAGATGAAATTTGGTATAGAGATAGTTTGAGTCCCGGGAAAGGACATAGGATACTTTTTTATCCCGATATTCCCACGGGATCGAGACTTATGCGGGTGAATCCGCGGGACGCAGCTAGTTTGCCATAAATTCAAATTAATGGGCATGTGCAAACTCCCTATCCCCACATACGGCGCTCAAACCCGGTCCTTGACAGTTCAGCAGAGGTTCCAGCTTGAGGTTTGCCAGCGAGCAATGGAGCGCAGCATTCTTGGAGTCACATTAACGGACCGTGTTAGGAACACAGTGCTGCGCTGTCACCCAAAAGGCAGCCATTTCAAGCTTAAAAGTGGGACTGGGCCGGACACGTTCGGCGCATGTCGAACGAGTCATAGGCCAAATCTACCACCATGTGGATCCCAGAAAACGTCCGGCGACATCGAAGCAGATCAAGGAGAAGATGGCGGGACGAGCTTGGCGCCTACAGACAGGATTGGTCCACACTGAGAGGAGTGGAATAGAAAAAGCCTTTGCCCTGTAGTGGGACAAATAAATAAACAATACTTACATCTGAGGCCCTTCTTCTTTGGTTCTTCAATAGATTCTAGCATGTGTCCCTATTGATAAGGAACGTTTTGTAGACAATCGCCAAAAAAGGTCTCATCTTTAGTTAAAGCTCCCGCAAACAGGCGCGACCCGACTTTGGTATAACAATTTCTATGAAAACTTCATGATAATTGCTCTTCCATCTGTTGTACGTGCCTGTCTGCGAGAGCCTTTACCCAACTGTCTAATGTCTGTATTCACTCTGTGAAATGAGCAAAAATATGAACTTGTGATGTGTTAGAAAAAAAACTTCAAATCTCTTTATTTAAAGTATATCAAAATTCAAAGTAGAAGATTCACTGACTCCCCTAATTTAAGTATCCCGTTAAAATATTTAATCCATATGAATAAATTATCAAAGAAAACATACAATACAAAGACCATCCCTACAGCATTGTTTAACATTGTCATACAAAGGATGATAAAATAATTCCGTTACACGAAATAAGGTTCAATACTACAAACTGAGACTATTGAACATGAGCACAATACCTTAAGTGTACACCCAACTTTACTTTTGACACCGGTCAAACTTGACATCTTTCAAATTTCAACCTAATGCGGTACAAAATAAGGACTATGTTTTATGTTAAGGATTGTGTAAATAAAGTGGTTTTTATATGTAATAGCATTTTAATAGAGTGAAGTAAAGTCGTCCTTGCGTTGTCCCATTGTCTGCAATGATAGCAATACAAAAGATTGCATTCTACTTCTCAAAAGTTTGCTCAGCATTCCCTTGAAGTTTTTGATATATTGGCGGCCAGCTGGCCCTATTATGTTCACTTTTAGTGTAGTTTGTCTGCTTTGGTACATAAATTAACGTTAATCGAGGCCAGAGAATATTTAAGGGTCGTTTTTACTAATTGCCTTTAAATAGAACTGCCGGTCTGGTCCAGTCTACCTATTCTGTAAAAATCTCACCGTGAAAACTTAGGTGAAGTGAACTGGAAGTGAGTTGTCAATAGCGTCAATCCCTAGCATCAGGTGATATGACAGTTCACGTTACCAAACTCTTCATGCTGAGATTTTTACGGAATAGGTAGACTGAACACTAGATTTAAAAACGTTAATGAGCGATTAATTCATTTTTTTTATTTTTTTTTTCGAAAGTCCATTGTCATTTAAAAAATGTACACGTTTTTATAGTTTTAAAAATATCATAATTTTACCTTCGCCAAATTTTAGTCTTAATAAAGTGGAAATGTAAAATAAAGAGTTTCGATAGCAATAATTTTTCGTGTCAAAAATTACATATTCATAGGCTCATCATTATAAACTCTTCAGTTTTTTAGGCACTTACATTCTTCAAATATTAACTCAAAATAATAAAAGCCCTGGTATTCATGTCACGTCCCTATTATGAAATTAACACTATTACACTTTCAATTACGATAAAATATATGATACGGATGACAGTTTTATTAATATCAAAATGACATTTTGCATATTTTGAAGACATGCTATTAAAAGTAAATGAAATATAATTGGTATCTGTTCAGTATTAAATTATGTCCGTTATTCATTTAATAGGGTTTGAAGAATGAAGCAATTTAGTTAATTTTATGAACTTTTCGTTATGTCAATCAATATGACATGTAATTTACAATTTTGTAAATTATTTTGATATAATTGTGATATAGTGGCCACAAAACTAGTAAGCTTTTGGTAGTCCTCTCGATGTGGCATTATGAGTTTTCTACTAATCCCGTATCATTGTTTCAAAGTTATTGGAGGCGATCGAAATTAAGTTTTTTGTTTATTTATCCTATTTTGTCCCACTGCTGGGCAAAGGTCTCCGCCATAATTTTCCAGTTTTCTATATGTTGTGCCTTCTCCGGTCAATGGGTTAGGAACCAGCCCAAATCCACTGTGTGAGAACTTTAGTTAGGAATATTTCGTTGCAATATTTTAGTTAGTTAACAGTTTTATTTAGGTTAGAATATTACCTATATATTTTTATTTTAATACTTCGTTAGTTTATTTAATATTACAACTTTATCCAGTCAGTGTATAAATTTTTATCCTAAGAAATAAATTATTCCAGACTTTAGAAATTATTCAATTAAAAAAAAACCTGAGTTTACATAAAATGTGTTATCGTCGGAAGGCAAGTAGATTGCATGTACAATTGTACAGCACTTTTTATTCCTTTATCTTTTTCTAAACTTAAACCGATCTACCATCGCTTATTTCAAAACCCCAACAAATATCACTAATCCCGCAAATTATGTCAATTAAATTCTCCATTTATCATCCTTAAATATATAGAAATAAGGGTGATAATCGCTTATCAATCAAACCCGGAACATATCGTGACTGTGACCATTTCTTCAGCGATTTAGCGTTAAAAGCTAACGCTAAACGCTATTTAACGATGTTACACACAAGACCATGTCATTCATTAATATGGCACGCGACTGAATGCTCTTGTCTAGTTTGGAGATCCTTAGGGAAACTTGTGAAGCCTTTTCCTATTACAAACTGACTGTAACATAACATTGCATCAAGACTTTTATTTTACAGCAGTAGCCCAAAGGTCTTCGGCAAGCGAGTAAGAAGTTGTGAATTCGAACCCGAAAAATATGCGGGTAAGCCAAAGTGCATTGACGACCTGGTGAAGGTCGCAGGTATCCGCTGCATGCGGGTGGCACAGGACCGGTTGCTTAGCAGTGGCGTAGCATGACTTGGCGGGGCCCCGTATAAAAATTTGATTGGGGGCCCTTAGGAAGGGTAAAGATTTCTCACAAAAGAAAAAAAAAAAGTTGCATAAAATTAAACGAAATAATTATCTATCTGTCACTTTTTCCAAATACAAACAATTCAAATTAAATATACACTCTCCTTGCCTTTTTATCGGCAAACTGATTTATCAAATCATTTATAACTGATTTGATTTTTTCACTTTTGTAATTTGTGAAATAAAAAAAAATTTGGGAAGTTTTTATTAATTTTTGCTGACGCACGTTGGCAGCCCTCTTGGCCCGGGGCACTAGCCCACATAGCTACGCCCCTGTTGCTTAGGCAATGTTTAGGGAAGACCTAGGTCCGGCAGTGGAAGTCTTCCGGCTGAGATGATCAAACTCCTTTCACAAGCATTTTGAGTAGTTGGAGGTATTTACGATAACATAAATATAATTTCGGTGTGCAATCCTGAATTTTCCTAAAGATTGATAATATCATCCTGAAAAAAGGACACCCCGCGTTGCCAAAGAACCAAAGCAAATAATGGCTGCCAAGAAAACCCTCAGCAAAAAATACATCTTGCATAATAAACGCAAGAAACCTGCACCATTCAATCCAATTACATTATAAAAATGCTCAAGATAAACTATACAATTTAATGAAAACAGCGTTCTGAAAGTGTTACATTATTAAGACCTGCACAATCACTTCCCAAGTCTTTGTAAGTATTGCAAAAGATCTTTTTTTCCCACAATTTGGAAGGATTAAAGTCAGCAGGATATTGCCTAATCTCCGCTTGCATAATTATAACGTAGATATTTAAATAAACAAGATATTCAATGACATTTTATTTTCGGTTCTTTATCGGAGTTAATGTACCGAAGATTTAAAAAATCCTTGGGTTAATGTTTGGGATTGTTTTGTTTAATAGTTATTTTTAAAAGGAACTTTAAAAAGTAATGATGAGAGCAAACACGTCTGAAATAATATCTAATCTGCAGGATTGATCCGGTTAATTTGTGCGAACCGGACATATTATTAGCCCATCCTTTTGGAATACCTCACATCTCTCCTTTATCGTCGAAAACGTATTGCTGTCACCAACCCGTCAAACGTAGCTATAAAGATAAACTTTTCATCACAGCCTTCATTTAAAGCAAACCAGAAAGTCTAATTTTAGAGAGCTTCTATGATTAATTATAATAATAAGCCTTTTTTATTCTGACCTTTAACTGACTGAGTTTTGTTCAGTAGCCTTTTGGCAAAGGCCGCCTCTAACATCTTCAGACTGAGTCCTATCTCTCTCAAATCTTTTCCAATTTGGACCCGCTGTGAGCTTTAGTTCATCTTTCCATTTTTCATATTGTCTTCCCCTGTTCCTTTTGCCATCTTTGGGGTAACATTTTGTCACAACTTTACTCCACTTGTCTTGAATGCCTCTTAACATGTGGCCTGTCCATCTCCACTTTGGTTGGACTATTTTGCCAAGTTCTTCCCAAAGATTTATAATTAATTAGTATACTTATGTCAGTCCAGGATACCCTCAGCAGCCCTGCTTCTTAAATGACAGGCTTACCTTTACTAAAGCTTATAAGCCATTCTCAGATCGTACAGGCATGAGTCCGAAAGGACGGCATGAAAATCCCTGCGGAACCACATATTCTGCTTCCGTTCTCCCACTTGCCGCCACATTGCTGCAGATTCGTCACACGAATTGTTACAGCTTTTATTATCTTTTTTTAACGGTCATAATAAGTAACGTTATTTCTAAATACTCTAGTGTTTTTCTTATTTATTGCTCCAATAGTGTGAGGTGTAATAAATCGATAAATTCCATACATCACGTTGTACAATGTGTTACAGGTTCACGTTGTGTCATTTATGGTCATGGTATTTTGAAATGTTCATGGCATTCTTGGGTTCGTAAGAATGGTTGAGCTCTGATGGAACACCAACGAAGCAAAATTATATATTCCACTATTCAAGAAGGCTACATCACACACACAGCTAGCAGTGGCATAATAAAGGCTAACGTCTTCTTTCTTAAAGGTAAGAACTGACAATATCTCATGGCGTAGTATAAATATTAGATGATCAGCTTTTTGGTAGCGTGCCCTGGCTACGATAACCTCCTAGTTTGAACTGCGAGATGCAATCCCCAAAAAAAAAATATGTGGTAGCGTGTTTGCCTGAATACTACTCAGGGTGCGCCAGGCAACTACTAGGTACTACATAAATTAATAAACCCTAGGTATTCAGGGTGTTACGGAAAGGGTATATCAATACAAACGGGTTGATGAGTGTATCTGGTCTAGAATCTCTGTACAAAATTTCAGCTCAAAAGCAGTAACTTTGAAAATGCTTAATATTTTTTTATTTCGATAGTTTATTAAATTTAAATCATAACAAACGTGTCACCGCACTACGAGGGTCATTATCCATTATCCGTAGTGTGTCTGTGCGCCTAGTACACGCACATCACGCCGACGCGCGCCAGTGCAGCGCCGTGATGTCGAAATAAAAAAATATTAAGAATTTTCAAAGTTAATGATAAGCATTGACTTTGAAAATTCTGCTGCTGAAATTTTGTACAGAGATTCTAGACCAGATACACTCTTCAACCGAGAAGAGGTTTTTACCCCGCAGTCGGGCAATAATAAGCTGGTATTATTATTATTTAAAGCCACTGCTACCCCAACATATTACGCCAATTCATAATTTTTGCAATACATACGAAGTTCTTACAATAATCTTGCACGTGTGTAACCATTTTCATTATTGTAAGACCCGTAATTGAAAACTCTCCAATGGTTCATGTCCGTGATATCGTATGTACCTCCTATTGATAATTGTTCCTAATACTTGATATCAAAAACCTTTGTCACCGCTGGACGCCAATCAAACTTGTATGAATCTGTCAAAAACACTCATTGTCACGACAATTTCCTTTATAAAATCTTGTACCTATTCTTCAAACCTTCGAAATGCTTTTCGAAAGTTTTTTGCGTAACTCAGGTAACTGTTAGCACGTGTTACGAAGATCTCGCTCCCACGGTCCTTGCGCAAGCGCAGAAAAGATTTTTTTTAGATAATCCTTAAGAAAAAATCGCAAATACAACCTTTTCACGTGTGCGAAGCCTTGGGAATCAGCTGATTTTATCCGTTTGGCTGTTTAACCTAAAATTAACCGTATTTGTGATGTGCTATGGTCGATATTGACTTGTATGAAACTTATAAGTAATGCCGTGTAAAAATATTTCTTCAAGTTTCGATAAATGTAAGTCCTATGCAAGGAAAGCTCACGTGCAAATATATTATTATTACGATATAGGTGAACACAGTCTCGTACAGCCGATTTTGCGAATGCAAGAAACATTTTTTTGTCATGAAGGATGTTCTAAAAATCCATGTGAACTGAATTCTCAGCTGAGGAGATAATATACATGGATTTGCAAATAATAGAGAAAACAATAGAGAAGGGGTGGGCTATATGCCAAAAGACACAGCATGAAGCAGAAGAGTCCTCGATACAGTCCCACTGCTGGGATACAGGCCTCCTGTCTGTGAGTGGGTAGGCCATAATCCACCACGCGGGCCCAGTGCGGGTTGGTAGATGTCACATGTCTTCAAATTTTTGGTTCTAGGACATGCCGGTTTTCTCACGATGTTTTTCTTCAACGTTTTGAGAGCAGTGGTGATGAAATAATTTCCACAAAGTAAAGTGCCTTTTTCGGCTCCTGATACTCGTACTTAAGTCGCGGCCATTACCACTGGACCACTACTACCCTACTGTACAGACGCCAGCACATCAAGCTACTACAATCTATCAAATTTCTTTAACAGATTTTCAACTTTATCGCCTAAGCATATGGATCAAGGTTGATTGGGAAAATTTGACAGTTTCGGGTAGCTTGATGTGCTGGCGTCTGTACTATCGTATTTGCAAAAATGTTCGTTAGTGGAATCGCTATTCGATTGATCGATAAAGTAACGCGTTAAATATAATTGATTTGATCGGTCGCGATTATTAACGCCAAGACTAGCTCGTAAAATCTAAATAGAAAAGAAATACCATGGTCTTTATTACAAATAATTTATCAATTATAATAAAATTCTCTGACGGTCTACAGGCGATCTATTCTGTACAAATCTCTGTGTGGTGAGATTTTTAACGGAACAAATCGTCTAGTCTATAAAAAGTGACATTCTATCAGCGATAACATCATCTGCCTAGCCTTTTCCCAACTATGTTGGGGTCGGCTTCCAGTCTAACCGGATGCAGCTGGATACCAGTATTTTACATGGAGCGACTGCCTATCTGACCTTCACAACCCAGTTACTGGGTAATACGATACCCCTTGGTAAGACTAGTTGCCAGACTTTCAGGCTACTGACGACCCGTACCGATTGTCAAAGATCCACAAATGACAGCCGGGACCAACGGCTTAATGTGCTTTCCGAAGCACGGAGGGGTCTAGACATGTGAAGATGGTCACCCATCCACGGACCAGCCGCGGCAAGCGCAGCTTAACCTTAAATAAATGCTCTGAGTTTGAGTCTGTGTTTGTTAGAAATAAACTTCATATTAGTTTACCCAAACACAGCCTGAAATATCGCCCCCAAACTTGCAAACTTTAGCTTACTTGAATAACTTGACTTCCTATTGCACAGAACTTATAACTGAACTCTCAACTCCAAAGCAACTAAAGTAAACTTGATAGTTAACGTTCGTTAGCAGTTAGTTCCAAACTGACTCGTTAAGAACTTAAGAACTTTACCTGAGTGCGACATTAATTGTTCTTACTTCTTAGCTCGTTAGGGAAATTAGCTCAAAACTTAGAGCTTCCTAATGAAGTCCAAGTTGAGTTCCAAGTTATTATTCTTCAGTTTGTTTAGTCTCTACGGCATCTTCACGAGAAGCAATGAAGGTCTTAATGGTGGATGCGTGATCTGAAAAAAATAATCGTAATTACTATAGAATTTGGAATCTAGGTATAGGAAAAGCTTACATTCTATAGTGGATAACTTATGACATCATCAAATGATAAAAATAAAGCCTTAGTAACTAGTAGTGCTTACATACTGACTTTTAATACGTATTCTTCGACTGTTTCTAGAATCTTTTAGCCATGGCCCAATCCCTTCATAATAGCCTTATTAGCTTCATAATAGCCTTATTATGACCGTCTGTTTTGAGTTGACTGCATCCTGTGGCTTTGTGTTCACAGCCCATCTAGTAGGAACCCGACCTTCTTACGCTTTACTTTGTACATCATCGTCCTGATTCCAAATTACTCCATGGAGCGAAACCTAGCCAAATAGTCTCAGGCAAATCCTGCAACCGTAAATAACATTATTCGTCCATAAATCTACCTAGAACTGAATAAACACGAAACACAAAGACCCTTTCAACAGACCATCTTAGATCCTTACAACAATCAGCCGTTTCTTCAATTTTTTTCTGTCACCTTATCTAGAAAGGGACGGAGAGTATATTCTATGGGATTAGAAAGAGATGCAGGTATGATCGATTTAAGTGATGCAGCTGCTGCTAGTGCCAGGTAGCTGTCTTTCTTGAAGAATCTAAGCCTATTTATTTTTTGAGGAGCTTTTTAGATTAATGAAATTCGGAATACTTATGATAATATTGGGAAAGGGTAAGGGATAAAGAATGGCGGCAATAGACTTGACAGATGGGCATCAATATTTCTTGTATTGGAAAAAATAGATAGTTTAGAGAGACAGATGACGCCCTATCTGATCAATAAAGATGTAATTATGTCAAGACCTTCATAAATTAAACACTTTAACCAGAAACGAAATTATCTATCCAAAAGGTTTATCAACCAAGTCGACATTGAAGATAGAGTTATAAGAAATGCAGTCAATAATATTTGCTTTAGAATAATTTTTCGGGTAAACACGATATCGCTTGCATGCAATCAACAGGCATCATACAACTTTAGTCTAAGTCCAAGAAAACTCATCAATAAATAATGTTTGGGACATCATGTCATGCATGATCAGGAAATTGTTATCAAAATAATTGAATACTGAATTTTTTTTTTTTAAACTTAAGCGAATGTATTTATTAATACAATAAAAATATATACACTGGTTAGATTTCATATACTAAATTAAGTAACAAAAAAAAAATAATATCCTAAACTAACTAAAACTATTATTAACAAACTAAAATATACCTGCGGGATAATTGCGTAACACACTATCAGTAGCAATAGTTTTATTTTTGCAAGCCCAACAACATTCATTGCGTTATGAACGTTGTTGAGCAGACAATATTTCGAACATATGAAGCAATAATAATAATAATACCCCATCGCCGTATCTCTACGTTGACGTCGTGGTGGAGCTTGCGAGCCGGAAGAGTTTACTTTGCTGGAACAGGTCCTAGGGTGAGGAGCCAGACCAAGAGAGATACAGAAACCCGCAGGGCAGCATGTGGCGAGCTGTTGGGCAGTAGCGACCCCACGGACCCTATCTCCCGGGAGAAGTCTTGTTCCTCACCTCTGGCTTGCCTTTATTGGCCGGCTGGAGTGAACAATGACGAGGAACAGAGCTCCCACCTCATTCTTGCCTTTATTGGCCGGCTTGAGTGGAGATTCGCAAGAGCAAACGTGCTCGGAGGAAGGAAGTATTTCAGTAAGATGCTGGTAGGGATCTTGACCGTACTTCCGGGATTGTCCTGATAGCCGTGGAATACCTCTCCACTCCTCATAAGCACTTCAGGACATGTGGCCCCCTTGTCGCTACGTTACTATGTGCTAGCGACCGTTTCCGGGGGCCCATTATTGAGTGTGCAAGTCACCCCCTGCTATTTTATCCGTCTATATATAAAACATTGATTAGGCAGGGGTCATAGTTCTCCCATAGTTATTGGTAACCAGTCCACTTTAGCCACCCAAACCCATAGTCCAACTTTTTATTTTTCCATATCCTGCAATAGTCCTACACCAACCGGGGGTTGTCCTTGGGTGCACTTGCATAGTGCATACAGGGATAATCGTCGGCTGGTGCCACATTTCATTGAAATTTCCTAAGGGGCCTCTGCGGGTTGGCTTCGGCCCCTCGTACGCCTTCCAAAGGACCGGGACCGCATGGTCCCGAGATATGTAAAATCGAACAAAAATAATAATAATATTCCACAACTATCACACAACGCCATCTAGTCCCAAGCTAAGCAGAGCTTGAGTTATGGGTACTAGACAACTGATAAACATACTTATATATTTTTAAATACATACATATTATAGACTAGCTGCTGCCCGCGACGTCGTCTGCCTGAAGGCTCTACAGCACCAAAAATACCTAAGATGCCAGTGTCGCTATAGCATTATAAGTAAACAACTTTTAAAATAGCATTAAAATATAAGTTTTTTTTGCAAGCGAAGCAAGTGAAGAGAGTTATATGGGAGTCCTGCTGAGTTCAGTCATAAGATGTGACTGAAGGAAATAGAGAAAACAATGCAGGAATACATTCCAGGACACAAAAGAGTAAAAATATGTACAAAGGCATCATACCTTAAAATACTTCCCTATAAACAACGTTGGTAGTTATGCTGCCAGGAGCCAAAATTTAAAGAGAGTCAGGACTGGTGACGCGGGAGCAAGCGACGTACAGTTGTCCGTGTGAGAAGCAACTCGGCCTGAGGTCGACACCCGCTGCCCTCAGTGTCTGCCTCTATTGATGGTTATCGCGAAGCAAACACTCACGGGGAACTGTACGCGCTTGAACTGGAACGGGAAGATATGAGGTATGAGGGGAATGCGTGGTATAAATACTGCCTCGCCAACGCCACAACCCGTAAGAATTTCCGCCTCAATGGTGTGTCTGTAGAACGAGATGACTTTAGGGTGGGTCCCGTTAAACAAAATCATCACACAAACATTTGTCCTGGGTGGGAATCGAACCCACGACCTCCGACATAGCAGTCAGGGTCACTAACCACTAGACCATCAGGCCTGTCTAGGCAATGGATTAGCAATATCCTTCAGAATGAGTCAGATTGAGATTGATAGTGCGTTACGCAATTAGGGTGCTGTAACAGGTTTCATACACAGTTTGACTGCCCCATTGGTCTCGTGGTTGCAAGCGCGACTGCTGAGCGTGGGGTCCTGGGTTCGATTCCCAGGACAAAGCGTTATTGGGTTTTCCATTAGGAATTTCTTAGTAACAGCCCGGAGTTTGGAAGTTGACGGTTTAATACCCTCGTGCCTCGAAAAGCACGTAAAGCTGTTGGTCCTGCGCCTGATCTCTCCCCGGTCGTGTCGGATTGCTGTCCCATCGGACTATGAGAGTAAAGAAATAGAGAGTGCAGTTGTGTTTGCGTACACACTATTGTGCACTATAATATCTCCTGCATACCAGGCTAATTAATCTCCGTTGAGATTGGCCACCGTGACCGAAATCGGTCGGGAGACTATTTAATTAATATTATTACGTATATTTTTATTACGTAGAAACGAACTGCAAAATGTAGTGCAATGAATGGCGCATTATCTGAATCAAAGCTTTCATCCTTCAGTAATAAATCGATACAAGTCAACGCAAATTAAAATCATTAAAGATTTAAACGATATCAATTACTGTCCGTAAATTGGACCATGGGAACATACACTCGTATAAAAGGAATAATTACAATAAATGATTGATATCGAGAAAGTAGAAATCATAGGAGATCAATCGAAGACACTTTCTATGTCAGATCATCCGTCAACAACAAAAGAAATTGCTTTAAACGGACCAATTGTTGTCATACATTCATCGCGACAATTGCAAATGGCTACTTCGAGAAAATAAATCAAGCTGTCCATCTCAGAGCCGACATAAGTCATATTCCTTATCACGCTATTGTGCGGAAGTTCGGAATTCAAACACCATCGACCAATCACGTCGGACCATCTGCCGCGAATGGCGCGTGCGCCGATCTTTGATCGATCGCGCATTTTTACGCTTGTGTGCGTGCTCCTTGTACCATTTTTTTGTGTTTGAGCACGAATCTATCCCTTTGTGTGAACGTTTCTATGATTTGGCAGATGGCACGTGCTCGTCTATGCTTCTTTCCGTACATCTGTCGTTTCTTCGACCTTTTTTTCTTAATCTTTGGGATTTTTTTGTGATTTTCGTAGTGGCATGTGTCGCTGGGATGCAAATATGACGTTTTTGGGGAAAAAACGCTGGATCTACTTCGTGTAGGGAGCACATGGTGGATGAAAAAATAAATCGTTCAGCACAAGTGCTTTGTTATTTCGTTTGCCATCTGCTTGCACCTTATTGTGAAGGTCTGTGATAAACATTGATTCCTTAGAAAGGTAGATCAAGTAATCGGACACAGATCTAAAGACAGGTAAAGGAACATAAGTGAGGTACTAAGTTTTCGTTCAAAAAAGTAAAAGGTGCTCAGTAGGTACGTGCTTTTTTAACGCAATGTGACCTTTCAATGAGAGCTTTGTCAATGAAGTAATGCACGACAAAAGGCTTTAGCTTTACAGTAATACCTTCTAAAGATCATATTTTTTTTTTTTTTTCGCGGTTGAAATCCTCATGGACTTCCTCTATCGTGGGGGTGACAGAGGGGCATGCCGGACTCTTACCGGCTAAAACCACCGCGGTGTTCCACCTCTACCTATAGCCGGAGGTGCGGGATTCGCAACAGCATTCACCGCTCCTTCTAAAGATCATCTGGAGAAACAACGTTCTTTTAAAAATATGTCTTCTCATAATAAGTACCACGTCTTTACATAATCAGCCTATACCTAATGCTGGAGTCCCCTCCCCTCTGTAAGAGGGAGTGGGCCATAATCCACCACACGGGCCCAGTGCGGGTTGGTAGACGTCACATGTCTTTGGATTTTCGGTTCTAAGACGTGCCGGTTTCCTCACGATGTTTTCCTTCACCGTTTTGAGAGCAGTGGTGATGAACTAATTTACACAAAGTAAAGTGCTTACTTGGGTTTGAACCCACGATCTGCAACTCGTAAGTCGCGGCCATTACCACTGGGCCAGTTACACTTTCCAGGAACAGTTACACTTCTTTGCCGTGACGGAATTAATCATCTACTAGCGCCTTCACGCTCTCGTATATTGAAAGCTTTTTACTGAAGCAAAAAACTTTATCAGCAAAAAATAGCGATCACGAAATTACAATATGACGTCAGCGTTGCAAATAAACCTTCACAAATCCAAAATCAAGTTCTCAAAAATCATCACACAACCCACTAGCCAGCTAAACTCAAAACACAACACCGGAAGTACCCACACGCACTTAGGCTACATTCAGCGGAAACCAGTCCCATCCCCGTCCCTTATGAAATACGAGCCCAAGGTCATAATGCACCTTCCACACTACCTGAACGAACAGGAAGTGACACAAAGCGTTGCGCTTGCGCAAAAACCTACCGAATCTCATCTGCTCACTTCCGCAGGATACGGAACCGTCTGCGAGCGCCAGGAAGCGCGCAAAAACTTAGCTGCGCGGGCGCAGGTTGTACTGCGCTCCTCTTTGTTTATGGTCTGTTTGTATGTAGGTACCCGTTGAGTGAAATTGCAGGTGATGCCGTAAGTACCTACATGTTTGTTTTGTGAAATTACTTTTAAACGTTTTTAGTAATTTAAATGATAATTTGAGAGGTTTTTGAAATGTAGGTATGCGGACTTTTTTTAAGTTATGTTCTTTATCTTCATGTTTTATTCCTTTTACATTACATTTAGATAAAAGTAATAAAGTCAGAATTTGCGGGCATAAGAATAAAGAATAAATAGCCACACAATTTGCTCTTATTTGTTTTACAACGAAAAATGCAACATACTTGTTAACTTACACTTAAAGTAGACCTACTTATTGCTGCATTAAATGGCCGCCTCCTTTAAAATATCATCCTTGTTTTCTGACAGCACTACCATGTAATTAGGCCTATAAAACCAACAATTAATATCGATTAATTAAAAACAAATATCCCGGCGAGCACATCACTAGGAAACGCACAGTGCTACCAACTTACTGCAACAAAATGTCAAAAACATTACCTAGATATAAATGGACCGTAATGTCGCCACAACTAAAAACAACAGTCTTTTACATTAAGTTGCAATTTTATAAATGACTGTGAATTGCGAGATGTGAGTGTGTTCTTGTCCTTGTGGTTCTGTATGTTATATTTGTAACATTTTCTATTTCTTTCAGCCCAGCATGAAGATATTTTGCGACCTTCGATCTAGTTGGACTTGGGCAGACGACCTCACAAAGATGGCTGGGACAGACTGGATTCGGAAGGCAGAGTGCAGGGTGTTGTGGCGCAGCCTGGGAGAGGCCTATGTCCAGCAGTGGACTGCGATAGGCTGAGTTAATTGAATCCAGACCTGTTTAAGTGATGTCTAAAGTGTTCAAGATCACGATTTTGGAATTAAGTAAATCTTACAAACCAGGTATTTCGGAAATACCCGTATGTGGTTTTAACATGTATAGGTATTAAGTAATGGAACCAGGCTGTTGCAGTTCACTGGTTCACACTAATTAAATCTTCTTCACATATCCTCACCTCCGTTAAACAAATTTCCATAGAGCTTCAGAATACTTTATTTTGTCACAAAGTAAGTACCACAGAACAGATAATTATCTGTTCTGTGGTAAAAAAAGCCTATAAACACAAACAGTACAGAAGGAGCTTCTTATTTGGCTATAAAATAATTTACAGTTTCGGGTAGCTTCAAGTGCTGGCGTCTGTACCATATGATTAATTATAATTAATCATATGGTACAGACGCCAGCACTTGAAGCTACCCGAAACTGTAAAATTTTCCCAATCAACTTTGAACCTTATGCTTTAGCGATAAAGTTGAAAATCTACTAAAAAAAATTGACAGATTGTAGTAGCTTTTTGTGCTGGCGTCTGTTATACAAACAATGAAAAACAATGCTCGTAGATTGTCTGTATGAGAAGAGCCCTTTGCTCTGCAGTGGTACAATAATAAGCATGGTATCGCACGACACTGAAAAAATTACATTGCATTGGGATTAGAGTCTTTTAGATCTCCAGGTTAGCATTTTAGCTGAAGTAAGTGACCAGTAAAACATTATGATAATTGTATGCTGGTGGTGTTGTCGTAGTCACATGACCTTGCTCCATATTGATACCATGATCATGATTGACAGCGAGCCATAACTAAAAGTTCATGGTTTTTCTATCCAACAACGGACCTCTTAAAAATGGAATGTGATCGTCTCGCGGTAATGATGGCCGGTGTGCACGCGCCACCGCCATATATGGCCGAAGGTGGCCGAACGAGCCTTCGTAAATGATCGACACCTAATTCTTATGGCTTTACCAAATTATTATGAAGGCAACAGTGTTGCGATCCCAATCGTATTGATAAAATTTTAATAATATTGCTTGGTAATTGTAATTTGCATGGCGCTTTAAAATTGAATGTTCAGCTGCTTGTTAGCCTACAAGCTGGAATTTGCTTGAAGATTGCGGATGTGTATTAAACGTTCCTCCTACTTTATGGTACTACGTAATTGGTGGTATTTAATTTGCACAATAACAATGTAGGAAGGTCCGTTATGTTTTCGTGGAACAGGAATAGAGAGGAGTGGAAAACTTTTAGAAAACGTCTCAGTCTTAATGAAAGCAATATGGAGTATTCCTATTCTTATGATGACGATGATCCATAATCAGCCTACAATGTTCCCACTGTTGGGACACAGGCCTCCTCTCTTCGAGAAGGAGTGGGGCTGTAATCCACCATGTGGGCCCTTTGCGGGTTGGTAGATGTCACAGTCCTTGAATTTTTGGTTCTAGGACATACCGGTTTCCTCACGATGTTTTCCTTTACCGTTTTGGGAGCAGATATGATGTAATTATTTACACATAGTAAAGTGCCTGCCTAGGTTCGAACCCACGACCTTTAGCTCCAAAGTCGGGGGCCATTATCACTGGGCCACCATTGCTCTATGATGATGTTACATCCCTAAATTGTATGGGAATATCCGTCATTCGCGTAATATTCATAGCTTCTAATAAAGCCGACATCGTTTATGTTCACCATAGATTTCGGCAAACATCACAGAAGAAAAAATAAGCAAAACAATGCAGCATTTAAAACTATTTTCGACAAAACACGGTCGTGACATCCTCACTTTATAAATAAATCGTTCCAAAATTAAATATTTAAATTGCTGTCATCGCCGCCGATGTGAAAAACGAACGGACGGAAGTACAGGTGATTGTTTTTTTTTTTTCTTAAATCAAGTTACACGTAGAACAGATTCATCGGTGGTCGGCCATTACTCGACTAAATCGAAAAGCGACAAAATCGACTATGATGTCTACGAATGACGGGAATATTCAATATAACAGGTCTGTGAACTGTTTTTTTACATTGAACTCAATCGCATAGTACGTGACAGCGTTATGCTTAATTTGACTAAATTACGTAGTGTGATTTTTTCATCTTTTTTCTGTGGGTTTCAGAAGTTTTTGTAGACATTATACGATTTTATGCACGCGGTAGGTTGTTTTTATATTCAAATAAGTCTCTAGGCTACGATCTAAATTACACGTCGGATTTAATTCAAGAAATAAACGTAATAAGATTCTTTGTTCAGAAAAAATGGGGCATCGCGTTATGTCTATAATGATCAATAACCCTTCATCGATCGTGATGCAACGGAGTGAGAAAAAAAAACAAATTACTGCGTCGTGATTCTACCACTTAATAATCGTAGTATACACAGTATCTCACGACTACTTTAAAAATAAAAAAATATGGGGTGAAATAACCAGTTACGAGGCATCATTAAATGCTAGCATTATTAAGTTACGATGGGTCAGACGGAGCGCATCATTGGAGGCTTTACAGCTAACTAACGAGAGAAGTTTTTAATTGCTGTAGACACAAATTGAGTATAATGTTAAGGGAAATACATTTGTGTAATGTTTTTGTAATTTGCACTAGACCTGATTCGAATTTAATGGTTATTCAAAAGAGTTACCAAGAAAAAGTGGCATGGTTCACTATAACATTTTTATTCATGTAACCAATGTATCCGACCCATCAACGAACCAATCAGCCCTACTCATAAGAATATCGACCGAACGATAGGTCCATTCGAAAAAAGAACGCAGTGATTTTTTTATCGAAAGCTGCGAACGGCTAGCAGGTGTAATCCACAATAAGGATTTGAAAAAAAGAGTTTGGAACAGAAGGCCTTTTTCCCACGCCCCTATCGATATTTTTGAGTTTCGAATTCAGCTTCTAGAATTTTGCTTGTAGCTACGGTCCGTACATGAAAAGAGATTGGATATAAGAAATATAGAATCTATAGTAATCTTTATTAAAGACTAATGCTAATGCTCGGCATGCGTTGCAATGCCTTTTTATTTTATTTTTTCTTATGGACCTTCTGCGCGCATACAAGAACTTACCAGTTTCATCACAATTGGTCGACCAATTTTTTTGCAAAACTAACGCACGACAATTGATTTATATTATATAGACTAGGAGTTTTCTGATATTTATCTATCAGTAAAGGTTTCTAAATGTCAGGATGTTTTGTCTTATGTCAAGCCTCAATATCCAGTACAATTCAAAATATTTTATTTCACATAAATCTACATGGGCACTTATGAAACGTCAGAGGCTAGGTGCACTGCACGGATCCAATTGGTCGTTTCCTATGGAGAAGAGCCCGCAAGAAACTACACTCCAATTGCTTAGAAGGCCGACTACTTGAAATGTCAAACTGGAAGTGTATCTATAGTAAAATTATCGATACCGTCTTTGATGAGGTCTAAGTGGTTGAAAATACTGGCCATAAACACTTTGCGGGACACAAAACGTTCCTAGACGTACCCATTTATAATAACGATAAAACTTCTATTGTGTCCTTCAACGTGTTAAATAATAATGTAAATTAGCCGATACATTGTCTCAAAGTGTCTCTTTAGGCAATTAAAACTACAAACTATTAATACAGGATCTCAGATAATAATTATGTAACATGGTAATTTAAAATGAAAATAATCATAATAATTCATACTGAAAACTGCATAAAACATTTTAAAAAAAAGCTACATTTTAAGGCCATTTTGTAAGTCGTCGTAAAACTGGACCAAACTCTTTATATTGCCAATATCCCGTTATTTCATCATCAGTGTTGCCATATATTGTCCGCTAAACAAATATTGCGAAATAAAAATGTCATTTCACGCACAACAGTAAAACAGTTGGTGTTTACATTCCGATGTGAATTCGTAAAGTGATCGGCATTATTTGGGCGTCTCTTACACCGTAGTGTAAAGCAAAATGTTATGTAACAAAAATAACCTAACATTAAAAAAAATGTTTTACTCCCACTTTTACTCCCACTTAGCATTCCTTATGTAGATATCGCACATGTGTTTACAAACACAAATCTCAGATACACAAACAATATCTTCATTTTGTTACCTTTATCCATGATTTTATTGATTTTCTTTGCTTTTCTCGTGATTTTTACCAAACAACTTCAATCATGACACACAACAATCGCTTTACATAATAAAGACATTCATTATTTTTTTATAAAAGCTTTGTGAAGTTTACAGATCCTAAAAAGTCATACTTTTACTTAACAAGCACTAGATATTGTTACTAACTCCATACTAACAAAATATGGACCTTAGCCTGATAAAAAGTTTAATTTATTTTTATTTTAACCCTGTAGGGCTACCCCGTCAGGGTTAAAATTAAATAATAATATGACTTGTTTGAATACGATTTATTTCAGCCGCTTAAAACATCAACACTTGCATCACCCATGCTTTTACCTGCCTCATTATAACAATTCGGTGTGAGAGTAACCCGCTCGTCTCAAACGACATCTTGTACATGACAAGGCCCTGACATTTGGCCGGCGACGCAAAAACCGCAGGAGCAGGCCGGTGCTCTATCGCATTTCACCGTTATGCTCGCTCATTGTTTCGATTATCGCTTTTACGGGTTAAAAGTAGGCTTTAACTACCCGTTTCAAGGTTTGTTTATCATGAATCAGCCTTAAGGGTTATCGAATGTTGAATAATATATCGTCGGTCGAATCACGAAAAGGCGTATCTGTGTTTTGGTAAATTTTACAGCAGAGTAATTTTTATGAAATCGTCACGTCATGTACTGTCATAACTTTATGTCTTATGATTTAATGTGCTTGGTATGGTATTTATGTAAATATGTAGCTAAGACTGATTATATATTTAACTATAGTTTCAGTGTACTGTAGTTAATTATAAGGATAATTATATTTTTTTGAAAAAAGTTTCACTTACGCCTTTTCGTGATGTACCCCTAATATCAGTAATTTTACTTACGCCCAGGTAGGTATTCGTTTAAGTGAAATTAAAAACATCGGTATGCATAAAAAAAATAGCTTTATTTAAAGATAACTGAAAAGAATCACCAAATAATATTAATAGGTACAAGAACTTAAATAATATTCTGTCTTAATTAATATTGCTGTTCATTTTCTTTTTATTTTAATCGTGAGGAATATTTTGATAGTAAATAACATGTTCTCTATTTCTTATTATTGGTGTATCTCCACTGCACATTTTCATGAGGTCTTCATATTTGTCTTTTGAAGTTTTATTCAAAGATTGGTTTAATTGTTCGACGTTTGTCCTCAGCCATTGTGTGTTTCCTCGCCTAAGTGATATAGATCTGTATTGTGTTTCCATGTGACTTGTTTTAAAAAACAATATAGTTGAATTGTTTCGCACTACTCGGAATTCCATTACATCTGTCCACTTAAATGGCTCACCACTCTGGTCATCCTTTTTTAGCATTAGCAACTTTAATTTTGATGCAAGTTCTTTGAAATGTTTAAAATCATCATATTCAAGGAATTTAACCTCATATGGCTTTTTGCGTGCCAATCGAATGATGGGTTCCAATTGGCAGGGAACAAAGACTTGTCCTGCTTGTTCCATTGCAAATGCTACCACGCTATGGACAGAATCGCCTTCGCTTTGGCCATGAAAGGAACAAAAATAACGCAAACTGATTTCTTCTATAGATCCACAGTTATTTTTTAGATATAAAAGCATTGCAGCCATCGTGGAGTTTTTATTCTGGCCTACACAGCCGTCGCTAAATAGGAATATTTCTTTTATCCCCTTTCTATCACAGTTTGATAAGAAATCATAGAGACAAGTAGATATTTCAGATGCACCTCTTTTACTGATCGTCTCATTCCATACATTGCACACACAATCTCTGGAGGCTATATCATAAATCGTGAAGTTATAATTTGCTAAAATCTCTTATAAAAAATACTACTTTCTTTACTTTGCGGCAAATAAATGACTTGTTGTAAATCGAATGAAGCGCAACAAATTTTAGTATTTTCCATTGCTCGAATTTTACACTCATTTTTTATTCGTCGTACTTCTTCATTCTCCTTTATGTGTCTCTCATATCTATCTTTTAAGTTCTCTTTTATTTCGCTTGTACGTTCCCTGTACGTATTACACAAACTGCATTGGTCTTTTTTTGGACTATGAAAGGATAAATTCATGGTAATGAATACGTTTCTATAAAGTGTAATACTAACTTTTTGGTTATAGTCCTTCATAAACATTTCGTAAATTTTCCTCAATGATAGATCATGGTGCAGATATTCTTTTTTACTATCTTTTCTACAATAATGTGATTCCACACGTGGAAATCTGTTAATATGTTCAGTAATAAGTGCTCGCATCTGAGTGTCCTTTTCATGACAGACTTCTTGCCTTCCACCTCGTTTGTCTTTTTCTATTATACCAGTGGGTTGTAATTTTTGCATAGCCGTGCGAAAAGTCTTTTCTGGAATACCTACAGTTTTCAGAAACATTTTTTTACAAACTTTCTTTCTGTCCATTTAGTGGCAAGTAAAAGCAATGAGAAAATTTACGCCGAGATTCCGTGGCAGTAGTTTTCCGTGCTACCGGCTTTCTTTCAGCAAATCGAGTGATGTATTCTCGTTGCAAAGTTAGATCACACTAACGAATAAAAATCCTTAAATATATTTTCCCTTTCATTTTCATCAAAACGGTAGCAATGCAAGCCTTGCTTTGATTTCACTCGCGCCAAATTTTGTTACGCCTTTTCGTGAAAAAACATAATATGTATGAACAGGCGTAACTAGCGATATGTCCCTTCGTGATTTTTTGAATTAGAAAGAAAAGTAGATAGGGCTCTTCGCAACGGTTTATAAGTGCAATTCCATTGCAGTTTTGGTTACGCCTTTTCGTGACATACTGAAACTTGACCTATAAATGTCAATGGTGCTAATATCTCAAAATCTAAAATTTTGTTGGATACGCCCTTTCGTTATTCGACCGACGATATGGTACGAGAGAGGCAAAAGTTATACAAAAAGTCAATAAAACTGCTAACCTTTTCCCAACTATGTTGGGGTCGGCTTCCAGTCTAACCGGATGCAGCTGAATATCAGTATATTATATGAAGTGACTGCCTATCTAACCTCCACAACCGAGTTACTGGGTAATAGGATACCCCTCGGTAGGACTGGTATCAGACTTTCCCGCTCCGCCACTGCAGCTTTTCAGGCTACTGACGACCCGTAACGACTGCCGAAGACCCACAAATGACAGCAGGGACCAACGCAGTGGGGTCTTGAATAGTCTTCATATGTAAAGATGATTACCCATCCACGGTCCAGCCACGTCAAGCGTAGCTTAACCTAATCAGTCGACCCGAGCGACTGTTATTACTTAGCCACAAGCCACTCTACACAAAAATTATGGAGTTAAAAGTACAAAACATAATCCTGTCTTTTCTGTCGCGCAATCGGGTAAAAACGACGAAGTGGTGATGACCTCAAGGTCCAATGACCCTTGACCAGATTTGAAAGATGATAGGTGACTTATGATCTAAGGAAAGGGAATCTGGATCTCATGGTATGAAATCTCCAAAAAGGCTTCTTCGTTGCAGTGTGACCACAACTGTCTGAAGCTCAGTGGCGTGCAAATATAGAGGACTATGCCCAGCAGTGGGCCATTATAGGCTGATATTGTTGAGCAGCGGGGTAATTATGTACCGCTCTATTAGTAGCAATGAAATTCATTCAGATGTATCTCATCTGTATGGAGGGTAAACTGGTCACGTGAACAATTAATGGCTTTCATTTTGACAGTTCAACAACATTCACTGCGTTATTTACGTTCTTGAGCAGAGAAATTTTTCGAACATATGAAGCAATGAATGGCTTCAAAATTATTCAGATTGTCATTGATAGTGTGTTACGCAATTAGGGTGCACGTCAAAATGTTGTGTACCCAACATTCTCTAGAATCATCGCATCATTCTCTAGAAAAATTCTTCAGCGAAATTATTGTCCAAATGAAGCACGAAATTGATAGTGTCAAACTTGCCATATCCATAGACAAGTGACCAACGTGAAGTAAGTAACAACTAATTACTCTGCATGGGCTAATAACTACGATTGATTGTTATCTTGTCCAGAGAGCGATGGACGTTGAAATGTGACCGACACATGAGCATTTATGTACCGTGGTCAGTTTAAGGTCTTCAACTGACATTTGGACTTTTATAGAGAAATTCTCTCTTTGGTGGATGTTTTTATTTAGTGTTATTGTTGAAACTTGAAGGTACAAATTGAATTTGAATGCGAATTGTTACCTCAGAGTTATTATCCTGCCCTTAGCTATCCCAATTTATTTGGGGTCGCGGTCGGCGCAATCGCCGATCGCGTCTTTTTCTTCCATACATCTCTATTATTACTCGTCATCTCGGTAGTCACCCCCTTTCTAGCCGTATCATCTTTCACAGAGTCCATCCATATTTTCTTCAGTTACCTCAGTGTAGTTTATTTGATTTATTCCTCTAATTCAACTGTTATGGTACAAATGCAGAAGTTGCGAGCTCAAAAGTAATTTAAATACTCAAAATGGACTAATTGAGTGATTTCTTGAACGACATGACAAGCTTGGCCCAGACTATTTTTCAGTAAGCATATTCAGCATGAAAACTTGATAGCTGAATAGATGAGGCATGATAAGAAAACGCTAAAAATATATTTGAAAGTTTCAGATGCTCTTAAAATTTTTCCTTCACCGCATTTTTCTTTTTCATTTGTCATTGGATTCTCTGAGTTGCCTCCAACTTTTCTTAGGACGAAAAAAAATAGCTATCATAATTTTATCAAGTGAGTATTGACTGCTCGTTCGTTTGCAAACTTAAAATATCGATACGTATAACCGCCACCTCTATACTTACAAGCCCGTACGATCAATCAATATGTTTCCGCGCGAATTACCTATCCATACTTATCAATACAACACACTATTATAAATAAATTATTCCCTACAGCGAGAAATTATTCCTCTCTCCAATGATAAAAATGCTAGTTATTAAAATCTACCTCAGAGCATAGTATAGACGAATGCAGAAGTATCGATCCTTACTATTTATGAAAACTTCTTAGAAAGTAAGAATAGAAACACGAGGTTCTGCCACGACTGACTCGTTGGTTCAGTGCATAGATATGTGAAAGAAGTTTTTCTATGGTTCAGTGGTTCCGAAGTTGACTACTGAAAAATACAACTACAATGGAAAAGGCTAGGCGGATGACGATGAGTTTCTATTCCCGGGTTGGAAAAAATGTAGTGTTAGATCTTCCGGGTTCAAAATGTGCCATAGTACCCATGTGTTATAATAGTGAGTGTAGATACTAGGTATCTATTACGTGAGGTATTACCTAGTACCATCATTCTTCTTCGTTTCTGGCGTTGTCACGAGCCAAAATATTGATTGCTCATGTAGTCATATTGAGGTGAAAACATTGGCTGTCCAGTATTTGCATTTGTGGTGTCCGTTTGATGACAAGTAAGCTCACCCCCTGTTAGGTACAGGGGACTTAAACATAATCGGCATTCTGTGGAAGTAGAAGTACTATACACATTTTCCTACTTATTTGGGGATTACAAACGTGGTGTAATGTTATGTCACTGTGTGCTGTGGCAGTTGTTACTGTTAATTGCATCATTCCACTGCTAGGCAAAGGCCTCGATCTCCCCATGACTTCCAGCCGATCTAGGGTTAAAATGGATCACTGGTCGTTTGTTTTCTCCGGCTCGTCCCGCCATCTTCTACCTGACAGGGTCTGCCGCGACGCTTTCTGGCAGTTGAGTGATTAATAGTGATTATTTTAGACTTCTGTATTTTCCCACACTATGACCTTAGCCTACCATATTGGTCTAAAAAATGAATGTACACCAATATATTGCGTTAATAATATAGCTGTTATAAACACGTTGTTTACAATGTTCCGTCGACCGCGGCGCCATCTGCCGACGTCCCGTTAGTCTCAGGGACAAGCGCACGCGCAGCCTAAGTGAAAACAGATGATGGATACTTTTACTAGCCGAGTTCTTACTTTTGCGTGCTTAATAATTTATTGCTCTTGTAATTAAAGTCACGAAATGTTTTTTTTTCGGTATATTGAGAAGGTTTTATATGTGCGTGTTCTTGGCCAGAAGGGGAATAGAGCACTCAATTACCAGGTCAAGGTTTTTTAATAATGAATGAGGTGCGATACATATTTATGACATGGTGATTTCCTTTGTTGTGAAAAATTGCTTAGAATTTAAATTTTCTTACTTTTATGGTACTTTTTTACTTGCTCTATTTTAGAGCAGCAATAATCAAGATTTTTAATACTTATTAAATTTTCTTAAATCAATACTTGAAAGCAAATTCTGGATCATCTATTGTCCTTTACTATCCATTTAATCCATGCAGCGTTTCTCTTTAACTGCTGGCTTGAAAACATCATAGAATGCAAATGTCCAAACATCTCATCAGTCCATATTATAAGCTCACAATCATAGATCTTATTGGGTCCTATCTATCTTTCTTATATCATCATTTTCCTATCCTTATCCCAATTTTCTTGGGGTCGACGTAACTTGTATTTTTCTTCCATACTTCTCTATTAGTCGTCATCTCTATCTTCTTATATAATTATTAAAAATCAATTGCCGTACGTAAGGACTCCCGCACATAAACACGATACGACGACGTCGCGTCGTGCTACGACGCAGCATCGTTTCACCGTTTGAATGACTTATTATTATTATAAGCCTGTGTTGTCTCACTGCAGGGTCTGTAGGGCAAAAGCCATCCTTCCCTCTTTCCACTTTTCTCGGTTTGAATGATACGTCACTAAAATCATATACGTTGTAGCACGACGCGACGTCGTATCGTGTTTATGTGTGGGAGCCCTTAGTCTTTCTAAACTGGAAAATGGCTCGACCGATTGTGATGAGACATTGGTAAGTTAATGTCTGCGCGCCGGAGAAGGTTCCAAAATAAAAGAAAAGACATTGCGGCGCAAAAGCTAGTTTGTAATATAAATTCTACGAGCACTAGCGATCTCATTTCAACAACAGTCATGGGAAGTGGAGAAACAGTAGCTCAAAGTCAAGACACGATCAATTCTTCATCAACGTATAAAATCAATATTACATCCTGTCCAAACATAAAAGATTAAATATAATGATGACGAGAGTTTTGGCAATAATCGTAAAATTGCAGGAAATTGAAACTGATGAATGTTATTACTTCCTTTTAACAATATTACTTATATAGTCCGTAATTACTTCATAGTAAAATAAAAGTTAGGTACATTATTTTGTGAAAATCTGTTTGGAAATGACAAACAAGAGTTATGTGTGGTCTTATTATGATTTATGGTAGGTAAGGTTAATAATAAAAACAAAAGAACGACAAATTGGACGTGTTTGAGAGTTAAAACGGTTTTTAGAAAGATATAGTTTTCCTTTGATAAGATGTCACATAAGACGCATGCACGATGACCGTTGAGCAAAAGTCTCCACACAATGGGTGCCTGAACATGGACAGCGCCACCGAGGTCGGCCCAGAAAGCGGTAGCGAGGTGACCTGGACGCGTACAGCGAGGGATGTTTCGAGGTGGCGTGGGAAAAGAGTTCCTGGAAGGACTCAGGGGAGGCCTTAGTCCCCTAAGGCCTCCCCTAATTAAGTCCTTTCAGGAACTTTTTGGCCTTTGTCTAACAGTGGAACAGTATAGACTAAACAGAGAAAAATATACCTACAAAAAAAATGTCATGGTTGATAGCTCAAACCTATATACAGGATGGAATTTTTGAAGCGTATGCACCTAGAGGGAAAGTACTCAAAATAGTGAAGATAGCAAATTTTACTCAAAGGAAACATTCCTTTATTTTTAAAACGAAACAAAACTGCATTTAGAGATTTTTGAAAATACGCTTGCCATACCCGGGAATCGAACCGACTAAATTCCACCCTGTATATTTGTACCACCAAATAACATTAATGTTTTCCGATTAAGTTCCGATTTTTCAAGATGGAACTTTTTAACTTTATCCCTTCTTATTGCTATGCTATTTTTGGCCCAAAAGGGAGGTTGGAAGTTGGAAATCAGGTATTCTCAAGTTATTTTTTATTTATTTATTTATTGCACAGGTGTTGCTTCCTAAGCACCTGACATAATCCTTTAGTCGTCTAGGAACGAGATGGTGTGCCCTTAGCGCTATTTTTAGCAACACAGGTAAGCGATTATTATAGTTATTACATTATAACCAACTAACGACCCGCCCCTGGTTGGCACCGTATTTTGGTTATATCCTTCTCTTATATCGATATAGACTGTAAGAAAAGCTTATGTCGCGGTAAAAATATTTGGCAGCCAGCAAGGTGTTACGTACGCAACTTACAAGTTGTAGGTCGTAGGTTCGAACCCCGACAGGCGCTTTACTTTGTGTAAATTATTTCATCACCACTGCTCTCAAAACGGTGAACGAAAACACCGTGAGGAAACCGGCATGGGCCCGCGTGGTGGATTACGGCCCACTCTCTCTCACAGAGAGGAGGCCTGTGTCCCAGCAGTGGGAACGTTATAGGCTGATTATGTGTGTTATGTGAAGGTGTTACGTAGCGAGACTGACAACCCCGTCTAGTGCCCGGGGTTCCCCGAAAGTACAGATGCCAGCACATCAAGCTACCCGAAACTGTAAATCCCAATCAACTTTAGCGATAAAGTTGAAAATCTATTAAAGTTTGACCGATTGTAGTAGCTTGATGTGCTGGCGTCTGTACATATGATTAAGAATTACCCTTTTTCAGATCTTCTACATAAACCTTAAATACAAACACTCGATTCTCAAATTCCGGAAGATCTGTCTATAACACTACGAGAACGCTGTTTTTAGACACGTGAAGTTCTTAGCACGTGCTTTCTGAAAACGTGTTACTTGAAGCTGAATGCACGTGTTCACTGTTCATTTATTATGAGTATTTAGGGACATTTAATTTTGTTAATATGATAACACTACTAAGTATTATGACCATGTATATGTTAAAAGAAAGATCGAAAAGTTAGGAGCCACCTTTCTGGTCATAATATGAAACTCTAAATTATCTACGTGACGGATGAAAAATATTTTATCAGAAGTCATGTTTCAAGACTGCAAGATGCCAATACCAAAGCTTATGTTTGAGTAGTAGTGTGTAGTATCAAAGCAAATGACTAAAAGCTTCGTGAGCTTAAAACCCTTATTAAACACGCGAAGTTTTTAAATATAGGTTAGGTATGTAAGCCAATCAACAACTACAGTCATACACTCGTCCCTTTTTTGGAAAGCCAGAAACACAACAAATAACTTGATATAAGATAGAGCTTCCGGAGTAGAAAGTAGTAACAAGACACTGGACAGCACATGTCAGCTTCCTAAAGAGACATTAAGGGGATGCCCAAATTCAAACTTTCTTATGTTTATTGCAATTTGCAGGTCAGTGGCGGGTTGTATGGTGATCTAAATATGATTCGCGACCATAAACAATATGTATTTACATAATTAATCATTAGACTCATCAATACAACTCTCCAAGGACCTTAGCCAGAATTAGCTTGACGAAAAGACAGGTTTGGTAAGTTCTGGATATCATACTCTTGGAGCATGATGCCTGTCTAGTAAACAATAGCGTCTTGTAAGGCCACTGCAAGATTTTGGCGGGAGCGGGCAAGGCTGTGCGCCTAGTATGGCGTTCACCTGCGCGCGCGCCACCTGCCGCACATCTGACACAGATGCAGAGTAGTGATGGGATAATGAATGATGTCGATAGAAATTGTAATTGAGGAATACTCATAAAAGTTTTCTAATAAAAAATTAAATTAAAAAAGGTGAACTATTTCAATGATGAATAACCCAATAAGAAAATATTTAATGAACTTGATTACTTCAAAAGTCTAAATGCACAGACAATGTCATTGGCCTAGCGATAATTCTTTCTGTGACACCCACGCAGAAATGTTTTTTATCATAATAAAATCATAAATAAGTATAAAAGCAATATAAAAATAAGTACCGACATAAATTATTGTAAGAAACACGTTAACATAAAAACCAAGACGGCAAGGGAAGTACTTTTGTATGTAAGCAGAGTAGTATTTTACGTGATACTACTATAAATTGTAGATTCGACGAAAAATGTTGTTGTTTCTGATTTGCATCTGTGATTTACATAGATATCACACAATTCTAGACGATTCTAAAGGACATCCAATAAATATGTCGAGAGATTTGCATTTCGTTCACAGAAAAATGTTGGTGTTATTTTTTTGTGATTGTTTTTGCAAAAAAAGATCCGAACATTACACTATTTATTTCAAAAACATGATTCTCAAGAAGATTAAATAAGAGATTTTTGAAATAAACTATTTTAAATACAGTCTATGTACCTCATAAATCTCTAACTTTGTAATTGTGATCTTGCAGGATTTATTGAGTTGTTAATTTCACAAATCCTTAATCATTTAAGAATATTTCGATAATTAGCCGAAATAAAACTAACTCATCGATATTATTTTTATCGACATCAACCACCACTATAAACTTCTCTTCGCGCATCTCAACACTTGACGAATGCGCTTTACGCTGCACAACGAGCCTAATTATTACGTCGAGTAGACGATACATATCAAGAAAGCGATGCAGCCGCTTTATAGCGTTACACAACGATTGATTAATTGTGTTAAGAATACTGAATGTAAGTAGTAATTGTTTTAAAGAGATGTGTTGTCATGGACGGTTACGAATGTGTTTCCTATTTATATTTTTATTGATTGTTACTGTTGATGCTCTGTGTTTTAGAGTTAGTTGGGGAGGAAGTAGAACCTTGATGGACTTCTCACTTGTCTTCATCTATTACTCTCCTATAGGTTTGCGACGCTTTTGAAACTTCTATCATCATCATAGTTTACTGTTGAACACGCTGCTACTAATGCCTGCTACAATCAAAATAATTTGACATCACAATATGCTTGGCATTATTGGTATACGAATAAGTGATTTTAGTACTAACCTATTCTTTATATTGACGGCATCTGTGGTTTAAGACACTATGGCCTCAAGGGTGGAATCACATTGAACAGGATATAATGATAGACATGGCCTAGCAATACACCAATGTAACATAATCGAATTCAATGTTAGGTATGCACCATTTCAGTACGAAAACTCTTTCGTAAACTTTGAGGACATGTTTATCAGATCGACATCGGTTCCAGGACATGGCATTTAATAGAATATTAATGTACTGTTTTTAATTAGAAACGACTACTTACTTAGGGCAAAACTCAAAACTCGAAGATGAAAATATCGCATACAAAATATCCATGTCGTAACAGCACAACTCGCACTTGACCATTACGAAACACAGCGTACCATTCGATACAGTTTTTTCATTGAATGCGTTGCATATTTTAATTTACTTTGTACACGAGTATTTTAGTTCATCGTTAATATGGGAATCGTGCGATGCCCAGACGCCGCTCGCATCCAAATGACTTTACAAAGTTGTGTTGCCACGCCTAATATGGGGTTTTTATATTAAATTATTATGTGGGACATTTATTAGACTGGTAAAGTAATTTAAAACATGGTGTGTTTTATTTCAAAAAGTTAGGCATACATAATATTCGTATTAATCTCATGACTTTGTCCCTTCTCTACCACTTAAAAAAAGAGGTTCAATAACTCGTATATTTTTTTATCAATGGTCACAAAGAAATCCCATATTTCCATACCCAATATAAAATTTTTGAAATTAGAACTATGATTCCACATCATTTACTTGGCAACACCATTCTCAGTAACCTACAGGATGAGTTATAATTGCCCGTGTGTACAGCGTGTATAAAAACACAAACAGGGTAATTTTGCCTAGATCTAGTAGATGCGACGAATCGAGTCAGATGCCATTCGTGTCAACTCGGGTCGTGAATACATAGCACCTATAAATAGGTCCGTTAGGGGCTTACACTAGACACGAGAACTACGGAGACTAGACACATTTTGAAGTTGTGTTAACCTGTTAACTTAATTATGAAGTAACACAGGTAACTCTTGGAGTGTCTGGAATTGTAAACTGACAATCGAGAACATGGAGTTTAAAATTGAGTAAGTGAGGGAACGTTTCTACATATTCAAATTACTAAAATTTCTCCCCATTGTTCGGCGCTTCAGTTCGACTCTAATGCCATGGTAATCGACAATAGTTAAATTGCCTCTTTTCATGGGTCTCGTAAATTTTTTTATCAGCTTTACAGGAGATGAGATAGACGGAGGTGTACCTAAGTATATAACCATACTAGCTTCTGTCCGCGACTTCGTTCGCGTGAAATTTCTTATTCCCTCGGCCCATCTCGTCGTATTGCATCACTTGCCCGCGTCTCCTGCTTTATCACTTCGTTTCCCCATAGCGCTTTTGCTCGGCTTCTAAGGGTCATAGCGTGACGTTAAATAGCCTATAGCCTTCCTCAAGAATTTTGCTATCAAATGCAAGAAGAATTTTTCAAATCCGACTGGTAGTTCCAGAGATTACCCCCTACATACAAATTTTGCCTCTTTATAATATTAAGTATAGATTTCGCTAGTTTTGTTTGATTTCCATGTAATACGGGATGCCAATCTCCATCCAGCCCTCTTGCCCATCGCCTTTAACCGGAAACAAATGTAGACAGACTGCTACAGTATTTTCATCTCACGAAGCGACGCGCGCTTTTCTTGTGTTTACCAAGTTTACAAACTCGCTGTGGCAATGTGTGTGTGTGATACGTATACGCTGACGCTACTCGTGCTGACGCACACGTTCACAGCGAGTTTGTAAACTTGGTAAACACAAGTAAAGCGCGCGTCGCTTCGTGAGATAAAAATACTGTACTGCGAAATTTACCACCATACCTCCACAAATCCGTGGGAAACGGTACATAAAACATATAAATACAACAAGTCAAGTTAAACGCATAATCCTGAAACCAGTTTGATTCAATAAATTGACGTGAATATGAGACATCGTTAACATTTAGCGTCCCGCTCAGCTGCCCCGCATTCCGTGAATGTAAACGTCAAGTTTTTCTCTTCCGGGCTCCGTAATACTGGAGAGGATACTTCTGCTAAATTACTGCTAAGTATGACAGGATGACTGTTAAACATAGAAATGTCATATATCTATGCTGTTAAAGTTCACTTTTGGATATTATCGGTTATTAATAGTGTCATTAACATCCTCCTGACCTTATTCTGCTTCCTACTAATATTATAAACGCGAAAGTTTGTGAAGATGGATGGATGGAAGTTTGTTACTCTTTCACGCAAAAACTACTAAACGGATTTGGATGAAATTTGGCACACAGATAGTTTATAACTAGGATTAACACATAGGATACTTTTTAACCCGATATTATTACGGGATCGAAACTAATGCGGTTGAAACCGTGAGGTGCTGCTAGTCACACTATCACACTATAATATTATAAAGGCGAAAGTTTGTGAGCATGGATGGATGGATGGATGCTTGTTACTCTTTCATGCAAAAACTACTGAAAGGATTTTGATGAAACTTTACAGTAATATAGCTTATACATCATAATAACACATAAGATACTTCTTATCGCAATATCCCACGGGATCAACACTTATGCGGGTGAAACCGCAGGGCGCTGCTAGTTCCAAATAATATGTATTTGAGGTCGGCGCAGTATGTTTTCTACTTTCATACGATCCAGTCATCGGTTAATTCGCACAAGCCATAGAAATGTAAAAAACAGACAAGCACTAGGAAGTGGTGAAGGGCGGGCTTCTTATGTGATTTTGATGTTCGAAAAGTGCTGGTTCTCAGCCTAATTTGAATAAATGGCTTTTGATTTTGATTCTGATCTCCTTTCGTTATCGGTCGGTTATTATTAGTTCCGAGGTGTGATAAGACATACATCACATATTTAACTAATAAAAAAAAATTAAAAAAAAAACATTTTATTATCAGGCAGCTAAGGCCCATAGATAAAATATGTACACAAAATAATCTTATACAATAATAAACTAATACATATTAAAATCCTTAAAGCTATGACTATACTATACAGGTAACGTTATTGGCGTTGTTGGCTAATACTGCTGAGACCAACGAGGTCGTTGGCTGAGACTCAGACCTCTCTGTGTAATGTGCCCATTACTCTGAGCCTCGACTCGTTGAGAAGGAGCGGGCCGTTATCCACCATGCGGGCCCAGTGCGGGTAGGTGGATGTCACATGTCATCAAATTTATGGCCAAGGACATGCCGGTTCAATGATTTCCTTCAACGTTATTGGGGTAGTGGAGTTAAACAAATTGTAAAGTACACGCCTGCCCTGCCTGGGTTCGAACCCACGACCTTCCACGACTCGTAATTTGGATAATAAAAAGATTATTATCCCTAATTGAATTCTCACCTCCAAACAATGCCTACAATAGGAACAAATAAACCAATTAATCATTGAACGACTATTGTTTGATCAAGCGACCTAGAGAATGCCAGAATGCCGGAAGCGCGGGCGCAATCATACGCACCTGACCAAATATGGGTGACATCTCAATGTGTTTGGCAGGTTGATGAGGCAGCATTTTGGTATTACCTACATAATGTTTTACAAAGTATAAAAAAGATGTAAGAATATATAGCTCCTTACCTATGATCTGGTAAAAAATATGACTACGACGCCACCTCTTTTACATTTGAAAATTCTTATATCCATGGACGATGGGATTTACGTTTCCTAATGAGCTTCAACTTTTGGAATTAAGACGCTCCCTCACCGAGAGGCATATCATCTGCCTAGCCTTTTCCCAACTATGTTGGTGTCGGCTTCCAGTCTAACCGGATGCAGCTGAGTACCAGTATTTTACATAGAGCGACTGCCTATCTGACCTCCACAACCCAGTTACTGGGTAATACGATACACCTTGGTAAGACTGGTTGTCAGACTTTCGGGCTTCTGGTGACCCGTAACGACTGTCAAAGATTCACAAATGACAGCCGGGACCAACCGAGGCACGGCGAGATCTTGGTATGTAAAGATGGTCACCCATCCACGGACCAACCGCGGAAAGCGTAGCTTAACCTGATCGATCGATCCGTGCGGCTGTTAGGGGAACACCGGGCAAGATGGGGTAGTTAAGGTTTAAAGCTCCAAAAATCATAAGGGTTCATGGTTTCATAATCAGTCTTACATATTAAATTTAAATCAGGAACATAGAACCATAGAATTATTAATAAAATAACAAAATGTAGAAAATGACATATCACCCCATCATGCCCGATAGGGCGGGTAAGATGGGGTGGCCCTAATGGGCAAGATGGGGTATAGCCATTCTTTTGACTATTCAGAAGTACAGAACTCGCAAATGAATGTTGCTTCGGCGTCATTATCATCCACCCCTGCGCAGCCACAATGTGACCACTTACCACAAGAAGAACAAGCAATCCAACCTTCCTTGGAGTCTAAATATAGCCCTGTACAATATAGGCATGGAGTGTTTTCGGTTTCAACATCACTCTCTTCAGAAGAAGATTGTCTAATACGTTTTTTTGGATTAGATTTGTTTTACAGTCATCAGTTTTACCGCGTCTTTTTGTCACTCTTAAAGTCTTCCTGGTCACTGGAAGAGGCATTAGTTGCTTTGGGCTGACCAAGGTGAAATTGCTTTTGTCTTGCACTGGATTATGCCAATGAGAACATCCTGGAGAAGGGCTCAAATTTAAATCCGTGGTAACTTCAGTTGTCACAACTGTAGAGGTAGCAGGAGATGGAACAACAACTGCAGTGTTCATTGCTGTTGTTGTAGTAGGCACTGCCACAGTATCTACAGTTGTAAATGTGACTTGTTGATCTTGATTTATATTAGAAGAAAGATCTCCAACAAAAGGAATCTCTGTTGTCAAAGAAGCAACAAAATCGCTTTCTGAAAAAACACTGGGATCGTGTGGCCAAATACCAGTGGTTTTAAATCCGTTTACAGCGGTTGACATTGTAGCTGCTTGAATAAAAGCTTTACCAAATAGTTCAGCTACTTGACGCACGGTGACTACCATCCCTGGATTGATCCGAAGCCATTGTCGCGAATGCGAAGTAATATAGCTTATAGGTACAGATAATAACTATGTAGTTAAGACGTGGCGTGAGGTGGGAGAAAGAGGGGGTAGCGCGCGGGGATGAACGGCGCGCGCGCGCCCGACTCACTTGACGCCTGATGGTTGGAGCTAGCAGTACATTGGTGAGCGAACTTGTTCTTTCTCAGTGCATGTGTTCAGATTTACCAGATATTCATTCTATATTGTATTTCAATATTGTCGATGTGTGTGTGTATTATTCCAACAGCGATCAGATTCAGAAATGATACCAAATCAGACCAGCATTCAGATGCGAGGCACGGGGTGGCTATAAGGGGAGGTTGGAGGCCACTTTGGGGGGACACACCCCCAATATCATTGCGATGATAATTCAGTAACGGTTATTCAGTGGAAATCAGTTTACATAATGACGGCGGTCGTTAGATCATAATCAAATCGCACCTAGGCATAAATTTGAGATATAGGTATTTCAGGTTCAGATATTCGTCATTTGGGACTTGTGGCGACATGGTGGAGATGCTGGGATCTGATTATTATAGTTTAAAAATGTTTTATTCACTGGTTCCAAAAATAAAATAATGTGGGTAGATCGAAATTGTGTTGTGCATTTAAAAAGAATTAGGTCAGCTTCACATGGTATTTGAATAGCCGCTATACCTACTCACCAAATAAATTCAAAAATGGAACAGAATTTGTTTGAAATTATCTATCAAATAAATTGAACGGAACGTTATGAACAAAAAACAAACCCATAATGTTCTAAGCTGTTGCGAGTGTTGAGTAATTTAGTTCCGTGTTATTATTATGAAGTTGATGACCGTTTTCTTAGATACATTATTGGACGAACTTACCTAAAACTGTGTCGGATTGGAACTCTGGGTTTTAGGGTAATGTTTACATAGCTATACTCAAGCGAAGTTTGATTTCAACGTAGTTAATTATCAGGTTATTACACAGCCTGCACTGGGGTGCCTACCATGCGTCAAGTCGATTCCAAGAAATACTATTATACGCGCTGGACAGTATCCAGTTACGACTACCTATTATAAACATTTATTTAGAAAATCCGAGTGCACGATAATAGTACGAATGATGTTTAAAAAATAATTATTCTTTTTACGTTGCGCAGTGACCAACGATATTAGTAAAAGTTTGTTAGTTAATTATAGGTATTATACGTTTGATATGAAATCTTAGTAATCAGAGGAGTATTCCTACGCAGTAAACCAGTTTAAAAGTTTTTAGATTTAGTTTAATAGTCTTTCACTTAAACTAATAATAGTATATAATGGATTTCATTTACTTCTTTGGTTTGATGTGTACAGTTTGTTGGTATATTGGATTTCATAAGAATCTCATACCAAGTTATGTTGTTTTAGATACTGTGGATATTCATTTACTAAGAAAATATCTTACTTTGTTGGTACTCTATTTATAATGGAAGACGCTATCCGATCTCGAACAAAAATTATTTATGAATCCCTCCAATCAAACATAAGCTCTGCTCGGTGTGCCCTAACGGAATTATCAGGAGAAGATGACAACTATAAAGGATTAGAACTAATCGGTGCTAAACTAAAAGGTATAAATGAGATGTTTGTTTCGGAAGTTCACAATTACTGTAAATTGATAAAAGAAATCAACTCTGAGGAAATTAGTCAGTATACGTCCACACAGATTCAGGCCGAAGAGTTAATAGCAGAAATAGATGTACATATTAAACAGAATAATCGAAACCGCGCACTTGTTTTTACCAATAATGACAACAATGTTAACACAATTAGTAAGTTACCAAAAATGGAGTTAGGCAAGTTTGATGGTGATGTTCTCAAGTGGTACCAATTTTGGGATCAGTTTTCATCGAACGTTGATAAGAGAAATATTAATGATGTCGATAAACTGTTGTACCTTCAATCGGTTCTTGAGGGTGACGCGAAACAGGCAATTGATGGGTTGGACACAACAGACAAAAATTATCGTATTGCTGTCGACACATTAAAGGAACGGTATGGCAAACCTAGCGTAATTATTGATGCTCATTATGTAGCACTATATAGAATTAAATCAGCGGAATCTGGTCAGGTCAAAGATTGTAGGCACGTTCTAAATGAAATTGAGAGACATCTTAGAGTATTAGTTCGTTAGGCGAAGATGTAAATCACAATCATCTTAGAGTAATGATTTTAGAAAAGTTCCCCGAGGACCTCATTTATGAATTAAGGATGAAGATAACCGATGAAGATGAGTCTATTGATAATATTAGAAAGTTCTTAGAGTATATCATATCAGCTAGAGAAACATCAAATAGATTAAAGAAAACTGCAGAAGGTAATAAAAATAAAAATACAGCAACTAGCGAAGACAAACAGGCTTCTGATAATATTACAATAGGATCATTACATGTTAGATCGGAAGAAACCAGTGATAACAAAAGGCGTAGATTTACATCCAACTTTAGAAAGGAAAAATCTAGGTATGAAAATAGGCAGCATATTAAAAATAAACGAAAAAGACCACATGACGGTGACAGGTCTGATGAGCCACCTAAAAAGAAATCAATAAAATCTATATTTTGTAAGCAAGATCATTTTAATGATGAGTGTAGTGTGCACAAAACCTTACAGGAAAGAAAGGCTCAGTTAGGAAACCGGTGTTATAATTGTTTCGGTGAAGGCCATAGGGCTGACAATTGCCGTGCCAAAAGGAAATGTCGACATTGTAATAAGTTCGGCAATCATAATCGAGCATTATGTCCAACTAGGCTAACACAGCCAGTGAAGTCCGTGCCAACTGATACCTTACATACTAATAATGCATGTAGCACTACGCTGTTACAGACAGCCCTAGTAATTGTAGATAATTTAGAAACTAAAATAAAACTACAGTGTAGGGTGTTGCTCGATTGTGGTAGCCAGCGCTCATATATAACGGAACATAATACTAATGTACTTAATCTACCTATTACTGAAGAAATGAATTTATCAATATTTACATTTGGAAGCAAATCACCACATCTTGTTAAAAGTCCTATAGTACAGTTTAGCATTACAACTCGAACCGGAATTACTCGTCTTATTCATGCAAATGTAGTACCTCATATTACTCAGAGTATAAAAGTACCAATTTCTTATGATTTAGACAAAATCGGAATTAAAGATCAAATAATGGCTGATGATGGATCTTGTGGCGAAAAAATAGATATTTTAATCGGAAACGATTATTATCACTCATTCATGTCACAGGAAAAGATATCGGTCACTCAAGATCTGTTCTTAGTTAATTCAGATTTTGGATGGGTATGGTCTGGAAGAATTAGTGAGAACAATGATAGTCCCGATCAGTTAATGGTATTGACTTATTTTCAATCAGATAGATCATTTGAAACTAAATTAAACGAACCCGATCTCCCCCTAAAACTAGATGATGTTAAACAGTTATGGGACCTTGAATCAATAGGCATCACAGATTCCCCAAAAACCACTCGTGATGAAGAAGCGATTAGGCAGTTTAATGAAACAGTTCAGTACAAAAACAACAGATACCACGTTCAATGGCCATGGACTGAATTACCCCCAAATCTTCCTAATAATCTAGGCTTAGCTTGGGGTCGGCTCAATAGTTTAATGAAACGATTAGATAATTTAGATTTAAAGGCATACGACCAGGTCATTCAGGAACAGCTAAAGACTAAAATAATTGAAATTGTACCAGATCCAAAGATTGCACAGAATCATCCAGTTCACTATCTTCCTCACCATTGTGTTCGTGGTCGTGATAAGCCCAAAACGCTCCGTATTGTTTATGACGCGTCAGCCAAAACTGCAGACAATCGAAGTTTAAACGAATGCCTATATAGGGGTCCACTTATGTTGGAGGATCTTACAGGATTGCTAATTAAGTTTAGAGAACACCCTATAGGAATAGTTGCAGATGTCGAAAAAGCTTTCTTACAGTTAGGTCTACAAGATTTAGATAGAGATGTAACACGATTTCTTTGGTTCAAAGACGTAAACAGTACTGTTCACCCGGATAATGTGGTCCATTTACGTTTTTGTCGTGTCCCATTCGGTGTCATATCAAGTCCATTTTTACTGAATGCTACGATCAGATATCACTTAAATAAATCGAACAACATATTTCTGAAACAAATTGCGGAGGACATTTATGTAGACAATATTGTAACTGGCGCACAGACAATTTCAGACGCAAATAAACTGTACTGTGCTGCTAAAGAATCATTTGATAGCTTGTCCATGAATTTACGTGAATGGAATTCAAATTCAAAGGAACTAGTTTCTTCCATACCAGATAAATTTAGAGCAGAAGACCGTAAACACATAAAAGTCCTCGGTTTAATATGGAACATACAAAAAGATCAGTTATATTTAAAATCTAGCTTCAATACAGAATCAGGCACAGTTCTGTCAAAAAGAGACGTGTTAAGGGCCATTGCTTCAATTTATGATCCGTGTGGTCTCGCAGTTCCGGTAGTACTTCCAGCAAAACTATTCTTTCAAAAATTATGGAAAGAAAAGGTTAAATGGGATGTCAAATTGAGTGATCATCTACTCATAGAATGGCAAAAAATAGAATCAAATTTTGTATGTCTAAAGAATATTCATGTTGATCGTTATTTTGGGCAAGGTTTAAATAAAAGCCAAGTCGCGGAGCCAATTGAATATGAACTACATTGTTTCACGGATTCGTCTATGCATGCTTATGCAGCAGTTATTTATTTACGTGGTACTTTGCACACTAATAATATTGTCAGTTTTGTTATTGGCAAGTCTAGATTAGTGCCGTTAAAGGACCAAATTGACTTACAGATTCCAAGATTAGAATTGCTGGGAGTACTTATCGGGTGTAGACTTATAAGTTATGTAACAAAATATTTGCGATTAAAAATCAAAGCACAATTTTTGTGGACTGATAGTCAAATAGTAATAAGCTGGCTCAAATCAGACAAATTACTTCCGCCGTTTGTGGCACGTAGAATCAATGAAATAAAACAGAACAAGACTTTACAAATCAGATATGTGCCAACTGAATTAAACCCATCTGATGTAGGCACTAGAACAGAACGGGTAGATTATTACAATAGATGGATCATTGGACCTGACTTTTTAACGAGTAACTCAAATCAGTGGCCTACAGTTCATAATAATAATAATATAGATACTCAAATTTCAATTGCCGGGGAGGGTCTTTCGAATTCAATACCTTCAGATAATAATAAAACAAATCTAGATGTTCCAGAACCGATGATAGTAGATGATTCAGACAAAATAGAGAGTAAAATATTAGAAATTCAGGCTAAAAATTTTCCTAAAGAAGTTAAGGGTGTCACAAGCAACTTATCGAGATCATTGAAATTATACAAAGACGAGGAAGGACTTATTAGGTGTAAAGGTAGATTCAGATACACGAATTTGTCACATAATCAAAAAGAGCCTATACTACTTCCAAAAGATTCGGATTTTACGCACAAAATTATAACCGAACTGCATCAGAAAAACTATCATGTAGGTGTCTCTCATACCTTAGCTCTATTAAGAGAAAAGTTTTGGGTGCCACATGGACGGTCAACAGTTCAAAGACTCATCAGAAAATGTCCACAGTGTATAAAATACGGTGGTGGTCCATTTAAATTACCACCTATACCTGATCTACCAGCAGAAAGAGTCAACCTTAGTCTTCCGTTCACCTTTACGGGCCTGGATTATTTCGGTCCACTGCTTGTGGATGAGGGCAGTAAAGAAAAACGCTGGGTATGCCTGTTTACATGCCTAACAATTAGGGCTATTCATTTGGAGGTCGTTAAAGATTTAACAGCAGAAGAATGTTTACTAGCCATTAGAAGATTTATCGCTATAAGAGGTTTACCTCAGTTATTCATGTCAGACAATGCTACGCAATTTAAGCTTACAGCAGAAGTGTTAACTTCAAATTATTGCATTCAGAATCACTTGCGGTGGAAATTTATCCCAGAGTTAGCTCCATGGTTCGGAGGATTTTATGAACGACTTGTAGGTTTAGTCAAGCATAGTATGAAGAGAACTTTAGACAAACATCTCATAAACCATAACCAGTTATGCACAATAATGAAGGAACTTGAGGCTGTCATTAACACAAGGCCACTGACTACTGTAGGCGCGGAGTTAGAGCACATATTGACTCCTTCAGATTTCCTACGTGTGGGCGGAATTTTGACCACTGAAGTTGCAGATCGAGACTTCTTAGAATCAGCTACAGTAACCAAGACAAATCTGATTGACGGATGGAAACGTGGTCAAATCATCCTCTCAGAATTCGCCAAAATGTTCACTAATCAATACTTGACTAGCCTCCGAGAACGAAGCGACAAACACAAACAACCTAGAGTCGTTGTTAATAGGCCACCGAAGTTAGCAGAGACAGTTCAAATTAAGTCAGATAGTAATAGGGCACATTGGAAAGTTGGCAAAATAGCAGAGTTGATTAAAGGATCGGATGGGCAGATCAGAGTAGCCAAAGTGAAATTATCATCAGGAGAAACACTAACCCGTTCAGTAGGACATCTGTTCCCGTTGGAGATTGACGATCAAACTACAGAATCGTCCCCGGAGCAGAATGTTTCGCCAGTCCGAATCAGTCCACATTCTGAAGATTTTCAGAAGGAACAATCAGTACAAGACGACCGTTCAGTCAGTTTTAACCAAGAGTCTCGAAGTACTCAAGACAATGAACCAGTTGTCAATGATGCACCCATAGTTCAGTCAGTGCCAGACACTAGTAGACGACCAATCAGGGCATCAGCAGCCAAGGCAAAAGAGAGAGTCAAACAGTGGACATCCCAGTTGATGAGCAGATTGTTTCAATAATCAGTGATATTCAGTATTGATTTAAAATTAGAGGACAATAGTCAGTTGTTATCAGTTGTATTAATTAATTATGGTAATCAGAATTCAGTTATAACCCGTCATCACTTTGAAAATGTATCAGTGGTAAACCCTATTATGATCTTGATTAAACAGTTATTTCAATAGATCAGATTTTTAATTATCTCTTCTTTTGGGCGGGAGTGTCGCGAATGCGAAGTAATATAGCTTATAGGTACAGATAATAACTATGTAGTTAAGACGTGGCGTGAGGTGGGAGAAAGAGGGGGTAGCGCGCGGGGATGAACGGCGCGCGCGCGCCCGACTCACTTGACGCCTGATGGTTGGAGCTAGCAGTACATTGGTGAGCGAACTTGTTCTTTCTCAGTGCATGTGTTCAGATTTACCAGATATTCATTCTATATTGTATTTCAATATTGTCGATGTGTGTGTGTATTATTCCAACAGCGATCAGATTCAGAAATGATACCAAATCAGACCAGCATTCAGATGCGAGGCACGGGGTGGCTATAAGGGGAGGTTGGAGGCCACTTTGGGGGGACACACCCCCAATATCATTGCGATGATAATTCAGTAACGGTTATTCAGTGGAAATCAGTTTACATAATGACGGCGGTCGTTAGATCATAATCAAATCGCACCTAGGCATAAATTTGAGATATAGGTATTTCAGGTTCAGATATTCGTCATTTGGGACTTGTGGCGACAGCCATGTTGAAACAGCTTGATCGTAAAAGATGCTCAATGGTCTCATAAAAACTACATCAGCGGGTTGAAGCCGATGAGTGGTGTGCGGCGGAAAACATAAAATTATAACCCCGTTTGCTCGAGCTTCATTAATTAAATCTATGTTTTGAGTATGTGTACTGTGTCCGTCCAATAGCAATAATACTGGCCGATCTACTGATGCACCACTAAATACAACAAACTGCTTAAACCACTCTAGAAACCGCTCGGCTGTCATCCAACCGGAATCTGTACATACACCCCAAGCTCCTGGTGCAGCATTTAACATCAACTCAGGATTCATCCTTTTTCGTGGGTACACCATCATCGGTGGCATATAATGCCCGGTGGCACTGAAGCATATTTCGACTGTGATAGTTGTTCCTCGTTCAGCAGACACTATTGCACCAACTTGTTTTCGGCCTTTTCTAGCTAATATTTTTGTTCTCGTTTTAGGTACTACAGATACGCCGGTTTCATCACGATTATATATTCGGTCCGGAGTCAGGCTATGCTCGTCGTAAACATTCGCAAAAAAATTAAAAAAATTAGTTACAACTACCCTGTTAAAACCAGCAGCTCTGGCGGCCGAAGTATTTTCCGGTTTCCTGATAGATAACTCAGGGTGTATTTTCAAAAAAAAATTCAGGCAGTCCTTACCAGCCTCAGCCTTCTCAGAATTAAATGGACTGGTCTTATTGTTTCGTACAGAAAGTTGATAAATCAATTGCTTCAAATCTTTTGTTGTAAGGCCAAAAAACCTACTTTCCATGTCTAGTAAATAATCCACCAGCTCATCCTCTTCTTTTTGCGAAAATACTGGTAATATGGGTCCCAAAGGTACCTTTACATTCTCTATTTTATTCTCGTTTTCACGAGCTTTTTTTACTTTTCGTTCCAATGTGGTTTGTGGGACTGAGAAGGATTTTGCAGCCAACATATATCCCATTTCTCCCTTCAAAACAACTTCTATCGCCTTTTTCATTGCTTCCTCTGACCATTTTCCTCTTTCTGACTTTCTTTTATAATTATAAACCATCCTAAAACAATATATAAAAAAATATAAATAATCAAAATCGTGTCGGGCAAGATGGGGTACATGATACCCCGTCTTGCCCGTTGATCCGTTTTAAAATATATAACCTAACAAAAAATACAAATAATATTTCATAACAAAACAAGTTATTACCTGTTACTGCAGTGTACTGTAGATAGGATTTACCGCGATGCCACTTGAAATTCACCAAATACAAGATTCATGCACTGCCAAACGTATTTATAAGAAATTTTAATGCCAACAAACGAAATCTAATTTTTGACGATAGCTAAAACAAATGACTTGCCGCCGTCTTAGTACTCGTGTGACTAAGAACTGTCATGGCGGGCAGTAGCGAGATGGCAGAGCGAACGTGATTGGTCAATTCAAATCACCTGAGAGGCCTGATGCCCGGTCTTGCCCGCCACCCCGTCTTGCCCGGTGTTCCCCTACGGCCTTCACCGAGAGTATTCGCCTATACTGGAACAATCCAAGATTTGATTTTGAGCATTGCTATAGATATAACCATTACCTCGGTTTCCTCACTAACAATGTAATGTAATAATGTAATGCTCGGATCAGCCGATATATTTTGTAAAATCTTACCGTGAAAAGTAAGATGAAGTGATCCACCTCGCGCTGGAGATTGGCACTATTGACAGCATGCGCGGTCCGAGGGGGGGGGTCGTGGGGGTCATGACCCCCCCCCAAAATCATTCAAGCTGTCGAGAGTCTTAAGGATTTACTTGCCTTACTAACTTAAAACTGTACTTGAGCCATTGGCATATTCAAAAACATTAAGAACATCGGCAGACATCGGGACTGCCGACTGAAGTAAAAACTTAAAACTATGAAATGACAGTGGGTTTTTTAACGCGCCTAAAAAATATTTTCCTTTAAAAGCGAGCGAAGCAAACTCGGGATAAGTATTGGGCACTCCGCTCGTACGTAAGGTTGAAAGGCTTAGGTAAGGCCAGATAGGGCACGCCACGATAGTGGCGATAAGACCCCTCTTTGAGGAGTGGCTAGAGAGGCGTCACGGCGTCCTCACCTATCGCCTGACGCAGGTCCTCACCGGACACGGATGTTTTTGGAGGTTCCTGCACATCATCAGGCGGGAGGAGACGCCCGGGTGTCACCACTGCGAGGATCGCCCAGAGGACACGGTGGAGCATACGGTGGAGGTCTGCCCCGCATGGGCGGAGCACCGCCGTGCCCTCGTTGAGGCGATCGACAGCGGCGGCGACCTCTCGCGTCCGGCCCTGGTTCAAGCCATGGTCCGGGGCGAGAGGGAGTGGGAGGCGGTCACCTCCTTCTGCGAAGCAGTCATGCTAGCGAAGGAGGTGGCTGAACGGCTGAGGGAGAGAGCCTCACACCCCAGCCGCCGCGGGAGACGCTCCGGGCGTCGGGAGCCGCGTGACGACTCCCGGCCACCGTAGGCGCGGGCCTGCGGACGGAGAGTAATGGGTAACTCACCGTCCGATCAGGACCAGGCCCGTGCCGGACGGCGCGTACGTGTTCCACGCGCGCCTCAAAGAGATGTCAGCATAAAGGAAGGGGTCTGCCAGGGCCGAAGCCTGCCGGGGGTGCGGGATTGTCCGAAAGGGTTACCGCTACCCCGGAACATAAAGGGCTAAGGAAGGAACACGGATGGGTTTTAGTCAGTAAGAGTCTGACACTCCCTTCGCTCCACCCAGAGCGGGAGGGGTCATTTGATGATTTCCCATCCATAAAAAAAAAAAAAAAAAGGTAAGGCCAGATTCCAAAACCTAAACTGCTGTAAAACGAGTTTAAGCTTTTCGTCATAATTCGATAAAGTAAGTTCTCTTTTTGTATGATGTGTAAAAGTAAACAGAGACTATTCAAGGTGGGGTGCTAAAATTTTCAGGCTCGCTACGCTCATTCTTGCAATTTAAATTGGTTCTTGAGCTTTTCCTCAAAAGTCGACAAAGCAAGTAATTCCTAGTCTTTTATGGAATGATCGGAACTCGAAAGAAAATCGAACCAAGAGTGTGTAAAATTTTCGAGCTCGCTTCGCTCGCTCTTGCATTTTAGTTTCTGCTAGCTGCTTAAGCCTTCCTGCAGAAGTCGACAATGTGACCCCTATTTCTACTTGAAAATATAAAATAAAACCTAATCAAATAGAGGCGGGTTGAAAAAATTTTCGAGCTCGCTTCGCTCGCTCTCCCCACCCTGTACATGACCCTTAACATATCATCACGCCTTTAAATGTCATTTCATAGAGGGCGAGCCTACTGCCGCCAACCGGGCACAAATCCAGACTCCAAGCTGCTTCTGAGAAATTTCTGATGGAAAAACCCATTTATACTTTACCCGACCTAGAAATCGAACCCAGCTAGAACCTCATGCTCAGCAGTAACGCTTGCGACCACTAGAGCAACGAGGAGATGAACCTTCCTTAAAATATTCCTTGGCACCCATGATGACCCCCCCCAAAATCTTGGGCTGCGACCGCGCCTGATTGACAGCTCACCTCAAGCTCATTTCACTCACTCATTCACTCAATTCTACTTTCGAGTGAACTGTTACCTACATTATAGGCGAATGCTCCCGGTGAGCGCGCGATTCCTTCACACTGAAAAAAAAAAGTTCCGTCTTTACTCGGATCAACAAAACAAAAAGATAAGCTTTGGGATTTACCTACGATGGAACAACTTTATCTAATCATAGAAACCCTAGACCAGTAGGTACATTAGTATGTTATATTGTTAAGATTTTCACAAACCTTCAGGAAGATTATACTTATCTTTACAACTACTACGTAATTCAAATATTTTTCTACGAGCCCACTGCAATACGCCAACTACATATTTACACTCACATTCATAATTTATGACTTAAAATTAACTGAACTTCGATAAGGTTGGGCGCCAATCTTTGATGCAAACTGTTGGCCCAATTATATGGCTTTGCATAATATTATAATTTTACGGACATCGGAAGTATCGTCTACGATAGTGGTAGATAGCGATAGATGGTGTTTTATACACCATGTTTGAACGTACTAACACTATCTTTATAGCTCTTCAAATAAATTCAGAGACGGCTGGATTTCTAATATTTTTTGCGAGTTCATTATGTAACATGTTACGACATAGGTAATAAAAAACTTTTTTACAAAAAAATACAACAGACTTCCAAAAAAAAAACACTACAAAGCGAAAAATAACTTTAATTTCGGAAGTCAGTGTCGTTGGTGCCACATTTTCGTTTTTGACACCGACTTCCAAGTTAAAGTTCCATATTTTGACGCATCTTTGGGCGTAAATAAATAACTCCTGGAGTATGAAAATTGAAAAATTGTTGCTGTACAGGGATAGTTAATTTATTCAAGAATTCAAATATCTTAATTTTAAATAAATAAAAGTAGATTTTTCATAATATTTATACGCCCAAAGGTATGTTCATGAAATTTTACGCTCGTTTTCGTTATAAATCATCGTCTATTTCACTAAACAAATAAAACTACCGAGAGGTCGAGCCTTCGATTAGTGCAAAGTTGCTTCTTTACTTTATATGAGGCAGTGGGCTGTAATCTACCACGCGGGCCCATTGCGTGTTTGTAGATGTCACATGTCTTTGATTTTTTTGTTCTAGGACATGCCGGTTCCCTCACGATGTTTTCCTTCACCGTTTTGAGAAGCAGTGGTATAAACTAATTCATACAAAGTAAAGCGCCTGACTTGGTTCGTACCCACGACGTCGTAAGTCGGAGCCGTTACCAATGGGCCACAACTGCTCTCTCTAAATAGGTATAACACATAATTCCGCCTAAATCAAAAAACCACATCAAAATCCGCCATTCAGTATTCAAGATTACACACACGTCAACAGCTTAATTTGATATGTAAAGATACTCGATAACGGCTATAAAAACAATTTTGCATACAAAAAGGAAAAGACTAATTAAATAAGTATGCACATTGCATATTCAAGGTTCGTTTACCACTTAACAGACTGCGACCAATGTTGCCAGATTATCCTGAACTGATAGGCATACGGAATCCGAGGGTTTTTATTGGCAACATTGGTTCCGGTAGAAGGCCTGGTAAAATTCGTTAATCAGTATGGCCAGGTTCCTAATTGATACTTGCAAGAATGGTAGTGTAGTGGAGCTTATCAGTCGAATTAATCTTTTGGGAAGTTATTATTTTCTGATATCTTTCCACTTTCTCACAGTTAGAAAGAAAGACAATACATTTATTTGCGACAACAATGACGCAGGGAAAAAATACAAAAAAGAACAAGTTGGGGGAAAATATGCGTTACATCCACGTAAAACGGCCATCGCTTAGCATAATGCTACGACCCTTTGCGAGATCGAACCGCAGCGCTGGTTTTCATCGACAGCGCGCGTTGACGTGATGACGTCAACCGGTGCAGTATACGATAAGATATTAATAGCACAATAAGAAATAAAACAAAATAAATAGACAAATACCTGTCCCAATTAGCTAGCTATAGGTTTGCCTAAACATAAAAAGGGTAAGCAAAGGAGACAGAAATATTAATTGTGAATGAACTCGTTGAGCAAACACAGCTTCTTATATTTCTATCAAGCAGATTGCTATATTCCATTAGGAACAGAAGAGTGTAGCTAGAAGCTCATTTAACTTTTCTTTGGTTCTCAAGTCCACACCACGCATCAGGAAGGTGTGCATGGCCAAACCATTGTCACAGTGACCAATATTAACACCAGAAAAAGAAGAGATTTAATAAATTGTCTGACATTTACGAGTACTGTAATGTTGGTACCTACCTATCACCCTCTCTCTTTTGGAAAGCATCTAGGAATGGAAACAACTTACAGATCCTACCACCAGGGTCGTAGGATCTAGTAAGCCGTTTAAACTTTAGACTTTAAAACACAAAAGAATTAATTTTCAGTACCGAAAATCACTAAATCACTAAATCCATCCGTAGCGACTAATTGTCCCGCTAGGTGTAGACCATTCCTCTGCGCGCGCGCACGCGATGCTTGGCGTGGCGATTATCGTGACATCTGCTGGGAACATCGCGTTTCACACAACGCTTGTTATAATTACGCTGCTGCATACAGTGACGGGCAGCACGCGAAGACTTTGAGAGATTGTTGCCGCAAGAATGTTAGGATTTGTGGTAATCTTACAATTTATGAAATTCAATGAGCTACCAAGATAAAAGGATTGGATGAGTTCTCTATTCGTCATTAAATAGAACATCGGTCGCCTGTATTAAGACTCGTGGTCTTCAGTTATGAATTTGTGTCTTTCGAAGGAATTTGTATATGATAAAAAAAACAGCAGTTCCAGCCATGCCTCAATCAATATGCAAATGTAGGTAAGTGCAGTAAAATAACAACAGTTAAAAGAAATAAAGACGGTACCTAAGGCAATAGTTGTAGACACACAAACACACGCGTGCGCGACAAATCAAATATGAAGAACATGAAACCTCAGAAGAATGAGATAAAAAAATGATACATAATGAAAATGGTCCTGCCATTGTAGGTGATTGAAGCACAGCTACCGATCATTTTGACCCTGAAAGGAACCTATAGAGGTATGAGGATCAGGGTGTAAAGTTCACTCATACTCTACAGAAAAGGGAGGATCCTCCGACTAGACGGGTGTTGTGTCTGGCGGGCAACTGCCCGATGATTCATGTCGGACCGTTGTATCTTTGCTAGTTGCGTGGTACCTAAACTCTGCTTGCGAAATGCAGGATTTTGCGTGACGTCAGTATGACGCGTTGTTCGCATGTAGCGTTGTAGATACCGCTACATACCCTACTCCCGATTAATTAACTTTTTCGGAAGGGACAAATACATTGGGAGTACAGGCAACTGTGAAATCGTCTTGTCATTCATTCTTAGTTCGGGACTCGAACTAGACTTATGTCCGTAGGTGATGCAGAATAGGAAACGCCCGTCACTTCGGCCGATACTATGGAATCCGTGCTTAAGGAGAAGACCCTTTACATAATCAGCCTATAACGTTCCCACTGCTGGGACACAGGCCTCCTCTCAGTGAGAGGGAGTGGACTGTAATCCACCACGCGGGCCCAATGCGGGTTGGTAGATGTCACATGTCTTCGAATTTTTGGTTCTAGGACATGCCGGTTTCTTCACGATGTTTTCCTTCACCGTTTTGAGAGCAGTGGTGATGGAATAATTTACACAAAGTAAAGCGCCTGTCTGGGTTCGAACCTACGACTTACCATTGAGCCACCACTGCTCCCTAGACCCTCTGATTATTTCAAATTGAGACCATAGCCGCCTCTTACGACCAATACCAGAAGATATTTCAGGTTATCATTAGGCTTCCTAAATGCTTATCTTACTGTAAGTAGATACCTACTTCAATGAATTATCTTTACGGATGCACATAATTTCCAACATTTCCATATTAGTGTGTAATTAATTATTGTAAACACGTCATACAATTGCCTTTTACTCAGCTCTTACCCTCGTTCAATCGCGTGCATAATTATAATTCTCCTAATTAGATTCCCAGGGCCTTAAGGTTATAGTGAAAGTGTAAAAAGTGGAATTAACTTAGATATGGAGTAATAATGTTATGCCACAATGATCGGTAAGTTGACGGGACGAGCTCGTGGCTAAGTAATAACAGCCGCACGGGTCGAACGATCAGGTTAAGCTACGCTTGCCGCGGTCGGTCCGAGGATGGGTGACCATCTTTACATACCGAGACCCCTCCGTGCCTCAGAAAGCACGTTAAGCCGTTGGTCCCGGCTGTCATTCTTGGATCTTTGACAGTCGTTACGGGTCGTCAGAAGCCCGAAAGTCTGACAACCAGTCTTACCAAGTTAAGTACTTGACAAATAGAAAGAAATGATAAACAAAAATTTGATTTTCACAGAGACATGTGCATATAAAAAAGAAGAAAGGTGACTCTCAAGTTGTATCAAAAGAAACACAATATTAGAAAGATAAGAAACGAAGAATAATAACCACGTAGAGAAGATAATTAGGTATGGTAATATTAGAAAGTTGAAGAAAAGCAATATTCAAAGAAAGAAATCGTGGCAGCATTTTGAGGACTGGACTGGAATCGTTTGAGCTGAACGTATTCTTTATCTGACCTGAAGTTAAAATCTAGTCACAATCTCATCTCAGCAACAATCAATGTCAAAAACTTCTCAGAATAGATAAATTCGAGGTATCTTAGAAAGAGTGAGACTGAGATTATAATGCGTAGGTACAGACGCCAGCACATCAAGCTACCCGAAACTGTAAAATTTTCCCAATCAACTTTGAACCTTATAATTTAGCGATGAAGTTGAAAATCTATTAAAGAAATTTGGCAGATTGTAGTAGCTTGATGTGCTGGCGTCTGTACATTCTTAAAATACGGCAATTGCCCCTTGGTTTCTTTGGGTCGAATTGCTCAGGTAGTGAACAAGCACCAAAAATTGACCAATGAAAGTTCCACCCCACAACTTTTGTCTCAATACAAGACTAATATTTATTTAATCGTTTTTCAAGTTTTTCAAAGTTTCTAACCCAAATCAACAGAAAAATATCGCAAAATATTACCCACATAGAAATAAAGTTCAGTGCTAACGATAACCAAATTTACGCAGGTCGCCGGTGACCCGATATCCATATAAAATAAACTATATATCGATAAACATATCATAATGCAAACACAACTATTTGCCGACATGCTACTTATGCGTGTTTTGACAATTATTATTTATTTGGGAATTTTGAGATATTATTATAAATGTACGAAGAAATCTATGATATCACCTGGCGTAGATTATTAGGGCTTAGCTATGACAGGTTGTTGACCGATCGATTATGAACTTGAAGTATGTAATATAGGTACCAACTTTATGTTGGCCCCTAGACACCGCTGAATATGGACTTCAAACATTCAATTTCATACGATTCAATTGTCATACAAACACCAATAAACTATGGAAATCGGAAGTTCGAAGACAGGCACTCACACATGTAGGTATACGAGTATGAGTAATGGTCTAGTCCACATCAGCCGTGTAATTGCGTAACACACTATCAGCGGCAATGGGATTCATTTTGACAGTTTAATGACATTCATTGCGTTATCAACATTTTGAGCGGACTAATTTTTCGAATATATGAGGCATTGGATTAGCAATATCTATCAAAATGATCCTATGTTAAACTAGAAGTCGAGTTTAACTTTTTGGGATGAGAATAAAGTTTATATATGTTCAGTGTTTTTTGTTATTATTTACAGGTACCTACTTCCACACCTGGTATGATAGTTTTAATACAATCTGTTTGTAGGAAAATAGTGACAGACAGCAGATTTGCAAGTACAGGATTAGTATTACTAGACACGGAAATTTGATTTCATTTGGGAAAATCGTCATATTATATCTGTAGATATACCGTTTGCTATAACTAAATGTACAATCCATTACGTTTCCACATGTTACTAGCTTATATTAAATACAGTTTTGGTAAAATTAAATAAAATCAATATACATACAACAACAATATTTTTTTTTTCGTTGAATATCTTAAAATAGTTAATACATACTTAATTCTAAATAAATAAAACAAAGTCGGGTTAGTTACACCATTTTTGACTCAAGAACGTCTGGACCGATTTTTATGAGCTTTGATTTTTTGGATTTTTCTCCGCCCCGAATAGCAGAATAACCAGTTAAAACATGGAAAAATTCACGAAAAAAATATAATGAAGATAATTTATTTTATTTTCTCATACATTTTTTATTTATTGATTCCGAGGTGGTACGAAGTTCGCCGGATAATAATTAAAAATTTTGAGCAAGGAGCTTAATAATTTGTTTTATTAGGTAAATATAACACAAGAAATCATAATACAAGTAAAATTAAATTAGCTAGAGAAACTCTGCCGACGTGATAGGTGTCGATATCTAAACGTGATAAATAAAAAAAACCGGCCAAGTGCGAGTCGGACTCGCCCATGAAGGGTTCCGTAGCAGCAAGTAACATAATATAAAAGTTCTTGTAGTTCGTTGTAACTTTGTGAAAGGTAAATTGCGGTTTTCGATTTATGACGTATTAAAAAAAAACTACTTACTAGATCTCGTTCAAACCAATTTTCGGTGGAAGTTTACATAGTAATTTACATTATATATATTTTTTTAATTTTATCATTCTCTTATTTTAGAAGTTAGAGGGGGGGGGGACACACATTTTACCACTTTGGAAGTGTCTCTCGCGCAAACTATTCAGTTCAGAAAAAAATGATATTAGAAACCTCAATATCATTTTTGAAGACCTATCAATAGATACCCCACACGTACAGGTTTGATGAAAAAAAATTTTTGGAGTTTCAGTTGTAAGTATGGGGAACCCCAAAATGTATTGTTTTTTTTCTATTTTTGTATGAAAATCTTACTGCGGTTCCCAGAATACAACTACTTACCAAGTTTCAACAGTATAGTTCTTATAGTTTCGGAAAAAAGTGGCTGTGACATACGGACGGACGGACAGACAGACATGACGAATCCATAAGGGTTCCGTTTTTTGCCATTTGGCTACGGAACCCTAAAAAGGTAGTGTAAGTACCTAGTTACCTGAAATATCAGTTTAAAAATCAGATTTTATTGTGAAAGCTCAAGTTTAAAACAGAAGACGAACTAGCAGGGGATCGAGGAAGGGGTTTGGAGGGAGGGGGGGGGGTTAGGGGATCAGACCGGAATAAATCGATGTAATGGGAATCGATATCTAATCTCGATAAAACAAAAAAAAACTATTTTCCTCAACAACCCCAAAAAAATCACCAAATCATTAAAAAAATATATTTTTGTATTATTATATTAAGATATCGATACCACATTACCCATCACGTTTGTCGAGTTTCGCTAACTAATTTAATTTGACCCTGTATAGTACCTATAACATCATCAACATATCATCACGAGACTAAACATTTGGCAATAAATAGTATCAAGAGTAATTATATATATACTTCATATCCAGGACAAACACTCCCAGTCCCACGCTTGATCTAGTGCCCTGAATGTCACATCTGCACCATATTGTATGTCCTCAATAAGGATTCCGACAACGCAGACAGGCCCACCTACTGAGCGAAATTATAATGATAAAGTGACACCGAACTATAAAAAGAAGACTGTCTTCTTATTAGTACAAGAATAAACAAAAAGTTTGATTAAAAATTCAACCCAAGTACCTGCATTATTATTGCGGTTGTGGTGATGCTGTTGCTATAAGAACAGTGGTAGCCCAGTGGTAACTGCCCAGATTTACAAGTTTTAGGTAGTGGGTTCGACCCCGAGCAGGCGCTTTACTTTGTGTAAATAATTTCATCACCACTGCTCTCAAAACGGTGAAGGAAAACATTGTGAGGAAACCGGCATGTCCTAGAACTGAAACTTCAAAGACATGTGACATCTACCGTCCTGCACTGAGCCCGCATTGGTTATAGCTCACTCCCTCTCGAAGAGAGGACGCCTGTGTTCCAGCAGTGGGAACATTATTGGCTGATTATGATGCTCTTCCTGGGCAAAAGCAGTGAGACATTAATGACGATGATGATTTTGTTGACTCTTATTTTAAAGAGAACGTTTACAGTGCCCTCCAAAAGTTAGTTGAGATTTTTCAATTTCAGATAAATGATGTCACATTTATGAACAATATGAATTTTTGTCTCAAGGACGAGACACAAATTATATAGTTGATTGGACCTTAAGAAACTTACTCTAATTTACCACAAAACGAAAAGAAGCACCTCTTCAAAAAGTTATTAAGCTATTTTAAAACACAGGCCGTTGACAAAAAACGCAGAAACCAAGATAAGTGGTGTTTAATCTATAAATAAAGGCATAATAACGTAAACTGACGCAGTTTCGCAAAGGTCAGCCATGTTGATTGATCGCCGGTGAGATGAAGAGATTCATGTTGTGCACAATTTCTGGACTTGTAATGGTTAATTCACTTGAATAATGACATAAGTTCCATGTTAACTTTTGTTTTCTTTTGGATATTATCTGTAATATTATATTATAGAGTAATGTGCTTTGTAATAACCAAAAAAGAATCTCTCTCAATGGTTAAGGCCTCGACTCTTATGCACGAGATTGTAGGTTCAAATCCGCCGCGGGCAAGTGCCGATGTGACCTCAACTTTTTGAGTTAATTAATTTATTAATCAAGATAATATTTACATAATAACATAAGCTAACATTTAAAATAATAATATGTACATACATATATTTGAAAAAAGAAGCAAAAGAATCATAGGGCATCAAAGAATTCGTCCGCATCGCTGTCAACAGGAACAGTGCCCAAAAGGCTGGCAGCATTGCTACGTTGAGTTTATCTTGGACATTACTGATATCAGTAAAGGAAAACATCTTGAGGAAACCTGGACTTATAGTTAGTATAGGTAAGTTAGAAATCGCTATCCCATCTTGAGCAAGCGTGGTAATCAATGCTGTTGCCTTCTCTGTATGTGGAGAACCTTTGCCCTGCAGTTGGACAGTCATAGGCTAGTATTAAAAATTTTATCTTATGTTCAGCTTTAAAATAATATCACTTGTGTTAACTTACATATTTACCTTAAGTATAAATGAACACTATGCAAATAAAAGAGGTGCTTTTCAAACAAACCCCGTAATTGCACCTGAAAATCAATAAATCACCCTTCCTCATAATTTTATGTAATCATGTGTATAGGTTCTTCTGTCAATCACTGTCTTGAGTGGCATTTTCGATTGATTAACATGACCTAGATCTTTGGGTAAGGTTTCAAACTTGGAGCAGTAGTGATGCATTTTAAATTACATAGCCTTAGTACCGTTGCACGTGGCCATAACTTATTCAAGACTAATTATTCTAGTGGCACTGCTAGCTATGTAGCTACCCTTCTTTTGTTTGTTTTGAAACCTTAGCCTTTTCGATTTCAGGGTCCTAGCTTTAATCACGAGGTGTTTTAAAATTGATTGGAAAACGCATTTTCGTCGGTTTATGGCACCTGTCCCACGAGAAGCGAGTAAAGCTAGCAAATAAAAATAAGTTGGCGAGCAATGAGCATCGAGTGCGCGACGGTATGCAGCAAGCGTGAAGCTGATTTCAGACTACGCTATAATATAATAGCATATAGTATATAGCTCATAGCACAACAATATCGCGCTACATACATTGTTATGGACACGTTCACATTGTACTGTACTATATATTATTGGCTTGCTATACGCTATAAATTGGTGCGATGCGCAGAGTTCATGCTATGCTATATCGCGCGCCGCCCTCTTCCTCCTCCCTCACCCCCGGCCGTCCTGTCGACTGAGCTTGCGATAATATCGCGTATGTGAACGTCATGCTATATTGTATAGCATTAGGTCCTTCTTTGCTATACTTTATAGCACAATAGTATAGCGTAGTCTGAAATCAGCTTGATTATGTCAGCGAGTGTTCTGCGCGCCAAACAAGCGTCGCTGAGCGAGTAATCTCTTTGATAGCTCTTGTCGCTACGATAAACGTGTACTCGCCGGCGCGGCGTAGTGAATAGTCAGCGAGCCATTATAATATATGAATGTATCTCCTTTTCTTACACGGGACATTACAATCTGTTGTACGTGTCTTGAGCAAGAAAATCGTTGATAGCTAAGTCGCTTCTGCATCGGCAGGTGAGTAGACCACCATTGAACCTTTGAACCTTTTTCAACTCCAACGTTGTTTAATGCCAAAGGGTCAAAGTTAGGTTTAGAAAACTAGTTAAGGAATTTCAAATTTGATTAGACACGTGCCTATCAGACTTTAATCGACACATGTTTCAACGTCCATCCCAACAGCAGTGCATGTGTTTTCTAGTGCTTTCGTAATAGTAATGGTTTAAATGTCAAGGTAGAACTCATATCACGAAAGGGTTTTTTTTTAATTCATTAGAAAGGGCTCTAGTAACATTGATATAGTCGTAATTTTTTTTTTTCTTTTTGACGGTTTTTTGGTTTGAGGAGCGTTAGGTATAGGAAATATATTTAAGTCTTTTCAATAATCAGGAATTGTCGAATGATACAATTGCTAATGAGAATATTTAAAACAGGTTGTTAAACGCCTCAAATACCTTCTCAGGGCGCAACAGAAAATTCGATTCACAAAAATCGCAAAAAAATATCGTCGACTTCCCACAGACAATGAAGAATTTACTTTTTTTAACTCAATTAACTGTCATAAAAATTGTGCAGAGGTTGTACATCCGATTACGATCTCCTTTCTCAAAAATTAAAAGTTTCTTGGCACCCCAAGTTTGTATCGTCGACAGCTAGGGGGCGTGGCGACATCCGGCCTGTTATCACTTCCTTGGTAGCCGTGTTTAATTACGAACAACTTGTGGAGATGATAAGGTTTTTTTTTAATACGTTATCTGTTGATTTAAAGAAAGAAAGTTTGGGTAGACGTGATATGATTTTGTCGTGAATCGTGGTGCTTGTGTGTAGATAGAAATAATAAAAGACGATAGTGTCCTGTTAAACTGTAGTTGCCTATTTTACTTTTTATTAACCTAATTATTTTGTCCCGGGGTGGGCAAAAGTCATAAACTTTAACATTTTTCTTTCTGCTCCATTCTCTGATCAATCTATCAATAATGAATCCACATCAAGCGTCAAGCTCCGAGTGTACCCTATGTAGTACGATACAATAGAAAATCAATTGTGTCTCATTAGCGGAGCGTGAGAGATCATGCCTGCCTCGATGATATTATCAAATATGTAATCATGAAAAATTACATTAAATTGCCTTTAAAAATAAGACAACTTACATACATAACAATATAACGCCTGTATTTCCCCAAGGGAATTAAAAATGTAGGTTTTGGTAATATTCACGTAGCATAATAAACCTATAATGCGCCCATTGCTGGGACACAAGTCTTCTCTTTTCGAAAGGGAATGGGCTGTAATCTACCTCGCGAGCCCAGTGTGGGTTTGCCCCGACTTGCCAGTTGTAGGTCGCGGGTTCGAACTGCGAACCCAGACAGGCGCTTTGGTTTGTGTAAATACCTAATTTCATCACCATTGCTCTCAAAACAGTGAAAGAAAACATCGCGAGGAAACCGGCCTGTACAGACGCCAGCACATCAAGCTACCCGAAACTGTCAAATTTTCCCAATCAAATTTGAACCTTATACATTAGCGATAAAGTTGAAAATCTATTAGAGAATTTTTACAGATTTTAGTAGCTTGATGTGCTGGCGTCTGTACTAGAACGAAAAATTCGGAGACATGTAACATTTAACAACCCGCAACGTTCACTTACTACCAACTAATTAACGAGAAATCATCAAGAGCCTATTGTTTATCAAAAATCAATACGGATATAAATCCTTAGAGGCTTACTTAATACAGATTAAGATACACGATAAGATAACGAGGAATAAATTACAAAAAATATGTTATTTCTTTAGTACCCACTTAGTACTTTGTTTCAGAAGCCTTGACCTTTACTTAGCATATTATTCTGCCGAATATATATTTTTTATAGCATTGTTTAAAATTGATAAGCCTTTTTTGGGCTGGTAGTAGCAAATTAGGCTGGAAAACTTATCGAAGAAGGATTTCGAGTTGCCCATCGTCTCTTGACTAAGATTTTCAGTCATTTTGATAAAGAAAAATCCAACAGTAATAAAGTGAGGATTTCTATTAAGAGCATCAATTTGAAAATCACCGATGCGAATAGCACCAGTAGGTATTCCATATTGCGCAATATGTGCGCAATATGTCTAACTAGTTAGGTACCTACAGAGGGGCATTTTTATAAGGCCCAAAACATGACCATACCTAATGATTATAAAAGTAAGTTTAGGTACTTGGACTTGTCGTTACAAAGTAAGTTACCAAAATTAGTACAGATAAGTACCTAGTTAATACTGAAAAGAAATGTAACACCACAGACAAAAGTGTGCACACGTTGTTATAAAGTAGAAACAATAAAGAGTTTTATTACGTTTTTCGTCAGGATTAAATTACTTTTCTGCTTACAATAGAAACAAATAAATGAAATTGTAGCACTACGCAACAATATTGTACTTACCAAAAAGTTTTTTAGTTTGCTTTAAGTTTTCAAAGTTCAAAGCATCACTCTCACTCGTGTGCTCGACCCCATCTATACTTATTCAGCCTATTATAGTCCACTGTTGGACTAAACCATCTTATAGGTAGATAGATTCGTTAAAATAAGAAATACCTATAAAAACTGTACTACGACGATAACTCTTGAGATGCATAATATATTAAGGAACATGTGCTGCCATCTAGCGGCGAGTAGCTAAAGTTTCAAAATAGCACCGCTTTACAATTTTGATTATTTTTTCTTTGTTTTTGCGGAATCTTTGGTATTATGGATTTAAATTATATTATGTAATTAGGTTTTAGGGTTCCGTACCCAACGGGTGCCAATGGAACCCGATTACTGAGCCTCCGCTGTCCATCCGTCTGTCTGCCAGCGGGTTGTATCTCAAGTACCTACCTAATAAGTAGACAGTTGAAATTTTCACAGTGTGTATTTCTATTGCCGCTATAAAACAAATAATAAAAATAAAATAATGTTAGTAAAAATTAAAGGGGGTGGGTCTCCAAACGCGAAACGTGTTTTTGACGTTTTTTGCCTTGTGGTAGGTACCTACGGAATCGTAAGTCGAAATCGTGTGCAAGTCCGACTTGCACTTGACCAGCTAATTTTAATAAAATATAGCAGAAGTTAATTACTGTTTCATTAAAACGTTTTGTTACGTTGCTATAGGTATTTTACTTTGGGTGAAAAATCCTACGAGCGGCAATTAATGAAATAGCCAAAGCTATTTCTAAATAAGATTCATAGACAATTACAGTTTGCTGATAGATTGATAAACAACGTTTACGTAGGATGATATTCAATATGCAATGCATTTGTCTAGACAACAATAATATAATAATAGGATCTCTATTTTAGTTTATGACAAACTTATTTACATACATTACGTAATTAGGTAGTACGACATAGCTGTGATGGTCAAAGGTAAGCTGAGCCTATGATGAACACCCACGAGTCGTGAATGACGGCATCAGGGCGAGCTAGTCGATAATAAGCATACTGGAGATGGTGATAAGTGTCATAAGAATTGAGAAAAGCTATACCTAATTAAATAAGAAATGAAATCAAAATTCATTTATCACACTAATATTATAAACGCGAAAGTTTGTGAGTGTGTGTGTGTGTGTGTGTTTATATGTTTGTTACTTCTTCACGCTCAAACGGCTAGACCGATTTAGATGAAATTTGGTATAGAGATAGCTTGAGTCCCGGAAAAGGACATAGGATACTTTTTATCCCGATATTCCCACGGGATCGACATTTAAGCGGGTGAAACCGCGGGGCGCAGCTAGTTTAAAATAATCTGAGAATCAGCACTTTTCGAACGTCAAAATTACATAAGACGGTCTCCCAAAACGCCCTTCCTTCACCGCTCCCTAGTGCTTTCGCTAGAAAGAAGTGGCGCAACAAACTCCCAAGCAGCAGCTCGACTGTGCAATTTCAATTTCAATTTTCTATTTTCTTGATTTAAAATTTCAATTTTCTTGATTTAAAAGAGTGTCCATGGAGTTTCTTGCCCGTTCTTCTCCATAGAGATCTACGCTTTGGAATGGGCAACTAGCTTCAACTTTCTGACTAACAGACCGACTATTTAATTTTGACAATTCAAAAGTGCCTGTATATGGCTTAATTGAAATAAATGCTTTGAGTTTGAGTTCAAAAACTGTTAAAAAAACGGTGTTTTTGCATATTATCTAGCAAGTCAAATATGCAAAAACACCGTTTTTTTTTTTGTCAGTTGCTAGGTTTATAATATTGCACAGCCCAGCTCTGTTCAGTTAGAAAAACTTGCTTCTATAGAATAGTCTGTATGCAATGGAAAACCTTGAAGAGTTAAAAATAGTAAGAAGAGATCATAAAATTATCCCTCTTTTCCCTGAAGGGTTACCAAGTAGGCACAGATGTAGTATTACAGCATTATTCAATAGTCTATATATCTATTGTATTTAGACCGTAATGTCCCACTGTTGAGAAAAAGCCTCCCTTTCCCTTTTTCACACACTGCCATTGCGAGCGAGTCCTTTCGGTAGAAGTCAAGTTCGTCCCCACCTTCATCTTGGTCTGCCGCGATGTCGCCTAGCATTTAATGGGATCCAATCGCTGGTTCTTTTAAAACACAGAATCCAAGATTAAATGAAATATGAAGTAAGTTTACAAAAAATACATGTAAAGCTAATTCATCTAAACTTTCTAAACGATTGCTACACCTACCTAAGAATTACCTACTAACATCATTCTTGACAAACAAATCTCAACACTAAAATAGAACAAATACCCATAAACCCCGCACTAAACGGGCACTATGTAAATATTTACGTCCCCATTTCTATTACATCAAGTCTGTTTTATTACAGGAATACGTCCTTTATTGCGTTACAATTGCATGCGTACGTTAAGTGAATCGCATGCAGTGACGCACCTGCACGCAATCTGGCCAGGTGAACGCTAGGACCACAGGATAGGAAGCTACAGAAGACCAACTTCATAAAGCGAGCAAAACCGCACACATATGCGGGCAGTTTCTCTAAAGAAAATTACCACAACATTAATTTGGGAAATTGTGTGTAAACTGCTGTGACAAAGGCTTGAAATACCGTTTTTTTTGGGAACCAGTACCATTGGCCATGATGCGATACCACTTGTACTATTGGCATTAAAAAAATCAGCAATTTCATAGAGAAGTACAATACCTACGCGGTCAAAATATATAAAACAGCATTTTTTTTTTAAAGAACCGGCAGCTTTTTTATTAGGACAATTGTACAGACGCCAGCACATCAAGCTACTACAATCTGTCAAATTTCTTTAATAGATTTTCAACTTTATCGCTAAAGCATAAGGTTCAAAGGTGTTTTGGGAAAATTTAACAGTTTCGGGTAACTTGATGTGCTGGCCGTCTGTACATACACATAAACACGCATTTTCCCTCTTTCAATAGAGCCTTCTGTACCTATCTATTTTGTGGTCGGAGCAGTAAACGCACGCTTTGGGACGTAAATGCACGCATATTATATTGGCTAGCTGTGCTCGCATCAAAGGGTTATGTCAGTATAATTCGTAAAATGTAAATCTTGTACCGTGGGTGCCATATTTATTGGGGAAGTTTGCCTGGGGCGTGATTTGTGTCAACTGTTTTGCTTTTAATAGATTTGCAGATCATTTTAAGTGCTTTAAAATAAAGCGTTTTTTCTGTAGGTATACCACCACTAAACAAAAACAGTTGGTATTTTTATTTCATTTTTACTTTCCTGGCTGAAATTAATACTCAGCTACTTTAGAATGGGGAATTGACACTGGCTGAATAGTAGCATCAGCTCAGTTGCCAAAAAGAAAACAAACTTATTAAGTATTGACAATTCTACTTTCAAATATTAGATACCGATAGTATTATGATTCAGCTGGGATGTCACAGATTTTTGGAATATAGGCTGATTGCGTAGATAATAATATTAAAAAAACAGCAAATTAATTACTTTTTTGTTTTATCGAGTTTAGATATCGATACCTATATAACTTCTATAACTAATAATACCTACTATACGTAATAAAATAGTGTGTGGTACGTACAAAATGATTGACACCAACAATAAATATAAGTATAAAACAAATCGATCATAAAACTCCCCTACAATCTACAAAAATAAAACGCATCATTTCTGTAACACCTTAACATCTTTACCTCACCCCTTCAAGACATTCAAAAGCTAAAAAAAAAACAAAATCATAAAGCTATCTGACCATTACCAACGGTCTTTTTTACGACAAATTGTTTATTTCGTCGTTATGTTGTAAAACACGGCTGCATCGAAAGGGGTAGTGGCCAAATTACGCTTCACCCTTCAAGCGAGAATTCGGTGACTTTGGACTGGACTGAATTATGCGCAAAGGTGCAAGCAAGAAAATGTGCTACCGTAAAAGTTTTAGTTTTATGATAAGTACTAAATTTTGTTTTTTATAGAGCCTGGAGAGAGGGTTTTAACGAGCTTTTTATCGCTATTCTTTATAATCTATTTATTTTGATATTACAACCATTATTGACAGCTTGTGGTACGTAGAAATATTATTTTATTTACGATGATAAACATGCCTCTGGCTGTTGTCGCATCCTGTGGTTTGCTCTAAGTCATAGATTCTCAACGTGGGCGTTTGAGATATTCAGGGGGGCAGAAGAAGACCCAGAGAAAATGATATGTCCCATCTTACGACTACATAATATTACACATTTAAATATAATCTTGACAAGAACTGTTTCCGATTCGCGACAGATGGCAGGTGAAAAAAAAGTTGGGGGGCTCTAAAAGAAAAATTCTTAAAGTGGGCCGGTGAGCAAAATAAGGTTGAGAACCTATGCTCTAATTTGTTCAATCGTTTAACAACTGGATTTCCAGCAATTTTTAAATAATATACATATCATTAAATGCCTTTATTCTTATCCTGAAGTTATGGATAATTACCTGGCCAGCTGGGAGACGTCCAGGTCTGGAAGCAGGCCACTAATTATAGTCCTTTCAGGGAACGGTCATTTACTTCCTACATCTTATCCAGACTTACAATGTATTTTTAAACCACTGTATTTTTACTATAACTATAGTATATTTAATTTTCTTTAAACCTAATTATATTTGTAGTGTGGTTTGTTATACTTGTAATTACGTAACGTATACGTGTAATTTTGCTTCAACGATTTTGTAAATATAAGCTACTCAATATTATTTAATATACTCATATGTGGTCAGTGGTGCCTAAGATAAATCTGCTTTGTCATTAGAAAACTGTAACCTAATTTCACAACACAATATCAGTCACAATCTGAATCATTTTGAAGGATATTGCTAATCCATTGCTTCATATGTTAGAAAAAATTGTGTACCCAACAACGTAAATAACGCAATGAATGTTGTTGAACTTTCAAAATGAAAGCCATCGCTAGAGTGTTACGCAAGTACCGCGCAGGGTGGTTTCTTACTGCATAGCAACTGTCACATCCAACAGGTTGATGGAAATCTTTTCTTTTTGTCACTAACGGACATGTCCAGTGGCATGTTATTTTGACACACCTCTATTTTTTATCAAACACATGGCTGGCGGTTTTGATAGCCTTGATATTCGAATTATGTGAAGGGTTCCTTACGCTATCTTCAGTTATAATCTATAGTTCCTGTTTTCGTAGTTCCAATAGGTTAATGGAAAGTTGTGTCGCTAATGGCTCGATATTTCCAAAAATTTAATATGACAAGTTGAAATGAGAGAAAGACAGAAAGAAGAAATAGTATCTATTGGGACTCGCACAGGAATATCACAAACTAAATCAAACACATTCATCACACTATATAAGGTGTAAAAAAATTAACCTTAAAAACTTTAAGAGGTGCTTTAGACCATCGAACTGAACAACTTTCACTATGGGACCAACTCTGAAATCACGAAAAAAAAATGAGCTGTTTCATACATTTTGGCCGAGTAGGTATTGAACTTTTGTATGAAACAGCTGATTTTTTTTTCGTGATTTCGGAGTTGGTCCCATAGTGAAAGTTGTTCAGTTCGATGGTCTAAAGCACCTCTTAAAGTTTTTACGGTTAATTTTTTTACACCTTATACAATAATATTATAAAGGTGAAAGTTTGTGAGTGTGTGTGTGTGTGTTTATATATTTGTTACTTCTTCACGCTCAAACGGCTGGACCAATTTTGATAAAATTTTGTACGGAAGTACCTGACACCCTGGATTAACATATAGGATACTTTTTATCGATATTCCCACAGTATCGAAACTTACGCGGGTGAAACCGCGGGGCGCAGCTAGTAGAAACATAAAAACAAAAGCCAAAACAGAAAGTCCTATACGAGGCCAAAAGGCCCTATCAGTGTGAGAAAAAGAATTCTTTAGGTCATTAATCCTAGTACCTATGATCTTAAACACTTCCACTAGGAATTTTATTACTGGTCACCTTTGCCAACTAGATGCTATTCATGACAAACTCGGTGGACTCGAAATAGGCAAAGGACAATGATCATCATCCAATTCTAAAGTAGGAATTCGATGATGGGCATAATGGCATAATCATCCTATAATGTTTCCACAGCTGGGACACAGGCCTCCTCTCGGTGATAGGGAGTGGGCCGTAATCCACCACGCCAGCCTAGTGCGGGCTCTGCGGGTTGGTAGATGTCACTACATGTCTTCAAATTTTTGGTTCTAGGACATGCCGGTTTCCTCTCGATCTTTTCCTTCACCGTTTTGAGAGCAGCGGTGGAGAAATAATTTACACAAAGTAAAGTGCCTGTCTGGGTTCGAACCTACGACCTACAACTCAGAAAGTCGGGGCCGCTGCTCATTTGATGATGATTAATTTAACTAAACTTCAACTTCCTTTGTCCCATATCCTTCTCTTTGCTTATAACAAAGTAGCAACCTCCCATATTTCTCGTAACTGGTAAGGTGTTCTAACGCCATGCGCCATACGCAACATCGTGGGCACGTGCTCACGAGGTTGCGCGGCTGCGTATTACCATGCGCCTGCGCAGCGCGCTGCGCCTGCGCCGTGACGCGCGGCTAATAAAATAATAACGTATGCGCTTGCAAGGCATGGGTGCTACGGTCGCCAGGACAGGGAGGGAGTTAATGTGGTAAATATGTTGCATTACTATTAAACAAGTATAGTAGTAGTATTTTTTTTAAGGTTTTTGGCAGAATGTAATTGGCGTTTTAAAATCGTGCAGAACTTTGATTATAATCAATTGATTATAATCAAAGTTCTGCACGATTTTAACTAATTAGTTACCTACTAGTTTCTTCAAAGCTGTCATCGCAAAATATGCAAAAAGTAAACAGGCAACTTGAGGCAACGTCGTTTTTTTTCCGAAATAATTGAGTCACTATTAATTACAATTACATTTTTTTATACCACGCCTATTTTCCCAGAATGCTTATGCGTGTCTTGTTACTTGTCAAAAAAACTCTTACGTATGAATTTGATTCACAGTAGATGTTTATCTTTTATGAGCTTTGTATTGTTGAATAGGCTTAATGTAGTTTTGTATGTAGATATTCTAATAAATTCGACAAAAAAAGGAAAATCTAGCCACCCAAATCCGTCCCCTCCTCACAGGCCAACGGGCTAACAGCGGGTGGCATTATTTTTTCCACAAATTGTAGCACACAATAGGACGGAACTCGAAGGTGTTAAAGATACAACCCTTTATCTAGCCGATGGCCGATAGCCGACATATGCCGCCGTTTCCGACTGCGACTACAAAACGACACATGTGATCGGAAGTGATAATTACTGAGGAATTATTGTCGTTAATGTAGGGATACTTTTTAATGAAGGGAGTGGGATTTCTGGTAAAGAGAGGTTATGGCGAATATAGTCTTAACAGCTCGCTAGGATTACAGAATAATTTTAAAATTCTTTCTTAAAACCATTCAAGACTCAAAATATTTTCCAAATCTATAGCTTAGGCGGCGAAGATTCATGTTCATTGACGCGAGACATACCTACATGATAAACGTCAAAACACCAAGAAAATATAATTCAACCATTTCCACCTTCTCAAAATTCATTACCTATGCATTCTAAAGCACATTCACCATTTTAAAGGACCAAAACTTCAAAGTAACACCCATCAAACAAATGACAACCAAACTGTCCTTACACTTTTGTGCAACGGTGCATGTCATTCTCTTTTCGAAAGGTGCACGTCAAATGTGCAACTGACGCATAGCGCGTGCGCAACAAATCTGCGCAAATGCACATTTTGGCGCAATTATTTGTATTGTATACCCTTGCTTTTGGTGTTTGGGATAGTCCAGGAAATTGCGGTTGTAAAGGATTGATTGATGGTATATCGCCATATGTTTTTTTTTGCGGTATTTCGGGTGTTTATTTTTAATTTGTAGGCAATGTGATGTAGAATGCACAATGTGCGTAGCTATTACCTAATCTATGGTAAGGTGAGGTGCAGCATTTGTTAAGAATGTAAATCTGTTTCCTCTTCCATTCATTGCGGTTCAAATCTATTGTGTAAGTCTCATTTGGTTTTCGAACAGCTGATTGTAATACCAGTAACGATATTAATTTAAAGAGTTATCATCAGACTTATTTACTACCAGATACCTGTCAACCTTTAAACTAAACCTTTATAAAGATCTTCAACATCTTGAAAAATTACAACATCATTACAAACTTCAAAAAATAACTCTAAAACCATAATTTTTAAAATCAAAAGTCATAATTTCTCTGGTTCCCATATAGTTCATAGTGAAGCTGCAATAAAGGCTATTACACACGTCAAGCACCGAACATTAGGGCAGTAACACAACATCTAATGGACTGGCTCGTTACTGAGCCTTAATTATAAAGATGGGACTACACTATGAGATATAGTTTATGTTCTGTGATGAGATTTTATCCAAAATGTATAACGTAGCGGCTTAGTGACAAAACATGCCAAAGCACCTAATAGAATGATCTTAAGTGGCTTACTCAACAGAAGAAAACTTAATTTAAGTTTTTTTCTTAATTAAGAAATTCCATGATTATAATCTAAAAAAAAATACAATCAATCTGCCTCGCTTTTCTCAAATTTATTTCTTAAATTTATCCAATATGGGGTGACTGTCTGTCTAAATAACCTCCCTCCACAACCCTGTTACTGGGTAATACGCATGGAGCACAACAACCATGTGCTCCATGGTAATACGATACCCCTTGGTAATACTGGTTGTCACTTTCGTGCTTCTTAGTACCTACACGTAACAACTGTCAAAGATCTACGAATGACAGCCGGTACCAACGGCTTAACAAGGCACGGAGGGGTCTCGATATATATCTAAGGGATGCTCACCCATCCACGAACCGACCGCGGCAAGCGTAGCTTAACCGGATCGACCCGTGCGGCTGTTATGATTGAGCCACGAGCCCCCCATAAAATTAAAACAATTTATAAAAACTCGAGCAAACTTATCACGTTCTACGCTCTATTGCTATTCCATTTAAATAATCATTCGATTCTACATCCAGCATTGCCAGAACTCATAGTATCAATTTGCCCATCATAATTTAGCTTCATACAGCATAATTAACATAAGGCCAAGGACTTCAAATAACCCGAATACTTTTCTCCATTTCCAAAAACATCCCAATAAATCAAAGTTAAACTCTATGAATAAATATGAGTGTTTTAAATACAAATACATATTAATTCTGGAGATCGTAAACGTCATAAACGTTAAATCGTTGTTTAACAAACTATTGATGCATCTTTATATGGTAATGATGGAAATAAAATCGTAATATATAGTTGTTTTGTTGATTGTTCTTCTGTTATTGTTGTTATAGTCGGTTTCGTAAACATTTTGATTTTAAATCAATGGGAACGTAGGAGCAGTGGTGGCCCAGTGGAAACGACAGCGACTTTCGAGTTGTAAGTAGTAGGTTCGAACCCAGACAGGCAATTTACTTTGTCTAAATTATTTCATCACCAGTGCTCTTAAAACGGTGAAGGAAAACATCGTGAGAAAACCGGCATGTCCCAGAACCGAAAATTCGAAGACGTGACATCCACCAGCCCGCACGGGGCCCGCGTGGTGGATTATAAAGAAAGAAATAGTATTTATTGGGATAATTACGGCCCAATCCCTCTCAAAAAGAGGAGACCTGTGACCCAGCAGTGGGAACGTTATAGGCTGATTATGCTAGGAACGATACCTATTCATGTTTATACCTTATGGCTCCAGGGAAGATCTCCTGTTAGTCTTACATATGGAAAAAATCTGAAAAAGAGGGTATGAGTAAAGAAGACCGTAAAACGTTATCTAATAATATACTGACCCATCCAACACCCAGTGCTATGTGATGATTCTGATCAGACCATGCCCCACTTGCTGGAAATGCCACTTATGCAAATCAACGTGGCCACCTACTGTGATTAAACTATATAAAAAAACAACGAGAAAGAGTACCTACCGTAGACACGAAAAGAAGAAGAAGATAGATGAAAGATATATGCGTAGTGTTCTGGCCCCAAATAAACTGTATTGAGAACAAAAGAATACTCCCAATCCAATTGAAATTCAGATAAACATCACAAAAACGCTGAAAAACGCGTTTAGACATCAGGAAAAATAAGGATTTTACTAAAAAGATCGAAAAAAAATAGCACCAAAAATAAATCTGTTAACTATTATCATTATTATTCAACTACTTATATAATGTTAAAGTTAGACTACAGTTAACATGTACAAAAAAAATCTCAGCTGTATTTCACCTTTGTGAGAGACTAGTGCCCGGTTTTTAGAAAAAACCTGTGTTACAAGTCACCACCAAGCTAGAATAAGCTTCCACAGAGATACCGTGCAAGAAATTCACTCAAAAAACCATGAATAAACATGCGTAAGAGCATAACCCATCTTCATTGCGTTTCGTAACATCTTATCTAAGAACGAAAAATCACGACATATCACTTCAATAATTATAATTCTATGAACAAATCAATCAGGGGTGATCTGGTGATTAACAAAATAGGTGATTAACATGCTAGTGAGGTCGATAGGCTCGTGCGACGACACATGTGGGCGGGTGCGCGTGCGCAGGTTACATGGAAACGTGGCGTTATGCATTTTTTATGAAGAAAGTGTTATTATTTTGTTATGTTAATTGTATGTTATGGTTGTAGGACAAAATACTGTGATTTTTCTTGTGATAAGGTAGTTTGATTTCCCAAATCCCCTATTGTTCACTATCATAAAAGACTTACCTGGCATTTAAATGTAAAATTCTTATTAGTGGCAATGGAGTACTGCGAGGTTTCTCTTAATCCAGATTGAATGTAAGTAAATAAAGGTGATTTTGATCTAAGTATTTATGGATTTAATTTGGGACCCGATAATATTCTTCTTTCATTTACCAATCCACTTCTCTCGTCCCTCTTCTTTAAGAGAAAAGAAAGACACAAGAAAACGTAGTAAAAGCTGTTCTTTATTCAATAAAGTCAAAAAAAAAATATTGAGTGCCTTCCTCAAAATACACCTCCATATAAACCCACCACGTCACCCACAACCACCGAAAACAAATACATTTTTTATTTAAATGAAACAGAACCATTTACATTTTGATAAGTCCAAAAGCCAAAAGCGTCACAAAGTCACGGCTCGCGTAAGGCACGCGACAAACGCAAGGCATCACGACAAATGTGCGCGTGCCCTTATGTCGTGCCGTTCGTGATTCGAGCAGCTATTTATGTTGTATTGTTTCATATAATTTTATTGCGTGTTATAATGATTAAAAGGAAAAAAATGGATTGTGGTGGTTGAACCTAGCTTTTCAATGTCGCCGACTGTTATACAGCAGGATCCTTTTGAAGGATATAGTTGTTTGTAACTTTTTTTTTGTGAAACTTCTTAGGCGGCTATTCTATAATTGGACACATTTCGTTACGTTAGAAGAGAATAAAGATGTAACTCTCTCTATCCCTCACACCAAATCTCTTTTATTCTTTATTTTTCTTCTATCACGTGTACGGTGCTGCACGCGCAATTTTTAAAACACTTTGTTCAGGGTACCAGAGTGCTTTGGCCTCTCCCATACCGAGCACACATCACACTGTAAGCAACTAAGCTTATTTCTCCTCATAGATGATTTCAAAGTATTGGGGCCAAACATAGACAAATCTGATACAAATGCATCTGGAATGCGGGAATGCCACAAGTGACAACAAGGAGGAGGGCAAAGCGGTAATCTAATAAATAAAATACGGGTCCTTGGTAAGCGCATCACTTTTAAGGGATTCATATGGTGGTGGTGTGGTGGTGGTTTGAGGGATTTATATGGTGTACATAATAAAGAGTATTCTATTCTATTCTTAAATTTGCACAGGACAAAGTCTGTCGGCTCAGCTAGTCCTTAATATTTCCACAGAAATTTAATAATAAGTGAAGGTTACTAGTTCACTCTGTTTTACCGATTAGGAATACTAGAAATTGAATTATCTCAATTTGGTATTAACACTTACAGTGTATGGTAGTGTGAATACTACTAAACCACTACTAATCGAAATTGAATATGTAACAGGAGCATATATAGAATTTAACACCAACTAAATGCCTTTAATGTCGTGGGATTCTCAGGAATGCAAGTTAACATTAAGTATAATCGTTGGTTGTTAAATTGTGTTCAAATATAGAAGGCTTAAATCCGTTTCTCTTACGAGTATCCAGTGGAGCAGTGGTGGCCCTGCGAGTTTCGAGTTGTAGGTCGAAGTTTCGAGGCCCTGGCAGGCACTTTACTTCGTGTAACGGCTCTCAAAACGGTGAAGGAAAACATCGTGAGGAAATCAGCATGCCCTAGAACCAAAAATTTGAAAACGTGACGTGACGACATGTGACGTTTATCAACAAGCACTAGGCCCGCGTTGTGGATTACACCCCAGCAGTGGGATTATAGGCTGATTATACTAAATCCGTTTGTAGGTAAGCAGATAATGACAGGCTTAAGAAAAATAAAAATACTAGAAAGAACTGTCGTTTGGTCGACTACCTACGTGAATCAAGTGTCTACTGCCGCATGAGTTTAAAAAATAAGTTAAAATAGTACCTTTCATTTCACAGGAGCTCTCAACCTCTGGAAACCAGAACAAGGCAGACATTGATATGGTCGTATTAACATTGCCCCAGATCATTTCTTTCACAAAGAGTTTACCAAAAGAAAATGACAGAGATGGGTCTCAACCATGACTTACTTTTCAAACTTAATGTTGTCACATTTTTAAGACAAGACAGGTCTAAGGTCAACTGAAACCCCTGAATTCCAGGTACAAGTATTTTCACGCATACGGAAGACATCATAAATCTTTTCATCCCTTAAGAGATGACGAAATTTTACCAACATAATCTTACAACTCCCAATTATAAACCCCCATTGGAATTCCAACCGTAGAATAGTAAAGATAGAGTTGAATATTCAATGAATGGAAGGTGTGTTGGTAAGTTTGCAAGAATGGATGTAAAATTTCAAAGATAATTAGGTGTGGCATCAATCAGAGAGGCTCAACATGTGTTAGACGTCATCGCTGCTGATGTGGAGTGATTCAATGGTGAGGGGAAGCTTGTACCTAAGTAGGTGGGAACATGACTTGTAATTGCATTGAGAGACTTTGGAATTATGTTGAGTTGCTTTCTTACAAGGTATCTAGTTAGGCTCAGGTATTTTTTATGAAGGCTATAATTAAACATTTTATTTGTATTTAACATCTACGGTATGTGCAGAATGAGATGTATCGTTTTTCCCTCTGTTATGAAGTAAGGAGGCTCACTTCATTTTCTATTATGGTAAAGAAAAACAAAAGAAGATCAAATTGGTAAAAACTTAAAACAAATGAGTTCTTTAGAGCACGACCTTTTTTTTCCTTTAGACCATGGGTTTAAATAAGGAAACGGTTTCATTCAGTCAAAATAAATTCTGAAATTAAAATTAACGAATTTATACCGACCTAATTACGTCAACTGAATATAAATCTCACAGCAAACAACATTACATGCTAAACAACTCCTAAATCTTGTAACATTCACCAACTTTTGACAATATTTACGATTTTACAACCAATAAACAGTTCACACGTCGTATTTATTGTGTCAGGAAGCAATTACGTAACAGACGAGCAAAAATATGGGATGCAGTCTGTGGCAAATCGCTTTCACATTGTGAATCTGTGACACAGTTATGGAGGCAAAAGTTCAAATTGAACAATGGGGTTGTCTATGCTTCGCGATGGCGTGCCTGAAGATGCGCTCGAGACTTTCGTTGATTAATATTTATGGTTCTATTCGCTTGTAGGATTTAAGTTAGCCTACCGAAGTTTACTTGCACGTTAGTAGACATGAAAACCTAGACATATCCAATTTGTCCCTAGAATATGCCATAGGGACTGCAAAAATGCAAATAAATACCTCATCCCTATTTTTCTGAGGGATTTGATTGAATATTAATAGAAATCTAACGGAACAACAAAATTATAATTATACTTTGTACTCAAATTATAATGATGTCATATCCCTATGTATTTTACTGTGTACATAAATAATAAATAAATAAACAAAAAATACAAGCACTACCAAAAGACACATGGGTGTCCCAACAGCAGCTTGCATAATCCACATAATTTTTAAAAACACAATTCGTTCAAGAAACTTATAACAAAACTAAATAAAATCACGTGTGGCAACACCACAGCTGCATATTAGCCAGAGACGGGAAATTACTCAGGCGTAATGCCAAAACATTCGTATTACTTAAAAACCGACCACAAACCGTCGAAAAACGCGATTTTTCACACTCCAAAAACAAATATGTGGGGCGTACAAAAACTGTTATTTTTTCACGGTGACTATGAACAGCTATTAATTCATATTAGTGTTCTATTTGTGGTGTTTCGGAAAGGTATCCGAACGTGAAAGGTGATCGGCTGACAGAGCGTCCCTTTTGAAATTCGAACGCGTTTTACTAATTGCCAGGATTGTTGGACTACTAAAAAAGAATCTATTCATATTTTTGTGATTAATTTTAGAAATATTTAAATACAAACACCTTTACGTGTAAACAATTACCAGAGTAAACACACACGGTTCTATTCTAATTATAATCAAACAGACATTGGTATATGAATATTCGATCGTTTTTAATCGATTCTTTCTTTGAAGAATCCCCATATTGGTTTAAGCTCTTGTAAGCCGACATCCTCAGAGATATATTGACAAAAACTTCAAAATACAAACGCAAAAATGATAAATCATTTATTAATCTATGCTTGTAACGAAATTAAAACTGTACGTCGTAAATTAAAAAAAAAAGTAATCGCTACGAGGTGTGAGAACGTGTCTGATGCCGAAAATATACATAGATTTTAGAATATTTGTCCGTTTATCTGTTTGTCTCGATGTTTGTTCCGGATCGGCGCAATAACAGCTGAACGGATTTTGATGAAATTTGGCACACACATAGGTTATAATAACCTTTTAACCGCCCGACTTTAGGTATATGAGTTGTCGTGACCCCAACGCCCGAAAAAAAAAACGGAAAATAAATACCGATGAAACGAGCTGTGATGATGTAATAATAATACAGATTAAACGAGCTGCGTTATTTGGTCGTATATATACGACCCTGGTGGAATGGACACGAAAATATTTGTCAGATTAATCCGACGTAAGCGGTTAACACATAGGTAGTATATCCCCATGGCATATTTTCGGATATCCATGCGAGCGAAGCCGCAGGCAAAAGCTAGTTTAATAACTAAACTAAAAATCCAACGCAAACTACACAAGCGCTATAAAACAAACGTGGCGTCGCATTGAATTAAGAAGTTACCTCAACAATTCTCACCTTACGAAACAAAAGAGTAAGTACAATTAAATTAAAGCCAATATTTCCAGTGTAATGTAAGTTTTAACAGGCATTCTAATCACTCTATTATGCATGTAGTATTATGCAGATTTTCCACAAGGAAGAGAGTGCGCGTGACTGCTCATGGGAGCGGTAAGGCAAGTATCGACCACTATTGTTGGTCTTGAATAATGTTAAGCGATTCGCTATAACGCTGAACGCGGGCCCTATAAACAATTTCGTGAAATAAATCCTGTGCTCTCGGGGGAAATGTAGGAGGGTTTGTGTGGAGTGGCGTCCGATTTCTTTTGCGTTTTTATTGCTTATGATTTTAGGAAATTGCGTGCATCTTCTAAGCAGTTCAATGCAGCATGACTGACAGACAAGGCACTACCTCATATTTTTTTATTTTATTTGTTTTGTTTCGTAACTCACCCCTTGTCCAGTCCAATGAGGAATAGATGCAACAGCGAAAAAGTAATTGGTGATTTTCTTTTAAGAAATAACATGTGGATGTATGACCTATCTGTTCTAATATTGCCTGACAACGTGGCAAGCGGCTCGTCGAAATGATGTCATTGATAGTGGTTGCACCGATAATGTGCGGTTTCATGAAATGAGAAAGATATTCTACTCATATACTATAAGGTATTCATACACGAAATATTTTAAGAGAAACATCTAAAGATGGTAAACAAGCCGTAGCAACGAAAAAAATGTTTTGTCTAAGTGTTTTTTTTTACGTAATAATTATTATTTTAAAATTACTTGAGACATTTTGCTTAAAAAACCTTTACGACGGTAATGTTTATGATGGAAAAAATAAGAAGGAGCAAGTATTTATTATGTGTGTCAAACAATTTTAAATTATTTAATTTTTTAATAATGTTTTTAAATAAAAAAAAAACGTTTCTAAGGCATCTTTACCACTTATAGGTCTTAAAATATTTCGTGTATGAAGAGATTCTCCTTATAAAGCAATAAACGCTAGAAGCCGATACCAATTACTTAGTTCTTATTTTTCTTGAAATTAAAAAGAACTGTGACCAATACTCAACTAAACCACTTGGGTGTAATCCCTAGCGGTAGAGATAGCATCGACAGCGGCGTCTCGATGCGACACGAGCTCTATTTACATTGTACACCGTACTAGTCTATGGCATCGTCCATGGTACCACTGTACCACAGAGTAATTGGTATGCCGAACGTTTTTGTACCGCCAATTCTTATTTATGGTTTCAGTTTTACTTTGGTAGTTACGGTTTATCTGCAGTTAGCTTTGCACGAACGTAGACGTGGCGTGACGTTATACTCGTAGTTACTCGTTTATTCTTACAGAAATCAGTAATTACGTGACATTGTGACATTATTTATTCGAAACATTTTTGTCGTTAGCGAACGGTCTTTTAATTAGATAAATGGATAAACCATTTATTTAGTGCTCACAAAAGACAGCACATCAGACAAAAGCACAATTTAAATGGTAAAAAAATTACATGAATATATAAAAACAAGGTGACAACATACATTAGAAAAATATATTCATTGACACACTTCATATTTTGCTGAAGTTCCATTCAATGGTACAGATGTAGGTAGATATCTCTTGCTTGCTAATCTTACCTACTAAATCAATAGTAGAAAGTAGAACACACTAGCCGCTGAAAACATGCATTTGCGTAGCTTTCAGTCTGACATCTTATATATCAAGAGGGGCAATTCTCATAATTTTCAGAACGTGCGCAGTCAGATCTGTCTCAATCTGTCAAAAATACCTACCTCTAATTTGCCTACATTTTTGACAAGTTTTTGGTCGCTGAAATTTTTTAATTAATAAAAGTTTTTAATTACGGAAATTGGCTTTCTGATCACCTTTTCGTTAAATTCTAAACTAAAGAAAAGACTTTATTATGAAGAACTTGTAATGCAGTGTAAAGTTGAATCTACTGCTCTAATAGTAAATTCAAATTTTCTAAAACAGAAATGATAAAATATTTATCCATTCATCACAATATCATCAAGAAATAATTATAAAAACATCTCATTCGGGCTCGCAGCATGCACTACAGCTACGCAACAAAACATCAATTAATAATTGTCTATGCACGATAAATAAATACCATAGACACACAGTATTAGAGTGTCGATGTTGCCAGCATTATTTATGGTCCGCTGGCCAGCATTTGTGTAATGCTTAATAAATAAACATTTAATAAATAAAGAGGAGTAAGTCGTGTTATTGAAAACGCCTGCACTTGCGCCGATGACAAATGAATTAATAAACTATAATCCAGTTGGGTTCCGTATTTGTAAGTGGATTGCATAATGAGTAAGGGACGACTTGTACTGGGACATAACTCTATAAAATAGCATGAGTTTATTGTCTATGACTAATTTAAGATAGGTAAGTTTCTGTTATGTACAAGATCATTTATCCTGAATGATTTTGTGTTTTCATGTTTCTATAAACAAATAAGTTTGACGTTTTTGCTACACTTAATCTTATGTGAATGGAAAACATGCTTACTTACCTTGTAAATAATCGGCATAGACAATAAGACCTACGCAATGACATTTAAGTACAGAATTTTTAACTTAACAAAACATCCTTACAGAACTACACATGCTTGACATGCTTGTGGATCATAAACTTATCCAATAAGTTCTACCGTTTGAAAATAAAAAACTAAAACAGTAATACAAAATAAAAAGGCATTGTGCATCCTTCTAACTAAAGCCATAATTTATTAATCGGCCCATATTAGGTACACTATGAAAACATCTTTGCATGTTTAAAAAATAAAATTAAAAACTTAGATGTTAGCAGCCGCTGTCAAAGTATTCCAATGTAAATTGAAATAATAATTATAATATTTATCATTTTGAGAGTTAATTAAATATCTTTACCTGCTTAATTGAAATACTTATTACTCGCGTTAATAACTTAATATTATTCATGTATTATGATAAGGTATTCACATATTTTTGGAAAGCAACGCAATTGATATTAAGCATGCAATCAGTGACATAATCAGGTAATTTTTGTGGGAGCTAAAAGTAACCAAGGCTGTTTAAAATTATTTTCGAGGCTCATTAAAATTCAGATGGTTTAATTACTGTGGCTTAGGTACCTAAGTAATAACAGCCCTTAAGACGACGCACTGACCCAGCTGTTTGCGTTTCAAATGTTATCGTCACTCATAAAAGAGGGTTAAATTAAATTAGCTAGCGGAAATACACTCACATAATGGATGTCGATATCTAAAAATGATAAAACAAAAAATAATTTAATTTTTTTTGTGGGGTCATCGACCGCAGGTCACTAGAAAATATCAGTTTTAAAAATCAGTTTCTACTTTTGTTCAATGTCTAAACACGATAAAAGAAAAGAAGATAGATTTTCTCAATCCATACTTCAAGCTTACAGAATTTATTGTGTTTTTTATGTTCTACTGTCAAAATGTTTTCTTTTATTATGTATTAGGTATTTAATTTGTTAGCTTAGTTGTTCATATTATTGTGCATGCTGTGGTCTCCTGTAATTGAAAGAGTACACCCACCAAATACTTTGTCGTCAATTAACCACATAATGTTTTGTGTATATCTTTTATTGGAGATCCTAAAATAAATAAATAAATAAAATAAAATAAGTTACAACACACCATTGACCCCCCGAATAAAACATCAAATCTTTTTTTTTTTTTTTTTTATCGTGTTTAGATATCGATACCCATCCATCACGTCTGCAGAGTTCTGCTAGCTAATTTAATTTGACCCTGTATATAATAAGTCATAGAAATGTACACAGAGATGATCGAATCACTGAAAATATTTTCTAGCCGACTGGTTGACACTTCACGGGACTCTGGCCAAATAATTAGCATTGCCATTCAACGTGGCAATACTGCAGTCTTCTGGGTTTGTTCCAATGCGCTCCAAAACCCAATGTTCTCATAATTTTAATGTTCATACATTGATTCCACTGCGCTCCAAGAAATTATGAGTAGAGTTAGCAAAAAAAATAAATTAAGCATGAAACATTATACAAGTACTTCGACGCGTAAGTGTTCTTTTGTTTTTGTATTGTTTTATATAAGTTACTTAGTTAGGATTTTATTTTGGTGCCTAACGGCCAGTTTCTTCATCAACAACTAAACTAATCAGTCAAACTGACTTTTACTGTTGACTTCTACGGCACATGTGTTTCTTCATTCAAGTAACAGCTAAAATAGTGAAGAAACTTTAACCGTTACTTTGACATTTGTGACGTTACTTTGGCTGTTACTATTGATGAAGAAACTGGCCGTAAGTAGTGTAAATAGTTAGTTGTCGTATATTGTATATAAGAAGAAATAAATAGAAGAAAAATATATTATCCACGCTGTCCTCAAATAAGTTTTAATCAGGGCAGGTGACTGATGATCCACAAAAACCCCAACGTAATAAAGTCGGTACAGAGATTTTATAAAACCTATGCAAATCGGACATCTCTTAGATAAATTATTTATTTGATGCACACTTATGACAAACGCACGATTAAATAATAACAAATTGCATAAATATTTCATACATAATATAATAAAGGTAATATTTTTCTATGTAATACAATATTATATAAAACAATACCTACAAAGTGACAATATACTTACATAAAATTAAGAAAAAAAGACATAAATATTTTGAAGATGCACTTCGCTTGGCCTGGCTATGACACAATTTACATGACCAAATAGTTTTATTGTTTGTACTGTGGGGGTAGTTTAATGAAATAATACTTTTTTCACGCAGTAGCTTGGCTACTGGTGCAAAATTTTATAGCTTTAAATAAATTACTACCGTACCTAAAACTACCCAGTAACAGGAATCTATTAAAATGAATATTTAGCTAATAGAAATCCATAAAATCCAAAGAATGGCCGTTAACAAATAATTGAAAACATTTAACGAGAACGTAAAGCGAAAAATTCTAATAAAAGTATATAAATCCGACGTAAAAATGTGACATAAAATTAATTTTTACTATCAATAAAAGTAACGCGAGAGGGAGCCACGGTCGTGACGGATGCACAGACGCAAGGATTAACGCTTTAGTGCTCAATATGGCGGACGCAAAGCGTTGACAGATACGAATTTAGATATTATATTGTTATTAACACAAAGGAAACTATGAATGATCATAATTTTAGGAATATTTATTTGTAGGTATGTTGTTCCAAAGATTTATTTTATGATACAAATCTTTTGATGTGACATTTATAAGAGTACCGTAAATATCCTTTAAAGTTGTTTTCTGGGTGGACAGGACTGGGGTATCCCAATATCTGTTTTTAGTAGAACCATTTTAACTAGTCTAAGGCCGTTTGTGCACCGGCACCGTCAACGAGAACGAGATTTAGGCGCCGAAGTAGCAATTACATTTACTGTGACCGCGTGTCTTCCGCACACCACCGCCAAGACGTCACGTTCGGTTCGAATAATCTCGTTCATCGTTGACGTCGTGTTGACATTTGTGGTGGATAAACGACTTTAGGTTCGATTTTTCAATTAAAAGATAACTTTTTTTTTAATGATAATATAATTTATTTAACCATTTACCTTAATTAACAAAAATAACAAAATTAAAACCTAACTTAACTAAAACTATACAAAAACTAAATATTTTAACTGAAGTATAAAATTGTGGTTTGATAACTTTTGTATAGACAATATTATATTAAACTGTCATGCCCTTCAGATAAAAGTTATTTGGCTATTGAAAAACCAACCCTTAGATAACAAAATAACAACTACGAACGTTTAAGAACTGTTTTAGACTGCTGATTTGGTTAAATAATAATGCTCGCAATGCGTCGATTGTTTTGCTAATACTTGCTTACTCAAAATACTGAAGGCACATCTAGAAAACAATAAACCAAGCAAATAACTAAACCACACCACTACACCCACAACTTACAAGCACACTTATGCAATACAGATCCTTAACTTTCAACATCGATAAACATCGAAAACCTAAACCAACAATATTGCATCCAAGCCTTTCGTCATCATCATCATCATTATCATTCCAGCCGAAAGACGTCCACTGCTAGACATAGGCCTCCCCCAAGCACCGCAGCTTCGAGTTCGACCATTTCTGCGGCGTTCACCAGGTCATCAGTCCACCTTTTCAACGCTTCGTCTTCCGGTACGCAGTGGACACTCCAGAGCTTCTCAGCTCTATCAGCCATCTGTTCTGTTCTACGAGCAATGTGCACTGCCCTCTGCCACTTCAGCCCAAAGCCCTTAACTTAACTTAAACCAATCAAATACGCTCATAATTCACACACTAACATACCCTTGTTAATTCGCTAATAGAGAGATGAAACGTGACAAACAATAGCAAGCTACGCCTTAACTATTTGCACAATACCCTAAACATTACAGGATTTAATCGCTTCCCCTTAAAATTGCGCGATCATCATGCAACTGGAGATTTAAGGCATGACCATAAATGGCAGATGTTTTTAAAATGGCGCCTAATATGCACATTTGTATTCTGGATAGACAAAACAAAATTATGTAGGACACAGATGATTTGTTGGCATGTTGAAAGATTTGGAGATGTCCTCTTTATGTTAAGGTAAAGAGAAACTTTTAACATCATAACATGGTGTAATATTTGGAGACATGTGTAGCATTGATAATGCCATGGATTTCTTATTTCATGATTATGATCTTAAGCAATGATACTCGTAGCAACAATATCACCGCAATAACAAAACCCCGTCCTAGAATTGATGCAGTGAAAATACTAAAAATGTATGTAAATAAGTTTTTGATATCTAAACTAATATTACAAAGAGAAAATATTTGATTTTTTTTTGTTTGTTTGTACGCTTACATGCTAAAACGGCTGAACGGATTTAGATGAAATTTGGCACATGGGGAGCACAAACGGAAAATAAAATATTAAAAACCCATAGCCGCTACCAATTTGAACATCGATCAACTAAAGAAAAAAAATAAAGACTCAAGTAACGAATCATTGACGTAGCGAAATAATTAAGCTAAAATTATACGCCAGAAAAACGTGTAAAAATCCTTAATCCCTATTAGGTAAGTCTATTCAATGAATAACTTTAATTCACTACCTCCAAACCTTTCAAACTGATTAAAATACACGAACATAACCGATTTCATTCATCCAATGTACTCAAGAATTGCATGTCAAATCTATACGGTCCAAGAAAACCACGTATACATCTTTGGTTTTATGAATATCGTCTATACTCACGCCAAGCTACGCTAACTATTTTATTACAAGATAAAAAACTTGTTCTAATTCCATACATTGATATTCATACTTCAAAATTGATTTAGGGTCTCGGTAATACGGGGTAGGGTAGCCCAAAATGGGGGTGTATTTTGCTGCCTATAATTTTGTCCTTATCTGCAAGATTGATCATGTAAGAAGGATTCAAAGTAAACTATGCTAATGTAAAGTTGAATTGTGATTGCCTGGTTGGTGATTTATGGTATAGATGGACTTTCAATTCATTTAAAATGTTTAGAACAGTTTAGTAGCTACAAATTCATGTAGGTATTAGGGAGAAAATATTTAACTGCATGGAACTAAAACTTTCTCATGAAACCATCGCAGGATTGACATAGGATAAATCCAATTATGGTTTTCATTATGAAATGGTTCTGAAACAGCGCGACAACTGCAACGCAACCAAAATATCTACGTAATATTTATGTTGTACATAATAAAGTATTCTTAAATTAATTAATTCAATGAAAAACAACGCACAGCCTAAACCGCTGTGTCTATAAGCGTGCAATTTGCACAAGAGTTTTTTTTTTATATATAGATCCCTGCCTATGTGCCCGACATTTTTACCGATGGAAAACCCCAAAGTACATGCGGATTGTCTAGATTAAATCATCAACTAACCGACACCGAATTAAATATTAGGTACCGTATCTGCTGTAAATTTTCAGAAACCCCATTTCACGTTAACCGCGTAAAACATAACTTCCGACTGTTATCGTGGGCTGTAACTACATACCTACTTACTTTATAACTTAGGTAAATCTCAAATCTCAACCATACCAAGCATAGGTACTAACAGACTTACAAACTAAAACAAAATTTCAAGCTCACTTCTCAAACTAACACCACAAACTAAACACCATACATACATTCATTACACACAACATGTAAATTCACTCCCAAAAGCGTCCATTAATTAGAATTTTCGGCCATAAGTCAAAAGTTGCCGCCGCACCACACATGTTAAAAGTTCGCGTGACAAAAACACATCGGCGCGCGCGATATTAGCCGCCATGGTGGTCGTTGACCCCTGCCTGAAATAGGCAACCTTGACCGTATGGTGCCCTGTTTACCCTGGTGGTACAGACTAGCGTTTGCCTGATTGAACGAACGTTTTCTTTGGTTGTTAGATAGTTATTGGTGGTTTAACTGTGTGATTGCTGGTTGTAGATTGGTGGATGACGGATGGTGATAGTGAACTTAAGTTTCAGTTGTTTCAATTGAAGGTTATTTTGCTGAATTTGAAGTTTCTATTTTATTTCTGTTTTTCGACAGATTAAAACTACACACATCAACACGGTCTAGGGATATTTCATACTCAATTAAATAACTCGAAAAGTACTGGCCGCATTGGAATCTTTTATACACCGATTTGTTTGTAATTTATCTCAGACTAATTCCAAATTTAAATTTTTGAAAATTCTTTTGTTTCGGTGGCAAAAAATGTCTTGATGTATAGGAGAGGGAATTTTCATTTGTGCGAAATTTAGAAAACAATACGAATTACGTTTAGTTACAGTTTTTTTGTCATTTTTAAACGAAAGATAAAGTTAAAATTGAGGTATTGTAGCCATGCAACGCCGACATTTGACGAGGGCGGAGATGTTACGAGCTGTGGGAATGCTGGAAGCTGGATCTGTTCAGCGTAATGTTGCTGAGGCCATAGGGACCCATCAAAATGTAATTTCAAGATTGTGGACACGCTATCGTGCCACAGGTGAAGTAGCGGAGAGGCACCGGGGGCCAAGTCGCATCACTACCCCCAGACAAGACCGATTTTTGCAAATTACTGCGCGAGCACAACCAAATGCAACGGCGACTCAATTGGTCCAAAGGCTGCGAGTGGAACACCAAGTGCTTGTGAGTGACCAAACTGTAAGAAGGCGACTGCATGAAAGCAATCTACGCTCTCGTAGACCACTCCGGGTCCCACCTTTACGGAGAGGCAATCGTGGACGACGATTAGAATGGGTTCGGAACCACGTGGACTGGGGCCGTGAGCAATGGTCCAATGTGCTGTTCACGGATGAATCCAGGTTCGGCTTCCATCCAGATTCACGAAGGACGCGTGTTTGGCGAGTTCCTGGACGATGGAGCCGTCTCCAGAACCCTCAGGAAGTTCACCCATACCAAGGAGGAACAATTATGGTTTGGGCAGGAATTCGTCTTGGAGGACGGACGGATCTCGTTTGGGTGCGGGGCAATATGACGGCAGAACGATACGTCCAACAGGTGCTGGGGCCCGTAATCTTGCCCCACAGAACACAAATGGGGCAAGATTTCCTGCTCATGCACGACAATGCCCGGGCACACACGGCGAGAACGGTAGCAGCTTGGTTACATACACATAATGTTAGGGCCTTAGACTGGCCTGCTCAATCACCAGATCTAAATCCCATTGAGCATGCGTGGGATATGCTGCAAAGAAGAGCTCTGAAGGAAGTTCCTGAAAATCTGGCTACAGAAGATCAACTTTTTGCGCACCTCAGAAGGACATGGGACAATATTCCGCAGCAAGACATTGACAACCTTGTTCTGAGCATGCCGAATCGTTGCCGATGTGTTATGAACATCATGGGCGCTTTCTCAGACTACTAACTTCAATTTTATAAACACAAATTAAATGATTTTTCTATTTTTTTCAGTTTTTACTCACAAATTAAAAGTTCATTCATATACGATTTCCGTCTATGCTTCATTTTTTTTCCATAAAATCCTGAAATTTTAATCTAAGTACCTTAACCATTATTAAAAAATGGTAGAATATTAAATAACGTATCTTTTAAATATATACATGTCATATAAATAATTAACACATTGATAGTAATTCGCTTTTTTAAAAATATCCCTAGACCGTGTTGATGTGTGTACTACGGAAGCAGTGATTTATGATGAGAATGATTTTCCGTAGCTTTTCAAATTCAAGTTATTTATTTCAAATAGGCACGTAAAAGGCACTTTTGAACGCCAAAATTTACAAAAAAAATAGAATTGATTCTAGTCGCCCCTTCCAAAAGGTCGTTTCGTATCATGAAAATTGTTTTTTTTTTATTTTTTTACAATATTTTGTATATATTCATTATATGTGAAAACGATGCTAAATTCTATTCGAACGACCGGGCGTTCAATTCTGGAGAAAATGGATCTAACAAATTGTAAAGCGCGCTTAAACTATTACCAACAGTCAATCGCATCATTTTGACATACGTTTGACGGTTTACGTTTGACTTTTTTTTTAAACTTGGCGTAAGAGAATGCTTTTCAATTACTTTTTTTATTTGGGAACTTATTTTACCCTTTTATTATAATTAACGTTCGTGACTGAAATTTTATTTATATTCAGGAGTAAGTTCGGCTTTTCGCTTTTTGCCAAATTATACCATGTTTGTATTTTATATTCCCCGTAGTTAGGTGTTGGATAGTCGAACCTATTGAGCTTATTATTCCGTCGCCAGTCGTGGTAAATATTTGGCAGTAGAGTGTAGACGTAATTACATTACATCGTGTCGATGGTTCACGCCCAAGTCTGGAATAAATGGCTCTCGTGGGAATATACATAACTAATTTCATTAAACTTTTTATTTTAAAATGTTGTTGCTCTATTATTTTTCGAGCGTTCCTAATTTAAACTTTTGAAAATGGTGCCTGTGGAAAGGGGGAAAAGCATTACCACTTTAGACTTTTAAAATAAAATTGCCACTTATTATATTTTGTTCTCATTTCTAACATTGTAAAAGCCAATTATTTTTAAAAGAGTAACCGTGTAGTTTCTTGAATAGAATAGAATAGAATAGAATACTCTTTATTATGTACACCATATAAATTACAGACATAAATATAGAAAACTTTACATTACTTTACTTTTTTGAAGTGTAAACTTCTTTAGCGGCGTTGCACACTTTTTTGTAATGGGTAAAAAATGTTAAACTCGCGTCAGGACATCGCGTCAGGACACGTGACCGTCAGGAGAGACTACTGCAGCGGCGCCAACCGAAGTGAACCAAGTGACACACGACAATGGATGGATAGATGGATGGATGGATGGATGGATGGGTGTGGGTGTGGGTGTGGGTGTAGTACCTACACTGCTGTGTATTCGTAAAATTCGTGTATATAGTGTTTAAAATATGGAAATTGAACAAAGTGCATCTATTAATGAAAACAGTGACGCAGAAATAGTGAAAAAAAATGGGTTACTTATATTAATTAAATTAATAATTGATTTACTTCAACGTTAATTTTCAAGTTTTCACTTCTGCCGGCACTCCCGGAGTACCCGTCTTTTTTTTTTTTTCTTGCCGGCTTTTCTCCATATGAAACAACCAATTGAGACCGTGCATTTTTTCACATCGTGACAGTGAATGTAGAAACAGCAAAACTACAAGAGCAAAAGTTTGTTTTCCCACAAAACCATTCACTTTTTTTCCTAAGTCCTTCAAACTCTTATTGAACACTAGCTGCGCCCGCGGTTTCACCCGCATAAGTCTCGATCCCGTGGGAATATCGGGATAAAACGTATCTTATGTCCTTTCCCGGGACTCAAGCTATCTCTATACCAAATTTCATCTAAATCGGTTCAGCAGTTTAGGCGTGAAAAGGTAACATACAGACAGACAGACAGAGTTACTTGTGAATTTATAATATTAGTATGGATTACACAAAGACCCCTGAAACTTGTTCTACCCACTTCAAAGTCAGCTTAACAATCCTAAAATAACAACATAGGTGCATCAGACTCCTGAAGTAGTAATTTCAGTGGGATGTTACGCTTATAATTCAGAACGACTCGCGTCTCGTTGGCGCCGTGCACCGGTGCTCCACTTTATGTACCTACGTGTTCAAGTATATGGGTGCTTATGTATAGTGCATGCTTTTCCCATATGTGAGAGGATGACAGAGGAATGAGACAGGTTCTAATTATAAGTTGGGTCGGAAATAAGTAAAGGCCTTTGAGTTATTTACTTTTTTATGTAAAAATAAACAAAATAATCATAGAGCATCAAAGAATTCGTCCGCATCGCTGTCAACAGGAACAGTGCCCAAAAGGCTGGCAGCATTTTTTCATATAAATGTACATATTAAGTATTATAGTTGCTTATATTAAGTAAATAAATCTTGTTTATGTAGCAAGAAAAGACTGAAAAAGATGTATCAAGGCAACGGAAATCATTTTTATTATATAACACGATCTTGTAAAGGTATTTGGGACATATCTAATCAATCTTATAACTAAATAAAATAGTTTCCTTTCTGATAAAAAATATGCTCACCTGTAACTAATCTAATAAAAGACACAATTTTGTTTTAATCATGGGTTCTAAAAATAGTGCCGCCAAAAGATGCATTAACCGGTTGAATGGCGTGATTACAGACACAATTAAAAAGCCATTCTGTCTCGCGTGGATCCACGTTTATGCATACGAAGGGTTAAGTAAGATCCTATGCGGAAGAAAACGCGAGAAAAAGCTCACGTTCATTGAAAACAGCTGTAATTTCAGGTTATCCCTATGTTTTCCCGTTGGTAGCGCATACCTTACAAACATCGCGATCTGTTAGTTATCAACAAGATCAGGTCAATCACTCCTATTAAAACAAAAACATGTTATTCCTAATCGGGACGCGAAGAATCTATGGATAGGGTTGGTCACTAACCGATGGACGATTGTTTTGTGTAGGAACAAATTAAGTATCTACTATTTGTTCTGAAAGCTTTGCAGTTCTTTTTATGAACTAAACAAAACATAGGTAATGAAGTTAGATTAATTCCATGTATTCAAAAAATATATATACCTGTGTAGATAGGTCAAATAGGTATATAATACTTAAGTATTATAAAACACTTATTTTCTAGTGTCTTCTTCTGAATTTTTACATGTTTTTTTTTTATGCTTATTGAAATACGTAGAATATTACACTTCATATCCATAGTACAAAAACAAGGGTTACCCTAATCATTTTCAATACCACTTTTCAAATTCCCCTCTTACGTGACCAGTATGACCACCTAAAGCCATCCCATAATTACCTAAGATCCACTTAATTAGTCTATAAATATCTCCACTTCCTCTCCACTCCCAGCCCTGTAGGTACCTACTACCTACCCAGCAATGTGGAGCAGATAGTCGGACGTGTCGCTACTTGCGCAGGCGCAGGCCGCGGTGGTCGACACGTGGTCGCGCTCCCACGGTCCGCGGGGGGCGCGCCGACCAATCACGGGTCACCCGCCATTTTTTTACAGATACCCACATTACAGACCACCACTGATTTTTGGGGAAAATAAACATGTTTGTTATCCGGTGGGTTCATTTTTATTGTTATGAGGTGTGAGCTTTTGTCACTCTTGGTTTCAAAGTTGATGTTGGTAAGTACAAAACTGTAAACAAATACATGACTAAGAAAACTGAGTAAGAGGAATCTTCAAGTATCTTTGTACTGTACGGGATCCGAAACCATCTACAAAAAAATTTCAATACAAAAGATTTTTTTTTATTTAATTTAAAAGGAATAACAAAGATCTATAATATAAAACATATAATAAAAATAAAAAATACACAAAACTTAAAGACAATAACGCCCACAAAGCTGTCCACAGAATAACTATAGGATACATCTCATCATCATCAAAATCGTCTTTACTGTTGGGGTTGGGCTCTTCAATTAGACTTCAACTGCAGCCTACTGAGCCTGATACTTGGTCACTTCATAGTTGACCCTTAACAAAAAGTAGTTAGTACCTAGGCATTTCGGAATAATCTTATAATTTATGTTCTCTAGCTTCACATTTACTAAATAACTGATTATGTTTACATGCCGTAGTTCACCAGGGTCACACCTGGTGATCTACCATACAGGTATTCCTAGTGCAAACACTAGTCTCTCACAAACTAGTGTCACATAGTTTTTAAGCTTAATATGATGCCATTGTTTGTGAAGAGAAAGTAAAGAATTTGAATTTAACTGTTCATAAAGATGACTCTCGAGTCCTGCCAAAACAATGCGATTCAAGACTTTTCACTCAACTAACCACTAAGTATAGAGTACACTGAAAATTTTTATTATAATAATATTTTTTTCTGCGAGTTTAGTTAAAAGCTTCAATAAATCTCTGATAACGCGACATTATCGGCAGTCAAATCGAAAACTTTTATGCGGTCGACGAACTTTTCTTTACTAGACATTGGTTTTACCCGCAAGGCCACAACTCGAGCTTTTCCGTTTTTCTTTGCTAAAAGTTAGTGCTGACTACTACAGTGCTGTTGTGTTGACAATGGGCTCGCTATTACCATGAAGACAACTTTACTTGGTAATTGGTATATGGATTGGTGAGTATCTACTGTAAAGGTTTTGTCTAAATGGATTTGCTAACCGACCTCCACAAATGTTTAAGAAGAAAAAAAAAGAAAAACACTAATTCATATTTAGAATCGAAAAAGATTTGAGAGTCAGCATCGTCAACTGACAAGATAAAAGTGCTTCTTTTTTAAATGTATACTGCTACCAATGAGTGATGCCGTATGCGTGAAGAAGACCCACTGAAGGAAGATAGTATCCTATACAAGCAAGGTGGAGACGACAATAAATTAAACTGTGTATATCTAATGCCGTTCCCAGTCTGCATACCAAAATTTATTCAAATATATCGAATATGGTAGTCAATATAGCAAGTCAAAGTTTGGCAAAACCCCATAGTAGGCCCATCACTACTAAATATTTTAGTTTGTTTGAAAAAATCGCTTTTTTTTAATTTCGAAGCTAGGATTTATTTGTTAGTTGCAAAATATTCTTATCTATAGTATTACCAGTGTTTTCATTCATTATTGTATTGTTGTCTCAATATTGCATGTCAACAGCCAACAGCATGGCCTTTGTCAGTAAATATACGAAATAAAACATAAGTACTGATAAACCCTAGACTATAATTTAAGAAGTGCGCCAAATTAGAAGTTCCTGAAAAGCTTTCATTTCATGAACTTCTAATGTTATTCTTTCCATGAAAGGGTACTTCTTCTATGTTTGTCGGTATGTTAACTAGCATGCAAGTGCCAGGTCAATCTTAGTTTATTCTAAAATGTTGGATTTTAAAGTCAATCAGATTGTTGATCAGATAATCCAGCCCAGAATTTACAAGACACAAAAAACATTCAAGATTTCAATACTGATATCTATTCGGTACAATTCTGTGGGATACTAACGTTTCGACTAATGCAGGAAGTGTTTACATGCAAATAGTTCACTAATAGCTGTACTAATAAATCCAATCATTCAGCTTTATAACTCTGAACAAGCTAGACCAACCGGGTCGATGTGATAATACTCAAGACATAAGGAAGGGATTATTGAAGAAATTCGTCCCAGAAGATCTGAGACTACTAGGAAACTTCTATATTCAATATCTTCGTTCATCCTCGCGAATCCTAGTCATAATATTATGCAAGGCTAAGATCTCTAGACAGATGAATTATTCTTGAGATAATAATCCAGGAATAACAGCATTCAGTATTCGGTAATCCGCAAAATAAGAACATTGAAACACTTGAAACAACCACGAAAACAACGGTGTGCGTAGCGCCATCTTGTATCGAATAGTGGAACTAAACTTTTTAAATTTAGAATGAATTCCAAATATGGACGTAATTTCTTTGTTGGCACGTTCAAAAATAGTACAGTGAAATATTTAAAATTAAAGTATTCGCGAATAAGTTCAATCAAAAGTCTAGACAACGCCTTTTTCAAAAGTTCTAACAAATCGGAAGTTAAAAATATGTACAACGGAAGTACCTAAATGCATATTATTTTAACCCTTGTCCTCCCATTATTTCAGTAAAAATATTTATTTAGCTTGATCACTTTGAAGAAAACCTTAAAAATAGCCTAATAATTATTTTCTTCGCTAGTATTTCAGTAACAGCCATAAAAAAACCCAATCGTATCAACCACTTATATAACAAACGCAATCAGAAACATTAGTGCGATCACTTAAGCTATTTATAAGCTAGGAGTCATCTTTGCAGCTAAAATAGCCCAGAAATAGAAACATGCCTGCGTTTGTCTGTAAAATAGCTCCGCGCAATGTGACCAATATAAATGTACACATCGGGGTGGCGCCACTTGCAACTGCCTATTTATCAACTGTCAAAATCAGTACATTGCATTTTAGTTCCCAATTTCGCCACGGGTCAAATTATACTAGTAGTAATGTAACTTTACAGCAATGGCGCCAAGTCTTTTTTTGTACACAATCGTTTTTTATTTGATTTGCTAAGTATAAATAGTAGTGAGAATCGCTTCATTTGTGTTAGGATATTTTGGAGTGGTTCGGACTGCTACCTAGGTACCTAAGTTGAGGTAAGTAGGTACTTAGGTATGTTTGCAAAAAAGGGTTTTGTACTAAGTAGGTAATTTTCGTTTTACTTAAACAGTAGCTTAGATCTCTTGTTGTGAGTGTTATAATAAGACGCGACCAACAGTCGACTATTTAAAACACAATTAAATAAGTCGTCTTTAAGTCTCGTGCTGTCTCTGTTAGGTACTTCCATATTTTAACAACAGAAAGACTTCTCTGAGAGCATTTTTTTGTCAAATCTTGATTAAGAAGTCGGGCGTAAGAGATAGAACACTATTTGAACCCTATCTGCCCATTTTTTTTAATATCCAAAATTAGACAATTACCTACTGTTACTGTTAGCCTGGATCATCCCACAGCTGGGCAAAGGCCTCTCCCCATGACTTCCATCTCTGTCGATCTACGGCTAAAGTGGACCACTGGTCATTTAATTCATTCACTAGATAATTAATTAACTATAAAAAATATATAGGTAATTAGGTATGCCTACACCAGTTGCACAAATAAATAGTTAAATCAAAACCACCTGAACTTCATATGACGCAACAACACGATGCACACAACATGCTTAGGCGCATCGATGCACTAAGAATTGGCGTCAAAACGTAAAGAGGGACAGAAGACCCACTCGCGCCATGAAAACTGATTGAATTACATATTTTAGTATGACAGCCCGAACATGACTTTATAGGCCAAGGAATTTTTCTCCAACACAGAAAAAAAGATGCATTGTTGAGGACGATGCCTTACTGCGTGATGATGGTGTCAGATAAAAATCCAGCCCATTTCACAATATTTTCCTTTTCCGTAATTGAGTGCTCTTGCGGTATACCTACTATACTATAACTGTGTGTGCCTTAGCGGTATACTACCAGAGGGCCTGCGGGGTAATAATTGCGTAACACACTATTTTTAGAAAAGGCTTTCATTTTGACAGACCAACAACAATCATTGCGTTATTGACGTTGTTGGCCAGACAAACTTTTCGAACATATGAAGCAATGGATTAGCAATATCCTTCTTACATTCAGATTGTGATCAATAGTGTGTTACGCAATTATGGTGCTGGACAAAGTGACACCCTATCCACGATAACGATAAATAAAAAATCAAAGGTATTGACTAACCTCTTGTCGATCAAACGCAGAATCGCGAGCACCCCTACGGCGTCTTACTACTCAGTTCAATAAGATTTTCCGGGATATCGAGTTCTTTGCCGTTTCTGTTGGATTTAGAAGTATTGTGTTTAAAATCATAGCAGAATTAAGTACATAACAATCCTTAAATCAAAATTTCAATTTTAAATTTTCAATTATATCTTCTTTCTCTTTTTATTATTTTTACCTATATAGTGTATGTTTCAATTTAGTTTAATTTTTTTTTTAAAGTATTTTACCATACTCTATTTTCAATATAATGTAATCTATATCGCATGTCGTTCGTGTTTGTGTAACTTTTTAATATTTTGTGGAAAATGTTGTTGGTTATACATTTATACCTACTCCCATTTAAATTATAATGTGTAACTGTTTATTTTCCCTAATAAAATAAAAATAAAAGACTGACATGAGTTACCGAACAGCTTATGTCAATCCTGTTGAAAAGTGCTGTAGAAATACGAAACGCTTTGAAAGCGATTGCCACCTGTCAAGGCCCTAAGGGTATGTCATGCCGAAGATGCGATACGGTACCTCGCGATCGCGGTTTAGCTCACTACCTCGATGTCACCTCCATCTAAAACAAATTGCATGCTAATAGACACGCACGCACATGCCGGAGGACACCTCACTGCGATACATCGCTCCCGGGCTGTTTGGGGGTTTACCTCGATATAGGTTTTGAACCATATTAGTCTTTGGCGGCATTCAATATCAAGTAAACCTTCTGTCTCTTTTTCTTAACACACCACTTCACCATTGCGAAGGCCGGTTGCACCACAAACAAAAGTATTTGACATTATGTAAACTATTACAAAGTATTACAAACGACTTTTAGATTGTTGTCCCTTAATCATGAAAAAATCGATGCAAATCTTGTTGACGTGAACGTTGCAATTTGTTTAAATGAAAATGACATTGTGGAGATACCAGGCGGCTTAGCACGCAACAGCTAAGTAGGTGTTTTATTTTACATATATATAAACTAGTTGCGCCCCGCCGTTTCACCCGCAAAGGTCTCGATCCCGTGGGAATATCGGGATAAAAAGTATCCTATGGTCTAAACCAGGCTATGGTGTATCCATGATTTCATCCAAATTCGTTCAGCAGTTTTTAGCATGAAAGAGTAACAAACAAACATGCACAAAATCTTTTCTCTTTATAATAGTAGTTTATATATGTAGGTCATATCGTTGTGAAAATATAGGCAACCAGCAAGGTACGGGAGCTGACCAGCCAGCTCCATTTAAGTATCGCCAGTATCGCCACTCGAGGAAGGTATTTTCAAGACGTCATGTCTCGTATTTTGACACATCTCTCCTACAAGTGAGAGTAACTTCGTGACCCATATCTTGGCACCGTAATCTTTGCTAGCCTACTATTTACTGCCAACCCCTTCATTTCATATGTTTCCACCGTGTGTCTCTGGTTTTAAAGGTAATTCACATGTTATCAAAGGCTAATCTTTGCGTTATGCTCGTGAACGGGTGCTGTTTGTGACAGGTCGTCTTGTTGACCATAGTCATGTTATTGTTAGGTATTAATTTATTTTACTTCGAAGGTTCTAGTTTATTATTTGTGACTTCAAGTTACATCTATATGAACAAGATGCAGCATTGCATATGCATAATAATGTAAGCGGGTGGCCCTTTATGCCTGAATGCTTTTATTTAGATAAGTATTAAATTCTGTTTACGTTGTTTTATTATTTATTTCTGCTTGAGTATAGTTTTCAATGTTTTTGTTGGTATATTGGCGTATGCTAGCTGACATATTAGTGCAAATAATTTAATTTAATAGTTTGTGTATTAATTACATAGGTACTTAATATTGTATGGAATCAAGGGTCAGTGGGTCGTCTCAAGTTCTTCTAACTGTGCAGAAGCTGTGCTGCTGGGGAGATTGTTACGCTACTTCTTCATCCCAGCTAAAGCACTAGGAATTGATGAAAGGCGAGCGTTTTGAGGTAGGTACTGTCTTATTTAATTTTGACGTTTAAAAAGTGCTGCATCTCAGCCTAGTTTGAATAAATGACTTTTGGTTTTAATTTTCTACAACCAAACCTAAAGTATATAAAATAATAACTTTTTATCGCGTCGCCACCACCACAGACAAATTCCAACAAGAAAAAAGTCACACGCCTCTAGAAACATTATGCATAACTTCAAAAAAAGAACACAAACTCTATGAATCACCGCATACATTAGGGCCGGGACTCACGTACAAAAATTGCAGCATCTCAACTAAATCATGTAGGCTGTATGTTCGTAGTTATGGCAGTTTTGCAACTCCACAGTATTTTATAGGGTTTCCACAATAATTTTTATTAATACACAAACTCGTATGTCTCAACTTTGTCTAGATGACTGTGTGTTTTCATTATACTGGACTGTACCTATACATAGAGATCAGGGTATATTGCCAAAGCTAAGTGAACAGTGCTGGACCAGTGGTGTCGCCCCGGCTTACGAGATGTAGGTCGTGTGTTGAAACTCAGGCTGGTACTTTACTTTGTGTGTTTCATTTCATCACCACTGCTTTTAAAACGATGAAGGAAAACCGTGAGGAAACCGGTGTCCTAGAAATGTAAAATATCACGAGCGTTTAACTCCGTCCCTAGCCTATCGACATACTCCTCTTCCGAATCGGCTGCTGCACTCAATCATAGTAGTCAAGGTATGAAACGGATCGTTAAAAAAAAATTACTGAATGGGCCCGCTCTTGATCTCGATCGGAAAGCGATGGATGACGTCTATGATGGAACAAGCGTGCCCAGAAGATGCCTGTTTAATGTGGCTTTGAAGGCAGACGGCTTAAAGGTGAAACACAAATCCAATCATCTTCTAAACGTACACCAGTTTGCTGTATAACCTTATAATATATAGCATTGTGTTTGACGGTACGATAATTATTTAGAACTAGCTGCGCCCCGCGGTTTCACCCGCGTAAATGTCGATCCCGTGGGAACATCGGGATAAAAACTATCCTATGTCCTTTCCCGGGACACAAACTATCTCTATACCAAATTTCATCGAAATCGGTCCAGCCGTTTTCATGTTATGTCGTGACAACGGAAAACGGGTTTCATTTTTATATATATAGATCAACAATTATCGTACCGAGAACAACAGTGCGAACTCACTCAAAATCTGCATTAGTATGCTAGAAGCGGGCGCGGGCGCACGACCGAGATTTACTGTTACGATGCCGTGCATCTCAGGCTCGGACGGGACGAGAAGACGTGGCTGAACGTCCACACTTACTTGTCCTAACTGTTAGACTAGTTGGGTAAGCAGGTAGGTAGGCTTTCAGGCTACACGAAGCGTCACTTTCAGACTTTCAGTAGGTAATTACCGCGAAAGCCACGTGTGTCCTATAATTTTGTATAAGTTCTAGGAGAAATTACCAAGATCATTGACAAATGGGGTCAGCTTCCTGACAGAATTGTGCTAAATGTTGCGTTTGACGTTATTTATTTACGTCGTTGAGCAGACTATGAAGCAATGACCAGCAATATCCTTCAAAATTATTGAGATTGTGATTGAAAATGTGTTACGCAATCACGGTGCTGTACTCTTGAAGATTATGGAAATATAGAAAGAGTTCTGTTGTCTATTGAATAATCCCGAATAAGTAGTTAATTTTGTTGTTTGTTCCAGAAAATGACTATCGGCATGTAACAAATAAACTATATTAGGATAATTTTCATTATCCTACAGACGGGTTGTGAGAAATAGGCATCAGTTTTCGTGACAGCAATCAACACATAGTGATAATGGAGATATCTCCAACATAATTCGACAAAGCTGTTAACGTGCCAATATTACCTATGTTCAACAGGTTGTTAGGAAATACAGCAATATCATTTCGATACTTATACAATTTTCCCCATAAGTATTTCCACATTAAACCAAAACATTGTCTGCCTCTAGCAAAATTGTGAAAATTAGACATAATAAGGTCTTCTACACGCAAATTCACCAATTTAAATGATAAGCAACAGTAGGTATACGAGGATATTTTCAACCTTTGTTAGAAAACAACAAAGTAATTTTGTGTCGCCAAAATGTTCACCGCAATAATAATGTGGACAAATTGAGCGAGTCACTCACAAAGCAGGTTCAATTGAACCATTTGTGATAGAAAGCCAGACAGACTACGGGCCCGCCCATGAGTTGTGTCGGGTAGCCAAATATGTTGGTGGAAAATTCAGGACACGAGCTAAATTAAGGCCTCCAGGCAGGACTTAAAAAACTTAAAAACTAAGCGACTACACCCCTGGGGGTACCGACCTTGGCTTATGGCGTCGCTGGTGGAGGACAGCATGGGACATGGACTACCAACAACTGACGTAGATTTGTAGCAAGTTCTCTAGATCCATTGCCAATGCCATACAATGGACGAGGTGCTTCATGGAGAGCAAGTTACAATGGGTTAACAAAATCATTTGACCACAAGACTATCTTGATCTAGCCTGGTCACCGTCTGGGAACCACCGGGGCCCAGTTCACACAGTGACTCATTAATAATAATATGTCACATACGGCCATTGTACACTGGGAACCGTAGCCAGTATCTCATTGTGGTCTATATTATTATTTACCGACTTCAAAATGTAATAGCTGAGGGGCAATTCTCGTAACTTTAAGAACGTTCACAATCAGAGGGGTAATTCTCGTAATTTTAAGATCATTCACAGTCTGATCTCAGTCTCATTCTGCCAAAAATACCTCTAATTTCCCTACAGTTTGACAAGTTTTTTGACATTTGTTTGTCGCCGAGATGAGACTGCGACTAGATTTTGAACGTTTTAATTACGAGAATAATTGACCTTCTGATCTCAATGTCAATCTGTCAAAAATAACTACCACTAATTTGTCTACATTTTTGCCAAGTTTTTGACATTGATTGTTGCTGAGACGAGATTGAGACTATATTTTGAACGTTTTTAATTAGGACAAGTGGACTTGACGTCTTTTAAACTTTGGCTGTTTTGTCAAATAACCATATGCTATATCTTTTTGACAGACTTTCCCACTGTCAAACGATATCAATGGCTGACTACATAATGATATTCATGACTTGGGTTCATAATGATATTCATGAATGGAACGAATTGGACAGGTAAGTACTCCTGAAGGCTGGGAAATTTTTTTCGATAATGAATAAGTAATAGGTATGGACATAACTGAAATTACTACATTGTCTTCATTGTTAACGCCGAAGTCGCTGGCAGAAACTAGTATTTTTATAAATTAAACTTTATAAAGATCCGTTTGGAAACGTATAAAATTACGCCGGTATCGTTGGAATAAATAAACTCGACAGAGCCTCATTATTTGTAAACTCGTTCATCTCCGACGGATCATAATCACCCACTTCCTTCATTAGCACATTCTTTTGAAGTTTCAACGGAAAGTAAGCTACTTGATCGATTTATTCTTACAATTCGTTTAGAAACAACACGGAAATCGTATATCATCATGCAAATTAATCTTATTTAAATAAATTAAGTAGGCACCCAGTGGTAATAGCCGTGACTTGAGTACCTACGAGCAGGTCGTGGGTTCGAACCCAAGCAGGCACTTTGTGTAAATAATTTTATCACCACTGTTCTCAAAACGTTGAAGCAAAACATCGTGAGGAAACCGGCATTTCCTAGAACCAAAAATTCGAAGACATGTAAAATCTACCAACCCGCACTGGGCCCGCGTGGTTGATTATGGCCTTACGGCCCACTCCCTCTCACTGAGAGGTCTGTGTCCCAGCAGTGGGAACATTATAGGCTGATTATGTTATGTAAATAAAATAAGTATACTTGGTCGTTAGCCCGTATTCGGGTGCTCGAAAGACTACTCGAATTCGGGCACCTGAGACATTAATTACACTGGTCATCGCACTTGAATTATTTGAATATGAAACAGCGGAGTAATAGCAATGGCTTTCATTGTGGCAGTTCAACAACATTCATTGCGTTATTTACGTTGCTGAGCAGACAGATTTTTCGGACATATGAAGCAATGTATTAGCAATATCCTTCAAAATGATTCAGATCACACTTTTAAGTGTGTTACGCTATTAGGGTGCTGGACTAGATTGTCCGAAGACGGGCGAACTCGACCCCGTTCATTTACACTTGGTCGTTCGCCCGAATTCCATAGGCAATCGAATTCGGGGGAACGGGCAAGTGTAATTGGGTCATTAAAATTGATGATTCGCTCAACAATACTGAAAAGCTTTTCGCACGGTGTGCAACTTAGCGAAAAATGTGGACAAAAGTAAATGCACGTGATTGTGCCAGTGTTGACGAATTAAGCCATTTGTGGTCATTGTAGCTTTATTTATTTGTCAGTGACCAGTGATCTGATAAATAAGTCTGGTTACCAGTTTTGTATGGTCTCGATTTATAATGTAATTTGGTTTTTAATGGGACGCGCATGAGAACCGCTGATTTGTATATGTCTAGATTTCCGTAACGTTTTGTTTTCGCTGCGAAAACTTCATGATTTCATACCAAGAGCAAGTACTTAAAGTAAGACTGCGTTCAATTTTGTTTGAAGTACTTACTCGATTATTGGCAATAAAGTCAGAAGTTTAATACTTTTTAAATTAATATTTTTATGAGCGTTTAAACCTTGTATGTAGCGCTAACACCTATTAAAATATCGAAATCGAATGCATTACTGGGTTAATAACTTCTAACTACAGCATAATTTCAGTAAAATAAAACCTCATTAATTTAGAATCATTTCTTTAATTACGAGCATAAACGATTATTATGAACGCTTAATTTTTATGTATTATTTAACGCATTACAAATGTTTAAAATAGGCGAAGCCTGTAATTTATACTGTTGCAGAAATACCTACTAGATAATTGAAGATAAAAAGAATAAACTACGAAGGTTGACTTCACAATATGCATTGCTAGAGGTTGCATTGGTTATTTTGTGTTATTGCTTTATTTTTGTTTAGTTTTACTTTTTAAGTCGAATTATTTATTAGTTTGAGTTGTATTGTGCCACAGGTGTGTTTTTTTTAGATGAAATCCTTTTAAATATACTGATAATCAGATTCGAAGATAACCGTCATAATACAGGCCATATTATTTTTAGAGGAGTATCTCAGCATAATTCATTTGCAACGACCTATCGTCGCGATCACTTAAATACCTACTTTTCAAGGCATCGAATTAGCTTCTTTCAGCGCAGAAATCGAAGTATACACAGTATTACAATCGAAGTATGAAAAGAACTAATAAAATTATCATTAGTGTAACTGCACAATAACGTAGAAACTACTTTTCTTATAATCCACAACCATGAATAACTTTTTTTAAACAAATGAATACCTACCTAAGTAAATAAAATTGCAAACAAATAATGAAGAAACTATTTGCTCAAGTAAACAAACACTCTCTCTCAAACCAATTACAATCAGAAACGTAAAAGAGCTAATTGTGGCTGTTTATTTACAAGAGTAACTGCACAGTGGGCGGGACAGCCATATCGTTCGCGTAATCGACCGTGAAACTACTTTCTCACGCCGTCCTACCTTCTCTGTACTTTGTCCACATAAACAGAACTAATGGAACACCGTGCAATATGAATGTGCATGTTCAAAAAAGAAGCAAAATTCGATTTTGAATCTGGAAGGTTATAATTTGATTTAATTTAAAAAATTAATGATATTTATTTGATGAAAAAGAAAATCTATGGCAGCTAGCAGCTAACCTTAGCAGTATAGTAGTGAAAGACGCGCAGAATCATAATCAGCCTATGTTGTTCCCACAGCTGGGACACAGACCTCTGAGTGAGAGGAAGTGGGCCGTAATCCACCACGCGGGCCCAGTGCGAGTTGGTAGATGTCACATGTCTTCGACTTTTGAAGTGAAACTTCTTTAGGCGCGCTTGACTTGGGGAGTAAACTGGCGAATGCGTTACGAAAACGTGTGATCGCGAGTAGGGAAGGTACGTAAAAAATAGCTGGAAATACCTGGTGTAAAAACCCGGTCCCGGTCGCATAAATATGCGACCGGGTTTTTACACCAGGTATTTGCTTCCAAGTACGCACACCGGGTACCGACTCAAAATACTTGCAAGACTATTAAGTATCTTATACGGCTACTCGCTCAAATACGTAGGTACTCAACCGCGTCAGTTTTCGCAAATGCGATCATGCTCCTTTTGGAACAATTTCGTATGCAAGTATTTTTTACCGACTTCACAAAAAGGAGGAGGTACTATGTTCGGCTGTTTGTATGTTTTTGAAGTGAAACTTCTTTAGGCGCGCTTGACTTGGGGAGTAAACTGGCGAAAGCGTTACGAAAACGTGTGATCGGGCGAGTAGGGAAGGTACGTATGTATGCGACCGGGTTTTTACACCAGGTATTTGCTTCCAATTACGCACACCAGGTACCGCCTCAAAATACTTGCAAGACTATAAAGTATCTTATACGGCTACTCGATCAAATACGTAGGTACTCAACCGCGTTAGTTTTCGCAAATGCGATCATGCTCCTTATCAGTAAGAGTCTACGGAACAATTTCGTATGCAAGTATTTTTGAAGTGAAACTTCTTTACGCGCGCTTGACTTGGGGAGTAAACTGGCGAACGCGTTACGAAAAGTGTGATCGGGCGAGGTGAACGGGAGTTGAGTGGGGGATATAAGCAAGAGAAAGCAGTGCGCGCGCACATTTTCTTTCTCTCTTCCTCTCATAGCCAAATACGTTTGAAGTTTCACTTCAGGCGTGTGGTCATAAGCACACTCGGTTTTTTTTTTTTCGGTGCTTTTCTTCACCGTTTTGAGAGCAGTGGTGATGAAATAATTTATACAAATTAAAGCGCCTGACTGGGTTCGAACCTACGATCTATAAGTTGAGGTGTAGGTAGATATAGTAAACCCACATTTTAACAGTTATACAACGTGTTTTTTTTTATGTCCCATAACTCTAAGGGTTACATTCTATAAGTAAAAATAATACAAAAAGTCCTAGAATATGTGGTCCAAAATGCATAGTTTCGAAGATGATGAAAATGAAAACGAAATGATGATGAGAGATGAAAACGAAAAAAACATTTAAATAATTGAAAAATACTTCATATGGCATTTGATTATTTAATACGGTTTCATTTATGAATGAGACCGTATCAAAGAATCAACCTGCACTGGTACTTACCCTAGAGTTGGGATATAAAAAAAAACACCTTGTATCTTAAGTCTCCTAATGTAATAGGTACGAATCACAAAGGGCACAAATCCAGACTCCAGGCGAGTCACAGCCGCCCGGTTGTGACTAGACCTGTGCCCGCAAATCTAGCCTCCGGGCTGCTGCTGAGGAGATTCCTGGTGGAGAAACCCACGAACTAACACATTGCTCGACCGAGTCGCGCTATCGACCACTAGGCCAAAGAACACTAGGCGAAAGAGTCTACATTAGTCACGGAAAAATACCCCTACGTTTTCCCTGCTAACGACTCTTTGTTAATTTGCACTCGGAAAACTAATACCAGTCCATTATTGACCCACTGCAGGGCTAAGAGAAAGCACGAGGATTGATCACCACGCTTGCTCATGACGGGTTGGCGGTTTCAGAGTTTTATTAATTACAAGTCCACGTTTCCTCACGTTGGTTTTCCTTCATCGAAGTGAGTAATATCCAAAATAAACTCAAAAAAAACATATAAATTGAAAAAGTCACATTGGTACCTGCCCGTATTTGAACCCACAACCTTGTGCATGATAGAAAAGACCTTTTAACCACTGAGAAAACTAATATATCCCCGATATTATTCGCATTCTATCCTGTAACTAAAGGATGAAACTATTTGGCTAGGCGCAGAAACGGATACGTTCGCAAGCGACGGTACGCAGCCGATTTTATGCGTCGACATGCTGCCAGACGCGATCGGCTGCCGCCGCATCCGTTCGTATCCTTTCCAATCCGATGCGATGCGAGTCGTTTGGTGGAAATCATCCTTAAGACATCACCTCATTATTTCAATGTCACCCCCACACGTACAACTCGCCTACCCCACTACGCCACAAACGTAACCACGTACCTACGTAAACAACTCGTTTCCCTGCAACAGACACTCGCCGGTTGCGACCGACTATTACCTAACACCACCTTGCTGCACTAATAACTTTGTGTACACTTGCAGACAGTGGTGAAACAAGTGTACTTACCCTATAACATAGCGTGAAGGTTCAGGAAGGGTAAAAATTGACTAATGAATATAGATGAACTAGCTGCGCCCCGCGGTTTCACCCGCGTAACTTTCGATCCCGTGGGAATATCGGGATAAAAACTATCCTATGTCCTTTCCCGGGACTCAAACTATCTCTACACCAAATTTCATCGAAATCGGTTCAGTAGTTTAGGCGTGAAGAAAAGACAGACAGACAGACAGAGTTACTTTCGCATTTATAATATTAGTTTGGATGTATTATCAAAGGGCATTGCTATAATCATCAAAACTGGTAAATACGCGTCCCCACTAGGGCCGCGCGGCTCCGTGAGGCCGAGCTTCGTGAGTGACTACCTACCTACACACGGCAACACATCTAATATTTCTAAAAAAAATCCCGTCTACCAAGTGTGAAAAACCTGAAAATATTTTAACATGCGAAAAAATCAATTAAGTAATTGAGTAAAATTTCGCCCATAGGAGGAAAATGGGTCTTTCATTCAAAGTAGTTTAATTATAATTAACTAGCTTCTGCCCGCGACTTCGTCCACGTGAAATTTCACCCTCCCCTATTCACCCTCTTAGGGGTGGAATTCCGAAAAACCCTTTCTTAGTGGATACCTACTGTTCACAAAGAACACACCCTACAAATTTCATGTCTCTAGGACCAGCGCGCAGCGGTTTAGGCTGTGCGTTGTTTCAGTCAGTCAGGACTTTGAATTTAATATAATATATTCTTAGATAGATAAACAATTAAAATAAATATAAGAGGTAGAATTTATCCTAAAATCTACTCTTTTTTTATTATATTTTTTATACGATCAAAATATTATGAGACGTGTACTTTTTATTTTTCCACACAAAATAAGCCCTTATTTGTTTTAAAATCGGCAAAAATAAAAACTATTTTTCGTTATACGTTTATAACTTGGCACTGGGTGATGCATCGCGTCCTGTGACGTTGGCGTTGAAAAGGTATTTTCCGCAAAACATGGATTTAGTTAGCTACTTTTACGCGAACTATGAATGACATAAACTGAACTCAGAACGAAATTAATCATTCTTACCTATTTTAAAAGTATCTATACCTACTAGGTGCCAACTTTACAAAGTAAGAACTTGATTGTAATCAATCTGTCACAATTTACTTCTAGCAACCTTTGACCTGAAGGTAATAATACTACGTACGAACAAATAATAGCTTATAATCCATTAAAATCATCAAAGATTTCCGTAATTACCAATAGGTACATTGTTATGTGTTCGTTCACTGTCTGACGTCCGTCTTCATAAATTCGATACAAATAAGATACCTAATAATGCAAAAAATACCTACCGGCTTGTGGTTAATGCCCTGGAAATACCTTGCGTATAAGTTACCTACGTATTTCGTTATTGCTGTTTTTGTAGAAAAGGCTTCATATGTTTTAATAAACTCTGCCAAAGATGTAAACAACAATGGCCGCTCGGCATTGAATAAAATCTATATACAAGAACATTTATTTTAAGTAATGTTTGTTTTCGCCTAAATCTCCGAGCTGACTAGACGAAAACAAACATTACTTGATTTTCTTCTATTGTATTGTGGCACATTACAATAGAAAATAAATTGTGTCTTATTAGCTGGCCTTAACTACATAGTTAAGTGCAAATCAAATCAATTGAAAACAAGAATTTGAATAGATTTTATATGCGCTACTGTACAGCCATGCTCCTTGAGTTCAGAGTGGTTTAAAAAAATACAAACAAACATGAAAAATCATGTTATATCCAAAGCAATAAGGGAGGCATAAAAATTAAATTAATAAGATAATAACTGGCGAAAAAGATTTTATACACACAAGATTAATTTATATTTCTCAATGCACATAATACAAACATAAGTGCTTAATTTTTGACGAAGGTCTTACCAAGTAGGCAGGTACAGTGAGTGACAAAATTCAATTAACATTTGTCTTTTAAATCTTAATTATTCAGCTAAATATTTAAGTAAGGGCTGATTTTCCCATCGCCAGATAACATTTAATCGAAGAATAAAACTGACGTTTGACAGTTTTGAATGAAATAACTGTCAAAATTTCAAAACTATTCCTCGAATATCAGATGAGTCGAGTTATCAGATGATTGAAAAATCAGCTCTAAGATTAGTACAAAAATAAAATTATAACTTTCACGTGTTTGTACAAACCTACCTACAGAAATAAAATCATTTATCACTAATCATTTAGTAGTCCTGCATAGCTATTCACAAACACTCGATACGCTTCCGTATCGTATCGAACATAAATCATTGTTATCGTAGGAGTCTTCTAAACGTTGTTCACAAGTCCAAAACCCGAAAATTTTGTCAGTTTAAATCAAATAGACGCCCGCTATTCTTCCAACAGCTATTTGCTGTTGAGGACAAGTCAAATCAGGTTATCTAAATGTCAGGTTTTCGATACGATAGTATGGTTGTGAATCAGGGCTCAGGTGGGATCACGATGTTCTACACCGATGTCAGTAATGTCCAAGATATACTTAGAAACTACTTACATATGAATTGAAAAAGACACATTGGCACTTGAGCAAGCGTGGTGATCAATGCTCGTGCCTTCTCTGTATGAGAAGAGACCTTTGCCCAGCAGTGGGACAATAACAGGCTGCATCATCATCATCATTTCAGCCGAAAGACGTCCTCTGCTGGACATAGGCCTCCCCCAAGCACCTCCACTTCGACCGGTTCTGTGCTTCCAACGGGTTCCTGCGGCCTTCAGAAGGTCGTCCGTCCACCTTGTGGGAGGCTTTCCAACGCTACGTCTGCCGGTACGCGGTCGCTACTTCAGAAGGCCCCATCGGCCATCTGTTCTGCGAGAAATGTGCCCTGCCCACTGCCACTTAATTCTTCGGGCTATGTCGTTACTTTGGTTCTCCTGCGGATCACTTCATTTCTAATTCCATCATGCAGGAAAACTCCAAGCATAGCCCTCTCCATTGCCCTTTGGGTGACTTTCAGCCTTCTCATAGTTTTAATAAGGCTCATTGTGAGCGACCACGTTTCAGTACCATAGGTTACACACTGGTCAAAGACTTTCGTCTTGAGACACTGCGGTATGTGGGGCGAGAAGATATTGCGTAGCTTCCCGAATGCTACCCAGCCGAGGCTAATAAGCTGAGGATAATATGGCGGATAATATGACAAGCTTGACGCCTACAGACAGGGTTGGTCCACACTAGCTCAAGACAGAGAGGAGTCGAAAGGAGAAAGGGAGGCTATTGTCTTGCAGTGGGACAGCATATGGTAAAAATAATAGTTGTTTGTTATACAAGAGTGCAAAGTTGCTTTTTAACCGCGTGTTCAATTTTGATGACCGAGCAAGCGAAGGATTCTAAAATTGAATCACGAGCGCAGCGAGTGATTCAAAATTAGAATCCTGAGCGTTAGCGAGGGAATCAAAAGAGCACGAGGTGAAAAATCTTTGCACACGAGTGCAACACGTAACTTTTCATTCCACCTCAGCGAGGAAATGACTAAATGCAAAAAAAAAAAACGTTTACAATCACAAGATAGGTACACTTTTATTTCAGTTTAGGTATTAATTACTACATTATGACAGGTAAGTATTACAGAATAATCTTTAAATTATAACAAAATAATACTAAGGTATAATTAAGAAAATTTTAAAGTAACGTTGCTACAGTTATTTTGAACATATCGTACTGTTTTAAATACTTCTCGCGTGATTGTTGAGGGAGAAAGCTCATTTGCGCATTATTAACAGTTTCAGTCAATTCTGTTGGCGTCAAGCAAACTTCCTCGTCGCTAGAATCACTCATTTTAGTTTTTTCACTTGTTTTCAAGTTTCTTGTTTTTAATATTAGGTCCTTACATATGAAATTGGCGTTTTTCGTACTGGCCACTTTAATCACGAATTTCTCCTCTTTGGTAAGGAATTCCAAATTCAAATTTGTACAGCTATTTACTCATGTATTTGTGCTTCGATGACCGTCATTCATTTGTTTTTTTTCTTCTGTTTTTTCTGTTTGCGTCACTCATTTTACAAAATGGAAAATTTAAAATATCGCATTATTTACGAGTACGAGTTCCGCCGTGGCACTAGTGCTGCGGAAACGACTCGAAGGGTGAATGATGTGTATGGCGGTCATGTTGCAAAAGAAAACACAGTTCGTTTTTGGTTCCAACGTTTTCGTTCTGGAAATTTCGACCTGCAGAACAAGCCCCGTGGACGGCCTGAGACCCAAGTTGATAATGGAGAATTGAAGGCTATTGTGGAAGCGGACCCATCGCAAACCACGTCCGAGTTAGCTGCAGGCTTTGATGTTAGTGATAAAACTGTTTTAATTCACTTGAAGCAAATTGGGAAGATTAAAAAGCTTGAAAGGTGGGTACCTCACGAATTGACTGAAGCAAACTGGCAAACGCGCGTCGACTGCTGCGTTACATTACTTGAATTGGAATGTCTTAGACATCCTCCGTACTCCCCGGACCTTGCTCCAACAGATTACCATTTTTTTCGCAATTTGGATAACTTTTTGCAAGGGAAAAAATTCAACTCCGATGGGGCAGTCCAAATCGCCTTCAAAGATTTTATTGATTCCCGTCCGACTGGTTTTTTTAGTAAAGGGATCAATGAACTACCTATAAGATGGCAAAAGTGCATTGAAAACAATGGTTCATACTTTGATTAATTAAATATATTATATTAAAAAATATTCGACTTTTTGTTCCTTCCATACAAAACGCCAATTTCATATGTAAGGACCTAATATAAGGTTTAACAATGACGTGAAAAAATGCCGCGTAAAGAACCGCGTACAAAGCAAATTGAAAAAAGAACACCAAGAAGGTTCCGAGTCTGAGTTTTTAACAAATTAAAAAAAAGTTGTATGATATATTCGGCACCATAGAGGTAGCAGTAAATAGGTTTAATGTTTTTTTTAATTCACAAACTTAGTGCACACGATGTTCTAAATTCAATTTACTTTATCCTCTAGAGAATAAAAACGGCTTTTCCACTCAGATATTGAAGATTAAAAATACTCTTTCCGAGATGGTGGGATGAAAATAATAATAATATATAAAATGCTGATACTTACAAAGCGAATAATTTTATCAATTTAGATGATGTATAAAAATAGCAGTGTCAATCCACTTTTGTCGCTAACCGTACCTACTACCTATTTATTAATAATTTTCGTAAACATCTTAGAGGAAAAACTAAAAATCACTGTGACGGTTTATCATAAGAAATACATTAACAAGACATAACGTGGATAACAATTTTATTATAACTACGATTTTTTTACAGCTAGGAATTGGGTATTTACCAGGAACTTGTTTTGTATGGAATACATTAATTATAGGAAAACTCACTTAAAATATAACCGTCAAAATATGTTTTTTGCCCAACTTCAGACCATTTAAGGTACCGTTCTAGCAGCGACCAGATTAAAATAAATAATAATCACTTTATATTCATTAATGAAAGTTTCTGAATATGTTCGGTGTTTAATGTAATGCAGAGAATGTGAAGAAAGCTACATACAGATAGATTACAATGGATAGACATTCTTTTTTTTTTAAAGAAAATTATACTTACTTATTAAAATTTTGGTAGCAGAGCAGCAGACATAAATTGTAAATCATTTTATATTTTATTAATTAGGTTCGAATCTTCACGTGACCAGAGGGCTGGCCTATTTTTTTGCCAAATAATAAGCATTGCCATACAACGTGGCAATGCTGCCAGCCTTTTGGGCACGTTTCCTATTGACAGCGATGCGGACGAATTTTTTTATGGCTTTTGATTATTTCCCCTCGTTTTTATATAGCTACTTGTACATATTATTATTATAAATTTAAGACTGTTAGCCTTTTAAATTATTTAAACATAATTAGGTAACAAAATACATTATAACAGATACTTTATAAAGATCTTAATTCCATTATATTCGAGATGGGAAAACAAACAAAACCTAAATGAAGACCCTTTACAAGTGGGAATTAACCATCAAAGCAGATCTGACCTAATTATACACTTTTTGTTACGTCCCAAGTGATTAATAATACATTTGGAATTCATCTCAAATGACTTGGTACGGTTTTTCCGTTCACAATCCGAGTCAAATTGCAATGTTCGTCCGGTAATCTTCAAGTCACATTATAGCTAGATGTATGTATGTAGGCACCATTATGCGTTACTTAACTACTCTTATGCCATAGATGACGGACTAGAGGTCGGTCGCAAACGGCTTAAACCAAAGTTTTGTCGGAAACTGCGATTTTTATGCGCAATATTAATAGTCGCAATTTTATTGATCTTTAATTTTATGACGGGATGCCCTCGAACTAGACCTCTGTGTCAAGTTGTAAATATATATATGTAGTAAAGAACACAGTATTATCCATACTAATATTATAAAGTAACTCTGTGTGTCTGTATGTTACCTTTTCACGCCTAAACCACTGAACAAATTTCGACAAAGGATAGGAGATAGATGGCATCCTGGGAAAGGACATAAGCTAATTTTTGTCTCAAAAAGAATCCGAAGAAGAAGAAGAATGGAGCTGATATAGGGGACAGCATTTTTTAAAGGAAACCCACCATTTCGCATTTTTCGCTTGCATTCATAGATTTTGTAGAGTTTACCAACAGAGGATTTTATGATCTCTATGTTGATGTTTTGTACTGAAACCGTAATCGATAATCTACACTTGGAAGTCTACAATACCACGATTTGCATAATTATGTCACAACACACATACGACACCTAGCTGCGTGCGTGCAGCAACAAAACACGCGCGAACGTCGTCGCGTCCGCGGCCTTCTGCGACTCAGTCGTTCCAATGAAATCGCACCTTAAATCCTTGAAGTGTTGTTTAATCACTACGAAATTAAAGATCATTTAGACAAGCAGCCAGCGAACATTCGTGTAACAGGCCTCGTATGTAACACAAGTGCGCTTAGATAAACTACGTGAAAAAGAAAAATAGTGAATTAAGAAAATGTCGTACGGACATTACGTGTTTGTAGTGTTGAGTGTTTGTGTCTATGGTAGCTGGCAGCTGATTCCTTTGCGTAAGTTCTGTTTTATAAATAGAGCGTTCGAATTTTGAACGTAACCGTTTATTCGTTGTTTGAACTTGATTTGTAAACTACCGGCTGTTTTGGCGAAAATGTGCAACAACAATTTATTATAAATTTATTCATTCCGGTATCTGTATCTATTATTAATTTGTTTTTAATGTTTATTAAACGGTTTCTTGACTTATTGAACTTGGCGATTGATATTTTTTTGACTACTCTTTGTTGTGTTGTCGTAGGTTCGAATTATATCGGAACACATGTACAATTTGTTTAATAAGTGTGTTGTGTTATGTATAAAGTTAATGCCTTAAGACATACCGGTGTCCTCAAAATATGTATATAGAAATCTACAAACAAAACATTTACCAACTACATCAACAATCCACGAATGACCAGAAAGAAGAATATATCTCTCTCAGCTCTACTTTTTTAGGATAGGAACATTATATATCAATGGATAGGAAGCAATAAATTCTCGAAGATAACTTTATTTGTCCTATTCCATTTACAGCTGACTACATCCATCCATGCTCAGAGCTCAGCGATGAATGCTTTACGAAAGCAACCCTGGACGCAATCCCGGGTATAGTTCAAGGAATCCCGGAAGCCGGGATCCCCTCACTGGACCCGCTATTCTTGGACAAGAACATCAGTATGACGCTCCCCGGGAATCTGAAGATGACCTTCCACAATGCTAAGCTGGTGGGATTGAGTACGTGTATCCCGGATAAAGTGTCGTAAGTAGAGTTGTTAATTTTTATCTTCTTAGTCAGGATAAAAAGATGGCTGGGTCAGACTGGATGCGGAAGGTGGAGAACAGGATGTTATGGCGCAGCTTGGAGGAAGGCTATGACCAGTGGCGCAGTGAACTGCAGTGGCCTAAGTTGTTGGTTGTCGATAACCTAATTTTCTTTCTTTCTAGTTGATTGATTGTCCACAACATTCTATTTTGTTCCAACATACGAATTCTTAGGTCAGAAGGTGGAGAACAGGGTATTGTGGCTCAGTTGGGGAAAGGCTTATGACCAGCTGTGACATCTACCAACGCACACTGGTAGATTACAGCCCACTCCCTCCCGAAGAGAGGAAGCCTGTGTCCCAGCAGTGGGAACATTCTAAGCTGATTATGCTATGAGCAGCAGTGAACTGCGATAGGCTGAGTTGATTGATTGGATTGTCCACAACATTCATTTTGCTCCAAGATACGCATCCTTAGGTCAGACTGGATGCGGAAGGTGGAACAACGCTTATGTCCAGCAGCAGACTGTGTGACATAGGCTGAGCTAATTTTTACTGGTTGATCCTTAAGCAGGACAGAAAATATTCAATCACCCATAAAATTTGAATTGAATGAATATGTTATATGTATATGGAACTGGATAATGGATCAATAAATTACAATGATATTGATATTCTATAAAGTTCTAGGGTTCGATCTACTACTGCAATTAACAAAATGATGGTACAATTTGTTCTCATCATGATCAAGTAGGTACCTGAACACATTTCCATGATAATAATGACCTTTTCCTTGTTATTGGGGTTTTTCCATCAGGAATTTCAGAGCAGTAACTCGGAGCCTCGATTTTTAACCGGCAATAGGGTTGCCACTTTTAAATCGGACTTTAACATAATGACGAAGTGGCGAAGGCGGTGGTGTACTGTAGGTCACCTCTGACTAACCTTTTGTTGATAACAGGCGTGATGTTTATTTATTTATTTAATACTTTAAGCACACAAATGTACAGAGGTGGACTTAATGTCATACGCATTTACTACCAGTCAATCTTTGGGTGATGCAGATACAAACAGTGGTGGTGAAATCATGAAAATTGAAGAATAAATATTTTTAAACTTAAAATATGCATAAACCTACTAATAACTGAACAGCTAAACTAACTAACACTTGTTACGTCTAACTATGTTTAGACATTTTCTAAAAACCACCGGAAGCAAGAACTTTAGTCCATTTATAAACGAACATGGACATTCCAAGTTCTTCCTATTTACATGGAAATAATTCCACAATTACGGAAATCAGCAATTAACAATTACCTACTAACTTTTGCAAAACAATGAGAAGTATCAGTATCTACCTATGTACATCCAACGATAGTACGGTCATGGTCACAAGTTGCCTTTTAATTACTGTATGACTTTGAACTCGAAAATTATGGTTCTCGTAATTATTAAGAATGATGTTTGCAAATGTGTGACATAGGCCTCTCCCAGACTGCGCCACAGCACCCTGTCCTCCGCCTTCCGCATCCAGTCTACCCCAGCCACCTTCTTTAGGTCGTCCGTCCATCTAGCGGGGTGGCGTCCCACACTAAGCTTGCCGGTACGCGGTCTCCACTCCAGGACTCGCCTGCTCCACCGGCTATCAGTCCTTCGACAGACATGGCCAGCCCACTGCCACTTCAGTTTGCTTACTCTGCAAGCTATGTCGGTAACACCGGTTCTTTTCCGGATAATTTCATTCCTGATTTTATCCTTCAAAGAGACTCCGAGCATAGCTCGCTCCATAGCGCGCTGAGCGACCTTGAATTTGTGGACCAGCCCGACCGTCAGTGTCCACGTTTCAGCACCGTATGTCATGACGGGCAGGGCGCACTGGTTGATGACCTTAGTCTTCAAACACTGCGGGATAGGCGACGAGAAGACTTGACGGAGAGGTTTTATAATGGTCATATCTTCCTTCTTCCTTCCTTATGTAACAAATCTAACTTAAAAGAGATATAATCCAAACTTCCAAACTAATATTATAAATGCGAAAGTAACTCTGTCTGTCTGTCTGTCTTTTCTTCACGCCTAAACTACTGAACCGATTTGTGTGAAATTTGGTACAGACATAGTTTGGAACTTGAGAAAGGACATAGGATACTTTTTATCCCGATATTCCCACGGGATCGAGACTTATGCGGGTGAAACCGCGAGGCGTAGCTAGTCTTATATATAGTCGCGAATCATATTTTGATCAAGATACAACCTGAAACTGACCAGCTAACTGCAAAAAACGTAAGAAAATTTTAATTTCGCGGTCTAGTTAGCTCGGAGATTTAGACGAAAACAAACATTACTTACTTGTTTTCGTCTACTTAGCTCGGAGATTTAGACGAAAACTAACATTACTTAAAATAAAAACTCTTGTTTATCGATTTTATTCAATTTCGAGCGGCCACTGTTATTTACATCTTATGTATGTATGTTTGTATGGATTAATTCATCCTACAACAACCACTAGAAATAACATTGTGACTAAGACAAACATTTCAACAACATACGCGTGGAGTTTCTTCACCTCTTGCAAAACTCCGAAACTCGAGGTCGCAACTTAAACTAACTGCCGCTTAAAATCAAGCAAAAACAGATATTTTAGCCATATTGGCTAACTCACTAACTCATACATTATTCTGGTTATTTTTGGAGACAAGACTAGAACGGTAATTACAGGTTTTAGTGTATGTAGGATAGTAAATTGGCAACTAACGGTCGAATTCCTAAACGCAACTTAATTACCCAACAACAGAGGGTTATGATTTTAACCGGTGTGTATGTATTGATGTTCATCTGTTCCTTCATAACTTCAAAAGTACTTATAATACTGTAATAAGCCCAAAAATAATTAAAAAAAATAAGTTTAAAAACCCGACTACTGAAAAGGATAAAACAAGAAAGTACCTTCCCGTGGTCGCATGCTACCATAGCTTATAAGTATGTTAGTAATCGGTTTCGGACATTAGCCGGAACAAACAAACAGCCAGACAAAAATTTAAAAAAAAAAATGTTTGCTATAAGTAGTGATATACTTTCTTATGTATTTAGTAAAAAGTTGTTATTATGATACAAACAGACACTATATATTTTTTTTATTTGTATAGATAATTGGATACCTAAGATCATTATGGAACTGGTATATGTGAAATTTTGATAACTAGTTAGACAGAATTGTTGACTCCAAAATAGCCAAGATGTCGAGGCGAAATGTTGTAAGTGAGTGGTTGCGAGATTCCAATCCTTCGATGGATATCTTCTGAACATGGTCTTTCACAGATGATTGTGAGAAACAATACTGGGAAGATGCTGGCATAATCATTGGTTGGCAACTTCATAATACAGTATGATAGGTATATTATCATCGTGTGGAGAATCGGATTCAACTGAAAGGTTTTCATTATTATAACTAGAGACTCTTTATTGACGAGTGTTTCGTAATACATGGTAGATGAAGAAACTTTCGTGCAATTCCATGTGAAATGAGATATCAGCACTGAGATATTTGAACCAGACTGTCCCCGAAATTCTTTTGGCAGTGACAAACTGTACTATAACAGTATATAAATAACATCTAACATTATAACATAAACTTTAAGAAACGACGAAAACTTTCAACGCAGGCATTTTTAGAATCATGTAAGAACTTACTAAATCCATGATTACAGTTTGCGGCTCGATGTCCCTGCCAGCCTGTATTATCATCGTGTGGGACGTTACTATAATTCTGATAGAATCTGTATTCAACTCCTGTGATAACGATTGAAAGGGTTATCAGTTCATTGTAATGTTCTAGAGAAACGGTCGAGAGTGCCAAGTCTTTCGTAATGCATGGTAGATGAAAAAACTTTGTTGCAGTTCAAATTATATAAATATAAGGGAACTCCATATGATATAGAGCAGTGGCAGCCCAGTGGTATCGGTCACGACTTACGACTGGTCGGTCGTGTGTTCGAACCCAGACAGGCACTTTATTTTGAGTATTTAATGTCATGACCAGTGCTCTAAAAAACGGTGAAGGAAATAATCGTGAGCCAAAAACATGTGACATCCACCAACCCGCCCTGGGCCCGCGTGGGTTATGGCCCACTCCCTCTCATAGAGAGTAAGCCTGTGTCCCAGCAGTGGGAATATTATAGGCTGATTATGCTGATTATGACATGAGAACCAGACTGTCTCTAAAATTCTTGTGACCCGAACCGAAATCTTTCATTATACTAGGGCTTCATTCAAGACATCCATAGACTATACCGATGCAATTAATTACACGTTTGGATGTATCAACTCAATTTTGAAACCTAAATAATTACCGTAGGTACACGGTGTGCAATCACGCAACATCACACAAATCTCCGCTATTATGCACTTGCTGCGTGCAGCATCTTGCTATAGGTACGTTATTTGTTGCTTCATACCTTCATACACACTGCGTAACAACGTACTGCGATTATGTACGTAAATGTGCGGTCTGAAATATGAGCGGTTGCAGTCGCAAGGTTGATTCTAAATTGTGACAGACAGACATTCACGTACCTATTCGCCCGTTTTGCAGACCCCTCAGATTTATTGATGGAGCTGCATACATACATTTTTAAACTCACGCCTTCATCCCAAGGGGGTAAGCAGAAACTACAGAACACCACCAGCTACGTTCCTTACATGTAACAAAAACTACACACTCAATAATTATTTTACAACGTAGGTAGATACTGCTACGGAATCACCATCTGCCTAGCCTTTTCCCAACTGTGTCGGCTTCCAGTCTAACCAGTTGCAACTGAATACCAGTATTTTACATGAACCGACTGCCTATCTGACGTCCACAACCCAGTTACTGGGTAATACGTTACCCCTCGGTAAGACTGGTTGTCAGACTTTCGGGCTTATGACTACCCGTAAGGACTGTCAAAGATCTACGAATGACAGCCGGGACCAACGGCTTAACGAGCTTTCCGAGGCACGGAGGGGTCTCGGTACGTGAAGATAATCACCCATCCACGAACCAACCGCGGCAACTGTAACTTAACCTGATCGATCGACGGGCCCCTCTAATCATAATTAGTAATTGACGTCATATGTAGGGTTAAAGAAACATAACTAATTATATCAAGATTGCAACCAATTAGGTATATGATTATGCCAGAAGAAGACACTAGGCACAGGCAATAAGTTACATTGGTGCCCATTCATCAATATCTAATTTGATTCAACTATATTTTAATTCAGAATCGGAGATAATAAATCAATTTTTTGAACAAGAAACTCAATGTGATAAACTCCATTGCAACGAAAATTCTTTAAGGACCTTTTTGTTACAAATACTATAAGTTTTAATATTAGGGGTGGCTTGATAAAAAGTTACCTATGAGCTATTTTCTACAAAGCAGCGCGCGCTATGAGGCATTTATATAGTAAGAGCTCATATACACGAGCGGCCTGTTGTCGACGGCAGCCGTAGCAGGTCGGCGCGGGCGGCAGCAGTTACCCCTGACGCGTGCCGCTCGTGTGTATAAGCACTAACTGGAACTTCACTTCCGACCTTCTACAGGTTGTCTTATGTTATAATTTGGTTTTGGTTTTTACTATTTTCTTTTTTTTTTTTTCGCAGATCCCGTCGCAAGAAGCGTACCTTTGTATTTGACATGCACTGCAACTTCACAGTCAGTGGTCAGTACAGCTTACTGGGAAGACTTCTACTCTTCAATCTGGACACCGATGGACTGGCCAAGATTAAGATTTGTAAGTATACCTAAAATTTAAATCTTATTTATTTCTGCAGGAGAAGCTTTGCTGTTGAGTTTTTGGAAAGAAAGAAAAAGTATTTATTGGACTCGCACAGGAAGAATACATAAACTTAACAGTATGACAAACAGAAAAAAAACATCAGAAAAACAGTATTAAAAAAGAAAATTGTACTGTACGAGGCATATACGTTTTCTCTAGTTATGACGGGTAAATCCTCCAAACCCTTTAAAGCAAGATTTGGATGATATGCAGTATGATAAATAAATGGAGGTTGAATAATTCAAAACAAACAATTATTCAATTTAATTTAATCTCGCGTAAGTATCGGCAAGCGTAGCGAGTGTGGGACGCCCCCGAGCTAGATGGACCGAAGACCTTTTAAAAATGGTGGCTGGGACAGACTGGATGCGGAAAGCGGAGGACAGGGTGTTGTGACGCAGCCTGGGAGAGGCCTATGTCCAGCAGTGGATGACGATAGGCTGAGTTGATTGATTGAATAATTCAATGACGACTTGCAAGTGTGTGAACTTGGCCTCCTTATTCGAGGGGTCAGTGTCTCGATTGTTTACCATACATTACTTATATTGCTGTTAATTCAAATTGACCTGAATGTGGTTGCATCAAAAACGAGTTTACAACCTTCGTTGTGCGAGTAGTACTGACCTTGACCAAGGATTTTTTTCCTGACAAAGTTTCCTTAATGTCTTAATCAAAGTGTTATTATTACGTGTAATCGTGAATATTACCTTATTTAACTTAAGTACTCAATTATCAACAGCTGAGTAATTTGTTCTTATATTATTACCAGTGACCCGCCTCTGCTTCGCGCGGTTGTTACGACTTGACAAATCATCGAGATTTCTTTATTATATTCAAGTTTAATATGAATGTATTGTACACATAAACCTTCCGGAATAAATCTCTAAATTATGGTGAAAACCACATTAAAATCTAATGTGTAGTTTAGAAGATTTAAGCGGTCACGGAAAGCGACTTAATTTTATAATATACTAGCTTTCATCCGCAGCTTCGCCCGCATGATGTCCTTCCCCAGGGTTCAAAGTACCACCATACCAAATCACTCCAGCCTTTCCGGAGATTAACCGGAACGAACAGACAGAAAAAAAATGTTTGTTTGCCCTAAATAACTTCCAATATAACAAAAATTAAATGGGGGAGGCGTTTGCCCAGCAGTGGGACAGTACACGCTAATGGAAAAAGAAATCCTGAAATGCCTGGTTCAAAATAAATTGCTCTAGATCTATTCAAATTAAATTCTTATTTACCTTTACCCAGACAACCAGCGCATTCGCCTGGAGGTGGTAGAACGCGTGGTCCTGAACGCCCAAGGCGAGGGTCACTACAAGATCAACTCCTACAAGTACAAGGCGGACTACGGAACAGACCTCAAGCTGAACCTGACCAACCTCATCAGAGGAAACCCGCAAATCAGTAAGTACTTAATACAATCCACCACATGATACCCCCTTATTCATAAACGTTGCTTAAAGTGAAGTAGTGATTAGCGAATGTTTAACCATACATTTTTGACGTTTAAACGTCACTTAACTTTAATCATCGTTTATATATAAGAGATTTTTTTTAAACTCCGCGATTTACCATGTGAGAAGATGGGGAGAGAAGAAGAGGAAGAAGTAACCGCAAAACAGTAGAGAGTATAGTTAAGGGAAACGAATAAAGGAAAATCATTTTTTGATAAAAATCGAATCGCCCCAAAGCGAAATTAGCGGATAATCTTTCAAAACAAAAGCAGCTGCTGCAACTGGGTGGAATTTATTCTAATGAGGCTATTTCTAAGCTTAGATCCTCCTAAATCTAACAGTAATCAGACTAGTCAGCTAACGACATTATATTCACGGCAAAAACAAGTAACAATACAATTATGACTACACGCTCGCAAAATACACGTATACGTAATGTTTATAAGTTACTTCCGCTGAACTTGACTATAACTGGCAAAGGCGATGTGAAATCGCATCAATTATAAACAATACTAACTTAAAACGTTACGTTTTCCTATTGACAAGATCATTAACGCAAAATCGATACAATTATTGATCAGAACCCAGCCTTACCTTACCTTGCCTGGTCTTACTGCCCAGAATATTAATCCTACTCTATCCCAAGAGCACGGCTTCCCTACAATTACGGCGCCCCCCAGTCTACTCCTTGATATACAATGATCTCTGTAGCACCATGGAACATAAGGCTTCAGGGGTTATTCCGGGTTATAGTGCAAATCTTGGGGTTCATTCTATTAATCGAGTCTGGTCAAACCACGCTGGGGTCGATGCATTTTATTTATTCATTCGTCCCTTATTGCCCAGAATATTAATAACAGTCCTTGGCCTCTTTGTTTTAACCAAACACGTTTAACGCCATCATATTTATGTAAAAGGCAAAAAACAATGGCAAAAAAGGGGTTAGTAAATTGACACATTATTGTCAAATATCGTTGTGAGCAAGCAGGGCTATTATAAAATACAAAGCTATTTACAGCCACAAACTTACTAGTTTTCAACAAGTGTTGTATAATACTCGTCAAAACATGTCGTGTATAAAACAATGTATCATACATGTATTGGCGTTGTTTAGGACAATGTTTTATTAAGAAATTTGTTCACCTTTTTTTAAATTTTCTACAAGTCTCTTACAGTCCAAACACTTAAGCGATTCACGTAACATTTTCTTCTTAAATACTCAATTTTTTTTTAATGTGTTTACTTAGATATCAGTAATATAAAGTATACCTACAGTGATAAATTATTATACAACTAAACATTTACAAGGTACTAAATTAAATAACTACCTAACAACATATTTACGCGTCAAAGTACTCCTCCAAATCGCTGTCGTCCGGAAACGTGAACAAAAGACTGGCAGCATTGCCAGCATTCTTTAAAATAGGTTAAATAAGCTTATGTTCTTGTAAATTTTCCAAAGAATGGTCGCGGTTACGTTACTTGCAAAAATAATGTCCAATTCAGTGTCCTGCCCTCGCTTGGTACGCTACATGCCTTCGATATTCACACAAACTGCCGCCCTTGACCGGACGGTTTCATCGAACTACTAACGACCAAATATTGACCAATGTTCAATGCCAATGTTATAGCTAAAGTCAATGTTGTGGAGGCTCTGGGTTTTTCTAATGGCTAGAGGAAATCGCGAACTTTAGATGTCATAGTAACTGGTTATGTATTAGTGTGACTTGTTTGGTCATCCATGATTTGGTACTTGTTTCATAATGATCTAGTTTTTATTGTGGACAGGTTTTTTGGCTAACCATCATGGGATATGTTATTATTTGTAGCATATAAGGAAAAAAGCTGTAGGTGTGACCAAATCGTAACAGAGAAAACTCTAGAAAAGCGTTGCAGCATTTTCTCAAATTATCTTGAAAATTGAAAATCCATTCCTACTAAATAACCTCTCTGTTCACATTATTTAAGTATATAGTTTTGATAATCGTGACAGCAAAGGAAAAAAGATTGGTAGACTCTTATGGCCTTTTTCACAATTACCGCATAAGTTTCGGCTAACTTATCTGGCAATCATTTGAAAGAGGCCCTTACTTTCACGTTAATAACATTAGAGGACTTAGGAGATACATTCTAAAACTTTTTTTTAATTCTCTTCAACTTTTCCAGGTGCAAACGTGCTCCAGGTCCTAAACTCGGACTCCCAAGCCCTAGCCAAGGACTTCGGGGGTCCTATCCTGGACTACGCCATAGACTACGCCATGAACGTGACGCAGAAGTTCTTCGATGCTTATACTTATGACCAGATATCACACGTGCCTTTGACTGACGACTTCTTTGAGAAAGAGAAGTAGAAGAAGATGGTGCTTGTGGAGACTGAAGAGGGAGAGGGGGATTCAGTGATAGTGAAGAAAATTAAAGTTACCTATATTGTTATTTTGAGAAATTGCGATCGACTATTATTCAAAACCCTGGCTGCTGGTTAGGTATAAGGGCCTATGCACACGGCGTTATTAAAACGCGCCGTCGACGCTCGTGTACGCGTTGCAAACGCAACTTGAGCTGTTTTTGGAAGGCAGATAACGTGCATTCAGCGTGCACGCGTGTACAGGCCCTTGCATTTTAAACTCGGGTTCTAATTTGAAATATCTTCGATAGCATAGCCAATAAAATTTTAGACCTTTGCATATCTTGCTCAAAACATTAAGGTACACAAGCGGTTCGCAGTTTCACACATTACAATGTTTTTAGACATGTTCAATTGATAAGTACATGTTTTGTGATAGTATTTACTTAGTTTTCATTAGCAGATTTAAATTATAATTGCGAGAACTGTTCAAATAACTTTTAAAACTTAACATTTCGACTGTAACCTTATTAAGTAGGTAAAAGGGGTAGGGTAGGACAGGAATACCTAAAAAAAATTTAAAACCCAACCTTTTAGTTTAAAATCTACCTACTTATAGGCATATCATAGCACAAACAGGAACTATAAAAATAAAAGAACAAAAAACGAAAAAAAAAACAGTGGCTCTCCGGGAGTGCCGACAGAAGTGAAAACAAAACACAAACAGAATACTTTGCCATCACTCACTGACATATCGGATATACATTAAAGCAGAGTACATCATCCGAACACATCCGAATCGGTGTCGGTTACGGTAACAGTGGCGCGAATTCAATGGTGTTTTCCCATCTCAAAAAATGCCCAACGCACCTATAGAAGTTTTCACTTCAAAAAAAGAACTACTTATAACAAAAAGAAACTATTCTATTCTATTCATTATCAGAATATGATATTCCCACTGCTAGAACACAGGCCTCCTCTCAGTGAGAGGGAGTGAGCCGTAATCCACCACGCGGGCCAAGTGCGGGTTGGTGAAGTCATAATATGTTCTACTTACAGGAGTGACTAATAAATTGTGTTAACTTTTAAAAATCCCGATCAGAGATTCAGTAAAACCACAGAATACTTAAAGTACTACGAACAGAACGGACACTCCCTTCCCCGCACTGACATCAGTTACCGCACCTCACCACGCACTTCGAGGTTACCGTCGCAGTTCTTTAACAAGAGCGAGCGCTCGCAAACACAAGTACCTCACGCACACATTCATACGTATACAAACGTCATTTTTTAATGTAGTAGTAGTAGGTAATTATTTTGCGAGCGTTGTATGGAGTGTCAGGGGTGTGGTAAAACTTAAGTATTATCAGTTTTAGGTACTTATTTCTAATTGTAAATTATAAGTAATTATAGTATTTGAATAATTTTATAAACGATGTTGTTTTATTTTGTTTAGTTCTTCCTACAGTAAACAATGTGACATGATTTGAAGTAAGAAGGACTGCAGGGTTCCTTGTGAAAAATTGAAGTTGAGTAACACAAAACAACGTTTTTGTTTGAGCCGGTCACGAAAAAGACATAATTATGTACTAATTATGTACTAAAGTTAATTATTACCTGCCTGCGTTTGGGCGCTCCTTGCGGGGCTCCGCATCGCTGTCAGTGCGGTGAAGCTGTCGACTGCCTTGGACACCATGGCCTATCCTGCAGTAGGAGCGCAGGCCGGATAGCACGGCACGCCAGCATTAATGACATCATCCGTCGTGCTCTTGTCACCGCCGGGGTGCCAGCTGTTTTAGAACCCAACCTGCCACGCGACGATGGAAAGAGACCAGACGGAATGACCATAATGCCCTGGAAGTTAGGCAGACCTTTGGTGTGGGATGCAACATGTGTCGACACCCTTGCGCCATCCCATCTTCCTAGCATGGTGGGCTGTGCTGGGGCGGCTGCGGCAGGTGCAGAAAACCTCAAACGGCGAAAATATTGCAACCTGATTGGGAGTTATATGTTCGAGCCGTTTGGGGTTGAAACACTAGGGCTATGGGGTCAGAGTGCCCACTTTGTCTTATTATTATCTTGGGATATCGCCAAGCGATTAGTCGACTCTTCACGTGACCAGAGGGCTGGCCTATTTCTAGGCCAAAGAATTAGCATTGCCATACAACGTGGCAATGCTGCCAGCCTTTTGGGCACTGTTCCTGTTGACAGCGATGCGGACGAATTCTTTGATGCCCTATAATGATTGTTTATTTTTTCATATAATTGTACATAATTATTATTAGTTTATATTTTAGTTTATATTATGTAAATATTTAATTTTTGGAATAAATAGAAGAATTGGTAAAAAAAAAAGTTAATTATAATTAGCTACACGAATACAGGATGGCAGGGACATCGACGCGTACCCTGTTACCATAGATTCAACACATGCACAACCCTGCGGTAATTTTTTGGGAGGGTATTAAATAATAATTAAAAAAGCTGTTGAAACATTTTGAGCGCGTAGATTTGCACTTATCTGTGAAAAAGCAGTTTTTTTTTTATTAGAGCCGACGAATTTTTTTTACGCTTGCGGCCTACCGCGCGCTTTGTATGAAAACAAACGACCGTCCGTGCGCAATACGACAAACGCACCGCTTCAGCACCGCAGCGGTCCGACACGAAACGTCTAAATTGAAAGCGCCCTAAGAATAAAAAGAACACAGCATAAACTCTTTTCAAACAATTGCTTACGATACGAAAGAAGAAGGGTTGGGTAAGGTAAAATACCTTATACATATACCTATTAAGTAAGTAAACATTTCTCAAAGCCTCCATCGCAACGTGCGAGTAAATCGCAGACTTGCGCAAGCGCAGCGATCCACCCAGCTTATGTTACGTCACAGATATGCAGATTGCACTCAACGATACGGATGACTCACATTCGAGTGCATTTGTAGGTAATTAGGTAACAGAGTCAATGATTTGTGATTATCTGTTTAAATAAATGTCGGTTGATACTAATAAAATTAATTTATTGATTTACAAGCGACGTCCGCCACTTCGCACGGTTTTTACTACTTGATGAAACATCAGGATTTCTTTGTATATTAATAAAGTATTAATGTATATACATAAACCATATGTAAATTCTTTAAATGATCTAAAAAACTGCATCAATATCCGTTGCATAGTTTAGAAGCAAGAAAATGATTATGAAGAGAATGATTTGGCAATGGAATTAATCATTTGTGATTATTTAAAAGCATTTATTAGAATACTTCAATTGGTTTATGTTAGCCGATTGTCTGTCATGGTTTCAAAGACATTAATTTATAGACAACTATGTATATTTAATTTTTGTTACATAGATAATATTTATCAGTGCTTATCATCAGTATCTGAACTAATATTATACAGTGGTAAAGGTGTCTTTTTGTAAAAGGTACTGACTCGATTGTAAAAATCTTTCAACGATAAAAAGCTAAACTATTACCGAGTACCATAGAATATGTTTCTTCTTCTTCCTCTTCACGTGGACGATGTCGTGGACCGGAGCTAGTCTGGCGTGCTGAAGACCGCTTTCCGATATCCCAACATTTCCCACTATAATGATATCAACACAAAAGCTCTCCTCCTAAAGCAACTAACTCGAACATAAAAGTCACCGATTCACACATTAGTTATCGAAATATTGCCGTTGGTAAGTGATAAGGGTGATAACGGATTTTCAGCACAACTTCAAGGAAACATGAGGTCTAATATAGCCTCCATAGAGGCCACATATGAGGGCCTGGACCAAGTGATATTCTACCAGCGATAACCATGATAGAAAAGCCAGGACTGATACATTAAATTATTATGGGGTCGTACCCGTGCTTCACCTAGTTTCTCCACCTGGGTGAAGCACGGAGACTTCGGTCCCGTGATTGGGTCCCGTGCTCCAACTGATGACGTTATTGTACAGTGATGCAGCAAATTGTCTTATGTACTTTAAAGTACAGACGCCAGCATATCAAGCTACCCGAAACTGTCAAATCCCAATCAACATCGAACCTTATGCTGTAGCGATCAAGTTGAAACTCTATTATAGAACTTTGACAAATTGTAGAGTCTTTGCAGCGTCTGTACAAAGGTAATTGGCCTGACATTAGCTACCGAAAAGCTTTATATGTCAATCCTGTTGAAAGTCGTTGTAGAAAAACGAAACGCTTTGAAAGCGATTACCACTTGTCTATGCCCGTAAAATTCACACAAGATAACAGATATAGTAGCAGAGTTTAAAGTACCAATGCCAAAAGGTTCTAATCTATTCCAAATACAGATTCAACAACTGTTAGTAACACGGAATGTACTATCCCCTATTTAGAACCCACTTTGCAACATTTGATACAAGTGACCTAATTACAGTTTCCCACAATCAGCTCACTACTACTCGCTCGTCATCAGACAGTGCTGTTCATACTCAAGTCCACCCACGGCGCACTTTCTCCGCGCATCGACTCTTGCGCATTATGAAAGCTATGTACCCGCCTGCGCAATTGGGATCAATTTGCCTGTAGCTATTGTGAATTATTTGAGTCTGTTATGGTGGATTTATAAGCTTACTAAACGGCTCATTGGGATACGTCTAAATATGGCAAAGGATGTTGTAATCTTTGGCTTAGATTTTCCGGTTTTAGAGTTACAATTTCATCTAAACGTTTTGAAAAACAAGTAACTAAATAAATTTAACCTACTCACGTGATTATTTCAAGTTCAGAGAACGTAACGCAGAGGCTTTCTATGAATTTTTGTTTTTCTTAATTTTGTTCTAACGACTTTCAGAAGGTTGAAATCTGGAAGAGCAGTTCCTAAAGTATTAAAACGGAGTGTGGCACAGCACGCATTGGTTGGGTATCTACGCATAAGGAATATTATTGGGGTGTGAGGGATGACAGATTGCATCCGTGTCGAAAGCTTTGTCCCGCTGCTATATGTAGAGATGACCATGGACGTATAACCTTCCTTTTCCACCTTGAGCCCTTTTTACCCATCATAGTATCAATTCCAATCCAACAATACATCTATCCTTCACAAAAAGAACTCAATAGATACCCTTATACCTAATGTTCACTTCAACTAATATGAAAACCACGGTTATTCGCCGCACAAATCTAATTTCCCTTTAAAACTGTCATCGAAACTAGTTTATTTGTTGAGGCAACATTGAAAAAGCAATTTGTTTCTGTCAACTATTTACTATTGCGGAGTCACGCAAGTCGCGACTCGGTTGGGATATCGTCTGAAAACTTTTTAACTTTTTACGTCTCATTTTGTTTTAGTTGGATAGGTTTATGCTGTGGGTTTTATTGTGATTTCCATTGAGTTTATGTCTTAGATTTTTTGATGACTGAACATTTTTAATTGACGTCTTCTAGAACTGTAATGCTATTCTGTAAAAATGTCATCGTGAAAACTTAGGTGAAGTGAGCTTAAAGTGAGCTATCAATAGAATCAATCCCTAGTATCAGGCGGAATGACAACTCGCTTTAAGCTCACTTCACTTTAGTTTTCACGGTGATCTTTTTACAGAATAGCACCGCTGGTGATCTGAGGGGCAATTCTCGTAATTTTAAGAATTTTTACAATATGATCAGTTAAAAATACCTCTAATTCCCCTATATTTTTGACATGTTTTTGACATTGATTGTCGCTGAGATGAGATTGCGACTAGATTTGGAACGTTTTTAATTACGGGAATTGTACAGCATGTATCAGAAAGATGTGGTCACATTTAAGGGTATGGTATAGACCATCAAACTGAACAAAATTCTCCATGGGATCAACATCGTAATCGCGAAAAAAATATCAGTTGTCCACATACTCGACCCAGATGTACCTATAGGACGAGTAATTATACGCTGTATATTGTTCAGTTTTTAATTACCTTACATACCTTTCAGTGTACCTGTACATCTAATAGCATAATCAGCCTATAACGTTTCCACTGCTGGGACACAGGCCTCCTCTCTATGAGAAGGAATGGACCGTAATCCACCACGCGGGCCCAGTGCGGGTTGGTAGATGTCACGTGTCTTCGAATTTTTGGTTTTTTAAAGCAATTGTGATGAAATAAATTACACAAAGTAAAGCGCCTGTCTGGGTTCGAACCCACGACCTACAACTCGTAAGTCGGGGCCACCACTTCTTTCCATTTAATACTATTGTTAAAATGCTGATACAGATAGATACATAGAGAGATGAGAGATGATGCTACAGAACCCATATACCGAGTTACGTGTTACAGAAATATAAAAATCTATTAAGCCTATGTTGTCCCGCTGCAGGGCAAAGGTCTTCCTCTTTCTTCTACCATTTCCACACAGTTCTGTAGAAAATAGATAGGTACCTACTGAAAGCTTCAAAAACTAACAAACAAACTCAAGCGAACCCATTATTCCATTCAATGATGGTAGTTTATTTTAAAAGTAAATAAAAAAGACATAATTCAAAGCAAACGGAGGCTGAATGCAATATAACTTGGATTCACGAAACTTATTGCTGAGCGAGCGAATAAATCGAGCAATGAACTTTGTATGTCACGAATATTATCAGACTAATGTGCAATGACATTATAATAAAGGGTATCAAGGAATAAATCGACAAGTATTATTTATTTATATATAATTTATTGTACACCAGATTATACATTACATAAAAATAAATTAAACACGAAAAAACATACAATCGGCTGCCTTATCGCTTACTGCGATCTCTTCCAGACAATCTTGGAATGGACAGTGATTTTCTGGATATAAAATGGGGTTGTCTTTGGTGCATTCTTAAATAAATACTCTCCCGCAGATGCCATTAAAAAACACACATAAAGAAAAAGTAAAGAAGTATGATTGCTAATTTAATTAACCCACTAATTGAATTGAAATTTAATTTCATTTGAATGAATATTATTATTTTAAATGACAACATTATTATTGCCACTATTATTAGTGGTATAATTTCTTCTATAAAGAAGAGAAAATCGAGGCACAGCGAAAATTAGAAGGCTGAGAAGAAACCAAAGGAAAAGCAAATGCAGAGACTTCAGTTATACACGGTCAAATTCAATTACTAACGAAACTCCGCAGACGTTATGATAAATGTGGGTATCGATATGTTAAAATTATTAGCATTAGATAGAGTATTATGAGCTCTCTGCGAGCTCACGAAAGAAAGAGAACAAGGAGCTTAGGAAAGCCTTTCTATTGTAGAAATTCTAAGTAAAGTGAAGTAAAAACGTAACGTAAAGGCTTGTTAAAATTCTAATTTTTAAATTCAACAAATTTGTATTGACTCTTTGACCTGGTTCTGAAAAATTATGTTAAGTTGACAGTATCGAAGCTTTCAGCATTGAATTTTATGTTAGTAGCTGCATGGCTTTTCAGAATAAAATCTCTGTCCATGACACGTTCCTTGCAATAATACTTTCCATACAGTTTATCGTACTACTTACGTTGACTGTATGCAGAACAAAGAGAATGGATAAATAAAAAATCCAGTATATAATGTACATCTTAGATTTTTTGATGATAACAGTTCTCAGATTTGTGGTAGATTCAGAAGTAGATAACTATAACCTATAAGTTTCCAAAAGTTAAAAATTTTAAATCAACTCATTAGTTGCGACACTTAACTCCATACCATCATGCTTCAACATCATCTAATTCTGTCTAGTCTTCTCCCAACTTTGTTGGGGTCAGCTTCCACCGGATGCAGCTGAATACCAGTATTTAACATGGAGCGACTGCCTATCTGACCTTCACAACCCAGTTACTGGGTAACACGATACCCCTAAGTAAGACTGGTTGCCAGACTTTCGGGCTTCTTTCTACCCGTAACGGCTGTTAAGGATAGATCTTTGACAGCCGGGACCAACGGTTTAACGTGCTTTCCGAGGCGCGAAGGGGTCTCGATATGTAATGGATGGTCACCCATCCACGCGCTGACCTCGGCAAACGTAGCTTAAACTTTGATCGACCCGTGTGGCTGTTATTATTTAACTATGAGCCCCACCATGCTTCGACAATGATTCTTAATTGTTTAAAGTTATTTAACATTACTTTTGCTTCGGTAATATTTACTTCCTTCGTATTTTGACCTATTTCGGCCATATAATGCGAAGGAGAGATAGCATAAGTTACCTTGAAAAGCTGGTCATTGTTGGCAATAGCGAAGGAAAGAGAGCACGGGGCCGGTCGCCAACACGATGGTCTGACCAAGTAAAAGAAGCTACGTCCTTAAGCAAATTTTAGCAGGTGGTGATGGCAACTTTGGACCGGAGTCGAGGACGAGATTTTCCGCTTAAATCCCTTTAAGCTCGGAAGAAGATCGGCTTCAGTGACCACGATCTCCCGTAACGAGGAACCGATTGAAGAAGAGTTTACTTACTTTATTTGTTTTGAACAAACTCTATTTCTTTCTTCCATATATTTTTTCTGAGCCCCTGCCTAATTGAGTTCATAACGACAGACATATCCGACGTCTATATTTTTAACCGCGTCGATGGGGTGCGAAATTTTGGTGAAGATAAATTGACGAACGACGATTGATACTTTTTTGTGTGATAAACTAATGATCTTTTGACTTTTTAACGGAAACGTTAAAAAAAATGGAGGAAGTAGATATCTCCCGCGATTTCCGTATGTTACATAAATAGAGGGCACATATAGTAGGCGACAAAACTAGTAGGTATAGGTACAGTCAGCGACAAAAGTCGATTAATACTTTATAGAGCTAAATATTTAATTAAAATCGGAACAGAATACAATTAAACAATATTAACTTTTAGCAAATAAAAATGCTTATCTTCTCTTTCTTTTTGCTTTTCTTCTTTTAATCTTATGAAATGCTGAAATAATTTTGTGTCAATTTAGATGATGTGAAAGAAACAGTGTTAATAGAATTTTGTCGCTGACCAAACGTTGTAGTTTTCGACTTGATACCTCTATCTGCTGCAAAATTATTGCATTACCAAAGCCTTTTTTGAAAATGGGGTTTAGCTTAATTATATGCCATGTATCTCTTGGCCATCCAACCTATATGAATAGACATCTCCATAAACACAAACAGGCTTATTATTTTTTAAATAATAATATCGCATCCTGCTGGAAAAATCTATTGAAAAATTAATCGAAAACGCTATGGGAATTAACGAGAATGACCATGCATTTAAATATCCTCTGTAGTCATAACATTATATTGTGGTCACCGTCCGGCCTGCCAAATTATGGTCATAATGAGGAGTATTGCAGCCAGCACCAGTTTGTTATGACAGGCTATGGGGTAGACATACCATGGGTGTTTGCATTATTGCAATATTATGGCTTGGTCTAGCCATGTCAATTAGGTTGGCACATCGAGATTAATTTACTATCGCTTGCTTATTAATTATTTATTATGTGTTATTATTTTGTAGTAAGACTGTTATTAGGGCGGGCGAGATTCACGTCCAGTCACTATACATATGATTTAGACACTATACAAATTACAAATACTTTAACCAAACGATAGTAAATTAGTGTTGTGAGTCAATCAATCAACTCAGCCTATTGCAGTCCACAGTTGGACATAGGCCTCTCCCAGGCTGCGCCACAACACACTCTCCTCTGCCTTCCGCATCCAGTCCGTCCAATTAAGCCACCTTCTTTAGGTCGTCCGTCCATCTTGCTGATAAGCTGAGCTGTGTTGTGAGTGTCCATTACATATTGAGAACCCTCCGTGACTCGGAAATTTGTAGTTCTTTAGCAGTTGTTTCAGGTAGTCAGAAGCCCGAAAGTCTGACAACCAGTCTTACAAAGGGTCATCATGTTACCCAGTAAATAGGTTATGGAGGTTATAGATAGGCAGCCGCTCTATGTAAAATACTGGTATTCAGCTGCATCCGGTTAGACTGGAAACCGAACATAGTTGGGAAAAGGTTAAGCAGATGATGATGAGTAAATTAGAGAGTTCTTTTTTAATGAAACTAGGTATATGAAACGGAGAAGATAAACTACTGTAAAAACTATACTATATGGGTAATTCTCATATCACTTGCATTCGCTATACTACATCTATTTAATAAATATCTTAAATGCACAGACATCGCACAGACTAAACCGCTGGGTCTAGACTAGAAGAATGAAATTTTGCTTAAGAATCATTTTTATAACGACTATAAGCACTAATGAAGAATTTTTGATAATTCATCTCCTCATCAATCTCCTGCACTTATCCCAATTTATTTGGTATCGGCGCAACATGTCTTTTCTTCCATACTTCTCTATTAGTCGCCACCTCGGTAGTCACCCCCCTTTCTAACCATATCATCATTCACACAGTCCATCCATCGTTTCTTTGGTCTTCCCCTACTCTTATAGCCATCTACATTCATACTCAAAACTTTCCTCACGACATTTTCCTCCATGCCCATACCATGCCAACCGATTTCCACACACCTTTTCAGTTACCCGTGCCACTTTCAAACAAATAATAATTATCATAATGATAATATTCATCCCCTGAAGGAGTTAAATAGGGAGATAAAACTTTGTATAGAAGTTCGTTGTTTTTGACGATGGGTAATCGGACACACGTCTGATCATACAAATAACTATAGTGGCATTATACATTAGTGCAATAAAACCAACACCACACATCACAAACAAAACATAACCATCACGCTATGGTGTCCACAACTTTCCCATAACGGACGCAAATTGCTCAATAATCCAGGCGGGGAGTGTAAATTTAGCCAGATCAATAGCTCGGAGTCTGGCCTGGCTAATGGCTTATGTACCATCGCGTACAGAGTGCCGACAAATTGAATTAAATATGCATGGGACAGCGGTGAAGCTTTTAGCGACTAGACTTTCAGGATGTTTTCAGGACTTTTTTAAACGGGAAAGCTTTTAAGCTGTCAGGAAAACTATGTACGTAGGTACGTTCGTATGAAATATGGAATACATTTTCTGAGTGTGCTAGTGGAGTTTCAAACACCTAAGTGGGATATGTGTTTCGAATTTGTCTTCGTATTTATTTCAGTTTCCAAAATAATATTTACATAATTTAAAAGATAATAGTCTTAAAATAATATACGTACAAGTATATAAAAAATGTGGGAAAATATGGGAACTCATCATAGGGCATCAAACAATTCGTCCGCATCGTTGTCAACAGGAAAAGTGCCCAAAAGGCTGGCAGCATTGCCACGTTGATTTGTCTACGTATTTCTTCTTAACTGGTATCGCCATAAACCTTCCAAGAATAGCACATGCTACAGACATATTATATGCCTATGTCGTTTTCATGAGGGCCAAACATAGCTTGAAAATCTTTTAATGAAATATTATCCATATATTTTTTTCTAAAATAAAATGTAAATGCCTACAAAATCTGTACCTACTTTACGTTTTCCATCTACCCTTAAGAATTCAACAAAATTAATAAGTAGGTTAGTATCATATCATATGTGGGCCCATCATCCATAGTTTTTTAGTCTATGTAAATAAATGTATTTTCTTTCTTTCAATAAGTTTTCGCTCTCACTGTACCGATTCAAAACAATATTTCAGGTACGGACAATTGTCTGGTGCGTACTTTAATTAATAACGGCATTCAAATTAATTACTGGACAGGTCGGATAATAACCGTGAGTTATGGCACTTTACCCGCAATCCGGTTATTACCCGGTTATTACCCTGGTCGAAGTGGACAATGGACTTCGGAAGCGGTAAATTTTATGGCACTTGTGTGTAGTGAAATATGATGGTGGTTAGGCTATCTTAAATCTAGATAGAATAAGAGAAATGGTTAACATTAACTTTACATCCAATGATCTAAAAAATTATAAGCGACTAACTTTTGACTGTGGCTTCGTCCGCGTAGGGGTCGGAATTTATTTCACGGGAACGTACGTGCCTACTACCGGGATACAAAAGTAGCCTATGTGTTACCCCGGACCATAGAATAGAATAATTTTTATTCATAAGTTCACATCCATGTTCCGTGTGTGTGTGTTCCATGTTCCATGTTGTATACGTGTGCCAAATTTCACCCTAAGCCTGTGCAACAGACAGAGTTACTTTCGCATTTATAATATTTATATGGATGTGCAAGTATAGAGCAGTGCTGGCCCAGTGGTAACGAAACCGACTTACTAGTGTAGTTCGTGGGTTCGAACCTAGACAGGCGCTTTATTTTGTGTTAATAATTTACTCACGCCTGCTCTCAAAACGGTGAAGGAAAACATCGTGAGAAAAACTGTTCTACAATCAAAAATTCGAAGTCATGTGAATTATCACATGACTTTAACAAACCCGCATTGGGCCCGCGTGGCCCTCGATTACAGCCCACTCCCTCTCGAAGAAAGGAGGCTTCTATCCCAGCAGTGAGAACATTATGGGCTGATTGTGCTATGGAAGTATGGATGGGTTGACTAGGCTTATTTATAGTGACTTTTGATAAGTTATTCAACAAATATTATTTATTCAAGAATTTTCAAACGCCCATTTCGCATAATACTTACCTAATTTCCAATATAGGTGCCTACTTCAAAACAGGAGGAGGTTTTTTATAATGTTCATCGATATTTTCAATAGAATAGCTACAATGAAACTGGGTTAGCAGAACAACTTGAATGACTTCTAAATGAAATTGCTGAAGCCATATAAATTACAGATTACAAAACCTTCTGTCCGCATCAAGCTGTGACGTTAGAAACGTCTTCCATTTCCCTAACAACAGCACTTCTATTATCTTTAGAAGCAACGATACCTCAAAAGTTGTCAGCTTATGAGGTTATAGTTAAATCAAAAGAAATTCATTACTTACTTCAAGTTTACATTTAGAATAGAATAGAATACTCTTTATTATGTTTGTATTTTTTTCATTATTATGTGTCTCTTTATTGTGTGTTTCTCTTTGTTTGTTATTTACGGTTTCTCCAATAAAAGTAAAAAACCTAAAAGTCCTTTATTTATCATTGAGCTGGATATCTGTATTTTTATAAGCAAAATATTATAAAAATACGGATATCCGTGACTAAGCCCCACTCAAACTGAACATCCTAAAAAGCTCCCTTCAAATAAAAACAGCTTAAAAAATAAAGTATCTACATCATAACAAAATCATCACGTAAATGAAACACACGTTTTGCGTTATTTTAGTGTCACGGCACGTGGTACTGACATTTGACACGGCACTTTTTGTGCCACGGTACTTTTGGTGCACCCCTAAAGTTTTGATTTCGCCGTAAAAAATAGGATGAGGATACACTTATCTTTCGCGCGTACGATATGTTATCGGTTATGAAGATGTGGTTCTCAACATTATTTATATATTTAGAGGTAAGTAGGTAGAAGCACCGTGAACATGTAAAATACTTACTGATTATCAGTCGCGTCTGGGGCCTATTTAATAAAAACGATAGGCGACAATTCGACGATCTGACAATTTTTGAAGTTTTGTCATAGTTTTCTGCTTTATTATGCTGTTTGCAGCACTAGTCGTGAAAATATGCGACTTCAAAAATGGAGGTTATTCACAAATGTGTCGAATTGTCATATAAACTTTGGTGAGATAATGTAATTACTACGCTAGGCGGAAAATGACATAAAAGTGCCTTATTTAATATTCACGATTTTGTGTAGGAAGAACTGTTTTCTCATGAAGCATCAATCTTAAGCTAGGTCTTCACAGAGGGTACGGCTATGTGTAGGTACAGATAAATTTTGAATTTGTTTAAAATTTTGCTTTTAGTTACCTTATCTAATGTACATAACTTGGCAAAGTTAGATACGTTGTCATTTTTGTTTCTTGTTTCTTAAGTTACTGCAACTGAATGCGTAAGATGTCAAAAAAAGGTCACCACAATACGTAGGTATTGTTCAGCTGTACTTGCTAGCCTAATTACATAAATAAGTACGTATCTACAGAAACAGGATCTATTAGAATTAAGAAGAGCAACCATTGATAGATAGTTTTATAGACCAGCTTTAATTAATTTAAAAAAAGAAACAATATGGCCATAAATATCCTATAGTACAACAGGACCTCACAAAATTATCATAATTATGTAATAATTTACGTTTTAATTGTAATTTACTAACTAATTAATAACTGGTGGTAGTGTTCATTATGAACGAAACGTGCAAATAATAAAAATTAATAATATGATATCCACAGCCACAGTAAATTATTATGTAAATAAGTAGGCATTATTTGCAAGATACCTAGTTATTTTTAATTAACGCTTAACATTTATAATTATAAAACTTCTTTTGATAAGTATTTTCCCCCTAATTAATTAAGTAATATTAATACTATATAATACAATAATTTAAAGACGTTGAGGACGTTTTCATCTGTAAATCCTAATATATTTAGATAATATTACCTATAAGTCTATTAAGCCTAATGACATTTTGGCCAACGCTTATTCTATTATAATCAAATGCTAATCTCATTCAGATTAATCAATAATAAATTAAGTTAATCAACAAACTAGAATGGATTTAACCCGTTGATTGTTATAACGGAAGATTAATAAACAATAAAAAATAATGGAGCTAGGATTCCTTTCAAAATATTTTTATGGGCATGCTAAATGACCATCTGCGCTAATCGAAAGCCTTCGTCCACATTCTGAAGTAGTAAATAATAACCACTACTACATATGTTGAATCAATGTCGCCTTCGCTTTTTTTACGTTTGTCAAAGAAATCATTACCATCACGCAAAGACAAATCCATTAAACTGATTTGTTATTGCAGTTACTTCCTGTTTAAAATCATAATGCATGCAGTCTTTAGAAAAAGTTAGGATGCAGCGGCCGGAAAAGTTAGTATGAAAATTCACATAGGACATGTTTAGCCGTTTAGCGGCTGCATAAATTACTATGTAAAACTCATAATCCATCGTGCAATTTAAAAAGAGAACGAACGAACTTTTTACTTTGGAACAAGGCAACCAAGGAGGTACTTAACTTATCAAAGATTTTATTTAAATTTCGAACGGGCTTGCAAATAGAGCTGTTTAAAGTAAAAAAGAAACAAATGAACATATAGGTGCGTGAAAAATTATTGTTGTTTGTCATTGATTGTGGAATTTATAATTTTCAAATAAATAAATAAATATCTACGAAATTTGAATTTCCGCGCATTATTTGAGCAAAAAATACATGTTTTTTACATTTCTATGTTTTGCCGCAACCAGGCATTGATCATTTTTGCCGGCCGCTGCAGTAATATATACTGATCTTTTGACTTTAAAGCTTAACTAAAAGTTTGGCATCCTCAGTCCGTCAATCCCCACTGACAAGTCGTCTAGCTTGTAAAGACATCCGTCATTCCACACCACGCGACTATTTATCCTCCCCTGTGTTTTAACGTCGCTACTTATAGCGAACAAATAATAATAGACCCCAGCCTTTCCTATGTTTGTTCAAGAATTTTTTACCTTAGGGAGGTCTTCTTCAATTGGGCGGGTATCATACGGGTGTAATGTGCCATTTCCGATAAAGATTTCAGTATTTTAGTGTGATTTTTATGGATTTTAAAATGGTTGTTCGATTTTTTATAAGTATCTAACACGGATATCTATGGTACCTAAACTTCGCGTTTTTTTTTCAATCAAAGTCGATATTTTGCTAATGAGTACTTAGATGTTGGATATTACTTAAAATTAATTTTATTTAAGTTATACTTAAGAACCCACTACCTTAGCATACTAAAATACTGCCTACCGTTAAGTTTTCGATTAGCTGCGTTATTATAATTTATGATTGATTTAGGGTTCTATTTTTTAATCGACAGATAATTTTTATTCGTAGGATTTTGTATGGAAGGACTATCAAAAATTCAAAATTATTCCCGGGTAAAAGTATTTGGCGTTGGAAAATCAGCCCTAAATCTGATTAAAATTCCAATCAAAGAATTAATTTTGATTGAATAAATCTTTGCTAATCGACACCTGTTTGAGTAATTACCAAAAGGTTTCTGATTTGGCAATAAATAAAGTTAGTAAGTATTATAAATCACAATGTGGCTCTATTGAGCCGACATCAGCACAAAGCATGAAGCTAGACCTGGTTCAAAGACAGTGAGAATAGCTTCATGCAATATACTAGGTCCATGGGCTAGATAAGCCGATTGCAGATCATATTTTAAAAAAGTTTTTTGTTATTTTTTTTTCAAATTATTAATGTGTGTTGTCTTTGGTCCCTGGCCCTGATATCAAGCAATGGATAAAATTGTCAACTATTTATATGCTTGAGTACGAGGCTTTTCACTCCGTTGTTTGTGTACCTATATTTTATGTCTTTTTTATTTGTAATGTGCGTTTTGTTTGTGCAGAATAAACAAATTTTCTTTTTCTTTTTTTTTTCTTGAATCACATACAAAAGAAAATATTAAAAAAACCGGCCAAGTGCGAGTCGGACTCGCCCATGAAGGGTTCCGTAGCAGCAAGTAACTTAATATAAAAGTTCTTGTAGTTCGTTGTAACTTTGTGAAAGGTAAATTGCGGTTTTCGATTTATGACGTATTAAAAAAAAAACTACTGACTAGATCTCGTTCAAACCAATTTTCGGTGGAAGTTTACATGGTAATGTACATTATATATATTTTTTTAATTTTATCATTCTCTTATTTTAGAAGTTAGAGGGGGGGGGACACACATTTTACCACTTTGGAAGTGTCTCTCGCGCAAACTATTCAGTTCAGAAAAAAATGATATTAGAAACCTCAATATCATTTTTGAAGACCTATCCATAGATACCCCACACGTACAGGTTTGATGAAAAAAAATTTTTGGAGTTTCAGTTGTAAGTATGGGGAACCCCAAAATTTATTGTTTTTTTTTCTATTTTTGTGTGAAAATCTTACTGCGGTTCACAGAATACATCTACTTACCAAGTTTCAACAGTATAGTTCTTATAGTTTCGGAAAAAAGTGGCTGTGACATACGGACGGACGGACAGACAGACAGACAGACAGACATGACGAATCCATAAGGGTTCCGTTTTTTGCCATTTGGCTACGGAACCCTAAAAAGCTTACTACGTCGTGTTTAGAGACGAAATTGAGTTTTCTGATTTCTCCCAGCGCGGGGTTCCGAAGTGTATTGCTTCCTAGTTTATTCTTGTTTTACTTTCAGGATGAATAGTAGCCTATGTCCTTGATCACGTCCCGAGCTACGTATCTGTCAACCATAAAAATATCGGTTCAATGGTTTAGGCGTGACCAGGTATAAGACCGACAGACGAGAGAATTACGTTCGCTTTTTACTATGGAAGTATGAATTCGTCAACTTAGTTTAACTTTTTCAACAAAATTCCAACCAAAAAGTTTTATTTCACGACTCAAATGGAAGCTACTAATTGCCTACACGCCTAAGGAATTTCAGAAGTGTCACACATACTTGCAAAAACGCCCGGAAATACCGGGTTCATATCCCGGGGCGTTCTGTGATGATGAATGATCGCAAAAACTGACACATCACCCGTTTGTAGCTGTCATCAGGTGATGAATGGCGAAGAAAGCAGAGGTGGAGCATCAGAACGTTTGATTTATTCTAATGGGGCTGGTAAATATAGAAATGGCCTGCACCCTTTTCAGATGATTTAATGTGTGTCGAGATTCTTATCTAATTACCTACTGACAACTATCTCTCGAAGGCCCGTTATTAAAAACGTTCAAAATCAAGTCACAATCTCATCTCAGCAACAATCGATGTCAAAAACTTGTCAAAAATGCAGGGAAATTAGAGGTATTTTTGACAGATTGAGACTGAGTTCAGGACGTGAACGTTCCTAAAATTACGAGAATTGCCCCTCAGAAGACACAGAAGGGATCATGAATAAAAAGATTTTTACATTTTGTAAAAATAACCTAAGAAATGAATAAGGAAAATCTTTAGGATTAATGTGTATTATTATCTAGTCGCTGATAAATAAGGGGAATCCATCAGATAGATAAACCTTCGGCAATATTTTTATGGCTATTTAAATATTTATAGTCACTAAGACTTGCAACATAGCATGAACAAATGTTGAAATTGTTTAAAAACAATAAAAAGGATTAGCTAAGTTAGGTTACCCTACAAGGACAAAAAAGAACTGCTTTTGTTATCAGCCATTTGTAAACGCTCATTGCAAATGCCCCTCACTGGATCTGCAATCGTAATAACAAAACAAAAAACGAGTGAGTGCCGTGACCACTGACCCATAAAAACGGCATGCAAACCCGCATCACACAGTAAGCGGAGCGGGCGAATAAGCGGAGCGGAGAGCGAGAAAGCAAAATCAGCTCAACTCGATTTGATGACGCGCGGTGCTATTCTGTAAATATCTTATCGTGAAAACTTAGGTAAAGTGAGGTTACTTATCTATAATCTTATCTTGCGATGAAATCTGCAATAAATAGGTGCATCTTACCCAGTCCAGCTAAGTAACTACTGATTCACTAAGGGCTGATTTTTCAATCATCTGATAACTTTATTCGAGGAATAATTTTGAAATTTTGACAGTTAAGTATTTCATACAAAAACTTTCAAACGACAATTTTATTCCTCGAATAAAATTTATCTGGCGATGGAATAATCCGCCCTTATACGTTTATCACGGCCGCGGCATGAGCTATTTTCTTATACGTTGGCACAGGGTGATATATTTTTTTCTCCATACGAAAACTACCTTTTGGGGCGACTAGAATCAATTCTATTTTATTGTAAATCTTGACGTTCAAAAGTCCTTAGTACTTCCTTTTATGTGCTTATCTATCTATCTATCTATATAAATAAAACAAAGTCGGGTTAGTTACACCATTTATAACTCAAGAACGGCTGGATAAATTCTTATGATATTTGATTTTGTTGGTTTTGCCTCCACCTCGAATAGCAGAATACCTATTAAAACATGGGCAAAATTCAGGAAAAAAATAAACATAATTCGTGATCTGAGGCGATACGAAGCTCGCGGGGTCAGCTAGTTTGAAATAAAGAGCTCAGAACGGTATGGCGAATCACTCTTCGCCGATGGTACGGTTCGCCGAAATCACTCTTAGTCGACGGTTGGTTCCACGAACAAATCCATCGCCGATAGAACTATTCGCCGAAAACACCGTTCATCGATGGTCGCTTCAGCTACAACACCTTTTACCGATGGAACGGGTCGCCGAAATACTTTACACACAAATCATTTCACATCAGCTTCCTGGTTTAGGTCTTTTCATAACATACAGTGATTTCCTCTTTAGGATATGCACAACATGCAAACAATACTGTAGGTAGGTACTGGCCAATAATAATATCTATGAAGCCCTTATTAGTCATTTTCATAAATAATAAAATAATAATAATAATATTTTCATAAATATTTCGGCGACCCGTTCCATCGGTAAAAGGTGTTGTAGCTGAAGCGACCATCGATGAACGGTGTTTTCGGCGAATAGTTCTATCGGCGATGGATTTGTTCGTGGAACCAACCGTCGACTAAGAGTGATTTCGGCGAACCGTACCATCGGCGAAGAGTGATTCGCTATACCGTTCTGAGCTCTGAAATAAATGCTATTGATCGGGGTCAAAGTACGAATATGAGTATTGTTATTGCTTGAAACAAAACTTGAAACAAAAGCTGGGTGGTAGGCCCCCTGTTTAATCTAACAAAACAGTTTTCGCTTTTATTCCGCTTTTTTGCCTTCAGTGGAACTTTGTCTTAAAACCTTTTGTTAGCAGAATTGCAGTACCTACACATATACTTAGGTGTCTGTAAAATCCGAGTAATTGAAGGAAACTTGTGGTAGATTCGCATGGCGCTGTGCTAATTTGTATGGGCGAGGGGCACCGTAGTGACCTGGGCTTCGAGCGCTATTCTAAGTTGAATTTACTTCGTTTAAGGCATATTGGTCTTTCAGTACATGTAGCGCGTGTGTAGTACGCGATGCATAGCATGGCAGTAATTAGTATAGACTTCTAATCTGTCTTATTAAAATAACTTCGTTCTTATAAAAAATAAATAACCATCATCTGGGAATTTACCTATAATATCAAACAGCCCAAGTAACAAATTTACGTTGTATAATAGTTGAGTAAACGTTTTTCATTTACTGTTGGTTCTATGAGGTGGGTTGTATAAACGTAGTTGTAGACGTTTATTCAACGCGAAATAGGCCCAAATTATACAACATTATTGTTATTTAAAAGTTACATAAAAGTTAGTGGAGAACTATTTTTAACCGACTTCTAAAAAAGGAGGAGGTTCTCAATTCGAATGTTTGTATTTTTTTTTTTTTTATGTTTGTTCGCGCATAACTCCGTCGTTTGTCAACCGATTTGAAAAATTCTTTTTTTGTTGGAGAGGGTATACTTCCCAAATGGTCCCATGAAAATTTTATCGAAATCGGACAAGCGGTTTTTGAAAAATCAACAAAAATCTAAAAAATTATCTACATTAACGATCTTTTTGTTTACTTTTTTGTGGGGTAGGTACAACTAAAAAGTGAAAAATAAAAACTTTTTTACAAAAAAAACAACCGACTTCAAAAAAAAACACTACAAAGTGATAAATAACTTTAATTTCGGAAGTCGGTGTCAAAAACGAAAATGCGGAATCAACGACACCGACTTCCGAAATTAAAGTTATTTATCACTTTGTAGTGTTTTTTTTTGAAGTCGGTTGTTTTTTTTTGTAAAAAAGTTTTTTAACGTTGCTTAAATGTTAAATAAAAGTTTCCGACCGACTTTTCGGTTAGATAATGGTTATATCTCGACTGTTATGGAACCACTGAAGTCCCATAGAGGTTATATAAACATTAGAAGATGACTGAAATGTCACACAAGTGTTTAACATCGACGTTTATAGTATACATTCAGTCCATTCCAATCATTCTCATTCGTTTCTGATATTTGCCGGAATATAAAAGGTAAGTTATAAATTATCATAATTAAATTTACATTTACTTTACAAGGTTTATGATATACGCGAACAGAGTGCACCTAATTCTTATGGGAACTTTAGTTTTATGATGAAATATAGGTGTGTTGTTGGGAAATTTTTTGCGCCCTCCTCGAATTCGTTAAAAATTAACTATTGTTGATTATTATTTAATTTATTTTTTATATTAAATACCAGCCATCTTGTCAAAGTTAAAAAGTGACTTCTATACAACAATTATAGAATGAAAAGGTCAATAATGCGGTTTCTTGCGACCAAGATAGCCGGCCATTATGAATGATTTTAGAGTTCTGTGAGATAATAAACATTATGAACACAGAATGATTACAAATGACATTAATTTTATTGAATGTACTTGATTTTAATGACTCATTTAAAATTATATTACTATGCTTGTGTTGTATTTACCTACTTTGCAAAATAATACGCGGTGTAATATTTTATAAAAAACGCGTTATCTAATTAATTACCTACGTATTATTGAGCGCAGTGTCCTGTACTTTTTCTGTTCGGCCATAACATACTAAATAGGTGCATCTTGTGATTATTTGTTTAATTTCTTGAGTTCCTTTATTGATACTGAATTCACCCCTGAGATATGGCACCAATATGGCACGCAATTTTTTGACACCACACGCTGCACGTGACGAGTGTGGATACGACCGGGGCACGCGGGCCCACATGGCCATAATAATTCGTAGTATCTAATATAATACCAACATATACCTACATCTTAAATGAATAGTTAACAATATATCAAATAAAATTCACTAAAGAACATGGGTCATACATAATATAAACAAGTCATCAATGACACATTCATTAAACAAATGTGACTTTTTTATTATAATTATTGTTTCCGGACCCACGTTCCATAAAATGACCAAAAATTAAAATTTTTTATCATTTTTCAGGTGAAGTTGTGTGTGTGGACAGTGGACATCAATAAATTATGGTAGTGTTTTTGGATGTCGATAAATTTATAACACGGAATGATTTTAAAAACCTCAAAAGGCGCAAGTGGCCTTGGAGAAGAACTCATTTTATATTGTCAAGCAATTGCTATAACTGTCACAGTTGTGACATTGTACTTAAGTACTGTGATTTTGCATGACAAAACTTAGTAAATAAAAAGATATAAACAGTTTTTTCAGTATTTTTATTTTTCAGTTACCACTTACAACAATGTATGCACTAAAGGTACAAAATACATGTGCTCGTTAAGCACTGTACACACCAATTTGCATTTAATATCTAAAACTGTACATGTTATCTCTCTTTTGGTCACATTATTGATATTACATATAAATATGTTGAGTAGAAAAGATTTCATGGGCTTTTCAAATGCATCGATGCAATCATCTAAATACTTGCCAAGTATTAATATATCTTCCTGAAATTCGATATCTTTGTCAGCAGATAAGCTATATATCGGAAGTATCGGAAGATAGTCCTTCAGAGGGCTCTAAATACTCCAAATAATCATCAACGGAGTCACCTAAAAAAAATAAAACAACTTGAGACATTGTAAATAGTTATAATATATGGTGATTATCTTAAAGTATAAACTTAATGTTTATTTCTGGTACAATATTCTTTTGTTGTATGTCAATGCCACCAGATGAACTTTTAATTTTTGATCTTGCTTCATAAGTTTCATCTGAAATATTTAAAAAATGTCATTTATAATAGAATTATAATAATAAATAAAAAACAAGCAATAGAAATACTTCTAATAAAAATAAAATTTATACGGAACCATTTTTGTTGTTGAGGCTTTGATGAGGTACAAAATTCGCAGATGACGGGCCAGTTTTCAGTGATTCAAAAGTTTTACTTACTTTCCGCTTGAAAGCCCCACTTTGTTTAAGCTTTTTCCATTGATCTAGATTCATATTTTTGTAAATATTGTAACGTTTGTTTAGCTGACAAAATGGATGTTAGTTGTAAAAAAGGCCCTTTTGGACCTTTATATAATTTTAAGGTCTGCTTAAAGTTCTGTAACGGTTACAAAATAACGCTTAAGTCGTATAATGATTCGTAATTCACCACTAAAATACTTCGTTATATTCAGGTCTAAAAATAAACTTTTGGCGACGGTTTGATTACATAAAAGTCGTGTTAAGGTTACGTAGACTACAACACTGGTTAAATGAACCCTTTTATCTAACTGTTATATAACATCGTATTATTTAGTTGGGTAAACGTTTACCCAACCTACAGTATACGACGTTGTATAAAGCAGTCGTAAAAACGTTTACGTAACTTATTCACTGGCAAAATTATACGACGTTATATAAAGAAGTCATCAAAACGTTTACCTAACCTATACACTTGTACCACTATACGACGTTGCATTATATAGTTGTAATAACGTTTACCTAACCTATTTTTTGTACCATTATACGACGTTGTATAAAGTGGTCGTTAAAACGTTCACTCAACTATTTAATAGGACCTTTTAGTTACAGGGACTGAATCGTTATAGAAATAACGGTTACACAACGTCGTAGTTGTCTAATAACGTCTATTCAACAGTTATATAACCGAAAGTCGTGTAAGATATGTTTTATATAACCAATTTGTTTGTTGGGAGGGTATAAGTATCAGTATATGATCATAAATGGTGACCGTGTCGCCCAATAGGTACCATCTGTATCGAGGTCAGCGCATTAGCTCACTGGCTCGTGTGCACTCGGCTTCAGTTCACTGAAATTACTCACAAGCCGACATCGTTAACGATGTGAAACTAGCCGTATCTGAATCTAGATCAATGTTGTGTACTAGGAATAGATGAAATAAGAGCCTAAAACGGTCAAAGAGGAAAAGGGCATCAGTAGGTATCGTAGATTCTTATATACTTTAACCTTTTGAACGCCATTGTCACATATATGTGACAAACGAAATCTTACCCTGAACGCCAACGTCACAAATATATGACAAAATAGACGTCGCACCATATTATGAAATAAACAATTTAATCATTACTTTTGTGTGTTTTTATTTATATAATTTAAAAGTTTAAGCTTCCGTCTATATTGTATTGCATGAAACTAATATAAATAAACCACCACTATCGAAAAATTTGTTGTTTTAAGTGTGTGTGTGTGTTGTTTTGTTAAAGTGGCCTGGCGTCAGGGGTACGGCGATACGTTTATACTCTGGCGTTCAAAAGGTTAATAACTGAAAAATTTCAACGCAGAGGAGTTCAGAATCAGGCACTGAATCCATGGTAACAGGCTGAGCCTCGATGTCCCTGCCACCCTGTATAGGTCAGTCTGTCATATTATGGATGCCTAACTAACAGCGCCCCGCGGTTTCACCCGCATAAGTGTCGATCCCGTGGGAATATCGGGATAAAAAGCTGGCTTTCTGGTGGTTAAATAGAGAAATCAGGAGGTTTAATAATAACCAAATAATATATCTGCCTCGTTCGTCTAGTGGTAGCATAGCGCTACTGCTGAGCATCCAAAGTGTTATTAGGTTTTTATATCTGATAGCAATATGCTCACCCCCTATGACATGGGGCTTAAACATAACGGGCAAAATGTGGGTGTACTATATGTGCACCTCTGCTTAAAACAAGGCGTGAATTTTTGTTATTCATCAGTCTAACATAATGAATATCTGCCAAGCATGGTTGATATATGTGGCAATACCTCCTCGTTCCTTTGTAGAGGCCGCCCAGCTGTCGCGCCTATTGCAAGAGTCGTTTATTCAGCAGACATTAACTGATAAAGGGAAGCTAAACAAACAAATAGTAAACAATGGCATAATCTCGGTAACAACGTTGTACGGAAGCGATGTTTAACTTAGTTTCGTGGTAGCGCCCGCGCCCGCGTGCGAGCCGCATCACAACCATGCGCCCGCGTCGACCGGCCTACGAACGAATGTGCGAGTGATAGACTGTAGCGATGATGACAGTCTGACAATAGCTACTTATTGAATCATCCACTATTTACAATCATATTTTGAAACGCATGAAGACCCCCTCCTACCCCTCTCCCCTTGGGTGGCTCCTACTTCTCGAAGTATGGAAGAAATGGACGTGTTGCGCCAACCCTAAATAAATCGGGATATGAGAGAATAATGATTTCGAACCCTATTGATAAAACCCCTAAACTAAAGTAAGTATTCCAGATTCACCTCTACCTGCGTAGTTATTTACTTTGGGACAACTTCAATCAATAATTTATACCTACTTATAAACAATTTATTGTAAAACAAAATGGACAAAAATTTTAATGTAGTGTACAATGGGCGGTCTTATCATACCAGGCAATCTCTTACAGACTAGCCACTGCTAGGCATATACACAAGGTTTTGGTATTTCAAGTTTGAAGTTCTCATCACATTTTGCATAACGCTTAAAAAGAGTTTACGGGATCTCCAAAAAGCATCAAATCTTTCCTGCCGGTTAATTGCGTATTACACTAAGGAATGGCTTTAATTTTAGCAGTTCAACAACAGTGAGAGCAGGGTTAGCCCAGTAGTAACGGCCGCGACTTACGAGTTGTAGGTCGTAGGTTCGAACCCAGACAGGCGCTTTACTCTGTGTACATTATTTATTTAATCACAACTGCTCTCAAAATGGTGAAGGAAAACATTGTGAAGAAACCGGCACGTCCTAGAACCAAAAATTCGAAAACGTGACATCTACCAACCCGAACTGGGCCCGCGTGGTGGATTACGGCCCACTCCCTCGCACCGAGAGGAGGCCTGTGTCCCAGCAGTGGGAACATTATAGGCTGATTATGTATGACGCAATGGATTAATATCAATATCCTTCGAAATCATTCAGATTGTGATTGATTGTGTGGTACGCAATTAGGGTCCAGAACTAGAACCACCTTCTGCCAGGTATAAGCCTTTGTTTCTGCCGGTTTCCACATCCCTCGTCATGATGACAAACGTAACGTAGGATGCCCTCAGACTACGTGGAGCGACGATCTTCGCAGGGTGGCTGGTAGCGGCTGGATGAGTTGCCGAGAATCGAGTTAATGGCGTGCAATTGGGGAAGGTCTTTGTCCAACAGTGTACTGGTGACGGCTGATTATGATGATGAGCCCAATGTGAAAGCACGTTGAAGAGCATAGCAAAGTAGGAAGCTATGTCATTTCAAACTACATTTTCTTCCATCTTGTCCCACAAACACTACTGAGACGACTGGGACTGGCAAATTGCTCCACGTCGCGTTTTGAGGAAAAGTTACCATTCACACGGTGACTCACTAGTAGGTATGATGAGAACTATCGGTGTGTGTGTGTGTGTGTGTGAGTGAAATTCTAATCGGTAATGTTCGTGACAACCGATTTATTTCGAGTCATTCCGATTCTGGGACAGTTTACCGTATAACTGCGCTTGCGGTTGCATATCTGGATCTTTATGCTGGCTGTTTAGCAAAATTGAGGATAACACAGCGTTTTGAGGTGAAGAAAATGAGTCATGGCTGAAGAGGTTGGTTTAAAACCGCAAATCTCTGGTTTTTATATGGGATATTTGTCTTTGGGTACTTAATAATGCTCTGCAGTCTGCAATAACTTCGTAATTTAGGGAAGTGATACCAAAAACCCGTCGTGATGATTAACTATGTCGTCGTTTTGCCTACTACACTCATCATCATCATCATCATTTCAGCCGAAAGACGTCCACTGCTGGACATAGGCCTCCCCCAAGCACCTCCACTTCGACCGGTTTTGTGCTTCTCGCATCCAACGAGTTCCTGCGGCCTTCACAAGGTCGTCGGTCCACCTTGTGGGAGGCCTTCCAACGCTACGCCTTCCGGTACGCGGTCGCCACTCCAGAACCTTTCGGCCCCATCGGCCATCTGTTCTGCGAGCAATGTGCCCTGCCCACTGCCACTTAAGTTTGGCAATTCTTCGGGCTATGTCGGTTACCTTGGTTCTCCTGCGGATCTCTTCATTTCTGATTCGATCCCGCAGGGAAACTCCAAGCATAGCCCTCTCCATTGCCCTTTGGGTGACTTTCAGCCTTCTAATAAGGCCCATTGTGAGCGACCACGTTTCAGTGCCATATGTCATCACTGGCAACACGCACTGGTCAAAGACTTTCGTCTTGAGACACTGCGGTATGTGGGACGAGAAGATATTGCGTAGCTTCCCGAACGCTGCCCAGCCGAGTCGGATTCGACGATTGACCTCTTTCTCGAAGTTGGACCTACCTAACTGGACAGTTTGTCCTAGGTAAATATACTCGTCCACGACTTCGAGTGTAGACCTACTACACTATCTAACCGTAACTTGAACATTACATTTAGTATCGAGTCGAGCCCACAATCCAAATCAACCTGACATTTTCCGGAAAACATGTACAAAACTAGTATCTAATTACCTTACCGATATTTTAATCAAAGACTACACAATAAGAACTAATAAAAGATCAAATAAACCATTAAAAGCCTCATACAAAAACATAATTTCAAATTTCTTCACAAGCCCTTACACCATACAAATGTAATATTAACAAAGCAGTGACAGACTGCGCACACGCATGACACAAGCGCACCGCGTCACTAATTAGTAGAGACCGGATAATATGCATTTGCATATTTGCATATGCATTTGCATATTTAAGCCATTTTCAGCGCTAATAGCATATTTTTCCTAAGATCTAGTGATGATGCATGTTATCGCTATAATTTACAGTATTTTTCGAGCGCAGCGCACTCAGCAGCCGCGCGTCTTTTGTTTTGGTACGATAATAAAATGAAAGAGACAAATGATCGTCGCGCTCGCCTACCGCACTACTCCTTCCTCCCACCTATTATGCATGTTATTGCTTTCATTGTTGACGCGCGTGCTCATTGATCTGCAGTTAAAGTTTTTGTGTCAAATTGTACAATGCCTCCCGAAAAAAAGTGTGTCTTCGTGGATAAGTGACTTTCCTGAAACATTTACTTACGACGGAACTGTTTTGTATTGTCGAGTTTGCGAGAAAAATATTTCGTGCACTAAAAAGTTTCAAATAACAATAAACTTAAATCTAAAGGAATAATATAATATTTACAAAACAAAAAAAAAAAAATAGTCATTTAATGTTGCATATTATGTCAGTTTTCGTGCATATTTCAAGCATTTTTCATGCATATTTGCATGCATATTTTAAGCTTTTTATGTTGCATATAATCCGGTCTTTACTAATTAGATTGTTTAGCGCCCATCCGTAACGGACCTCCCTGACTGACAGAGGTGGAATATGACGCTACGGTGCCGTCAAGTTATTTCCTTTCTTTATAAAAAGCAGTCGATATTCTTGATGTGTTTTGAAGTGTGTATGTCTCTGTAACTTACATTAGTGTGCTGACTCATCAGGTGGATCTAAGATCAAACTCGACCGAGTCAGAATAAATAGTAAAAAAAAACTCCTTGTTTTTCGAGATGATTGGCCCCTAAAAAGAAATTGATTCGAATGTCCTCAAGAGACCTTATTTAATTTTTGACTAGATGACCCGACAGACGCACGTTGTCCTTCTCAAACAATAATTCATTCGTTCAATACAAAAGCGCATTCGGTATTACCCGAATTTGAAAAAAGTCCGGGAAACCTTTTCAATTTTGTTTCCATAAAAACCTAATTTGGACGTACGAAAATCTCAAAACAAAAACTAGCCAAATCGGTTCAGCCGTTCTCAAGTGATCGGCTTATCAACGCACAACATTTCATTTCATATAGACATAAGGTTGGTAGCAATTCACTAGAATATAAAGCAGATCCGCAGTTCCAAAGTAGGGATAAAAATAAAACAAATGTATTTTCGTGCAATTTATCTATGACAAAGGCTTGGCTGATCACAAGATAACCTACCTAATTTCGGTTTGTAATTCATTAGTAAGTTCCACTGTGCTTAGGTAAAAGAAAAGAATTACCTACTTAGCTAATGGCGATCGCGTGACTTGCTCCTTCAGCTATCCATAACTTCGCGTTTTTATTTTAACAGGAAAACAGGAACGCGCCTGCAGAATGGCTGCTGCACCCTTAGAATGTTCTAGGTGTTTCTTCAATGCGATTTTTAACCCCATACGAGTATCAACAAGCAGATTGCATGAAGCATCAGACTCCAAAGAATAAATGATATCTAATGAAAATGATAAATGATTGTATTTGTGCAAGTAGGTTTTCACAAACACTTTTACACGTTGTTTATAATTAAATTTTAAACACTAGATGAGGTCAGCGTTTCCTATCGGAATACTTTGAGAAGAAAGGCCGAAACAAACTCAGAGGTCACAGTATCTTTTAAAGTCCAGACATAATCTTTAGGCTAGAGTGGAGATTCGCAAGAGCAAACGTACTCGGAGGAAGGAAATATTCTAGTAAGTGCTGGTCTTCCGGGCTCTGTTCTGATAGCCGTGGAATACTTCTCCACTCCTCAAGCGCCTCAGGATATGTTGCCCCCTTGTCGCTTCGTCACTATGTGCTAGCGACCGTTTCCGGGGGCCCATTATTGAGTGTGCCATTTTTCCGTGTACAATAAAACATTGATCAAGCAGGGGCCATAGTCCTTCCATAGTTCTAGGTAACCATGGTATACTTTAACCATCCAAACACATATTCCAATATCTTTGCTTCCATATCCTGCAATAGTCCTACAACAACCGGAGTTTGTCCTTATTGGGTGCACTTGCACAGTGCATACAGGGATAATCGTCGGTTGACGTCTCATTTCTTGTAAAATTGTCAAAGGGGCCTCTGCGAGTTGGCTTTGGCCCCTCGTACACCTTCCAAAGGACCGGAACCCCATGGTCCCGAGCTATGTTATCATATAAAAAGAAATAATAATAATAGCCTTTATTTTTTATATGTTAAGAAATATTTAAAAATTTAATCAAATATGTATATAAACAAACAAACGAAATAATAGCCTTTATTCAACAATCTTATAAAACATGAATGTAGGTAAATAAAACAACGGTATAAATTAACTAACTAAACTTAAAATAATCATTATTTGACACCGGGATCGTGATTGTCAAGCTAAAGCTAAAGAGGGTGGCACCCTCTTCGATTATGTGTCATCCTCCTCCAAGTAACACCAGCTATTTTCTTAATATCTTCCTCCCATCTAAGACGTGGCCTCACTTATTTCTTTTCCTTTTATATGGAGTCCAAGACAAAATACAATTAAGAAAGGTCTTTTGAATACTATTTCTTATTAGAAAACGAAAGTTTAGAACCGGATAAGTGCCAAGATAACGTTAAAAAAATTTCTAGACTACAGACGCAAGAACTACGCCACAAAAAAACCAAACCATTATAATAATATGTAAAGAATATCGAGAAAGTTGTATTGTAAGACATAACATATTATAATGAATAATGTCGTGGGAAAAAGAGAAAATATGTAACACTGCCTTTCATGTAAAGCACGTATGTATTACCGGTGCGTCGAGCGAGCCAACTATACAAAGATGAGAACTTGATTAAATATTTCTGCTTATCCCGGTGGACAACGTGCGTTATAATAATATATGTAATATTATTCAAATCGTGCGTGTGAACTTTGATAAACTGTTGAATTATGCAGTTTGTTTTCTTTCTCATGCGGCCGGAAAGTTATGGAAAGCAAAAAAAAATTTCGATGGGAAGTTTTGTCAAAAATTATAAGACCCTCATCATAAATTTCAGGTAGAGGGCCTTCGTACATGGCTTTCCTTCAAAAACTGCTGCTGAATTAACCTATTGACCAAGATTACCTTCTTCACGCTAGTACATTTACAAACCATTAATCGCAGTAGGTTTAAAAATTAACCATAACATTAATGCAGCGGGGTAATTTTGCGTTAATACAGCAGCAATGGCTTTAATTTTGACAGTTCAACAACATTCATTGCGTTATTAATTTTTCGAATGTATGAAATATCCTTCAATTTCAAAATGAATCCACATTGTGATAGAAAGTGTGATGCTGCTGTCGATCCTCATGACATAAAAGATGGCTAACAAACAAAGAATTTCGAAAAGACTTGGCTTAGAACTGGTCCTGACATTTGGGGCGTTCAATCGATCACCTTGCTAAATGACCTGAGATTCCAGTAAATGTAAAAATGGTAGGTAAACTAACCAAAAAACAAATAAATCTCTGTCCCATAAAATTAAGAAACCGACTACTCATGCCTACACAAAAGTCCGACATTTATTTGATATTAGTATAAACTGGTCGTTTTGCCCATAAATCTGTAATGCAGGCCTGCGGTGAGACACTTACCAGAATATTAAATTATTCTTGGTTTTCTGCGTATTGACGATATTGGCATGTATTTACTTATCGATCTTTATTGAGACAGCACAACTACGTATAACATTTCTGATGTGAAACATCTAATGCGGCGAGTCAGAGCGCGCGGCTATTAGCGGGGTCAGAGGTCAGACCGGCAGGGTATTAATATTATGTATTCTGTAATTTTTAATTTTTTTTGATCGGATAATTTTGATTTTGGATAATTTTATATGCCATATTTATTTCCTTTGATAGACTATCCTTATATGCATATTTTCTACTAGCTACGGCCCGCGGGTTTACCCGCATAAGTGTCGATCCCGTGAGAATGTCGGGCTAAAAAGTAGCCTGTATGTTAATCCAGGGTGTCAGCTACCTCCATACAAAATTTTATCAATATTGGTCCAGCCGTTTGAGCGTGAAGAAGTAACAAACATATAAACACACACACTCATAAACTTTTGCCTTTATAATATTAGTGTGATACAATACAAAATAGTTTCGATAACAATTCAAAAGTGCCTGTAAATGGTTTAACTGACATAAATGTTTTGAGTTTGAAGTTACACATCTACCTTGCGTCCATGACGGTTTTTTTTAATACTTCTTCTGAATGGTGTTCTTCTCTATTAGTTTATTTCAGGAACTTTTCGACGTAAGGTTTTAGGAAAATAAATTAAAAAGCAACAAACACTTTACCGAACTACTAATACGTATTCTGAAACTCGATAACGTATAAGTATCAAGTTGGTAAATTTACGAGTAGATTTGAGATTCAACTCTATCAACATATTCTAGAGAAACAATAGCATTTCAATTTAAAGCACACCATTAACGCCACACCTACGATTGCAAACCGCCTATTTTTAGCCACACCTCATAAAAATGCGCAAAAATGGCGCAAAACAAACATTATTCGTAGCAAGTGCATTTGCGTGTACGCATCGGGATGGCATTCGTATGCGCAACGCAGAATGTAATTGATACTGTCTCAGTTTGCATTATGTGGTCCTCTTATGACAGTTTATGGGACTACAGAGGTCCTCGGGCCTAGCACGAATGTGCGGATTAAAAGTAAAGTAACGAACGATTTTAAAATTGAAAATACTCTTTTCGCACATGATTATTTCCTTAGATTTTAAACTTTATTTATATCTATGGGTAATACTAATCGTGCTTGTCATGGGAAAAGTTGAATTTTCGGTTCATACCTAAATCTTTCGAATTTTCGTTACTTAATGTCATGCGTTCGTGCTAGGCCCACTGAGATTAAAAGTCGAGGACGATTCTTGACTAGGATGATATCACAAAAGGTACTTGTCTTATATAGATCGTAAGTGCCTATTGTTGATGAAGGTCGGTGCTTAGTGCGTATGTTAGCCCTTAGATGGCCACTGCTGATGAAACAACCTTGTCTCTTTCTGTGCCTTTACTGCAGCTATGGGTCATAAGTTCCTTATTCGTTGCTGTGTGCCGAGTTCCTTTTGTACTATTAGGATTCTGGATAGTTCATGCTGCACCTACTTCTAGGAGTTTTATTGCCTTTAACGCCATCCTGGAGGTCTTTACTAATTACTTCATAGTCTTCATAACATCTCGCTTGTATTTCCCGAAGGGTTAGGCACAGGTGTACCTGTAGTACACCCACATTTCGCCTGCAGTTATGTTCAAGTCCCAAGTAATAAGGGGCGAGCGCATTGCCATCAACCAGGCACAAATCCAGACTCCGGGCTGCTACTGAGAAATTCCAGATGGAAAAACCGAATAGGTGATACTTTTCCCCATCCAGGAATCAAACCCAGAACCTCATATTTAGCAGTAGCTCTTGCTACCACTAAACCAATGAGGCAGTCTAATAATATAAGTATATACTTACTTACTTACTAACTAAAGAATAATTAAAATACTTATGTGTCAAATCCACATTATGAAGAAGATTGGCGGAGTGTCCAGTATGTTCATTGTTCATTAATTAAATTTACCTAATCCAGACAGACCACACATGGTATGAATGAACGCCAAGTCTATTTTCATCTTCCTTAATTTTCTCATAAACCTATTTTTGCTGGCTGCTATAGAGAATTAGCATTGCGACCGGGCTGCCAGTATTTATGAAGAACAACAAAATAAACTGCTACTTTACGAGTATTCTTCTGGACAATTACCAAGATGTCACCATAACACCATATACGGTGCTTTATTGGACCCATAATGGTATAAAAACTTTATTTTATTAAAAGTTCAGTTTCATTTAAATTTGAAATTAAATTAAAGGGAAACCGTTTGCTAAGAATATGAGACACGCAGTAATAAAAGGTTGTATATAGTATGTCATCTTAAATGGCTACTAGCAATAAATTCATGTAGATACCTTCCTAATATGAAATGGGAATGGTGCTGATGCATGTATCGTGAACGGACGCCGTCAGTTGGAAGTTTAGGACTGGTCATCTCCGCCGCCAAGGCTTTTTTTTTTTGTTTAGTATGGACGCTTGTCTTTTAACATTATTTTCACATACTCCTGCCCTTATCCCAATTTATTTGGAGTCAGCGCAACATGTCTTTTTCTTTCATACTTTTCTGTTGGTCGTCATATAATTTATAATTTGAATGATGTAACCAATATTTTGATTTAAAAGAGTGTCCGTGGAGGTTCTTCTTCATATATGTACCTACTACGCTTTGGAATGAGCGACTAGCATCATCTTTCTGACTGACCGACCCCTTAACAATTCAAAAGTGCCTGTAATTGGTTTATTTGAAATAAATAGGCATTTGAGTTTGAATGTATCGGACAATTCAACCCCATTTCTTTTTTTTTCCTACATCTTAGCCTAGAACCTGAGGGGCTCTAGTTACATGCCAGATAAATGAATTAGGTACGAAGATAATTCGCCCCAAAAAGCTTGCCGAATAGGTACAGGACCACCTCCTTTTTAAGTCTGCAAAATATCAGCAAATTGCTACAAAGCTGGTTCATATACGAATCAAAATATAATCATGTAGGTAAGTTTTACCTACATGCCCCCAATATTATGGCGCGACGTGAATCAGGTGCAACGTTGATTGCTCAGCCGCCTAGCCGTTCACATGCTTGACAAATTATTTGTTGATGTTGTGTCGTTGGATTACTTGATAACCACGCGTTGGCACACGTATGGCCTACAAGATACGGCTATCATACTACCCACTTTACAATAAAAGGGTACGCCGTACAAAGATGTGCCTGGCAATAACATAATCAGCCTATAATGTTCCTACTGCTGGGACACAGGCGCGAGGAGTGGGCCGTAATGCACCACGTGGGCCCAATGTGAGTTGGAAGATGTCATGTCTTCGAATTTTTTATTCTAGAACAGGCCGGTTTCCTCACAATGTTTTTCTTCATCGTTTCGAGAGCAGCTGGCTTATTGTTTTGTGTTGTACCTATTGTAATGTAATGTATAATGTATTCAGTGTGTTCTAGTGTAAGATTTGTGCTATATTTAATTTCTGTGTATTAATGAGTCCTTGTTACTTGATAAATAAATGAATTATTATTATTATATACGGTAAGGTGACAAATTATCATATTTTCAAGACAACTGTATTCCACGAAGGGTTAGGCAGAGAGGTACCTTTACATTTATACTGATGACGTACAAGTCTACATCTCTTTTAAGCCAAGTCACTGTGACATCGCGTTGAAGGACCTAAACAATGATCTTGAGGCAACAGCATGTTGGGCTGAAAACAACGGTTTGATACTCAACCCCACTAAAACTAAAGGTATGTTGTTTGGAACCAAGCAACTACACTCTGCTGGGAGAGTCGGTCAGTCGAGTAAGTGAGGCACGTAATCTGGGTCTAAACATGGACGCTGGGTTAAGATAAGAAGCACACGTGGCAGAGTAGGTACTTTATAAAATGAGACCTTATCTTTCAGAAGAGCTGCGGATTCAGCTGGTTGAGTCACCCGTACAACCCAACCTAAACTATGTGGACACAGTTATTGGCCCTCGACTACTGGCGACAACTGAGCGACTGATCCAAAGGGATCAAAACGCCTGTAGACAGAATCGAGCATTCTGTTTCTCAATTTCATCAAGAAGTCACGTTACGCCATTTTTAACCGGTCAAGCGGCGCGCGTCGCCCATTGGCGACGAAACAATAGAAAATCAATTGTGTCCACTGACCTCTATTATTAGAGGTCAGTGATTGTGTCTCATTAGCGGAGCTTGACAGATTAAATAAACAATCAACCCTCAAGATGAAGTCACGTCGTAAGTTGCATTGAGCATGCATAGGGGCATAGCCATATTATTATTATTAAAACCCAGGGCAAAGGCCTCCCCTCTCTTTCCACTTCTCTCTGTATAAAACTGCTAAGGACCAGTTCTTATTTCTTCCTACGCCCCGTTGTTATAAAGTATCTGCAAGCCGTCCAACCTGTACAACAAACAGCTGAATTGCTAGTAGAAGAGAATGCACAAGTAGACAGTGCTCACAACTCTCCACTCAATCGCACAAGACAGCTGCCTTCATGTTTTAGGTACGCTGCATTCCATTTTTTTAATTATTATTACTAGCTTCTGCCCGCGACTTCGTCCGCGTGAAATTCGTACTTTCCTCTAAAAGTTTCGAAAATGTATGTTGGTATGATCTTTATAATTAATTTAGATAAATAAGTATTCGGGCCAATTTTTAAGTTTATAGAACAAAGGAATCAGATTTTTCAAATAAACTGTATCCCCGCTTTTCACCCTTTTCGCTTTTCAGGGGTGGAATTTTGAAAAATCGTTTAAGATGTGTTCATAACTTGACTCAAAGTTTATTTATACCAATTTTCGAGCTAATCAAGCCACGCAGTAAAATCCTCCCCTTTAAAATTAACTACCTCTTTTCACACAGTCAGGGCTAGATTTTCGAAAAACCCTGATACACGTTATTAATTATTTTTAGTCTTTAGTATAAATACTGAGTTTCAAGTTAATCGGACAGGGCGCACATACGGGTATTTGACCCAAAAAGCTGGCCAAAAATACAAAAAAAAAAAATACAGATTTCTTAGAAAAACATGTGAATCTCGTTAGCTGATGACCTGACGCACACTACCCAGATAGTTTGTTTACGGTAGGCTTATCAGGTGATCACCAGTTAGTCGTCATTTGTGAGCTTTACTAAATGTACGTGCATTACGACAGAGTTATTGTAATAATATATCATTTTCGTGAGCGATATTAAAATACGAAAGCAAGTTCTATTCAGTGATGGCTGCAAATGATGATAGTCAACCAGGTATGTACAATTCTTTTCTTTCAATCAATTCGATTTTTAATGCCAGGTACTCTCAAACTGTTAAGTTTTGTCAACTACCTTAAAAATGCAGATTTTTTTTTATTTTTATTACAAATACTGGTAAAAAAGTTATACTGCCGGACATTGCCCGGTTGTTTTTTCTACTTTATCTGATAGAACGTTTTGTATTGTTTCTAATTATATCAAAATTAGGTGCCGAAATCCGCCTATAGTATTTTTTATTGATTTTTCAAATAATTATGGATTGTACCAAACAAACTTTGTATTGCAGCCATGGTACTAAACTTTGCATTTTGTTGCCAACAGGTACTTCTGGCGTGAAAGTTTTGAGTCGGAAAGCCATTTTTTATCATGACTAAGGACATCAAAAGGTTCGCCACAGTTTTGAGGGTCATATTAAGCGGCCAAAAAATTTAATTGAATAAGTTTCAAACTTATTGCGATAAAACAGCAAGACTGTACGTAGAACTTTATACTTGGTTCCCAATGACCCCTCTGTGTACAAAATATTGACTCACGGCCCCATTGTAATATAGCATGCCTTATTGCCAATAGGATGTTCGTCAGAAGAGGCATCAGAGGCCCGAAACAAACATTTCCGACGATATAGACTGAACTTCTCCAGGAAATTTTGTAGGGAACATTGCAATTTGGACATTTTAAATCGATTGCTCCTAACTTCTGACCCATACATTAGTAGTATTAGACCCAGGCCACGCAAAGAAGCCAATAATTTCAGTCAAGAAGCTAGAGAACTAATGATTCCGCCTGAAGAACCCATTCACAGTGATGACGAAAATGATAACGAAGAAACTTCTGATACAAAAGATGATTCTTCAGAGGAAGAAGAGTAGGAGTTGTTATCAGACTGACTTTTGTATATATTTTTTGAAAATATTATTTTTTAGTTAATAATTACATTTTTTTTTAATTTTTTTTTAAATAAAACGTCATGAAATGGCCCAAATTGTATCTAAAATACCACAAAATAACGTAATTTGTTCAAATCGATACATCCAAGTGACAATAATACCAAAAATGAAAAAAAATAGTTTTGGCCAGTATTAACTACCAAAATGAAAGGCGCTGGTTCGGTAGTAAAACAAAGTATATAATAAGTCAATCAAAAACCAAAAGGTAGAAAAAGCATAAACAAAAAGGTGCAAAAAGGTAAAATATCAAAAAGACTTGCACATTCTCCCCTTTTTTAAGAAATGGGCAGCTTAATCAGCTTTTGGAGAGGCCTCCTGAACGTGCCGGCCACAGTGGTAATATCGGCCACCCGCACTACTCCATCTGTGCCGGGAAACAATCTCGCGACCCGGCCTTTGGGCCATGAACCACGCGGTAAATTTGAGTCGCATATTACGACCACATCTCCTTCCGCAATTGAGGGCACGGTGCCTCCACCCCTTCTGGGTGACAACGAAGGCAGGTATTCCCGAACCCACCGCTGCCAGAAATGATCGGCTAGCCTGAGTGCCCTCCGCCAATGACTTCTGCTCGAGAGGTCCGATTCCTGAAGTGTGGCTGGGATGGGACGCCCTGGTGATCCATTAAGGAGAAAGTGAGCTGGCGTTAGTGCTTCTTCAGCATTGGAATCGAGTGAAATCATCGTCAGTGGCCGCGAATTTACTAAGGCTTCAGCTTCAGCCAGCAGGGTTCTTAGTACCTCATCAGAGGAAGTCCGCTCATGGAGTGTCACTTTTAGCGCTCCCTTGACACTTCGGATAAGGCGCTCCCAAGCTCCACCCATAAATGGTGCCGAGGGGGGTATGAAACGCCAGTTTATAAACTCGCTGGCAGCGTAGTCTTCAACCGCAACACCGTACAACTCTCGCAGTTCTCGGCTGGCCCCAACAAAAGCAGTGCCGTTGTCGGACCAGATCTCCGATGGGGTTCCTCGCAGCGACACGAAGCGGCGTAGGCACTGTGCAGCGGTGTAATGGTGTTGGGTGCTGATGAGGTGCTGGTAGCGTGGTGCCACGGAAGATAAATAAAACGGCGGACAAATTCGGTTCACGTGTGTATTCGACCAGTGTCGCAGTTGGAAGGGGCGTGTTGCCACAGAAAACAAATTGGATTACATTTTTTATGTTGGTGTTGCAATAGTAAAATATTGGTGTTGCAATAGTAAAATACCCAACATGCTGCGGCCTCACAGAATTAAAATAACAATGAACTTACATTTTGTAAAAAGTTACATAAAATTCAGTTAAGTATATAAACTCAAAGCTTACATTAATTGTTTATTTAGATTATATAGAAATAGAGATTAAATGGTTTTACAAACACAACTTATTGATAAATCAAAAAAAAGATGTTTAACATTAACAGTTAGGAAAATACTTAAGAACTATCATCATATTCTATTGGTAATAGACAAATTTTATTGATGGCTCGGGAATGAGTTTTCCCATTTGGGGTTCTGACCTCTACTGCCCGAACTTTGCCATCATGTCCTGGAAACAAATTAACAATTCGTGCCATGGGCCACGACATAGGGCTAGTATTATCCTCTTTTAATATAACTAAGTCCCCTAGTTTCACATTACGTATATTATCACGCCACTTAGGTCTATTTTGTAACAAATTTAAATAATATTGATACCACACTTTCCAAAAGGACTGTTTTAGAGAAGTACACAGTTTCCAAAACTTAAGTCTATTTTGTGGAATGTTACATACATTGTTTTCAGGATACATTGACATTGCACAACCTATAATAAAGTGGCCAGGTGTTAGATAACAATAATCATCAGTGCTTGAAGATAACGGTAAGAGCGGCCGGGAATTAAGCACTGCTTCGATTTCAATTAATACAGTATTAAGTTGTTCGTAATTTAAGACAGTTTTTTGCAATATTCTTTTTAGGTGAAACTTTGTACTTTTTACTGCCGCCTCCCAGAGCCCCCCAAATGTAGGCGAGTAACAAGGTATAAAATGAAATTGAATCCCACGCTCGGCGGTAAATCTTTGAACTTGCATTTGGTGATTCTGAGAAGCTTGCAGTTTGTAAAGGTCAACTAATTGACTCCTTGCACATTTAAAAGTACTTGCATTATCGCAGTGAATTTCGGTGGGCAACCCTCGTCTAGAGATAAATCTCCTCAAGCATGCTAGAAAGGTTTCCGTGGTCAAGTCTGACGCAAGTTCTAAGTGAACGGCCTTTGTTGCGAAACATACGTATACACAGATATAACCTTTACCTATTAAGGATCGTCTTACGCGAGAGAGTTTTACATCAATTGGCCCAGCGAAATCCACGCCGACCTTCTCAAATGGGCGGCTGGTAGCTGTTACACGTGCAGCTGGCAAGGAGCCCATTAGCTGCTTGGCCACATAGGCCTTTTGTCTGAAACACACAATGCATTTGTGGGTTATTTTCTTAACTTCTAATAATCCGTTAACAATCCAAAATCTTTGGTTAAGATGCGAGAGTAACAGCTTAGGCCCTGCGTGCAGTAACCTTTCATGTTCACACCGTATAAGCAAGCTAGTAATTAAAGAGCCTTTAGGCAGTATGACAGGATGTTTTTGTGAATAAGCAATATCAGCATAATGTAGCCTACCCCCAACGCGTAAAAGACCTTGGTTGTCGAGGAAGGGATGCAATTCAGATAGATTTCCTTTCATATTGCTATTATTGTTTAAGGTTTTGATTTCAGATTGAAAATATATATTTTGTTCATGTTTAATTAATAACATTAATGAACCATCTAACTCAGAACTTTGCAAAAAGTCTGTATTTATTTTAACTTTATTTTTATTAACATTGTTTAAAAATCGCAATATGTATGATAGTAGCCTTACTATTTTATTTATATTAGAGTAATTATACAAGCGCTTGAACACATAATCAAGCGAATTTGGGTTTTGGCAAACCAAGTTGCTGGAAAGAGCCAAGCAGGGTTCCACTGCAAGCAAATCAGTGGGAGAGTTGTAAGCAGGAAAGTTGTACTCACTGTTTTGCAGAAATTTTGGCCCATTCCACCAGATATCGCAGCTACTCAGCTCATTCGGATTGACGCCTCGGCTTATGAGATCAGCAGGATTGTCATTTGTGTTGACATAATGCCAACTACATCCAGCTGTGTTTTGACGAATTACACTTACTCTGTTTGATATGTAAGCTTGAAGTTTTGTTAATTCAGTATTTAGCCATGCAAGGACAATTTGTGAGTCACTGAATAAACAGACATGCCTTATATTAAATTTAACTTTGAGTGTATTATGAGTCCTCACAATTAATTTCGATAGCAATAGTGCTGCATTCAATTCAAGCCTTGGCACAGTCATGCCTTTCTTTTGGACAGGGTTGATTCGTGATTTGGAACAGAGTAGATGCAATTTTGTTGTACCTGATTGGTTTGTGAGTCGCAGGTACACACAGCATCCGTAGGCTGTCTTACTCGAAGCGTCTGCAAAGCCGATTAAATCTGCCGAGTCTGCTTCTGAAATTCTAATGTTCCTATCTAATAGGATTGGCTGCATTGCAGCTAAATTATTGGTAAATTGAAACCATTCTTGCTGAACATTTGCAGGAGGACTGTCATTCCAACCTGTGTCCAGTAGCCATAATTTTTGCATTATGGCCTTTGCTGTGACTACAATTGGGCTCACGAATCCCATTGGGTCATAGAATCTACCTATATAACTAAGTATGCTCCTTTTTGTAACCTTATTCCTATTGAACGGTTCTGGACTAGAGATAATAAAATGATCATCTTTTACATTGATTTGAAGTCCTAAGGCTTTCATGTTATAATTATCCTTTTGTAATTCTAAACTATCGAAGTGTCTTTCATTTAATGGTATATTGTTCAAAACATTTTCATCATTTGATGACCATTTATGAGTATGGAAACTACCTAATTTAAGCAAATCACGAAGTTGGTCTCTGGCAGCAATAGTAGTTTCTAAATTATTATTACAATAGATAATATCATCAACATAAAGATTATTTTTTATGATAGATGATGCTAGTGGATATAATGACTCATATCTATTTGCTAGCTCATATATACAGCGAGTTGCTAAATAGCTTGAACTTTTCAAGCCATATGTAACCGTATCTAATCTAATACACTTGACTGGTTCGTCAGGATTGTCCCTCCACAAAATATTTTGAAGGGTAGTGTATTGAGGATCTATTTTAATGTTCCTAAACATACGCTTTATGTCCGCCGTAAATGTATATCTACCTACGCGGAATAATAAAATTATATCAAATAAATCTTTTTGAACCACAGGTCCATTGAGTTGTAAGTCATTTAGAGAAACCTTCTTGTTTGTTTTCATTGAACCATCAAAGACTGTTCGAAGCTTTGTGGTTTTACTGTTATTATTAATAACTGCATGGTGTGGGAGAAAATACACTGCATGTTTATTTAAATCATACCATCCTATATCAATGTAATGAGCATGACCAAGTGCTAGATATTCATGGATGAAATTTTTATATTGCATGAATAAATCAGGATCAGCATGCAATCTCTTTTCCAAATTTAAAAACCTTTTTAAAGCTAGGTGAAATGACTCCCCAAGAGTATCATTTACATCTAATAAAGGTAATTTTAAAGGCAGAGGAACCTCAAACTGATTATTAATTAATTTAACAGACCTTTGAAAAATATGTTCACAAAGCTCTTGCTCAGATGTTTGCTCAGTAAATATTTCTGGAACTTTTTCATTGGTCCAAAACTGGGCAAGTGTCTCATTGAGACCTAATTCACATTTTAATACTACTCTATTACATGTCTGTTGAGATACCTTGGGTGGCAGATTTCCTCCTACAATGTGCCCGAAGTATGTGTTAAAGATGTGTAGTTGTGTGTTACTAGGCTGCTGCAGTAGATGAGCAGCATTCTGGGGCAGAGCTGATGACTGCTCGCTGAGCCTTGGCAGGTCGATGCTTGTGCACTGCTCGTTCGGCAACAGGGTCTGGAAAAACACATCAGCCCCTAATAGCATATGTATTTCACTAGGCACATTAAATTGGTCATCTGCCAGTATGATGTTGGATGGTATTATGACCCTAGAGACATCAAATTTATTTTGAGGCAATTTACATGTTACATTTTTTACCACATGACAAGTTACCGTTGTCTTGTATGGTGATTTTAATGAATGAATTTCAATGGGAATGTTATATTTTACATTACTTTTTTCATTAGTGATTCCAACAATACAAGTGTTACTTTGCAAGGGCGTTAAACCTAATAGCTGAACAACTTTTGCAGTTATAAAGGAAACCTGAGATCCGCTGTCCAGTAACGCCTTGATGATGTATTCGGTGCCATTCCTTGCTACAACTTTGATTCTAGCTGTAGGTAGAAGCACATTATTATTAACATTACTTGACAAGGTGACAACTGGTGTGGTTTCACCTGAATTGCAGTGGAGCAGAGTGTTATGAGGCTTCTTGCACTCTGAGCACCGGAAGTGAAACCTGCATTTGCCACCATGTATACCCAAACAAATCTCACACAGTTTTTGTTCTTTGGCAAATGTCAGTCTATTGTCTGCTGGCAATAGTTGAAACTTTTTACATTTGTATAATTTATGGTCATTTAACTTACAGAAGATGCATGTTGCTCCTGCAGTGGCGACTGCTGTTACTTTAGTTGATTGTTGCTGCAAGTGAAGACCCTGTCCGGCATTCTCCAGTGCCAGAGCTCGTTTCTCAATGTATTGCAGGAAATCTTCGAGGTTAGGTTGTACGCTGGGATCTCGGTCTAGCTGATAAGCTCGTGCAGTAATTCCATCTAGTTTCCGAGAAAGAACACATAACAGAATTGCATCCCAGTATATAACATTTGAGTCAAGGTTTTTAATTGCAGCCAATTGTTGCCTAATAAATGACACAAAGTCCCTTAAACTACCAGCAGTTGACTTAACAATGTTACTTAAATCTAAAATGTTACCTATATGATCATTTATAATCTTATATTTATTATTATAGCGATTTTGCAACAGTTTGCGAGCTTCACTATAACTTTCTTGGGTTAAACATAAATTTTTTATCAAATTATATGGTTCGTCCTTTAGAAACGATCTCAAATAATAAAACTTTTGAATAGGGTCAAGGCTAGTGTTATTGTGAATCAATGAGTCGAACAAATTAATGAATGGTACGTATTCGGTAAACTTACCATCAAATGTATTTATGCAAATTGGTGGCAACTTTGTTTTATGTGTGTCTGCATCTAAATGCATGGAGCGACCGGAGGGGCCTTTAATCTCGTGGGTCTTTATTTGCTCGCTCAATGATGCCAAAATGTTGTAGTAATTATTTTCTATTTGCTCAACATTTTCTTTGTCTGCAGGATCGAGATAAAGAATATCTTTACATAAAGACTCATATTCTTGAAAAGCAGTTATGAGTCGATCACGTTTGTTGACTAGCTCATTGGAACTTAATTCACATAATTCAGAAACTTCGACGAACTTAAGTAATCTTGTAATCGTACCTTTAACATAGCCACGTGAGGCGATTTTACGTTTTAGTTCGTCCTCCATTTTTAACTTCTAGTGCACTTGTTTATATAAAAACTTAATATTGTCACTATAGGTACCACAAATATACACTTTATACTATGAATAGAGTAATTAATTAGTTGAAAATTCTTTGATGCGCGTGGACCGATCTTGAGGACGAGTCGAAGCTACAAAATGTCGGCTCGGAAGTCGTAACCGGAAATTCGCTTCGACGATTTTGGCGTCGCTTGCTGTCCCTCTTGCGCTCGTGCGTAATTCGCTGTCTGTTGCACGCACGGCGTGCGTGGATCGTGCGTTTCAGGTTTGAAGAAATGCAGAATTGTAGAATATTGCGATGCGTGCCGTCTCGCTTCTTCTTGCGGAATACCTTTTGTGCTGTCAGCTGTACTCTTCACACCTGCAGAGGTGACTCCGGCGACGACGGCAAAGGCGATCGATGGAATGATTACCGATTGCTGCTGGGTTGCTTCCTTCTCTTGAAGAATACTGCCAGACTTCTGTTCTTCAGACTTGTCGAATCGATAGGCGTGTTGCGACAACGAAGTCAGGCGATGCAGAGCCCGCTTGCAGTGCCCTGTGCCAACCAAAATGGCTGCGACACGGACGAGAAAAACTTGGCAAACCAGTAGGTAGCCCGCTTCTTCCGCAGCACCGCTGTTCTCCCTCGAAGGACCAATGTGCAGCGGTGTAATGGTGTTGGGTGCTGATGAGGTGCTGGTAGCGTGGTGCCACGGAAGATAAATAAAACGGCGGACAAATTCGGTTCACGTGTGTATTCGACCAGTGTCGCAGTTGGAAGGGGCGTGTTGCCACAGAAAACAAATTGGATTACATTTTTTATGTTGGTGTTGCAATAGTAAAATATTGGTGTTGCAATAGTAAAATACCCAACAGGCACATGATCGCCGAGTCAGTTGATAAGCTGTGCACCACATCCAAATGTACGGCTCGGACGACCAAGCATGTGAATAGGGCCACGTAGCGCTTCTCCTTTCTTCTTCCAACCGTGACGTGGACGGGCCCATAATAATCAAGACCGGTGAATGAGAAGGGCCTTTGATGATGTGCTAGGCGAGCTTCTGGCAGATTTCCCATAGGTGGTTGGAATGGTCTAGCGCGGCGCAATTCGCACAGTTGACAGGTACGGGCCACGAATCGAACAGCATTTCTGAGTCCAATAATCCAATAACGTTGGTGAAGCTCGTTCATTACCAAATCTAGGTGTGAATGCGCAGCCTTCTGATGATATTTGTGGATCAAAAGACGGACTGCGGGGTGTTTTCCATGCAAAATGAGAGGACGCTTAACGTCATCTGTAACGGCTGAGGCAGCAACAATGCGGCTTGACATTCGCAGCTGATTATCATCATCTATAAATGGCGACAGCTTGAACAGGCGGCTATTACGAGGCAACGGCTGTTGGTTCTTAATCCGCAAAAAATCTTCTTTGAAGGAATCGAGCTGAGACTGCCGTAAGATGTGGGTTTCGGCCAGGCGTAAATCGTTTGCTGTTATTCTCGCTGATACGTGGAGATTGTTGTGGACGTTAGGAGAGGATGTGCAAGAGGGAATAAATGTACATAAACTTCCTTCAAGACGAGTTAAATTGGCGTTAGCGCCTTGTCTTTGCAGACTACGCATACGCAATAAAGAAATGAATTGATGCGCTTTTGCTGTTGCTCGCACCATTCTCAACCATGAGCTGAAACGCAGCGGATCCGCGGAGATTGGTGCGGGCAGGTCAGTATCAGTAATGAGATGAACATGATGTTTGAATTCTTCGCGGCCTAGTCCACTGACATCGATCGTGGGTTCAGTGGGCCAGTCTGAGGAGAACAAGAAGGTAGGACCTGAGATCCAGCGAGATTCTGGAGTTAACTCAAAACGTTTGACCCGAGTCGCATCATCTGCCACGTTTAAATCACTCGGGATCCAACGCCACTCACCGACGTGCGTGAGCTCCAGAATCTCACCTACTCTATGAGACACGAATGGCTTAAGAGTGCGAGCGTCACTGCGAAGCCAACCTAAAGTCGTCATTGAGTCACACCAGAAAACGCGTCTCATCGGTTTAAGTCGGTGGGCTTCGCAAATAGACGTAGCAAGACGTGCAGCCATCAGAGCCCCTTGGAGCTCCAAACGGGGAATTGAGACAGGTTTAAGGGGTGACACGCGAGCTTTGCTGGAGATAAGGGAGAGTCTGACGTCGCCGTTAGTGTACAGAAACCGCCAATAAGCAACAGCGGCAAAGGCAGACTCACTGGCGTCCGAAAACACATGTAGTTCGCAGCCTGCTAATATGAGGTCATTCAAGTTATAGCGACGTGGAATTCGTAAACAAGAAACCGAGGATAAATCCTGAAACCACGACTTCCACGCAGCGCTGTCAGCTTGAGAGAGCTCCTCATCCCATTCTAAACCCTTACGCCAAGAATTTTGAAACATGATGCGGCCTCGAACAACGATTGGCGCAATGATTCCAAGAGGGTCATAGACTCGCATCACGTGAGCTAACACCTCTCGCTTGGTAAGCTTCTGTGGCAACACACCCTTATGGACTCCCGTGTTAAAACCAATCACGTCACAGGCGGGTTGCCAGATAAGGCCAAGCGTGCGGACATGCGTAGCCAGGTGACCTAAATCTACATCCTTCACAACGGGCGCCTCTAGCAAGGATCCTTTGGGTAGCAACGAGAGTGCCATGAGATCGTTTGACGTCCATCCTCGCATCTCAAAGCCGGCATGAGAATGTATGTTATAAATGTCCGCAGCCAATTTGGCTGCTTCATGAACATTGTCTAAACTAGTGATGCAGTCATCCATGTAGTGATCCTGTATAATTACTCGAGCTGCATCGGGGTATGTATCCTGCCACTCTAATGCATTTTTGTTTTTTATATAGATTGCAGTAAAGGGGCTGGACGCAGCGCCAAAAATCATGGATGACATGCGGAAAGTACGAATAGGCTCATTCGGACTGTCGCGCCACAGAAATCTTTGGGCATCCCTATCTTTTTCAATTATTTTAATTTGAGGAAACATTTCACGAATGTCAGCTATCAGAGCGACTTTACCTTCACGGAATCGCATCAGAATACCTAGCAGGGGTTGCAAAAGGTCGGGACCAGTTAATAACATAGAGTTTAATGACACACCGTGGGACTTGGCGGCTGCGTCGTGTACCGTTCTCAACTTGTTAGGCTTATTTACGTTAATTACGCCAAAGTGAGGCAGGTACCACAACGGAGATCCCAAGTCAGGAGGAGCTGAACACGGTTCAGCATATCCCTTTGATAGCATATCGTGGATATTTCGACGGTAGCGTTCTGCATAGTCAGGGTCTTTCACCATTTTTTTTTCTAAACTAAGGAACCTAGATACAGCTAACTTGTAACTGTCGGGAATATTCAGATTATCAGCTTTCCACAACAAGCCTACTTCAAAGCGACTACTGGGCAGACGGCGCGCGGTGCGCTCGAGAACTTGCACGGCGCGTTCGTCGTCGGCACTACGAGCTTCCTGTTTAGAGATGCCGATTGAATCAATTTTAAACTGCTCTCTAATAAGACCTTCCAAAATCGACCGATCGTTCGCTATATCAGCTTCGCTAACAGTGGCGTGGTTGACAACGTCGACCAGCTTAGTTTTGCTGCAACCGAAACCATACAAAACCCAGCCTAAAGCAGTTAAAATAGCTACGGGTTGTGTCTTAGTTCCTTTGCGCGTAGCTTTAGCGAGAGATAAGTGCCAGTTGTCGATGCCTATAATCAGCATGGGCTTAACGTCTTCATAGCAAAACTCATTAGCAATGTCTGCCAGGTATGGATACTTACGTACGCTCTCAAGATGCGCTGACTGTCGCGCAGCGCTCAAGCCGTTCATCGACCTGGCTCGCTTGACGCAGTGAATTTTGTTAGAATGACGGCCTTTTATATTGAAATCGACGTACTGAATATTGACGTCCATTCCTAGACCACCTACACAGTCCAAATGGATACGTTTCTCTTGGCCCTTGCAACCAATTTGAGCCGCCAATTTAGAATCTATAAATGTGCCTGTGGAACCGTCGTCCAACAAAGCGTACGTATCAACACTATTAGAAGGTCCAGACACGGTCACGCCAACTATTTTCAACAACGGCCGAACAGAAGGTTCCGCAGTTGACAAGGAGGATGCATGAGCCAAGACTTCGTGATCCGAGTCGTCAGACGATGGCTCACCGGTCTCGTCGCAGGCCGCGACCGCGTCGCACGTCGGGGGCGCGCTGGATGTCGATGGCTCGGGTTCAGCGTCGTCTTCCACTTCGACGTGCGCGGTGACTGCACGCTCCTTAGGCAGCGCACGTATTACAGACACTTTATGCATCACGACGACTTCGGGGCGGCCGTAGCGCGCGTCGAGCGCAGCTAGCACCACACCAGGGGCGCGCGCCGTTGCCAGCAGGCCCTCCACTGAGTCGCGCGCCGCTCCGCGCAGGGCGCACGACAGCCTCGCTAAATTGTCGGTTGCTGAAAAGCTTTGAGCAGTATTTTTATACGCACTTTTTAAGGAGAGCCAACCTAAATAGGACTTGCCGTCAAATGTAGGCAAGTCTGTCTTTGTAACAGTCTGCCCGTTAACTTTATTTATTAAAGTCCCGAGCGAGTTGATTAAGCGAGTCACTCCTCCATCTTCAGAACGAAATCGGTTGAGAGCGCGTGTAGTCGCCACAGCGTCTTGGCCGTGCGACGCTCTCATGCCCAGAGTCGCACCCTGGGCTGTATCGCCGTATCTGAAATGTGGGTTGGCACTTAATAAATTTCGCTCATCGGGGGGACCAGGCACTACATTTTCTACCCAATCCTGAACACTAGCACAGCTACGCATGCCGTGGCTGCCACGCTGGCTGGCGTCCGCCTCTATGGCGGCGAGCTCAGCTTGTAGTTGGAGCTCAGCGACCTGTCGCTCTCGCTCCAGGGCTTGTTGCTCCAAATCCGCTAGCTGGCGCGCGTGCTGTGCACGTGCCGCCAGTTGACGTGCCAGGATGGTGGCGGATGAGCGCGAGGTGGCGGCGCTGGTCCGGCGGGAAGGCGCCGGAGCCGCGACGTGAAGGAGAAGGTCCGCGCTCTGCTGCGCGGGCGGGGCAGTCTCCCTCGCCGCAACTTGGGTGCCGTCTCCTGCATACAGCGCGTTCACTTTTGCACGTTTAGAACGTGTTTCCACCATTTTTCCGTAGATAGGACCAAATATTAACTACAAAAAAAAAAAAAAAAAAAAAAAGGTAGAAAAAGCATAAACAAAAAGGTGCAAAAAGGTAAAATATCAAAAAGACTTGCACAGCCAGCTTTTTGGGTCAAATACCCCTTAGTGGGGCGTTAAAATTCTTCCATACAAATTTTGACACCCCCCAATACCTCTTTAGGGGGTATTTTAGAAAATCAAAAAATTCCAAACTTCATAATTTACTTAGATAAGTATTCGTGCCAAGTTTCAAGGTTATTAACTCAAGAAATAAGATTTTTCATACAAACAAAATCCCCCCTTTTCACCCCCTTATAGGTTGAATTTCCAAAAACCCCTTCTTATTCGATACCTACTCTTCACAAAGAACACACCCTCCAAAATTCATGTTCCTAGGACCAGCAGTTTAGACTGTGCGTTGATATTTCAGTCAGGTCGTTCATCCCCCTTTGGGGGAGAAATTATCAAAAACGCTGAGACCGTATAAATTAATTTTCAATCGTTAGCCTAAATACAAAGGTTGAAGATCCTAACTTTTAAACTGACGGACTTTCATACAAACTTTCATCCCCTATTTAACTCCCTTAGGGGTTGAATTTCAAAAAATCCTTCCTTATTCCTTGTCTACATTATAAAGGGAACCATTGTGTAAAATTTCAGCTTTCTAGGACCAAGGGTTTGGGCTGGGCGTTGATGAGTCAGTCAGTCAGTCTGGCCTTTTGTTTTTATTTATATATATAGATAGATAGATATTTTTCCGGGATAAAAAGTACCCAGTGTGGTGCCCAGGATATTAAAGAATAATATTATACCAAGTTTCATCGTAACCGAACCGGTAGTTTTTGCGTGATGCCTGAACAAACAGACAGACACAGATTTATTATAAGTATATAGATAAGCCTGTGCTGTCCCACTGCAGGGCAAAGGCCTCCCTTCCCGCTTTCAATTTTCCCGGTCTACTGCGATTGTGGGCCAATCCTTTAAGGAATCCAGCTCATCCCGCCATCTCTTTCTGGGCCTGCCACGCGCAGTCGGTTCCTGCCATTCGGGATCCCGAATGCATTCCAATGCTGGGCCAATTCACTATGATCACTTAACGATTCCTTACTCGAAACCACGTCAATTCCTTAGCTATTAGAATGTATTGTGCCATTTTATAGTATTTTTTGTTTTACTTATTATTTTTAAATTATGTTTTTTCCTTATGGATCGTGTGGTCTGCAATATAGATATTTCTATTAATATTTTAACTGCTTGAAATCTCACTAAGTGCGATTTCCGCTTGAATAAAGCACAACAAAATATAATTTAATCGAAATTCAACTGAATGCTTTTCCAAAGACAACTCAAGCTTGGGAACGTGACACAGGGTGACGTCGTCGATGAAATAAAACATAAAAAATAATTAATTTAACTCATTTATTTAGTTGTCTCTTCGTCGTAAGTTACTGTCATATTGTTAGAAGGCCAGTCTATTTCATTGAACACTAGTGATTTGTTCATTAGGAATCCAATTATCACTTTGAAACTTGGTTTTTGGCAGTACATGCTTATACATAACAATTTAACAATTAAAATTACTTGTATATACAACAACTTATAACAAGTCAAATAATTATAGATGGTACTAAAAGGTAAAAAAAGGTCTGCTACATTTTTTGGGAGCACGCACCTTATCGGGGATGCGCCAAGGTATCCCGCGAAATTCAAATTTTCTTACGTTTTTTGCAATTTGCAGGTCAGCGTCAGGTTGTATCTTGATCAAAATATGATTTGCGACCGTAACAAATATGTATCTATTTACAGAATAATTATTATTAAAGTTCGTCCGACGACAGAATCCGTTCGTCAAGAACGTGTCGTCGGCCGAAATATCTGTCAGTTTCATACAAACGCATACGTGTTTTGCAAATATGAACTTTATTAGCTACTAGAATTGTCGCACTGACAGATGTCAGGGACGCGTTCCCTCGACGGCCGGACTGTAGAATCATTAATGTCATGATTTCATGAAATAGTTATTCAATAGGGCAATTTGATTGTAAGAAAATTTTAATTTCGCGAGCTAAATTGGGCTTTCGCCAAAAGTTCGCCTCGAAGGATGAGGCGAACAACACCATTGCACAACCTCAATTCGGTTTTTATTGTGAAGTTAAAAGTGACTTCGAAATTCAATTCATAAGCTCTACCTTCTTTCTTAGGCCCTTACAAGCTAGTAGTCACTTGATAAGTGAAATATACATGTTAATTAGTAATCTATCTACTTTAATTAATATTATTGATATTACACTTTCCCCAATTTTGCAACAACAAACGAATATACAACTGCACAACACGACCGTTCAAACGTCATTAAAACTCAATTCAATCTTTATGGCGGCTCGGAAAGTCGGAACACGAGGCGAGTCGCTGCGCAGTAACAATTCATGTGTCAGTGGGGGTGAGGGGTGAGGTACTGCGCAGCGAGTAATGCACTTCAGAGCCGCCATAAACTTTGACGCGTATTATAGATGCAGTGTGTTTTTTCTAACATTTCTTATTTGGCAAACAAACAACACGATGTTTTCCCTTTGAAGCTCACAAAACGCACGACCTTTTCAGACTAGGTTGACGAATATCATAACTTTAGCTTTTTGTGTATATTTACATAATAATTACGTGAAAGAATTTTTCAATTAGGAATGTCGTTACGGAGATTACCCTCCAAATTTACACAAACTCACAAATTTCGTAAGAACCGGGTCGTGTTTACCAAATATGATACAACAAGGAAAATACACTTCAAGATTTTTAGCGTTAAATAATATTAGTTACTTAATTGTTAATATTCTGACTATTTACATTGTCACTAAAACTTAGCGTTCAAAGTTAAACTTTGCCATAATACTTGTATCTAAAAGCGTTATTTGTACATTATCTGTTAACTAGTTTGGCGACGACTGACTGACCAGAATTTCTTGATACTTGGGGCGCTGCTTTTAAAGGAGACATCGGTACATTTAAATGTAGTTCGCTGTTTTGTCGTGTTTCAAGATGTACTGGCCACTCGGTGATTATAATAATTGCACTAGAGGTGGGTGGATTGTTGTGAGCTGTGAGCGCTGTACCGCGATTTTATGGCTTCTGAAACAATGTAAATAGATAAAATAATTTAATTTGGTTGCAAAAGAATGACTGAGTTAATACAGTATACAGTACCCGGCGATAAATATTGCACATCGATCTTTGGAAAGAGACAATCGGCTAATTTCGGCTTCTTAGAGCGTTATCTCTGTCGCACGAAATACAAACAGTCCGGTATCTATTAGGAGCTGTTAAAACAATTATGATTTGCTTCTTTTGATAATTCTTTTTATTCTTTGTATAAAATACACCAATTTTTCTATAAATGATTGCTTTAGGTTGGGGTAAAATAAAAAGGTTCCCCTATTTTTCCTAAAGATGCCATAGCACAACTTTAAATTATTTAAATTTGGGGGTGTTAACAACTCTAGATATATATTTTGAACTGGACGCGACCGCACTCTATCGCACTTGAACAACGACTGACAAAACGTCAGTTAACGTCACATAGGTAGTGTGCGACAGAGATAACGCACTACGAAGCCGAAATTAGCCGATTGTTTCTTTCCAAAGGTCGATGTGCAATATTTATCGCCGCGTACTGTAGAAGGTTTTATTTGTGGTAAAAAATACTTTTAGGGTTTATGCTGCTTTTTTTTATAAAATTCAGGCTGGAATTAAACTTATACTTTACTCAAGCTAAGTACAGTAGCATTTCAACGAAAATGAATCTAACTTTTATCAAATTAATGTTCATTTTACATTTTTATCGACATGCTATGAAGAAGAATGTTCATATTCATATGAAACGCTTGATCACAGTTGCTTTGTAGGAATATTTGCATTAACTTTCTCAGAGGCAAAACTGAGCTTGAGCTTGGGGGTGCATTATAGCGTTTAAAAAGTGCTTACTCTTTATCATATAACAAGAATATAGTAGATTATGTCATAAGGGACCAAAATAATGTATTGAGGGCGAGAGCGATTGTTTGAATCCAGAGCGAAGCGAAGCAGTCGAGGGATTCTAGAATAGAATCCTAAGCGGAGCGAGGGATTCTAGAATAGAATCCTAAGCGGAGCGAGGGATTCAAAGTACGTCGCTCGAGGTTAAATAATTTTGGTACCGTGTGGCACAAATTAAAATTGTAATATTTTGATAAAAAGTAATAAAACACAAATAAGAAATTCCCGTGTATTTATTTTTTTAGTTTGGTTAACCAATGCCGCATCGGCAGGCGCGCTTTTTTACTACCGGATAGAACTTTATTGAAGTCAATTGCGTTCAAAGGGGTTTGAAGGTTTTGGCCCTAAAATCAGCCGCCATTTTGATTTTTTTTCAGAATCGCGGTGCACAACAAAAGTTATATATTTAGATAGAGGACACTTATACGAACAAAAAATGTTATATAACATAATATCCTAAAGCGTCAGGTTTCGGAGTTATTCACCGAAATATAAGTCGAAAACAACAAGGATTTTTTTGTTTTTTTCCCTCCAGGTAAGCACATTGAACTGTTGAGGTAATAGAAACGTTATGAAACCTTTATGGAGAAGAAACAAATGAAGAATAGACATTTTTTAAATAAATAATTAAACACGGCAATTTATAGTTCGTTTTATAATCCCAGAGACTAATCTGACAAGTGTAAAGTCAAACTTCTATACTAAAAAAAAACGAAAACACAATAGACTTAAATGTCAGATTAGTCTCTGGGATTAAAAAACGAACTATAAATAGCCGTTTTTAATTATTTGTTTAAAAAATGTCTATTCATCATTTGTTTCTTCTCCATAAAGGTTTCATAACGTTTCTATTACCCCAATAGTTCAATATGTTTTCCTGGAGGGAAAAAAAACAAAAAAATCCTTGTTGTTTTCGACTTATATTTCGGTGAATAACTCCGAAACCTGACGCTTTAGGATATTATGTTAATTACATTTTTTGTTTGTATTAGTGTCCTCTATCTAAATATATAACTTTTGTTGTACACCGCGATTCTGAAAAAAAATCAAAATGGCGGCCGACCTTAGGGCCACCCTCCATACAAAAATCTTCTAACCCCTTTTTAATTAAATATTGTTCCAAATTCAAAAGTAATTTCGTCACTGTAAGGCTCTTTACACATATGCCGTGGCTGCGGCGGCGGTGCCGCTGCTGCTGCGGCATAATGTGTAAAGGGCCTTAATAAGTGCGCTAGAATGACACATTTTGTTCGCACTTAGGCTGCGTTTCCACCAGAGATGTGCGAGGATGCGTAGCGAGAGATGTGTGTGAAACAAACCAATAACAACGCTTCATTTTCATAGCTTGAACTAAGTTAACGTTGTTATTGGTTAGTTTTACACACATTTCTCGCTAGGCATCCTCGCTCATCTCTGGTGGAAACGCAGCCTTATCGAGGAACCCTTCGGCTCTTTTCGAAAAGATGGGATGAAAAATAATATGTTTATTTAAGCGAATGACACCAACCTGGTAACAGGAGTACAATAGTAGTACATTATCCAGTAGGGTTGGCTGAGGCCAGCCCGCCGGCTAGCTAGGGCGGCGGCGCCAGCGGCACGAGCAGCGGCTCGCGCGCGCGGCGCGGCCGGCGGCTGGAGGCGCGCGGCGGCGCGGCGGCGCGCAGGCGCGGCCGGCCCGGCCCGCGCCGCGCGCGCGCGCCCGCCTCGCCCGCCGGCACGCACGAGATTGTTTCCAACGGCGCGTCCGACTCCAGGAGGGCGGCGCCTGGGGGGATACACATAATAAAGTATTGCGACTACGTCTAAGGGAACATGTCTTGACAACAAACTACAGTAGGCACTCTCCATCACTCATCATCATAAGACGATTTTTCAAATACCACAACGATTTACTTGTTTCATTCATAAACCTTTATTTTCGTTTTCATCATGCAGATTCAACTTTTAAAACGGGTGCACTACATTAATACGAAAAACTTTATTCCGAAAGTCACAAATACGAATTTCAAAATACCGATTTTCATAATTCCGAATGGTTCAAAATTCCTTTTATAACAACTCCGATTTATCATTCATCCTATTTTAATAATTCCGAAATTTCAATATCCCTAACGTTTATAATTACTATTCTCAAAATACCGAGTTTCAATAGATCGAATAACAAAAAGTCCGACTTAATGATAATTCGAAACATCAAAAATACGAATTCCGATTATTAAAATACCGATCAATTAGAATTCCGAAATAAAAACGCTTTGTAAAACTGAATAGCATGACAAATACACACATATTTCCAATTGTAAGAATATAGATGGCACAAAACCAACAATAGAGCCTCTATTTCTGTGTAAAGGGTTTAAAGTCACCTAACCAAACCAAACCTCGGGGTGCCCGTCGCTCGCTCTTGCATCCTATGTCGACGGAGCCCCGCTTCGCGGGGCCCCTATTTCTGAGTAAAGGATTTAAAGTAACCTAACCAAACCGAACCTCGGGATGCCCTTCGCTCGTTCTTGCATCCTATATCGACGGAGCCCCGCTTCGCGGGGCCCCTATTTCTGAGTAAAGGGTTTAAAGTAACCTAACCAAACCAAACCTCGGGGTGCCCTTCGCTCGCTCTTGCATCCTAAGTCGTCTATTGCGTTCGTTGAGTTCGGGTGCGGTTACGAAATAATTCGGTATTGAAAATCGGAATGTCGTTTTTCGGACCGAGAACCCATCGAGCATTTGATTCTTCGAATATATGAAAATCGGAAAACAAACAAGTCGCATTTATGACTTTCGGTAAAATAAATTTCGTGATTTTTAATAATAGACATTATGATTCTTAGGTATTATGAAATTCGGACTTTTGAAAATCGGAACATCGAAATTCGGAATAAAATATTTCAGAGTATTTGGGTGTTCACGAATGCAACGCATGAATTTGTAAAGTAAGCTTTTAGACAAGGAGTTTGTCCAGAGTAAGTTCAAGTTTGAGGGGTATAAAGGCCTGTACTTACAGGAACCTGTAACGACAGTGGAAATATGAAATAACGCAAGAGACAAACCCTAGGTTGTCAAGAGAGCAAAAATATTTTTTTTTACAAACCCAGTCGTTTTTTTTTATGCATATTCCATATCCTATCTAAAGTATTTATGATAAAATTCCTTAAATTTGTTTAGTCTTCTATATGCGTCATGTTTAGTGCAAAAAAATATATTTTTCACTTCTCATGCTCTAAAAGTCCGTCTTTATGTTGTGCTTAGGCGACATAAAATCGCTTTTTATGTTCTAGTGCATAAAGTAAAATTTTTTTCTAAGACTAAAGTAATCAGGCCCAACAGCCACACGCACAATAAAACTTCGCAGATTAAAGTCGTGATTTATTTCATTTTCTTTAATTTATACCACTTCCGTGTTTTCTATCGTTAATTTAATAAAATCAGGTACAATAGTTGTCATTTATTATTTAAAAAGGCAAAGAAACGTTTTCATTTTTTGGCAGTATGAAGTACCCAAGTCGAATGACAAATGTTAAAAATTAAAAAAAAAACTTTTAAAAAAAGTTTCGTGGCGGTATTATCTGTGGTGGCGGGAATCAGCTATGGATGCAATATTTTTGATTAATTATGTACTGTATACTTTATGCCTGTTTCATTTTCTCGCAATCGAAGTGAAAAGCAGAGTGTATAACTCAGGCATAAACGAGCCATTTTACCCCTCGACTTAACTATCCACCCTCGCCTGCGGCTCGGGTGGATATAAACGTCTCGGGGTAAAATAGCTTCTTTTATGCCTTAGTTGTACAATCTACTATTGTTTCTATATCTAAGGGCTGATTTTACCGACGCCAGATATCTATACTTACCCAAAAAATAATTTTAATTTTTTTCATACAAATTTGTCAGACGTCCATTATATTATTCTAATGATAAAAGATACCTGACATTGGTAAAATCAACCTTAAATAAAGTGGTAACATACCAGCAGCTACAGCACTCGCGTTATCAGCAGGTTGCGCCTCCGGTCTCCTGGACATGGCGTGTCGCGAGCCGCGCGGGCGGCCGCGCCGGGCCCCGCGCCCGGCCCGCGACACGCCCCACGCGCCCGCGCGCACTGCGCCCGAGTACGACGCTGGGGATATACAGGGAAATTCATTATTAAATCCGTATTAACACATGGATCTTTCCGCCTTTTTAGGTTACCAGCCCATGTAACTTTGTACCATTTGCGCATTTTGACGTCATCATTGATGACGTCAAAATGTGTGCGGAAATCCAGTGACTTATGCACCCGATATGTATCTTGTGCGGGTACGTCGAGCATGTATCTCGCGATACATTGACTCACATAAGTTTGAGACTGATTTGGTTCGTAAGGAGCCTCAAGACACCTCTAGTCTGGTTTAAAAACTATTGGAATAGCAATAGTTTTTAAACCAGTTTTAACCTCGGACTATTATTGAATCTTATTCTGAAACACGAATTGAATTGTATTATCACTAACCCACCAAGAAATATAAACATCAATCGATCAATATTCGCTGACAAGTCATTCGGAATTCTATGTTTACGGTTGTCTGTGGTGGTCTTATTTAAGGACAATGGCTGTTCAAGGAGATTTTGGCGAGTGGTAAATTCGGAACTAACGCCACCTTCTTGTTTTTTCAAAACATTTTACAAAACAATTTCACAAATGTTTACAGCCTGATTAAATCGCCATAAAGTGAACGGAACATGAGGCAAGTCGCTGCGCAGTAACAAATTTACGTATCAGCGGGGGTGAGGGGTGCGGTACTGCGCAGCGAGTAGCGAACTTCAGAGCCGCCATAAAGTTAGAATCGGGCTGTACCAACAGCGACTCCCTGTCAACATCATTCAAGCGCCAAAGGATCCTTGAAGCACTGTACTTACGTATAGGTGCAGGTGACACCGGTATGTCCACCACTAGTTTGTCTCCGTCATCATCAACTTGCAACGGACTGCCTGGCTCCGACGCGGAGTCGCGAGGTCGCTTAGCTTCTACTGTGACTGGGGCTGGCTGCTGTAGAATAGATTTCATTTTTGGTAGCACGGGTGATTTTTTCTCGCGTTATTTTTTCGCGCATTGAATTTACAACTCTCTGCGTAGCGCCGAGAATTGAAAATCTAATTTTGTGTTTTTTGGACACGCTGCGATATTTTTGCGCCCTTGCGGGCGAGGGCTTAATGTTTTCTAAGATAGGCTTTGTTTGAAGCCATAGGGAAGAGGCCTTTGCCCAGCAGTGGGATGATACAGGCTAACAGTAACTGTAACTGACTTTGATTCGATGTTCTCAGAGAATTTGAATAGGAAACACCAACCTACTCTTGTTTTAAAAATATTTGTTGTGGTAGTGTTTGTTAAAAACAGAAATAAATATCACTTATTATTGCGCACTATCCACTAGATAAATGGGACAGAATTTGTATAAAACTATCTGCCAAGACAAGTTCTGCTTGATTTAGGTAGAATTTGGCGTGGGGGAAATAAACTGGTCGTAGGTCTGACCAACGGTCTAATAGGACAGTATAGTATAGTATTTGTTGTGTTTGGTAATACTTACAACTTGAGGCAATATGCCTAATTTCCTTTTGCGTTCTCTTTCTTCCATTAGTTTCTTCTCTTCAGACTTCTGGCGATCTGTGAGAGAAACACAATTTTATTGCATAGTTCTGTAACACGGCCTGCGGTAGGAATAAACTGGTACAAATCGTCACATTATAACGACAAAACGTTATGCCCCCTCCATGCGACTTTCTCTCTCTCTCTCTCTCTCCGTCTAGTTCTCATGGTTTTCGAGGGTGTTGAAGAAAATAGTGAGGTCAAAATGAAAACTCAAGATGGAGGCTGCAAAAATTTATAAATTTGTATGGTTTTCGAGGATGCTAAACCTGATAGCGAGGTCAAAATGAAATTCAATGGTGGTGACAACTTTAAGAAACCTTCTAAAAGGTATACTAGATGGCTCTGTATTAAAAACGCGTATTAAATGCATACTTTCTAACTCTGTCTCTTTCTATTCTATTTCCATATACAAGTGTTTTTTTTTTTTTCATACGGCATAGGCCTGCTCTTTTTAAGGTGAATGCGCAGTGGTAGACAGCGAAATTTTAATTTTCTTACGTTTTTTGCAATTTGTAGATCAGTGTCAGGTTGTATCTTGATCAAAATATGATTTGCGACTATAATAGACATGTATTTACAGAATTATAGTCATTAGAATCATTAATATATCTTTTTAAGTTAGATTTCTACCATAAACACTTTTCCATACGAGATTTGTTCATAACGGTAGAAATCTTACTTAGAAAGATGTATTAATGATTCTAATTATTATAATTCTGTAAATACGTACCTGTTATAGTCGCGAATCATATTTTGATCAAGATACAACTTGACACTGACCTGAAAATTGCAAAAAACTTAAGAAAAATTGAATTTCGCGGGCTACAACTGCGCATTCACCTTAACTACGATATATAAAAATCTAAAGCAGTAATATTCTCACTATATTATGCTTATCTGTACTTACATTTGAGTTCGATTTCTTCATCATCTAACAGTAAAGACACCACTTCTTTAGGCTTCAATGTGTCTGGCTTGAAATTGCCACCACTAATCACCATCCTTTGTATCTGTAGAACAGTGTATTTTTAGTCACTTCATTTCGTTTAGAAAGTCACAACGTCAACGTTCGCGCAAATAAATATATTTTACTCGTTTTGTAATGAGTCAGATTATGTTTTAGTAGCAATATGTCGATCTAAGTCTTAAATATTAACAATGTTCTCTCTTCTATCTCACCTCTGACTTCTCTCTCGCGCGCTGCATGATCCGCTCCTCGATGGTGCCCTTGCAGATGAGCCGATACACAGTGACCTAATAACTAACTAATATTAATAACAATAACTAAAATAATAGCATAATTTTGTAAAAATATAGTTTTGAAGGAGGGGGACAGAGAAGGCTTAGAAAAAAAATACAGTGTCAAGATAAATTAGGTAGCGAAACTCTACAGAAGTGCTGGATATCGATATCGAAACATCATGATAAAACGAAAATTTAAAAGTTCCTGCTTAATTGAAATACATGCTTTGATTTCCCAATAACAGTCTGGAGTAAACGAAGGAAATTTTTAATCCAGAAATTTCGATAATGCTTTAAGTTTGAGTGTGAGTGTGACCTGCTTGGTTTGTCCCAGTCGGTGAGCGCGGTCCATAGCTTGCTGGTCTACGGTGGGGTTCCAGTCTGAGTCGTAGAAGATTACTGTGTCGGCCGCTGTGAGGTTGATGCCGAGGCCGCCTGCTCGCGTTGAGAGGAGGAAGACGAATATGTCTGAGCGGGCCTGTGGAGATAAAAAGTATAACTTGTGTGCTTTTCTTGAAGCATATTCAATGAGAGTACCACCAGCGCCACTTTGACAAAAAGTCTTCCATTCGATCATGAATATAAAATATATGATGACGTACACCATTCATTTCATTCAATGCCCTTTGACATAATTGACAGGTGCCAGGACCTGACGTCTCAGTTAACTGAACATATAATAATAAATATATGAATATTGAGTATTTCAGAAAACCCTCATTCAATCAGCTGTCTAATCTCTTATCGAATAATTAATATAACTGGTTTCATAACAACTAACATTGACATCATTCATCATTTTATATCAGCAATTTGGCAGAAGATTTACTGATCACTGCTAAACGAAGAATCGGGAAATAAACAGGGAACAGTTAAAAAACAACAAAGTTCATTTAAGAGCAGTAATTTTTTACACTAACAAGCCAGAGATAATCAACACTTTGTTGAAAACATGACACACCATAATATAAATAATACAACTGTTACATACCTGAAAATCTGCCACCATATCTCGTCGAGCGGAGATCTTACTTGACCCGTCTAACCGCATGTATTTATGTTTTCTGTGCCACATGTACTCCTGAAAGGTAAAAATAACGTGATTATTTCAACGACGATTCAGAGTTTTCAGACCTCGATATAACTAGGATATACTTAATTGTATTCTATAATACAGTTATAGTATTTCTATCTCACGTAGTGACGCGCGCTTTACTTGTGGTAACCAAGTGTACAAACACGCTGTAAATGTGTGCATGAAGATAAGTAGCGTCAGTACGCACGAACGCACACACCCACACCCACGAACAAACGCAACGCACACACCCTTGCACACACCCCCACACCCTCACACACACACGCACACTTTCGACTTCGCCATTGCCTCGTACGGTTCCGAAAGCTCCTGTGCTGACACACACATTCCCAGCGTAACTTGCTAACCACAAATAATGCGCACGTCGCTTAGTGAGAAATAAATACTGTACCTTTATTCAATTCATGGAAAATGTTAACATACCTCTAATAAGTCAATCATCTTGGTCATCTGGCTGTATATGAGCACTCTGTGACCACGTTCCTTCAGTCTTCTCAGCAACGAATCCAAGGCGGTTAGTTTTCCTGCATCGCTTACGAGTTGATTTTTATCTAAAATTCAAATGAAATTATTAATACTACGTACAACGTGTTACCATGGATTTAGTACATGATTCTGGACCCCAATGCTGTTATAAATGTTGATATTTTTCGTCGTGAACCCATGGTAACAGTTTGCGCTTCGATGTCCCTGCCACCCTGTATATCGCGAGACCAATTTCATTGTTCAGCATTATAACGGAACGGAACAAGTCTGTGATATGGCTGGGAGCCACTTCAGCCAATAATACTACTGCAATGCATGTCTGTTTTCATTATCATCATCTGCCTAGCATTTTCCCATATATTTTAGAGCATCTTCTATGTTGTTATTAGTCTTATCTGACTGCTTGAGCGTTTATTTAAGAAGTAAATTAGATTACCTGGCACCTGCAGCTCTGCCCAGCCCCAAGGCGGTCTGGCAGCAGCAGTTAGTCGAGTCACACATCGCCAGCCCGCCGCAGACTCAGCTTGCTCGTGACGAGTCACGTGGTACGCGAAACTTCGAGATGCCGCGAACGGGGCGCGCGTGCAAGTACACACCTAGGCGAGAAAAAGAATATCTTAATGATTATAAAACATGAAAGAATAGAAAAAATATGCGGTATTTAGGAAGCGATGAAAAGTTAGCTCATTAGAAGATCTTTCATATATTTGGCGGTATGAAAATTCATCAAATTGCCAAGGTTATTATTGTGTTGTCACTGAAATATTACGAACGCAAATGAAGGTTTAGGTCCAGCCTCAATAAAACATGACACTTAAGTTCGACAGATTATTTACTACACCCACTGTATACCCCCCTGGTAACACTGGTTATCAAACTTTCGAGCTTCTGATGACCCCAACGACTGTCAAAGACGTAACGACTGTCAAGGATATACTAAACATTCTGGGACAAAGATATAAAAGCCTAAAAATTACACATTACATAACAGCTTTACCTTTTGCTGCGCAAAGTACAGGAAGGTCGGCAGAGGCGTCGGCATCTCGGGGTAGGAGATAGGCTGTCGTTCCAAAAACGGGACGTCTGGCAGTTCCAACTTAGGCACCGCGATCACTCCGCCCTCTTCAGTCTTGATCTCGCTTAGCATTTCCGTCTAAAACAAATAATTCTACATTAAATATGGCATTTATAGGTATACCGGTTATATCCCACTCACCTTGAAATAAAGGATTCTGTAGAGTCCTAATTGAAAATTTCTGAACCGATGTTAATAGTATAGGTGTATTGCTATATTATTATTTATTATACACCAGTTTCAAGGAAACTTCTTATTTAGTGGATATAAAAATTATGAAAATTATGTTTAAAGGTAATCATAGATTCTCTTATAACTTTAAAACTTTTTACAAAAAATAAACGACCAACTTTTAAGTTGTGGTACCAAATCCATACCAATTCGTATTGGTATACGAATAGGTACTACCCCATAACACAACTAAGGTAGGCAACACTACATGGTATGTAACAATTTATTCAACATACAACAAGTGGCCTTTATTTAAAAAAAAAAAAAAAAGTTTATTGACACAAAGTACCTTTGTATACAATACCAATACATTTCACATAGGTACATTGGATTTTGTATAATTGATTGGAGCTAAATTAAAAAACTATCCAAGCAGTACTATATACTTCCGGGACCATGGTGCAAGCTTCCTCTACCAAAATCTCTCCAATCTCAAAATTTGTCCAGTAATCTCTTTTTTTTTTAAAGGAGGAACTTCCTTCTTTTGAAGTTGGTTAAAAATTAACTAATTATAGATAGTGCTCAGAATTGCCATAATAACAGTTATAAAATACGCAAATTTTTGTTAAAATCAGAGATACAATTGAAAATCTTTACAACATGAAGAGTTAAAATTAGATAGTGTTCGAACTTACCTGTCCTTCTCTCTCCCTCATATTCCTTATCCTCAACGCTTTGTGTTCAATAGTTTCCGGCGTGTAATGTATAGTGTGCTCCGCGTGTGTGTAGAATGGACCACCTGATCACAAAAACCAACTTACTGTTAAACATTTGTGTAAGATAAATCAAACGGCTAAAATTAATTGAATTAAAAAAACAAAATTATATTCTAGCCTCGCAAAATTGCTATTAATTTTTAAAGTCCTTTACAGCAGAGGCGGCCCATAGATCTCTTCTAGAAAATCAGTTCTATGATCAAAACGGAAATCTAGTTGATTGACTACCGAAAGAAAATTCCAGACAACTTTCTAAAACTCATTTCAAGAGATTTATAAATACAGACTAAAGGCTTGTGTAAACTAAACCGAGATTTTAGTATGCTAGGCTGAAGATGATGATTTTGGGCTATGTCCACCATCAATAATAAACAAGATTAATTTATCTTAGAAACTTGAACCCACCTTGTATCCACAACGCATCAGTAAACAGCATCTCCCTCCACATCAAGCTATCCTCCTTCCTCTTCGCCAACACATCGCCATTGGGGCACACCAACAGCATATCTTTCTTATTCACTCTGTCATAGTAGTCAGCGCATATTTCTGTCTCTGTGTCCTCCTGTTTGACGTCACAGATAGGTGTTGAGTTCCACCAATAGTGACGGTGGCGGAGTTTCTCGTATTTGTCTAGACATTCTTCTATGTGTTGCATCCTAAAATAATTTTATTGTAGTTGGTAAAAAAAAGTCTAGAAACCTAAGTAGGAAAGCAACAAAAAGGTATATTTCCTTAACTTTTTTCCCAGCTGAACTAGCTGAAAGTGTGAACAACTCGATACTTGTGTTAAGTACATTATCATAGAGTTGTTGAAAGTTTTAAGTGGATCAAAAGTTATTTTGTTCCATTCCACTTATAATATTAGGATGGATAATTTAGAAATTCAATAGAGCAGGTTCCATTTAGTATCGTTTCTCATGCAGTAGTGCTGCATTGTGATAATGTGACATGCTTTTACTAAAGTACAAGTTTACTAAAGGCAGACCGCAAATTAATTAACTTTAGTTATTCATAAGGCGCTAATCAGTAGCAGGATCGTCCGAAAGGGTTACCGCTACCCCGGAACATAAAGGGCTAAGGAAGGAACACGGGTGGGTTTTAGTCAGTAAGAGTCTGACACTCCCTTCCGCTCCACCCAGAGCGGGAGGAGTCACTTGATGGTTTCCCAAAATCAAAAAAAAAAAAGTGCTAATCAGGCAATGGACAATTTGTCCACGTCGATAGAACGTATAGAAATCCCAGCAGTCTATTTGTCCATAACAGACAAATTGTCCGCTTAGCACCTAAGAGCATTATCTCTACTTTATAACATAAAAAGTACCAAAAATACTTACGCAAAAAGCCATCCACACAGCATAATCCTGTACAGTTCCATCGGCGATAAATCGACGAACCTCGTGAAAGCAAAGCACCCATTATCACTAAACATCCCATTTTCACCTCCGTCCTTACACTCCTCTCCATTCACACTTCTCTGAACATATTCGGGGGTGAGAATAGATAGCTTGTTGTATAGAAGATGACGTTCTGAAGGGATTGAGCGGATTAGCACGCATTCTTCGGCGACTAGCTTCGGTATGTGATAGTCATCGACTTGCATTGAAAAGGGGGAGCGTACGTCACGACGTTCGAATAGCTCTGGGTGGTTGCATACCTGTGGGAAAGCAAATATCGTGGTATATAGTAATAGTAGAAACTGCCCAGGAGTATAATACAGGCCGAAAATAAATTAATCGTCAAACTCGCAACCAGCGTGCGTGTATGACTAACGTAAACAAGGCAAAAGGAGTATGTAAGGACCGTAGCAGGTGGCGTTCTGTAGTTCCTGCCTACCCCAATGGAAAGAAGACGTTTATTTATATGTGTATGCATACTATGCATGTATGATTCAAAGTTCTAATTAGGTTTCTATAACGCAAATGTCATCTCTTCTCAAATCATAGGTAAGTTTCATACAAAAAGATAAAAAGGGTTCATAAAGGCTTGTATAGTAATTTTCTCAAATAATGTGCGGAAATTAAAACTGAGTAGTACCTAGGCAGAACTTCTTTGTCAAATAGAATTACTTTTCAAAATCAATGACGAACTACGAACAACAATAATTTTTCCCGCATTAAAGTGTTCATTTGTTTTTTTTTTTTTTCAACAAACCTCATTCTTTTTGCAAGCCAGTTCGAAATTTAAATAAAACCTTTGATAAGTTACCTCCTTGGTTGCCATGTTTCGGAGTAAAAGATCTTTCCATTTTTAAATTACACGACAGATATTAGTTTACTTTATTTGGCCGCTAAACCACGACAGATATGGATCTTCATGCAACTTTTGGCGGTCGCTGCTCGCATGTATTTGGCCAGTACAGAAATTTCGATTTATCTCGAAGAAGGTTGTCAAAATAATGCTCAAATTTCCAAGCATGTTTGAGAAAAAGGTTTTTCACTAACAGAAAGCTACACTATGAGTGACATAGCATGCTTTATATGCCAGAAAAATGCTTGGTTCCTGTAGAAATCTCCATGCGGGAGAGACAAGAATGAATGTTAGAATGGTAATTTTAGGATGGATACACCTTGACAGTAGATAATGAAGTTTAAAAAAAAAGTGAATATGTGCACTTACCTTCCTAAATTGCATAACTAAGTTCATTAGATTAGACGTAAAGTTTTTATCTACATTGTGACCTGTCTCCGCTCCCACTGAGTAATGGAGCAGCTCTTCTATTTTTATTTTCTTTTTTAAAGCTGAAACAAAATGAATCAACATTAAAACAATTTATCTTTTGCAAAAAAGAAAAATTTAAACAGGCAACACTAATCAAACTGAAATGTTGCCAGGAAAAAGGTTGCTTATTTAATTTGAATGAACTACTTACCTATATACAATAATTTCTGCCTAATAGTAAGTGGACAATGCACCATAATCTCAATTTTATCTGACAGCTCATTTTCAACATCCTTCTTGATTCTTCTTAACATGAACGGCTTTAAAATCATGTGCAGACGTGATAGGTGCTCTGAAAAAAATATAATGATTAGGTTACCTATTGGAAGGGGCTAGTTAGTAAGAGCTAAGAATCATGATCATTTTGAACTTAGAATAGACTGAGTCTTAGTGCAGTAGTTTGCGCAGTATAAGGAAAGTAATTGCACAAGTTGGGGAATAGATTTAACAGTATAAATAAACGGTTTTTTGCACCTTGCACGTTTATACGCTTGAATATAGAAAGTAGCGGTAGTTCAGGCTAACCCCGGCCGGTATCGCTGTACTATAGATTTTATTAATGCTATAGAAAAATACAACAAACATAATATTCTGTTAGATACATACTCTCATCGATGGTACTTTTATTCTCAGCATGACTTTCAATATCTTTGGAGAACCACTCGTTAAACTCTTCATGCGAATCAAACAGTGTCGGCATTATAAAGTGGAGTAGAGCCCAAAGTTCCGCCATGCTGTTTTGGATTGGAGTACCTGAAGACAAAATATAACTTAAATGTCATCCTAAATCTATCTAGACATGGAATGGTTACAAATCTCACAGGATTAAAATGCACGCAGTTACGCAATGGTGGGTGTATGATTTACATCGATATCTGATAGAATGACGTATTAAATGGCTCTTCCTTACCGATTTCTTTAGTAGTCGATATATCAATATCTACTCTTACTTATCGGTATTTCTTACCTCTTTGCTATATGTATAGACATCTTCCCTCTACGCTATATCAATATCTGTTATCAATAATTATTACGATAAATATCGATATCCGCAATCGATTTTAAGAATATCGCTATTTTACCATCAATATTATCACAAATCGATATTAAATTTAAAAAACTCACCCGAAAGCAACAATCGGTTCCTACAGCTGAACCCGAGCAGCAACTTCCACCTCATGCTAGCAGAGCTTTTAATAGCTTGCGCCTCATCCAAGATCATGTACTGCCACGACACGCGGTTCAGGTACTTCAGATCTGACACCACGATCTGGTATGACGTCACTACTACGTGGAAAGCCGCTTGACGAGTGTGTAAATCTTTGCGTTCCCAGAATTGACGAAGAATTTTGCGTTCGCTTGGACTACCCCAGTATGGTACCTAAAAAAAGAGTCAGTCGTGACAATGAGTATTTCACTTCCGGATAATCCTATTGAATGAGTACTTCATAAAATATCAATCAATAGGGTTATATGAACTTAGAGGGTTGTATTGATGGTTTGATTATGTAAGTCATATTTGTTACGGTCGTGATTTTAATCAACATAGAACCTGACACTGACCTGCAAATTGCAAAAAACGTAAGATAATATTAATTTCACGGGCTACCTAGCGCATAGACCATGCGCTAGGTAGCCTGCGAAATTAATATTTTCTTTAAGAGGAGGAATAGTTTATTATTGTAGTGGTTTGCGTAATTTAAACGATTTTGAAAAGGACATATTATAAGAGGTTGTAAATGAAATTATGCACACATAGTGTGTGTCTTTAATGCAACAACTAAACAGGACTAAGTTGGTGGGAAGTCGCACTAAAAGAAAATACTTATTAGTAATAAGTCATAAAAATCACCCTGTGTAATAAGTTATTACACAGGGTGATTTTTGAGATGGAAAATTAAAGTTACATATTATACAAATGTTTGGAAAGTGATTGAATTAGAAAAGAATAAAACTAACCATTAAAATAAATATCAAACTATGTTATTGCGTGTACAAAAGTAAACTTACCACTTTAAAATCCGGCACAAATCTCTGCATCTCTTGCTGCCAGTTGTGTAGCGTAGAGGCGGGGGATACTACTAAGAAAGGTCCCCATACACCAAGGCGTTCCGCCACGTGGCACAGAAACGCTATGCATTGCACCGTCTTGCCTAGACCCATCTCATCAGCTAGAATGCCACTGATACCCTAGGAAAAAATAAACATCATAATTTCGATTAACTTTAATTGCTCTCTAATTGCCAAAGATTATTTTGATACAGCCCGGAGTCTGGATTTGTGCATCTATTACACTGGACTTAATTTTTAAAAACTGGAGATGAGATTGCAACTAGATTTTGAAGGTTTATAATTATGGGAATTGGCATTCCAAAATTGGACTGATTTTTCAGCAAAATTAGAACCAGAAAGCAGAACCTTTCAGATAGGTAGATAATGGGGAATAGGCTTATGCAAACCCATTTAGAAAAAAGAGCACCCCAGGCAACACACATATTAGAATTTAAAACAGCATTTGTGCCACAATGTAACAAAAATTGGTCTTATTATGACTTGCAGAAACCCCAAGTTATTAAACTTACCTGATCATACAAATTAGCCAACCAATTCATGCCCTTCAGTTGGTACCCCTTCAACGTCCCTCTAAATATATCAGGCTGGTCGTGGTCTCCATGCCTCCTGTCATGGCCGTCAGTGATGTCGGCGCCACCGTCGGTGTCGGTCGCATCGCTCGCGCCCGCATTTGAGTCGAATAGCTGCGTGCGAGCGCGTTCGGCGCGAAATGCTTCTCGAGCGTTACGCGATGCGCGAGCTTTCATGGCTTCGCTGTCAGAAGAGGATTGGGTTAGAATGTATCGAGATAAACAGGGCTGTACGACGACGTTTAAATTATTTTCTAATGTTCAAATTTTCGATTATAATGTATTTTCGGCCTTGGAAAGCATGAGCTTTCGAGCGATGAAGAACTATTTGACTAAAAATGACCGAATACAATTTCCTTCTGGATCGCTCTTCCAAGATAATAATATGTCAAGCAACATGGATACAAATGCAGGGGACATTGACGGTTAATAAAGTTATATTCACAGAGTAGCTATTGGGTTTTTCTTTTTTTTTTGTGCGACAGGTCGACACTTATAAACTCTTTTCTTCATTCTTTCTATGTTCTAGAAAGTTGTGCAATACCCATCAGTTTTTAGAATAGAATTTCTACTGCTTACCTATCATAATGATCAATAGCAGCCAGTCTCGGATCTCTATCCTCATCGAGCTGCCTTAGAATCCGATCAGCTCCACCGTCACCATCGTCGCCAGAATTCAACTTCTTTTGCATAAAATGCGCATACAACTCTGTTTGAGTAATCAGGAAGTTCAGTTTGCGACGTTGCCGCTTTGCCTCCATTAATTCTACGTCCATCTGGGGTAAAACTTCTGTTAATCAATTAGACACTGATGCAGGGTAGAAGGGAAATGGATAATAAGTGACAACTAGATATACAGTATCCGCCTGAAAATTAAGAACTTTACGGTTTATAGAATGTACCACACCTTCTATAAACCGCAAAGTTCTTAATTTAATACAAGTGTAAAGGAGTCTAAGTTGTCAATTTTGTATTAAGAACTTTAAGTTAGTCGGAATTAAGTTCAAAATACAATAACTTGACCATGAGGGTTTCAGCTAGAACCAAAGTGAGAGGTAATTTTGTAATAAAAGTTGTTTAAAGTTTTGCATTATAGAGCGTCATCTCTGTCTGTCGCGAATCATACGTGTGTGACAGTCTCTAGAGCTAGTTGTGTTATATTTACGCCCGAGTAGTGTTTTGATTTTAACTCATCTTAAAAGTTGTATTTTGAATCAAACTACCATGGTTTCAAGCAACAGTGGCCTTAATCCGTCTAAGTATTTCAATTATTATTGACTCTATTTTGGCACAAAATTTATATTATTGTCTAGCTTGATTTATGAAATGATGTATAATGTTACCTTTCTCTGTTCCTCTGCCTCTCTTTCCATGCGTCGTCTTGTCTCTCTCTCTGCGCGATCGTATCTCCTCCAATACGCCTGCATTTCTCGACTTAGTCGCTTACACCGCCATACCGTTTCTTTCATATTCTTTTGAGACTGTGGGCAGAAATGTCTAGTCATTGTCAAATAATGCCAAATTAAGTTAAAGCAGGGGGCTTCCTTGGTCCAAGGTGTAATCAAAAAATAAGTTTTCTTTCTAATTGCATTTTTCTAGTCTTAGAAGTCACATATCTATAGAAGACAAAACAAATTGTATCATAAAAATGAAAGAAAAAGTTGTTGTTACCTGCATAGCAATATGTCGCCAATGTTTACAGCATAAGGTCGCAAGTCTCTTCCTCTGCAACATCACCTCTCTATGTGTGGCAGTGCGAGCTCGTTGAACTTTACCGAGCTCTTTCTTGACTAGTAACAGCCAGTGACGTCTTCTGCGAGCCGTTAAGGCTTCCGGGCTCTTTAGTGTTGAGAGCTTCTTGCGGCCTCTGGTGGAAAAAAATTAGAAGGTAAACAAAAATATTGCAGAAAATAAGTTGATTTAAATTTGGTTGCATTCAGTTGTATAATGTTGCAATAGTGCGCAAAGCGGGTCTTTTTCTTTTCAAGTCCATAGTGCTCTTTATATTAGTTGTGCCCAGTAGGTGACCACGTAATAGCTGAGCGCGTAAAAGGCGCAGAAAAAAGACGTCATTTCAATATCTAACTTACCTAACTCCAGGCTTTTCAGCAGACATACCATACTCGTCATTGTCAGGTTCTTCCTTCAGATTACGTAATTGCTCTTCCCAATCAACACCATCAGGCTAAAAAGATAAACATTGTATTAAGAATTTTTCGAGAACTGTACTTATGGAAGAGTATTCTATATCTGAGTTTTCTAGATCAAAGCAAACCTAGAAGTTTTATTCAGCCAGTAAGAGGAGCTGGTTTTTTGCTTTCATTAGTCAGTCATTTATTAACTGCGAAGGAGGGCCAGCCTATTCAATGATTGAAAAACTTTATTCAAAATTGCCATAATCATTTTACATAACAGGCAGATTTGTGACCACATGAAGGAAATGAGCTTCTGATAGGTACTCGATAAATAATTCTAGAAATTCCCTTATAAACCCAAAATGTTAAACACAGTTCTGCTTACCATATCCCCGCCCTCATTCATCCGAGCATCTCTGACCCTCCCTCGTCTTGCTTTATGTAGACCTCTAGTAGAAGACCCACGTTCCGCAGGCCTGCCCCTACGACCCCGAGTCGAAGGTGGCGGAGGTACAGGCCGGCTAATACGACGCTCTGGGTAACGGTCGACTGTTGAAAGGAGTCCAGCGCCATAGTACATGTAGCGGGAATTCTGAGGATTAAGAAAGAATTTGGTTATAAAATGATGCAGGATTTTAGTGACGTCTAAGCAAGGAGGTTGGTGACCTCTAGCCAAGCAGGTTGGCGATCTCAGACAGGTTTGCAGTGCTAATAAATATTGATTTTGTTAATGATTATGAAAAGCTGAGTGGCAAAATAACATTTTCTAGATATACCTACTCTGGCAAAATATGAATAATTGAGACAAATGTCCTCTTTGAGAACTATCTGATAAAATGTTTCTGGCCCTCAAAAAGTCCTGAACACTAAATGGTCCTTATAGCAAAACAACCTACACTTGACAAAATTATGACACTTTAGCAAAATGTCCTATTTAGGATGTTCTGCTAGAAGGATATTTTGCTAGTCATCATCCTCTGCCTAGCCTTTTCCCAACTATGTTGGGGTCGGTATGTGAAGATGGTACCCATCCACGGACCAACCGCGGCAAGCGTAGCTTAACCTGATCGATCGACCCGTGCGGCAATTAACACTTAGCCACAAGCCCTAACATTTTGCTAGTGTTGTTTTAATTATAGGTTGTTTTGTTATTAGGTCCATTTGCGTTTAGAACTTTTTAACACGAAAGAGGTTTCTGGTTTGTTATAACTTTTGTCTTGATACTATGCACTTCTATAATAAGTAGTATTACTAGTATTACTACCTAGTATTAGTATTATTACCTAGTATTACTCACACAGCTATCAATTGGCATTTCAGTCACAAACATAATTTATTTATTTTCATTTCTGAATAGTGCCTGATAATGTCCCTACTAGAGAATAATGCATAAATTGCCCATAAATATGAAGCGAGTAGTATTTTTCAAATTGGTTACTGTTACATGAAATCAATTTGCACTTTGCAACATTTGCAAGTCAATGTAACTTCATCAGCCAAACACATCCTTGAACATTATAATACCATTTGAATTTTCCATTACAATAGTTTATGTCAAATGTCCCATTTACTGGCACTTATATAAGAATCAGTGGCAATTGAAATGTTCCATGCCAAATGCTTGATAAATAAACCACTGGAAAATCTAGGGTGTGTGATAATGATTAGTCACTTATTTATAATTACTTAAATAAGTAAAACATTTGTGATTACTCAATCAATTCTGTTAAGTTATCGGAGTTTTTAAGGATATCAAGATATTTTTTTGTAACTTGAAAATCATTAATTTAATAATCTTTTTTTGTTTTTGTCTGAGAATTGATCATCCAATCTAAGTCAATGGCATACACTATACATAAAGGTAAGCTAGACTAAGTTCAAATCAAAAAGTTCAAAACAAATATTCACTACACATCTACCAACATCACGTTGGTTAAAAACATTATTGAGATCTAAGAAGTGTTTACAACACACACACAAACTCACGCCATCTTCCCATGGGACTATGCAGAAACTATAGAATGCCACCTGCTACAATCCTTATATATTTCTTTTGCTTTGTTTACATTCATACATCAGGTCATACACGCATGCCGGTTGAGAGTACTATACACACCTCTCCTTTCTGAAGAACATCACCAATAAGGTCACTATAATTATGTCCTTCTAGACTGTCATCTCCTGGCATTTCCATTCACATGTACCTTGAAAATACTTACCTTTTGTTAGTCACCTTTCTTTCACCCTCTCAACATGACTAAACCATCTAAGCATGCTTTTTTATCTTTAAATTGCTAAAGTTTACAAAGTCAAAGTCAAAGTCAAAGCATTTATTTCAAATAGGCACAAAAAAGGCACTTTTGAACGTCAAAAATTATCTTAAAATAGAATTGATTCTAGTCGCCCATTCCAAAAGGTAGTTTTTCACAAACAAGAGCTTAAATAACCTTGGACTCACCCCTTGATCTTTATAATACTTCTTAGCATATCTATTATGATATTTTCTCTCCTTCAGTAACCTCCGTATTCTCATCTCCTTACAATTGGGAGAGTCATCGTCACTGCTTGTTTCTGACCCTGAGGATAATAGGACATCCCTGAGCCATTCTCTTTCTTCTCCCACTGAACTAAAGTTGTAGAGTCTCAGACGGTCACTTTGGCGTTCTAAAATGGAAAACAGAATGAGGTTTTAGGCATTTTGATGTTATCAATGATAAGTTTTGAGAACAAACCATAGTTGAACTAGTGGAATATGCTTTGCATTTTCCATGATATTAAGTACTCTATGCATATTTTTCTTATACATTTCATTAAATTGGGTTGAGCATGAGAAGCTTTAATAACATGAATAATAATGAATGATGATGGAACTCTTTGTGATTAAAAAGAATAATAAATAATATGAGTAATTTATTAGATTATGAATTTTATGTTCTCTTTCTGGATTCAGTTATGGTTGAATATATAAGTATAATACCAGAGCCTAGGATGATAGGATAACTATATTATTGTATTTTTTTGGACAATATAGTTTTGTATCAATTTTTTATCTCCTATTATTTTATTGATAAAGTTTAAAGTTGGATTTGAGTTGAATGAATCTATTGATTAATAGTAAAGGGATGGTAGAATAGCAGAAAAGAAAAGAGCCCAACCTCAGCAGTGCTTGGATCTAGGATGATTTGATTTAAAAGGCAAGTAGTGATGTAGCACATGACCACCATATTTTAAAGTGATACAATTCAAACAAAACTTGTGCAGTGTATGCAGAGATAAGGTCGTTTTCGGTAGCTTATAAAATCAATTCAAACTATAGTACTAATGACCAAACAATACATTTGTAGAGATTGTAATAATGTTATCTATTATGAAAATTTTGTTCTGATACTGTTGTTGACATGGTGGTATAAGCCACTTACCTTGTTTGGTGGTCACCACCCCATGGATCATCCGGTCTCCCTTGGACATCTCATTTCCAAAGGACTTGGCATCAGAGTCGTCTTCACTGTCGGACGCCACATCCGAGTTTAGGATCCTCTCCACTTGACCCACGAACGGGCGCACGTCCAAGGAGGCCTCCAGCCTTTGGATATGAACGGGCCTGGCAACCTCATGTCGTTTCAGAACCGTTTTCCCCACCAATTTCTCAGACATTGTAATGAAACCTGAAAATAAACCCCGATTCTATGTACCGAATGGAGCGATGAGTAAGCGCCCAGAAATAAGGCCGAATCGCATTTTTTCGCTTGCAAAAAGAAACAAAACAGAAACGAATAAACGATAAACGCGACCACACTGCAGCTATCACACACGAAACGCGAATATACCGAATATCATTTCTTACGTGAAGGGCACTTGGCCCAAAGTTGAACTTACACGAATTTTAATTTCCTCGCGATGATTACTTAACACAAAATTCCATAGCATTCACAAAATGGCGCACGAGAATATTCGACAAATCGCTGTCAATGTCGCCGCCCGAGCGGCGCAAATAACTACTCATTTCGTATTTGAGCTTGAAAAAACACGAACCCGCCATAATTGAGGAAGTTTAACAACTAACTGAACCACATTTCTGAATCACTATTGGTCGAAGTAAAGCATTGTTAAACAATAACCAATGACAAAAGATATACACAAAATAACAGCCAATGGGAAACATTTAATTCTTTGAGTGATTGAAATAGTAACTTAGAACAAAAGCGACCAGAATCAGCTGTCAAAATTAGTCGCGTTCATGAATATGCCTATTGTTAAACGGTATACGATAAAAATTCAAAAATAAAAACAAGTTTTTTCCTTTACGGCTGCTCACCCAACGTTATTTACTATCCTGCAAGTCGTGTACCTGATGACATTTCCCATTAGCAATAATGGCGAACTTCCATACAAACTTTCATCCCTATGTTTACCTTCGTTGGGGAACTCTAGTGCAACATTTCATGATTTTTAACCGACTTTAAAAAAAGGAGGTTCTGTATTCGACCCGTATGTATGTATGTATGTTTGTATGTTTGTGTGTCAGTAGTTTTTGAGATAACTCAAAAACTACTGAACCGATTTTGATAATTCTTTCATTTGTGTGATCTACATACTTTCAGGAAGGTTTTAGTATATAATACATTAGGTAATTATTCTTATGTACGAAGTTACATGCATAAATGTACCTACTGCATCTGCGGCATTTCTATGGGAATTTTAATGATTCTTCGAGTCGTGTCTTCAATTGTTCAATGCACTAGTGTTATTAATTGAATTGGTGTGGGGTAGGTACAACTAAAAAGTGAAAAAAAAAACTTTTTTACAAAAAAAAAACAACCGACTTCAAAAAAAAACACTATACAAAGTGAAAAATAACTTTAATTTCGGAAGTCGGTGTCAAAAAACGAAAATGCGGAACCAACGACACCGACTTCCGAAATTAAACTTATTTTTCACTTTGTATAGTGTTTTTTTTTTAAGTCGGTGGTTTTTTTAAACCCAGCTGTTTAGGCTGTGCGTTGTCTGTCAGTGAATTTAAGATATTTATTATGTAGAGAATCCATCATGGGTGGGCTGACTATACATTTTGACATCGGTCCACAGCACAGAGGTCCACAGTGTCTCGCCACCTCTAGTCGACGACTCGACGCAGCCAGCAGTCAGTTTCATACAAAATGTAAAGTAGACAGATTCTGGGCCGAAACAATTTAGAATAGAATAACTGGCTAACCTCTTACTGTATGAATTATGAAAGCAATGCATAATCAGCCTATAACGTTCCCACTGCTGGGACATAGGTCACATAGGCCTCGTCTCTACACTACACACACTACAGCGCACTACACTAGTCCCGTGTCACCTGTGTGGTAACACGGGACTAGCGTACCTACAGCGGTTTGGCAGATGTCACATGCCTTCGAATTTTTGGTTCAAGGACATGGACATAGATAATACATATAATATGGACATGGACATGCCTCTCACGATGTTTTCCCTTACCTACCGTTTTGAGTGCAGAGGTGATAAAATAATTTACACAAAGCAAAGTTTCTGCTTGGGTTCGAACCCAAGGCCACCACGTGAGCAGTGGTGAAAGCAGTGAAACAAAATATTTGAACGTTATTTAGGTTTAGGCTTTTGCCTTGCCTTTTGTGATGATACTTTGGATAAAACATATAGTTTTACATGCATTATATATAGGTGAGTTTTAAACTTTACATACGTTGTCAACAAAACAATCCACCACCGCTGATAATTGGCGTGGTTTGGCAAGGTACTACATAGTTTGTCTGCAAATCTTGCTCTTTATTGAAGTGAAAACTTCTTTAGCGGCGCTGCACACTTTTTGTAATGGGTAAAAAATGTTAAACTCGCGTCAGGACACGTGACCGTCAGGAGAGATTCCCCCCCCCCCCTCTCTTTCTACGGCGGCGCCAACCGAAGTGAACCAAGCGACACACGACAATGGATGGATAGATCGATGGATGGATCGATGGATGGATGGATCGATGGATGGATGGATAGATCCATGGATGGATGGATGGATGGATGGATCGATGGATAGATCGATGGATCGATGGATGGATCGATGGATGAATCGATGGATGGATCGATGGATGGATCGATGGATGGATCGATGGATCGATGGATGGATCGATGGATTGATAGATGGATCGATGGATGGATGGATGGATGGATGGATGGACGTGGACGTGGACGTGGATGGATGGATGGACAGCTGATGGCTCGACCGTCTGTATAGTAGCCACACTGCTGTGTATTCGTAAAATTCGTGTATATAAAATTTTTAAAATATGGAAATTGAACAAAGTGCATCTACGAGGGCGCCACTGAAAATTTCGGGAATCAAGGAAGTGACACAACATTACTATTTAAAAATGTATTTATTGCTTTTCGAAGTATTCTCCGCGAAATTTGACACATTTTTCCATACGATGGAACCAATCATTGAAGCAACCATTCCATTCAGAGGTTGGGTCTCCAAAATGGCCGTTTTGTAGGCGTCCACAGCTTCTTCAGGTGATGAAAATCTCTGTCCACGCAATTTATTCTTTATTTTAGGGAAAGTATAGAAATCATTGGGGCTTAGGTCGGGGCTGTACGGCGGATGGTCTAATAATTCTATGTTTTCTTGCTCTAAAAACTCTTTTGTTCTGTGCGTGGTGTGAGAACTCACATTGTCGTGATAGAGGATGATGCGGCGGTTGCAGTTCTCTTTACGGAGTTCAGAAACGACCTGTGGCAAACAAATGCTAGCATACCATTCTGCATTAACCGTTCTTTGTCCCTCAAGAGGAATAGTCGTAACATGGCCGGTTTTGGAGACAAACGTGGCCACCATTTTTTTTGCAACGAACAATTTTTGTTGGCTTTAACTCATTTTCGAACACCCAAACTCGTGACTGGTTTTTTGTTTCGGGTTCGTACGCGTATATCGAGGATTCGTCACCTGATACGATGTTGTATACAGCATTTGAGGATCCTGCGTGGAATCTTTCGAGTTCTGACGCACCAAGTAACGCGAGCCGCTTTTTGCTCTTCACAGAGCGAATGCGGTATCCATCGGGAAAACAACTTTTTTACACCTAATTGTTCATACAAGATTATTTGTATTTGACTCATGCCAATGTCTAAAGTTGCCTGAATTTCGCGGTATGTCACATGTCGATCTTCCTCAATCAGCTTACGCACAGCATCAACGTTTTCTTGGGTGACTGCAGTTTTTGGACGACCTTGATGGGGATCATCACTGAGCTTGATACGTCCACGTTGAAATTCAGGAAACCAACGATAAATTGTGGTTTTGGATGGGGCTTCATCACCAAATGCAGAAATCATCCGGTCAACACACTGTTTTTGTGTTAAACCACTTCGAAAGTCATAATAAATCATCGCTCTTGAATTTTCTCGAGTCAATTCCATTTTCTCAACGACTAAACAAGTTTGACAAAACCTTGTGACAAGACCGAGAATCTTTTTTTAATTCATATTGTATGACGATGAACAGTACGCTTTCATTTTTACATTTATAAAATAATGTAGATTGAGCTCAAAAGATCACAAAAATCAATTTGGCATCAGTTCGATCTCTGATCTTGGTTAGTTTGATCGTATAATGCTATGCCGACATAGCATATCTATTCGTTGAATTGTCTCTTAATCAAACTGACCAGATTGAACTCCTACTGATCGTCTTAGGTCCTCTTTATTGAAACTTTTAGTGCGTACTAGTTCAGTTCTCGAAAACAATGTTGTCTGTGGTTTTGTCGATATCACCAAAAATGCGTTTTATCGGTGTGATCCAATGGTGTGTTTTTTATTTCAATACAAGGGACTGTCGATCTTGATTATTGATCTAGATTGATAAACAAGCACTAGCATAATAAAACATGGTAAACTTAGATCAACATGTCAGTCAGGAAAAGTCAAAGAAGAAAAATCGATAAAGGTATAGGTACTGCTTCCTCTCAACAGTCTCAACCAACCCGTGTTAGCAAAAATGAATTTGAACTTTCTTTTCAAAGCTTTAAATAAAGGAAGTGTCTATATCAACGATAATTTATATTTGAATAAAGAAAATTAGTGAAACAAATGCCAGCTTGAAAACAGATTGAAAAGGAATAAACAAAAAACCGATAAACACTTTCCCATCACTAAATTAAGCGTCACCTTGTACCAACAATACCACTCGAAATTGAAAATGGTTTTAGGTCTTATAATTTTTTTTTACCGTTTTATGGTATTAAGCTTTCAAATATCATATTTTAAAATTAATTAATATTTACTATAATATCTCTACATCATTAATTTTAGATCTGATTCATGTTTATTATTTATAAGGCTCATTTTGACAGCTAATGCATTTCCGCAACAATTTGGCAGGGGCTAGGGGCAAGTTGATTCCAAAATGGTGGTCGTTTGTTGTGCTTTTATGTGATTTGTGAACAATTTTATATATAAGTAAGTCGTAAATAGTTTATACTGAATTATTAGTATTTGTAAACGATTTAACATATTCCAGGTGTTTGTTTGATGTATATTTTGATAAATCAGCACTTGAATGACCTTTCGTTTTTCATTGCTTACAAAGGAACTTACCTGACAGCCTTGTTGTAGTAATATCAGTTAATTTTACACATTTTATACTGTAATCGCAATGACGCCAACGCCTTTGTTAATTCTGCAGAGTAAATACTTTATTTTCTCACATGGATTCACTTTCTAATGTTCTGTATTCAAAGTCGAAATAAGCGCGGGACGTGTGGCTTGGCTAATGATTGGCGTCATAAACCATGAATTATTACAGTTTCTGTCACGAGCATTTTACCCTTTTCATCACAGTCTGTTTTTATGGCGGTACACATTGCGTGTAATATTGGCTTGGGATTATTTTCTATGTTTATTTAGTGTCAAACTGAGCTTGCCCAGTAGTATCATAACCTAAAACCTATTCTGCCGGGTGCGGCGAATATTATGAGAGAATGGTCAGTGAGTATCCTTAAATTCTTGTTTCGTGTTCTCATATTGTATTGCGATTATTTCAGATGATATTTGCCTGTTGAATTGACAATATATTTCCAATTGGATTGGAATTATGGATGAAAAAGAGAGTTTGCCTGAGAAACCAAGTGAAGATGGCAGTCAAGGATCTGGCGACACTGCTGCATCTGAGAAACTTGATTTTGTAGAGGGCAAAGAGAGGACAGAAACTTTTGCAACTGGCGACGCTGGTGGCGAAGTTAGTGCTGAAGCCACCGACTCCAGTAGTGATGTGAAATCTGACAGTGATGTAACAAAAAGTGCAACTGAACCAGGTGAGAGTGGGTTACAAAATCACGTAGACAATGATGTGATCACAGAGGACAGCAGTAGTGTTAAAAGTGATGTTGGGGACAGTAAGAGAGATGTGACAGATACCACAGATGGAGACAGTCAGGAGGATGCCAAGGATGAAGGTGAGTTTGTTATTACATGTCTTGTTTGACAACATAATCATCATATTTCTTTGTTTACTGTATTGTATTGGCCCAGGATCGAGTTGTGTGGAAAAAGGTAAGGGAGGCCTTTGCCCTACAGTGCAGCAGTGGGAAAATACAGGCTGATTATTATTATATTATTACTGTAACAACTTACTTAGTTAAATGCAGTGCATATTAGGGTGGTCCTTATTTTTCGACTTTTGAATTATCCTCGGGGCACTTTCTCATTTGATTATATACCTCTAAATATGAAATACGTCTTTTTATGTTTTTGTTTTTGTTAAGATTTAGAGGTCGCTACCGGCTGTCAAAATTTTTACAAATAGCGTTGAAAGACAGCTTACATAAAGGTTTCAATAATTTTTAATTTAGGTGTCTATATATATTTTGGATGGTTATATTAAAAGTAATAAATAAATTAAAAAACTGGCATACCTATTCAATTAAAAAAACGTCATCAGTAAAATTGAAAAACTGTTCAAAGAATGGCAGAATCTAAAAAAAATAAAGAAAACAAGAAAAAACGTTCAGAAGCATTGAAGAATAACAATAACAATAATTTCATAATATTTTGTAAGACCTGAGTATAAAAATAAAGAATTCTAACAAATACAGATTTTGAGTTTTTATACTTTTTATTTAAAATTCAAACCTTGGTAGCGACCCTTAAATGTCATTTAAAAATTTCAAAAAAAATACTGAAATACTTTCTTATGGTATATAACCAAATTACGTGGTGCCCCGCGAAATTAAAGAAAAAAATTTTTTTTTCTTAGGAATAAGGACCACCCTAGTGCATATCCTAAATACTTTTCTTAGATTTAACAACCAATGGATTTGTTTTCTGATAAGACATCACAAAAAAAATCTATTCATTGTTGTTTTGTTTATCTGTGGCATTTTATGAAAAAAGTTTAAATATAGCTAATCTAGCTAAAGTAATGGGACTTATGAATCAATTTTCAATGCAGTGTTCTTCAAAATTAATGTGTCTAGTTAATTCCAAGACATGCTATTAATGCAGACTTAACTTTTCGTGTTACACCTATACACAGTAATACATTTTCATATTAGTCAAACATAGCCTGTTAATTACAGCTGACACTCTAGACAAAGTAATTGAAGAATCACAAGACAGTGAAGTAAATACAGAAGACGATAAAACAAAGGATGATTTGCCACAAGAGTCACCTTCTCAAGATGAGCCCAGTCAAGAATCAACCAGTCAGGACATTAGTGATACAACTACCCAAGATGTTAACCAAGAAACAGCCGAAACTATGGGCGAAAGCCAAACATTCACCCAACTAAGCCAAGATACTAATGAAGAAAGCCAAACATACACTCAAGCTAGTGAAGAAACTCTTGATGAAAGCCAAACATTCACTCAACTGAGCCAAGAAAACAATGAAGAAGCAGCTAATGAGGGTAGTGTCACAAAAACTGATGATGATGCTGTAAAAACAAGTGATAATGTAAATATTGATGATGCTAGTGATAAAGTTGAAGCTATAGATAAGACAAAGAAAAAGGAGAAGAAAGCTGATGGGGATAAAGTGGAAATCATAGACAACGATGAAAAGAAAGACAATGATGAGGATGGCCAGCCTCAATTTGAGACGGCACCAAATATTTCTGTGGATGATCATCATCAAGAGGATCATACACAGGTAAATAATGTTAATTTACCTGTAAAAGACTATACATCAAGTTGAAATACTGCATTTTTTTTTTGCAATCTGACTAATCTTATGCTCTTTCTTTTTGAATTTGAGAGTAAAGACATGTTTGATGGAAAAAAATACTGTTTTAACTGTAGTGTAATGGTTGATGTCCTTTTAATCCTTAAATCTATTAAAGGATGATGGAAGTTTTGGTACCACCCCTTCCCAACAACCCACCAGCATTTATAATTTTAGTGTTATTAAAAAGGTTCTTCCAATAGAAACAATATTTACCATGAGGAATTTTACCAATTTGTTATCCATCGTGAGTTATCCCGGTATGAACAGGACTTATTTTGCAGAAATGAAAATTATATTTTTAATAATTTTGTATTTTTCTACTCCATTTTTATTAGACCACTTAAGGAAACTACAATGACCACATGATAACGAAATTTATTGTTATAAAATGTATTTTATATTAAGCAGTAGTATGACCTATCAAAACCTGATATTTGATGGAGATAGTCCCTCGCAAAACCATTAATTCGGCATTAGTAAACAATTAGTAAAAAATAATCAATAAAAATTAGAATTCAAAATTACTTAAAAGAAACTGACAACATAACAAAAAGCTCAAAAGTACCTAATATTATACATAAAAATATGTTTCTATTCATATAAAAATTATTGCTATTGGAGTGGGTACCAGGTTCCATACATTTTTGCCCATCACCCTTTAAATGAGTTTTTGTCAAGCTTAAACATTCTGGTGGAACCAAAATCAGACCAACATAGTTACTTTCAAAAACTTAATAATTTTTTACAGGCCCTAGACCCATTTGATGCTCTCCTGAAAGACACAACAGACTCTAGTCAAGCAAATGAGACGAGGGAGAAGTCAGACATAGGAGTTACGGTGAACATAGATGATGATGATGATGATCATAATGCTGAGGACCACCAAGGTGATGTGCATGATGATGATGAGGAACATCATACAGGTATAGTGGAATATTTATTTTATACTATCACAATTGAAATTATCTTCCAGAATAAACCTGAAACTTATCTGAGGGACTCGTAATTTAATTTAAGAACGTTTGAGGGGCAATTCTCATAATTTTAAAAACATTCACAGTCGGATCTCAGTCTCAATCTGTCAAAATACATCTAATTTCCCTACATTTTGACAAGTTTTTGACATTTGTTTGTCGCCGAGATGAGACTGGGGCTAGATTTTGAATGTAAATTACGAGAATCGACCTTCTAATCAGTCTCTATCTGTCAAAAATACCTCTAATTTCTCTACATTTTTGACATTGATTGTCGCTGAGATGAGATTGCAATAAGATTTTGAAAGGTTTTATAATTACGGGAATTCGTCTTCCGGTAGTTTAAAACAGGCTCTTCTCTAATTCAAGATCATCCTATCGACGAAGGCGGAGTGACTGAGTTGGTAGACGAACCGGGGGCTGATGAAGAAGTGTGCCTCTTGCCGGACATTGAGAGAGAAATATCTGAAGCTGACAAGGCTGAAGCCGAAAAGGTTTTAGCTGAGAAGAGAAAACAGGCTGAAGGTAATGCATGTGCTTTTGTTTTAATTCTGCTGGTAAACAGCACCCTAATTGTGTAACACATTTACAATCTGAATAATTTTGAACGATTTTGCTAATCCATTGCTTCATATGTACGAAAAATTTTACTGCTCAACAACTTAAGTAATGTAATGAATATTTTTGAACTGAAAAAAATTAAAGTCATTGCTGCTATTATTTCGTTTTACGACTTCATATCTATGGGTGATAATAATTGTGCTTGCCGCATAAATTTAAACCACAATTATATAGGATAGTCGTTTTCGATGATAAAAAGTCATTTGAATTTATGTAACATTTTGAATTATACAGAAAAGCACTGCAGTTAATGCATGTTAGCGTTGATGCATTTTGAGACTGTACAAAATAATTTAATTCACTAGCTCTAAGCTCTTTATGAACATACTAGCTTCTGCCCGCGACTTCGTCCGCGTGAAATTTTAACTTCCCCCATTCACCCTCATAGGGGTGGAATTTCGAAAAACCCTTTCTCAGTGGATACCTACTCTTCACAAAGAACACACCCTCCAAATTTCATATCTCTAGGACCAGCGGTTTAGGCTGTGCGTTGATATATCAATCAGTCAGTCAGGACTTTGAATTTTATATTTTATTATCATAAACAACTGGCTTCTGCCCGCGACTCGTTCGCGTCAAGTTTCTTTTTCTAGTCGCCCTAACCACCCCGTCGCATCGCATCGCATGCCCGCGCTATCACTTCGTTTTCACTTTTGTTTTGACCTTTTTCTTTTTGCTCGGCTCCTAAGGGTGCTAGCGTGATGCCATGTCCTATAACCTATAGCCTCAAGAATTGGGCTATCAAAAGCAAAAAGAATTTATCAAATCCGACCAGAAGCTCTAGAGATTAGCGCGTTCAAACATACAAACACAAAAAGAAACAAACTCTTCAGCTCTATTATTAGTATAGATCAATCAACAATCAATCAGCTTAGCCTATCGTAGTCCACTGCTGGACAAAGGCCTCTCCCAGACTGCGCCACAGCACCCTGTCCTCCCCCTTCCGTATCCAGTCTACCCCAACCACCTTCTTTAGGTCATCCGTCCATCTAGCTGGGGGGCGTCCCACACTACGCTTGCCGGTACGCGGTCTCCACTCCAGGACTCGTCTGCTCCACCGGCCACCGGTCCTTCGACAGACATGGCGAGGCCACTGCCACTTCAGTTTGCTTACTCTGCAAGCTATGTCGGTAACTCCGATTCCTTTCCGGATAATTTGTGTGTTCCTCTGTGGCCGGACCACAGTTTAGTACTCAGATGCTATAGTTCGAAATAATACCTACCTAAAGTCTACTTTCATCGGGATATATGAATATTTTTAGTACCTCAAGAGATATCTTTTTAATTAACAATTTATGTGGTCCGGCCGCCAAGCAGTGCTCTCTGGCCGCGCCACCTTAAAATTAAATAGGTTATAATGAACTATTAATAAATCAATATCTCGAAAAAAACTACCTAAAGAGTACCTTGCATACGACAAATATGACCAATAAACCCCTTTAGTTAAGGAGTTATTGGTCATAGGGTGTGGTCCGGCTGGAAGGTATACTCTGCAGCAAGTCAATTTTGCAATATTTAATACATCTATGGGCAAATAGGTAAAACGTCTGCACAATGAAAGTTATGCTAGGGGCATTTTGCGTTTTAGTAATTTTATATTATCTCCGAAACTGTATGACCAATTGATATACTGTAAATGGCAAATCTTATCTGTATGATGTTCTTGTGATACTGAAATAATTTATTGTCATAAGAATTAATATTTTGTTGCTCAAATAATCAACCAAACGTAAGTATGCCGAAAAAAAATTTTTTTTAATGCAATAAAAGAAGTATAAAAGATAAAATATAAAAGATAGAGATATGGTATCGCGGACTTTTTTGTAGAAATAATGAAGACGAACCAGGTAGCCATACATTGTTTTTAATTTTAAGCAACTGTTTAGGCAGCGCACGCAAATAATTCTGTTTTATGTGGTATTTTTTTCCGACTTGCTAGACAAAAGTTGTGATAGCTCGGTTAATATACATGCTATAGAAACAATTTATAGCCTATAGCACTCAGGAATAATGTAGCTTTCTGCCAGTTAAAAAAATGTTAGAATTGGATTATGAGTTCCAGAGATTACCCCCTACATACAAACTTACAAACATACAAACTTACAAACTTACAAATTTTACCTCTTTATAATATTAGTATAGACTAGCTGCGCCCTGCAGTTTCACCCGCATAAGTGTTGATCTCGTGGGAATATCGCGATAAAAAGTAGCCTATATGTTAATCCAGGGTGTCAGCTACCTCCATACAAAATTACACATTGCTTAGACGCGTAGAATGCATACAAATATTTCTACAATCTGTCATTTTGTCTATTCTTCCGTCGAGAAAACCCGTTTTTACGGCGTTCATGCTACACGTACTGATCGTTTTAATTCTGACATTGGGGGCTTTTATCTACAACAGAAGCAGCAGCAGAAGCGGAGGCGTCGGTGCCTATAAAAGAGAAGGTCGAAGCTGATGCAGCAACAGCCAGTACGTATGAGCAGACGAACAGCGAGGTGGCTGAAGAGCATACAGAGACTGACGTGGCTAATGAAGAGGCGTCGCAGGAAAATGGTGGAGGTGAGTTCAATAATATTATGTGTCACACCCTGCGTCCTAACCAAAGGCGTCTGTCGCGGAACTACGTGGCCGTTTATCTAAATAATGACGTACATACGCGACTTGATTGATCGCGTGAGTATGTCATACTCATATAAACGAACGCGAGGGTCGCGTAAGCGCGCGAAAGTCGGTTTCGGTTAGGACGTGGCCTTATGTGATTGTTTCGGTTTCGACAGACTGTTTTTGGACACGAACAAAGTCTATTCATGACGAACGGTTTCGTTTCTAAAATAGGAAATATTAATAAAGACTAATTTATTACACTAATGCTGATCTCTCTTTCTAAAAGTAATGACTCTATATCAATATTGTATTTTTCAGAAAAAGGATTCGAAAACGAACATGATGAATCAGTAGAAGCTGACGAAAATGTAATCCCTCACATTATTCAGGAGATCAGCTCTTTCGACAGTATTTGCGCACAATGTCAGACAGAACAACCATGCTCCTACCGATTCTCAACCAAGGATACCGAGACCAACTACTTATGTAGCGAGAAGTGCGTCAAAGAATACCAAATTGACCATTCAGGACAGTACACAGTCACACACAAGAAATATCTGATAGAAGAAATTTTACCCAAACCCTTGACATGCTCAGAATGTGAAGAAAAAAAAATATGCTACTTTTATTACAACTATGACGGCGAGGATACTAACTACTGCTCAATGACCTGTCTCAACAGTATGATGGCCGACGAAGCCGACAAATACGTGTTCAAACGACGAAGAATAGTCGTCGAAGAGATCACGCCAAAAGATTCAGAGTGCTATGTTTGTAATGAAAGCAAAAAATGCGCGTACACATTCAACAGGTATGGAGAAAACCATTTTGTTTGCGGGAACATCTGTGTTAAGAACTTAAACGGCAAAGAAAACGGTAGGTATATGATAAAGAAGAAGAGAGTATCCAGAAAACAGCCGCCTCCACAGCCACAGAACCCTCCATTACTGAAATTAAAAGTGATTAGCAATGCAACTGATAAATATTTAGACGAAGCTTACAAAATACAGGCGAAAACGCCCGCGATGGTGCAAGCCGCGCGGGAGGACAGAGAACGGACTTTCGTCAGAAAGTGTAACCAATGCACGCTAATACTTAACGTCGACGAGAAAATACTGACCTGGGAAACTATGGACTTTTGTGACGAAGTGTGCTTAGGAAGGTATCAGAACAAAATTGGAGCAAGATGCGCGAATTGCAAGAACACAGTCCAACATACTAGTTTAGGAAAATATTGTGTCAGATTCGGTTTCGACATCCGGCAGTTCTGTAACTGGGCGTGTTTAGAAGAGTTCAAGAAAGGTTTAAAGATATGTTGTTACTGTCAGAGGGATATATCTGTGGGTCACCAAGGTTTTCTAGCTCCAGTAGGTGATAAAGGACAGTTTAAAGACTTTTGTTCACAAGCTTGTATGGAGAAGTTTGATCAAATGAGTAAAAACCCGATACCTCAGCCGGTGTGGGCGAAATGTGCGGTGTGTTCCTTAGAAAAAGCGACCGCTATCGAAGTGGAAGTGAGTGAGGAATTGTCGCAGAGGTTGTGTTCCGACCCGTGCTTTGCAGCTTTCAAATTCGTCAATAATATCTTCCCTGGTGAGTATTTTTGCATCAATTCAAACATTCGGCGGCGCAAATAGTAGATACTTACTTACATTATCTAGTCACTTTGCGCCCATCAAATCTCGTAAATGGATCTTATGCAGCTGTGAATAAACTGCTTATTCGATTGCTGTTCATAAAATAAATAAAAAACAGTCAATTTCGTATCGCGTCTCGTCTCCTGTCGCCAGAGTAAGCCCACGTTCGCACGGACGTAAAAATATCGCGGTGGGATTTTATCGCGCACTGGGTTTTCAACTCTCTGTGTTGAGCCAAGCATTGCGAATCCTACAGAGCGCATCCCAGAGCGTCAAAAAAAAAAACCGAGTGTGCTTATGACCTCACGACTGAAGTGAAACTTAAACGTATTTATGAGAGGAAGAGAGAAAGAAAATGTGCGCGCGCACTGCTTTCTCTTGCTTATATCCCCCACTCAACTCCCGTTCGCCTCGCCCGATCACACTTTTCGTAACGCTTACGTCACGCGTTCGCCAGCTTACTCCCCAAGTCAAGCGTGCGTAAAGAAGTCTCACTTCAAAAACACACTGTTGGATTTTAAACTCTCGGCGCTAAGCAGTGCGTTGAAAATCCAGTGCTCGAAAAAAAATCGCCGCGGGAACAACGCGCGCGTGCGAATCTGGGCTAAGGCCATAAAACTCTTCATACAAAACTAATACACCTCAATTCTCCCACAGACCAATGCCGCTGGTGCAAAAAATACTTCGAGCGCAAACAAAGTAAATGCTTCACCATCTACGAAGGTTCGAGTGCTCACTGTTTCTGCTCAAAATCGTGTATGAACGTGTACATAAGTAATTCGCGGCATATAGTGCCATGTAACTGGTGTAAGGTCAAAAAGTACAACTTTGATATGATCAGGAGGGTGCAGCCGAATGGTCAGGCCATTATGATGTGTTCACTCAACTGCTTGAACCTCTACCAGGTTTCTGTTAATGCTGTGTCTTCCAGAAGGTTAGTAATCAATGTTTTTATCACTTAAAGCCGACACACACGACAACACGATACGATTTAATTGCATGTGGCATACAGCCCGATTCAAACTTGATGGTGGCTCGGAACATAAGGCGAGTCGCTGCGCAGTAACAAATTCATGTGTCAGCGGGGGTGAGGGGTGAGGTACTGCGTAGCGAGTAGCGTACTTCAGAGCCGCCATAAAGTTTGAAGCGAACTATACCGTAAGTTGAAGCAACAATAAAAGTTGCTTTAATTTTATTGTAAACTACAGGCACGGTCAGACAAGAAACTTGCTTCATCACATTTCGCTTATCAATTAGTATACAAACGCTGTTAGAATTATTGTGCGCATGTCTCCTTTATGTTGTTTAAAACTTAGGCTAATAAAACTGTGCGGGAGAATTTCATGATGAAAAGGAAAGTCTCCCGGGCATAAACATATGCATAGTCGAACTTAAAGACATGTTAAAAGGTCTTGTGTACCTGCAATTTTACTAACACCTTTATCCTTCCTATGCTGTGTCACCATAGGGTCCATAATTGTTTCATTAATTTGTAAGCCTACCAACTGTTTTACCAACAGCATGGAATGAAATAATGAATTGTGAATTATGAACAAGAGTGAAGAAAAATACAGGATCAAATGAAATAAGCTAGCGAAACTCCGCAGATTTGATGGGTATCGCTATCGATCGATATCTAAACACGAGAAAATAAAATAATAATAAATAATAATATTGTTTATTCATAAAAATGGTGCAGATTTACAATAATATAACTTAACAATTTATATGTAGAGGACACAGTTGCTCATTTGCCTGAACTAGGTAGAACCTGTGTTTCAGGCTAGAAAGGTGCCTAGAATTTTATAATATAAAAATAAAAAACACAAAATTAAAACTATAAGAAGTCTAATTAAAAACTAATATTATCTTAGAGACTAACATGTTTTATTTACAGACAACGAGTAAATCCTCTGTCTCATTGTATGTTATGCTAAGTAAAAATTGCTCAATAATCTTTTTACAGTCGTAATTATTTAATTTATAGATACTTAATTAAAAATAAAAATTGATTTGATGATATTTTTTTTAACTACCGTAGGTAGTGTAGTCACTTGAACTATCAGTATATAAATCTTTTTTATTTTAGTAAACTTCACAGGCATGATGATTATACCTAAACACGATAAAAAACAATACATCACGTCTGCGGAATTTCGCTAGTTAACTTAATTTGACCTTGTATTGCATGGCAGCACAAGTAATTTGTTGACCCTTCTGTGCATTTGTAGAACTATGAACTTGCTTTGCGTGTAAGTACTTGCACTAAAAAATACACTTTTTTCAGAACAAAATGTGATATGTGCAAGCGGACTTCGCTAGCGCAGTACCATTTAACAATGTCCGATGCTACAGTTAGGAATTTCTGCTCCTACCAGTGCGTTATGTCATTCCAGGTAAGATTTCTATCTATAAACTGTCCATTTATCTATAAACTGTCCAATTTATAAATATACTCAACCTTTTTATAATGTATGATGCAGGGACAATACTCAAAACACCCGCTAATGCCGGGCGAGTCCATCGATCAGCAGAAAGCAGTGCCCACTGGAGCGCCACGGCGGACCTACCCAAGTGCTGCCAAAAATAATGGTAAGACTCATTACAACATCTGTTAGATATTTATTTATGAATTAAAATAACAACGGCTTTCAGAAACACGGGCTATTTGCTGTTGCTAATATTACATATTATAAACAGCGGTCGTGACTTTGACTTTGTGATTTCGTTTCCAAACAAATATGTGTTTTAGAAAAATAACTTTAACACATAGTTCAGTTTGCATTACAACTTCAAATATTTTTTCAATAGTTCTAGTCATTCTGAAATCAATTTTATTTACATTTGCGTAAAGTTGATATTGTTAAGTGGTAATAACATCAAAACAAGGATTTAAATGACGATAACTTGTAACTTGTGTTCTCCCCTCACAGCAACCAAAGCACAGCAACGTGCGGGCGGCATGCCAGTGATCTCAAGCGTACAATCTCTCGCGACACCTCCACCCCTTATGCCGTCCATGACGCGGCAGAAGTCCAAGCGCCTCCAAGTACAACAGCCCCCGCCTGAACCCGAGCCCCCCGCAGCCCCCAAGACGCCCCCTCCTCCTCCTAAACCCCCCACACCCCCGCCACCTCCTCCCCCTAAAATATACAACCATGTTATTGTCAAAACTTTACCCCCGCAAGAAGTAGCCAACAAAGCGACCATGTCGAAACCGATGATGGTTTCAAAAGGCGTTTCATGTCGACCTCACCCCTGCACTAAGGAGTGTCAAACAGATCCTAGCTTAGAACGACGTGTACTTATCCCTGTTCCTGTACCTATTTATGTTCCTGTGCCGTGTGCCATGTGGTCGATACCCTTCCCAGTACCAGTGCCCATTCCAATTCCTATCCCGACCCCAATCTTCATCCCTACGACAAGGAATTCGGCTAAAGGCATCATGAAGGAGATCAATAAAATCCATGATAAGATGCCCACGGATCCGTTCGAAGCTGAACTGCTGATGATGGCGGAAATGGTGGCTGGAGACAAGAAAAAGGATCAGAGTGATTCGGATACGGATGACGACAACGGTGAGTAGAAATATTAACATCTTTTTATGTATAACTAGCGACCCGATCCGTGTTTAGCAAGGTTTTTACCAGTTGACAAAACATTGCGATTTCTTTATATTATATGTAGTTTAATATAAATGTATTATACACATAGACCTTCCGAAATAAATGATGGTGTAGACCGCATCAAAATCAGTAGCGGAGTTTAGAAGAACGACGCGGTCAGACAGACACGAAATCGACTTTAATTTATATTAAGTAACAATATTTAATTTATTTTGATGTATAGTCTTTATAAAGCCTTGGCGTTGGCTTCAGTAAACGCGTGGCATCGCACGTTGCAGCATGATAAGAATCGACGAACGATGTCAACAATCTCAAAAAATGTTGAGTAATAATTTCGTTGCAATAATTGGAATTTTAAGTAGAGTTAAAAAGGGCTGCGTGAAATGTTATAGAACGAAGCTACCATTTACTCCATAACATAACATAATCAGCCTTTAATTAATGTTCCCACTGCTGGGTCACAGGCCTCCTCTCTTCTAGAGGGAGTGGGCTGTGCTTTTGCATTTACTCCATGCAAAATTATAATTGCGTGGTAACAGACAATATTATTATATCGCATTTACATTTTTTATTATTAGTCAGTTTTGAAACTACGGTTTATTCGTCGTATGTAGACACGGTCGTCAGTGTTCTATGGATCACTATGAAAGCTTGTGGTCGGACATGTTTTTTCTACGGCGCGGTTTATACGTCGTGCCGTAAAGAAACAGTGCCATTTATAAAGGGCCTAATACGAACTCAACTGATTGCTTCCCACACCACTGAAAAAGTAACCGGTAAAAGACATCTAATGTAATTTATTTTCAGAAGAAAGCTTCAGTCCCGTCGCCGGCATTGACGGCAACAACGCCTTCGGTGAGGACATGCTGCAGATGGCGTTAAAGATGGCCACGGAATATGAAGACCAGCCTGTGGACCTCGAGTCTGCTATGACGGCGAATACCATCACACCAAGCTCACATCCTGGTATGCCTGGTAAGTTTGATGGACTTTATTTGTGTTTTTGTTTTGTAATCATCAGGATTTTGTAAGTGTGAGGTGTGAGGAAACACATGAGATGTTGTTTTGGTTGATAGTAGGACCTTTTATTAATACAAATTGTAAACTAAATCTAAACCATAAAATTTTGGTCAATGGAAGGAAAAGTTTTGCTTGAGGTAAAGAATTGTCTAGCGTAAATTAAATTGCAAGGTTTTAAAAAGGTTCGAGGCATTATTTATTCTTAAAAAAAGTTTACACAGAAGTGTATTGATATCACAGAATACTTAAAGTACTACGTACAGAAAGGACACTCCCTTCTCCGCACTAACATCAGTTACCGCACCTCACCCCGCACTTCGGCGTATTCGTCGCAGTTCTTTAACAAGAGCGCTCACAAACACAAGTACCTCACGCACCCATTCATACGTATACAAACGTCATTTTTTAATGTAGTAGTAGTAGGTAATTATTTTGCGAGCGTTGAATGGAGTGTCCGGGGTGTGTTGATATGGTTCCCGTCTTTGTGAGCTTCTAGGAAGGAGCAGCATCCTGGGTTTGAAATTTTGATGAGATATTCTTTCGTGTGTCAGCTAGTGTAATTTATAATAAAGAAACCCAAGGCGTCGTACAGTGCAATTTACCAACTAAAAAAATGTGTATGGTGCAACAGGTCTAGAAGGCGAGAGCATGCACCACCACCACATGATGGTGCTGGAGCAGCAGCGCGCCGTGGCGGCACTGCGCGCGACCGCCGCGCCGCGCAAGCGTGCGCCCGCGCCGCCGCCGGCCGCGCGGCCCGCGCGCGCCTCCAAGCGTCGCCGCGCCGACCCGCCGCCCGCGCCGCTGCCCGACCCGCCGCGCGAGCCGCAGGAGAAGCCGGACGCCAATATGTGTCTCAAGGTAAACTGTAATAGGCCTTATTACAATATTATAATATTCGGTAGTCAAATACAATGGTGGCAACATTTCAAATATTTCAAAATTAATATTCAAAACAGAAATATAATTATTTGTGTTAATGTTTTCTTTGACAGTCGTTGGTAGACGATTTCCATTCCCTAATTATGTGCCTACACAAAATATGACTGAATACTAGTAGTTTAGCAATAACACTGCCACTGTAAGAGGGACACAGTACCTATCAATGTTGTTCCTTTCAACACCATTCGTTTCGTACGTCTATCGGTAATGCAAAAGGAACTTTATATCTGACACATAAAGTTTGTTTCTATGGTTTGAAACTTTAGTCTGAAAGTTGTGATGTGTCGCGCTCTGATTCGCTTTCAATGTCACGTGACCAATGACTTTATTTTAACACAAGTCTTTCTCAAAAATCACACTATCACACTAATATTATAAAGGCGAAAGTTTGTGAGTGTGTGTGTGTGTTTATATGTTTGTTACCTCTTCACGCCTAAACCGCTGAACCGATTTAGATGAAATTTGGTATAGAGATACTTTGAGTCCCGGGAAAGGACATAGGATACTTTTATCCCGATATTCCCACGGGATCAAGACATGCGTGTGAAACCGCGGGGCGCAACTAGTATAAAATAAAATTACAAAATGAAGTTGATTTTTTTGATATTTTTGGCTCGCAACCATTCTACAATACGAAATGCATAAGTTGTTTTTCTTACTGTCAATTAGCCTATTCTCATAATACTCAAAGGGACAATCACACGAGGCGAATGATGAGCGCGCCAATCACACTTTTACTTCGCTATTCACATCACACATACCTTGATCTGACTAGCCTTTTCACAAGTAGGTAAGGGTGGCTTGGAACGACCGTCTACCCTTTACAACAACTGAACAAAACCAATATTCCAATATTAAACCAGCTTGACTTTCGTACTCCAATCAAAAGACTACAACATTATCTATAAAATCAAACTATTCTCTCACTAAAATATCATATTTACCATATTTCCAACCACTTCCAGTACACATTCGGCGTCAACGCATGGAAACAATGGGTGATGACGAAAAACGCAGAAATAGAAAAAAGTTCAATACGACGGAAGCCCTTCAAGTCGGAGATATTACAATTAACTGCCGACGAACTTAACTATTCGCTGTGTCTGTTCGTCAAGGAAGTGAGGAAGCCGAATGGCAGCGAGTATGCGCCGGATACTATTTATTATTTGGTTTTAGGTGAGTTCACTTAATTATATTCTTTTGAATCCTAAGGCCCGCGCCCACTGGCGTCATGACGCGGCAAGGGATTTTTATACGATGAATAGAAATACAGGGTGTAAAAAGACCCATCACATAGCCGTCAACTATGCATTCTGTACATCAAACTAAGTAACATTGCACAAAAATAATTTCTGGGAAACAACTTTTATTTTTGACGTGAAAACTTGTAGTTTGCAGTAGTGCGCAATGTAAAACACGCATAGCATTGTGCATGTGGGTGCATGCAACGGTACAGGGGTAGTGGGGGTATTTAAAGTTGTGTTCTAACATTAAAAACTTGTTTTATGTGGGGTATGTATTTTTCATGGAGTGACTGCCTATCTGACCTCCACAACCCAGTTACTAATCTGACGCAAATGACATCTGGGAACAAAGGCTTAACATGCTTTCTGAGGCATGGAGGGGCCTTGGTACAGTACCCGGCGATAAATATTGCACATCGATCTTTGGAAAGAGACAATCGGCTAATTTCGGCTTCGTAGAGCGTTATCTCTGTCGCACGAAATACAAACAGTCCGGTATCTATTAGGAGCTGTTAAAACAATTATGATTTGCTTCTTTTGATAATTCTTTTTATTCTTTGTATAAAATACACCAATTTTTCTATAAATGATTACTTTAGGTTGGGGTAAAATAAAAAGGTTCCCCTATTTTTCCTAAAGATGCCATAATACAACTTTAAATTATTTAAATTTGGGGGTGTTAACAACTCTAGATATATATTTTGAACTGGACGCGACCGCACTCTATCGCACTTGAACAACGACTGACAAAACGTCAGTTAACGTCACATAGGTAGTGTGCGACAGAGATAACGCACTACGAAGCCGAAATTAGCCGATTGTTCTTTCCAAAGGTCGATGTGCAATATTTATCGCCGGGTAGTGTATATAAAGATGGTCACCCATCCATGGACCAACCAAGGCAAGCGTAGCTTAACCTGATCGATCGACACATGCGACTGTTATTACTTGGTCACGAGCCACTGTTATGTTATTTCTTAACTAAAATATTAAATTTTCAGGTATACAACAATATCTATTCGAAAACGGTAGGATAGACAATATATTTACGGACCCATATTACGAGAAGTTCACGGACTGCTTAGATGAGGTCGCGAGGAAGTTCTCAGTTTTATACAATGACTCACGTAAGCATTTTTCAAGATATTTCTTGACTATTTTGATGATTTCATTATTGTGTGATGCATCTGGCAAATGAAGATTAATTAATATACACGATCACTCGACATGGAATTAATTTGACGATTCAGCCGCTTCTGACCACACCTGTTTGTGGTCAAAAGTCGCTGAATCGTTGTATTGAGACATTTTGTAAAGCTCTTACGGTAAAATCAAAGGATTTTTCAGTTTCCTTCTCCATAAATGCAGATTAGTTTTATTGACACTGCGAGTGTCGCCCGTGTCTGTTGCTATTAACTCATCAAACGATCGCCTACTAGAAGCCATTTGTATGTAAGCGCTCAAAGGTTTTTATGAATATTATTATTGTTATTTCGAGTGTATTTTTCTAAAAACAATCGCTGATTCTTACGACATTTCGACACCTCCATGCAATAACATCGTAACTCTTTGTGATTTTACAGGAGAGCGATTTTAAAGTTTGAAAAATTATAGCAAACTCAAAACACCCTGTACAATTTTTGAAGCTGGCTCTATTTAATATAGTTTAGGCGGACTATAAATAGGTATGGTTAAGTTGTAAAAGAAAAATTGTTTTCATGGGTTTTCATGACTTACGTGAAAAACAAAACAGTGAAATGACATATAAGCAGAGGTCGGAGTAGGTAGATTGATTTAAGGTCGTTGACGTCAAACGTAGAGGATAATATGGATATGCCTCCAAAATACCGGAACTTCATAGGTATTTATTGTGATATTTGTTCCGGAATTTTGAAATTAGCACGAATTTGTGTTTAAGGTGAAAAACGTATTAATAATATCAATCTACGCTGCCAGTGTTAGCTAATGGTGAAAGAAATCAGTATTTTGTTTTATACAAAAATACCTTGGAATAGTTACACCGTATTTTGTCCCTTACTGTTGAATTAGAAATGACGCTTGACAGTATGAGACAAAACTTAGACAGGGCCTTTTGTTTCTTTATCTCATGTTCATCTATGTTCACAACGCATTGACCGCACGTAACGACCAATCAGAAGCAAGTATCCTGTATGACTCATTGGGTGTTCATATAATAAACGATTTTGTTAGCCTATCTGTATGTTTTTTATTTTATTCCATAATTCCAATCCCGGAACTTTTTCCGGTACTTCCCGCACATTATGGATAAAATGGCATGTCCATATTATAATATCTTGACGCAAGTATATAAAATCAATCTACCTACTCCGACCTCTGCATATAAGTTACGAGGACAAACATTGTATGTCTGAGTTACAATTTAGTTTTTTTGTAGTTTAATTTATTTTTGTGGTCAGATAATTGTAAGTCCAAGGTGTTAAGTTACATAAAATGTTTTTATATTATTTTCTATAAATTGTAAATCAAGTTGCAATTATATTGTTGACAAAAAATATTTTTTGGATTAGTTACAATACTTTGACGTTGGTTTATTTTAGAAACGAAAGGGAATAGAATTACAATGATAGTACAGAAAAAATGCATTGTTTTTTTTACATAACAATGCCGTTGTAACTCAATTTTTGGAAAAAAGTGAGTTACGATGTTATTTCATGGAGGTGTCGATTTATCGGGTTCATGCTGGTTTTGCCGGAATCTGTTACAATTATCTACGACTTTTACATAGCAAGTCTATAAGTTTACCAAATCCTTGTCCTCCATTTCCAGAATACATAGTAACTCGAGTGGAAGAGGAACATTTATGGGAGAGCAAGCAGCTCGGCGCGCACTCGCCACACGTCCTTCTATCTACACTCATGTTCTTCAATACAAAACATTTTAATTTAGTGGTGAGTGTTATACAATTTGTCAAATAGATGGTGCAATATGCGTGTCTAAGGTCCGGCCGCGCCAAAGGACCATGGGCAAAAATATATGAAGCCTGGGCTCATCCACCAACAGAAATGAAATCACTTTGAATATACTTGTAGTTCAATAAAAATAACGAAATAAACTCATTTTTGTGAAGAATCCATGGGGTTATTTTGCTATAAATATTTTTCTCCTACCTTATATAAACTATAATTCAGCAAAGTAATCCTGTTATGACATTGTAGTTTTTGTTGTTTGGCATGTTATGCTAGTTTTAATTCCAGGTGCAAAAAATACATTAAAAAATAAAACAGCTGTTATCAGTTAAAAATTATTTTTAGTAACATTTCAATCAATATCAATAATAATATCGTTTAGATGACCTGCTGGTGGATTAAAGTGTATGTGCCTACCTAACCCTAGATACCATATTATTGAAATGGTATGTGCACAACTTCCTACTGTGCGTCTACCTGTTAGACACGAGCAGTAATATTGAGCGATGGCATTTGGACCTATTTCATTTCTGTTGACCAGAATATATACGTAATATATACGTGCTCGAACATGTCTTGATTGTATTCTTCCTCTTAATAGCCACACATGTTGGTATTGGATATTGCAAGCTGCTAAATCATGTAATTCATTTTAACGATATATTTCTATAGTATATAAACCATTGCGTAAATGTTCGCTGCAATATGACTTAGCAAGTTCAATTTGATATGATCCAAGGGATATCATAAAAATCTCATTTATTGTTAGCCGAGGAAAGTCTTCCAACTGATTTGCTTCCATTGCAATAAATGCGGCTCTTTGTCTATTAAGGTTCCTTAATTGTACATAGTCGTACAAAAGATTAGGTGTATGGAGCCTTTCATTGGCTATTCTTAAAATGTCGTTTGCATGTTCATTATCAACAGCTACCCGGTAAAATGCGTTAATAAGAGCGGCCGCAATTTTGAAGTCAACAAATAAATGCGGCAAGGCTCTATTAAAATAGTCCTGTCGCAGTAGTTTAAACCTATTTTTAAACTTCCCATTTACGGCTTCCACTACCCACCGACACAATGTTATTAATCGTGACTTGTTCGCTTGAATTGTTGTCAATTGAGTTTCAAATCTGTCTTTTGTCGGTGGGATATGAGCCTCATATCCCAATGCCTGTAAGTTTTCTAGGCTATCTCGAAAGCCCCTGTCCAAGATGAACACATCATTCTGGTGAAACATCCAGTGGAAAGGATTTTCCTCGTCGTTTAATATAGTGTTCATTATTGATGCATCAGAGTCCGTAGCTGCATATGGACCATAAACGTCGATAATGTAGCCGTCACTACATACCATCACAAAAGGTTTCAAAAGGTTTTGAAACTTATGCAAGCTATAAGTTTTTCTCTGAAATAAAAAGTTTGAGCTTTTTTCGATGTAGATATAGGTGCCGTCAGCTATAACAATGACTTTTGTATTTTCTTCGTTGCCAAACAAGCCTTTTGGTAAGAGCAGGTTTCTTTGCAGCATATTTTCTCGTGAAATATGGTCAATACCGAGGTGTCTGTTTACGAAGTCATTCATTAAACATTCTCTAGCTATTGCAAGTTTTCGTTCCAGTGTTCGGCGAGATATGTTGAATAATGTTGACAATCTCTCGTTTGACTCTCCTGTTCTTAGTTTTGTCATATATATACCGAGGACAGTTCGTGGCCGGTTACTTCTTTGTGCTAGAGAAGGAGTCTCTTCCAAAATTCTATTAAATTGTTGCAAGTTTAGTCCTGTCCAAAAATGTAAGTCATTATCCGTTAACGCAGCCTCTAATTCAAAATCAAATCTCTGCCCTTGGGTAATGGTTCTTACCAGCATGTTAGTCATATCTGTGATCTGACGTGCATCAAAGTTATGCGTAATATTGCAATGATCAATCAACAAGTTCCAATTGTTACCCATCAGATGTTCTTGGCAAACTCTTGTACTTTCAGGTATGTATAAGCGGTACTCACAAAGAATGTGTACCTTAATTGTTACTGGGATTCTAAGACGTTGTGCGTTAGGGCAGCCATTAAAAATACAACGGTAAGCAACATTGGGCGCTCTCACATAATCAGGAAGAACGACTAGGTGTAGATTGTCTGCTTCTGGTGGAATTTCCGGTTCTTGTGGGCCTTCCGGTTGGACATCTTCTTGTAGTGGCATTTCTGGTTCTTGTTGTCGAACTGCATTTTCCACTACTTGCCAACACCGATGGCACGTGGCTTGGATGTTATTAAACGCAACCTAAAAAAAAGTAAAGAGTATTTGAAAATAACATAAAATACTTTCTGCGCCTTACTATACTCAATAATATTTTTTTTTTACTAGCGTTTTCCCGCGGCTCCGTCCACGTGGACTATATGATCATTCCCACGGGATTTTTATAGCCTATAGCTGTGCCCGTGGCTCCGCTCGCGTTAAAGTCGGACTTAAAAATCGGATTTCTACTTCTACGGCCGTTTTTCCCTGACCTCTCTCATATTTAACCTTTCTGCTCACACTTTCAATAACTTAGCGTGACGGTAAGTAGCCTATAATTGATGGGAAGACTCAAGCTATAGGTACGTAGAAATAAATTGTATTAAAATCGGTTCAGTGGTTCTCAAGTTATAAGCGGACTGACAGACAGCATGACAGGCAGACGTTGGATTTTATAATAGGTAATGATATGTACCGTATACAGAAAATGTGTAGTATACATACCTCGATAAGCGCGTTTTGTTGAATATATTCTGCATGCCGGGGTTGTCTTTCTGGCAAGTGTTCATCTAAAATATGCCGCCGCTGTCGCAAAACAGAACGTGGGCACAACACACAATGTCGTCCTTCGGCAGCCATTGCAGAGATAGGTAGGTAAATCAGTGTCCATAAACAGTCCAGGTCAAGGGTTTAAGATAACAAACAAATCACCAAGTGCACCAATACGTAAGCATAAAACAGAGTCCAAAATGACAAGCTAGGGTCGGTAAATCACAGAACAAGAGAGGATACACGGAAACACACAGTTAACAACGTGAGACTCACGAGTCGACTGACAGAGAGCGCCCGGGCGCAGGCGTCCGAGAGGTGTGAGAGGGATGGAGAGTGTTGTAAATCACACGGGCGCAGGCGCATCTATTGTTCACCATCATTTTAAAGTATGCATTTATTGTTACAATAAGTACCAATTGACGTTTGTGACGTTTTATGACTACCAATTGTCTTTTTCTACGAAAGCAATTTAGGTGCCTATCTTTTTCCTGCAATGGAATTGAAGGTGGTGCCGATAGTAACAATTTTAGTACGAACAGAATCCTTCACAATGGCATATGCCATAACTCTGTTGGACGCTGAGCCCAATTTGACGCATGGTCCTTTGCCAAAGATGTAAACAACAACGGCCGTTCAAAATTGAATAAAATCGATATACAAGAACATTCATTATATCTTTGTTTTCGTCTAAATCTCCGAGCTAACTAGACGAAAACAAACATTACTTAAAATAAATGTTTTTCACAATCGATATACATCGATTTTATACAATTTCGAGCGGCCATTGTTAACTGCAAAGTGTGTAGTAGGCCAAGAAGTGTGCGCAAGCTTCCCGTTCCGATCTACGAGATAAAACGGCCTGCTCTATGCACAGTATGCCCACAGACCACTTCAAGTGACTTCTTATTACGCGATTCTGCTAATAATAAAAAGCCAGAAACATACTTTTTTTTTTTGTTAGCCTTTACTGCACCACTGTTTGGCAAATGCCTCCCCCAAATCCTTCCAGGAACTCTTTTTTCCCACGCCACCTCGAACCAGCCCTCGCGGTACGCGTCCAGGTCATCGCGCCGTCTGTTTCTGTGGTGGCCTCGGCGGCGCCGTCCATCTTGTGTGGAGATTTTTGAATAGAAAAATACTAAGAAAATTATCAAATAGTAATTAACTCCCCGAAAATTGCGAGCTGCAGTTATCCTATTTTTTTAGCCAAACTTTTTGCTGAGACGTCCTTTCCGCGGAAAGTAATGTTTTCAGTATACTGTATATACACTATACTAACTTTCTTTCTTTATAATCTCGTCTTTCAGACAGTAGAGGAGCATATGCAGCTATCATTCTCTCACATAATGAAGCATTGGAAGAGGAACCCCAACCAACCCGGCCAAGCGAAGATACCCGGATCAAGGAATGTCCTATTAAGGTTTTATCCCCCACAATCCGCATTAGGTAAGTACATAACAAATCTATGTTATACTAATAATAAAGCTGAAGAGTTTGTTTGAACGCGCTAATCTCTGTAACTACCGGTCGGACTTGTTTTTTTTTTTATATTAGATAGCCCAATTCTTAAGGAAGCTACAGGCTATTGAACATCACGCTATGACCCTTAGAAGCTAAGCTAAGCTAAAACGAAATGATAGCGTGTGCTGTTGTGATGCGATGCGACGGGGTGGGTCGGGGGAGTAAGAAATTTCACGCGGACGAAGTCGCGGGCAGATGCTAGTCTATCTATACTAATATTATAAAGAGGTAAAATTTGTAAGTTTGTAAGTTTGTATGTAGTGGGTAATCTCTGGAACTCATAATCCAATTCTAACAATTTTTTAACTGGCAGAAAGCTACATTATTCCTGAGTGCTATAGGCTATAAATTGTTTCTATAGCATGTATATTAACCGAGCTATCACAACTTTTGTCTAGCAAGTCGGAAAAAAATACCACATAAAACAGAATTATTTGCGTGCGCTGCCTAAACAGTTGCTTAAAATGAAAAACAATGTATGGCTACCTGGTTCGTCTTCATTATTTCTACAAAAAAGTCCGCGATACCATATCTCTATCTTTTATATTTTATCTTTTATACTTCTTTTATTGCATAAAAAAAAATTTTTTTCGGTATACTTACGTTTGGTTGATTATTTGAGCAACAAAATATTAATTCTTATGACAATAAATTATTTCAGTATCACAAGAACATCATACAGATAAGATTTGCCATTTACAGTATATCAATTGGTCATACAGTTTCGGAGATAATATAAAATTACTAAAACGCAAAATGCCCCTAGCATAACTTTCATTGTGCAGACGTTTTACCTATTTGCCCATAGATGGCGTTCTGCAATTACGTCATTTTTCTGAATCGCGGTGTTAAGACTTTCCGTGGATTGATGACCCTCTGGAATTTTTATGTCCACGTTGTCGTTAGTTGGATTGGAGTTCCATACGAACGACGATTCGATTAAAATCGATTATGAGCACGGAGATTATGAGGTATCCAATAGTATCTATTAGATACCTCTCATATTCGAAAATATCGTAATTTCGTTGTACGTTTGATTTCATTGTTTTGTATGTTCGTAACTTCGTAGTTTCGTACTAACGTACTTCGTTCTATCGTAATAATCGATACGAGTTATTCGATATTACGATTGTTTTGTTTTGTAAAGGCGGACGGTGTTCGAGTCGCTCTCCCTTTGTTCGTAATTGTTTTCAAGTCTGTGCGTAGTTTGTCGAGAGCATGCCTAAAAGGAAATCTCAACTGTCCCGGCAGACATCACAGACAAGAGCCGCTCGAGTACGCCGTACGGAAGAATCTGCCCCTGAAAATGAGCAGCGCCTCTCGAGAAATAGAGAAAATATTTCGCAAGCACGCGCTAGAGAATCTAGCTCCGAGCGCTCACAGGGCCTCGCTAGCCAAAATGTGAGGACGTCGCGGGCCCGTGCTCGAGAAACTAGCGCTGAACGTGCGCAGCGTCTATCTGAGTTAAGGCAGCATGTCTCTGAGACAAGGGATAGGGAGACTGGCGCTGAGCGCTCGCAGCGGCTCGCTAGGCAAAATGCCATAACATCACAGGCCCGCGCTCGAGAATCCAGCGATGAACGTGCACAGCGTCTATCTGTTTTAAGGCAGCATGTCTCTGAAACAAGGGATAGGGAGACTAGCGCTGAGCGCTCGCAGCGGCTCGCTAGGCAAAATGCCATAACATCGCAGGCCCGCGCTCGAGAATCCAGCGATGAACGTGCACAGCGTCTATCTGAGTTTCCAATAAAAACATCATTTGCCCTGACTATTAACAAGTCCCAGGGACAAACATTCTCTTTGGTTGGCATTATTCTGTTACCGGAAAATAAAACAACCTCAAACATTGTATATAGAGAAGCTTTAAATTAAATAGATACCTAACTTAAATAAATAAAATAAGTAAAAGGCGACCAAGGGTTAAGTTACCTTGAGCAGAAAAGAGAACTTAGGTAATCTTTGAAGTTACTGATCTGATTCCAAACAATATTTTACTAATAAAATTAAATACAGTAATATCAATCGAGTGTTATCTTATGTTAAAACAAGAAATTTTCCGCGGACGAAGTCGCGGGCAGAAGCTAGTAAATAAGAAAATTATAAAACTCACGCCTTTTCCCATGGCGTTAGACAGAAACTACAGAATGCTTCATACATGCTACTTGAAGAAGAATACATTTTTCGCGTTATTTATTTTATCGTGGATAAACACAACATTATTAAATGCTTTTTGTATGCTTACGTACTTTGCCACACGCAAAGGTAAAAAGTATCTGAAGGTCTATAATCACGAAATCCGTAGTTCCGGTCGAAGTTACTAGCGTTTCCTGCTCCGTACCACATACGGAAATAAGATTACTATGGGCGCCCGAACTAAAACACACGATTAAACGAAAAACACGATTTCACAGTTGTCCTTAATCCTTATGTGTTTTTACCCGTCCATAAAAGTTATTTAATCGGAAGTATCGGTCTACTTTCGGATGGTCCCGTATGTTCGCTGACGGATATAGAGAGTAGGGCTTCTTCTCATATAAAGATAGCTATGTCTGTTTCTGTAATTAACAGGATACTCAGAATCGACCTATTTTTGATTCAACATTAAACAATCAAATATTCTTAGTTTCGATGTGATAAAATTATATGTTGTAGTTTAATAAACATTCTTGATTATTCTATGGTTCAAAACACGATATTTGCAACTTCACTCGATCATAAAAAATCGCAAACATATCGAAAACAGGGAAGTTTTTGATCGTTTTTCAAGTCGTACTTGAAGTAGACTAAACTTTTACTCTCAAAAAATATGTCGAAAAATAGGCAATGATGTTTAGAAGAATATTCTACGGTTAATTTTTCACAAAACAGATTTTTATTGTTTTAACAAGATATAATATAATAAAGCGGCCCGCGCGCTTCGCTTTAGTAGCCCGCCAGGCGTTCCCGAGGTAGGACCTGTGTCGCTTTAGCTGGCTCGCTGCGTTCCCCGATAATCGATCGAAATATACGTTATATTATTGTTATTTTCCGTGCTTGTATATTATTTTCAAAAATGAGTCTGTAAAATATTGTTGTAGGTTCTAGTATTAATAATTAAACTAAAAGTTGTAATATAGTTGTAACATATAGTCACAGTAGAAAGATAAACAGTACGGAAACTAAGAATGATTTACTGTTATAATCGATATCGAATAATGGCCCGTGCGATCATGCACCGACGTGAATTTATTTGTAAATCAAAGATGGCGGCTGCTAACATTTTTTTCGTCATGGGTGTCGTAGGTAGTTAAAGAGGTTGCCAAAATCGTTAGTGAGGTCAAAATGTAAATCCAAGATGGCGGCTGTGAAATTTTTCTATTTATTTGTCATGGGTGTCGTTTTCATAGTTTTCGAGGGTGCTATAGCCGATAGTGAGGTCAAAATCTAAATCCAAGATGGCGGCTGTGAAATTTTTCCATTTATTTGTCATGGGTGTCGTTTTCGTGGGTGCTAAAACCGATAGTGAGGTTAAAATCTAAATCCAAGATGGCGGCTGTGAAATTTTTCCATTTTTTTGTCATGGGTGTCGTTTTCATAGTTTTCGAGGGTGCTAAAGCCTATAGTGAGTTCAAAATGCGCGTCGCTCGACCGATGCCTAGTTTAACCCTGCACCTTACCGTTTCAACTCGAGAATGGGTGTAATAGTAATTATAGAAAACAATATTAAAAAAAAAATCTCTATTATTCGTAATTATTAAATTATTTACTGAAAAATACTTTCGCCTGGTACATGTCGATACCGGAAATATGAAATAACGTAAGGGACAAAACTAAGGTTTACAGGAGAGCAAAAATAAGATATTTTTTTACAAAAACTGACTATAACTTTTTAAATATATGTTTTATGTAAAAAGTGTCTAGGACAAAGTTTCTTAGATTTCTTCATTCTTTTAAGCTAAAATAGCAAATATTGATTAAAACCTATAGTTTAAAAGATAGCATGTCCCTTACGTTAAATAATAATTAATACGGGTGACATACGTTAACAAAATTTGAGATGTAAATGAACAGCATTGATGTAAGGGACATTATAGGAAATAAACATTTAGTGTTTTTTAAAGTAAAGGTCTCTTAATGGTGTACTCTTTATTGCTTTTGCTGTTAATAAATTTAAAAAATAGAATTTAATACATTCATGAACTACTGCGACTATCAATATAGTTTAAACCTACTTGCTGACATAAAAGGATAAAAAATAAACGAATAAAATAGATTACAACTTTTATTTGTACTCACTAATCCTCTTTTATAAACGCAAATTACTCGCATAAATTATGCTAAGTACAACATAACTGCTCGATAAGCAAGAGGACTTTTTCTGGCTGATTCCATAAATGATGGCCACTGAAAAGGTCCCCAAACCATCAGTTTTTTAATCTCCCTTTGAATGATAACATGCATGCTGTCTATTCATCCTGCGTTAACTGCTTAATAAGTTGTCATTTTTACATGACCTACATACTACACACAATTATATATCATACTTACCAATATTTTACCTAATGGAAGGTATGTTTTTATTAGGATTCGAATTATTCTATCTCAATCAATCAACTCAGCCTATTGCAGTCCACTGCTGAACATAGACCTCTCCCAGGCTGCGTCACAACACCTTGTCCTCCGCCTTCGGCATCCAGTCCGTTCCAGCCACCTTTTTTGGGTCGTCCGTCCATCTAGCTGGGGGGCGTCCCACACTACGCTTGCCGGTACGCCGTCTCCACTCAGGACTCGTCTGCTCCACCGGCCATCGGTCCTTCGATAAACATGGCCAGCCCACTGCCACTTTAACTGAAGTGGCAGTGAGCTGGCCCCAACCCACTGTGTGTGTGGGGCTGGTGGGGTGGCAACTGTTTACTCTGCAAGCTATGTCGGTAACTCCGGTTCTTTTCCGGAAAATTTCAATCCTGATTTTATCTTTCAAAGAGACTCCGAGCATAGCTCGGTCCATAGCGCGCTGAGCGACCTTGAATTTGTGGACCAGCCCGACCGTCAGTGTCCACGTTTCGGCATCATATATCATGACGGGCAGAACGCACTGGTTGAAGATCTTAGTCTTCAAACACTGCGAGATAGGCAACGAGAAGACTTGACGGCTTCTTCTGTCGGCTTCTTTCTCAAAGTTGTGTCTACCGTGCTAGATTATTTGCCCTAGGTAGACATAATCCTTCACAACTTCGAGAAACGACCCTTCGATGTAGATTGAACTCGGCAAGACGTGCTAATTGTACATGACTTTCGTCTTGTCCAAATTCATGCCGAGGCCAACCCGCCGAGGAGCTACATTTAGGCTGTGCAGCATTTGGTTTAGTTGTTCCAGTGTCTCTGCCATTATGAAGATGTCATCGGCAAATCGAAGATCTGAAATGTACTCGCCGTTCACGTTGATAGTCCAGTTCAATCCAGCGTCTTGAAGACGTCCTCCAACGCATTTGTAAACAATTTAGGGGATATAATATCCCCCTGTCTCACCACTCTGAGCAGTTGGATGGGGCTGGTTTTCTGATCCTGGATCTGGAAAGTCATCGTGGCAGTGTCATACAAACATTTCAACACTTCGACTGGCGCTACGCCAGTCAATTCGACATCGTTGCAGAGAGGCCAGAACTGCCCATATTTCGATGAAGTCGAAGGCTTTCTCGTAGTCCACAAATGCCATACACAGCGTCTGATTGTACTCCTCGGTCTTCTGTTCGATTTGCAGAACAGTATGGATGTGGTTTACGGTGCTGGAGCCTTTTCGAAAACCGGCTTGTTCTGGCGGCTGGAACTCGTCAAGTATTCTGGCGAGACGGTTTGTGACGACCCTCGAGAACGCTTGTATACGTGGCTCAGAAGTAAGATGGGTCTATAGTTCTTCAGCAAGGATTTAAGGTTTTATTCCATCTGAATAGACCAATTTTTTAATTACTGTACTCCATTTATGACTAAAAAATTATTTACCAAAAGTAGTAAGAAATAATTACCTGTTTATGTGAGTCCTATAATTTTCATAAATTTTTGCCTGCGGGCTAGAGAAGTGAAGATAACTTTTCATCACTCATGTTTAGAATCCAGATATAACTTTCACTAGGTACTTGTAGTTAGATCAATGAAAACGATGATGTATAACTTAAATGAAGATGTGTAATGTCACAAACAGTGTTACGAAATACTAAGAAAGGGTCACGACCGCGCAGGTAAAATCAAACACAAAATCCGTACTTATTGCTATCTAGCTTAGACATGTTGCACCGTTTTGCGTGTGACAGAGACGTATAGTAATATTCGTTTAGATAAGTTTTAGATGTAAAGGACAGGTCAATTATTTTCGATGCTGACAAATTAACGTATGGGTCAATATGATTATGATAATTCGAGCCACAATTTAACGTAAGGGACATGATATTTGCATCTACTCAGGGAACACTAATGTATAAGACCTGTTGTAAAATGTTCTCGATTTTTTTTTAATGTAAATACCAAATACTGTGAGTAAGGAGACTTACATTAGTTTTTATAAAAATATTAATTTAAAACGTCCTATACAGGCAGTTTTTATAAAAAAAATGGTCTAGACCTGCGGAAAATATGTAATGTAAGGGACATTTTTTTGGAGATATTGAGATTTTAAATATACCAATCGAAAGAGCAAGAAATTTCGAATCCAATGATATATATAACTCATTTTCGACAAAATGTCCCTTACGTTATTTCATATTTCCGGTATCGATGTTCGAAATGAGAACACACACACACACACTACACACACACACTGTAAAATTTAATTACATTAAATTTTACAGTGTAAAATATTCTCATTCTAATAAATAGTTTTTTTTAAATAAATTATCGGGAAACAAGGACAAAGTACTATAAAAGAGATTTTGTCAAGTTCTTTGTAAATTGAAAGAGCTATTTTGCAGTTATGTTCTCTTTTAAAACAAGAACGAAAAATTACATCCAATACGCTTGACGCATTTTCAAAAAGATGGACGGTCCGTGGTCTCTGTTTTATATATTAGTACAACTTGTATTGCGTTTTATTTGGTCTATAAAAAAATATTAATAAAGTCCGCAATGGTCTGCGGATCATCACCACAATGTTTACCATCTATATTAATTTGATTGATTTCGCTTTTTGGCACATTACACATTGTTTTACTAATAACGTTCCAAGAAGCCCTACATTTGTTTTGAGCTGTATGGATAAAGTAATTATTCTGAGACTTTTTTGTCAGTTTTATAACACGTTGTTATCTACTCGCAAAATTTTTAAAATTGGTTTTGTTTATGATATTTTGATTCTTACGATACTTCCATAATAATTGCTGTTTACCCATGCAGAATTTTATTGTTCCTGTTGTCAACAATTGTTGGCAGGTAAATAAAATGAATAAATAATTAGTCATTATTATTCATTATGTTGTTATACTCATATTTCCCTAAAAACTAAACATCTGAAATATTAACATGAATTCCGTAAAACAAAGTTAACTGTTCCTACTGTTACAATTTTATACTGTGACGCAAAATTTTTGCACTCCGGGGTCAGCGAGTTCATTTGAACTGCGCGTCCGCGGGACTTGCCACGCGGGGAAGGTGGTAACGTTAAATGCCTACTGCGCTCGAATATCCTGGCCTTAACTCTATTCATTTATCTAATTGCAGAAGCAAATTCGAGAAAGAAAAAAGTCTATGAACAACAAGAAAACGAGGAGAATCCACTGCGGTGTCCTGTAAAACTATATGAATTCTACATTTCGAAATGGTATGTTATTTTCCTACTTATACCCGGTTTCTGAGAGACTGATCTAGTATATAATCTGCTGTAGAATCTCATGCTAGCGGTTGTGATTGGTGGACAATAGTAACAATACAAAATCATATTGAAATAGCCTTTCAGAAATCGGGAGAGCATCGTTTGCCAAAGATTTTTACAGCATTGCAGTATATTTTTAAGGGGGAAACGCCAAGGTAGCCTACGAAATTCAAATTTTCTTACGTTTCTTACAATTTGCAGGTCAGTGTCAGGTTGTATGTTGAATAAAATATGATACGCGACTGTAACAAGTATGTATTTACAGAATTATAATTATTAAAATCATCAATTGTTACGGTCGCGAGTTTTGCGGGCTACCCTGACGCTTCTCCCTTTAGGAGGGGAGGTTTATGTCCAGTTTAGGACTGCAATCAACCGATCAAGATCGAAGAGACGTATTCTGCAATTATAGTTCAGGACTTTTTTTTTTCGTAAAACGCATCTTTTGACGTGTTTGCGGAATACCGTCAAGTAAATCTAATGTCAATACGATTTTACTGCCATTAAATTTACTTGAGGGTAGTCCGCAACTATTTCTCTATCAGCAGCTCGGATTTTGGATGTTATTTTTTTCGGACTTATAAACCTTCTATCACGTAGTAATACTGCATGCTTGAATGTTTATTACGTTTTTCTCTTACGACCATTCATTGAAACGGTCAATTAGAAGGCTTTTGTTCAGCAATGGATACATGCATGCAGATTAGACCAAGAATCATCCCAGTCAGCGCCGGGGTAGGAATATTCGCGGCCGCAGTCTTTGTCTATACTTAGATTTAAGGAAATCCCCAAAACCCGGCGCAGGGTGTAGTGCACCTACAGAATACCCATTAAATGTGAAGAAGCGTACAATAGTTCTCACTGAGAGGAAGCCTGTGTCCTAGCAGTGGGAACATTATAGGCTGATTATGATGCACAATAGTTGATTTTGTATTAGCTTTATTCCTTGTCAAGTCCCGCAGATTAATGTAAATGAGAGCAAGGGTCAGTGTCTTTATTATACTTCATGAATTTCATCTGTATTCAAAAGTAACGTAAAGTTATCGCTCCATCGCAACTCCGATTGCTTGCGCTAACCCATACTTTCACTCATTTGTAAAGGGGCAGAGCTAACACAAAATAACTGTAGTAAATACAAATTTGAACTTTAAATACTCTGTGGGTGCACTGCCCTTCCCCAGTAGGGCCTGCCCAGCCCACCACTCCACTACCAATGATATTATAGTCTATTTTCCAACAGCCCCGAGTCGGTGCGTACGCGTAACGACGTGTTCTACTTACAACCGGAGCGTTCGTGTGTGCCGGACTCACCCGTTTGGTACTCAACGCAGGCGCTCAGCAGACAGGCGTTGGCGAAGATGCTGCATCGCGTCAAAATGGTCAAGGAGATCAACATTGCACTGCTGACCAGCTAAGGTGAGCCAAGATAAAAATTTGTATTTGGGACACGCACAGGAAATACAAAAAAGTAAAAACAGGAACATTTAAACAAAATAATTAAAATATAAAAAGACCTGTGCGAGGTCAAAAAGGTTCCTATCTACAGGACCCGACTGCATTCTCCCGTTTGCTTCATGATCGCCGCGAAATTAGCTTGTGACTGTAAAAAAAAGAAACTAAATCGGAACATCTGCAGACTGTCAATAATTTCTTGTGTCTTGTTTCAGAGTACACCCCAGTCTGCAAACGGCTTTGAAACTAATGCAGCAATGCGACGCGAATTACTGGCACGGTCCTACAGCCTTTATTTACCGGACATTTGCGAGCGTTGGCTTCGGGTGGCGAGAAACGATGCGCCCGGGCCAGCGTCAGTAATCACTTATCAAATCTGTTGTTGTGGTGACATGTATATTTTTTCTACTTTGTATATCAGTCTGCGTAACGGACGGCGAACATTACTTTTAAATAAATAGTTTATATTAGATTACGTTTTTATAATGTTGCAATGTTTTAGTCCGTAAGTTTCTGTGCGGCGGGACTGTTTATGTATGTACAGATAATGGTACTAGTTGTATCGTTCAATTCACATAGTTTTATTTATCATTATTATTCAATTTCATTTATATGTTATAATGTAAACGCTGATTTAATGAAAGGTCTAATTGTGTTATTCCAATCATTTTAAGAATTGTAAATACGCCAAGCGAAACAAAAATCACTGTGAATTGTTTCGGAAATGTGTGATACATTCTCATAGTAACTATTGGCGACTTGGGCTTTACCTTTCTCAGTGCCAGGAACTATGAATTTTATAATAGCCCTTGTGTAATATTTGAATATTAATATTAAATAGATATAAGTTAAAAAATTCCAGTTTTTTAGGTGGCAAAAGCACTCATGTGTTATAGTAGTATTCTTTTTAAAAATTGGGAAAATGATATAAAATCTCTCAGATAGAAATTTTTATTGAAAATATTATAGCTTAGCGAAAGAGTCAGATTCGTATTATATTTTAAGTATAATGGCGTCAGTTGTAAGGTTTAGGTTTAACACTGTGTAAAAAAGAATACTGATTCTCTAAAACTGAGTGTTTTATTTTAAAAGTGGTCCTTTTTAGGGTCCCGTACCTCAAAAGGAAAAACGGAACCCTTACATTTACAAGATCACTTCTTTGTCCGTCTGTCAAGACACTTTTTCTCAGGAACGCGTGGAGTTATCAACTTGAAATTAATATTAAATACTCAGGGCTGCAATCCCTTGAAGCAGTAAAAAAATCCAAACTTCCAAGTCAACGCAATCAAAATACACGGGCGTTTATGCCGCATATTTTGTGACACTCGCAAGGGAATCAGACCTATAGGGTACTTCCAGTTGACCTAGAATCATGAAATTTGGCAAGAAGCCATGTCATGTAACACAAATAAAGGAAAACATCCGAAAACCGTAAAGGGGTTTGAAGATTTTTGTATGGAGGGTGGTAATTTATTGTTCATTTTTTAATCCCAGAGACTATCTGACATTTAAGTCTTTTGTGTTTTCGTTTTTTTTAGTATACAAGTTTGACATTACAATTGTCAGATTAGTCTCTGGGATTAAAAAAACGAACTATAAATTGCCATGTTTAATTATTTATTTAAAAAATGTCTATTCTTCATTTGTTTCTTCTCCATAAAGGTTTTATAACGTTTCTATTACCTCAATAGTTCAATATGCTTACCTGTAGGGAAAAAAAAAACAAATAAATCCTTGTTATTTTTGACTTATATTTCGGTGAATAACTCCAAAACCTGACGCTTTAGGATATTATGTTACATAACATTTTTTGTTTGTATAAGTGTCCTCTATCTAAATATATAACTTATGTTGTGCACCGCGATTCTGAAAAAAAATCAAAATGGCGGCTGATTTTAGGGCCAAAACCTTCAAACCCCTTTATAGTTACCTACAAATTTTTACGGAACCTTCGGTGCGCGAGCCCGACTCGCACATGACCGGTTTTTTTTTTATTATTCTACTAACATTATAAATCTGAAATTTTGGATGTTTGTTAATCACGCAAAAACAGCTGAACTTGAATGAAATTTGGCACACAGAGGTTTAAACCTGGATTAACACAGGATACTTTATTATCCCAGTTGTACGTTCCCGTCAGATAATTTCCGACCTCCACGTGGGCGAAGCCGCGGGAAAAAGTATTAGCATAACAGAGATATAAGACTGATCTGCCTTGAATATACCTTTTGTTAGTCGCCTTTCTTTTATCAACATGATCAAACCATCTAAACATACTCTTTTCATTTCAATTTTTGTAACTAAATCTTTTAAATCGCAACCTTATCACATCATTCATAGTTACACCGCTGACCGCACTCACACATGCTTCGGAAGGAACGCATTTCCGCGACATCTAATCTAATTAGAATAACGAAGGGCCCTGCTTGAAAATAAATTCCATATGTTCTGCCTTTGAGGCGGAGGAGGTACCTTGAATAGGCTTGAATATTTTCGATCGATTAGACATGTATATTCAACAAGCTTACGGTAAACACTGTTTTCATTGTGGTGGCTCAGGGGGGCCTGCTAGATAGAAAGTATAGATGAAATTAAAAACATACGTAGACTAAGTAGATAAGGACGAAAGGTAAGCGATAGTAAAGTATTAATTGCAAAAAAAGTCGTGATGAATCCATACTAATATTATAAATTCGAAAGTAACTTCTGTCTGTATGTTACCTTTTCACGCCGAAGAGCTTGTCCAGAAAGGGCGAATTCACCGCGATCCTCCCGTGCGTATTACGCGCGACCGTTGCGTCCAGAACGATCCCGACTCGCGCGAAGCACGCGCGAGTCGAGAGTCTGGCGTAGTGCACGCGATTTACGCGCGTATTTTGAATTCGCGTGATGCTTGTTGGTGCCTAGTATCTCACTAACGCGCGAATGATGTCGCGCGAAACGTTGCGCGGTGAATTCGCCCCTTCTGGACAAGGTCTAAACCGCTGAACCGATTTAGATGAAATTTGGTACCTATAGAGATAGTTTGAGTCCTGGGAAAGGACATATGATACTTTTTATCCCGATATTCCCACGGGATCGAAACTAAGGGTCCGTCTCCACGAGCGAGAGAATCGCGGCGATATTATCGTCGTGCCACGTATTTCTATACACTCCCTTAGAACGTGTCTCCACACGGCGATATCATCGCGGCGAATATTTGGTGTACGTTACCCCAGCAAGAAAGTGTCTCCTAGAGTTATAGGAGTAGAACGTATAATGTGTGCCCTATCTGCTGTAAATGTGCCCCAACATAAAAAATGTGTGCCCCCTGTCGTTTTGGAAAAAAACGGAAAAAACGATTCTTGCTGGGGTAACGTTTTTCTAGCAGGAAAATTCTAAACGAATGATCGGAGAGAGAAAAATTGTGCATGGCCAGAGAGCTTATATGTGTGCCAAAATGTGCCCCCAAAAATAAAATCTGTGCCCCTTCAGGTTTTCGAGATATTGCATTTCCTGCTGGAGTAACGTTTTGATGAATCGTATATTTCTACAACCAATGCATGTGCCCCTGTAGAATAAACATACACGAGTAGCTCTTAATGTGTGCCCCTTTGTGCCCCAATTAGATTTAAGAAAATATTTATAGTTTTCAAGTTATCGCGGTTTTATGAAAACCCGAAAAAACATCGCAGCGCCTAAATTAGACAAGGCACAAGTTCGCTGAAAACTGTATTCGGTCCTTCTTGACGCTAATAATAACCATACAAAGTTTCAAAACTGTTCATGCATGCGTTTTTGAATAATCTCGCTAAAAGTCAAAACGATGGTGTCATAACTTTGACGGCAAAATACAAGGAACCGGCTCAATCCCAGATGTGTAGGTGTAAACCAAAATCATGTGCCTTTAGTCAGAAATATATGGTGAAAATATTCAGCTTGGAATGTTTCGCATTAAGTAAATATAAACAAAAAACCAAAATATGTAAGCAACGGCTGGTTATCCGACCAAATTTGAATGACTACTAAAAAGCGACGGATTCATACATATCGATGACCTTCTTTACTTTACTCACTAACCGGTTCACACGTGTTGTGCCTGAGTACACTGACGTAGAAAAGTAATAAGTAATAAAATAAAGTTGTTATTGGATTATATTCAACTAGCTGTTTCTATGACCTTACACATGATTAAGTACATTATAAATAGTAGCCTAAGTGCTATTCCAAGGTAAGCTATCTTCCGATTCAAAATTTCATTAAATACATCCAGTAATTTATGTGTGAACGAAAGAAATACATCCAGATATTTGCCAGGTCTTTGACCCAAAATTTGATTGGTCCCAATGTTTAAAAAAAAAATGAAATGTGAGATGAATACCTACTACTAAAAAGAGGTAGCTCTTTTTTGTATATAAATAAAAAGCCCGTACTTGTCTTGATGTATATATATATATATATATATTTATTGATAAGCCGTAGGTTAGATAAATTAACAGTAAGTTTTTCATCATTAAGGGGGATGCTCCAACCAGCCCGCAAAATTCAAAATTTCTTGCGTTTTTTGCAATTTGCAGGCCAGTGCTAGGTTGTATGTTGATTAAAATATTATTCGCGGCTGTAAGACGTATGTAGTTACAGAATTATAATCATCAAAATCACCAATACAACCCTACAAGTTCATAAAGGCGTAGGAACAAAAAAAACAGAAAAAATTTTAATTTTGCGGGCTGGTTGGAGCATTCACCTTACTTAAAGAAGATTCCCTTTTTTCGCCTCCCCACACCGCTGCATATATCTCTGGCCCCGCGGCATCCGCTGACGTCGTGTCGCAAGGAGTCGCTTTGTCTAGCTTGGAGAAAGTGAGACAGCTAGTACGCGTACAGTGTTAGTGTGACAGAGACAGTTACGTGTAACGTCGCTCTATTATGAATAATAGGTACGAAGTGTTTATTGACTGGGAAGTGCGTTTGGATTTTTTCTTGGTATTGGTAAACAGTTGCAGTTATGTTATGACGCCAAGGACACTGTTACCAACTGTTACGTTGAGTCACGCAGTTGCACTGATACTGTTTGTTTACTTTTTTTTTTTAAGTTGGTTGAAAGTGGCGTATTAAGCATTTTATAACAATTATGTGGTTGTAGGAGTGTTGAATTTTATGGCACGATCTGCGGTGGTAAGTATTTAATGGCATTGTTTTGACTTATTTAAAAATACTTGTACACTTATCAAGTACTTGGATTTTTTTCATTACTTTATATACTTATTTATTTTTTAACAAAAAATGTTCTAAATCATGTTTGTTTTGTTTTCATCTGAAAGGATATACATACTTTCCGATTGGTCCAATAGAAATTTCATCAAAATCGATTCAGTAATTTGTTTTCTTTTTTGTTTAATACGTATTTAATTCTCTTCTTGTGCTAGGTTGATGAAATATAACTTCTAGTTACAATGTAAAAAAATAATTCATGACAAGAATTCATGTCCCCAAAACTAAGACTCGACCACAATCCGTCAACACTCAACATGTCACAGTCACAGGGCTGTATCTTTTTAGCCGAAATAGCTAAATACTTGATTAGATTTTTACAGAATGTTCTATGGCAGCTATAACAACAATAATATAAACACCAAGCAGGGAGGAGTGGCATTTTGCCTATTGGCAAGTTGCATAAACTTCTAACTAGATGATGTAAGTAATAGTTTTGTTGATCTATAGAATATATGTATCTAAAAAGTTCTGGCGGACCGATCAGGCGGAATATATCTATTTATTCAGGGCTAAATTTTATCACAACTGTATTTTCAACTTAATTGCTAGAGTACTTCTGGAAAAAATTGAGCACAAAATTTTTTATCCACGGATATATACAAACTTACATCCTATAAAAATAGTGTAAATTTAATAGATTCAGGAAACTTTAAAACGTAAAGATAATATCAAAATTTCAATTTCGAGTTTTGGGCCAATTAAAATTTAATCTTTTTTTTACACAATATTATACTTATACTTAATACCAATCTGTGATTTTTTGTGATGCGAATTTACTAATTATATGTTAGACTTAGATGAAAAACTGATCTTTGATTAAAATAACAATGACTACACAATGTGCAAATAATTTCTAATATTTATAGGTAGGAACTTTGATCTGTGATTTGATGCAATAATTACTTAAAGAATTAAAATTAAGGGAATAAAAATAATAATTTCCACATCAACAAGCTGTTTCATTTATTATAATCACAAGGTGCATTTAATATATTTTTTAATTAGCCCCCAAAACTTTTGAACGCGACTGTACGGACAACAGCTTAGGTATAATACGTCCAATAAAGAAGGTCATCGATATGTATGAATCCGTCGCTTTTTAGTAGTCATTCAAATTTCGTCGGATAACCAGCCGTTGCTTACATATTTTGGTTTTTTGTTTATATTTACTTAATGCGAAACATTCCAAGCTGAATATTTTCACCATATATTTCTGACTAAAGGCACATGATTTTGGTTTACACCTACACATCTGGGATTGAGCCGGTTCCTTGTATTTTGCCGTCAAAGTTATGACACCATCGTTTTGACTTTTAGCGAGATTATTCAAAAACGCATGCATGAACAGTTTTGAAACTTTGTATGGTTATTATTAGCGTCAAGAAGGACCGAATACAGTTTTCAGCGAACTTGTGCCTTGTCTAATTTAGGCGCTGCGATGTTTTTTCGGGTTTTCATAAAACCGCGATAACTTGAAAACTATAAATATTTTCTTAAATCTAATTGGGGCACAAAGGGGCACACATTAAGAGCTACTCGTGTATGTTTATTCTACAGGGGCACATGCAATGGTTGTAGAGATATACGATTCATCAAAACGTTACTCCAGCAGGAAATGCAATATCTCGAAAACCTGAAGGGGCACAGATTTTATTTTTGGGGGCACATTTTGGCACACATATAAGCTCTCTGGCCATGCACAATTTTTCTCTCTCCGATCATTCGTTTAGAATTTTCCTGCTAGAAAAACGTTACCCCAGCAAGAATCGTTTTTTCCCAAAACGGCAGGGGGCACACATTTTTTATGTTGGGGCACATTTACAGCAGATAGGGCACACATTATACGTTCTACTCCTATAACTCTAGGAGACACTTTCTTGCTGGGGTAACGTACACGAATATTTGATGGCACGGCGAGACTCGCCGCGATTCTGTCGTTCGTGGAGACAGCCCCTTACGCGGGTGGGTGAAACCGCGGGACGCTGCTAGTTCTTTATAATGCGAAGGTAGGTATTATTTACACATTTTGTTTCCTTCTACAGTTTGTATGGGAATGACAACAAAACACGCAAAAGGTTCGCCCACTGCCAGGGCTTGGTAAAGGATGGATGAAATGAAGATAAGTTATAATTTGATCAAGCGCATTGTCTTATTATTTTACGTTACAATTAAGCACACTCACTAGTTTTAAGTTTCTGTTTTGAAAACCATTCAAATTAAAGGCACTTCTGCTGAATAAGGGCCGGCGGCGCTCAATGATGGCACGGCACGGCGTGTCATGGCAAAGGATTTTATTACTAATCAAGTGATTTTTAATCTTATTTCAATGAGTTTAGAATTCCTGTTACTTTATTTCGATGCCGCGACGTGCTGTAGCATGACGCGACGCGCCGCGGCATGATGTGCCATGCCGTAATGCCAAGGGGTTGCCGCGGCGCGCGCCACTGCATCCCGCGAGACGTATGGGTCACTTTGTGTTGAGGAATTATGATTGCTAAGCTAGTTGAAATAAGGTTGAAACTTGTGCAGCGGTCATTTCGGTTAATGGGGCGCAATCCAGTCGGTGCGGGCTTTCAGCAAGATGCCACGGAACGCCGCGGGATGCTGCAGCACAACCTGCCGTGGCACGCCTTCAGTGTGCGCCGGCCCTCAGACTTCAGGCTGATTTGTATTCATGCTATACCATTGAGTCATACTGTTAAATATTTTCAAGGTTCCAATCGGTTTTACTATTTTGAAATGAAACTGCTAGATAGATTTTGTATAGTTTATTTATTTCATTACATATCATTACTGATTATAATAAAAAATACTGAAGCTTTAACTTCGTATCAGTTTCGGATAGTTATACAATTATACTTCTCACCATATCGGTGTTTGTATCCAAAAATTTAACCCCCTTATTCATAAAACTTATCAAACCTATTTTAGTTAAAATGGGGTTTGTCTCTTTCTTACACACAGAAATGACAACGTGACAGATAAAGACAAATGTTCTATAAACCTATTTTAGCTAAAATAGAGATAAAATAGGATTACGAATAAGGGGGTAAGTAAACAACAATTCGATAAACAGCACATATAAGGGAGCCATATAGTGTTGTCTGAGTATCCGTCCCTTACAAATAGGCAGATAGTTTTTCTGAAGCATAAACACAAAATACATAACATATTGTAGGCTTTACCTGCAACATCTAATTGTTATTATTTTGTCTGTAGAACAATACTACATTTATTTTTGGCAAGCGTTAGAGGGCTGACGGTCTGAAAGGTTTTGTTTGTGGTGGAGTTGACGGCTCTTCACCAAGAGCACGATACTCGGGCACCTCCGGCGTATCCTGGGCAAACAGCCGGCTGACTAACTTAATCGATCTTTTCTTAGAGCTATTCTTGTGCCGACAGGGGAGAAGAAGAAAAAGTTTAGTATCAATAGCGTAAGCGAAAAACAATTACCGATGCAAAGTAGTTAGCACCATGAGATTATTACAAAATATGGGGAGTTACGGGATTTTGGTAAAAGATAAAAAGAAAAGCTTAGTGGTGCATCTGACCGAGATTCACATAAAATGTACACGCTTATATTCCGCGTATCTCGGTGCAGTGTTGCAGTTCATTGCATGAAACCCCCCCCCCCCCCCAAGTTTCACTGGTTCCAAGACTGGTGCGCTGGCGTGCCGCTTGAGTCAGATTTGTGAATATAGTATGTCATGTGGCTTACTTAGCCTATATATAATTATAATGCCCCGTTACACAAGAAAGTAGCAACCTAATTTCAGAGTAATGAAAGTTTTTTAGAAAACTTAATTAGTGTACTTAATGTTATCCTTTATATTCCTTTATGTGCAATTATAAATATTCAATAAGTAAACTGCAAAAAAACTTTTGAAAGAATGACTTTTGAATTGTTTACACTTTTGAAATTGATACTTATAATCAAAATATTAAAAGACTTATTAAAAGTAATATTTATACAAAATGGAAATTAAGTAGAAATATAAACACTCCCTCATTAAAAAATATCAAAACCACCACTGAAAGTACCTACCATATTGTAATCATATTACATGGCATATTCACACGCTTTGCGTGTATTGTAGCTTAGCAACTAATTTCAAGGTGCATCAACCACCACCAAGTTATAATATAAAAAGCCAACACAACTAGCTTCATACTGTTGCCTGCAGAAAGTTTATATTATCGATAAACAGTTTGCTTTGTGTAGGAACAATATTTTGACTTGATGATAATTGTGTGTGTTCTTTATAAGTCCAGGAATTTACGTCTTTGTGGCGAGGCTCAGAGATGCTCACATCGAGATATTTAAGAGCATCAATAGCATCCTTTTGTCCCTGCACTGCGGCGAGGCGCAGTAGCCTGACCGCAGTTTCTTGGTCGGCCTTGAGCCCGCCCCGGCCCTGGCCGTAGAAAATGCCGAGGTTGTAAAGAGCTTCAGGGTGATCCAATGCAGCTGCAGACTTGTATAGCTCCATGGCCTGTCAATGTTAATAATTTAAAATCATTCAAAGTTACTGCAGAAGTTGTGATGCTAACGCACTGGCATGTATATGAATAACTAGCTTATGCCCGCGAATTTGTCCGCGTTAAAGGGCTTTGAAGGTCCGTGGCATACCTACGAGTCCGCCGTTTTTTTTTTTCTGAATGGCGGCCATTCATTATGCCTATATAAATCGATATGCAAGTGGTTAAAAAAAACCTTACTCAAGAATCGGGCTTGTCTAACACTTGGATATTAATTATGATGCACAGTATAATAGAAAGATAAACAAACTGGTCAGCAATGACTTGACAAAATACCTTAACTTTAAAAATATATGTTTTACACTGCTTTAATTATTATAATTGTCAATGTTTCCTCTGATACACGAACACAAACACACACGAAGAAACACGAAGAAGAAGATACACGTTATCTCTTATGTAAAAAAACAAAACTACAGATTCTTTTTCTGTAAGATATTTTTACGTCTACAATATTTTTGGATACCCTAATTGCATAATACATTTTCAATCACATCTAAATAACTTTGAAGGATATTGCTAATCCATTGCTTCATAATATGTTCGAAAAATTTGTCTGATCAACAACGTAAATAATGCAATAAATGTTGTTGAACTGTCAAAATGAAAGCTATTGCTACTCTTAGTGTGTTATGCAATTAGATTTATTTATTTTAATAATCAGCCCCCGCTGATCATTAAAATAAATAAATATACAACGTGTCCCAGAAATCAACGTCAAGCCGAAAACGGGCAATAGGCCAAGTCGTGACAGCTATTAGAAAAATATAAAAAAAAATCTTGGTCATGTACTTTTCGAATTATAAGCATTCAAAAATAAATCTCAAAAAGTGACACCCTGTGATGATTTTTCAAGTCCTGTGACTACATTATTAACATTTCGGTAGTTTTTTTCTCTGTGATGTAACCATGAATAACCCTTCTGTAAATTACAGTTAAAAGTTAAAACGTAACTGCCTCAGTTTTAAATTAAATGTTAGATTTTTGCCCAATATTGAATTCAAAATAATGAAATCACCCAACTTTAACCGACTGTACTGAAAAAAAAATCTACTACACTATTTTGGCAAGTAACTTTAAAAGATGGCGCGTTTAGTCAGGATTCCAAAATGGTATAACACATACTAATTGCTACTTCTTAATTGAGAAAAAACATTTTTTTTTTTATGAAGCCGTATTTCATAAAAGTTTGATTGAGACGAAGAGTGACGTTATTTTGACTAGTGTGAGCGAGAAAGATTCATGTTAACTAATGTGAGGTGACGCTACTTTGACAAGTGGGAGCGAGATAGATAGTGACGCTACTTTTATCTAACTAAGAGGGAGACGGATTGACACATCATTTCATATGTGTGAGTGAAACAGATAGAGACGCTACTCTGGCTAAACAGGGATGCGTCGGCAAATTGTGCAATATTGCAGTACGTTACGCTCTTTCGTTGACTGCACATATTTTTGTATTCGTATTGACTTCGTACTTACAACTGTGGCTTTGTTTATTGGACTTGATTTGCATTGTGATTGGGATTTATCTGCACCGTTTCTGACAACCCCGGACTTGTTTTAATCGCAACCCCGTGTTTGTGTAGTGTTTTATCATGCCATCTCGATACACCGCACAGGAATACGCCAACATGCATCTCATTTATGGAGAATGCTTATGCAACGCCAATGCTGCAGCAAGAGTGTATCGTGAGAAATACCCGAATGCTGAGCGTCATCCCGATCATCGAGTATTTATTAATGTGCATCGGTCATTATCAGAGGGTCGATTTCCTAGCCAAATGGTTAGCGAGGGAAGACCCGTTATGCCCTACGAAGCCGAAGTCTTGCAAGCAGTTGAAGAAGACAGAAGTATCTCAGTACGTGGAATTGAACAGAGCATAGGAGTCCCCAAAAGTACTGCACATCGTATTTTAAAAAAGAACGAGTTTCACCCATACCATGTACGACGAGTACAAAGTCTGCTACCCCGAGACTACCCAGAGAGAGTACGATTTTGTCGAACGATGTTGCAGAGGCACCGAGAGGACCCGCGATTCTTTGAAAAAATTCTATGGTCCGATGAATCAACATTTAAAAAGGACGGTTACATGAACCTCCACAATTTGCACGAATGGCACGTGGAAAATCCAAATTTGATGCGGGAAGATAGCTCTCAGTACCAGTTTAAAGTAAATACACTCAGCGGCACGGAATCTTGGCCAAGCGCTTATCTCGCGATAGCAAAAGTTTTAAGTGTTTCTGATGAATGTTTGTTGTGCAGGTATGTCAAAAAATGTTTACTTTTAGTTCAAGAGGGTAATCCATTATGTTTAAGTGCACCACGACGAAACTTTTAATTTACAGTTGAATCGGGTCATTTGAGCGACTAAGTTCACGTTTTAAATTTGTGTGTTGTGAAAAGTTTACTGTTCGGTTTTTGAATTATTGTGATTTTATGCTTTTAATTCAATAACTAAAGGTGCTTTAAAAGCAATAAAAATGCCTCTAACACCAGCACAGGTTTCACAAGCCGTTGCGTTAATTAACCAAGGGCTGACACAGCGTGAAGTTGCTATTGCTCTTAACGTACCACGGTCATCAATGCAGTATGCCCTTAAAAGATACCAGGAGACAGGCCAGTACACCCGCAGGCCAGGCAGTGGAGGCGTGAGGTGCACATCGGCCCGAGACGACCGCTTTATTGTCCTGGAGATTTTGAGAAACCGCTACCTGACCGCTGTTGAGATACGCCAGCGGCTTCAAATTGTGAGAGGCGTTAATGTTAGTGAGCGTACCGTGAGAAGACGAATGGAGGAAGTAAATTTAAAAGCTTGTAGACCAGCACGAGGTCCACAACTTCTCAGACAGCACCGAGTAGCTCGACTTCACTTCGCACGAGAACACGTTAACTGGACCCACGAGCAATGGGCTAGAGTACTGTTCACAGACGAGTGTCGAATAGCTTTACGTTCTCCAAATGGTCGAGAACGAGTGTGGCGAAGAAGAGGAGAGCGGTTTTTACCCATTACTACCACTCAAACAGTGAGTTTCCATGGAGGCTCAATAATGGTATGGGGAGGTATAAGTTCCGACGCACGTACAGAGTTGGTTATCGTCGATAATCGGCTAACAGCTGTTCGATACATCGAGGAAGTTCTTCAGGAACACTTAATGCCATATTCGGGGTTCATTGGACACGACCAATTCCTCCTAATGCAGGATAATGCACGCCCACACGTTGCACATTGTGTTGAAGAATATCTGGAAGAGGTTGGCATACAAAAATTGCAATGGCCAGCTCGTAGCCCAGACTTAAACCCAATTGAGCATATCTGGGACATGCTCAAAAGAAAGATAAAGTCCAGCTCCAACCCGCCGGAAACTCTAAACCAGCTCCGAACTGCAGCGCTGGCCGCTTGGCGCAGTATACTGCAAGTTGATGTCCGAAGCATCATCCAAAGTATGCCAGATCGAATGCAGGCAGTTATCAGGGCTAGAGGAGGAAACACCCGATATTAAAACGTAGTAACGAAAAAGACCTGACTTTTTTTTTTTGGACTGTTTTTAAATTTATAGTGATAACTTCCTAATTTCAGTGAAAGTGCGTGATTTAAAAAACTGATTTATTGGTGAGGTAATCTTTTAATTTCTAAGTTCTTAAAGCATAAGAGACACGTACTAAAGCCACTTACCCTTAATTTATTGTCATAAATGCAAATGCAAATTTTTTAATGCAAATAATCAGCAAAATCACGAGTGGCCAAGTTTCCGTGCCGGTGAGTGTATGTGGACGGGAATTTTGAATGGTAAAGTTATTGGTCCAATCGAGCTGCCGAAGAATTTAAATGCCCAGGGTTATTTGAACTTCTTACAGAACCAATTACCAAAATTATTGGAAGAAGTGCCACTGAACATTTACGGCAGCATGTGGTATCAACAAGATGGCTGCCCAGCGCATTATGCTCTCACTGTACGAGAGTTTCTCAATCGAGAATACCCCGATAGGTGGATTGGGCGGGGTGGTACAATTTCGTGGCCTGCCCGTTCACCCGATTTAAGGCCAGGATATTCGAGCGCAGTAGGCATTTAACGTTACCACCTTCCCCGCGTGGCAAGTCCCGCGGACGCGCAGTTCAAATGAACTCGCTGACCCCGGAGTGCAAAAATTTTGCGTCACAGTATAAAATTGTAACAGTAGGAACAGTTAACTTTGTTTTACGGAATTCATGTTAATATTTCAGATGTTTAGTTTTTAGGGAAATATGAGTATAACAACATAATGAATAATAATGACTAATTATTTATTCATTTTATTTACCTGCCAACAATTGTTGACAACAGGAACAATAAAATTCTGCATGGGTAAACAGCAATTATTATGGAAGTATCGTAAGAATCAAAATATCATAAACAAAACCAATTTTAAAAATTTTGCGAGTAGATAACAACGTGTTATAAAACTGACAAAAAAGTCTCAGAATAATTACTTTATCCATACAGCTCAAAACAAATGTAGGGCTTCTTGGAACGTTATTAGTAAAACAATGTGTAATGTGCCAAAAAGCGAAATCAATCAAATTAATATAGATGGTAAACATTGTGGTGATGATCCGCAGACCATTGCGGACTTTATTAATATTTTTTTATAGACCAAATAAAACGCAATACAAGTTGTACTAATATATAAAACAGAGACCACGGACCGTCCATCTTTTTGAAAATGCGTCAAGCGTATTGGATGTAATTTTTCGTTCTTGTTTTAAAAGAGAACATAACTGCAAAATAGCTCTTTCAATTTACAAAGAACTTGACAAAATCTCTTTTATAGTACTTTGTCCTTGTTTCCCGATAATTTATTTAAAAAAAACTATTTATTAGAATGAGAATATTTTACACTGTAAAATTTAATGTAATTAAATTTTACAGTGTGTGTGTGTAGTGTGTGTGTGTGTGTTCTCATTTCGAACATCGATACCGGAAATATGAAATAACGTAAGGGACATTTTGTCGAAAATGAGTTATATATATCATTGGATTCGAAATTTCTTGCTCTTTCGATTGGTATATTTAAAATCTCAATATCTCCAAAAAAATGTCCCTTACATTACATATTTTCCGCAGGTCTAGACCATTTTTTTTATAAAAACTGCCTGTATAGGACGTTTTAAATTAATATTTTTATAAAAACTAATGTAAGTCTCCTTACTCACAGTATTTGGTATTTACATTAAAAAAAAATCGAGAACATTTTACAACAGGTCTTATACATTAGTGTTCCCTGAGTAGATGCAAATATCATGTCCCTTACGTTAAATTGTGGCTCGAATTATCATAATCATATTGACCCATACGTTAATTTGTCAGCATCGAAAATAATTGACCTGTCCTTTACATCTAAAACTTATCTAAACGAATATTACTATACGTCTCTGTCACACGCAAAACGGTGCAACATGTCTAAGCTAGATAGCAATAAGTACGGATTTTGTGTTTGATTTTACCTGCGCGGTCGTGACCCTTTCTTAGTATTTCGTAACACTGTTTGTGACATTACACATCTTCATTTAAGTTATACATCATCGTTTTCATTGATCTAACTACAAGTACCTAGTGAAAGTTATATCTGGATTCTAAACATGAGTGATGAAAAGTTATCTTCACTTCTCTAGCCCGCAGGCAAAAATTTATGAAAATTATAGGACTCACATAAACAGGTAATTATTTCTTACTACTTTTGGTAAATAATTTTTTAGTCATAAATGGAGTACAGTAATTAAAAAATTGGTCTATTCAGATGGAATAAAACCTTAAATCCTTGCTGAAGAACTATAGACCCATCTTACTTCTGAGCCACGTATACAAGCGTTCTCGAGGGTCGTCACAAACCGTCTCGCCAGAATACTTGACGAGTTCCAGCCGCCAGAACAAGCCGGTTTTCGAAAAGGCTCCAGCACCGTAAACCACATCCATACTGTTCTGCAAATCGAACAGAAGACCGAGGAGTACAATCAGACGCTGTGTATGGCATTTGTGGACTACGAGAAAGCCTTCGACTTCATCGAAATATGGGCAGTTCTGGCCTCTCTGCAACGATGTCGAATTGACTGGCGTAGCGCCAGTCGAAGTGTTGAAATGTTTGTATGACACTGCCACGATGACTTTCCAGATCCAGGATCAGAAAACCAGCCCCATCCAACTGCTCAGAGTGGTGAGACAGGGGGATATTATATCCCCTAAATTGTTTACAAATGCGTTGGAGGACGTCTTCAAGACGCTGGATTGAACTGGACTATCAACGTGAACGGCGAGTACATTTCAGATCTTCGATTTGCCGATGACATCTTCATAATGGCAGAGACACTGGAACAACTAAACCAAATGCTGCACAGCCTAAATGTAGCTCCTCGGCGGGTTGGCCTCGGCATGAATTTGGACAAGACGAAAGTCATGTACAATTAGCACGTCTTGCCGAGTTCAATCTACATCGAAGGGTCGTTTCTCGAAGTTGTGAAGGATTATGTCTACCTAGGGCAAATAATCTAGCACGGTAGACACAACTTTGAGAAAGAAGCCGACAGAAGAAGCCGTCAAGTCTTCTCGTTGCCTATCTCGCAGTGTTTGAAGACTAAGATCTTCAACCAGTGCGTTCTGCCCGTCATGATATATGATGCCGAAACGTGGACACTGACGGTCGGGCTGGTCCACAAATTCAAGGTCGCTCAGCGCGCTATGGACCGAGCTATGCTCGGAGTCTCTTTGAAAGATAAAATCAGGATTGAAATTTTCCGGAAAAGAACCGGAGTTACCGACATAGCTTGCAGAGTAAACAGTTGCCACCCCACCAGCCCCACACACACAGTGGGTTGGGGCCAGCTCACTGCCACTTCAGTTAAAGTGGCAGTGGGCTGGCCATGTTTATCGAAGGACCGATGGCCGGTGGAGCAGACGAGTCCTGAGTGGAGACGGCGTACCGGCAAGCGTAGTGTGGGACGCCCCCCAGCTAGATGGACGGACGACCCAAAAAAGGTGGCTGGAACGGACTGGATGCCGAAGGCGGAGGACAAGGTGTTGTGACGCAGCCTGGGAGAGGTCTATGTTCAGCAGTGGACTGCAATAGGCTGAGTTGATTGATTGAGATAGAATAATTCGAATCCTAATAAAAACATACCTTCCATTAGGTAAAATATTGGTAAGTATGATATATAATTGTGTGTAGTATGTAGGTCATGTAAAAATGACAACTTATTAAGCAGTTAACGCAGGATGAATAGACAGCATGCATGTTATCATTCAAAGGGAGATTAAAAAACTGATGGTTTGGGGACCTTTTCAGTGGCCATCATTTATGGAATCAGCCAGAAAAAGTCCTCTTGCTTATCGAGCAGTTATGTTGTACTTAGCATAATTTATGCGAGTAATTTGCGTTTATAAAAGAGGATTAGTGAGTACAAATAAAAGTTGTAATCTATTTTATTCGTTTATTTTTTATCCTTTTATGTCAGCAAGTAGGTTTAAACTATATTGATAGTCGCAGTAGTTCATGAATGTATTAAATTCTATTTTTTAAATTTATTAACAGCAAAAGCAATAAAGAGTACACCATTAAGAGACCTTTACTTTAAAAAACACTAAATGTTTATTTCCTATAATGTCCCTTACATCAATGCTGTTCATTTACATCTCAAATTTTGTTAACGTATGTCACCCGTATTAATTATTATTTAACGTAAGGGACATGCTATCTTTTAAACTATAGGTTTTAATCAATATTTGCTATTTTAGCTTAAAAGAATGAAGAAATCTAAGAAACTTTGTCCTAGACACTTTTTACATAAAACATATATTTAAAAAGTTATAGTCAGTTTTTGTAAAAAAATATCTTATTTTTGCTCTCCTGTAAACCTTAGTTTTGTCCCTTACGTTATTTCATATTTCCGGTATCGACATGTACCAGGCGAAAGTATTTTTCAGTAAATAATTTAATAATTACGAATAATAGAGATTTTTTTTTTAATATTGTTTTCTATAATTACTATTACACCCATTCTCGAGTTGAAACGGTAAGGTGCAGGGTTAAACTAGGCATCGGTCGAGCGACGCGCATTTTGAACTCACTATAGGCTTTAGCACCCTCGAAAACTATGAAAACGACACCCATGACAAAAAAATGGAAAAATTTCACAGCCGCCATCTTGGATTTAGATTTTAACCTCACTATCGGTTTTAGCACCCACGAAAACGACACCCATGACAAATAAATGGAAAAATTTCACAGCCGCCATCTTGGATTTAGATTTTGACCTCACTATCGGCTATAGCACCCTCGAAAACTATGAAAACGACACCCATGACAAATAAATAGAAAAATTTCACAGCCGCCATCTTGGATTTACATTTTGACCTCACTAACGATTTTGGCAACCTCTTTAACTACCTACGACACCCATGACGAAAAAAATGTTAGCAGCCGCCATCTTTGATTTACAAATAAATTCACGTCGGTGCATGATCGCACGGGCCATTATTCGATATCGATTATAACAGTAAATCATTCTTAGTTTCCGTACTGTTTATCTTTCTACTGTGACTATATGTTACAACTATATTACAACTTTTAGTTTAATTATTAATACTAGAACCTACAACAATATTTTACAGACTCATTTTTGAAAATAATATACAAGCACGGAAAATAACAATAATATAACGTATATTTCGATCGATTATCGGGGAACGCAGCGAGCCAGCTAAAGCGACACAGGTCCTACCTCGGGAACGCCTGGCGGGCTACTAAAGCGAAGCGCGCGGGCCGCTTTATTATATTATATCTTGTTAAAACAATAAAAATCTGTTTTGTGAAAAATTAACCGTAGAATATTCTTCTAAACATCATTGCCTATTTTTCGACATATTTTTTGAGAGTAAAAGTTTAGTCTACTTCAAGTACGACTTGAAAAACGATCAAAAACTTCCCTGTTTTCGATATGTTTGCGATTTTTTATGATCGAGTGAAGTTGCAAATATCGTGTTTTGAACCATAGAATAATCAAGAATGTTTATTAAACTACAACATATAATTTTATCACATCGAAACTAAGAATATTTGATTGTTTAATGTTGAATCAAAAATAGGTCGATTCTGAGTATCCTGGCCTTAAACCTCATAGATTTTTTTTACTGGGGTACGATAAAGGATAAAGTGTACTCTAAACCAATTCAAGATTTAGACGAGCTGCGCCAAAGAATTGCAGAAGCCGCTGAATACATCAACTCAAGAAGATACGCCCGTCTTATTACGCGATCATTTTTAAAGAGATGTAGAACTTGCATTGCAGCTGAAGGAAAACAGTTTGAACATTTGTTATAAAACTTCGTAAATCTGATTTAATAAAAATTATAATAAAAGAAATCCAACGACTGAATTTTATTTCAAATGCACCTAAAACCAACAATGTACTTTTTTTCCTCAATTAAGAAGTAGCAATTAGTATGTGTTATACCATTTTGGAATCCTGACTAAACGCGCCATCTTTTAAAGTTACTTGCCAAAATAGTGTAGTAGATTTTTTTTTCAGTACAGTCGGTTAAAGTTGGGTGATGTCATTATTTTGAATTCAATATTGGGCAAAAATCTAACATTTAATTTAAAACTGAGGCAGTTACGTTTTAACTTTTAACTGTAATTTACAGAAGGGTTATTCATGGTTACATCACAGAGAAAAAAAACTACCGAAATGTTAATAATGTAGTCACAGGACTTGAAAAATCATCACAGGGTGTCACTTTTTGAGATTTATTTTTGAATGCTTATAATTCGAAAAGTACATGACCAAGATTTTTTTTTATATTTTTCTAATAGCTGTCACGACTTGGCCTATCGCCCGTTTTCGGCTTGACGTTGATTTCTGGGACACGTTGTATGTAAAAATGGCCTATTCAACCTGCTCTTATAATATCATTGTTTACTTACAGTCTTTTCATTGGCAGTTACTCCTAAGCCCTTTTCATAGCACAACCCCAAGTTGTACATGGCTGGAGCATGATTTCGTTCTGCTGCAGACCTAGAAGAATAACACAAATGATAAAACAATAATAATGTAGGTACTTTGGTGATGTTCCACATACAACACAAAACATTTATTTAAAAATAAAAATTTACCTTAGTAAACTAAGTCCATCTTGGTACTGGCCATTCTCAATGGAAGCTAGACCAAGTCTGTTTTCAATTGAATTCAACACCCCACCCAAGTCATCACCTGAGGTGTCTATGCTCTGTGCGTTTGTAGGGCTGTGGGGGTGTGTTTGTGCGCTATTGCCAGATCTATCGCCAGATATATTACCAGAGATATGTCCTGATACATTTCTAGTTGAATTGCCAGATAGATTTCCAGATACATTGTCTTTGATTGTAAGACTCTCACTTGAATCATTGGCCATCAAATACACAGTGGGAGTGAAATTAGAAAACACTTTTCCAATTTTGGAAACCGAATCCATATGAAAATCATTTTTGTTTGTGTCTGTTACATATGGGTAGATAGTTGATAGCAAGTTGTTTACAGGAAGGCATTTTGTTTCATGGAGTCTGCAATGCTGTTTCAGTTTAAAATGAATGAGTTGACTAGTATACCATCCCAAAACTGCTACACCACTCTGTAAAAAGAATGCATGATTTGGTGAATAAATGGCGTATTATATCAGTATAACACTTTGTTGCTGCATCCTCGAGATTACCTTAATTCACTAGTAGTACACTTCTCAATGTACTAGGCATCAACATATTTTTAGGGATAGACTAAAAAAGTAAAATAAGACACTTAATTTCCATATACAGTATTATAGCGGGGCACCGAGCTCAGGATTAATAATCCAACAAAAAGCACACTGTTTGATTTTCAACTCTTAAGGCCTCATTTACGGAGACGCGGGGCGTCGCGCGGCGCGTGTGGCGTGGCGTCTCGCGGCGCGTCGGACGTTTTTTCTGTTTACGGTGGGGCGGCGCGTGAAGCGGCACGCATCATCGCACGCGTAAACACAAACTTATAGCAATATACGACCATGTTCATAGAGAAGCGAGACGGGAAGCGTGGCGGTGCCCGCCGCGGCGCCCGCGGCGAGTCCTCTAGCGTGTAGCGAAGCACGCGGCGGGCATCGCGGCGGCGCACGCTCGCCTCGATCAAATCGACTAGTTTTATGTTGGCGAGAGATGGGAGCGCACGTGTCGCGAATGACGAAAAATTGGAACTAGTTATTTCTGCAATACAGGAGCGACCCCAGTTGTGGATGGCTGGTCATTCAGTTGTATAAGAGCTCTTACACACGAGCGGCATGTTCCCAACGGCAGAGGTAACTGCAGCCGTCGACGCGCGCCGGCGGCAACCGTGGACGCGTCGACGGCAACCGTCGACGTGTCAACGGCAGCCGTCGACATTTCGACTTCGAAGATATAGGTCGACGGCAGCCGTCGACATTTCAACTTCGAAGATATAGGTCGACGGTTGCCGTCGACGCGTCGACGGCTGCAGTTACCTCTGCCGTTGGGAACATGCCGCTCGTGTGTAAGAGCTCTAACTGCAGCCGTCGACGCGCGTCGGCGGCAACAGTCGACGTGTCAACGGCAGCCGTCGACATTTCAACTTCGAAGATATAGGTCGACGGCTGCCGTCAACGCGTCGACGGCAACAGTCGACGCGTCAACGGCAGCCGTCGACATTTCAACTTCGAAGATATAGGTCGACGGCTGCCGTCAACGCGTCGACGGCAACAGTCGACGCGTCGACGGCAGTCGTCGACGCGCGTCGACGGCGTCGACGACCTATATCTTCGAAGTTGAAATGTCGACGGCTGCCGTTGACGCGTCGACTGTTGCCGTCGACGCGTCGACGGTTGCCGCCGACGCGCGTCGACGGCTGCAGTTAGAGCTCTTACACACGAGCGGCATGTTCCCAACGGCAGAGGTAACTGCAGCCGACGCGCGTCGACGGCAACCGTCGACCTATATCTTCGAAGTTGAAATGTCGACGGCTGCCGTTGACGCGTCGACTGTTGCCGTCGACGCGTTGACGGCAGCCGTCGACCTATATCTTCGAAGTTGAAATGTCGACGGCTGCCGTTGACGCGTCGACTGTTGCCGTCGACGCGTCGACGGTTGCCGCCGACGCGCGTCGACGGCTGCAGTTACCTCTGCCGTTGGGAACATGCCGCTCGTTTCTAAATAAGACTGACAGAAGATTCCGCCTCGGACATAGCTTCATCGAGAATTGCCGCTGCGTGCGCCGCTGCGTGCGCCGCCGCGTGGGACGCGTCGGTGCCATCCGCGGGCTCGGCCGCAAAAAACGCCCTAATTCAAACAAACGCGTCTGAAATCGCTTCTCCGTAAACGCACTCATACAACGCCATATATTTGAATTCAGTGCGGGCCGCGCCGCTCAACGCGACGCGCGACGCCCCGCGTCTCCGTAAATGAGGCCTTAGGCCTCATTTACGGAGACGCGGGGCGTCGCGCGGCGCGTGTGGCGTGGCGTCTCGCGGCGCGTCGGACGTTTTTTCTGTTTACGGTGGGGCGGCGCGTGAAGCGGCACGCATCATCGCACGCGTAAACACAAACTTATAGCAATATACGACCATGTTCATAGAGAAGCGAGACGGGAAGCGTGGCGGTGCCCGCCGCGGCGCCCGCGGCGAGTCCTCTAGCGTGTAGCGAAGCACGCGGCGGGCATCGCGGCGGCGCACGCTCGCCTCGATCAAATCGACTAGTTTTATGTTGGCGAGAGATGGGAGCGCACGTGTCGCGAATGACGAAAAATTGGAACTAGTTATTTCTGCAATACAGGAGCGACCCCAGTTGTGGATGGCTGGTCATTCAGTTGTATAAGAGCTCTTACACACGAGCGGCATGTTCCCAACGGCAGAGGTAACTGCAGCCGTCGACGCGCGCCGGCGGCAACCGTGGACGCGTCGACGGCAACCGTCGACGTGTCAACGGCAGCCGTCGACATTTCGACTTCGAAGATATAGGTCGACGGCAGCCGTCGACATTTCAACTTCGAAGATATAGGTCGACGGCTGCCGTCAACGCGTCGACGGCAACAGTCGACGCGTCGACGGCAGTCGTCGACGCGCGTCGACGACCTATATCTTCGAAGTTGAAATGTCGACGGCTGCCGTTGACGCGTCGACTGTTGCCGTCGACGCGTCGACGGTTGCCGCCGACGCGCGTCGACGGCTGCAGTTAGAACTCTTACACACGAGCGGCATGTTCCCAACGGCAGAGGTAACTGCAGCCGTCGACGCGCGTCGACGGCAACCGTCGACCTATATCTTCGAAGTTGAAATGTCGACGGCTGCCGTTGACGCGTCGACTGTTGCCGTCGACGCGTTGACGGCAGCCGTCGACCTATATCTTCGAAGTTGAAATGTCGACGGCTGCCGTTGACGCGTCGACTGTTGCCGTCGACGCGTCGACGGTTGCCGCCGACGCGCGTCGACGGCTGCAGTTACCTCTGCCGTTGGGAACATGCCGCTCGTTTCTAAATAAGACTGACAGAAGATTCCGCCTCGGACATAGCTTCATCGAGAATTGCCGCTGCGTGCGCCGCTGCGTGCGCCGCCGCGTGCGCCGCCGCGTAGGACGCGTCGGTGCCATCCGCGGGCTCGGCCGCAAAAAACGCCCTAATTCAAACAAACGCGTCTAAAATCGCTTCTCCGTAAACGCACTCATACAACGCCATATATTTGAATTCAGTGCGGGCCGCGCCGCTCAACGCGACGCGCGACGCCCCGCGTCTCCGTAAATGAGGCCTAAGTGTAAGGCCTGAGTGCACGCTCTATTCGAGCGTCGGGCGGAGCGGGGAAGAGCGGTCGAAAGCGCGTTATTTAAGTGGCCTCAGTGCACGCTCAGCGTTTGTGGTGGCGGTCGTTTGTGTCGATCATGGCGTCTGCGTCGTACGATTTTATTGATATGTATTTAGAAGAAAATTTGTGGCTAAAATTTAATTATGAGTCAAGACAAGGTCCTAGTAACATTGTGAAGCAAAGACAACAATTTGGAGAGTTTTCTACGTTATTTGAAACATTAAGGGTGAATGAAGATAAATTTCATGAGTAAACAAGGATGACAGTGGCAACTTTTGATTACATATTACAGAGAATTGAATAAAGATTAAAATTGAGTAGTACTAATTTTCACACATCAGATTCAATTAAAACGACATCCTTCAAGAACGCTCGTATCACCGCTGCAAAACACAAACTGGTTTGAACTTGCACGCGACGCCCCGCTCGACGCAAACAAGTCCGCTGCTGCCCACGCTCCGCTCGGCCGGCACTCAGGACGGCCACTACGGGTAGCACGTGTTTAACATGAACGCTGCACGCCCCTCCCCGCCCGACGCTCGAATAGAGCGTGCACTCAGGCCGTACACTTAGTGTTAAGCAGTGTGTTGAAAGTCCAGTGCGCGAAAAAAACTGGGTGGGTACAAGGGTTCAGTCCAGTGACAGGTAGAGCCCACTACCTACCGTCAATGTAAATTGAGCACGTTATTTTTTCTTTAATAGTGTTTCATGCCGACTCCTCAATGGTTGAGGAGTGTAGACTAGTGAATAAATGTTAATCTCGAGGATGCATCAACTCATATATTTATGATCAAACTTCACCTAAGTAGTATTTGTTTAACCCTTAATAAAATTATCTGTCAAAATAAAATTCTGCTAAATTCAAACTTACCCATGTGATAGCATCCAACCAGGTTCTATTCAGGTGCTGAAAGCTCCATTTCTTGCCATTTGTGCCATCATCATTATGATATGACTTACAGTACTTGCGTAGTGAAAACCACATACACGATTTAGCATTTTTCTGGTCAAGTTTATTCACGCAATTTTCCTGAAAAAACAAAATTCATATTATATTATTAATGATATTCAATATTGAGGCATATTGATAAACCTGCCAAAATTAAACATACCGATGTTTTAGCATCCATCCATAGGTGTTGGTCAGACCATTTCTTATCATTTGTGCCATTGTCTTTCTCCAACGATTTGCAGCGGCGAAATGTACGAAACTTACATGGTGAACCAGCATTTCTCTCACTGTTCACATTTCGTTTCTTCATGCATCCCTAGAAATATTAATAGTAGATTGTACAACTAAGGCATAAAAGAAGCTATTTTACCCCGAGACGTTTACATCCACCCGAGCCGCAGGCGAGGGTGGATGGTCAAGTCGAGGGGTAAAATGGCTCGTTTATGCCTGAGTTATACACTGTGTTTTTCACTTCGATTGCGAGAAAATGAAACAGGCATAAAGTATACAGTACATAATTAATCAAAAATGTTGCATCTATAGCTAATTCCCGCCACCACAGATAATACCGCCACGAAACTTTTTAAAAGTTTTTTTTTTTAATTTTCAACATTTGTCATTCGACTTGGGTACTTCATACTGCCAAAAAATGACAACGTTTCTTTGCCTTTTTAAATAATAAATGACAACTATTTTACCTGATTTCATTAAATGAACGATAGAAAACACGGAAGTGGTATAAATTAAAGATAAAAACTTTTTAACAAAAAAATTAAACCTCCGAAAAAACTGAAAAGCAAAAAATAAAAACCTTTTTTATTTTACCTTAATAAATAAGTTCAACTAATCCAAGTATACCTAAGTAATTTTGAGTCGGCGCCAAACAAGCAACTTAATATCGTTGCGAGTGGTCGTGCGGAGAGCGCATTTTTTGTTTGGAATGTTATATTTATCGCTGGAGATTTCACGTTGCATTATTAATTTGATTTGGTTATTTCTTTAAATTTAAGGTAATTTAGTGATCATTGTTCATTGATTGTTTGGCGCCGACTCAACATTTCTTAGGTATACTTGCATTAGTTTAAGAACTTATTTATTAAGGTAAAATAAAAAAGGTTTTTATTTTTTGCTTTTCAGTTTTTTCGGAGGTTTAATTTTTTTGTTAAAAAGTTTTTATTTTATAATTTTTTGAAGCTATAATTTACTAATTACTACATGCTTAATTTTTGACTACTTTTAAAATAGCTACCTACCTTACTTTAGATATTAACTGTTATATAATCCTACTTTAATTATTCTTTTTTATATAATAAAATACTTAAAAAAAACAGGCTTTATATACCAACATAGATAGGCCTTTTATTTTAATTGTAATACACAGCTCAGCATTAAAATCTGTGAATGAACAATAAATCACCCCTATTTTTCCACCCTTAGGGTAGGATTTTTTTTTCCAAATTTACAGGGGACCAACTTCGAGGTATGTCCTATCCAATAAAAAAAAGAATTATTAAAATCGGACTACTCTGTAAAAAGTTATGCGTGGTCATACATTACAATCAGTGAGTGAACAATCAATCATCCCCTGTTTTCGTACCCTTAGGGTTGGATTTTTTTTTCCAAATTTATATGGGACCAACTTCGGGGTATATCCTTTCCAATAGAAAAAGAATTATCAAAATCGGACTGCTCTGTAAAAAGTTATGCGTGATCATACATAAAAAAAAAAATAAAAAAAATAAAAAAAAAAAAATATACGCGTCGAATTGATAACCTCCTCCGTTTTTTCGTCGGTTAAAAATGAAATAAATCACGACTTTAATCTGCGAAGTTTTATTGTGCGTGTGGCTGTTGGGCCTGATTACTTTAGTCTTAGAAAAAAAATTACTTTATGCACTAGAACATAAAAAGCGATTTTATGTCGCCTAAGCACAACATAAAGACGGACTTTTAGAGCATGAGAAGTGAAAATGTATTTTTATCACTAAGGTATACATTACTTCTGGTAAAGCATAAGATGGCCATTGGAAACCAGTTGAGACACCATGAATATGATTTGATATACATTATAGTAAAAACTTTTGAATTTATTTCCCACAATATAAATAATCACTAACTTGACTAGCTATTATGCAATATGTGAGATATAAACAATAACTGTGCTGCCATAATTATACAAACATAACCATGGTTTGCCATCCATCCAAGTTCTTTCTCTGTGTTCAATGCTCCATTCCTGGCTATTTGTGCCATTTTCAGAGCATTGCCGAAGCGAAAGCCACTTACTGGATGGTCTGGCATTTTTCTCACTGTTATCATTGAGTTTACTAAAGCCATTTTGCTAGAAATTAATAAATAAGGTTTTATAGTAACAAGCATTAGGGTGGCAGGGGCTTCTTTAATATGGATTCAGTACATGATTCTGAAGCCCCCCGCATTGATATTTTTTTGTTGGCAATTTAAAAAACAATTGCTGTTCCATACATTTTGACCGTGTAGGTATTGCACTTTTCTATGAAACAGCAGACTTTTTTTTTAATAACTAATGAAAGATTTCTATGCTACGAGGTAGAATCATGTGCTGAAAACATGGTTTCAGTGTGCGCCATCAATGTCCCTGCCACCCTTTATGAAACCTAACATTATTAAGTTTCCAGTTAGAATGCCAGATTATTAATAATTTTATACCAGTCAATTAAATAAATAATTGCTAAATACAAACATACCCAAGGTTTAGAATTCATCCAAGTTTCATCTTGCTCGTCAAAACTCCATTTCATGTCATTGGTGGCATTTTCGGTCTGTTGCAATTCAGAGCCTTTGTGCAAAAGCCACTTACAGGTTGGACCAGCATTCTTCTCATTGTTGTCATGCAGTTTATTTAAGCCATTTTCCTGGAACATATGTTATTCTAGTTAATATGGTACCTATTCTCTATCTTACTGTCTTATGATTAACCAGAATAGGTACCGTACTAACCAGCTTATGCTGGCCTTGGAAAACCTGATAAACCAAAATGAGTATCATCTACCACTTGCTATGGGGCTCTTAAGAAATGGAATTCTTCAAGAACACCATGGTAGGATTAATCCTACCATGGTGTTCTTGAAGAATTCCATTTCATATTCGTCACTAGTGATTGTATAAAGTATGAAAGAAAGACATGTTGCGGCAACCGCAAATCTATTGGGAAAAGGGCGGCAGAATGATTAGGAATTTAGAATGATGATTCATTACTGTCTCATATTTTCAAATATAAACTGCATTATGAGATTATTTTCTATACCTTTACCCCAATAAAAGCCTATGCAGGTAATAGGAGCATCTCTTTGCATTTAGATTATTTTTGTTTTGCAATCCAATCACCAATCAGTCATGTTTTATCTCCAATGTTGTTGCTACACTAATAATCCTACTAATTGTTTTTTTTTAAATAACTTGAATGCTGGGGCCAGACTATCGCGATAATGCGAAGATTTGCGTGATAAGTTGATGCTCATTGGCTGGACCTACGATGTCAGCCAATAAGAAACAACTTATCGCAATTTTCCCGTATAGTGTGGCCCATATAGTGTTTCCCGTATATGTGTATAAGGGTCTAAGATGAGCCTCAACCAGTATTTTATTTGGTTTCATAGCAATTTGTTAATGAATATCTTTGATAATTCACACTGACCTTGTGTGAATTACCACTAATGTGTGGGACACTGCAAATTTAACTCTATTATTGCATGATATTGCAAACCCATGTGGCTTGCCTGGCCATTTACAAATATTATACTCACTTGTTGACTTTTGTGCTGTGACTGGCGTTAGAAACAAAATAAGTAAAAAAAATAACATGTTCTGTTTATCCCAAATGTATTGCTCAAGATAATAGTATTATGTCAGTGATAAAAATAAATGTGCCAAATACAAACATACCCATGTAATGGCACCCATCCAATTTCTGTCTCGGTGTTCGCAGCTCCATTTCGGACCGTTTGTGCCGTTATCGTTCAGGTGCGATTTAGTTTTGCGCAATGAAAGCCACTTACTAGGTGGACCAGGTGGGGACTCATTTTTCTCGTCGTTGTTATTAACGGCACCATTGTTGACTATGGTGGTACTGCATCGCCCAAGATCATTTGCACCCCGTTCCAAAGTATCCCGAAAACGGCGGGTAACATATTTCCACATATTTTCGCAAAAAATAGACGGATATCGATACTCCATAAGAACCTAAATAATCACTAGAGGAATTCCATTGTAGGAATGTTTGCTGTAAATATTTTGAATGACACACAATGCTTATTGGTAAGCAAACCTAAATTGTCCTAGATTAAAACTTATTCTTATTTTGTTTTCTGAAGATTATGGAAACTCCAATCCGACTCCAAAAAATACCACAATTTTTTTGTGTTATCGATTTACCACAGACCAAGATGAGACCAAGATCTTTTTTATGTCAGATTGTTTTTTTTTTTTAATTATTTTAATGGCGTGGTTGCTGAGTCTTTATTTGGTTTCTGCATAGAGGAAAAATTTTAATGCAATTAAAATAAATGAACGAGTAGGTACAATTAAGGTCACAGAATTAAAATATTATACAGGGTGTCCCTGGAAATATGGATCAAATCGAATAGGGGCGTGGGCAAGGTCATTTCCAAACTTTTTAACCCTGAGCATGTCAGTGAATTTTTTAACGGTTCAAAAGTTATGACCGATTTTAAGTTTTTTTTCAATCACTTCAAAAAATACTATCAGGGCTGTCTAAAAAAAAAAATTGATAGCCCTGAAAGTTTTCATCACGAATTCGATCTTTCTTCTCCTTTTTTTTATTTTTTTTTTTTGTAATTTTTTTAGTACTTTTTTTTTTTGCTAAAACGTTTGGAAATGACCTTGCCCACGTCTCTATTCGATTTGATTCATACTTCCAAGGACACCCTGTATACAAATTAATAAAACTAAAGTGTCTGTTCGTAATGTCAAAATAACAGCTTTTTTATTAAAAAAGCCAGCCTTTTGGGCACTGTTCCTGTTGACAGCGATGCGGACGAATTATTTGAAGCCCTATAATGATTGTTTATTTTTACATATAATTGTACATATTATTATAGCTTATACTATGTAAATATTTATTTTTTTCACTTAATAAATTAAGGCAACGGGCAATGGAGCGCAGCGCAGCATGTTAGGTTTTAAGCGTACAGACGGAGTTAGAAACACCACGCTGCGCTCCATAACTCAAGTAGCGGATGTTGGAGAAAAAACAGCCAGGCTGAAGTGGGAATGGGCCGGACACGTCTCACGAATGCACCCGGAGAGATGGGCAAAGATCGTCACTCACTGGACGCCTGAGGCAGGACATCGCCGTCGAGGTAGACCAAGAAGAAGGTGGCGTGACGATCTAATATCATTCGCAGGGCCAACATGGCCAGAGATCGCACAAGACAGGGAGGCTTGGAAGAAAAAAGGGGAGGCCTTTGCCCAGCAGTGGGACGCAATATAGGCTGACAGAAAAAAAAATTAAGTTAAAATGAATATAATAATAATAAATAATTTTATTTCAGGTATTGTTCATACACATACATATATGGTACATATATACGGTACTTAGAAGCAAATAAAACTTATTTAAAGTGTCAGTCTGTTTGTTCCCCGGCTATCTCCGAAACGGGCTGGACCGATTTTGACAGTACTTTCATTGGCAGATAGCTGATGTTATAAGCAGTAACCGCCCGGCCACGACTTTTGGCTTAGCGGCAAGCGGTGCGGTTTCTTTTGTCTAGCGTTGACGCTGCGAGCGTTTCATACATTTTGGTATATTTGTTTTTACCACTCGCCGCCCCGCGCTAAGCTGCCGCTGATAGTGGCGAGTTCGTAGCCAGGCCGTAACTAAGGTTAGAAAAATAAATAGTACAGAGACACATTATTATTTTCCGAGATCCACGTTAACAAAGTCGCGGGCACATCTATGTATTCAAAATAGAAATGCTAATTAATGGTATCACACGGCGGCAGTGGTGATTTCAAAATCTCATGTCACACAGGTTTTGACAGCTGGTTTTTCCGCTGGCGACAAACCGGCTGAGATTTTAAAATCGCCAGCGACAATGACTAATAGTCATTGCGTGTGTATCTCGCACAAGGAGTATATATTTGATCTTGATGTGTTGATCTCGCACTTTACCTACCTATTATAATCTGTGCCTGCCACTGTCAACACTCAACACTCAACATCCTCAACATCGACAACATAACGAAAAGTTTCTATGTTGCATGCTCTGTGGCTATGGCCGTACTCTGTGGCAGCAGCTGTGGTCTCTAGTGACGTAACTGTGCGGTTGACAGCGGTTGTTCACAGTGTTTACAAACAAATTCAGATCTTACAAAAATACTAATTTAATCTTAGTATCGCACAGTCTTGTCATATATATTATGTGTGGCCGTACTGGATTGTACGTAGAAACGATATTTTTCTGCTATAGTTACCTAAATATTTTTCGTGTCGTATGTAGATGAACGCATAGTAACAAAGTAAATATTTTTCAGGTCATTAAATAAAGAGAAAGTTCAATGCGCTTGTAGTTACAAGTCAAAAGATGATAATTTCTACAAAAAACCCGACTGGCTCCCAGAATTCAACGCGGGTAAGGACTATACACCTTCATACAATATCGCGCCAACAGATGTGACTCCAGTGATTGTTTCTTCTAGCAAATTTCGTAATATCGCCCAATCCGACAGGGTTCTTAAAACGATGATGTGGGGAATTATACCACCATGGCACAAGGTAGAATAAAAGTTCCATTGTTTTGTCACAAGTACTTTCGCTTTTGGGTCTTAATGATTTTGGTAATGGAATTCATATTATTTTGCAGGGTGACTACAAAACACATAATTTAAGTACTAACAATTGCCGGCTTGAGAACATAAAAAGTTCTAAATTATACAGCCCCATACTGAATAATGGAGGTAGATGCGTCATAGTTGTGGAGGGTTTCTACGAGTGGCAGACAACTAACAAGATATCCAAAGTCAAACAGCCTTATTATATTTACGCTCCACAGGATGATGGTATTAAGGTCTCTACTAGAAATCAAAAACATTTTCTCTGACAAAATGTCCAGAGGCACAACAATAGATAACATTATCTGGTCCTCTATTTAAGACTTGGTGTTAGTTAAATACTGCTCTCAAAACGGTGAAGGAAAACATCGTGAGGAAACCGGCATGTCCTAGAACCAAAAAATTCGAAGACATGTGACATCCACCAACCCGCACTGGGCCCGCGTGGTGGATTACGGCCCACTCCCTCTCACAGAGAGGAGGCCTGTGTCCCAGCAGTGGGAACGTTATAGGCTGATTATGTGTTAGTTAAATATACATATATTATACGACAAGAGCCATGATTTAATTGTGGGGTAGCCTGGGCCTGGCCTTGTTTACTGATCTGTAAAGAATTATGTTTTTTTATGAAAACATAACTCTTTTAGATGGGTGTGAGAGTAAAGGATTTAAAGGATTAGGACCTGAAATTGCAAAAAAAAAAATCAGCTGTTCCCTACATTTATGTTCATATAATACTCATAAAAATCTAGAGAACAGCTGATTTTTTTTCGCGATTTCAAGTTTGGTCCCATAGTAAAAATTGTTCATAATGATGAGTACAATAACCTCTTAAGAGGTTGTTGGTGTTGTGTGCGTACGCGCAGCGGAATGTTGTTGAATTTAAAGATTTTAATTATGCAGATATTTAGTGTATGACGTCGTATAATTGTGTATGGTAAAAAAAAATTTGTGCACGCAACCATTGTGGAGAAATTCACCAAAAACTGATTCCGCTGGGCGAACGTTGTCCTGGCGGAACTTTTTTTAATCCATAGACTTTAGAAGAAAAGAGATGTGTCCAAAAATTAGTGTGTATTTGTGTGTAATTGTGTATGTATGAATAAAACTAGTGCATGCATAAACTTCGGAGAAATTCAAGTTTCCGCTACGCGAACGTTTGGCCATTAGCTAGTTTTCATATAAAGCGCTTACATAGAGAACTGTAGATTTTTACATACGTTGTTTTGAATTTGTTTATATTTGTTTAAAAAACAGATTTAGAAAAAATCGTAGGGCTTAAAAGATAAAAATATAAACGTAAAATACGCTTATTAGGTCTTAGTTCTTAAAGTATGCACTTTGGGGTCTAGATTTTCACGTTTATACAAACCTTGTAAGTGTCTGCAACATGTTGCCAAGTATCAATGATGTTCCGTTAGTAACTAAAGAGTTATAGGACAAATTTACCATGAACAGATCACTGTTTACAAAGCAGTCAAATATCACGACGTTCTGAAGGAATTGCATGGTAATATGAATGTCAATAATTAGTGTATTCATTCAACTATTCTTATGCAAAATTTCATGTCATTAAATTCAGTAATTAAAGAAAAACAATTATAATACTGACGAAGCATCGAAAACCTACATAACCCGACCAAGTTTGGATGGCTACCAAAAAGCGGCCGTGCCATATATCTAAGAAACGTTCTTAACCTTCCAATATAGTATTTATTAATATGGTACAGTTGCGTACACAAGCGTTAGGAAAAAATAAAACAATTGCATTTCTTGAATGAAAAATATTTTTTTAATAATAACGCCACTATCTACGATAAAAACAAATCTCAATTAACAAGTACTTCTCTATTTAAATATCCGCGTACAAAAATATTTTTAATTACATATAATACTTAATTATGTAATTATAATAACGTTAACAAACGCTTGCAATGACAGCAATAGACTTAAATGTGTTTTAACTAAAATAGATTATGAACTAGCTTTTGCCCGCGACTTCGTTCGCGATATTTTGGTGGGGTGCGGGGGAACACGCTCACATACATAAGAAAAAAAAATCGATTCAAGAAGTAGTTTTTTTAAGTTATTAGATTGTTTGATCCACTAAAGTTGCAAAGGGGAACGCTCGTGCATGCCTAGTCTATTGGTTAAATAGTGTAATAAGCTACAATATGATAAATATTTACCTAAACAGTAGTACATACTTACATGTGGTAAATATTTAATTTCCCTAAGGGGTCTATAGTTAGAATCCTGATCCGTGAAATCTTCAATAGAAATTAGCTGTATGAATTTTATTTGTCTTAAATAATATATTTAGATTATATCTCAAGTCTCAAGCGCATACTTAAATAAAGTACCTACGTAAATAGTACCTACTTTCTGTCATAGTCAAATACATTTAAAAAAGTAGGTGTACAAAAATAAATGACCTATAAATTATATCGAAACAACAATTGTGTTATCACCTATACCAATTCAATACCGGTATTATACTGTAAATTTTGGGATGTTACTTAAATATATTGCACGGCCGCTTTTTTGTAGCCATCCGAACTTGGTCGGGTTATGTAGGTTTTCGATGCTTCGTCAGTATTATAATTGTTTTTCTTTAATTACTGAATTTAATGACATGAAATTTTGCATAAGAATAGTTGAATGAATACACTAATTATTGACATTCATATTACCATGCAATTCCTTCAGAACGTCGTGATATTTGACTGCTTTGTAAACAGTGATCTGTTCATGGTAAATTTGTCCTATAACTCTTTAGTTACTAACGGAACATCATTGATACTTGGCAACATGTTGCAGACACTTACAAGGTTTGTATAAACGTGAAAATCTAGACCCCAAAGTGCATACTTTAAGAACGAAGACCTAATAAGCGTATTTTACGTTTATATTTTTATCTTTTAAGCCCTACGATTTTTTCTAAATCTGTTTTTTAAACAAATATAAACAAATTCAAAACAACGTATGTAAAAATCTACAGTTCTCTATGTAAGCGCTTTATATGAAAACTAGCTAATGGCCAAACGTTCGCGTAGCGGAAACTTGAATTTCTCCGAAGTTTATGCATGCACTAGTTTTATTCATACATACACAATTACACACAAATACACACTAATTTTTGGACACATCTCTTTTCTTCTAAAGTCTATGGATTAAAAAAAGTTCCGCCAGGACAACGTTCGCCCAGCGGAATCAGTTTTTGGTGAATTTCTCCACAATGGTTGCGTGCACAAATTTTTTTTTACCATACACAATTATACGACGTCATACAATAAATATCTGCATAATTAAAATCTTTAAATTCAACAACATTCCGCTGCGCGTACGCACACGTTGGTGTTTTTCCAATAACCCTGTATACTATTTATTGAATAACTGCTTATCAAACAAGCATAGACTAACTTCCACCCAAATGAATTTCAGATTGATGAATATCATGTCTGGCAAAATGAAGACACAATCATTTATTCATATTCTATCATTACAATGGAGTCTAATAACACTCTGGATTGGCTACATCACAGGATGCCTGCAGTACTAGACAGTGATGAGCAAATAGAGGTTAATAACCAATTTTTAAGTTACAAGATTTTAATGTTTTTTTTTTGTCAACCTCGGAGGTTGTCGTCTGCTTAACAGGACTTGCCTGCGGGTGCCTCAATGAATTAAGGCCTCCAGTCAGTGTTTAAAAATATAAAAACTAAGCGACTACACACTAAGGTCACCCACTGTGGGGTAAGAACCTCGGCTTAGGGCGTCACTGGGGGAGAGCAGCAAGGGATAGACTGGATTGGATTATAATTTTAATATTATTGTAAACACTGTATATATGCGGCGGGCCAGACCGGCTGTTGGCGTCAGTCGCCACGCGCTCGTAATTGACTCTTCCCTCAAGGTTAAAATAAAATTTTATTTCAGGCATGGCTCGATATTGATAATGTTAAACCAGACATGGCCCTTGCTTATCTTAAACCAATAAAATTATTATCATGGCATCAAGTTTCAATAGCAGTTAACAATTCTAGAAATAAATCTACAAATTGTAATAAAAGATTACCTGAAGAGGATAAAAATAAGAAAAGCACCCAAAAAACATTAAACTCCTGGTTTGTTAAAGTTGAAAAACGAAAGTTAACTGAAAAATGTGAATCAGAGTCTAAAAAACAGAAATAATTATAAACAAATAATTAAGTTACCTAAATCAATAAAACATCTTTTAAATGTTACATCATGTTTAATTTAGAACTCCTGGAGCTAAACTGTAACAATCACAAAGCACTTTAGTGCTGAATCTCACACACGTCTTAAAACTATCAGCTGTTTATATAGGCCACACAAGCTCTGTTGTACAGAGTATCATACACTATGAATACTTAGATATTCTCAATTCTGAATTCCATGAAGTCAGCTTCACACCTGATTGTTTTGTGGTTTTTCAGGAAATCGGACACAAAACTAGTCACTTCATATTCCTCTGCAATTTAAATAATATTATATTATTAGCAATAGGACAGAATGTTACAATTACTTAGATCATTAAAATATAAAAACATATACCTGGATATCGACTACACTGGTATATAAGTCTAAGCAAATGTTTGACTAAAGCTTTAAATGTTGTTTTGCCCTTTATATGCTCTTTTTTGTAAAGGGGTGTCAGCAGCTTCACCACCCATGGCGCAATTCGCTCTTTACAACTGGCTATAAATTCGGATGTCTCGTCCAAGGGCGACAAAATTCCTTCATCTTCACTATCATAACCAAACAATTGTGCGAATTTTTCTTTAATCTGTGACAAAAAATACAATCAGAAATTTAACATGAACTGCATCCAATTGTGTAACACGCTATCCATTTCAATCATTTTGAAGGATATTGCTAATCCATGGCTTCATATAATGCAATGAATGTTAATGAACTGTCAAAATGAAAGTCATTGCTACTGATTGTGTGTTACGCAATTACCCTGCAGAACATAAAACTCCAAACATGCATACAACATGTTTAAAGTGGTTTCAATTTTATGTGTTGTATTCACATAATATTGTTGCAATAAATATTATGTTTGGTTGGTTGTAACAAAGATACACAACACCCCAACCTCGAGGTTAGCGGCGGGGCGGGAGCGGCGGCATCGGCAGGATGTTGGCGAGCGTTTATTTGTATTGAGCTGCCACTACCATCACTTTAGTCACACTATATTATTATATTATATTATTTATTATTAATATTATAAAGGCGAAAGTTTGTGAGTGTGTGTGTTTATATGTTTGTTACTTCTTCACGCTCAAACGGCTGGACCAATTTTGATGAAATTTGGTATAGAGATAGCTTGAGTCCCGGAAAAGGACATAGGGTACTTTTTATCCCGATATTCCCACGGGATCGAGACTTATGCGGGTAGAACCGCGGGGCGCAGCTAGTACCCAATAAAAACCAATGCAGTCAAAAATCAATTTATTTTTTAAGTACTTACAACTTTATTTAATCAGCACATGCACATAAAAATATTGTATGGGTTACCAATACTATTGTATTCTTAGCTGCTGCACGCGACTTCATCCGTGTGAAATCCTATCCTTACTTAAGTATTTTTTTTTTTTCTAAAATAAAAGTAGCCTAAGTTACTCCTTATTACATCAGCTATCTGCCTGTGAGTCCCGTCAAAATCAGTCCAGCCGTTTTCAGAGATTATCCGGAACAAACAGACACAAAAATTGTGTTATTTTGGTATATGTACCATGTATACATCCACATCGACGATTCCGCGGCTATTTAATCTAAGCAACATTTTTTGCGAAATTGAGTTATATACATTATTGGAATCAGAAAAATTTGCGTATTGTCAAAAAAAATGCCACTTAGATCAAATAGCCGGGGAACTGTCTATATACATTTAGTAAAAAGCAGTTATTTTGATATTACAAACAGACACTCCAATTTTATTTATTTGTATAGATGATGTTCAGGAAAACACAAGATGTGTTTATTGGAAATGCACATATTTAAATTTGTTATAAGAAAAATCATACAAACCTTTTCAAGTTTTTTTCTATCAGTGTCTCCAATTTGGTCTAGTAATTCATACAACTTTTGCTTCAAATAGTATTCCTCACATAACCACTTACTATGACCAATTTTTCTGGTTTCATGAATTTCAGTCTTCTGTACCACTTGATCATTAGTTACTATTAACCCTGCTAAGCTAGCTATTCTCTCATCTAGTAATTTAATTTGAGCTGAATGATTTTCAATAACAGAGTCCTGTATTGTGTTATTTATACTGTTTTCCAAAATATAGTTATTTTTCTTAGTCTGCTCATCTTGGATTAAATCCATTTTATCATAAAGAGCACCTTCAAATAAGTCATCATCATTGGCTTCTCCTTCAAAGAGTTTCTCTAATTTCATCATTAATTCATCAGAGTCTTGAGATTCAACAGACATCCTTTTAATGGGCGCTGGAGTTTTAACTTGTGTCATTGTTTGAACCTCTGTTTGGATTTGTATTGGTAGTGGAACTGTATCACTAGTTATAGGTGGGTACGGATTAACATAGTTGTAGTGAATGTTAGCTGCTGTTGGCATACGCATATTGGTCAGATTATCACTAACTAAATTTGACAGTTGTTTTTCACCATGCTTTGGTGATTCTGTCACTGTGTGTCTCTTACGTTTGTTATGGCCACATTGACAATTACTGTTATCTTTGTAAGTGCTTGGTGTTTGGGTTTTTTTACTATTTAGAGGCGGCTGACTCAAACACTGTAACAATTTCTTGTTCAATTTTCCTTTTTTTGTATCTTTCTTCAATTCATTTACCTGAATTTTTTCAAAACAAAATATGTAATCTTCATTTAAAATAAAAAACAATTATATTACAACCATGACAAATAAATTTAAATTACCACTGAGATAATATTTTTCCTGTAAAGCTGCGCCACCATGCAAGCTTGAGCTGCAGCCATTTCTATATTTTTAGCGCATGTCCAAATGGCACTGGGAAGATATATGTTTTTGTTTACCAGTTTCTGGTGTGTTTCATAGTTACAAGTCAGGAGTTTGATCACATATTCCATATAGTGCTTACGAACCTAAAACAAACGTGATCAGTCTTACAAGAGCAAAAACAAGAAGAAATACAGTATATTTTTAGTTAGATCTAACCTTTGATATGAGGGGATCAGGGTCTGATTCAAAATTGGGTAGTGGCATTGTAATTCCATCTTCTTCGAGTAATGATTGATCTAGCAGATCACAATCCCATGTTTGCACAGCCATGTTGTTTTGAATTATGTTGTCACTTATTGTCGGTCATTTATTTTCCTAACTACTATGAAATGAATGAAATAAATTTTCTCTTTTTTATGTACCGGCTTTTAAATGAACAATAACAATGGGCAGTGCGACTGCGAGTGCACACAGAGGCACAGCCACAGCACAGCTATCAAAAAGTCACAGAGTGCAAAAAATACTCTGTGACTGTGAGGCACAGAGAGATCTTTTTTTTTTTTTTTTTTTTTTAAAGTAATGGCTCCATCGTTTTAACGATGATTCTGCCAATGTCAAGGAAACAAAGTGTATTCGTTGAGGTTGACCAGTTATACTGTCTTTAGTACGATTTAGTTACAACTGAAACTGTTTGAGTAGCCTTTGAGTTGCCATGTTATAGTTTGATGTTATTTAATAATACTTATAAATTTTTTAAGTGAATTAATTAATGGGGACTCAACGAGTGTTAAGAGGAATGGGATATTAATAGGTCTGGGAAAATTAGGAGGGAGAATATCATATAGCGGGACTAAAAGATTACGACAAGAGAAAAATATGTGTTCAAGAGTGCCCTCTTCTAGACCACACTCACAAAGGGAATGATTCCGAATGCGTAGTTTAGCCAAAAACACTGGAGAGCAAACATGACCTAGTCTGAGACGTATAATGATAGATGTGGTTAATTTATTCAAATTCTTATTTTTGACAAACCAAGGTTTAGCTGGAATGTTGGGTTGAATATTGCCATAATATTTGCCCTTAATTACCCTAGAACTTTGCCACAGTTCATCCCAAGACTTCATGAGACGTGGTTTAGCCAGGCAACGGACGTCCCGAGCCGGAATGTTAGAGAAAGACGTACAACCTGTCTGAATAGATTGCTTAGCAAAGAAATCAGCTTCTTCATTGCCCAATATGCCTATATGTCCCGGAATCCATGCCAAGGCAATTTCCAGGCCAGACTGGTTTAACTTATAGAGAATTTCCTTAATTCTGAGAATAATTACAGAGTTATCTTTGCTGCGAAATGGAATTTTCAATAAGTCTTGGAGAGAGCTAAGAGAGTCTGTGAGTATCAAGGATTTATCAAAATGTTGTTGATTAGCATCAATGTACTTTACTGCCTCTAATATTGCTAGGGATTCTCCTGTGAAAATAGAACACTCAGGTGGACTCTTAAAACTTAAGACAACATTATACTCAGGTATAAACACAGATGAACCTAAATGAGATCCATCTATTTTTGACGCATCTGTGAATAATAAAATCCAATTTGGCCATTTTTTCTTTAAAATTTTATTAAAAAGAATGTTGGGATCGGAACTATGTTTATATATACCAAAATCTAGTATCACTCTGGGTTGATAGATCACTGAGTCATAAGGAACTAGAAAAATGGGATGATTATCCAATGGCATGACTGTAGATGAAAGAGTCTTATTATTATTGAAGCTGTTCACTAATAGAGGAGGGGATTTATTTCTCCAATAAGTTGAAGTTTCGATAGCACAAGAAAGGGGACGAAGAATACTAAAAAGAGGGTGTGAGGGAAATTGAGACGCTACCGAAAAATACCTTTCTGCTAGAAATTGTCTACGGAGATGAAGTGGAGGTTCAACACATTCCACTTGGAGTGCATTAATTGGGGATGATTTCATTGCACCAGTAATAATGCGTAAGCATTTAGATTGGAGCTTATCCAGTTTACACAGGGCTAATTTACTGCAAGGTTCTAGAATAAAACATCCATAGTCAAAATGGCTGCGAACGATGGCGTTATAAAGCAGTTTTTGAGAGGCCGGATGAGAACCCCAACGAACTCCAGATAAAGATCTCAGAACATTGATGGACTTCTCACTTTTATTAAATACATATTGTAAATGAAATAAACCCGTCATTTTGGAGTCAAGAACAACGCCTAAAAATTTAACTTTATCTTGGATTACAATCGATTCTCCAGCGACAGAGATGTTAACTGGAGGAATATTTCTTCTACGGGAAAATATTACGGCTTGACACTTAGGAATAGAAAGCTCCAGTCCATGTTCTGAGAGCCAATCATTCAAGTAACCAAGAGCAGAGTTCAATTTAACAGCACCATTGGACAAAGAAGAGCAACTTATGTATAAGGCAATATCATCTGCATACTGCAGGATATTGCAAAACGAATTAACGGTTAAGTCAAGGCTGGCGGTGTATAGGTTATATAAGATTGGACTTAAGACAGAACCTTGCGGAAGACCCCTCCAGACAAGACGGAAAGGCAGAAGACCGCCTTGAGAACGTACACGAATAGAACGACACATAAAAAGGTTAAAGATAAAATTTACCAGTCTCACGGGAATACTCAGCTCAAGCATTTTCTGCCTGAGTAGCGGAAGCTGAACATTATCATAAGCTGACGAGATGTCAAGGAAGACCCCAATAACATGTTCATTGCGGGAGAATGCAAGCCTAATTTGAGAGGTAAGAATGCTTAGACTGTCGATCGTACCCATACTACGTCTAAATCCAAATTGAGTGTTGGAGAGTAAACCACGACTTTCAAGGATCCATTCCAGTCTGTTTTTTATAAGATGCTCAGCGATCTTTGCCAAAACCGACGACAAGGCAATAGGTCTGTATGATGTCGAGAGATTTGGATCTTTCCCAGGCTTTAAGATGGGAATTATAATTTGGGTCTTCCATGACTCTGGTATATTTGAAGTTAAGAAAATTGAATTAATAATATTTAAAAGATATAATTTTGAGGTTTGACTAGCTTTACAGATAAAGGAATACGTGATACCATCTATGCCTGGCGAGGAATCTTTAAGGTGATCTAAAGCACAAGTAAATTCTGCAAACGAGAATTGATCGTTCATTCTGTCAGATGTAGGAGAGGGAATTAGAGCAGAAGGAAAGCAATCTAAATGAGGTACGGAAGGGGGGGCTAATCTATTAACAAAATCATCAAGCCAGATAGTGGAATCATTTGAGGAACTATTATGATCCTTGAATATTCTTCGGAAGTTATTAATTTTGCGCCATACAACAGTTAAAGGTGTACGAGGAGATAAAGATTCACAGAATTTTTGCCAACCTACAGCCTTCTTCTTGGCTAAAAGTCTCGCGGCTTTAGCCCCAGTTTTCTTAAAACTAATATAATTTTCCATAGTTAAATCCGCTGCATATGTATTTTCCGACTCGTTGCGTAGACGCACCATATTGGTACATTCTGAATCCCACCAAGGGGGAGAAGGGATGCGACCACGAAACGAATTTTTTAGCGGTATAGATTGATCGGCAGCGGCAATTATACAGGAAACGAAATCTTCATAGGCCACCAAAAAATTTGAAGGATCTACATGGGAAAGACCAGATAACTTGGAGTCTAAGGCAACAGCATACTTGTCCCAGTCTGCATCTGATAGTCTATATCGCTGTAAAGGAGGAAGAGCAGGAGGGGGAGTAAATGATTGGAGAAAGTTGATTAAAATTGGAAAGTGATCGCTGCTGTGAGAATTAGGTAACACGGACCAGGAGAGAGAATTTACTAGGGAGGGAGAGGACAATGAAAGGTCGATTACACTATTATTTTGACCAGGAGGTACCCTGCGAGTCGGAGATCCATCATTTAATAGGCAAAGGTTAATGTCATCCATTAGATCAATTAGAAAGGGAGAGGATGTATCTATGTAATGAGACCCCCACATAGTGTGGTGACAGTTAAAGTCTCCTAGCACCATGAGAGGGCCCTGTATGGAAGAAAGAATATTATTGAGTTCTAATATAACTCTACTATTTGGGTGGGGAATGTAGCATGAAACAAAGGAGATGTTAAAGGCTTTCACTGCTACTACATGGATTTCGTCGCTGTGAGCAGGAATATTAATTTGAGAGAAAGGAATAGATCTTGAGACTAGCAGGGCACATCCTGCCCATCCATCCGCCCTGTCGTCCCGAAGGCAGGAAAATCCCGGAAACCTAAACACGGAACCCGGTACCAACCAAGTCTCCGAGACAGCAAGGAGGACGGGTTTATAGCGATTTGTCAAATAAATAAGCTCATGCTTTTTCCTACGAATGCTTCTACAATTCCATTGGAGGAGAGTTGAGGGGAGCATTTTTAGTTACAAGGGTTTGGATAAATTGTTGTAGTAGGGAAACGACGTTGTTCGGTAAACTGTCACTAAACTTACTGATAATGTTGATGAGGGAACAGGTAAGGAGCTCTATCAAGTTATCATTAGGAGTGAGCGAAGGAGTGGAGTCTTCAGTGGGAGACAGCAAGGCACAACCATTCGGTTGAGAGAAGGAAGGAGTATTGATAATATCTCTATGAGCTTGCACATCATAGGACTTACCTAACGGGGTTCTTGGACGGGGAGTACGGTAGACAGTCTTTGTGTAGGATTGAGAGTGAGGTTGAGCAGAGGTGTGTGGGGGAGATTGCAAAGAGTAAGTGGTTTGTTGGGAGAATTGCATTTGTTGTGACGGGGAGAATGGAGAGGAGGTGATATCAGAATAAAGACGCTTAGGGTAGGGGAATCTCAGAGCGGCCTCAGAATAACTTATATTGTCCTGAGACATAACAATTTTAATAGATTTTTGGCGAGCATGTTCCGGGCATTTACTATCAGTCGCCTTGTGGATTCCTCGGCACAAGATGCAAGTCGAGAGATCGTCAGTAACCAAGCAACTATCACCGGAGTGTTCTTGACCACATTTATAGCACCGAGGCTTTGAACGGCATTGAGTACGGATGTGTCCAAAGCGGCAGCAATTTCTGCATTGAATTGTTGGCAATTGGTATGTACTTACAGGGAGTGACGTTTCATAACAAAAAACTCTCTCGGGAATGGTTTGACCAGTAATGGTTAAAACTACTGTAGTGGAAGGGATCCAAGTAACAGAATCTTCTTTTTTAGATTTTACATTTAAACGACGGGCCCTGATTACTTCTCCGCAGTTGGGGGGAGTTCGGATTCCTTCTACCAATTCTTCCAAAGTCCAATCTGTTGGAATATCACGAACCACTCCCATCCGAGACACATGAAATTTAGGGATGTCTGCAGCAAATTTGTAATTAACCAAAAAATCATGATTTATAAAAGCATTGGCAGCAGCCGCTGAAGTGAACTCTAAACAGGCCCTGTTTCTTCCCAGTGCTTTTATACTACCATCTACTATATGCGGAATTTTGTTTTGATGGATGAGTTGCGCAAACTTTAATATCCTTATTGAATGCCCGGCAGACAAATCCGGTTCTGACCGCGTAACGTGCACAATAAAAGGACCCTTGTCACTTGTATTATAAGGGATTTTAGAGTCAGATTCGAAACCAAGTTTACAGTATACTGACTGATAAGAATCCGATGGAGGGGTACTTTTTTTAAGATCCGATTTAAGCGGTTCAGTACGCTGTCGTTTTCGAGATTGTAAGGACTCATTCAAGGGATTAGCACCTCCCCCATCAGGAGGATCATCGTCTCCCACTTCCCTCATTTTAAATGAGGGAAATGGGAAGATAACCACTTACGATACTACACGCAGCAGGCAGCAAGACACACACACAAAAGCCAAGCAAATTTAGGCACTCAAAACAGTAAAATTCATAAAATCAAAAATATTTCACTCAACCACGTGTTTCAAATAACCCGCCAAAAACGACAGTCCCACAGAGAGATCTTTGTGGATCTTTGCGAGCCGACTCAAAGTTGTCAATTGCTACTGTCAAATTGACAGAATATAAACTGGTCAAGTGCGAGTCGGACCAGCTCAGTGAAAATGCCTTAGAGCAAGGTAACACGCTCAGTTTGGCGTCATTCTAGTCCATCAGTCTGGATTGACTTGACTGATGCCAGAATGATGGCGGATTTTCACGGTTACACGGTCAATCTAGACTGACAGCAGACTGATGAAAAGTAGGAGCTGATCTGAGCCGATTCACAACCATACGACAGACTATCGTATCGAAAACTTCGATTAGGTACAAAAAGTTTTTTATGTTTTAAAAAGATATTGCTGGTAGAATATGCGTACTTACCAGTAAAATGAATTAAATAAGACTGATTTAGTGTCCATGTGACAGGGCAAAATATAAACATTTAAATCAAATCAAGTAGAACACTTTATTTCTTGTTTTATACTCGTAGATGTTACTGTAAAAGCCCGAACTGCGGTAAATCTTAGGATTTACCGGTAAATCCTACGATTTAGCAAGTCTCACCGGTAAAAGTCCGAATTGTTCTATAATAATCATCAATTTCTGACTTTTACCGGCATTCAGTCAACAAAAACAACCGACTTAAAAAAAAAACTACTGTTTTTTTTTTGAAGTCGGTTGTTTTTTTTGTAGTGATTTTTTTGAAGTTGTTACATCTTCAATCGTTGCCCCGGGCTTAATTTTTACTAGTATTTTAATTAGGTTTTGCAACGCGTCATTCCTTTTATACTTATTACTGTAATTGGTGTGTGTTTTGTCCCATAAAACAGGCAAGGACTCATTATAAAATCTTTCAATTGGTGGCGGCGTGGGCAGGGGCGGCGGCGACGCTTGCGGCGCGCTCATAGTTATGTCGCTTGACTCGTCCTTCTGCATTGCATCGCTGACGGTGACTGACGCCAGAATGATACGAGCGAGTTACACGATCATTCTTCCATCAGTATTTCATCATTCAAAACTAGACTGACGAAATTATTTAATAAAATATTGAATTTTCATCATTCTGGACCATCAGTCTGTCAATCCGTGGGTTACACGATCATTCTCCGATCATTCTGACAAGACTGATGGACCAGAATGACGCCAAACTGAGCGTGTAACCTTGCTCTTAGACAAAGAAAATATGCATCATAGAGCAACACGGGCGACCGGCGGACCCATGGCGGACCGGTCCGCCGCGCCGGTGGCCCGCGTTGCTCTATGGTATGCATGCACTATATGTATTATCTATGTTGCACAGTATCGATTTGATCGACTGAAGAAATAAGTGTGACTTTTTATATTATTTCTCGATAAAACCAAGATAAACAAAATTATCACCGTAGATGTAAGATTTTATCGGAAAAATACCATTTCTAAAGAGTAGCCCGCGAAATTCAAATTTTCTCACATTTTTGCCATTTGCAGGTCAGTGTCAAGTTGTATGTTGAACAAAATACGATTCACGACCGTAACAATTATATAACGCTACGAATAAGTAAATGTGATGCATAATCCTATGGTCGTATTGATGATTTTAATGATTAATTCTGTAAATATATGATGACAATGATTTTGGCCTTTAGATAAAGAGACTGGAATGAAATTGTATAAGATCTGCCAATTAGCATTATCAGTCACAGGGGCTTAAAAATGACAATTTCACACTCGTAATCCCGGGAACCTGCGGAAACGATACCGTTCTGTTGCTCGGCGTTGCTGCTCGTTTAGCACCACCCGGTCACGTATAGGGTGGTCTTAGGAGAAGATCGTAAATCCTATGGACGCAAGCAGCTTTGTTCCCCTTTTAACAATTTTTGACGTGAATACGTCTTTAGAATTGCTTCCATATACATTTCAATGATAACGAAATCGGAGGATAGTTTGGTGTTGCAGCTTCATATCTATCATTTCCATCCTAAATTCAATTACACCATTGGATAGCTTAAGGATCAAAGAATTCATTAGGTACGCCAAGTGAGGACTGTGACGCATCGCGCGTGGTGGAGGGGGACGCGCCGCCATTTTGAGGTAATTTTGCTGCGTATCGAGATTTCCACTTAGTATGACTCTGATCTGAAAGCTACGACGTTCGTATAAGAATAAACTAGTCGCGAGCTTGAACTCACTGGTGGCCATGGCCAAAAAGCACGCTGCCTCACCGTTTCGTGTCCGACAGAGATAGTATCAGTGATGAGTAGTTAGACGCTAGTCTAAACGCACAACGTTTAGGTCTCACGTACAGAAACACCGTTCCGAAATGATAGATACGTAAAAAAATTCGAAAAGTACTTTGGAAAATCGAGTTTCATGAAAAAACTTCTGCATTAATCAATTACAAATTTAATGTGCATAACTCCAGCTTCCTCATATGTGATAGAATAATTCTACCTATGCCAATATTTAAGGCATAATAGCTGCAATCCAAGTTCCCAGTCTTAATTTAGCTGCCACAAAAACTTCGTCAATATGAGTCGTTTAGTGTGTGTTAGCTAGAGTGACGTCATCCCAGCTTCCTCATTCAATACCAGGCAAACCAGTGAGGTTAGGGTTTTGGAATATAGTCAGAAAAATAAGGCATAATAGCTGCACAAGGAAGGAAAAAACTGAACGATAATACTTAAAAAGTGTTGAAACTACGATAAAAAAACGTGTGTGTAAGCTGGAGTGATGTCACCCCAGCTGCTCATGTCGTATCTTCCAAACGAAAGAAGATATGATTATGTATGATAGCTTAAAAATTAAGGCATAATAGCTGCCATTGGCAGCAAAATTTTCAAATCTCTGGTCAAAATACTCTATGAGTTATTAAACCGATAAGTATGTGTAAGCTGGAGTGACGGCACCCCAGCTGCTCATGTCATATCTTCCGAACAAAAGAAGATACGATTATGAATTATAGCTCAAAAATTAAGGCATAATAGCTGCCATAGGCAGCAAAATTTTCAAATCTCTAGGCCTTGTAGTTTCCACGTAATAAGCAAAAAAAACTGTTCCGCGCCAAAAACATCAATTATTGCTTCGGAGATTGTAAACAGCGGCGTTGCCGTTCCGTGCGCTACATTATCAGTTTGAAGTAGTTTGAACTAGATTATAGACTGGGAGCCGACTACACATTTTTCTCAAACATGCTTGGAAATTTGAGCATTATTTTGACAATCTTCTTCAAGATAAATCGAAGCAAGCAAGCATTGATGGACTTACGTATATGTGCCTCGGCCCACATCATCCATCAAAGCCTCTTTTGCTGGCCGCTGCAGTAATGTATTATTAATCGTACTATGTAAGTATTGAGTTATTTATAGTCAAATTGTGTGTTTAAACAGGACGAAAGAAAATTAAAGTTTACTTACACTTTTAATCAGTTCGCGGACGAAGTAGAAGAAGAGAAGAGAAGAAGAAGTAGAAGAAGAGAAGAAGAAGTATAGAAGTTTTATTATTAGGAATAGGAAAAAAATGTGATTTTACAAGCTCGAAATCAAATCTTCTCACTATTGACAGCTGATTTGCGTAGCAAAAATTATGTCCACAGATAAATGCAACCGTTTTTTAAGGCATTGAGGCATTGGTCTTTGAGCCATCTCTTTTAGGGTTCCGTAAATCAAAAGGAAAAAACGGAACAATTATACGATCACTTTGATGTCCGTCTGTCTGTCTGTCAAGACCCTTTATGTCAGGAATGCGTGGAGGTATCGAGTTGAAATTAATACCATATACTCAGGTCTGCGGTCCCTTGAAGCTGTAAAAAAATCAAACTTCTAAGTTAACGTAAAAAAAAAGATACGGCCGTTTATGAAACGTATATTTCGACACTCTTAAGGGAATCAAAATGTATAGAGTACTTCCCGTTGACCTAGAATAGGGAATGCAATCTCGTTCTCGCGATATCTCGGCCATATTTACCTTAATCTCGGTCAAAAATCGGACGAGATCTCGCGAGATTAACGATATTGCACAGGAGCATAAATATATGTGTTTCCCGTAGCAGAAAGAGCGTTCTCTTCAGCTGGTTATTTGACCTGCAAAATTAGAACACGTCTGTCAGACGACTCTTTAACATTTTATGCTTTTTGCGAAGCTATTTTCAATAACTTTTACACTATATGGTTTAGGAGGCTGATTTTTTGAAACCGTACTGGGTTTACTATAGTGAACCCATTTTTATACATTTCGTTGCTGGCGATTCTGGGTTTTGTGTCTATGAACTTTTAGCCAAGTCCTTTGTACGGAACCCTCGGTGCGCGAGTCCGACTCGCACTTGACCGATTTTCGTAATGACATTTGTTCTGATTCGACATTACTTATTTTTGCTTTATGTATCGAATTGTTCAAATATCACGATTTCATGAAAAAGTAATTCAATCGCTAGTAATAATAAGCATTAAATAGACCAATTCTATCTTATTTCATCAACCTCAGAAATAAAGCACAAACCAATTGTATTCAAAATGTGTTTACTGTAAGTGTACCTAGTTCTCTCGTCGTCTAAAGTTGATAAGAATCTACTTTATTACATTCATAGTTCAGTCGGCTCTTAGTCTATATCCTCAATATACAAAATTAAAAATATTTTGAGCGCAAGTTAAAATGACTTCTAATAGAATGCATGCTAAGTGCAAACTTGGTTGCAGTATTGTAGCGCACGGAACGGCAACGCCGCTGTTTACAATCTCCGAAGCAATAATTGATGTTTTTGGCGCGGAACAGTTTTTTTTTGCTTATTACGTGGAAACTACAAGGCCTAGAGATTTGAAAATTTTGCTGCCTATGGCAGCTATTATGCCTTAATTTTTGAGCTATAATTCATAATCGTATCTTCTTTCGTTCGGAAGATATGACATGAGCAGCTGGGGTGCCGTCACTCCAGCTTACACATACTTATCGGTTTAATAACTCATAGAGTATTTTGACCAGAGATTTGAAAATTTTGCTGCCAATGGCAGCTATTATGCCTTAATTTTTAAGCTATCATACATAATCATATCTTCTTTCGTTTGGAAGATACGACATGAGCAGCTGGGGTGACATCACTCCAGCTTACACACACGTTTTTTTATCGTAGTTTCAACACTTTTTAGGTATTATCGTTCAGTTTTTTCCTTCCTTGTGCAGCTATTATGCCTTATTTTTCTGACTATATTCCAAAACCCTAACCTCACTGGTTTGCCTGGTATTGAATGAGGAAGCTGGGATGACGTCACTCTAGCTAACACACACTAAACGACTCATATTGACGAAGTTTTTGTGGCAGCTAAATTAAGACTGGGAACTTGGATTGCAGCTATTATGCCTTAAATATTGGCATAGGTAGAATTATTCTATCACATATGAGGAAGCTGGAGTTATGCACATACAAATTTAGTTCATTGAACTCTTCGATAACTGAGCTTCGTCGGTACGGACTTAATTTTGAAGATTTAACAGTTCTTTTATTACTTATTTACATCCAAAGTTACGTTAAAAATAGCAAGAAAAGCGAATCTTTGTTGGCTCATAACTTTTTAATGGCTTTTTATTTTACTATTCTGTTTTCGTGCAGACATTAATAATAAGTCAAAACGATATCATGTTTAACTTTGGATGCAAAAAGTCAAATAGAGTAATACTCTCCCGAAATTTGTATGGAAAAAATATCGACTAGTGGCACCTTAAGTTTCAATCGTCAGCTCTCGTCAAAATCCATCGATTGTATACAAAACATTAGTGTAAAATAGTGACATTAAAATAAAAAGAAAAATAATATTAAAAATATATAATGTCGGCCTATACGCGTCAAAAAGCCAAATCCAAAAACAGAGATCGTATACGGTTGGAAAGAGCAATCGAATGGTACCATTAAACCCCGATTCAAGCAGTGAAGGTAACGTAAAAGAATGAATGCGGCCGAACGGATCAATCCCGTTACGTAAACGTATTCATGTAGCACCACAGAGCAGGGCTCGGAAACCGGTTGAAATTCTTAACCGGTTACGGTCATTGACCCCAAACCGAAATCGATTTAGGTTAAAGGTTGGACTTTACCGGTTTTTACCGGTTTATGCGGGAACGGTTTCCAAACCAAAATTCATGAAAAACCGGTGTTTTTCATGAATTTTGGTTTTAATAGTGAAAATTAACCGGTTAAAACAAAGTTTGAACCCCCCCCGGCACCCGCCACTCTCGCGAGCACGGTCTGGAAGTTGCCGGTTGTATTTGACGTCCTCAGATCAAACATTTTTTTTTCCTAATGTTTTCTAAGGTACTAATGTCACTATAACTAGTTGGAAGTGTTAAAAAAGTAGACGAAAAAAATTTACGAATTACGGAATTAACCGGTTAATTTGGGTGCCAAAACCGTTTGTGCTTATGTAACCGGTAACCTTTATCATTTGGGTTAAATAAGAACAGTTCACTTGTTTAACCGGTTAATGAAGGAACGATATATTTACCGGTATTTAATCGAAATTAACCGCTCTTTTTAAACCGGTTCAGAGCCTTGCCACAGAGTACTTTTTGATAGTGTAGCACACATGGCTGTGTCCTGGACACAGCCACACCCCATTTTTTTTTTGTTTTGTCTGTACTGTCCCACTGCTGGACAAAGGCGTCCCCCAAGTCCTTCCAGGAACTCCTTTCCCGTGCCAACTCAAACCCTCGCGGTACGCGTCCAGGTCATCTCGCCACCGCTTTCTGGGCCGACCTCGGCGGCGCCATCCATCTTCAGGTACCCATTGTGTGGAATCTTTGGCCAATCCTTATTATTTTTATTTCATTTTGTTTTCTTTTGTATTACTTTCGTGTAATGATCCCAAGATCAACGTCTATCAGCCAAAGTATACTACAAAGTCAAACTATCTGTTATGCTAATTCTAGGTTATACGCAGCGAATTTAACTGTAGGCGATTTCCAAACCTCACGACCGCACAGGTTTTTATAGCCAATTCATTGCTAGCGACGTGAGATTTTGAATTTCAGTCTATCAAAAAGTACTCTGTGATTTTGAAATCACTAGCTACTGAAGTCGCTGCGTGTGTTCCTAGCATAATAACTGTTAAAAATCGTGTGACCAAAAACAAAACCCGAAAAATCGGTTCTGACCATGGAGGATAGAGGTAAAGGGAAGACTTAAGGTGAATGTGCCATGGTAGACCGCGAAATTTAAATTTTCTTACGTTTTTTGCAATTTGCAGATCAGTGTCAGGTTGTATCTTGATCAAAATATGATTCGCGACTATAAGAGGTACGTATTTACAGAATTATAATAATTAGAATCATTAATACATCTTTCTAAGTTAGATTTCTACCGTTAAGAACAAATCTCGTATGGAAAAGTGTTTATGGTAGAAATCTAACTTACAGAGATATATTAATGATTCTAATGACTATAATTCTGTAAATACATGTCTATTATAGTCGCAAATCATATTTTGATCAAGATACAACCTAACACTGACCTACAAATTGCAAAAAACGTAAGAAAAGGACATGTCCAGTTTCTGCCCTCTGGTAATTCTGGTATAGATAAATGTTCATTATTTAAGGTTTTTCAGTAAGATTTAAAAATTTAGATTTAAATTACTATAGATTAATTAATTCAGTATTACTTGCGTAACATATTTCTAAAAAAAAACAGTACTCAATCGTAGCTTCCGCTTTGCCATTTTAAACGGCAAGTACTAAAAATGTTTTTGACGTTCCATTTTATCCCGTAATTATCGTTAATAGAGTGAGAAATAATTATAAGCCGCTAATTTTAGATGAAAGGAATATATTAACGTATTTGCGTATAAAATACGACAATATGTATTACTAAAATATTTTTGTGTACACATCAAACGTGTTTTTCTTTGGATACCCATTTCCTATATGACATGACATTGACATATTACCAGTAATTTTTTTGGTTGCTTTCAGGGTGCTCAATCTTAGAACAAAAAACTGGGGACGTCTGTGGGTACAATGATACAAAATCACGAAGTATATGTTGTCTGTGTACAAAATAAGTTTGAATGTGTTTTTTAATTTTGTCGGATTATAATTGAACTTTACGCGAACTATGACTGTAAGATGGCAGCTCTGAAGCAATGTTTACTATTAATTCGAATAGATGGCTCTAAACATAATCGCAACTTTGATATATCGGTAGCTCATTACTACTAAAAAAGTAATTTTTTAATGACTTCTGTTTTAGTGTATCCTTACAATATTTTAAATTACGGATCATTGTCAAGAGTTTTAATTACATTTATCGCACAGTATGACATTTTTTTATTAATAATTATCACCTATTGCTATAATTAACACAAATATTTTGGAAACCTTCATTGGGGTGGTGGTAGAGTTCTTTTAGTGGTTTTTACTATCAATTAATTGGTATCACAAATGTCACAAATGTCTGAATGCTAATATCTCACGCTTGCGTTGGTGTTGTATTTAGCCATATTTTTGTGATCTTTCTGTGTAACGTTGTGCGTTTGTCGTTGAGTTGAGCGAAAGTTCCTCCGACTAATCATATTTGTAACCAGAAAGTAATATTGTGAGTGGTTGTGTTAAAACTGAGATAGGACTCCATTGTAGTGTTAAGTTTGAGATAGGACTCCAGTGTAGTGTTAAGTTTGAGATAGGACTCCAGTGTAGTATTAAGTTTGAGATAGGACTCTTTTAGTGCATCATGTCGTCGGATAAGCGCTGCTGTGTTCCTGGGTGCAAGGATAGTGGAGGTATGTCACATTTCATCTAATTTTCATGTTATAAATAATTTAATATAAAAAACTGTCCTTAGTTTTTTTTTTCAAATGACAGGACACCTAAATAACGTAATAATAATAAAAGAAATTGATCTTAGTTACCAGTCCATTTTAGCCATGCAAACCCATACTTCATTAAGTAATTATTTTTGTTTCCATATCATGCAATAGTCCGACACCAACTAGGGGTTGTCCTTGGGTGCACTTGCTCAATGCATACAGGGATTATCGTACGGTTGATGCCTGCCAGTTGGTTTTGGCCCCTCATACGCTTTCCAAATGACCGGGATCCCAACCACCCCAGGGTCCCGAGATAATTGTCAAAGGAAACTGATAGAAATATAAATTAATAATTGTCTGCAATTTTTTTCAGACATGCATGCAGGTCTTCATGGTTTTCCGAACCCTGAAAACGACCGAATAAGATTCAATACCTGGCTGTATTCAATTGGATTTGCAAGTGACATTTTGAAACTGGATAATGACCACATTTTTAAGTTCCGCCGAGTGTGTCGGAAACACTTTTTGGACAAATATTTATGCCGTAATAATAGGATAAGCAAAATTGCGGTTCCTACATTATATTTACCAGGTTTGTTCATTACCTACACAATGCTGCTTTGTATAATAAAAGAATAAAGTTGCCAATATTCCTCTAATAAAAAAAACTATAAAGCACCTTAGCAAAATTATTACTTAATGCAGTTATCCCTTCATAATTTTTTCAGGTCTAACTTTAAAACCAAATGTACCATTATGTGTTGGAAGAAAACCATTGGAAGGGCTTGCAAATCAGCCAAATCTATCAACTTCTACAGGTATATTATGATTTTTTTTATATTACTCTTCTAGTGTTCCATATCAGAATATGTGTCCCTATGGTCTCTATCATTCCAAATTAAATAAAGGTAAAGTGTAATAGGTTTGGTGGAATGGAACCCTTAGATTTGCACTTGGCAGGTTTGCAATTGAATATTTGAATTAAATATAATAATCCTACTGATTAGAAATTGAACTTTCTTACCATGAGGTAGGTATTACTTATGTTTGTATATATTTCATTTTAGCTCCTGAATCACATCATCAGTCATACACAGCTACAAGCGTTGAAAATACAGTGGAAAAAGAAAATATTGGTAAGTACTATTTAGCAATAAATATTAGGTCCTTACATATGAAATTGGCGTTTTGTATGGAAGGAACAAAAAGTCGAATATTTTTTAATATAATATATTTAATTAATCAAAGTATGAACCATTGTTTTCAATGCACTTTTGCCATCTTATAGGTAGTTCATTGATCCCTTTACTAAAAAAACCAGTCGGACGGGAATCAATAAAATCTTTGAAGGCGATTTGGACTGCCCCATCGGAGTTGAATTTTTTCCCTTGCAAAAAGTTATCCAAATTGCGAAAAAAATGGTAATCTGTTGGAGCAAGGTCCGGGGAGTACGGAGGATGTCTAAGACATTCCAATTCAAGTAATGTAACGCAGCAGTCGACGCGCGTTTGCCGGTTTGCTTCAGTCAATTCGTGAGGTACCCACCTTTCAAGCTTTTTAATCTTCCCAATTTGCTTCAAGTGAATTAAAACAGTTTTATCACTAACATCGAAGCCTGCAGCTAACTCGGACGTGGTTTGCGATGGGTCCGCTTCCACAATAGCCTTCAATTCTCCATTATCAACTTGGGTCTCAGGCCGTCCACGGGGCTTGTTCTGCAGGTCGAAATTTCCAGAACGAAAACGTTGGAACCAAAAACGAACTGTGTTTTCTTTAATAATAGTTCTATGGATATTTTAAATTTTCCATTTTGTAAAATGAGTGACGCAAACAGAAAAAACAGAAGAAAAAAAACAAATGAATGACGGTCATCGAAGCACAAATACATGAGTAAATAGCTGTACAAATTTGAATTTGGAATTCCTTACCAAAGAGGAGAAATTCGTGATTAAAGTGGCCAGTACGAAAAACGCCAATTTCATATGTAAGGACCTAATATAATAATTATTTTGTGTTTGTGTCTATATTTTTAGGGTTTCACCATATTAGTATTTTTAGAGTTTTTAGGGTTTTCAGCTGGCACTATCACTAAGGGCAAATTCAACTAAACTTTTATACCTGGTATAAGTCGTATCCTGAAAATTAATTTTTAATTTGTGATAGTTATTCCATTCCATACTTTTTGTCGTGTATTACGACTTACAACAAGAAATAAGTTTCAAAGACACAACATCCACCAACCCGCACTGGGTTCGCATGATTGATTACGCCTCGCTCCCTCTCCCAAAGAAGACGCCTATGTGCTAGGTGTGGGAACAGCACGAGATGTAAATACAATAAATTACAAACTGTTATAGCCTAATGTTATTGCATGACCTACACACACATGACCAGCCTTGAGTGATAATGATTTATTAATATTTCAGATCCGGAAACAGTGATATTAGAACAAGTGCCACCTTCTACTTCTCAAACTACTGAGAAAAATTTAGGTAAGTTTTGTGTATATAGAAAACTAGCTGCGCCCCGCGGTTTCATCCGCATAAGTTTCGATCCCGTGGAAATATCGGGATAAAAACTATCCCATGTCCTGTCCCGGGACTCAAACTATATCTATACCAAATTTCATCTAAATCGGTTCAGTGGTTTAGGTGTGAAAAGTTAACATACAGACAGACAGAGTTACTTTCGAATTTATAATATTAGTATGGATAAGTTTGATGTTATATGATCTGCACAAAATTATCTTTGATTAGCTGCGCCCCGCAGTTTCACCCGCATGTAGATTCCTACAGGAACCGTGAGTTTTTCTGGCGTAAAAAGTATCCTATTTCACTCCGTGTCTGTAGTAGTGTTTCTAAGTGAAAGCATTTTCGTAATTGGATCAATATTTCCGGAGATTACCTTTTACACATTGCACTAACTACAAACAACTTGAAAACTTATTTTAAATTGATTTACTTTTGCATAAAATCATTTTCTACTTTACAGGCAGGAAAATATCGACCAGGACGCTTCAGCTTTCCAAGGCAGAAAGAGTTCTGCAGCTGAAAATTATGGCTGCCAAAAAAAGAATAAATAAATTAAAAAATAAAAACAAAAAGCAGACAGCAGAAATAAAGGCAGCAAAAAAAATTGTTGCCAATCCTGCAGTACTAGATGTACTGCAGAATTGCTCAAGCACTGCAAAACTGTTAATTCGGATACAGTGGCGAGAAGACAAAAAAAAAGATAAAGGACGTCGATTCACGCTGCAAGAAAAAATTGCAGCATTATCGGTTTGAGTCCAAAGGCATATAGATTCTTAAGAAAAATATTTATTTTGCCCGCAAATCAGACACTCGCCAAAGTAATACAAAAATGCAATCTTCGACCTGGGCTAAATAAAAATATATTTTCGCAACTAAAAAAGAAGGCTGAAAAAGTGATAATTTCAGAAAGATTGTGTCTCTTGTTATTTGATGAAGTATCATTAAAAGCACAAATAACATATAATGAAAAAAAAGATAAAATTACAGGCGTAGTAGAAAATGGCCAGCAAAGGCAACCAGAATTTGCTGACCACGCCCAAGTCTTCACGGTGCGTGGTCTAATTAAAAACTTTAAACAAGCCGTTTTTTACACCTTCTCAGCAAGTGCCACAAAAGGGCCAGAGTTGGCTAAACAGATAAAAAATGTAATTACTGAGTTGCAACAAGTATATAATATAATAGTGGTAGCATCAGTCTGTGACCAAGGGACAAACAATCGTCAGGCGATACGTTTGTTAATAAATGAGACCAGGGGGGTCTACTTACGAAGAGGGGAAACTCCAAAAGGAAATGTTATATTAATAAATGATAAAGAAATCATTCCCCTTTATGACCCCCCACACCTTCTCAAGGGTATGAGGAATAACTTAGTCACTAAAAATTTAACTTTTAAAAAAGATGGCGTTACCAAAACTGCCAAATGGTCTCATTTATTGCAGCTTCTTAAAGAAAACCCTGGATATAAAGGCATAAGACTGATTCCAAAGCTAACAGAATACCACTTAAACCCTGAAAAACTAAACAAAATGAAAGTAAAATTTGCATCACAGGTATTTAGTCGCACTGTGGCGTCCAATATGGGATATCTAGCAGGTAATTTATATTTTAGCATTCTTTTTTTCTTTGAAATTTTCATTTATTGTACAGTAGAAACCAGTTTCCACGAAGTTTGTTATCATAAAGTGTTTAATAGGTACGCCAAACGTAACACAGAATTACCGATACCTCCGACTTGCTGACAATATAATTTTACAGTATTTGGACGGCCGTTATTGTGTTACCGTTCCCTGCTTTCTTAGAAAACCCAAGTTTGGGTACAAAAATATTCGTCTAGCGTTCTGCTACCGCTTTGCCATCACAGTGCTATCGCTTTGCTATCGCTCTACTTTTATTTGTATTACCTGAGTTGTTGTGAGAGATCGAGAGGTTCTATGGACAGTTATACACGTCCACCAGTAACCCCGTTACGAATGTGGCAAACGACACAAGAGCTAGATTGACCCGACACTATACTGAAGACATCCCGGACGTCAGCCTGTACGAGATTAGGATGCAGTATTTGGACAGCCGTTATTGTGTGACCGTTCCCGGCTTTCTTAGAAAAGCCTAGTTTGGGTACAAAAATATTCGTCTAGCGCTCTGCTACTGCTCTGCCATCACACTTCTATCACTCTGCTATCCTTCTGCTATCGCTCTACTATCGCTTTGCTATCGCTTTGCTATCGCTTTGCTATCGCTCTACTTTTATTTGTATTACCTGAGCTGTTGAGAGAGATCGAGAGTTTCTATGGACAGTTATACACGTCAACAAGCAACCCCGTTACGAATCTGGCAAACGGCCCAAGAGCTAGATTGACCCGGCACTATACCGAAGACATCCCGGACGTCAGCCTGTACGAGATTAGGATGGTTCTGAAGCAGCTCAAAAACAACAAGGCGCCGGGTGATGACGGAATTACGGCCGAGCTCCTGAAGGCCGGCGGAAAACCCGTTCTTAAAAGAAGCTGTTTGGTTCCGTCATACTCGAGGGTAAAACACGACAGGCTCACTTCTGAGCCATGTCTACAAGCTGTTTTCGAGAGTCATCACGAAAACGCTACTATGTCAGTTCGACTCCAGGATCAGACCTCTAAACCTATCCTTCTGCAGCGAGGTGTGAGACAGGGAGACATCCCAAGTAGCAAACAAATGTCTTGAAAACATTTTTTACAAAAAAAAAACCGACTTCAAAAAAAAACACTACAAAGTGATACTCGTAAATAACTTTAATTTCGGAAGTCGGTGTCTTTGGTTCTGCATTTTCCTTTTTTTGACACCGACTTCCGAAATTAAACTTATTTATCACTTTGTAGTGTCAGAAAAATGACGAATTCCAGCTGTTGTCTTGGCTAAAACTAGTACGTCCCTCAAGATATCTTCTAGATACACTCAAGGGTCAATTAAGTAAAAGTGGGCACAGAATTTAAGAACATTTTAAGAAAGAGTTAATACTACTGTATACAGGGTGAATTTTCCAAGTGGGCGTGGATGGCCAAATTCTAAACTATGAGGAATAGCGAAAAGTACTCAAAGGAGTCGCGAGCTCGATTTTGATGAAAACTAAAACTGCATCATTGGATTTTTGAAAAATCAATATTTCTAGCCAGGAACCGAACCTGTTGATTTTGAAAAAAAAAACACACGCTCTATTATTACACCATTCGATAGTATCCCTAATAAGGATCAAATTCTGGGAAGTAATGACATACGGCAAACTTAAGGAAAATGTTAAATCTTAACAAACTGCTTCTTATTTTAAAGTATTCATACCTATATTACGTACCTTGTTCGAAATGATGCTCAATATTTTTATTAACACACCCCCAGCGCAGTCACCTTCACAACATTATGTTCTAAATTCAAATTTCTATTACGATCTTTGAAAAATGTTCTAATGGAATCAATAATATTGTAATGCTGAATGCAGTACAATCCTTGAGACGACGAGTCCAGCTATGTATTGAAAACAATGGTCATCTATGAACAATTAATCAGTTGAGGTTTAATAGGTAGCATAACCCGGGCTCGGCTAAATAATAACAGCCGTACAGGTCAATCCATCAGGTTAAGCTACGCTTGCCGCGGTTGGTCTGTGGATGGGTGACCATCTTTACATACCGAGACCCCTCCGTGCCTCGGAAAGCAGGGTAAGCCGTTGGTCCTGGTTGTCATTCCAAGATCTTTGACAGTCGTTACAAGTAGTCAGAAGTTCGAAAGTCTGACAACCAGTCTTACCAAGGCGTATCGTATTACCCAGTAACTAGGTTGTGGAGGTCAGATAGGCAGTCGCTCTATGTAAAATACTGGTATTCAGCTGCATCCGGTTAAACTGGAACCCGACCCCAACATAGTTGGGAAAAGGCTAGTAGGCAGATGATGATGAGGTAGGTAACATGGACACGAGCTCATTTTTAACAAAATAAAAAAAGTATTTTGTTAAAAATTAGCTCTTTCCTTTAGTTTGCCGTACATCATTACTTCCCAGAATTTGATTCTTATCAGGGACACTATCAAATGGTGTAATAATACAGTGTGTTTTTTTTTTTCAAAATCAACAGGTTCGATTTCTGGCTAGAAATATTGATTTTTCAAAAATCCAATGATGCAGTTTTAATTTTCATCAAAATCGAGCCCGCGACTCCTTTGAGTACTTTTCGCTATTCCTCATAGTTTAGAATTTGGCCATCCACGCCCACTTGAAAAATTCACCCTGTATACTATATGCCAATTATTGTGCATCGCGATTTTGAAAAAAAAATCAAAGTGGCGGCTGATGTTAGGGCCAAAACCTTCAAACCCCTTTAAAACGCATAATCATTTCTCGTGTAAAACCCACCATGGCAACCAAGGAGGTAAGGGGTTTGAAGGTTTGCAGGTTTTGCCAGGCCAAAATTCTGTCAAAGTGGAGGTGCTTGAGGGAGGCCTATGTCCAGCAGTGGACGTCTTCCGGCTGAAATGATGACGATGAATGAATAACATTTTTTCTGTTATTTTTCAGATAAAGGAATTCTACCTGCAGAATGCAAGGAAACCGCAGATCTGCTTTTATTTATGGACAATGTAGGTATTCGATTCGGTAAATGGAAGCCATAACAAAAATAAAAATGCTAAGCCACTACTTGGCCCAGCTACGCCAACGTCTGCCCATAAAAAGACATGGGTAGAAGCAAAAAGGGTTTTTAACTCTATGGAGTTTGTAACTTCTGCTGGCAGGATCGAAACTGTTCCTACCTTAAAAAATTGGGTGTGGACATTGGAGGGAATTCAAAATTTGCTTAAAAAAATACGTGATGAATACGGAGTAACATCAGTCTGGATGCGGCACCTTAATCAAGATCCCCTAGAGAACTTCTTTGGGGCGGTTAGAAGCCACGGGTGCCGCAACGTTAACCCAACATGCGACCAATTTGAGTCTGCTTTTGCCACTTTACTAATAAATAATTGTGAAAATGACTATTGTGATGCTTTATGTTCCTTCGTACTCAACGAAAATACTGAACCCACGTCGACCTGTACAGTAGATCTTGAAAATATTTTAGAAATTAATTTTGAAAATATAGAAAATAAAGAAAAAGACCCAAGAATACTGGCACCTCTACAGTACGTAAGCGGATATTTATTGAAAAAATCAAAAACAAAAATTTTTAAAAATTGCTCTGTTTGCAAAGGTGTTTTCACAAGCGAGGACGAAATTGAATATATAAGATATAGGGAGTATGCAGGTCGACGATGGCTGTGTACTCCCAGTAAAAATTTAATAAAACTTGTATCCAATTTCCAAGATGTCATTAACCATATTTTAAAAGAAAACTTAGATTCTTATTATTTAAAGGATATTATAAAAATGTCTATATTGACCTTAATAAATTTCGATTTTATAAAATGTAGTACACATAAAAAAGAAATGATAGATTATTGAATAAATACTGTGATTCGATTTATGAATTATAACTATTGCAAAATAATAAATAAAATTTTATCTAGCAGGAGAAATGTTGATGATGAGAATGACAAAATACAAATGAAAGCAAAGAAATATCACAGTAAATGCTTTAAAAGGAAAATGAAATAAATCGAATCACAGTATTTATTAAATAATCTATTAAAAAAAAAATAATGTGTATTACATTTTATAAAATCAAAAGGGGTTTGAAGATTTTTGTATGGAGGATGGCCCTAAGGTCGGCCGCCATTTTGATTTTTTTTCAGAGTCGCGGTGCACAACAAAAGTTATATATTAAGATAGAGGACACTTATACAAACAAAAAATGTCATGTAACATAATATCCTAAAGCGTCAGGTTTCGGAGTTATTCACCGAAATATAAGTCGAAAACAACAAGGACTTTTTCCCTCCAGGTAAGCATATTGAACTATTGAGGTAATAGAAACGTTATGAAACCTTTATGGAGAAGAAACAAATGAAGAATAGATATTTTTTAAATAAATAATTAAACACGGCAATTTATAGTTCGTTTTTTAATCCCAGAGACTAATCTGACAAATAAGTCTTTTGTGTTTTCGTTTTTTTTAGTATAGAAGTTTGACATTACACTTGTCATTTCTCTGGGATTAAAAAACGAACTATAAATTGCCGTGTTTAATTATTTATTTAAAAAATGTCTTTTCTTCATTTGTTTCTTCTCCATAAAGGTTTCATAACGTTTCTATTACCTCAATAGTTCAATATGCTTACCTGGCGGGAAAAAAAAAAAACAAAAAAAATCTTGTTGTTTTCGACTTATATTTCGGTGAATAACTCCGAAACCTGACATTATGTTATGAAGACCATGTAGATCGATGTCTGAGATGGTCTTTTGAGGAAAGAGCCATACAGATTGAGTGGACCTGTCCAGTCAGTGCACGGATTTGTCAGAAATCGTGCAGCTCAACTCAAAATATTATGATATTATGTTATTTTACATTTTTTGTTTGTATAAGTGTCCTCTATCCAAATATATAACTTTTGTTGTGCACCGCGATTCTGAAAAAAAATCAAAATGGCGGCTGATTTTAGGGCCAAAACCTTCAAACCCCTTTATGATCATTATATACATTTTTATAATTTATTATTATTTATTTTTTGGTGTACCTACAACGAGGCTCAAGAAAAAAGGTGACTCGTTCAGATGCCAATGTATATGTTTTTATAACTACCAATCCACGTTCAAGATCTAAACAGTAAATTCAAATCATTCATTAAACGTAAGTGGTGTCAGAAAGCCTTTTATTATACCGTTAAAGATTATATTGAGGGCAAAAAATCTTGGAATTGAGCTGCTTCCAATTTTTCCATTTTAAAATGTATTTTATAATTATAAACAGTCGAATCGAATCGTCGAGTTGAATCTCCTTAATTTTGAGTTGAGCTGCACGATTTCTGACAAATCCGTGCACTGACTGGACAGGTCCACTCAATCTGTATGGCTCTTTCCTCAAAAGACCATCTCAGACATCGATCTACATGGTCTTCATATAACGATCAAGATTATGTCTGGACTTTAAAAGAGACTGTGACCTCTGAGTTTGTTTCAGCCTTTCTTCTCAGAGTAGTCAGATAGGAAACGCCGACTTCATCTAGTTTTCAAAATATGATTGACGTGTAAGTGTTTGTGAAAACCTACTTACAAAATAAAATCATTTATTACGTACTGTAGAGGTGCCAGGCCAGTATTCTAGGGTATTTTTCTTTATGTTATATGTTTTCAAAATTCATTTCTAAAACAATTTCAAGATCAACTTTACAGGTCGACGTGACTTCAGTATTTTCATTGAGTTAGAAGCAACATAAAGCATCACAATTGGTAGGGGAGCCCAGAAGGTTTTTGAGCAAGCATTTCCAGGGCGAGAAGTTGATAGCTGAGTAGGTCTGGCATGAGGAGAGAACACCGAAAATATATTTATAAAGTTTCTGATAGGAGCCCCGTGGTCAGGAGTCCACTTTCAGATTTCAAAAAAGGGCCGAAAATAAAGTGATCTTCAGAGACGTTGATTTTGGCATGATCGGGTCTGGCCTAACCCATAATGACTTAAATAGGCAAATCTGACGGAGGAATTGTGGGCTTTCCCCAAATCTGACGACTTTGAAAACTCAGATTTGGGCCATTTCTAAAGGGATATTCAGGGCGAATGAAAGTTATTCTGTGCAATAGTGTTACACGTCCTGATAGTGAATATATAAAAATCTGACGGGATGATGGAGCCTTTCGGCAAATATGAGGAAATTTCATCAACTCAGAAAATTACCCAAAAGTAGCCATAATTTTGCATTTATCCCTAAATCAAGGAACCCAATAGCTTCGATTACTGTTTGAATTGGAAGGTGACACGTTTGTGAAGATTTCTCAATATTCAGAAGTTTGAAAATACTAAACACTTGAACGTAATGATTAAAAGTTAAGTAGGAAAATTAAAACATCGTCGGAGTACACCATAAACAAAGTTGACCAAAGCTGCTGACTATGAGAGATTACTAGGTCATACAATGGTCTGCCACGTCATGACGCTAGTATGGTATCTTGGCTGGGCAAGGCATCAAAATAACGTGCTTACACCAGCTAAATTTTTGGACAATGTTTTGGTGTCTCTAGAAGACGTTTAATTTTTTTATCATTTTATTTAAGAATGTATCTACAATAAAGTAATTTGTTTTGCAATAAATACATAGTTTTATTTATTATAATCCCAATTCAGTATCAACAAGTAGCTACATATGAATAATATTATGGGTATTGAAGATAGAAACCAAAATACGGAATTAAAGAGGATGCCAATATAATATTATGTGCAGTTATGTGACAAACAATAGGTGCTTAACATTTTTGTTATACAAATAGAAATATCCAAAAAACTGTAGAATGTGATGTCAGACCAACAAAATGTTTCATTAACCTCACAAAGACATACCACCAATTAGTACCTGTATTCGCTCACAGATGTCATTATACTAAAAAAAGCTAAGAAAAATACCTAGCGTATAATCTTTATTTTGACCAGTTTACGCAAGATCCTGACTCCTGAAACTTATTAATTAATAAACTATAAAATACGACGATTATAATAATATAACAATCATTACTGAACATTTTCTTTGACTGCCTAGACATTCGCCCATTGCTCCACCAGACATGTCCTTTAAATTTCGCGGTCTACTACTGCGCATTCACCTTAGGCTAAGAACTCACGGAGCGATTTTCACCCGCGTCCGCCGCGGTTGAGGGCCCGCAGCTTCTGTAGAATGCAGATATATATGTAAAAAATTAAAGCACGACACGTTTTACGCCCGCGGTGTGCGCGGTTGTTTGCGGTTCCCGCTGCACCGGCGGGCAACTAGTAGAATCGCGCGGGCCGCGGTCACCTGCAGCCTCGGCGGGTGGCGCCCGCGCGCTCTGCGATCGGTTGGCAGTAGGGCATGCAAAACCGGTTTTCCGGTTTTGCGCAAAACCGGAAATCGGCCAAAATTTAACGATTTTTGAAAACCGGTTTTGAGAGCCAAAACCGGAGCCAGCTCCGGTTTTGTCAACATTTTTTTCGAAGTAATGTTATTTTGTAGTTCGTCTTCAAAGTTACAAAAATGTTGATTTTTTTGGTTATTGTGGGTGACTGTGTTTAATATTTGAAGATGCTGATTGTGTTTTCTATGTTTAAAATATATTATTTTGATAGCAGACGTAATAGGTACCAAAGATACCAAAAACTTACTTGTTGTTGATTTGATCTCAGTTAATTAATCTTTGTACTATTATAAGTTCATTGTTATCTGTACAATTATTATGGTTTGGATTTTAAAAAAAAAGTAAAAAAACTAATACCCGACTACGACAAAAAAAAAACGACGCTGAAAAAGTATGAAACAAGATTTTCATACTTCGAACAGAACAAAAAGAAAAACCGTAGTCACACGTTATTAGTGTTTCGGTTAGTACCTATAACGTGTGATTACGGTTTTTCTTTTGTTCTGTTCGAAGTATGAAAATCTTGTTTCATACTTTTTCAGCGTCGTTTTTTTTTTGTCGTAGTCGGGTTTTAGTTTTTTTACTTTTTTTTATTTAAACAATTTTGGTGTTAATTTTAACACATGACTTTTGTCCGCTAGAGGGCGTCGCTTTAAATTTGAGCAATATTTTGGAAATGTACAAGTGAAGCCCTTTCAAATGATACCAAACATGGCGTATTTATCTCAATTTTTATTTTTAACACATTACTTTTTGTCCACTAGAGGGCGCCGTATCGAGTTTTGTGCAACGTCACGTAGCCTATGTTCAGCGGACAATTAAGACGGTTCTAACGATACCTCATATCTCGAGTTCCGATAAGTAGATTAGGAGCTATGAGGGAACAGATGAACATACTCACATACATACATAGCCTGTTAAAATCATAACCCTCCTTTGGCTTTGCCGTAGTCGGGTAAAAAGAAATGTATCATACAATTTGTTTTATTTATAGACTTAGTGGGTATTTAAAAAAAATGGTGTTTCTTTTTAAATTATACTACATTCGATTTTTTTTGCTAAAACCGGAGCTAGCTCCGGTTTTCGGTTTTGGTCCCAAAAAAACGATGTTCAAAACCGGTTTTGATGACTTTCCGGTTTTGCATGCCCTAGTTGGCAGGCGACCGCGGTGGCCGGCGGGGGGCGGGGGGGTACAGAAATCCATCGCCATTTTGCACCAGTGACTGGTGGCATCGTGACATATTTGTGTGTGGATCTCAACTGATCGTTTTCTGCCGGTCTTGCAACCGCCCGTCTTGCGGCCATCGCCCGCCATGTCTGCGGGCGATGATCGCAACCGCGACGGCTGCGTAACCGCGCAAATAACCGGTCTCGTGAGTTTAGAAATAAAACCGCAGTTCCACCACCGCGGCGGTCGCGGGCGAAAATCGCTCCGTGAGTTCTTAGCCTCAAGGGGCGAAAGTTGAAAAAGTGTCGCTCTAAAAAGTAAATAACAGTTTAAAACCCCTCTACAATGGCGCTAGCGTAGACAAAGGGTACGAGGGCGGCACTGAAAATTTCGGGAATCAAGGAAGTGACACAACAGTACTATTTAAAAATGTATTTATTGCTTTTCGAAGTATTCTCCGCGAAATTTGACACATTTTTCCATACGATGGAACCAATCATTGAAGCAACCATTCCATTCGGAAGTTGGGTCTCCAAAATGGCCGTTTTGTAGGCGTCCACAGTTTCTTCAGGTGATGAAAATCTCTGTCCACGCAATTTATTCTTTATTTTAAGGAAAGTATAGAAATCATTAGGGCTTAGGTCGGGGCTGTACGGCGGATGGTCTAATAATTCTATGTTTTCTTGCTCTAAAAACTCTTTTGTTCTGTGCGCGGTGTGAGAACTCGCATTGTCGCGATGGAGGATGATGCGGCGGTTGCAGTTCTCTTTACAGAGTTCAGAAACGACCTGTGGCAAACAAATGCTAGCATACCATTCTGCACTAACCGTTCTTTGTCCCTCAAGAGGAATAGTCGTAACATGGCCGGTTTTGGAGACAAACGTGGCCACCATTTTTTTTTGCAACACTCCGTGAACGGACAATTTTTGTTGGCTTTAACTCATTTTCGAACACCCAAACTCGTGACTGGTTTTTTGTTTCGGGTTCGTACGCGTATATCCAGGATTCGTCACCTGATACGATGTTGTATCATACAGCATTTGAGGATCCTGCGTGGAATCTTTCGAGAGTTCTGACGCACCAAGTAACGCGAGCCGCTTTTTGCTCTTCACAGAGCGAATGCGGTATCCATCGGGAAAACAACTTTTTTACACCTAATTGTTCATGCAAGATTATTTGTATTTGACTCATGCCAATGTCTAAAGTTGCCCGAATTTCGCGGTATGTCACATGTCGATCTTCCTCAATCAGCTTACGCACAGCATCAACGTTTTCTTGGGTGACTGCAGTTTTTGGACGACCTTGACGGGGATCATCACTGAGCTTGACACGTTCACGTTGAAATTCAGCAAACCAGCGATAAATTGTGGTTTTGGATAGAGCTTCATCACCAAATGCAGAAATCATCCGGTCAACACACTGTTTTTGTGATAAACCACTTCGAAAGCCATAATAAATCATCGCTCTTGAATTTTCTCGAGTCAATTCCATTTTCTCAACGACTAAACAAGCAAAAAGTACTCTGTGTAAACAAGTTTGACAAAACCTTGTGATAAGAGGATAAGACCGAGAATCTTTTTTTAAATAAATAAATGGTATTCGATTTTTAAAACCAAGGAGTTTTCAATTAAAAAGATTTTAATATGACAGGAACAATGGAAATATTCCATTCCCGATAGTTTTAGTGCAGCTTTGTATGGTATGAATATAGTGAATGTAGCAGTTGACGGATTGAAGTATGCCGAGTGAGAAAATTTAATATTTTTAGCGACTAGTGTAGTTAGTAACAGCCCAGTATACCAAACCTCAACTATTTACGTAGTCCTAAATAATTTTGTAAACATAACCTAAAATTACTCCTGTGCCTGTGAGCCTGTTGCTACCGTGGCGCCACCCTAATTTAACGCAGTTTGACCATAGACATAGAATTTTCCTATCTCAATGAGTTTGACGGACACTTTTTCACCAGTCTGTTTGGTTCTACTTACCTCTATACTCCGTCGTGGTTCTGACCAAGCTGGAAAAAAAGTTTGTCAAGTTTCAACCATAAACTGTCTCCTCACTAGTCCTCACAACACAACTCATTATCTGTGGTTTGCCGCCGTGCTGAACGCGTACAAATATTTTATTTTGTATTTTCTGTAAAATTTATCACCGCAATGGCAGATTCGGCCGTGACCGATGTGACTAAAATGAAGGTAGTTGACTTACGCAAAGAATTAAAAACACGTGGACTGACATATACAGGGGACAAAGCCGAATTAGTGGCTCGACTTCAGGCGGCTATGTCTCAAGACGACCACGGTGACATCAACTTGGATTCCGATGAAATTGACTCTGATGGCGTTTTGGAAGATGAAGATGATAAAAGCCAAGCTGATATACTTGATGATGCTGCAGTCGAAACATTGAACGAAGAATTGGCGCTGTCTGAACAGGCATCTCCGGTTAAACCCACCACTGAGTCAAAGCCGCCGCGAACGCTCAAAAGAAGAATAACATCGACAGAAACGTCTAAAGACAAATCGGAAGACACTAAATCATCAGATAACAAGGAGGCCGCTTCTAAGAAAATCATATTGAACAGAGCTATATCTATAACCTCTGCTCCTTCTGTTACCGTTGAAGAAAAAGAAGATATTGTACAAACCGAGACAGACCGCTCTTCAAGTAATATAATTAAAATAACTGCAGATATAGATAAAAAAACAAGGCTGGAGTTAAGAGCCAAGAGATTTGGTTTGCCTGTAAAAATGAGTGACGATGAGCGGAAAGAAGCTAGGAAACAAAGATTTGGCCAGAATGTGTCAGTAAAGAGTTCAACCATCACTGCTATTCCTACTGGTACTCTATCTGAGAATATGGAGAAGCTAAAGAAGAGAGCTGAAAGATTTGGCCAGTCAGTCTCAAAAATAATGACTGATATTGAAAAGAAAGAAAAGCTGGAAAAACGCAAAGCCAAATTTGGTGAGTCGGCTTAATCACAGAATTGCAATATTGTAAATAAGTTTTTGTGAATTCTTGTTATAAAGTGAAAACAAATGATTCTCCGGTTTCAGTTAATAATGATTTCACATTTGCTTGTAAACAAACTCATTTGACTAAGAAGACATGAGGTGAATGTTCTGTCTGTATGAATAAGGGGTCATTCCATTTATCCTCCCCAAAAAATCCACCTTAAGATGGATTTATGGAAACATGTCGGAATTCACCGTAGGCCTAGTTGGATAAATTAAATTTAAAGGCTTAGGGTGGATTCTCAGACATGTGTTTCTGCAAAACCACATTAAAGATGGATTTTTTGGAGTGGATAAACAGAATAACTTAAAAGAAGTTGTTAAAACAAATAATACTAAGAATGTTTCAAATCAGCCGTGACATTGGTAATTAGTCAAATAAGATATATTAAGGTTAATATTTAGTTATAAATTGTGTATTTAAGGGTACTCAATAAAAATTGACCAATAATTTGATGTATTATTATTTATTATTTTAATGTGAAACAATCCTGTCTTCATTGTTGCTAAAGGGCAGTTCTTGAAAGTCACCAGCCACGGATTCCTTGTCAATAGGTGTTGTGAACACTTCTTCTGAAATGTTGGAATCTTGAGGGATGTGAATAGCATACTCCATATATGGTTCTTTATACAATAACGCCCAGCGTTGGGCGATTTTTCTGCTCAAAGATTTTCTAAATGCCATACAATGCATGTACTTAGCTTTTTCATACTTAATTCTATTAAAGCCTATATGAGCTAATGTATATCTCCAACATTTAATGATCTTGCTATTTGCACCCACATGTTTGGAATCAGGTGTGTTGATTATAAGTAGTCCACCAGGCTTTAGAATACTGTAAGCTTTCTCACAAGCTAAGATTCGTAACTCAGAAGAAGGTATGTATTCTAGAAGGAAACAAAATGTGATAACATCGAAGGACTCTTTCTGCAATTCAATTATCTTTGATTCTTTCATAACATTGCAAGGACCAATGTTTACATTTAGAAAGTCACATTGTAAGACAGTGGTGTTGGCAGGGCATAGGTCAATTGCTAAAACATCAAAAATGTCATACACTTTGAAAGGATTATAACAGCTTCCAACATCTAAAAGCTTTAAAGGTACAGAAAATGATTCGTTAACATCCACCTGTAGATCTATTTTCTGAGAAATATGTAGTTCTTTTTCTCCATACTTCATGTAAGAACTATTGATGAAATAATCACAGCAGAATTCAAATACCCATTTAATTCTTGATGTGGCTTCACTTGTTTCACTTTTACAATTACTTTCCCAGTGTGTAGTTGCTAGTTTCTGCATGTATTGTGCATATTTTGACAATATATCTTCATTGTTACAATGATTCTGCCACGCAGTATCAGCTCCAAGTTTCAAGGTTGATTTTCTTAATGACAAATGAACATTCTTAATGTATTGAGCAAGTAACTTATGTTCTTCACTTGCCATGTTGAAACTATCAATAATTTATATTTGGTACAAAAGCACAAAAACGTATTGTATAATATGCCTTAATTATTCAATCACTGGTGGTAAGTATGAATTAATGGCATAAAATAGATACGTAGTATAGACGTAGACGTACAGAAATCGGTACCGGTAGGTACCTAAGCTGGAATAATATTTGTATATGTATCAACTCGCAAGACCTAGACCCACGCTACCTTCTCTTCTTAGTTTGTGCACGCTACAATCAGAGAGTACTTTTTGATAAGACTGAAAGCTAAAAATAATAAAAATAAATAGTACCCAACCAAACCTACCCTACCCTCTTAGCAAACTCACAAACTGTCAATAGTCTATGCTGTCAATGTATGTTGATCTATGCTGTCAATCATGTCAATGTCATTGAGATAGGAAAATATCCATGGTCAATGTCAAGAGTAAGTATAGAGTAGTAGTGTCTGGTTGATCTGGTAGTGTCAAAAATAAAGTTACTAAAAAAAAAGGATGAAACAAGAAAGTACCTTCCCATCTTCTTAGTCTGTGATCCTGTGGTAGCATCACATGAGTAGACAAACGGAACAGAGGCAAAGCTTCTTAAGAACATGCAAAATTGTTACCTATTTTGGTAGGGTTGTCAGTTGTCACAATAGGTTAAGACAAATTAAACAAAACATTTGTTAAATAGTTTTATTATTCAGTATGATTTACAAATTACTTACCTACTCTAATAATTTTCTTTTTATAATTTTTGTTTTTTAATCATTTATTGTTTCTTTTAATGGTGTGGTAAATGCTTTGAGCTGAAACAAAAATAAAATGGAAATGCGAACCGAACACTATTATACAAAAGACATAGGTAGACCTATATTTTAAATATTTATTTAATTTCAAGATCTACTAGTAGCGAGAGATAAGTACGATGTAGGTATTAATTATAAGTTTCGATTAAAAATGCTTTTTAAACTCGTATTCAAACTTTCATGATCATGCTATTATGGCCGTTGAGGAGTTCCCTCGTGAGAAGACCTGTCTGCAGCAGCAGTCTATGGTGAAGATCATGATTAGCAAGCAAAATAAATTTAAATAAAAAGTTTCACTTTCAAGTCCATGCTACTAACCGTTAAAGAGTTCCCTTGTAAGGAGACAATGCTGGCTGCAGCAGCAGTTCATGATAAATATCGTGTCGAATTATCAAAATTCATCTATCATAAAAATTTCGTGATCGTACTACTTACCGTTGAAGAGTTCCCTAGTGAGGAGATAATCCTGGGTGCAGCGTCAGGTTATTACATTATTATTGCATTATCACCGAAGTTACGCAGGTATACAAAATTTCAGCTCAATCAGACATCGGGAAGTGGTTCAAACCTTACTTGCAATATTTAAACTTAACACACATACCTACTACATACCAACCCATCCACGTACCTACAAATATATAGTAAAAACTTTTAATAATAATAAAAAGGTAAAAACACACCGTGTACAACCGCCTTCTTATCAAAAAGGTACTTACTTGAAAAAGAAGTAATCAAATATTTACTTACCTATTGTACTCCTTGGGATAGTTGCAGTATGATATATCTTTATTTTTTCTAGTATTATTCATACACACAGTACAATAAACAACCATTATTAACAATAATATACCACGTTTTTACATTAAAATATTCAAACTTGGAACTAACAAAACAAACAACGTGCGTCGCAATGACCCTCAGATTGTCAACCAGCTGTGCCAGTGTAAACCGGTTTTTTCCAGTCTCGCCGCGTACGTGACAAGCGGCCAGTGGTCACGCACACATGCCCCGCGTGCTTGTAGTAGTGCAACCGATTCGCGCGGTTGTTTGAAGCTTTGTATCTGTTCCGTTTGTCTAATCATGTGGTAGCATGCCGCTGTACTAACACACTTTTGTACATATAAAATTTTAATGCCTGCTTATAACTATAAGCTATGGTAGCATGCGACCACGGAAAGGTACTTTCTTGTTTCATCCTTTCCAGTAGTCGGGTTTTAAGTTTTTAAACTTAATGTACAGACGCCAGCACATCAACCTACTACAATCTGTCAAATTTCTGTAATAGATTTTCAACTTTATCACTAAAGCATAAGGTTCAAAGTTGATTGGGAAAATCTGACAGTTTCGGGTAGGTTGATGTGCTGGCGTCTGTACTTAATTAAGCCCTTTCATTTGATACCCTACAAGGCATCCCATAAGATTTATTTTTAAATTCATTACTTTATATCCTCTAGGGAGCGCCATATTGATTTTAGTGTGACGTCACATCAGCAGACGGTCAAGACGCTTCTGACGATACCTCTTTTTCAAATTATTATAACTAGGCACTTGTGAAGTTATGAACATACATACCGGTTAAAATTATATACCCTCCGTAGTCGGGTAAAAAGATGATTTGTACATACATACATGACATAGTCTTAGGGCCGATTTTTATTGAAAAAGTTATCCGACTATTTAGTCGGATAACTTTTAACTGAGGATTATAATATTGCGGTTTGACAATTTTTGTATAGAAATACGTCAAACTGTCTATTCTTCAGATGAAAGTTATTTGACTATTGACAGATCTGCCCTTAGACGATCTATCTGTGGGCTTGATACTATGGAGGTCAGGTAGCTCGTGGCGGGTGGGGAGGTTGAATATGTCGATGAGTATCTCTATTTGTTAAATAGTCTTTTTCCGGGCAAGACAAAACAAAGAAGTTACAAGGCGCACCGAAAATGCCAGGAAGAGCTATAGGGCCATTAAAGATCTATTGAAGGGCGATCTTCCTCTATCCCTCAAGAGAATACTCATCGACGTGTGTATTCTCCGGATTCTCCCCATCCTCACGTATGGTTCCCAAACATGGTCTTTGACAATTCAATAGCAGCATCAGGAGGTTTGCCAGAGAGCTATAGCACGGTGTATTCTGGATATTAAATTTGTGGACCGGTTAAGAATACAACAATCCGTTCCATCATTAAAATGACTGATGTCACGCTTAAATGGAATGTGGCTGGACATAATATCTGCCGCATGTCAGACGACCGAGTGGGTCCCGCTTAATGGCAAATGACATCGTAGCAGGCCCAGACGGAGATGGCTGGATGAGCTGAGCCCTGATTCACAACCATACGACAGGCTATCGTATCGAAAACCTGACATTTCGATAACCTGATTTGACTTCCCCTCAACAGCAAATAGCTGTTGGAAGAATAGCGGGCGTCTATTTGATTTAAACTGACAAAAATTTCGGGTTTTGGACATTGAGAAGACTCCTACGATAACAATGATTAATGTTCGATACGATACGGAAGCATATCGAGTGTTTGTGAATAAGGGGGCTGGACTCCTTTAGAAAAGAGAGTAGAGAGGCCTTCGCCCAGCAGTGGGACATTAATGGCTAATAAAAAAAAATAGATCGTGTAGTAATACTAGATTCAAGATAGAGGCATCCATACATTTTGAATTGTCTCAATCAGATTGACCTACAGCCTCAATGCGTGGCACACTCACAATCCCTTTTTGACAAATCAACAATATTCATCGCATTATTCATTCATTTCATATTTAAACTCCTGAATAAGTTTCGGGAATCCCCTTCACAATGAAGGGGTTAGACTTGTTCAAGTTTCTCGATTGATCGTCTAAGATTTCCCCTAGGGAAGTAGGAAAATCGCAGAGCAAAATCGATCGACGTTTGTACAGCGAATGGTTATAAGTAAAATAATCATCTAGTGTAAATCACTACATTATTTTACTTTTTAATGTTGATATTTTATTAGATACTGAAATACTGCTGTCTGTGCCGACCCTTTTATGGGTCAGCTACCTACATTTTTCTTTGACGTGCCGGCCGTGCCTAGAGAAAAATGACAGCACCGCTATATGACGGCCGCCATTTTCATGTCAGCCGTCAATTTTTATTTATTACGGAGATAATTTCCATGTTTTTTTGATGATGTTTAAACGTAGTAAACCTAGCAAAATGACTCCCTGGAATATGGAGCAGGACAAAATTTTAATTGAATTTGTGCGGAATCAGGAAATATTGTATAATATTAAAAGTAAAGATTTTAGAAAAATTCAGTTAAAACAATCATTGTGGTGTGAAATTGGGAAAATTCTTAATAAAACAGGTATCTGCATTTACTCAACGTTTATCTATCATCATAGGTGCTTATGCGGACTAGCAGTCTCGGCCGCCGTAGGCCGTTTACAAAGACTACAATATGTATAGTGGCTGTTTAATAGTAGCCGCCCGTCTGCCCCTTCCTGCTGATTTTACAGCGTAGCCCCGCGTTTACACCTATATGGTATACAGAGCAGTGCAAGTGGTGTAGTCAGTTCTAAAGGGGCCCTGTATCTGAAGATTTTGGGGGCCTTTTTATCCGATTAGTTCTAAAGAAGTGTATTGTTTTGTACAAAATAAAATAAATAGCATTCTATAATCATGATTGAGGGTCATTGAACCTCAATGGCTGTCATTCATTGTGATCATTATAGGTACAGACGCCAGCACATCAACCTACTACAATCTGTCAAATTTCTTTAATAGATTTTCAACTTTATCACTAAAGCATAAGGTTCAAAGTTGATTGGGAAAATGTGACAGTTTGGTGTAGGTTGATGTGCTGGCGTCTGTACCTACCTAGGATTATTTTAGGGGGACAGAGGAAAACTAAAAATCCCGACTGCGGTAAAAAACTAGTTAAAAAACTGAAAAGTTAAAAACAAGCCCATTTTAAATTAAATAAAAGTTGGAAGCAGGCGGCGGGCCGCGGGACCCATTTGAGTTTGAAAATAAGTATAATAACATTGGTAAAAAAAGTAATTACTTTTTTTATTTCAAGCTTTTTAGTTTACAAATGTGAAAGATTTCGCAGACGGTTTAGTTCTTGATTCGTGTTTTTTACGACTTGTCACTTCAAATTACTTTTAAACTTTTAACCATATAAGTTGTATATATTTTTGTAATAGCCTTTTAAAACTCTTCATTTTGATATCCCACTCGATGGTATTAGAAGAAAAAAAAATTCGAACTCCACAATATGGCACCCCAAATCCGCCATTTTACTTTGTTCCTTTTTGATTTTATTGTAACCAGTGACACTCGCGCTACCAAGTCAAATCTAAAGACGTATAATTTGTCCAAATCTGTTCATTTGTTTAAAAGTTACGAGGGAACAAAGAAACGGAAATACATACATACATACAGGTCAATACCTACATGATACAAACACATAACCCTCCTTTTGGGCTTCGCCGCAGTCGGGTAAAAAATTGCACCCTGCCTCGAATGGGCTAGGTTTTCTTTTGTCCATTCATACAGAAAGAGGACCGACTATATCGATTTATACGTTCAGAGAAGCTTAGGATACAAGAGTGAGCGAAACAAGCTCGAAAATGAATCCCGCCGCTCCGCCTAGCCCGGTTTCCACCGCGAGCGGAGCGGACCCATTAATGATTTCCTTAACCTCTCAAGAGA